>CAWUFW010001376.1:0-1445574 GCA_963921515.1 Calotriton arnoldi
AGTGACAGGCATCCAGCCCCCCATGGGTAGAGGTGGTAGTGGTGACAGGCATTCTAGCTCCCCATGCGGTAGAGGTGGTAGTAGTGGTAGGCATCTGGCACCCCCTGGGTAGGGGTGGTAGTAGTAGTAGGCATCTGGCAACCCCTGGGGAGGGGTGGTAGCAGTGGTAGGCATCTGGCACCCCTGGGGAGGGTGGTAGTAGGTAGAGGCATCTGGCACCCCTGGGTAGGGGTGGTAGTAGTGGTAGGCATCTGGCACCCCCTGGGCAAGGTGTGGTGGTGGTAGAGCATCTGGCACCCCTGGGTAAGGGTGGAGGTAGTGGTAGGCATCTGGCACCCCTGTGTAGGGGTGGTAGTAGTGGTAGGCATCTGGCACCCCCTGGGGAGGGGTGGTAGTAGTGGTAGCATCTGGCACCCCCTCGGGAGGGGTGGTATTAGTGGTAGGCATCTGGCGCCCCCCTGGGTAGAGGTGGGAGTAGTGACAGGCATCCAGCCCCCCATGGGTAGAGGTGGTAGTGGTGACAGGCATCCAGCCTCCATGGGTAGAGGTGGTAGTAGTGGTAGGCATCTGGCACCCCCTGGGTAGGGGTGGTAGTAGTGGTAGGCATCCTGGCACCCCTGGGGAGGGGTGGTAGTAGTGGTAGGCATCTGGCACTCTGGGCAGAGGTGGGAGTAGTGACAGGCATCCAGCCCCCATGCGGTAGAGGTGGTAGTAGTGGTAGGCATCTGGCACCCCTGGGTAGGGGTGGTAGTGGTGAGGCATCTGGCACCCCTGCAAGGGTGGTAGTAGTGGTAGGCATCTGGCACCCCTGGGTAAGGGGTGGTAGTAGTGGTAGGCATCTGGCACCCCTGGGTAGAGGTGGGAGTAGTGACAGGCATCCAGCCCCCATGGGTAGAGGTGGTAGTGGTGACAGGCATCCAGCCCCCATGGGTAGAGGTGGTAGTAGTGGTAGGCATCTGGCACCCCCTGGGTAGGGGTGGTAGTAGTGGTAGGCATCTGGCACCCCCTGGGAGGGGTGGCAGTAGTGGTAGCATCTGGCACCCCCTGGGAGGGGTGGTAGTAGTGGTAGGCATCTGGCACCCGCTGGGAGGGTGGTAGTAGTGGTAGGCATCTGGCACCCCCTGGGGAGGGGTGGTAGTAGTGGTAGAGCATCTGGCACCCCCTGGGGAGGGTGGTAGTAGTGGTAGGCATCTGGCACCCCTGGGGAGGTGGTACCCCTGGGTAGAGGTGGAGTAGTGACAGGCATCCAGCCCCCATGGGTAGAGGTGGTAGTGGTGACAGGCATCCAGCTCCCCATGGGTAGAGGTGGTAGTAGTGGTAGGCATCTGGCACCCCTGGTAAGGGTGGTAGTAGTGGTAGGCATCTGGCACCCCTGGGTAGAGGTGGGAGTAGTGACAGGCATCCAGCCCCCATGGGTAGAGGTGGTAGTGGTGACAGGCATCCAGCCCCCATGGGTAGAGGTGGTAGTAGTGGTAGGCATCTGGCACCCCTGGGTAGGGGTGGTAGTAGTGGTAGGCATCTGGCACCCCTTGGGAGGTGGTAGTAGTGGTAGGCATCTGGCACCCCCTGGGGAGGGGTGGTAGTAGTGGTAGGCATCTGGCGCCCCTGGGCAGAGGTGGGAGTAGTGACAGGCATCCAGCTCCCCATGGGTAGAGGTGGTAGTAGTGGTAGGCATCCGGCACCCCCTGGGTAGGGATGGTAGTAGTGGTAGGCATCTGGCACCCCTGGGAGGTGGTAGTAGTGGTAGGCATCTGGCACCCCTGGGTAAGGGTGGTAGTAGTGGTAGGCATCTGGCACCCCCTGGGAGGGGTGGTAGTAGTGGTAGGCATCTGGCACCCCCTGGGTAAGGGTGGTAGTAGTGGTAGTGGCATCTGGCACCCCTGGGGAGGGGTGGTAGTAGTGGTAGGCATCTGGCACCCCTGGGTAGGGGTGGTAGTAGTGGTAGGCATCTGGCACCCCCTGGGTAAGGGTGGTAGTAGTGATAGGCATCTGGAACCCCCTGGGTAAGGGTGGTGGTAGTGGTAGGCATCTGGCACCCCCTGGGGAGGGGTGGTAGTAGTGGTAGGCATCTGGCACCCCCTGGGGAGGGGTGGTAGTAGTGGTAGGCATCTGGCACCCCCTAGGTAGAGGTGGGAGTAGTGACAGGCATCCAGCCCCCCATGGGTAGTGGTGGTATTGGTGACAGGCATCCAGCCCCCTATGGGTAGAGGTGGTAGTAGTGGTAGGCATCTGGCACCCCTGGGTAGGGGTGGTAGTAGTGACAGGCATCTGGCACCCCTGGAGTAGGGGTGGTAGTGGTGGTAGGCATCCAGGCCTCTATGTGTATATGTGGCATTGGTGATGGCCATCCCGCCCCTATGGTGCTGCTGTTGCTGGTGTAAGTAATTTCTGCATCCCTCTGTGTGTGTGTGATATGTCGGGTGCGTGTAGTTTGTTTTTGTGCTTGGTGTCTGACTTACCTTCTGCGCCGTACGCCGTCCGTGCCTGTTCCTTTAGTAGATGTAGAGTATTGGTAGGATCGGCACGATGGGATTCATAGTTGGTTCTGTCTCTTTCGTCTTTCTCTGCTTCGCCTCGCTCCTCGCCGCTGGCGTGTTCGCTCTCATAGCCGTGGATCGTGTTGTGGCGCGAATCGGAGCTATGTGCGTCTCGCCCGGATGCTTTGACGTGCCGTGCGTAGCGACGTGTTCGGCGCGTACGGAGGCGCATCATACTTGTCCGGCCGGACGGGGCTGCACTTTGGCTTCCGTGCGACTCGATTCTGCGTTTACGTGATCCGGCTCGGTCGGTGAACAGGACCTGGATTGGGTGAGTACGACTGGGTCGGAATCTATGCAGTTGTGCGCATCGTGACTTGCTCGCTCGGAAGAATGTGCGAATCGGTCGGGAAACAGGCATTCGCCTGGCTTTTTTCCCGGCCGAATAGTGTTGGGTGCGCCTCCGACCGAGATCGGAATCGGCCCCTAAGTTGCAACATTTGATAGTATGGCGTGTGAAACAGCTCTTTGACCCTCAATTTGGTAAATTTAATGGAAACGAAGATGGCAAGCCCACCCTTGGCCCTGCCCGCCAGGGAAGACGTTGCAGAGTGACAATATGTAGAATACCCATTAAGGTTTCTTGGTTCTTGGTGCCATATCTCCTGGCAACAAATAATATCATACTGATTTACACATTGCAACCAGTCTGGATTATCCACTTTGGCTCATAGACCAATCACATTCCAAGAAATAAGCTTGAGACCCCCTCCATCTACTGAGGCAATGGTGTAGGTGGGGAAGGGTGTCCCCCTGCGCAGGGCAATGCTCTTCATCTTCAGGGGTGATTTGAGTGGGATTAATAAATCAGTCCATCTGGTCCAGAGATGAGAGTGGTTCAAACCTATTAGAAATTAGCAGCTGGTTGGATGGAAGCAATCCAAGACCAGGATATTTACTTTTGACAATCTGGTTTTTTTTTTAAAGTTTTTTTTATTTGCATTTTTCAGACACAAAAGAAAAAGAGCTCATTTGCCACAATAAGATAGTACATATTATGTCAATTCAATAAATAGTATGCGATACATCAATGGCAAATTCGCTAACAATCTCTAAAACAACAACAATGCAGGGTTACATGAGCAGAAAACCCAGGTGCTATGGATTACCCATATATGCCAGCTGGTACATTTCGTAAGAATAGTCCAAAAGGATTTTAATCTGTGAGTTCAGGGTGTAACAGCAGATAGGAACAGAGTGGTTGCCAAATGTTTTTGGTTCGGGAAGCGAGGGGTATTAATGTTGCATAAACATCACTAGTGGTATAGCAGTACATCAGGTCTCTCAGCCATGCTTTCACCGTCGGGGGTGTGGGCCCCTCCCAGTGCAAGGAAACCTGCCTCTTGGCCAGCAATAAGGCGATTGCAGTAAAGCGACGTATTCCAGTCCCCAGTGGGCGGACATATCCCAACAACGCCAGCAATGGGGAGGGTGATAATTCTGAGTCTACCATTAACGTCAGATGACCAAAGATCGCTTCCTAAAAGGCGAGGACAGGGGGGCAATTCCATGCCAGGTGGATGAAGTCAGCAAGTGGCGCCACACAATTCCGGCAGTTGTCAGGCCTAGTGGAATCCATTTTAACAAGAAGTGTGGGGTGACATAGGCCCTAGGTATATATTTAAAGTGAAGAAGCTTGCGCTTTTAGTTGTTGGAAATATAGCGAGTTTGCTCCCAGAAAATGTCCACATCTTGTCTGTCAATGGATGTCCCAAATCCACATCCCAAGCCGCCCGTGCCCCCCCGCCCGCCCCCGGGCGAAGAGTCTGGGCAAGGTGAAGACCAAATGTGTGCTATCGGGCGATGTAATTATTCTGGATAAGGGAGGGGAGTCCTGCGGTTCCAGCAATGAGGGGCATATTGCAGCAATCAGAGAGGCCTTAGTTCTGTGTATAAGAAATTTTCCCAGTGTGGATATGTCGCGATTCTCCACCATGTCCGCGACCGATCGTACCTGACCCTCCTTAAACACATCCCCCACCACCCGAATTCGGCAGCAGGAGAGCGTGTGCTGTGTTAAACTTTCAGTGGTCGGGGTACCCACGGATTATTCGGTAATGGTAAGTGCGGGGAGTATAGAAGGTCGGCCTTCAAATATTGACGAAGTCTTTCCCAGGCCCAGCATGTGGTCTGTAATGTGTGGATTTCCATTGGTGTTCCCGTGAGGCCCTGCGGTAAAATAGCAGAGAGGGGGGAGGGGCGAGCCTGGGAGTGCTCGGGTTTTAAGTACTGTAGTCATGCATCAGGGTGGTACCAAAAATAAGCATAGTGTGCCTACGCTATGAGATAATACAAGTAAAAATACGGCACTCCAAAACCGCCTCGCGAAAAAGGCATTGTGAGCGTCTGCTATCCCACCCGGGCCCGCCCCGGCCCAAACTAGCTGAGTCAACAAGCCCTTAAGTGTAGCAAAAAAAATAGTTGTAAGTGGAATGGGAATATTTAAGAATAAATAAAGTAAGCACGGTAAAACACCCATCTTGATAATAGCTATTCTGCCAGCAATTGGCAAAGGAAGCGTTATCAAGTGGTCAATTTGTGTGGATAAGCGGTCCATGGCAGGGCCGTAATTAAGACGGATGACTTCAGAGGCCATGCAATGCAGTAGGATACCAAGATATCTAGGGGGCTTGTCGCACCAACGTAGTGGGAAGTCAAGCGCTAAGGGCAAATTAGCATCAGTCAATAGGAAGACCTTTAATTTAGCCCAGTTAATGACGAGCTCAGAGAAAGCTCCAAAGCGGGCCACCTCCCGTATTATTGGAGAGAGGTTAATAATCGGGTCATGTACGAATAGAAGAATGTCATCCGCATATAACGAGGCCAGAAGGGGCCCCTGGTGAAATCTAATTCCCCGCTGGGGGTGGCATTCCTGTAGATGCCTCACCAGCGGGTCCATGGCAATTATAAATAAAAGGGGTGAGATTGGGGCACCCCTGCCTGGTACCTCACAACAGGGGAAACTGTTCTGTGAGCTCTCCATTGAGGCGGAGGCACGCCACAGGATGGGTGTACAGAAGGCAGACTAGGGCACTGATGTTGCCAGGAAAGCGCAGTTTGTTGAGTGTTGCATACAAAAAAGGCCACTCCAAAGAGTCAAAAGCCTTTTTGGCGTCCAGCAATAGTGCCGCGACTGGAAGTTCTGGGTTAATCTGGTTAATGACTGCAAATATCGTGCGTAAGTTGACTGCGGTCGACCTGCAAGGGACAAATCCTGTCTGAAGCGGAGAGATAATCTGATCGATTAGGAGCGATATACGTGTCACAAGCACCTTTGCCAAGATCTTGTAGTCTTGATTTAGCAGAGATAGGGGCCTATAGGAGGCACACCTATCAGGCGGCTTGCCCGGTTTGAGCAGCAAAGATACAATAGCTTCATGCATAGTGGAGGGGAGCCCACCCACATCTAAAGCTTTGGCATAGATTTCCAGGAGATGAGGGACCAGCAGGGTTTTATAAGTGTTATAGAAGACACCATTAAGTCCGTCCGTACCGGGGGCGCGGGATCCATCAAGGTCATCTATGGCTTGGGATATTTCATCGACGCCAATAGGTGAGGCTAGGAATTGCTGGCTACCCCCCTCAATCCATACCATAGCTATCTCCTCCAAGTAGTCGGAGAGGGTATGGTCGATAGGTGGGGAGCTTGTAGCATAGAGCCGGGTGTAGTAAGAGAGAAAAGTAGTGCGTATGTCCTCGCCTTGAGTGACATGGGTACCATCATCTAATTGCAGTTGGGCAATGTATGTGGCCTGTTGCTGGGGACTAAGTAGTCTAGCCAGTGTCCATCCCAGTCTCCATACACCCGGGCACGCGTGTACTTCCCCATATAAGCCGTCTCATGAATGGCTAGTTCCTGGAATTCCTCCAGGAGTTTCGCGCGCTGATGCAGTGGAGGCGGCAAGCCCTCCAAAGTTGCCTGAGTGTCAAGTTCCCACAGCGCCCTCTCAGTGACATCTAGGTCCCAACGTATAGTGCGTAGAAATCCTGCATGTTTGGTGATACAAATGCCTCAGATGTACACTTTGAAAGCTTCCCATAGAGTAGCATACTGGGACACTGAGCGCATATGAATCTTGAAGTATTCTACAATCTCCTCTCGCACTTCACTCTCGAACACCGCATCGAGCAGAGCATCTGCTGGGAACCGCCATAGTCTGTGTGGACGCGCAATATTGGGCAGAGACTGTATTAATGTAGCTGGTGAGTGGTCGGACAGTGTGCATGGTAAATAATCTGTTGCCTGTGAATTTATCAAAAGATCTGGAGTTAAATACCAATGATCTATGCGAGACCATGTAGCTCTTGGGGTGTTGAATAAAAGGAGAACCCTGTATCAGTCAGGTGTTGGTGCCGCCAGGCGTCAGTCAGCAGGTGATGATGCAGTAGGTGCCGGAGCTCTTCCACAGAGTGCGGTTTAGTGATGCGGCCTGCGCCAGTAGTGTTGGAGGAAGGCTGAAGGTCAGATTGAAGTCGCCCCCTAATATGATATAGTCAATGGGAATGCCAGAGATATGGGAAGATAAACCAGTAAAAAAAAACGGGTGCATCAACATTAGGGGCTTATATATTGATTATGAGTATTTTCTTCGCACCTAGACTACCCACGACTAGTATATATCTTCCCTCAGGATCTTTAATTACCTTGTGGGCGTTGAATGGCAGTGTTTTGTGAATCAGAATACACACACCACAGGAGTAGGTGCTGTAACTGGGGAAGAATCTGTTGGTGCCCTAGTTTGCTGCAAAGCGATTGTTAGAGAGCGGTGCATAGTGAGTCTTCTGCAGTAGAGCTTTATGCATCTTGTGTCGGGTCAGATAGGCCAAGACTTGCCTCCCTTTCTGAGGATTTGATAGACACCTCAAATTCCATGTCATGCAACGCAGTTCCATTGCCCCCGCCCCACCGCTTGACCCTGTCACAGAAGCTATGTTCTCAAACCTGTAAAAATGCCAATACATACAGCATAAGGCAGCCAGCAGTTGCGTAACTTGATATCCTGCATTTTCAAGCCAAACTTTAAACCATAGTATAACATTCCCCCCCCCCACTACCCCTCACCCACATCGGATAACCCCCCAACATATATCTGGTGAATCCCCATACCCCACAGTTAACAACGTAGGAGATCTCCTAGGGGGAAGGCAATGTCCAGAGCGGGCCACTTAGTATAGCACAAATATTGCGCTGATTATACGTAACTGCAATTTGAGAATAGTAGAGAACAGAATGACATTAATAAAGGATATTCCATCCCGCCGACTTGTCACAAAACCAAAGAACGCAGATATGATAGGGACTCAATATCAGTGCGTAGGTCACTAACCCGTCACACAGACAGAAAGCACAAGTGGGGAGGAACAAAAAAAAAGTCATTTCCCAGGGGGAGGAGTTGTGTTCAGTTTGTACTGCTTCCAGAAATTAGCAGCATCCAAGGGGGTGTCGAAAATATGGGTATTTCCATCTACTTGAATGCGAAGATGCACTGGGTACAACTTGGCATAGCAGATGTTCGCTCCTTTCAGCACACGCTTAATATCTTGAACTTTTGTCGAGCCTCCTGCACCACCGGCGTGAAGTTGGGGTAAAGTGATAGTGACATCCATTGATATTGCAGATCCTCAACCTCCCTGGCTCTGCGAAGCGCCACATCCCGGTCACGATAATTAAGAAGTCCTGCAATGATTATACGTGGGGGGGCTCCAAGGACCGACCTGGGAGCGAGCGATCGGTGCGCCCGCTCGACTGCGAATGTCGCAGAGAAGGCATCTCTTCCAAAGGGATCCATGAGTAGCCTCTCCACATATGACTCCATGGGGCCTGTGTTGGTGGATTCGGCCACCGTGGAGATTCGCAGGTTATTGCGGCGTGACCTTGCCTCCAGGTCTTCTGCTTTGGAGGCTGACGTTTTTAGGAGGCGTTCGACGCGGCCTAGACGTTTGGCCATGGCTGCCTGTGCATCCTCTGTGTCAGAAATTCGCTTTTCGGCGGACTCTATGCGGGCTTCGTGTTGGTCTAGGTGGCCATGCATGATGTCAAGGCGCGCCGCCATATTATCAAAACGTGCGTCAATGCCCGAAATCCACCACGTAGCTTCGCCATTATGGCTGCCGTCCCCTCCGTATGGGGCTGTTCACCATCAGGTGGATCAGTGTGATCCGGGGGATCACCACGCACCGCAGTGTCGCCGCTCTCCCGCCTGGGAGTTTTGGTGGGCTCGAATGGCAGTTGCCGCTGCCTGGGGTCCCCCCGACCCATAGTGGGGCAGGTGAGGTTTGGCAGTGGTCGTGAGACACAGGCAACTGATAAAAAAATGCAAGGGGTGCTGGGCAGGATCGCCACAAGTGGAGGAACTATGGTGTAGGCTACTGCAAATGTAGAGTGAACAGTGTGCCCAGCTGCTCCCTGACTGCAAAGCAGGATCGTTAGTTTTAAGCTATGATGCCGAGATCCCCAAAGTAGGGGCGCGCTGTGAAGAGGCCAGGCCAATGGCGAGAGTTGTGCCAGATACTCTCCCAGTGCAGGTGCTAGGGAAACAGACAATCTGGGTTTTTTAAAAGAGCTAGGCGTACAAAAGGGCGGGCGATAGAAAAAAACAAGTAGATGTGCTTTAATATTGCCATGTTGATTTGTGAGTTGATAAAGACAATATAGCATTGCTCTGGTCAATGAAGGTTTTTTCAAATTAAAAAAAATGCAGTTCTCTTTAGAGGTTTTCAAGTTTGTCCATATCCACGATACTCTTCTAACTGTCAAAATCTCATCATAAAGGTTACATGTCCACCCTGAGTGTTTCCTAAGTCAATGGACTACTTTATTCAAGAGAGAGGCATTAGTTTCTGCCTGAGAAGTTAAAAGTTCTGGGACGTTTTCAAGTGCAATAATATATGGAGTACATTGAGGTGGAATATGGGGGTAGGTACCAAGAGCATTATTTTGGCTGGAAACACAATTGGGTTGCATATGCAAAGACTCACTCTGGGGGACCTGGGAAATGGGCAGTCAAAGTTGGCCCTTTGGGCACCACCACATGGCTGGCATCCTGATGGAACATTAACCCCCTTTAGACCTGCCACTTCAAGGGGAGGGTTAAAATCTGGGTGGGCAGGGAGCCATGACTGTGGCTGAGGATGAGGCTGTCACTGTCTGTTTGAGGCTATTAATTGTTTGCTGCAAGACATGGGTAAGGTAGATGAGGGTTGACCAACCCCTGAGGCATTTCGAATGGTCTCTAATTTTAAATCAAGATCTTTCATCTTAGACAAAATTGTTGAACAAAAAATTATTATACAAGGTTTCCAAATTGTCCAATTTCTCAATTCACCTATCACAGTACTCTTTTAAATTATCTTTAAGTTCAGATAAACCTGGTGGCCTCTTCTTGCCTAGGGTGCTAGCGAACCTTTTCCTTTAAGCATTTGGAAGAGACAACACTGGGTCAAGCCACGAGAAGGTAGGGCATTTAGCTCTAAGGGGTTCCTTTCTGGTCCTTTTCAGGGGGTGTTAGAAGCATTTGGGATCACTAGAATGGTTTGGGCCTCTACATAATCAACCATGCACAGTTTAGTGCCAGGGGGGACTGCTAAACCTTCAATATGAGGTTGTGTTGCCTTCGGAGGGGGTCAGGGACTTGAAAAAGGGAATCCTCACTTCCCCTCTGTACAGCAGGTACTTCTCCTTGAGAATTCGATGCTGGGGCGTCTGATTCTCTCAGGGTAGCATCCAATCTGGCCTCTTAATGGCCTATCTCTGTGTTAATAGCCCCCATCACCGAAGATAAATAGCTTGTTATAGATTTTGAGGATGATTGTGTATTCTTAACACCAGCAACACCAGTAGCGGGTGCATTCCCCTTATGTTTGCCCATTATGCCCCCAGTAAATAGATCAAAAGATGAACAGTTACCTTCAGACTGGATCAGATGGACCGTGAGAAGACAAGAGTCTCTTCCGGGCTCTGACAAACACAAACGGGCTGGCAAATGCTGGCAGAAAAACATAATTTAAGCGTCTCTCCCAAAACTGCCAAAAATATTTCCCACCTAGCACACAAGGATACAATGCATCACAAGCAGGCTCGGTTCTTGCGAGAGTACAAGGTCTCACCCCAGCAAATAGGCAGGCAGAGAAATCAGTGAAAGGCAGGAAGAGAATTGTCAGGGAGGCCTAAAAAGAACGGCAACAATATGGCAGCAGAGGTTGAATAATGGTGTGAGGCAATCCTATCGAACATACCTCGCAGCCAGTGCCTGATCGCAAAGCCAAAGGGGGTGGCCCTGCCCAGGCGCTGACGGGTACTGGATGGGCCGCGGGTGCAACAAATGCTCTTTATAGCACCAACAAAAGCAGGTGCAGGCGATGGCGGGCCTCCTCCTCAGCACCATGGTGTTCTGGGACTGGTAGCCCCTCCTCATTGCGGCAAGAAAATGCCGCACTGGAGTATGGGGAGATCTATTCGGGTGTACACAAGAGATAGAGGAGTGAGGCTGATCCAGCGGGTTACTAGCAACAAGCATTCATACACCGAATACTCACCTGGGCCCATTCATTCACACTACGCTAGCAATTTCCGCTGGTGGGTCAGTTGTACTCTTTATCAATATCCCTGCTACCAATTACTTTTCTGATTGAAGAGTAATGACTTACCAATGGACCCTTTGATAATTGGGAAGTTTAAAATGAGTGACATTCATTATAGTTCATAAACTCTGAAAATAATCACAGAGTCAGGAAGTTTAAAATGTTTATCTAAAGATTTAGCAGAGTAAATTACAAACTACATAATACTTATTCGTATATCAAGGATGAAGCATACTAATAATCACTTATTAATCAATGACGGTCCCTTAGAGAGTAGAGGATAGAGACAGCAGTACAGCTAAAGATTTCGCTTATAGTTACCTAAGAGTGTGAGAACCAAACCCCTTGGCCAAGGAGTTGAAAAAGGGTCCCAGAAAGGATGAAGATCAAGACCTCCGGACCAGGTTCAAACGGGACAGGTGACCTCTCTATCAACGATGCCTGCGTCAGTCCCCTCTCTGTCACTTCGCTCCTCCTCGATATCTTCTGCGTCTTCTTTTCTATGGAATCCGCCGCCCCCACCTCAGGACCTCTCTGGACAGCGGTTCAGTCTGCAATCGATCTGCTCATTCTGTGGTCCTCCAAGCTGACAGCCTCAACGCCAAAAAGCTAACGCCAACTAAATAGCTAATTCTATATCTATTATACCCTTCTATACCCAGGACCTCCCCTAAATGTTTCAAATTTATGGGCCCACTACTTCTGATTGGACGGGGACAGGGGGTTGATCCTCACACCATTGCAATTTAGATCATTTTCTTTAAGCCTATTGTTTGGCAAGACCGCCCCTCATAATTAATACATTTGCTTTATTTCCCACCCGTCTCACGACAAAGTTTAATACATTGTTTATATAAATTGTTGCATTCTGTAGGAACATCGCGGATGCAGTGGAGTTGGCCACCAGGTCACGGCCTTGGATGACGTCCAAGTTGACTTCATCGCTGTGCCTTGTATACCGGGCGCATGCGTACTTCGCATTGGCTTCAAGCTGCCTCTCCGTTAACCCAGGCCCCATTTACGAACTAATAAAAGTCAAAGAAGAAAACATTAAAATCACAAATAAATGTCTTCACTGTATACCCCTTATTTCTACTCTATTCCCATTTAATTATAAATCTATCCCGCATTAGTAGCATTAGAATACCACAGTTTTAATTGCAGCAACTGTGCAAGCTTTAGCACGTGAAAACATTAAGCAGCCATTTTAATACACACTGCGCAGAAGCAAAGTTTTCCCTCCAAGCAAAGAAAAGACGTCATACCACGTGATATGGTTGACACATGCGTACTGGAATTCCCGCGCTTTAGCAGCCATTTTGGATTAGACGAGCGTTACTTATTAGCTTAAACACATAGGCAAGCTTCATTCGTATAGTGTTTATGTGTGCATTTGTTAGTAAAGACATTACAAAGTTTAATAAATTAATACTGTGAGAGGATTGCTTACGAGCAAGTCTCATTGTGAGTTCTTGCTCCATCAAGGCTATGCAACAGCTTAGGACATGTTAATGGCCCACATGCCTTTCTGCCTTATGTACTCCGGGTGACAACAGCTCTGACTTAACCTGTTTGCCAAAGGCAACATTGTATTATCAGTACCCCGCAACAAACTCTTTGAGTGACGTGTAAATTAACATAAAGCATACCTTCATGTCCCCTCTCTGCTCATGCCACATCCTCAACCATGGTGTTAATGGTAATGAATATATAGACTGCTCACTTGAAACGTAATAATGTGCTATCACTTCCAGTGCTGACACATCAGCTAGGAATGTGTGTCAAATGTATTATATTATGTTGTATGAGTGCTGCAATGCTAAGAAATATGTGCAAAAATCTTGAAAAATGGATAATGCATTACATGAACTAGCCCCCCTTCAACATCATAGAACACGCTAAGCATTCATTAGCTATATCAAGTGGGAGCAATATGAACAACGCTTTCTTAAAATTTAGAGCAGTTTTATTCCAAGTTGTGACAACTTGGGTCCAACCTGTCTGCCAAACATAGCCCTGTAGGTGCCGGGTGGAAAACCATTCCAGTGGCTAGGCCTCCCTGTGCCCACTCACTCAGAAACCTAGTGCTGTCTAAATATTGCTTTTAAGTATGTGGGTACACAATTTAAATTGACTTTTCTTAATGCTTTTCACCTGCTTCCGACCACGAGCATTTTTGTTTCTCCCAAATAACTTAGGCTGTGCTCTCATGGTCTGGGAGATCATCTAAAACCCCTCAATAGAAAACAGATAGATTTTTAGATCTGTTATCTGCCAATAGTTTGGTTGTGTTCTACCAAGACCTTTCTAGTTACATCATAGATAACAAGGAAAGGTTGTGCTGTCAATCATCTCACGTGGAATACTGGGGTGGAAAACTCCACTTTATAGGCATAACTTAAATAACATGACTATTTCTAATATGCCTTTCATCTATGGGTTTCATTGACACTTATTAACAGATGTTTATCGCTACCCAACTAAATTATACTCCTTTTTACCAATTTCAGTCAGATGACAGGCTGAGTGGGCCCACTGAGATTAAAACCTATGATCATGGGGTGAACAGAGGTCCGTGAAGCACTTGTATTAGCCTAGTGAGCAGTCAGACCAGCTATTGACAGCTACCAGTCTGCAACTGCATGTTGTGCACAGGACCTGTACCTCCAAATCCCATGGATCACCATTCAGGGGAGGGGAAGTGTAGGGTTGGGGCAAAGTGGGGAGATGAGGGGCCTTTATGTGCAAGTTCGCTGCTTTACTCTGGTCCTTGGATACCTGGAGGAGGTGAGGAAAGTCTGCGGAACAGAGCACTTTACCAAATAAGATTTCCACCTGGCTTGTATTTCACCAGCCTCTCCAGTATTTGTATGCCCATGCGATTAAAAACAACTGGAACAGGCAGTGAAATCCTGTCTTTTTTTACCTTTCGAAATATAATCCTAAAACAACAAACACATGAAGACGTTACTTAAAAGTATTTGACAGCAGTCTAAATTAATCGTAAATGGTTGTTAAAGTAAACAGAGGAATAATTGCCATGTTAAAGAAAGAATACTGAGGGTTTGTACACAAATTATTTTTCATCTACTAGCTCCTGGCCCTACCAGAAAGCAAAACCAGTGATGTAACAGAAGTGGAAATCAACCTTTGCTTTTCACTGCTGTGATGTATTAGCAGTGTATAACTACATTTCAAAATTTTGCCTACAGCAATGTCTTCCTTTGGATGCCATGCTCAACATGT
Source organism: Calotriton arnoldi (assembly GCA_963921515.1). Lineage (NCBI taxonomy): Eukaryota > Metazoa > Chordata > Amphibia > Caudata > Salamandridae > Calotriton > Calotriton arnoldi. The sequence continues at coordinate 14,364 of CAWUFW010001376.1, forward strand.
TTGTTGTGAATGGACAGTTGTACTGGTCTAAATAAACTCTGTGACTCATGTTTATTAGCAGGGCGAAAGCAATAGAATACATTGGCAACACCAATAGGTTCTGACTTTTGGACCTATTGGCTTTGCCAATGTTTGGTGCCGATGCTGTGCAGCATCGGCAAAAAACATTTTTTGCTGATAATGTAGCATCGTTTAACAAAAACTTAGGGCATCTAGAAAATGAGGCAGTTGAAAAAAGTTTAGGAAAATAGTACCACCTATAATATAGAAATGTGCCTTAACGTTAACATAAAAATGCATAATAAAATAGACGTTAGGAAAATGTGCCTTTATTAAATGTGAAAAAGTGAAAATGCTGCTTATTTCTGCAGAAAGATCTAATTTCTATCGTTTTCGCTCTGCTAGGCCTCACTATTCTTTTATTCTTTTCTATCCCTGTGAGAATATAAACTGCTTTCACCAAAGATGAATTAATGTTATAACTGAATTGTAGAGCTTGAACACTTTATGAAATATGCTTTTTCCTGAAAATTGTATTTCTTTTTTCCTCATACCACATGATTTCACTGTATTTAGATTGTTTCCTCTGCCGCATATTCATAATGAACAAGAGTATTTATGAAAGAAAATGCTTTCTGCAGCTTAAATCTCATGATCTAACTAGGACATACTAAATTTAAACGTTTCATTTCATAGAACAGCTCATTGTTACACAATGGGACACTAAGCAACTAATAGAATAGGCCTGCAAAAAGGTTTTCATAAAAACCTTTGTAGATGCATCTTTTTGTAATAAGCTGTAGCCGTATCTGAGTGACTTCACATTGAAATGGCCGTTTACAGTGGGAATCGAAGACGAAGATGACGGACCATCGGAAGATGTTTCTTCATTGTATGTTGTTGACATATTTGCCTGTTTTTACAAGATGTTTAGTGGCTTTTCTATATCGGATATCTATCTCTATATCTATATTTGTTTTTTTTAGAACGGATGAGGAAAACTATGGAATTTATTGACAAGTCATTATCTGTTTACTCGGAGAGTAGGGGAAGGAAAGGACATACTGGATGGGACTGCACGGGAGTCGGACATGCAGTAAGATTATCCTTAGACTGCATTAAGAGACTGTTAACAACATTAGACCAGGGTAAACACCATGGGCCCCATTACGATGGCGGGCGGACTTAGTCCGCCCGCCACCGTAACGGAAAATGGGACCGACCGCCAGATGTGCGGCGGTCCCACGAGGCCAATTAGGATGCGCCCGCCACAGTGGCGGACGCCTTCTGGCCTTTAACATTGCGGACGGTGCTGCTGGGTGCAGCTCCGTCAGCGAAGTTAAAAGTGCATGGTTTGCATTGCCATGCACAACGTGACAGGCACTCCGCGTTGCCTGCCACCTTGTGTATGGCAATGTAGGGGGGGCCCAAGTGCAGCCCCCCACCCCCCGGGGGCCCGTAACGGGCCCCCAAAGCAATATCCGCCGGGCTTTCCATGGCGGCATTGCCGCCGTGGAAAGGCCTTTAAATCTGCACATCATAATATGGATGGCGGTGCCTGCTCGGCACCGCCACCATATTATGCCCCAGATCCGCACGGCAGGCAATCGTAATGATTGCCTGCTGGCGGAAAAGCGGCGGACGGTCTTTCCGTCCGCCGCGGTACCCCCGCCATACTAATATGGCGGGGGGTAAATCAGGTACAGATGGCGGGCGGATCGCCACCGCCGGGCCGGCGGTGGCGATCCGCCCGCCATCATAATACGCCCACATGTGTTATGATGTGACGGGTAGGGAGCGTATATAATTAAACAAGGTGAAATACAAAAGATTACCCAAAGCTTATGGGACATACAATTAGGATCAAAGATACCCTTTTTTATGTTTAGGAAAGAACATCCACATTAATGGGATGAGGATATGAAGTTTTGAAATACCTAAGGAATATCGCATGAATAAAATTGGAGATATGTGTAATGTGTTATTATCAAGACTTATTTTATAGTGAACTGCTGCATGGTATCAATTGTAAAATACGAATTTAACAGATGGTGAATAGATATAAACAGGAAATCTTAGTGAGTGTTTATGAATAAAGGGGTATATTAATGGTTGTTTTGGCAACACAAGACATATTATGAGCAATGATTAATGAAAGTAATTGGGATCGTCCTGGGTAACAAAAGGATGCTAGATTGTATATAGGCAGGCTTGAAGGGTGCTTTTGATCATTTGTGTTTTAAGATCTGTACGTGACAACTTAGTATTGTAAGATAAATGGATGTCGACATTGACATATGTATATTTTTTACTTTTTTCCAGCCTTGATGACGTCTAAGTGGGGACGAAACGCGTAGGCTGAGGTAGTTGATCTGATATTGTATTGGTTATTGGATTGAAAGTTTTGTTTGAACAATATTCAATTGGGAAAAGAAAAAGAAGAAAAATAATAAGAATAAATAGAAAGTTTGTACAACACAAGCTTGCCTTTGGATCTGGTTCTTCATGAATGCAATAATTGATTGATTATCATAGCTGGTACTTTGATGCTCCTTTCCAAGTGTTGGCTTTTCTATATCGTATGTGTTCCTAGCTAGAGAGTTAATGTATTCTATGCCCTCCTACCCTGTCATGCCCCATCACACTTTATGGTGCTAGCTCAAATTACCATGAGCTATTGCTAACAGGGATTTTCTTCGATTATCCTTGCTCAACATGAGGAGACTTTCTATCCCTATGACAATCATAGCTACTGCTATGGTTCTTTCTGACTACCTGTCTTAACCGTTGCAACTGCAGCTGTTTGGAGAACTTGGCTGAGTCTACGGAACTACCCTTTATGGGGAGTTCTTCCTTTCTTAGTTATCTGACTTTGCTCCAGAATTTACTTGCCCTTTTCCAAAGGGAACTCTTTACGGGTTCTCATCAGGATAGGCTAGGTCCCTTAGTTTAGAATAGGGACTAAATCCAGAATGGAACACACTGTTATTTTCTATGCTTGTTCTAACCAAACTTATTTTTGATAATTTCTGTAATTGGATCTATTTGACTAATCTCAATAAAAAGAACAAAAATACTGACTAATCTCTCAAAGAGAAAATAAACTTTTGAAACTTCACCAAACCTCTCTTTATTGGCTGAAACTCAAATGCAAATAATGATGACTATTTTGTGTGATGCTCCATTCTAATAAGGTGGCAAAGATTCCTCAACTTAGGAAGGTGCAGAAATTCCTAGTTCTCTAAGTACGTTTTAAGGTGATGTTACTTGTGGAAATTTTAAATGATTTCCACGCTCGCAAAAATAATGTTTTCATACTTTCAAGATGTCTGTCACATTGTGTGAAGCATTGTGACATGATGCAACTGGCAGCTAAATGAAATCATGAAAACATTATTTTCTATACCTTCAAGATATCCACCGCATTTGGTTGTGTCATGTGTCTCATTTACACTTATGAATACAACTTGCCAATAGGCTGGTGACCCTATTTACATCAATCAATCAAACATACTAGATTCAAAATACGGTTTATAAGGTTCAATCCATACAAAACTTCAAATAAAACAATTGATTAGATTAGTTTCAATACGTATTTCATTGGGCCCTTTGAACAGAATCAAAAAAATTGTAGTCCGTCACCAAGTAAAGTAGAGTAGATACAACGAGTCTTAAGTGATTTGGGCAAAATTAATGTTAATCACATACCAACTCTGTGTAAATATAAGCATCCATCAGATATTTTTGAGGCGTCTCATAGCTATCAGATTAAAAAGTGTGAAAGTCTCTGCTGTTCTACAGTCTAATGTATTAGAGCACGGATTTACAAACACTTTGGCCTGGTTTGCATTCTTTTTTTAACACGGGCTGTTATTTAAAATCCAATGCATCCAATGGATTGTAACCCAAAGTAAAGCAACGCAGGGCAATGCGCTGCCTTGCTTTACTTTGCATCACAGAGGCTTTCCATGGGTGGTGCGAGGGCGCTCCGGAGTATTCACCCATGGATTTTGAAGCAAATCCATTTCTACAAGGACTGTGTCTCTCTGAAGCCGACGTAACGAGGAGAAATATTTTTATTTCTCCTCCTTTTGTCTTGTTTGCATCTGTGCTGCATTCTGCAGCACACATACAAAGAGGAAATTGCCTTTCAGCATAGTTTGTGTGCAGGAAGGGACCACTTCATGCACAAAAACTATGCTGACCAAAACGTAGGCACTCTTCCCTTATGCACTAGGGTGTTTGCATTGAGGCATGGCAGCATAAAGTTTGCCAGCTCAGGGGAAGAGCAGAAAGGCACCACTTCTTTTTAGATATGAGGCTGTTTTGCTCTCTCCTATTCATGCAACACAGTGCAGTAACTACACTTGCCGTGATGCTTGATTTATATGTAAATTATTTCTTTGATAGTGCCTTGGGAGATCCTCTAGCGCTGGACAGTCCACAATATATGCTTCATTTTTTCTTGGTGTATTTCACATAATTGGAAGTTAATATTGTGTTTGTTTTTGAGAGTGTCTGTGACAGAAGAGTAGGATATTGTAAGTAAACCCTAATTTAAACTTCCCTCACACCCAAGGACATTGTTTCAGTTAAATAGGTCTGAGTTTTTTTCAATTTTTCAGTCAGCTGAACAAGAGATCAATTTAACATTTGTAAGAGCTAGCACATGTGCACCGCCCTTAAGTGCTTTTTCCTTCTGTCTTAGTTGAACCTGGAGTGTAGCTTTGGGGTGACGGCTTATCAGTAAGGGTTCTAATGGTGCATTGTTTTCAACCAGGTTCAGTTTTGTGTCTGCTACTGCCAAATAAACCACAGCTGGTTGCAGGACAAAAGATAACAAAAATCAACAGCGTAGGTCTAGATTTATTTAGATCCAACTCCCTATATACATATATATATATATGTGTATATATATATATATATATATATATATATACATATATATATCAAAGCAAATCCCGGGTTGTCACCAAACCTCCACGGCGCACAAACACAGGTACGGACCACTCGAGGGACGTAGAAAAAACTGCTGTGCTTTATTTAAATTCCATGATTACAGCAACCAGTCAGTCCTGGCCAGTGCCTGTTCAAGGTACATCAATGTGGCGGTAGGAGCAGTGGCAGCTGCTCCCAGTAAGCAGCAGTGGGGCAGGGAGGGGGGAAGTGGGGGAGTAAGTGGGGGTAAAAAAAAATCCCTTACCTGCCGGCCGGCCGGCTGGCCGCCACCTCTCCTCCATCCTCTTCCTGGCTTCTTCTCTGAAAACAGCAAGCAGGAAGCACCCAGCTCCCAGGCTCCCCAAAGCCAATCACAACGCTGCAGTGCAGCGTTGTGATTGGTCTGAGCGCCGTGGTTCAGCGCTCAGCCAGAGAATGGGAGGCTGGGCATGTTCTCCATCCAGGCTGTAATGCAGCCTGGATGGAGAACATTCATGCACACTTACATAGTGCTCACCACTCCTCTCCCTGCTCTGAGAGCAGAGCAGAGTGTCACACCCCGCCAAGAAGCTGCAGAAGTAACAAATAAAATGATAATAACGTCGAGTTATTATCATTTTATTTTTCCTTTTTTTGCACTGCAAAAAGCAGTGGGTGACGCTCCTCCACCTTAGCGGAGGAGCCGCCACTGGATAGGAGATAGGAATAGTAAATCTATCCTTCCCTTTAGGTATTTTGTCTCTCGATATTCTGTCCTCGATTTTCTTGTACCACAATATTCTGAGGGTTGATATTCAGCAATACAGTCCGTAGGGAGAAGCAGGCATCCCATCAGAGAGCAAACACTATTTGCATCACGGATACTTAGGGGCCGATTCCGATTTGGGCCGGAAATCTCTCCGACCGAGCCGGACCCAGAGAGATTTCCGACCGAATTGGACCCGTGCAGTCCGACCGAACGAGTACGATGCGCACGTATGCCATCGGACTCGAGTCGAGTCGGACTCCCATTGAAGTCAATGGGAGCCTGTCGCACAAAGCGTACGCGGGCTCCCATTGACTCAATGGGTGCGATGCGGACAAGTGCGCCTCCTACAGCGTGTACGCGTCGAAGCGATTCGCGCCGTACACGCACAGGTAGGGGGGACCCATGGGTCCCCCCTGTGTGCGACTCGCGTGGCTACGCGTACAGGGGGGTCCGACACGGACCGCCAAAGTACGGCTCCGACAGCTCTTTTGAGCCGGAGTGCGCGGCTCGGTCGGACTGCTCGCGGCGCGCATCGTACTTACCCGGCCGGGGAACGTCTCCATTGCGCGGTGCGAGTCGTGTCCGTGCGAGTCGGTCGGGAAATAGGGCTCCGAATCGGATCCGGTTAAGCCGAATCCGATTCGGAGCCCTATTGGCCGAGATCGGAATCGGCCCCTTAGTATACAGAAATACTCATAATCAAGATGGGAATTTGGATTTTGCTTTCACTAAGGGCAGGTTCACGGCTTGACCTGGTTTCTTCCTCCCAGAGATCAAAACTGAAATACTGTGCAACTGCAGATGCCATGCTTGGGATCTGAGTCAATGCAGCATATGTCCAGTCATAGTGTTTTTCGCATTACATTTAGTTTTTTCTTTTTAAATGAACAGTTGCCGCACTTAACTATCTGCAGTTTAGCAGGTGATTTGGGTTGTGAAAGGTCTGTGGTTGAAGTATGTTTGCTTGTGAGAATATCAAGCTGCTTTAGCAGTAGCCAGTGTGCTTCTCGGAGATATTTACCCTTTCCACTGTGAGATTAAGTCATGATTGTGTCTTGTATGTGTTTGTGCTAGACGGATGGGGAGATTAAAGTAAAGCGTGTTTTCACTGGGGAGGGTTTCAAGGCTCCAGTTCAAAGACGGCCATGTTTGCATTGTCCCGCCAAGGGATCTTTGTTAACTTAACCAGCAGAAAGCGGGGAAGTATTAAATCAGAGGGAACTAACCTCTCTTTTTACACGTACTGCCCGGAGAGAATAAAAACAATATCAACAATCCTCTGGTGTTATTCTGCTGCTTCACTTGAAGTGTTCAAAACAGCAACTTCGAAGTAGTTTCAAGTGAGCCGAGACAGGGAATTTCGAATGTACCAACATGTCACCATAGTGGCCGAAGAGAGAGAGAGACAGGAATATATTTGGGGAAATTGGAGCTTGGCATAATAGTGGCTAAGACCCCCTACATCAAAAAGATAACTTTATCAGCACTTCCTGACAATAAGACATGCTATTTCACATAACACAACACAATGCAAAATTTAAAACATTTGTATGAACATTTTAATATAGCACTGACAGACGTTTCGTCTTTATCCCTAAAGGCGTAACATTTGGTCTCCAACAAAAGAGGCGTATTGTACTGATTATTATTTAGTTAACATGTCATTGCTTAGCCTGTATCCTTTCCCACTTTTCTGAGACTAGTTACTAGGTAGTTACCTTATCTAGTTGGGAGTTTGTAATTATATGACAGCTAAGGAAAACCTCATTAACTCTAGTGACATGGGCTCAACTATTCTTGAATGTGGGTGATCCAATGTTGCTGCTGTTAAGTACCACGATTGTATCTCACATTCAAATAAAGTCACTGATTAGGCCCAGTGTAGAATCAAGCACACAGAAGATGCTGGACGATTCTAGAGACCAGCATGGCAACGGGGACCTATAACAGTGGGCGTAAGGCAATTCTTCAGCACTCTGGAGAAATGTTGTTGATCGGCTGTGTGCATTTAATTTCCTCACACACACACCAAAGTTTCAACAGGAATGTGCCACTCAGGGATGTTCCTCTAATAGGAACAATGGAGTATCGCAGCCACACATCTTATTGTGAAAGTAGGAGTGAGGGATGGATTGGCGTTGTTGTTCTTATGTGGGAAGTTGTCTTCCTCCATTATCAGCACATATGCATGCATGTGCATGGATGCATACACACACACACACACTCTCTCTCTCTCTGAAGAGAGATTCAAATGCATACAATGCATACACAGGCAAAGGTATCTCCTGTAATGGGCTTTCTGGACTTTACCATGCTGAGACGGACACCTGTCCACTGGGGTGTAACAATGATACACCCTAAAAATTTTTGTCAGACTGCACCAGCCAGGACCCAATTGTAGGCCCATCCACAGTAAAGAAACAGCAATCATCGCCGCCACAGACAACATTCACATGATCCTTGACAGAGGAGACACGGCAGCCATCATTCTTCTGCACCTCTATGCAGCATTTGACATGGTCTCACAGTATCCAGTGGCACCTTTCCCAGTGCCGCCAATGCCCATCAGCATTGCCGATGCAATCATAATTCCTGCCTCAAATATAGAGCCGGAAAGTCGGCACTTAACACCGGCACTGCTGTCAACTGGACCCATATGTCCAAGTCAGAGACAGAGTCTTTCCCAATAAGGCCCTGTGAGGATTACGGGGATCTGAGAATTCCTATTGTTATCCCAACCCCCCAATAAGAGACCATAGTCGGGCATAACTGATAAGAGGAACTGGCTGATGCCAGGGGTCTGGATACCTGACCAGATACTAGCCTCCTCTCACCTCCTACAGTGGCTACAGAGTAAGGGCCCTCCTTTGCAATGGTGGTACATAGAGCGGCTGAGGCCTTGGACCTTACACTGCCCATGGTGGAAGTAAAGATAAACGTCTTGACAGAGGTGATTCAACAAGGACTATCCCCCCTCAGAAGCCCTACTCCCTTTTAATAAAGCCTGTTCAGGGCCTGGGTCAAGCACTGCAGAGGCACACCTGTGCACAGGACCAAGGCCTGCAGCCACTGTCCCACTCCTGGGGACCAAGCCTTCCTCACCCAGCACACCACCCCTGAGAGCGTGGTGTTCCAGGCCTCTACTTCCAAAGTTAACCCTAGTGCACTCCCTTCCACACAACTGGACAGGGAATCCAAGAGGCTGGACACCTCTGGAAAGAGGATTTTCTTTTCCACCAGCCTTGCACTGGAATTGGTGAACCCCGCTTGCTTATTGGGCTGATACTCTCATACTGCATGGTATTCAGTTGCACAAGTGCTGCCTATGATCTCAGAGGAGCCCCAAGCTTTTTTCTCCCAAGCAATTGCTGATGATAGAGATGCAGCCAAGTTCATCATATATTACGGACTGGATACGGCCAACTCACTAGGCAGAATGATTGCTTCATCATGGCATGCACACGGCACGCCTGGTTGAGATCCACCGGCTTTTCAGGGGATGTCTGGGCATCCCATATGGACATGCTCTTTGATGGCACTTGCCTTTTTGGATGTAAAGCGGATTCGGTGTTGTGCTTTTAAAGAAAGTAGGGCCAACGCTAGGTCGTTAGGGCTCACCATGGTCCCACAGGAGCAACATTCCACCTATCACTCCTGTGGCTATGGTAGGGGCTAGCAACTACATCCTTTCACTCCTAGCCACAGCCACCAGACTCCTCAGTCCTTTCGTGGCTGCGGACGCAGCTCCCACAGACCTTGTGGGAACCAAGGTCAGAAATCTACCCAGTCCGTCACCCCTGGCAGCCGCAGCCTCAAAGCCCCTTTAATATGTCCTCACACTATCATGGACAGCCAGTTGGAGGCAGGTTCCGGCACTACCTGTTCCAATGGCAAACAATGACTTTGAACAAATAGGTGTTTCAGATTGTTTAGCAGCTCCTTTATGGAACCCTGCTGCTCATGCCACCATCCTCAGATCAGAAGACCACTTTCGCTCTTGCAACAGGAAGTACAGGAGCCATAGAGAGGGTGCCAACATCAGAAGTAGGTCGTGGTTTCTATTCCCGCTACTTACTAGTGCCAAAAATAATGGAGAAATTCGTCCTACTCTAGATCTGTGCCCTCTCTGCTTCTCAGAATACTCACTCTGGCTCAGGTCCTGTCTGCCCTAGAACCCGGTGAATGAAAGCTAGCATTGAACTTGCAGGATGCCGATTTTCATACTCCCGTCCTGCCAGACCACAGATGTTACCTGCGGTTCATGGTGGGTCATGAGCACTTTCAGTTCACTGTGCTCTCTTTTGGGCTTACCTGCAATCCTCCCTCGGGTGCTCACGAAAGTAATGGCGGTGGTCGCAGTCCATCTGCGGAGCACAGGGGCTCCAGTCTTTTCCTTCCTGATGACTGGCTGTTAAAGGTGGGCTCACCCCAGGCAGTTGTCTCCCACCTCCAGACTGCCACAGACCTCCTGCATTCACTGGGGTTCTCTGTCAGTGTGCCACAGTTACAGCTGACTACCTCCCAGATGTTCTCTTTCATCAGAGTCATTCTGGAGACAGTGTAGTTCCACTCCTAGCCTATGAAGTGGCTAGTCTATGATATTCAGGCTATGATACTGATGTTTCAGCCTATGTCATGGATTTTGGTGATACTGACTCTGAAGCTGCTGGGCCTCATGGCCCCCCGTATTATGCTGGTGAAGAATGACTGTTGGCATATGCAGTCTCTGCAGTGGGACCTGAAGGCTCAGCGGGTTTAGTATCAGGGAAATCTCTCCAACCTGGCCAAGATATCGGAGAGAACTGCAAATGACCTGGAGTGGTGGCTAACGAACCATGATGGGATCAGTGCAGACCCATCCCCCTTCTCCACCCAGAATTCACAGTGGTCACAGATGTGTCATGACTGGGTTGGGCTGGCCATCTGGCAGAAGTGGAGAGCAGAGGACTCTGGTCTCTGGTGGAATCTCACCCACACATAAACATGTTGGAGCTGGGAGCATACGCTTGGCATTGAAAGCCTTCCTTCCATCCATCAAGGGGAGGCTGGTGCAGGTATTCACGGACAACACCACTGCCATGTGGTACTGCAACAAACAGGGTGGAGTATTGTCCTATACTCTATGTTAGGAGGCTCTGTGCATCTGGACATAGGTGGAACATCAAAACATCTTCTTGGTCGTGCAGCACCTGGAAGGATCTCTGAACTCCAGGGAGACAAGCTCAGATGAAGATTCCTTGCAGATCACAAGTGGCATCTTTATCTGGCGGTGGTTCAATGCCTCTTCAGAGGTTGGGGAGAACCTAGCTAAATCTCTTCTAGGGGTGGGCAGTAAACTCCACTCCGTCAGTGGAGTTTGCAGAGTTTTGTTACTCCACGCTCCGCTTATAGTGCAGAGTTCGGCAAAAACTCTGCCAACCGCAGCGTGGCGCAGTTTACCAGCACCCACCCCTAAAAATAACAAAGAATGCACAGTTAAATCATGGAAATATATTAAAATGGCTTACTTCACTTGTGGCACTATCTGTACTGACATTTCCATCTTGCAGCACTATAAGATCCCAGTTCATCAAAGCCAAATTAGGGCATCTACGTGCAGTCAGAAAAAAGAGCGTAGGACGCAATAGGTTCCTAAGGCAGAGATGGCAGGCGCTCACATTCCTGCTGTCCTCGTACGCCTGTCCAAACCTGTCAGGGAGCGCGCCAGAGTGGCTCCCATTGATTAGCTATGGTAGGCACGGCAGGAGGTGGCCAACCCACAGAGGCACATATGCGAAACTCTGACATCACCCCCACGCATAACCTCCAAAGAGACAGTGCAGTCTATATTGACTGTAATGGAATTATTGCCGTGAGTTGAAGGAAGGGATTCTACTGAGTGAAGGAGTGAGTGGCTAAGTAATTATATGAGCGAATGTGCCAAGGAAAGAACAAAGGAAAACTTGCAAAGGGTGGCACCATGCAACAAACACCATTTTTGCAGCCGAGCAAGTCTCTGCAAAAGAAAAGAGTCGAATGTGTGCGTTTTGTGTTCATTTCTGAAAGTGTTGTCTGCTCAAGTGTCAAAGACACATGCCCACATTGTTCCTTCATTTAACAGAACCCAAGAGCTCTCTCTAGATTAGTGTGCATCGTGTATGAATGACACGTTTGTCAAATCACAGGATGTGGTATGCCTCAGGTCAATTAATAAATAATAATTTGTGCCGCTCACAGCACTAGTGCGCCTACGTCAGAGATTTGTGTGTAGATACCATAAGGACCAAATCCCGAAGACACAAGCAGCTGTTCATCTTTCCAAGGCGCAAAAATAGAATAGCACTGAGTTCGGCGACAACTAGCACTGCATATCAAGTGCCAAGATGCAGCTTAATGTCTCGTAGTGGCTATTTTAATGGCCAATATAATTACTCAGACAATATTATCATGAATATGTGCTGCCAGCATCATAGTAATGAATGAATGAATAAAATAAATAAGAAATAATATTCATACATAAATAAATACATATATATATACATACACACATGAATACATAAAATGGATATAGTATGATTCACTGTGACCCATAGGGGAGGAGGTGCCAGGGGCAAGTGGGCTGCTCCAGCTCTCTGGCCCCATCAACCTACCTCTAACAACTCAAAGAGTGACTCCACTCCCCTCATGCCTGATTGGCTGCTCTTCTGAAAGGGGCCTTCACCCCGTTGGCAGCACATCAGGATGATGTGCTTGAAGACAGTGTGGCTCACCTACCTGTTGCCCTGGAGCAGGTCTGCCAGCGAGAGTCTCAGCAACTCAGACACATTTTAAGGGCCTCACAGGTTTACACCTGTCTGCGTGCGCGAGCTGTGTATTCTCCTCCACTAGGCCTTTGCTCCTCCACTTGCACCTTGGCCCGGCGCAGTGATAATCAGCCCAGATGCTGGATAGTCCAGTGATGATCAGCTGCAGGTGGGACGCTACTGCCCGGCTCCCCTGGGCATGATGTAGCCCGGGCACTGCCAGTGGGCACCCGAAGCCATAAACCCCTCTGAGGACAAGAACCTGCAGCGTACGGGTGAGCAAGTGGTGAACAGCATTCTTAGAAGAGGGAGCCCCAAAACCGAGGTGCTCACCTGAAGGCCCATGAATGCCTTCATGGTGTGAGCCATGGGTGAGTGTAAGATGTTGGCTCTACAGTTCATGGATATGCAGAACTCGGAGCTCAGCAAGATGCACCCAGATTCTCCCTCTGCCTGGCCTCAGTGCACTCATTAGGAGACTGCTGTCAGGAACAAATAGGTCATTTGAAAGTTTTTACGAATCCACCCTGCTGCTCTAAAAATGTAGCTAACAATAGGAAATACTTTTTTTATTAATAATGGTAATACTAATAATATTTATAAATATTTTATCAGTTCTGGTATTTTTATGCTGAAAGGCGGGATCGTGCCAGTCAGTGTGCGGTGAGAGGGGCAATGGCGCAAGCCTGCGCATGCACGTCTTTATCAATGGAGATGGAGAAAGGCAAGAGTTTGCAACGGTGCATGTGCAGTGCCAGAGAAAAGCAATATAATAGACCATCTCAGGGCAAGGGGTGGTTGGTCCGTCACAGAATTTGACATTCCAAAAAGGCGTCAATGCTTTTAATCTGAAGGTACCACATAAAATCTTCCACAGTACTTCTCAGGGAACCAGGCCAGTGAGAACAATACATGCTAGGAAATGTTTCCAGAAAGAGTATCTGTACATGAAGCAAAGTTTCAAGGGGTGGGCAGAACTCCACAGAATATTGCAGCGATTTACGTAACTCAGCGGAATTCTGCGAAGTAAAACTCTGTGAGATCTGCCCACCCCTAATTGCTTTGCAACTGCTGAGAACGTGCAATGGAGGCACTTCTGCGCACTGGAGTTTTTCAAGGTGGCTCTTGGATGGAGGTGCATTTTGTTTACAGCTGAGCTCAGGACTCCTATACACCTTCCCACATGCACCTCTTATGTCCAGAGTTCTCAAGAAGATCAGGAATGAACAGGCTCAAGTAATTTTAGTGGCTCCAGATTTGGAACGGAAAGTATGGTATCCCAAACTTTTGAGCATGGGTCTAGGTCCTCGGATCAGGTTGCCTCTTTGGGAGGATCTCCTGTCTCAGCAACGGGGCACTCTCCAACTCCATGCGTGGAGACTGAACAGTGACAGCTGAAAACTTTCAAACTGCCTCCTGAAGTATGTGACGCCCCTTCAACAAGACTGTATATGCCTGCTGATGGGACACATTTGCTGCTTGGTGTGCTGCAAAATCCATTGATCCTCTGTCTGCACCCTTATCTATCTGAAGCTCTTTTGTGTTACATTGAACCTCATACAGCAAGTCCTTGCTCTGGGCACAATTAAAGGGTATCTATTGGCCATCTTGGCATTGTTGCAGTTACTAGACCAACCTTCCGTGTAATTGTGGCATGCTTTCTGAAAGGTTAACAACACATGTTTCCTCCCACACCTTCAGGGCCGGACTAGCCATAGCGGGCACCGAGTGGGGCCGGTTTTGGACCCCTGGGGGGCCGTTTTTGTACCGGGGGCAAGTTTTGCAGCATAGCTTCAATATTTGCCCCCTGTAACAAAAGCAGCTGCAGTGTTTTACATGCGCCCCCCCACGGCCGTCCCGACTCAATTGCTAGGGCCGATTTGCGTTCCCAGTCCAGCCCTGCACACCTTTCATTATGTCCCAATTGGACCTTAATTTATTTCTTACATTTCTGATGTGCTCATGTTTTCATCTCATGCACAGCTGCCCTCTTCAACTGTTCCCATCAAAATAAGCTATTATATCTGCCAGTAGGATTTGTGAACTAAAAGCACTCTCAGTCAACCGTCCGTATACCACCTTCTTCCCAGACAAACTTGTCCCTAGAACACATGCCTCTTTTCTGACCAAGGTGTTGACACATTTTCACTTCGGACAGAACATTATGCAGCTGACTTTCTTTGCTCCACCTTACCTTTACAAAGAAGAAGAGAGACTCCTTGTCTGGATTCAAAAAGAGTGTTATCATTCTAAATTGATCATACTAAAGATCCCCGAGTGGAGAGCTCATTATACCAGAGCCAAGGTTGCCACCATTGCATTAGCTCATGGAGTGCCAGTCCTGGGCATCTGTCAGGCAACAACGTGGGTATCGCTGCACACATTTGCCAAACACTACTGTCTAGACAGTCAGGTGGGCATTTTGCCCGTTCAGTCCTCCAGGACTTTTTAGTGTATACAGTCCGCAGACCCACTGCTGGGGAAATCTTACTTTGGAATCTATTCTAAGGTAACAAATCTGCATCTAGAAGTTTCTTTCAGATAAACAAGCTACTTACTCCATCTAGTCACAGATTTCTTCCCAACATACACATCCTCCCAATTCTGCGAACTGTGATTTTTATCTTAAGAGGTCCTTGAGGACCTCACTTTGGCACACTAGTTCAATACCTCAGTATGGCTCTGTGCTTCTGGTGTGGAAAAAATAGTCACAAAACTAAGATCAGCTCACTAGGGTGGCGCCTATTGGGCACCGAGCATGTCACTTCTGGTGTGGATGATGACACCAACTGGCGCACAAGAGGACTGCACAGAAAACGTTCCCAGATCCAGTCTGAGGCCTGAAGAATTTTTTAAGGTAAGGAATCTGTGGCTAGATAGAGTCTCAACCAGATAAGGCATTCCCGAAGGTAAGTAGCTTGTTCCTCAATGCATCCTGCTTCTACACCCTGAAGACACTCAGGAAGATCTTCTAATGGCTCACAAGCAACACCAGAAAAACTATCACTCATGCCCTAGTCACCAGCAAGTTGGACTACGCTAGGATCCTCAAGCAATTCACCAGAATACTAAAGACAATCCAGAACTCAGCAACCAGATCCATCCTCAACCTCCCACACAGACCTCACATCACACCACATTTCAGGGAGCTCCACTGACTCCCAATACACAAACACACTCATTTCATACTCCTTCCACAGTACAACCCAAACCTGCGCAAAATGTTTATTTTGGATGTACTTTTCAGCTCCAAACTTGTTTTGTGTTTAAAAGTTGCTTTAAATTAAAGTATTACTTTTTGACAAGGGTACGTTCTGTGGGTGGTACATGTGTGTCCCCATGCAACCTCTAAGGTTTTTGGCGCAAAGCTCTGTCTACTAACAATAGTATGCAAAAGAAACAATTGATGGACGGAATGCTGGACAATGCAAACATTCACCCCCAGTCACAAAGATCTGGGTTTAATCCATCATTCTTTTGCTCACCACACCACCCCAGTTTGGACCCAGCCATATGCAAATCCGTCTTGACCCTGTTCCTTGTGGGAACAGTCCAGCCCGAACTGCCAAGCCAGGTCCTCCCTGGACCAGAAACAAGCATCCTGGGACCGGTTTCAGCGCATCACCCTTCTTCAGCCAGGCTAGCTTGAATCCAGTGGTGTAGTGAGCACGGGACCCACGTCTGGGCATACCCTTCCCACTTAGGGTGACATATGCAAAAGAAACAATTGATGGACGGAATGCTGGACAATGCAAACATTCACCCCCAGTCACAAAGATCTGGGTTTAATCCATCATTCTTTTGCTCACCACACCACCCCAGTTTGAACCCAACCATATGCAAATCAGTCTTGACCCTGTTCCTTGTGGGAACAGTCCAGCCCGAACTGCCAAGCCAGGTCCTCCCTGGACCAGAAACAAGCATCCTGGGACCGGTTTCAGGGCATCACCCTTCTTCAGCCAGGCTAGCTTGAATCCAGTGGTGTAGTGAGCACGGGACCCACGTCTGGGCATACCCTTCCCACTTAGGGTGACATATGCAAAAGAAACAATTGATGGACGGAATGCTGGACAATGCAAACATTCCCACAAGGAACAGGGTCAAGACTGATTTGCATATGGCTGGGTCCAAACTGGGGTGGTGTGGTGAGCAAAAGAATGATGGATTTAACCCAGATCCTTGTGACTGGGGGTGAATGTTTGCATTGTCCAGCATTCCGTCCATCAATTGTTTCTTTTGCATACTAACAATAGTAGACAGGACTTTGGACCAAAAAAATAACACCTTTTTGAGACTGGCAGGAAATAGAAGTAATGTTTTTATTTCTCCTAACTTTTACAACTTTGCATGTGTGCTGCACTGTACAACACACATTCAAAGTGGGAAGAGTTTTAAAGTTAGTCTAGGCATAGTGCAAAGTTGTTTGCGAGGAGCTAGGCATCCTTATTGCGCACAAGTGCAAAGGAGAGAGCAGGGCAGTGCCATATCTTAGTAGAAATGGTGCTTTCTTGCTCTCTCCATGTCACAGCAACTTTGATCACCAATGGGTAGTTATAGTTAGGATCTATTTACCATAGGAAATTTTTTTGTTTTGCGAATAACTTTGAGGATGTTTGACGAATGTTCACAAAACTTTCTAAAAAAAGTTAATATGCCTCAGCTCTTTCCTGGAAAGTTTTGGGGTGATCTGTCAAGCAAGATTCAAGAATAAGGGGGTTGGGCAAAACATGTTTTCTCCATGCAATTTTCCTTGCATCCTCACCATGCACTACTAATTGCCTCACATATTACATCAATCTTGACATGTTCTGTGACATAATTGATAATATCACTGCAACATCTAAAATTATATAATTGATGACAATGCTCTACAGGGTGGAGGCATAACATATAGTTATTTTAGGACACGAGTTACAGTTACTTGAGATAACTATAACTGGTGAATTTCAGTGGTTTTGTTTAAAACTGTAGCTTTTAACTGACATTTTCGACCTAACTATAACGCCCCTTTAGCCTTTGTTTTTTTAGTCAATATAAATATATTAGTACATAGCCATGCGTATGTAAAACAAAACCTTAATATAAATCATAAAGAACACTTTCCTACATATGTACAAGGACAAACTAACTGACATACACAGACACACCTAAAGAAAGACGTCAGAACATATTCACATTCACAAACAGATATACACAAACATATTATACATAACATACCAAGACACAAAGACACAGATACATAAAGACAAATGTACAAATTCACATGAACAACACCACCTACAGATTATCATATGCATCTCTTACGTCCAAGAAATACACGTACAAACACATGCAAAGCACACATGCATGCATACACACAAATTCAAATAGAAAGAGATACAAAAGCAACTGCACACACACCCACACACAGAATTACACACTCAAACACAAGCATACACATATGGACACAAAGGCCCTCATACACATCTCAATGCAATTTTAGTAGTGTGGCTATGTTCACGAACATCATTTTACAAACACACGTACTTACCACAAACTGAAACATGAATACATGCATATACAGAACCAGGCTGAATGACAGAATATCAAGAAGAACAATGTCACATTAGAATACTGTGTCAAAATTATTGTTTACAAAAATATACAGTTTACATACTTTGTTTGTAACGACCAAAATATTGAGTCAAAAATATCATGGAACGGAACATGATTAATAATATGTACGTATATTGAGATATACATTTATATGTCATTATTTGTAATGTATAAAATATAAAACCAATAATGAAACAATTTTTAAAAACATTACATAAAAAATATGAACAAGATCTTAAAAGTTCAAATTAACAGACATATATCAACTTAATGAAAAAATATCATTAATATAACGAAGTCTAATTATTAATGTAAACCAATATATATATATATATATATATATATATATATATATATATATATATATATTCACTGGAAAAAACCAAAGGTTACAGGGACGTTATAGTTAGGCTGGCATTTCCCTCGTACAAAACCAGAGAAATTCATCAGTTATAGTTGGCTGAACTAACTATAACTTGCGCCCCGCGATGCACTGCTTATCACTTCACATATTACATCACTCATGACATGGTCAGTGACATCACTGATGACATCACTGATGACCTCATCCACATAATCTCTGGTGCACCCAATCACACCCCAATATAACCTCTCATACACCCACTCTATGAGTGTCTAAGTGGTTCTGTCAGTGGGTGCTTGGGTCTCTGAGTGCGACTGTGAGTGGGTACATGAGTCTCTGAATGTATAACTGACTGGTTGCATAAGTCTCTGAGTGGGTCTATGAGTGGCTGTGTGAGTGGCTGTATGGGTGTGTGAGTGTCTGAGTGGGTCCATGAGTAGATGTATGAGTGTCTGAGTGGATCTGTGAGTGGGTGCATGAGTGTCTCAATGGGTCTGTGAGTGAGAGCATAACTCTCTGAGTTGTTGAATGAATGGCTGCATGCATGTGTGTCTGAGTGGGTCTGTGACTGGAAGGGTGAGTGTCGGGGTGGCTCTGTATGTGGATGCATAAGCCTTAGCTGGGTGAGTGAGTGGTTGTGTGTATATCTGAGTGAGTTTGTGAGTGGGTGTGTGAGTTTCTGAGTGTATGGGTGAGTCAGTGACTGAGTCCATAAATCTCTGAGAGGGTCTGTGACAGTGTGTGAGTGACTGTATGGGTGTGTGAATTGGTGTATGAGTGTCTGAGTGTATCTGTGAATGGGTGTATGAGTGCCTCAGTGGGTCTGTGAGGACATAAGCAAGTGTGTGAGTAGGCCTGTAAGTGGGTGCGTGAGTCTCTGAGTGGGTCTGTATATGGGTGTGCGACTCTCAGAGTGAGTCTGTAAATGGGTGCATGAGTATCTGAGTGGGTCTGTGAGTGGGTGCATGAGTGCCCAGGTGGATCTGTGAGTGGGTGTAAGAGTCTCTAATGGGTATGAGACTGTACGCATGAGTCTATGAGTGGGTCTCTAAGTAGGTGCATGAGTTTCTGAGTGGGTCTGTACATGGGTGCATCACTCTCCGAGTGAGTCTGTAAGTGGGTGCATGAGTACCTGAATGGATATGTGAGTGGGTGCATTAGTATCTGATGGGTATGTGACTGAATGTATAAGTGTGTAAGTGGTTATGTGAATGTGTATATAAGTGTCTGAGTGGATTTGTGAGTGCATACATGAGTGTGTGACAGTGACCGGCAAGTGTGTACAAATATATATTTTTAAATATAATTTTTACCAATATTCTCGATGACATCACGATGTTCCCGCAATGGTACACAGGGGGGCCACGCTGGCGATCGCGTTGTCATCATGAATATCGCGCACAATTAAAAAAATCAATTTTGGACACATAACTTGTGTCACTAACACACCATTTCTCAAGCATGGGGTCAGAGTATCTCCACCCTGACCCCTTATGTGGGCTTTCACACAAATTTTCAGCTTCGGGAACCATTCCTGGATGATAAAATGGCAACCGCAACTTTCTGTTCAGGTTGCATCCACCCAATCAGAGCATTCCCGTTGGCGCGTGCATTCTCAATTCATCACAAAATCATCGCAAAATATCCGCAGCCAGAGATATATCTATAATTTTCAGCTTAAATTTCTCAAATACTACTGGACGGATTTGCACCAAATAACAAAAAGCACAATCTGCGTAACAACATCTTCCTTTCTGCCAAATTTGGTGTAATTTTGTCCAGCGGTTCGGGCTGTAGAGTCGACAACACGTTCCGATGGTAATTAACATTATTAACCCAACCTTTTATCGTGCCACTATTTTTCAGTCCCCACTGTACGGATCACCCCCAAACCTTCCATGACACACAGGCCCTACTTTGACACTTTTTTGGAAAATTTCATGAAGGTTGGCCAAACAACGCCAAAGTTATAGGCAAGTCAAAAAATTCTTTTTTTATGGAAACTAGGTGCTAACTATACCTACCTACTGGTGAGATGCAAATTATAAGACAGTAAATCCAACACGAAGAAGGAAACGCTCGCTCAGTCTCGTGTAGATGCAAAAAGTTTACTTCCAAACATGATGCGTTCCGGCCACAGCCGTGGCCTTGATCACATGTACATGAATGAAAAATCACAGTGCTTAAATTCACAATAAGAAAATTGAAAACAGACTTTGCGTATTGAAATTCAAACAGTTAATGTTCCTTGCTTTGACCTAAAATTACATACAAATGAAAATATGCAAACAGGCACTCTGGCATGATAAACAATGAGTAAAAAAGAAAAGAAAAGAAATGCAATAAATATCCGCTAGTTCTCAGAAGCTATGATACTGATCCCTCGAAACAGTCAGCATATCATGGTTAGTGGCCTACTGCTACAATACGTAATGATCAGTGCGTGCCCTGCTTGCACAATGGTCCGAAAACTGCAGTAAAATAAATATGTGTGACCTATTAAACGGTCGTTCAAAGAAATAAATATACTATCATTAAGGATGGCAATACATATTCTTGCATCTGGTATATTCAAATTGTATGTGGTAGCTGGAGATGCCTACAGCAGAGGAAAGCCGATATGGTGCATGCTCAGTACGGTAGTGCCTGTAATGTTATCTCTAACGGGGAGGCAGCAAACCAAAACCGCAGTGAATTGTATAGTGCATATGTATCAACTTTCAAAGGTTGATCGTATTAGATAGAGTACTGCCCGCCTATTGGGTATTTGCATATGGCTAAAGGTCATGGGTCAAGCATGTCAGAACCCCAAGCAAAATCCCAAGAAAAAATCCCTATAGTGTGAGAGACACTGGCAAAATCGGAGGTATGAAGGTATAGAAGCATAGAGGGGAGACCAGTGGAGGGGGTCAGATGGTCCAGTCTGTGGCCCAGAAATCCAAATGGGCAGCTAGTAGGCTAAGAAGTGGAGCATATCCGGTCTGTTGTATGTGAATGTGGTCAAGTGACCAACCCCACCTGAATCAGAGCACCCTGGTATCCACATCTAACAAGGCTAGTGCAAGTTAACTTAAAAAGTAAAACACAGAATAAATGTGGAGGGACAGGGGAAATGGGGACAATCCAAGTTCCATCAAACTAAAAAGTGCCAAATCTTATCTGAAGTGTCCAACTGCACCGTGCAGGTAGCTGAAGAAAAGGGTAGGGGCCTCGTACAAAAGGTTGAGTCGACGTGTCCTGGAGCATCCCCTTCCTTTCCTCCTGTGAAAACACACATAATGCCAGATATTAGTACAGAGGTAAGCACTTGCCAGGATAAAAGCATATCTCATGTGATCAAGACTGAGTCGCAGTCGAAACGCATAGTGAGATTGTAGATTAAACTACACTGCATTGCTGCCCGGTTCCTGAGTGTGCTTCAATTAAGTGTGGATTTTTGGATATATATATATATATATTATCTACTGGCGGTCGCCAGTAGATAGTTATAGTTAGGACCTATTTTCCATAGGAAATCCGCAACATTGTATTTGAAATAACTTTGGCGCCGGTTGACGAATCTTCGCAAAATTTTCAAACTTTGTGGCCCGCTCCGGTCCGCTCCTATCTTGAAAGTCTCGGGGTGATTCGGCAAGCGGGGGCCGAGAAAAAAGGGGGGTCCCAAAACGTGTTTTCCCCATGCAATTTGCCATAGGAACCTTTAGTCGCAGCTACAGCCCGAACTGCTGAACGGAATTACACCAAATTTGCCAAAAAGGTAGCCCTTGGTTCAGAGTCGTGCCTTTTGCTTAAATGGTGTAAATCCGTTCAGTAGTTCCTGAGAAAATCAAAAGTAAAATCACATATATATCTATGGTTGCGTAGGGTCCGCGTACCCTCCCGATCACGAGCTGTATGCTAATTGGCTGTCAACACTCCAAACCAGGAAGTGTTGGCAGCCATCTTGTGCCTCGGTAGAACCGAGGCACAAGAAAAGACGAAAACAGACGCAAAAAACACAAAAAGGGGTCAGGGTAGAAACACCCTGACCCCCCTAGGCCTGCTCAGGGGGGCCAACTAGCCCACCAGGTACCTCCAGTAAGCACAACAGAGTTGCGTTGCAGAGAGGTGAAAAAAGGTGCATGGCCTCGGAACGCCTCTCTGCAACTCAGCTCTGTGGTCCTAACTGTAGGTACCTGGGGGGCTAGTTTGGCCCCAGGGACCCTCAGGATTCAAGGGGACTTAATCCCGCAACTTAAAACGTGCCACGGGGCGCGTTTGCACACATGTCACCTTAGGCCCCCCCCTCCCTCCACCACTGTGCAAACGCGCCTTGTAGTGCGTTTTAAGAGGTAGTTTTAATCCCCCTGCCCTATTATGTACTAGGGACTTACAGAGGAGGTCATGCTAATCACAGGGGTACCCCAACGCATAGTGTTCCCTAGTGTATGTAGGTGTTTTAACTGTATTCTAAGTGTCTTTTACCATAGCACTGGCTCTAGGCCTGGTTAGTCAGAGTCAGTTACCACCAGTACACGTCTGGAAAAGTTGTGGGCACAGGATGATTTTGCAACAAGGCCTCTTTCTGCTCCTCTGTTGGTTCTTTCTGCACATGTCTTGCTTCTTCCTGGATTTTTCTTCGTCTTTGTGGACTTCTGTTTCTTTCGACATTTCTTTTGCTTCTTTCTGTGCGTTTTTCTTCTTTCTTCACATGTCCTACTTCTGTAGGCATAGTTACAAACTAGCATTTGAAAAACCTTTGAAATTCACTGAAAAAACCATAGGTTTCAGGCACGTTATAGTTAGAAATTAGCATTTAAAAAACCTTTGAAATTCACTGGAAAAAACATAGGTTTCAGACACGTTATAGTTAGAAATTAGCATTTAAAAAACCTTTGAAATTCACTGAAAAAACCATAGGTTTTAGGGACAGTTATAGTTAGTTGGACATTTCACTCGTACAAAACCCGTGAAATTCCCCAGTTATAGTTAGTTCAGCTAACTATAACTCGCGCCCCGTAATGCACTGCTGATGATGTCACATATTACATCACTCATGACATGGTCAGTGACATCACTGATGACATCACTGATGACATCTCAAATGACATCACTGATGACATCACTGATGACATCATCCATGTGTTAATTTGATGCATCTTCTCACACCCTAATATAACTTTTGATACACCCACTCTAAATTACAGACTGCCATTCTCAAAACCATACACACTCCAATACCAATAACTACATACCCACTCACTGATTCTTAGGTCTACACACACACATCTACACACTCACCCGTACAGTCACTCATACTTACGGTCACTCAGTACAGGACTATCATATGCACTCATACACCTATATAAACACTCACACACCGCCACTCATCCATAGAGGTACTCACACACCTAGTCAGTCATGCAAAAAAATAATCACACACCCATTTACTCACCTATACAGTTATACACACACCAGCTCACTTACTCATACAAATACTAGCACATTTTTACGCTCTTATACAATAACTGATACAAGCACACACGCATCCATACAGCCACTCTCACAATCACACACTCTCACTTATAGCCTTTTAAATACTCTAACACACATATATACTGCCTTTTACATATGTAGTTACTCGCACATGTACCACTGAGATAAACATTCATTCACTAACACACCCATACACACACTCACCCACCCATACAGTCCATCACAGATGCACTCTTGAAACCATGCACCCAGTGAATCACCCACTCACACATCTATGCACAGAGTCACACACACCCCACCCACACAAACACTCAGGCACCCATACAGATACTCAGACAACCAATCAATAACCCATGTAGACACTCATGTAGCTATTCGCAAACCCATGCAGCCGCTTACACACCAACAGACAGACGGATACAGACATTCACACAGTTTAGTCACTAACCCATGCATTCAGTAAGATACGTTTAATCACTCACTTATAGAGTCAGTCACGCACCTACTAAATCATCCATTCAGACACTTATACACCCACTCATTCTTCAATACGCCTTTCCCTATATATATTAAACATATTTAAACTTTACAGAAACACACAGTCACTGGATGATGTCATCAGTGATGTCATTTGAGATGTCATCAGTGATGTCATCAGTGATGTCACTGACCATGTCATGAGTGATGTAATATGTGATGTCATCAGCAGTGCATTGCGAGGCGCGAGTTATAGTTAGCTGAACTAACTATAACGGGGGAATTTCACGGGTTTTGTACGAGTGAAATGTCCAACTAACTATAACTGTCCCTAAAACCTATGGTTTTTTCAGTGAATATATATATATATATATATATTTCACAAATCCTTTCGCGACGCGACAATAATGCACTCTCAAGATCCGATGTGGTAATGCTTACAGGAAATTTTAATCAGCTTCCACGCAACGCGTTTCGGCGATATGCCTTGTTCACATGATCGTGAAAAAATTTCCTGAAAGCATTACCACATCGGATCTTGAGAGTGCATTATTGTCGCGTCATGCAAGGATTTGTGAAATATATATATATATATATATATTCACTGAAAAAACCATAGGTTTTAGGGACAGTTATAGTTAGTTGGACATATATATATCAACTCAAAAGCATTCCCAGACTTCCAGCTCACGGCGAGAAAGAATGCGCGAACTCCTCTTCGTGGTAAGTATTTTTTATTGTTTCTCCCTTCTGCCTGCCATATATATATATATATATACGCCACATCCGACTCCTCACAACGAAACCGGACACCGACACGGGGGAAACATTAAGCAATTCGGTCTTTAATCCAGCATTACGCTGAGTGAGATTGTAGATTAAACTACACTGCATTGCTGCCCGGTTCCTGAGTGTGCTTTAATTATGTGTGGATTTTTGGATATATATATATATATATGTATGTGTATTCACAGAAGGCATTTAGGAGTCCTAAAGTTAGGGCTACTAACTTCTGTGAATACCGAAATTAGTAAGTTCATTCTGTGAATACCAAAATGAGTAAGTGTATTCTGTGAATACCAAAAAGTACTAACTTTACGTTTTTGACGTAAGACTCCAACATAAGAAACATGAGATAAAATATTGGACTTTGCTGGATTTAGATTTACTATTACCACTCCAGTCTAAGCATCAGTAGAGAAAGTGTTTGACTTTGGAGGGATTAGATTTACTATTCCCACTCCAACCCACTCCAACTTTAGCAAATGCAGAGAAAGTGTTGGACTTTGGAGTGGTTAAATATGTCATTGCAATTCATATTCATTTGAAAAAATTCAAATTAAATACCTAAAAACATAAATATATTAAAACATTTAAAATAAAAAATATATGCATTATAAATAAATAAATAAAACGTATATGTCGCAGAAAAATACTAAATAATATTAAAAAATAATGTATCAAATATAAAGCAAATATATAAATTTAAAATAAATACACTTCCCTCCCTACTGTCCAAAAAACCATCAATATTATTTTAATTACATAATAAATGAAAGATTAATTTTATTAAAAAAACTTAATTAAATAAAACAAACAAATATCAAATTTATTTATTTAAAAATGTTTATTATGAAATACACAAAGCAAAGAATTACTAGTTAAGTAAGACACAACAAAAAATTGATGTAACAAATAATCAATAAAAAAAATACCTATTTATTTATTAATCAATCGTATAAATAACCTAAACATTCTTTACGAATAAAAAACAATAATTAATATTTTGCATACATTCCCACCCTAATCCCCTACAACTCAACAACCCAATACTTACACGTTATAAAATCACAGAATACACTTCAATGACAAAAATAACAATTGCTCAATTAAATATTTAACATAATTAATTACAATTAAACATCTAATTAACATACAATTAAAATAAAACAATAATTTAGCATTTAAATAAATTCCCATCCTATTCCCAGTAACATCAACAATCTGTTACTAATTTATAAATTTCTAATGAAATGTAAAAAAACAATTACTCTTTGCAACTTACAAACTATACTAGAAAGTAAAACAATTAATATATTAAAACTAATACCT
Organism: Calotriton arnoldi; assembly: GCA_963921515.1. Lineage (NCBI taxonomy): Eukaryota > Metazoa > Chordata > Amphibia > Caudata > Salamandridae > Calotriton > Calotriton arnoldi. The sequence continues at coordinate 40,855 of CAWUFW010001376.1, forward strand.
AAAAATAGTATAATAGCTATAATATATTAAATGTATGTAAAACTATATTTAATACAACTACATTAAAGTAAATGATGGTACAATCAACAATATTTAAAAAACTAAATTATATATTTAAGAAAACTATATTCTTTGCTTCTCTATTCTGTTGCATGATGTTTTCGACTTGAGGATTTTGTTGATACAATATTGTTGCAGCACAATATTTTTAAACAAAAGTTTGGACATTCACCACAGAAACATATACATGCACACACTTATACATAAGCACAAACAAGCACATATTATATATACCAATATACAAAGATATATATAAACTCACAAATACATATACACACCTACATATACACACAGCCATGTGCATAAGATAAACTATAAAGACTGAGAAATGATTTTGAAAGAAATTTTTTCACGCGAAAAATGGTTTGAAAATGTTTTGCATATTGAAAAGGCACACCATATGCGCAAACATTTACACATATAACATACATGCATAATGTGAAATCTTATTAAACCAAGTTGGTGTTCGTAAAAAGGATATTTGGCTGATAGGGTAAGGAGGGAAAGACATAACGGGATTTCAGAATTTGACAATGTGATCTTCATTTACTGTCACTGGTGAAAGGGCACAAGAGATGGTGGCTAAAACATTTTCCCATTTATCATTTGCCTATTCTGAGCAAAGTTTAGCTTGGCAGATGTTGCAGACAACATAAAAAGATGGCCCACTGTCATCGCTTTGCTTGTGCATTTTTTTAGCATAAAGAGTTACAGTTGTTTAGTTATCAACCTGTGCACTTAAATTCACATGGTTTTGCACCAATCTCTCAGCCAAAGTTTAGTGTGTCTGATTAGAATCTTGGATCCAGATATACAAAACAACTGGTCGCAAAATACTGGTCACAAATTGTGGGCAGTATTTTTGCGACCAGTAAAGAATTTTATAAACTGACCTTTGTACTAATAGGGCAGTTCATAAATTTCAGAATCATAGTACATCACAATCTGCGCTATCTCATGAATACTAATAAGGTAAGTCTCAGACTTGGACTCACTACTATTAGAGGCCATCACAGAGCTGGTGGCCTGCTAGGATCAGCTTGTGAATGCTCTTTTATAAAGTAAACTTTTTGTTAAGTACAACCTGTTTACTTAAAGTAAGCAGGAAGTGTTTAAAACAAATGTTTACTGTTTTTCAAAAGTTTGTTTGAGAGTTGTTAGTGGTCCCCTGGTCCCCTGAAACTAACTTTTTTTTCATTTATCCCTTCCCTTTTGAGAACGCATTATCTCCCCAACTCAGGCCTAATACATTTTTCAATGTTTTGCTCTCACATTTTGATTGCAAATCATTTCTACAAATCATACTGTTTCGGTATTTGGAAGGGACGTCCACAACACATTTACCAACTTTTAAAATGGGATTCGTACATAAGAAATAACTTTTTTTGCAATTGCAAACTCCAATCTTAGGGGTCGATTCCGATTCGGGCCGGAAATTTCTCCGACCAAGCCGGACCCGGAGAGATTTCCGACCGAATCGGACCCGTGCAGTCCGACCGAACGAGTACGATGCGGCCGTATGTTATCGGACTCGAGTCGGTCGGACTCCCATTGAAGTCAATGGGAGCCGGTCGTACAACGCGTACGCGGGCTCCCATTGACTCAATGGGTGCGAGTCGGACAAGGGCGCCCCCTACAGCGGGTACGCGGCGAAGCGATTCGCGCCGTACACGCACAGGTAGGGGGGACCCATGGGTCCCCCCTGTGTGCGACTCGCGCGGCTACGCGTACAGGGGGGTCCGACACGGACCCCCAAAGTACGGCTCCGACAGCTCTTTCGAGCCGGAGTGCGCGGCTCGGTCGGACTGCTCGCGGCGCGCATCGTACTTACCCGGCCGGGAAACGTCTCCATTGCGCGGTGCGAGTCGAGTCCGAGCGAGTCGGTCGGAGTGGTTCGAGCCGGTAGCGAGTCGGTCGGAGCGGTCGGGACGCCCGGACGAGTCGGTCGGCGATTTCGCATCGTACTCGCTCGGCCGGACCCGCGTACGGTTCGGTCGGGAAACAGGGCTCCGAATCGGATCCGGTAAAGCCGAATCCGATTCGGAGCACTACCGGCCGAGATCGGAATCGGCCCCAAAGTGTTTTCAGCCATAGAAATCCTTAATACAGCCTTTGGTTCTGAGGGTTTGGCCTACTCACAGGCTGAAGGATGTAGTTAACTAGATGTGTTTCTAAGGGTTGCATTGACCGTCCATTAAGGTTGTGATACTGCTTCCTGTTTTTCTTTGTTTTCGGATCCAGGTCAATTCTATATAGGAATATAAAAGTGAACTGGTCAGTCTGCTTGGTGTGTTGCAACTGGGCTCTGAGCTCACTTCAGAAGCCTTCCAGTTTTCTTCCTGCTTTTGTTACAAGGCTTCTGGCTGCTGCTCTTGATCTGCCTGTATTCGGAGAGGATTTTGGCCATATTGGCTTTCCCTCTAAGATCTGAGGTTTTCTTCAGTCTGCCACCATTTAGACTCTTCATCTAGTTACCATTCTGAACTTGGAACTGGGAAAAGGAGGCTTCAGCCCTTATCTTCTAGCTAGAAGGTATCAAGAGGAATGTCTCAGAAGACCTGCGCTTGGAAGTGGTTTGTCTAAATCAGCCTGACCATTTCCTGCTAGATGGACATTCCTCTGCCCACTGAGCATCTGTAAACATGCACTGCATAGAATGTAATCCCAATGATGTGATTGTATGTGTGTTCAGCTTAGTAGCGATGCACAAACTGCATGGCTTGGATACTTTCTCAAGCTGTAGCATCAAAACAGTCATTACTATATGTGATGCTATAATCAATCTAGTAGTCATGCAACAGTTTCAGCCTCATATTCTTAAGTAATTAATTCTTGAAAAAGAAAGGAACACAACTGTTGTAAGCCACACATAGTTTAGCCTTGCAGCTAAATTAAGCCTTTGGTTCTAGATGTAGGGCTATCTTCGCATTGGAGGTTGTTGGCTGTCTACCACGTGCTTGTTGGAATGCACCCATTGCAAAAGGTTCGCAATTAGAACGTACAATGTTAGCACTCCATGTTACCAAATGGGGACTTTGTGCACAAAAGGACAGCAGATTTGGTTTCAGGAAATGTCCTAGACTTCGATTTTGTGCATTTGGTGACGTTCTCATTGGTACACCTCGTATTTTTGGCAAATATGTTGGTCGTGCAATTTAGTAAATGCCATAAATATCTACACAAAATAGTATGCAATGTCTATGGAATTTTATGGTGGTGTCTATAAATGTGCCTCATTTCATTGCTGTTGCTGCCCGTTGCCCTGTCTCTGTACAATTGGAGACCACTCTCTCTATTTGTAATCATGAACTGCCCCCAGCTCCCAGTGCACAATGATGCCTGCGGGCCAGAAACCCCAGACTACCACTCCATGCACTAGTGAATCTTCGAGAGCATCGTTATTTGGCACTATGAACATCCAAATGTTGTGCAAGCTGCATCTTCTACAGGGACCTCTTCCTGGAGAACAGGGAGCTCACCAAAGCGATGGACTTTGAGATTGACTATGAGACAAGCAAGATGAGCTGAGATCTCATACCATGCAGCAACAGCTCACTTCTGCAGTAAGTGCTCATGACCAGCAAAGTAGGGATTAGTAAAGTTGCCACTCACTCATTCATCACTCTTTCATCCATCCATGCATACGCTCACCCATTTCTCCAGCCACCCGTTCATGTATACCTCCCCCATTCATCCAGCCATCCAGCCATCTAGCCATGCACTCAATCATTATGTTTCCATACATGACTCATTCATGTATTCATTCACCCACACAGTCTTCTTCGAACGAATGAATGAAGAAACATTTGCAGAGCGCAACTGCTGCTTCATTCGAAGCGTCCTGGCGCTATGCACTTATCCACCCTCTCATTTTCGCATTTACTCATTCACCATTCCGCTCAACCACACATACACAATTGCCAATCAATGAGGGAGCACTTTCGTGTAAAAGGAGCCATGGCTATTGGGTTTTCCAAAGCTTGTTTGTTATGCCATTCAGCACTGAACACTATTAAAGCTGAGCCTCCATCTTAACTTCACTCTACAGTGGGGACGAGTCGATTTTTTGCGGCTGGCCGCTAGAACTGGTAAGCATTATCTTTTGGAATTTATGTATACTTCGTGTTTTTTTGCTTTTGCTTTTCATAATGAGATATTCTGAATAAACTATTTGTGTTAATGGGCATTGATGAATTGAGAACGGTGCTATGACCTTTTGATTTATTAATTTTTGGATGAATTAAAAATACATTCGTTGCTTTTAAGTAAACAAATGGTGTTATTTTTAAGAATATAAACTCCTATTTGTGTAGTGTACAACGATAATGTTTCATAAGACCTCATTACTTTCTAGAGCCATAGTGGTGGCTATATGTATACTATCCAAAAATAATATCCAAAAAACAATGCATTATACAAAAGGAAACAATATTTAATTCCTCACAAGGTTTGCATGGTTCATTTGTTGCTAATTGGAATTAAAGCGCTGCCTGCAGGGTCAAGAAAAAGTGGCATTGCTCATCAGCTAACAAACAAAATATAGGAATGTACTAATTACAACAATGCACCAGTGAGTGTTATTCACATGCTTGTGAGCTGTACATCTTCATTTTGGAGCTCGATGGAGTCAGACAGGTCACAGAAAGGTCAGGTGGAAAGGCAGAACATCAATAGAACATAACCGATCTCCTGGGACTCCCTGATGGAAAGCTTTGCCTATACTGCCAGCCTCTGATTGATGAGGATAATGGCCTATAATGGACGAAGGGGCTCTCTCGTTTTACAGATAGATTAATTTCTTTCCATACCTATGTTCTGCCACACAGATAGTCCCAGTCGTGGCATTGACGTGTGTGTTATTAACAAACGCCTATACAAAAGAGAAATTAAAAGAATAGCACTGAAAGATTAATTTCACGAAATTCTGGCTGATGTAATAGCAAATTAATGGTGAAAACTGTTGGATTAAAAGAGGAAGGAAGGGAGGGAGGGAGGCAGGCAGGCAGGCATTTTAAACAGAATCAAATGAGAAGAGAAAAAAGAACATTAAGAAAAAAGAAGATGGAAAGAATTTATGAAGGAATGGTAAAAGAAGTTAAAAGGAAGAAGAAAGAACTATAGATTGGGGAGGGAAGAAAGTTAATCAATTTTTAGCAATGTTCGTTTCTGTTTTTAAGGTAGGGGTATTCACTATTGTAATATATGCTTTCCCTTTCTCCCCGTTTTCAGGCAGACTGGCGAGAAGCTTGTCTTGTTTAAATATGAAAGCAAGGGCCAAAGAACTTAAAATTGGATGTTTGCGACGATTACAATGTTTTTGCTCATGTATTAATATCCTTTTAGGATTGGTAACTTATGTATCCATGTTTTGCGACCAAAATGTTTGGCCTTATTGGAGTTACACAGGCAATGTTCCTGCAGTTGTTTTTTACGTCTCCTTGATTGCACACATCCTGACTTACATATTGTGTATTCTGTATAATGTATTATATATCACTACAAGGGCACTCCCTGCTGGGGTGACATGTTTGGCCACCTTTGCAAACCTTCCTACAAGTATCTGCCCTTGTGGGTCTGTGACTGGAGCCCCTGAGCCCCTGGCTCCCCTTCTCCATACTGCTTCACAAGGGTTAAGTCTTCCCCTCTACAGAAGACCTCTGCGAGTACCCATCAGCCTCCTTTGTCTCTCTGCGTGGTATTGACCCGCCAGTGACATTCCCATTCACATGACTCAGCCCCCACTAGGTCTTGCTGCCCCCCATGCACCAATTTATCATCCTTCAGGACACCAGTGGCACACAGACCCTCTAAAGCCCATTCTATCCCTCCCACGCACTTCCTAGCCTTTAACTTCTCCTCTACCTCCCACCTCCTCCCTCTCCTTCATTCCCTTCCTGTCCCAAACCCTGTGCCCCTCCACATCCACATAGCAGGTCGTAATCTTCCTCCATCCTCCATCGTCCTTATGTCAGCCCTTACTAGAGCGGCACCCCTACGCACATTGTCAGATGAAGTGGGCCGGTACGTTTTCGGCAACTTAGGGCTGGCACTAAGGTGTTTAGTGTGGGCTATGTCTATGAGCCTAATGGTGGCAAGCCTGCTTTCTTTCCCCGTCTCAATTACCCCATTATGTAACTTCTCACCTCCCACATTATACTGGGAGGTGATTGGAATCTAGCTCCGGATGTCGTCCTCGATCACGCAGGCCCCGGTGACACCCACAACAATAGGGACAGGGTGCCCCTCCAAGACATCTGCGATGACCAGGGCCTCCTGGCCGTTTGGCCTTCTTCACCATGTCGAGAGAGAATACTTGTTCCTCTGCATGGTTCATGGCATCCAGTCACACCTAGACTGCTTCCTTATCTCACATTCAGTAACTCCTACAGTTCTGCTATTCTCCTGGCCCCCCTGTTGGACCATGCACTGGTCTCTCTAACTATTGATTGGAACCTTCAGAAGCCCCTCTGGAAACCCTGGTATTTTAATTCTTCACCATTTAAGCCCCCATTGGAGAAGGTACTCCTGAAGTCCCATATGACCACATATCTCTTGCATAATGACGGTTCTGTACAATCGGCACAACTTTTATGGGTGGCAGCCTAGGCCACCCTCTCGGGTCAATTGATGTGCAACACCACATTAGCGAACAAAAACAGGATGCAACAGCAGATGGTCGTGGAGGATGATATCCACACTCACACTCAAACGTATACCAAACCATCCCCCGAGAACAGACGCATGCTACTAAAGGCAACAATGGAGCTTAATTCTCTGTACATATTTCAAGTGGAATATATACTCTACAAATTGAAAACCAGCCACTATGAACACAGGAAGAAAGCGAGGAGGTTCTTGGTCACCCAATCTGGACAGCGAAAGTCTATAGTGGCCATCTCAACTGTTGGAGATGCAACGGGGAGCGTGGTTCTCACCCTACAGCAGATTGCAGACGCTGTACAGCCCCGAATCTGATGGTAAGATAGACAGAGTGAACGCTTTCCTGGACATGCTTGCCCGTTTTGAGTCTTAACGAGGACGGCTGGGTGCCCCTTTAGAGTGAGATCTCCAAGGAAGAAATAGCACAGGTCAATACCTGACTCCTGTACAGTAAGACTACGGGGTGGACGGCTTCCCGGGAGAGTTCTACCATTGGTTAAAGGAGGAGACTGTGGATTGTCTCCATGTGGCCTTCCGGAAGGCAGATGCCACTGGATCTCTCTCGCATGTGCCCAATAACACAGTGATCACTGTTCTCCCTAAACCAGACAGGGATCCCCTACTCTGCAGTAGCTACCATCCTTTTTCCCTTCTAAACTCCAACACGAATATACTTGCCAGTTTTCAGGCAGCCTACCTCAAGTGCATCATTCCCACCCAGATCCACTGCTCCCAGGCAGGGTTTGTTCCGGGTCGTTCATCCTGAGACCACCAGCAGCCACTCTCACCTCCTCTGGCTGTCCAAGGATTCATCAGAGGCAGCACTGGCCTTCTCGCTGTATGAAGAGAAGGTGTTTGACCGCATTGAATGGCATTAACTGTTCTGCACCTTACGACAGTTTGAAATAGGTGAGGACTTCATTGCTCGGATTACTGTATACCTGCAGGGATTTCCATTCGGACACATTCCCAGTCCATAGAGGCATCTGCAGGGCTGCCCCTCTCACTGCTGCTGTTCCTCCTCATGATGGAACTCCTGGCGGCAGCCATCTGACATGCCCTGCACATCAAGGGTATTTCCATCCTGGCTAACTCTTCCAAACATTTGTTATATGCAGATTATATCCTGCTCATCCTTACCGATTTTGACGACTCCCTTCCGGCCTTCATGTCCCTCATAGCAGACTTCTTGGTCCTCTCAGAATATAAAATCAATTGGGACAAGAGTAAGGCCCTGCCTATGTCATGGGTAGTGACTAGAGTGGATATCGCCCCCTTGCCCTTCCCCTGGGTTTCACCCCTGGATTTCACAACACCTGAAATAGTTAGGCATGTCAGCCCAACTATAACGTCCCTGAAACCTCTGGTTTTTTCAGTGAATTTCTAAGGTTTTTTAAATGTTAATTTCTAAATATGCCTACATAGGTAGGACATGTGCAGAAAGAGGAAGAAAGGCGCAGAAAGAAGCAAGAGAAGTGAAGAAAGAGGCAACAGAAGTCCAGAAAGAGGAAGAAAGGTGCAGAAAGAAGCAAGAGAAGGGCAGAAAGAACCAACAGAGGTACAGAAAGAGGCCTACTTTGACTGTACCTTACAACAGACTCATACAACGTAGCCTAATCACTAATCCTTCTCCCAAGATGTCTTAAACCTCACTTTTCTCTTGAAGGTTCACTATTAATCGACTGCTCAGAATGTTAGGCCTACCAAATATAAAACAGCAATACTAAGCATATCACTGTTGTAAGTCTGACCAGGTTTGTGAAGGTATGCATTCGTGTCTCTGCTTTTACCTAGTGACATGTTACATAAAAATAAACATACAAATACTTGAATACCTGTGTTTCAAACAGCATACTCTGTAATTATGTGTACAAAAAGCTGTATGTATTTCTTTCTGCTCATAATGCAGGGCACATGGGTATTCAATATAATATTTGAGGGGCTCTATAACACCTATCTACATAAGACATGTCTGCCTGTGCAACTGAATGACAGAGCAGAACTGAGAACATTTAACCACCTATAGGAGAAGCTACCCACTTTTTAAGCTACCATCTTCAGATGCATAACACATGTAAGAATACATATTCAAGTGGACAAATACCTCAGTCACAAGAGCACGCAGCCCTTTAAACTTGACAGCTTGCACTTCCCATTTGAGTACAGAAAGAGGCGAGAGAAGTACAGAAAGAAGCAAGAGATGTGCAGAAAGAAACAAAAGAAGTGCAGAAAGATGGAACAGAGGTGCAGAAATAGGTAAGAGGGGTAGAGAAAGAGGGAAGAGGGGTGTAGAAAGAGGCAAAAGGGGTGCAGAAAGAAGCAAGAGAGGTGCAGAAAGAAACAAAAGAAGTGCAGAAAAAAGGAACAGAAGTGCAGAAAAAAGGAACAGAGGTGCAGAAAGAGGCAAGAGGGGTGCAGAAAGAGGGAAGAGGGGTGCAGAAAGAGGGACGAGGGGTGCAGAAAGAACCAAGAGAGTTGCAGAAAGAAGCAAGAGAAGTGCAGAAAGAAGCAACAGAGGTGCAGAAAGACGGATGAGGGGCAGAGAAAGAGGCAAGAGAAGTGCAGAAAGAAGCAACAGAGATGAAAAAAGGGGGAAGAGGGGTGAAGAAAGAGGCACGAGGGGTGCAGAAAGAAGCAAGAGAGGTGCAGAAAGAAACAAAAGAAGTACAGAAAGAAGCAACAGAGGTGCAGAAAGAGGAAAGAGGAGTGCAGAAAGAGGGAAGAAGGGTGCAGAAAGAGGCACGAGGGGTGCAGAAAGAAGCAAGAGAGGTGCAGAAAGAAACGAGAGGAGCAGAAAGAAACAAAAGAAGTGCAGAAAAAAGGAACGGAGGTGCAGAAAGAGGCAAGAGGAGTTCAGAAAGAGGGAAGAAGGGTGCAGAAAGAGGCACAAGGGGTGCAGAAAGAAGCAAGAGAGGTGCAGAAAGAAGCAAGAGAAGAGCAGAAAGAAGCAACAGAGATGCAGAAAGGGGGAAGTGGGGTGGAGAAGGAGGCAAGAGGGATACAGAAAGAAGCAAGAGAGGTGCAGAAAGAAGCAAGAGAAGTGCAGAAAGAAGCAACAGATGTGCAGGAAGATGGATGAGGGGTGGGGAAAGAGGCAAGGGAAGAGCAGAAAGAAGCAACAGAGATGCAAAAAGGGGGAACAGGGGTGGAGACAGTGGCAAGAGGGGTGCAGAAAGAAGCAAGAGAGGTGCAGAAAGAAACAAAAGAAGTGCAGAAAAAGGCAAGAGAGGTGCAGAAGGAAGCAAGAGGAGTACAGAAAGAAGCAACAGAGGTGCAGAAAGAGGCAAGAGGGGTAAAAAAGAGGGAAAAGGGGTGCAGAAAGAGGCACAAGGGGTGCAGAAAGAAGCAAGAGATGTGTAGAAAGAAACAAAAGAAGTGCAGAAAGAAGGAACAGAGGTACAGAAAGAGGCAACAGGGGTGCAGAAAGAGGGAAGAGGGGTGGAGAAAGAGGCAAGAGGGGTGCAGAAGGAAGCAAGAGAGGTACAGAAAGAAAGAAAAGAACTGCAGAAAGAAGGAACAGAGGTACAGAGAGAGGCAAGAGGGGTGCAGAAAGAGGGAAAGGGGGTGCAGAAAGAAGCCCGAGGGGTGCAGAAAGAAGCAAGAGAAGTGCAGAAAGAAGCAACAGAGATGCAGAAAGAGGCAAGAGGGGTGCGGGAAGAGGGATGTGAAAGAGGCACAAGGGGCAGAAAGAAGCACGAGAGGTACAGAAGGAAAGAAAAGAAGTACAGAAAGAAGGAAAAGAGGTGCAGAGAGAGGCAAGAGGGGTGCAGAAATAGGGAAAAGGGATGCAGAAAGAGGCATGAGGGGTACAGAAGGAAGCAAGAGAAGTGCAGAAAGAAGCAACAGAGGTGCAAAAAGAGGGAAGAGAGGTGCAGAAAGGGGCAAGAGAAGTGCAGAAAGAAGCAACAGAGATGCAGAAAGGGGGAAGAGGGGTGGAGGAAGAGGGAAGAGGGAAGCAAAAAGATGCAACAGAGGTGCAGAAAGAGGCAAGAGGAGTACAGAAAGAGGGAAGAGGGGTGCAGAAAGAGGCACAAGGGGTGCAGAAAGAAGCAAGAGCAGGGCAGAATGAAGCAAGAGAAGTACAGAAGGAAGCAACAGAGGTGCAGAAAGAGGGAAGAGGGGTGGAGAAAGAGGCAAGAGAAGTGCAGAAAGAAGCAACAGAAATACAGAAAGGGGGAAGAGGGGTGGAGAAAGAAGCAAGAGAGGTGCAGAAAGAAACAAAAGAAGTGCAGAAAGAAGGAACAGAGGTGCAGAAAGAGGGAAGAGGGGTGCAGAAAGAGGCAAGAGAGGTGCAGAAAGAGGGAAGAAGGGTGCAGAAAGAGGCAAGAGGGGTGCAGAAAGAGGCAACAGAGGTGCAGAAAGAGGCAAGAGAGGTGCAAAAAGTAGAAGAGATCTGCAGAAAGAGGCAAAAGAAGTGCAAGAAAGGTGCAGAAAGAGGCAAGAGGGGTGCAGAAGGAGGGAAGAGGGGTGCAGAAAGAAGCATGAGTGGTACAGAAAAAAGCAAGAGAGGTGCAGAAAGAAGCAAGAGGAGTGCAGAAAGAAGGAACCGAGGTGCAGAAAGAGGCAAGAGGGGTACAGAAAGAGGGAAGAGGGGTGGAGAAAGAGGCAAAAGGGGTGCAGAAAGAAGCAAGAGAGGTGCAGAAAGAAACAAAAGAAGTTCAGAAAGAAGGAACAGAGGTGCAGAAAGAGGCAAGAGGGGTGCAGAGAGAGGGAAGAGGGGTGTGAAAGAGGCATGAAGGGTGCAGAAAGAAGCAAGATAGGTACAGAAAGAAGCAACAGAGGTGCAGAAAGAGGGAACGGGTGGAGAAAGAGACAAGAGAAGTGCAGAAAGAAGCAACAGAGATGCAGAAAGGGGTAAGAGGGGTGGAGAAAGACACAAGAGAGGTACAGAAAGAAAGAAAAGAAGTGCAGAAAGAAGGAACAGAGGTGTAGAGAGAGGCAAGAGGGGTGCAGAAAGAGGGAAAAGGGGTGCAGAAAGAGGCACAAGGGGTGCAGAAAGAAGCAACAGAGGTGCAGAAAGAGGTAAGAGGGGTGCAGAAAGAGGCAAGAGAAGTGCAGAAAGAAGCAACAGAGATGCAGAAAGAGGCAAGAGGGGTGCAGAAAGAGGGAAGAGGGGTGTGAAAGAGGCACAAGGGGTGCCAAAAGAAGCAAGAGAGGTGCAGAAAGAAGCAACAGAGGTGCAGAAAGAGGGAACAGGGGTGGAGAAAGAGACAAGAGAAGTGCAGAAAGAAACAAGAGAGATGGAGAAAGGGGTAAGAGGGGTGGAGAAAGAGGCAAGAGGGATACATAAAGAAGCAAGACAGGTACAGAAAGAAAGTAAACAAGTGCAGAAAGAAGCAACAGAGGTGCAGAAAGAGGGAACAGGGGTGAAGTAAGAGGCAAGAGAACTGCAGAAAGAAGCAACAGAGATGCAGAAAGGGGGAAGGGGTGGAGAAAGAGGCAAGAGTGAAGCAAAAAGACGCAACAGAGGTGTAGAAAGAGACAAGAGGAGTACAGAAAGAGGGGTGCAGAAAGAGGCACAAGGGGTGCAGAAAGAAGCAAGAGCGGGGCAGAATGAAGCAAGAGAAGTACAGAAGGAAGCAACAGAGGTGCAGAAAGAGGGAAGAGGGGTGGAGAAAGAAGCAAGAGAAGTGCAGAAAGAAGCAACAGAGGTGCATTAAGAGGGAAGAGAGGTGCAGAAAGAGGCAAGAGAACTGCAGAAAGAAGCAACAGAGATGCAGAAAGGGGGAAGAGAGGTGGAGAAAGAGGCAAGAGTGAAGCAAAAAGACACAACAGAGGTGTGGAAAGAGACAAGAGGAGTACAGAAAGAGGGAAGAGGGGTGCAGAAAGAGGCACAAGGGGTGCAGAAAGAAGCAAGAGCGGGGCAGAATGAAGCAAGAGAAGTACAGTAGGAAGCAACAGAGGTGCAGAAAGAGGGAAAAGGGGTGGAGAAAGAGGCAAGAGGGGTGCAGAAAGAAGCAAGAGAGGTGCAGAAAGAAAGAAAAGAAGTGCAGAAAGTAGGAACAGAGGTGCAGGAAGAGGGGTGCAGAAAGAGGCAAGAGAGGTGCAGAAAGAGGGAAGAAGGGTGCAGAAAGAGGCAAGAGGGGTGCAGAAAGAAGCAAGTGAGGTGCAGAAAGAGGCAAGAGAGGTATAAAAAGTAGAAGAGATGTGCAGAAAGAGGCAAAAGAAGTGCAGAAAAAGAAAGAAAGGTACAGAAAGAGGGTCTCATTGAGTTCATAGTTTAGCTTCTATGGAAACGAGAAAGACTAAACCTGAGGTTACCACATAATTACTCTCCATAACACATAATCCCACTCTACAAAATTCTTATACACTAAATACCACATACTTTCTATCCACATAATTTCACTGCACAACATACGACAAAATACCACTACACACAAAGTACATCCACTCCACTCCAAAAAACATTAGTAAAAAACTTTTACATTTACAACGCCAATAGCTCTAACTCTCGCAAATGCGAAACCTATTTCATTGCAAATGCTTCTTTAACTCGTAGTCGCGTTTGCAGAGTGGTGGAGAAAGGGTGCTGGGCCTCTGACCAGCGCTCAGGAATTCCGCTACGTAGGACATACAGGAGGTACCAGGAGGGCTTCTTGGCCCCCAAAGTCCTTCAGGAGTAAAGTGGACTTCATCCCCCAACCCGTAGTGTGCCAGGAGGTACGTTTGCAGAGTGGTGGGAAAAGGGGGCGTGGCCTCCGAAGACCTCCCTGCAATCCCACTGTGTGGGACTTACTGGAGGTAACAGGAGGGGTAGTTGGCCCCCAAGGACATCTTTGGGGGCCAACTACCCCTCCCATTACCTCCAGTAAATCTCTAACAGCTGGATTGCTTAGTTCTCATAGCAGGACACGACCCCTTTGCCCACCACTCTACAAACGCGCCTCCTGGCGTGCTCTTGGATGGGAATTGAAGCCCCCTTCGCTTCTGGGTGTCCTTAGGGGCCAACAAGCCTACCTGATACCTCCAGTAAGCCCCAGATAGTGGAATTCCTGAGAGGTGGACACAGGCCATGCCCCCTTTCTCCACCGCTCTGCAAACGGGCCTCCTGGCACACTGCTGCTCGGGGGATGGAGTCCACTTTAGTCCTGAGGTCCTCAGGACACAAGAGGACCTCATCGCCCCAACAGCAATGCACCAAGAGGTGCATTTGCAGAGTGGTGTAAAAAGGGGCGTGGCCTCGGACCACCTCTCAGCAATCCCACTGTGTGCGGCTTACTGGAGGTACCTGGTGGGCTAGTTGGCCCCTAAGCACCCTTAAGATGCAAGGGGACTTAATACCCCAGCCCAGAACGCACCAGGAGGCGCGTTTGCATAGTGGTGCAGGGAGTGGGCTGAGCCTCCGGCGAGATGCTGGCTTCCCTTTTTTTTTTTTTTTTTAGAAGGGGGACTGTGTGGCCCCCCTTCTCTTAATATTTTTTGGGCCCTGGGAACCCCATCCCCCAGGACCTGAGACATTTTTTTTTTTTTTTTAAACGGGAAGGGGGCCCCTTCCCGAGGCTGATTTTGGCCCTGGGGACCCCATCCCCCGGGGCATGGCCACTTATTTTTTTTAAATTTTTTAAATTTCTTTTAAAGGAGGGGGGCCGTGTGGCCCTCCTCCTGAGGCCATTTTTGGCCCCGGGGACCCCATCCCCTAGGGCTTTGCCTCTTTAAATAGATTTTTGTTATTTCATTACGGGAGGGGGGCATCCTGGCCCCCCTTCCCTGGGCCACTTTTGGCCCCGGGACCCCATCCCAGGGCCTGGCCTCATGTTGGGGACCATGGGGGAACCCCAATGCCCCTGCGGTCCCTGACGGCTCCCCGCCTCCTGCGGGAGTTGGCATTGCTTTTGGACAGGGAAGTTGCAAACATGCAGCTCCCTTTGCCCAAAAGCAAATCTGCTTCGCTTCATGGACTGCAATGTCCCGGGGCCTTGCACCCTGGGACATTGCTGGAGCCAGCCCTGGGGGGTGGCGATCCCCAGGGCCAAGGAGGGCTCCTGGAGGGAGCCACGCAGCCCCCCTCCCATCTTCTACATAACCCCGGGGAGGTGGTGGTCCCCGGGGCTGGGGGTCCGCAATGGACCCCCATATTTAAATGAAGTGTGCCCCGGGGAGGTGGTGGTCCCCGGGGCAGTGTGGTAAGGCTTGAGCCCCCCACACAGAGTTTTAAAAAGTAGCCCTGGGGAGGTGGCGGTCCCCCGTGGCTTGGGGGGCCCGCGAGGCCCCCGCCCTATATTAATTAAAGCCCAAGGGAGGTGGTGGTCCCCGGGGCAGCATGGGGGGAAGGACCCCCCCATGCATTTCTTTAAAAAAGCCCCGGGCAGGTGGCAGGCCCCAGGGCTGCGAGGGGGGGCAGCATGCTTCCGCGCATTATTAGCAAAACCTTGGGGAGGTGGTGGTCTCCGGGGCTGCGCTACACAATTATGGATTGCCCCCGGGACCAGGCCCACCCGGTGGCATAAAACAAACGAAGTGTGGGAGTCCGCGCATCGTGTTTTTAAAAATTTCAGCCAGATTTGCGTACCGTACACGAATCCCGCCGAACTTTTTTAAAAAAATGCTTTTTTTGGCCCTGGGGGTCCCTGTGGGACCACCTGAGCAGGCCTAGGGGGTCTACCCTGCCCCCTTATCTTGTTTTTTAACATTTTTTCTTGTGGCTCAGTTCAACCGAAACACAAGCTGGCAGCCAACACTTTTTGGTTTGGAGTGTTGGCAGCCACTCAGAATAAAGCTTGTGATCGGGACGGTTCGCGGATCCACCGCGGTCACCAGATATCAATATTTATTTATTTTTGAATTTCTCAGGAACTACTAAACGGATTTACACCATTTAAAAAAAAAGAACGCTTTCTGAACCAAGAGCTACCTTTTGCCAAATTTGGTGTAATTCCGTTCAGCAGTTTGGGCTGTAGCTTTGTCTAAAGTTTCCTATGGAAATTAACATAGAGAAAACGCGTTTTGGGACCCCCCTTTTTTCTCGGCACCCGCTTGACGAATCACCCCGAAACTTTCAAGACAGGAGCTGACCCTTAGGTCCAAGAAGTTGAGAGAACCATTAGCTGGAGACGTTACATTGACGATCTCTTTGTGATTTGGCGAGGAACGGAGGAATCAGCCAAGGAGTATATCACATATCTCAACTGCAATAATTTGAATTTAAAGTTCACCAGTGAGATCAGCTCAACTGAGGTCAACTTCTTGGACCTAAGGGTATTTGTGAAGGATGATAAGGTCCATACGGCACTGCTCAGAAAATCTACGGCAGGCAATCCTGTTTTGCATGCAAAAAGCAGCCATCTCACTAATTTAAAAAATAGTATCCCATATGGAGAATTATTGCAGATAAAAAGGAACAGCTCAAGGGAGGAAGATTTTCAGATGGATGCACAGGAAAGCATACTAAGATTTGAAGTGAAGGGGTATCAAAAGGGAGTTTTAAAGAAAGCAAAGAAGAGAGTACAGGAGAAGAACGGGACAGATTTATTGAAAGAGGAGTCTAAAACTAAAGAAATCAATGTGAAAGACAACTTTCGATTGATTACAAACTTCTCGAATGCAGCCAGCAGCGTGAAAAAATTAATGCAGACTAACTGGCGCATACTGAAATCTGATGTAGTGAAAGGGCAAGATCTACCATCCTATCCCTCCCTAACTTTCAGAAAGACACGCTCTATAAAAGACCAGTTGGTAGAGAGCTATCTACCACCAGTTAGAATTCAGAAAGGTTTGCAGAAAATATCAGGCTTTTACCCTTGTGGTAAATGCAAGGCATGTGCAAATAGCAATAAGGTCACTTCGTATGTGATTCGAGGTCTACAAGACCCGATTCGCATCACAAAGTTTATGAATTGCAATACATCTTATGTAGTTATTGCCTAATTTGTCCATGTAATTTGAAATATGTGGGGAGCACAATTCACCCAGCAAAAATGCATATTCTAGAGCATCAAAGAGCGATTCAAAATAAAGAACCGAGCTACCCAGTCGCGAGACATTTCCAAACTCATCACCAGAGCAATAGGAATTTACTCAAATACTTTTGTATTGATCATGTATCACGGGACTTAAGAGGAGGTGATAGAGAAAAAAAGTTGCGCAGATTAGAATCACGACACATACTAGATATGGTAACGAAGTCACCGTTAGGACTGAATATTGGGGAGGAACTGGGGGTGCACCTATAACTGGGAAGGTGGAAGGCAACATAAGGTGGATCAGATTTGGGAGTTAGCCAAGATTAATTACAGTGACTGCAGTAAGCCCATATAGGGCCAAATGAGAATGACTGACATGTATAGAAATATTGAATAATGTATGCCCATCCAGGGCTGAATGGAAGTCAATCTTGGCTATTTAAACCGCCATTTTTTGATTAACATTGAATGTATTAGTAGGTGATTAATATGTACAGAACAGTGTTTGCCCATCCAGGGCTCAATTCTGGCCAATTAATTCACCACGTAACATGTACTATGGAATGTATTAGACATGGCTTGGCAGTTCGGGCTGGACTGTTCCCATGAGGCACAGGGTCAAGACTGATTTGCATATAGCTGTGTCTGAACTGTGGTGGCGAAGTGAGCTAAAGAACGATGATGGATTCAACCCAGATCTGCGACTGGGGGTGAGTGTCTGAAAAATTTCAGCACTCCGTCCATCATCTCCTTGTGTTTGCTATGTATTAGCGGTGACCAGGCAATGCAGTAAAAGAGATGCGAAATTTTTGCTACGATATGGCGGTATTCTACATGGAATAGAGATAATATATCTGAATCATGTAGAAATGTTATCTGTTTATAAGAAAAAGCATCAAGTGTCTAATATGATTAATTGAATTGTTATTCAATGATGAATTCTGCCTTTAAGAATCACCACTTAAAGATGGCGAAATTGTAAATGCCTGACCTTTAATGAAAATTGTTGATGTGTATGGAATAAAAGAGGCACTGACGTGGCGGTCGCCAACACTGAAGAAGGAGAACTGCTGAAACGCGTTTGTTGTAGAGAGCACGAATAAATCCGTATGAGGATTTACCCCCACGCGAGTGATGGTCTTTCTTTACTGAGCTTGGATATATATATATATACATATATATATATATATATATATATATATATATATATATATATATACACGCACACATACATTTGTATACATATGTATATACACATACACACACATACACATATATGTGTGTATATATATATATATGCTTTTAATCTGATAACTGGGATAGATCATTAACAGAGGCTCTCTTGATGCTCGGATTGGTACTGTCAGGGACCTTCGCTAAGCTCTAGAGCACCAGGAGACGCTGTTGACAGAAGCATGGCTGCCAGCTGAATTTGTACTGAAGTGATGGTCTGACAATAATACAGGAGTAATCATCCAAATAAGTACAAACAAGAAAGAAGGAAAATACACAGAGCAGAAGGGAGAACAAAAACAAAGGTGCAGGACAGAAACGACATGCAAACTGATTGAACAAAAACTATACAACCAGGTAGTTTTGAGGCAACTTGTTCACACTGCCTCTGCTTCTTAAATTGCCCTGGAAGGATCTTTCCCATTTCCCTGATTGGCCCATCACTTCTGCCTCACCTGTAGGACCTCGCTGTGTGTCTCAGCCCAAGCAGTTATTATCTGATCCTCCATAATCTCCAGGTACTGAATTGCAGTTTTTTCACTCATGCTTTCACACCCCTCTCGTGATGTACAATAAAAGCCTTCCTCCCTTGCTCTTGTCTTTGGCAGACCATGACACCATGGTTGTTTTAAATGTGCATTACAGCAATAGTCCTTTGTACTGGTCTACTTTTTATGTTGTAGAAATACCTTCTTGGAATTTTCTTAATCTGCACCACAGTATAAGAAATGTTAAGGAAGTTCTAGCTATAATTTAAAGTGCACCAACCCATACTTTGAGGGGGGACCGCCTGCACTGAATTGTTAAACAAACATGGGTATAGCATTCATTCTGTTAGGGAATATCAGTGGGCTTTGTGTATGGTGATGTGCTGCTTGATACCTGGGAATGTATTATAGAAAGTGCCCTTGGGTGTAATGGGTTTGTGCAGCAGTTTTTTACCCTTTGGTATAACAAAAGGGGCCACAGATGCGTGTTCACCCCTTTTGAAATACAGATAGTGCCAACGCAAAATGTGTTCCGGCGTGATCCCAAGAGGGCATGCCTTCACTTACCTGGAGGCGCGGCCCCAAGCAAAATGAGGAAATCTGTTGCATTTGCACCTGCAACGTATAACAGGCATGAGTGTAAAGACAAACAACTGCTAGGAGGCACACTGACTGCGCCACATGGAGGTGACATACAGTCAGTGCGCCTCCAAGGGGGAAATAGAGACCAGGGACCTTCCAAGCATTCCCCAGCAGACAGTTGCAGTCACTCACTGCACCAGCCTCCAAGGGAATCTCTTTGGTAGTACGGTCAGGTTTCCACCTCCAAAGTCAAATACAGGCCAGCCACTTTAAACAGGCAGTCCAACTTTCACCAATTACAAACAAACATACTTTGTTATTCTTAAAATTTGTTAAAATCACCCTTTATTTTTATTTATAAACTCATATGAATAATTTGTTTCAACATAGACTTCTCATATCAGGAGAGAACGGAAAGTTCTGCTTCACTTTCATCGGTAAAAGGAACAAATGATGGCCGGAATGCTGAACAAAGCAAACATTCACCCCCAGTCACAAAGATCTGGGTTTAGTCCATTGTTCTTTTGCTCAACAATCCACCACAGTTTATACCCAGCCATATGCAAATCAGTCTTGACCCTGCTCCTCATGGGAACAGTCCAGCCCGAGCTGCAAAGCCAGGTGCTTCTTGGACCGGAAACAAGCATCGTGGGACGGGTTTCGGGGCATCACCCCTCATCAGCCAGGGTAGCTTGAATCCAGTGGCGCAGTGAGCACGGGACCCACGTCTGGGCATACCCTTCCTACTAGGGCGACAAAAACAAAGCGTATGCCCAGACATTGATCTCGTGCCCCATGAATGTGGTGAGCAAAAGAACGTTGGATTAAACCCAGATCTTTGTGACTGGGGGTGAATGTTTGCATTGTTCAGCATTCCGTCCATCATTTGTTCAATTTACACTTTCATTGGTGGCAGCCAAAACCAGCATTTACATTTTCTATAGATTAATGCTTTCTTATTTTTGTAAGCAATAAAGATATAAGATAAACAGACATCTTATTTGGGGATTTATAAAAGTAAATTACCTAATACTAGATGCACTCTACCAAACATGTGTGCCCAGAGTTGTATTTTATTATGTTTATTATAGTGCTATTATCCAAAGAGCTAAACATAACAAAAGGGCATGATGTACAAAGGATTGATGAAAAATCCAATAAAACAATGTTTAGTCATTTGATCAAGATTGGTTGGATAACTCAAACAGATGTGCTTTGATTAAACATTTGCACCAGAATAGGGTTGATGCACGCCTGATGTCAGGTGGGAGCTCGCCCCACAATGCTGTGCTAGATATATGAATGTGCTAAAGTGAGTTTAAATGCTTGTAGTTCTTTGAACAGATAAAAGTGACCGACAAGCAGAATGAAATCTTTGAGGAGGACTGCATGATGAAACAAAGGAAAAAAAATAAGGTGGGCAAGGAATGAACACATTTGAACACAAGGCAGATAAAGTGGAACCTCGATTAAAAAGGCAAAGGTAGACAATGCGGATGAGTAAGATGCGAAGAGATACATGTGTGGTATTGAAAGAAAATGAAAGTCGAACACAAGCTTTTTGAATTATTTGAAGTGGAACAGCAGTATATTTAGTAGCTCTGACAAAGAGAGCAGCAGTAATTAAGATGACAAAGTACATGAGTTTGGAGTAACAGCTACAGAGAAGAAAAAGGAAGAACTGATAGGATTTTCCAGATCATACATAAGTGAAAACGACAAGAAATTTCGATAAAACAGAAAAAAGAGAATTAGGGCAGAAATTAGAAAGGCTACTGGGTTCAAGAAGCGTTATTAGATGCCTAAACTGAACAAGGCATTAAATAAGATGGACAGGTAAGACAGCGAATGAAAAAAGACAGCGGGGCATATTTACGTTCCCTGGCGCATCCCTGCATATCAGCAGGGATGCGCCAGGAAAATGCGTCACGCAAGTTTACCCTTGCGCCACGTCCGATGCGCCGCATGCGGCGCATCGTGGCGCTAGGATAAGCAGATGCGTGACGCATCTGCCGGCGGAAGGTTGGCGCAGTGCTGAAGTTGTGTCGCAAGCGCGACGCAACTCCAGCACTGTTCCAACCTTCCCTATCCCTAACATGGTGCGTCAATCCTTACGCCTGCTTGAAGCAGGCATAAGGATTTGACGCACCAGCGTCGGAAAAGTGACTGCGTGAAATCTTGTAGATTTCACTACGTCACTTTTCCGAGGTGTTCCTGCACCGGAATGCCCCCCCCTGCGCCGGTACGCCCACATGAAACCTGACGCAGGTTTCATGTGGCGCAGGGGTTTACTACGTGACGCATCTCCCTAGATGCGTCACGTTGTAAATATAGCGCAACGCGGCGCATGGTTTGCGTCGCCGCTGCGTCACATGCGTGACGCAACGGTGGCGCAAAAGTGGCGCAAGGGGCTTGTAAATATGCCCCAGCGTACACTATTAAGGTTGGTACGGTGTTGTGCAATATCTGGTATCCCCTTGGGATCGTGTATCCCCTGCTCTTCGGCTGTCATATTTTCACAACAACGGGATCAGTCAGAGAAACTGCACCTTTGACATGAGCCAGTAAAGTTAGAACATCATCCTCAGACAAGACAGAAAGGGTAAAATCATTGGAACTAGGTCGTTCCATAACATGGCAGGTGTGGAAAGTGAGGCGGAAAGAGTTGCATCTGTTAGTATTCAAGTTGCTGGTGGATAGGAAAGGATTTTAAAGGTAAAATAGTGAAATAGTATGCGAAGTCGTTCACACTAAAAGAGGAGCCGAGAGAAAAGTCGGGAGGGTGAGAAGGCAGTAGAGATATGAAATCAATCAATCAATATGAGCTTTATTTCGACAACTCGCATCATAAAAGCAAGTACCAGACAGGCGTATACTTGAAATAAAAGATATAAAAGAAGGATACACAATACATAAAACACGCGCAAAAATGATTCTCTCTTGTGGGAAAACACAAGCTTGAAAACTTGGATGCTATACAATACTCATTAGACGTCAGTCCCTCAAGCAAAAAAAAAAAAAAGAGTACATTTATAAATAAGAATACAGAGGACGATTCATAGCACATGCCATAAGGTTCACACAAGTGCGTTCATTAAGAGGAACCGATCTATATTGCAAAAAAATAAGATTGGCTCGACATTTAAAAGAGCCCACCTGTCCAGATCATTAAAAATAACAGTTCATCATACAAAACAATGTTACAATAAATAAGATTGAATTCATGAAAGTTAAAATGAAGCCAATATACAAAATGAATAAAAGTAACAATCGCAGTGTTACAATAGTTAAGAAAAAGGGGAATGTTGCCGAAGTAGAATGCCCCACTAACATTAGTCTAATATTCACCCTGTAGTATGGATAGTAAACGGTCGACTCGGCTGTTAAGAACAGTAAAGTGCTTGTGCGCCAACTCAACAGGTAGGGTAATTCAATAAGGAGTGGTACTTGATGGTCGGGGCCAGTTACATACTTAGGACTGGTCCACTACATTCAACAATTCTTCTTTTTTGAGCCTTCCTCCTCATAACCCACATAAGGCCTAAGAACTTAGCTACTGCACAGACAAGGGAAGATCTGGTGTCCGATTTGAGGATACGCAAGGCATCCCTGTAATTACGTTAACCCATTTGCTGACAGATGAGTTTTATCCATTTTGATCTTAAACACGCGTAATTTGAACATGCGAACAGCAAATGGGCAACAGACTCCACTGGTGCCTTGCATCCTGGGCAGTTGCTTAAATTCGGTTAGTTGGAATACCACTTGGCTACTGCCTCGTTGACAGGTAGGGTTCCGAACCTAAATTGCATGTAAAGTTTCCTATCCAGCGGAACCTGGATTAGGTCAAGATAGGGTTCCAGAAGTCTAATATGTTTGTGCAGGAAGGGGTGGGAGCACACTGCTTCACCTCCCAGCACAGTTCGCCCCTTAGCATTATGGTAAATGCAGTTCATGTTACATGCCTACTTGAATATTTCCTGGAGTATTCCACCAAAGTTGGTGCAGGTTAGTGCTGTAAATCTCTAGACACGTGTTTCTGGATATCATCCGTCATCAGTAGAGATAAAAAAGAATTTAATCTGGGGTTGCTGAGCAGGCTGCCACAATCCTTTCAGGTCTCAGTACCTCTCACAGGCGCACAGGTGCATCTCCACAAGCTCGTGAGCTCAATAGCTCAAGGGAGCCTTTTCAAACAGGAAGGGGTGGGAGCACACTGCTTCACCTCCCAGCACAATTCGCCCCTTAGCATTATGGTAAATGTGGACAACTTTGCATTATCGTGAAAGGTGTGTGTGGCGCTTGTGCTCCATTGCTATGGAGAGAGTAGGATGGCTCCATATCTCAATAGATATGGTGCTGTCCTGCTCTGTACCTCTCACGCAATGCAGTGCAGCATTTTTAGGTGCTGCGCTGTGTTGCACGATAGCTTATTAAATATTTCCCTGTGTCTATATTGGTATGTCGAAGAGATGAAGATCATGGCGGATACTGCGCTTTAAAAATACCACAAAGCATACTATAAGTACTCTGATAACTATATAACTAAATACTATGGTGCTATATGCGAAATACCAACATTGTGCTGCTAAAAGCTAAGGCGTATAGGACACTAAACTAGGTGCAAGACTAGCGCGATGCCCTTTCAGGAAAAGCAAAGGCATGTGTGCGAGTTGTCCTCCATCACTGACAAGGTGAGCTTCTGTAACGCTGCTCCTGTCAGCCTGTTACACTGTGCCCTGTAGTGCACAGAGAGCACCGCCAGTAAACACCCTGTCCCGGGATGGAATGCAGAAAACCTATTAAGGCTCTTCTGACAGCCCCGCACTGCATGCGACGCTGCTCTCTTTTAACCAAACTACTTAAGCTATCAACTCTAGGGTCCTTTTGTTGCCCCTAAAATGTAAAATGTGTTTAATCCCTTAAACCTACACATTCGCCGTGACCCGGGGGCCCAGCTGGCTGCCTCCTGACATCTAAAACAATGGAGTTTAGAGACATGCAATAAATCCACAGATTAACAGTTCCTAATCTGGGCTAGAAAGCATTTTTTTAATACTGCCCCCGGTCGCTTTGATCTGCTCTTAAAAGTGTGCCGGCTT
Source organism: Calotriton arnoldi (assembly GCA_963921515.1). Classification (NCBI taxonomy): domain Eukaryota; kingdom Metazoa; phylum Chordata; class Amphibia; order Caudata; family Salamandridae; genus Calotriton; species Calotriton arnoldi. Next base: position 64,882 of record CAWUFW010001376.1, read on the forward strand.
ACCCCAGCAGCACAACCAAGAAAGGGGAAAGGAGTTGACTGACGCCATGTTATGTTTTCTTTCTGTTTTCCTTTTGCTGTGCTGCATGGAAAATCTTTACTGTCATTTTACTAAGGGGGAATCCCTCTCCAGTATTGTTATTTAAAATTACTCGATGTATTTATGTACAGTGAAGAGGGAACAGGTGAGCAGACCTCTTGAAAATTCAAACTACGCCAAGTGTGGACAACAATAGCGTTTTTAAAGTCACAAGGGAGAACTAGGATTGACCTCTCGGTGTGACCTCCCATCTCAAAGTGAGCGTCTTTATTGCAGCTTTTATGATGCTGAGACAGGAGGAACAGGTGGGATGGGAGGACACAAGGTCATCACAAGATGTGATGATGTTGTTCTTCACACATGTATCTCATTTGCTCCTGCAGTGGATACTTCACACTCTAATTAGTGTCCTTTTTGAGGTGTTTAGCAATTTCTGTACTTTACAGCCAGTAAACATCCCAGTTGGTAGTTGCACTTTTATTTTGCATAACCCCATCCACGTATATGTTTTTTGGACATCTGTAGAACTGTAATGGGGGACATTCCCGCCGATTACCGTTGCACCTTGGAACTGGTTACTACTGCCTCATGGTGTGGACTGGCTTCAGATAACATTTCTATTTTCAGTTGATTTTCCCTTGTTTATCGCTGGTCATAAACAAACTTATGACCAAAAACTCTTGACAGTAGAGGCGAACTATAGCCTGTAAACTGTAGTTTCCAACAAAGAACAAACACTGGCAAAGCCAATAGGTCTCTCCTTGAGAGCTATTGGCTTTGTCAATGTTTTTTAGCCATTTTGTGCTGCATGGCTAAATAAGAAGAAAAGTCTATGATGTAGACAGCCACATCATTTGCAGCAGCACGCACCATGTATCGGTGCTCCTACAAAATGACTCTGCTGCTTTTTTATCTTTTTATTTGATGATCCGAGGTGGGGCATCTGTGAGGAACACAGAATGTAGGGGAGGAGAAGTACACGAGGGAGACAGCTAAAATATAGATGCACTCTTGTGGAGTGCTTAACTAAAAAGAAAAAAAGTAGTGCATGAAAAGCAAGCAGTGAAAGCATAGAACCAAGCCAATCAAAAGAGACGGCTAAGAGGCTATTCTCCATGGGAGGGAGAAGATTGACAAGCTGGGACACAAATAAGAAGCAGGCAAATGAGAATGACTGGAAAGCCAACCAATGGAGAGCATGGGTAAGTCTGTGTATGTTTTTGGTAAACCCTTTGTATTTCACAACCAGACAGCTGCACTGCCTGATAGACTTGACGTAAAATAGCTATGACAGGATTCTGCAGTCTAAGTACATTTTCTAAATTTAGGTCATTGGCTAATCACAATTATTTGTTTTGAAGTTCAAAATTATTCTTTATGCTAAATCTTCTCAGTTATCAGAGTTTTCAAAATCGGCCTCTAGTTAGAGTATTTGCATTTTTTTATTCCATATTCTGAGCCTCATGCACAAAAGTTTAGGGAGTCGCAAATCAGTTGCAAACCAAAATTGTGACTGCAAAAAACGGCCCTATTGATGTATGAAAGAGATGAACAGGATGTTTCATTAAAACTGCATTGCATTGCGACATAACAGCAAATTGTAAAAATTTAACTTGCTATTGTGAATCCCAAAAAGTGAATCTGTAATTGTGTTCCACAACCCCTATGTACAAACGAGTTGCAAACTGTGAACAGTTGTAAAACAAACACTATTTAACCAGGAGAGGGTGTATGCTAAATACAAATTGAACAAGACAGTCTTTTTGACCTAATTGACTAGCATGAGCCTACACTGACCAGAAATAATCAACATAGATAGGCCATCTCTGTAACATTAGGGTTTTGTGTTCACTGCATCTCATAGCATTAGAGTTAACAAGGGACTATTGCAGTACAAGAGGCATATCACAGTGTGTCCTGTCAATGGTACTTAGAAATGTCTTTGTTGTCATGCTGACCAAGATGCACACACATATTTATTGCTGAGTGATTCAGGAGATTAGCTGTCAACTAAAATACAGTTTTACCGAATTGCCAAATTTCCAAATGTTATAGGATGTGTCATTTGCACACATCCTAACATTGCCCATGAGGTACTTTTGCAGGGATTCTGCACAAACACAGAACTATGTGTACGATTATGGGACCTTCGTGTATAGGGACTGGGTCTTCCTACCATCTTAGAACCCACGAACCCAGGACCGACTAGCTCTAGTGTCTCACTTGCTCTCCTACTCACTTACAGAGAAACAAATGATTAGACACCCAAGAACACAACACTCCCAGATCTCTCAGAAATCGCGGTAAAAAGACACACCCTTTCGCTCGCACTCTTGTACTCGTCCACAATAAGATCTGACAGAGACACAGAGTAGTTTAAAATATTTATTCTAACTAGCGTGCCCTAACATGCAGTATACGTGCCACAACAAGTAGGAAAATGCATAGTACAAATATAGTCAGCATAGCAGCTAGTCCATAAATCATGAAGGGAGATGTCATCATAAAAAGACAATGGAGAAAAGACTAGAGTGCCTAACCTCCCTCCCCTTGCTAAGATGAAGTATTATTATATAATAGAAGATCTCTGGGCTTTGTATGCAGACCCCATACCTTAGCCTATAGATGGTAGATCTACATCCTAGGTGCTGTCTCGCTCTTCTCCCTGGAAAGGTCCCTCTCCAAGTGTGTGTCACTTATTCGTGTAACCCACTAAAAACCCAAGCATGCTGTCCAAACACCAGCTGCATCGGTATGGTTTGTCTAAGGGCTAAGGTCTGGCCAGAACAAAATAACAAGGGGCATTGTTGTTTGACCTTGCACATAATGTTCAGTCAACATCCCAGGAACATGCGGAGAGTGAACACAGCGATGAGTTCTCATGTGAAAGCAATCATTGAAAATATTGCAAAAATAAAGACATGTAGTAACGTGCGCAAAAGCAGCAGGCAAGCTGCAACGTGCTCATGCTAAGTTAGTGAAAAACGACAATGTCCCTTCGGGCCACGTGACAGTACAGAGTGCGTATATAAGAATAAGAAAAACATTTTTCACTGAACATCCAGGTGGAGCATAATGTTGAATACATTATCACTGACAAAGTTGCCCAACACCATGGAAGTACACACTGTGCACTTTACATGTCACTGGGAAACATGAGATATGGCTGTTTGCATGGTTAGTGCTAGATTCTATGGTACTATGTCTTGTAGGAAACCCTGTCCTACAGATCACTCATACCCCTATGTCTGTATTACAGGTGATAGCGCACACTCCATTTGCCTGTGAATTCTCACCATATTTTTTAATCCACAAGCATAGAGAATGTCGCTACAATACATCATACAATAGACCAGAGAGCTTAATGAACAAACATTTGGCCATTTAAAGACGAGATTTTGCAGTTCGAATTATAGTCTTGATGTATAGTCCTGACACCTGTTGCAATATTATTGGAGCTAGTGAAATGCTGTACAACATTGCCATGCACAGGGGATTGCCAAAAGAACATGTGGATGATTGCTAAGACAAAGAGGGGTCCCACATCATCATGCTCATGGACAAGACATTGTATGATTTGCAGAAGGCAGCCATACAGACAGCTACATAAAAAGCTCCCTTAATGAATACACAGTGATCATTTAAACGCTTGGAATTAACAATTGCTGTTTATTCACAGGTTCATCTAAAGAGTGAAAATAAACAACATGGTAGGTTCACAACTGATGCCTCACACATAGTAAAAACAATTTTTTTTCAACAAAATAACCATGGGATATACAGCATAAAGAGATTAAGGTCTTTCACTTATTTTTATCTCTAACACCAGTTGACCTGGTCAACCCAACCTGTCTTACAACGCTTGTACTTCATCATGTGTACTGTGTGCACTAGTTCCCCCTTTTGCACTGACACACTACTCACTCTATGAAATTGGAAGTGCAGCCCTAATTAGATGCATTAATGAATGCATGCAGAACTACAGTTTTTAAATTCCTCCAAAAGACTTGGGATGTGTACCAGATCCAAAGTCCCTGTATTTTTTCTGACTGCCTACGCGCAGTGGATGTGGTTGCTGGGGTTGTATGGCAAAATGTCATGAACAATATGGTGGCACAAGAATATTGTGTTAAAAATAAAATCTACAAAAATAGCAAGTTTACAAATTTTGTATGCAAGACGCCAAAATAGTGTGTCAAAATATCGTGGAACAGAATATCACCCAAAAAGGTAAGAATATAAAATTTTAACATACACAGCATTGTAAGTAATTTATTTAAAATGTTAAAACAAAAAATGATAATATAATTACAATTGATTATCAAGTAATGTAAATAAAATATATACACACATATATGTATATATATAAGTATATACTTTAAAAAATATAAAAAACAGTAATCAAAACAGTTTTAAAATACTTTAAATTAAATCTAGTAATGATATCTCAAAATTAAAAATTAAACAACAGATAGATAACCAAAACGTATATGAAACCTAATTTAAAAATGAAAATGAATGTAAAAAAATAGTTAAAATAATACTGTGAATGAAATAAATACATTTAAAAAATATCTAAACTGCAAAAATACACTTTTCAGGACACAGAAAGATGTAATTCATTTTATTTAAGTGAAACTGGCAAACATTACTGGCTATCCATATATATATTTTCACTGTAAAATTAAAGGTTAAAGTAATATTACAGTTAGGTGAAATGTTAAGTAACAATGTAATGTTTTAAACACTAAAAACCACAGAAATTCACCTGTTATAGTGAACTATAATACGTGCCCCTACAGACCTATCTCCCTGCTCTTGGGGACTATCGAGCGAAGGCACAAAGTGCAGCACTTTTTGGTGCCGAACTATGGGGGTATGTTGACACCCAGAGACTTACTGTGGCTGAGAATTCATTTATCAGGTCACTCATCCCAGTCCCGGTAACTACGCCTCTTCTACCACTTTTTTTAGATTTAGGCTTAACGTGAATGGTACAATTGAAGCCCTTGACTTATTGGGTACACGTCTGGACTACTCCTGAGCTTTCAGCGTATCGGGAGTGTCTTGGCGACCTACTGGGCACAAGAGGTATATCTAAAATCCCCTGGTTTAAGTTCCTAATCGAGCTTATTCAGGAAGCTCGGCTTGACTAAGTTTTGGGACAACCCCTGTGCCATTGTTAGGTCAGAGCTGGCAAGACTGAAATCCATTTCCTAGAACTATGGGGCTGATTATGAGATGACGGTGAGACCGCCACCGACAGCCCATTGGTGGCGGTCCCACTGCCATCAGAACCATGATATTCCCCGCCATATTACCATGGCGGGCGGATAGGTGGCGGTCGGAAATACCGACCGCCACGCATCTGATGGGTTCCTTGAGCCTGCCGATGCGTCGGACGTGAATCATATCCCTACAACGGTGGCGGTGCCTACCAGGCAAGCTGTAGGGATTATGATGTCCCTTTCCACCTGCCTTTTCATGGCGGTTAACCCGCCATGTAAAGGCAGGCGGAAAGGGACTTTGGGGGCCCCTAGAGTCTCCCTTCCCCCCTGGCCCTAAGCTGTGGGTTTTGGGGGGCACCTATGGTGCCTCCCTACATACATATCCCTGCACCATGTGGCAACACCGCATGGTGCCTGCCACGTAGTGCAGGGATATGTCAGATGTCCCCATTTTGCATTGTGGCGGGTGCTGGAGCCAGCAGCACCTGCCACAATGCAAAAGATAGGCATTGTGACCGCCATGGTGGCGGTCACACTGTAATGCCTCTGTCGGGAACACCCACAGCCTGTCACGCGGTCCAGTTTTTTGATAGGGTACGTCCGCCCGCTATCCTAATCAGCCCCTATGTTCTTGATAGGCAGATATTAAGTGGGCCCTCTGGTAGTCTGACTATTCAGTTTCCAGAGTTTAAACTGTACCCTCAGTTTGAAATTTTCCTAGATTCTATTACTCCACCTTATATGTGAGGTTTCGCTTAGGCTGTCTACCGACCATGGTTTTTAAATCTACATGGAATACAGACTTGCCTTCTGCTATTTGGCCAGTTTGTGCCCAAACCTCCAAAACAGAGAAACATGTTCTTTTCCTTTACTCCGAGTACCAAAATGCGCGTAGAAAGTGTATACTGCAGATCTGTCGAAATAAGGGGTACCCCTCACTTTGTTGAAGCTTTGAGAGTATTACAAACAGATAATTCTGGTCCTATTGTTTTTGCAGTCAGTCTTCTCCTGTTTAGTGTCTGGAACAAGTGAGCTAAATATCTGGTCTTGTAGTGATTGTTGAATGAGTTTTAGTAAACTGTGTTCCCATGAACTTTTTCTTACTTATGTTTGTGTTAGTTTTATAAATTTTTTGCCAGCCGTCCTTAACATGTCAGATCCTCTAATCTTTGGCCTTTACCTCAAAATGATATTTGGAAGTGCACATCCAATTATTAGCATCCCTGGGTTTTTTAATCTCTTGTCCACTCGACTCTGTATTATAAATGATTTTATATGATTGTATTCTGATATTAATAAATTTTTGATGTATTTTGTCTGTGTTTAATCATTTTAATGTTTTTATTGCTGTACTTTGATGCTTCTGATTAACCGAATAAAGTATCTGGAAACTGAAACGTGCCCTCCATGCACAGTTTTCTCATCAATAAATGAATTGCAAATGTTCCAGTCATATTATCAATGATGTCATAGAAGATGTCATGAGTGATGTAATATGTACGGCAATTAGCAGTGCTTTGAAATGGCGCGAGTTATAGTTACCTTAGAGCACGAGTTATACTTACTTGAGATAACTATAACTGGTGAATTTCAGTGGTTTTTAGAGTTTAAAACTTTATTTTTTTACTGAATATTTCACCTAACTATAATGTTACTTTAACCTTTGTTTTTTTAGTGAATTTCTAAGACTGATTTAACTTAAAGCCATATTTTATTACCATATGTAAAGCCAACCCCCGCCTTCGGCTGTGCAGCCCCCCGCAGGCAGCCAACCCCACGCTGCGAGGTTGGCCTCAGGGACTGGCCTGTGGCCAGGTCCTTTAGCTAACCCACCCAGAGGTAGTCAACCCTAAACTGCGCATGGCCTCATGCCGTGCGAGGCGAGAAGTTGGCCGCAAGGCCTGGCCGCAGGGCCAAGTCCTGTGGCCAACCCCCCACAGGCAGCCAACCAACCCCACCCTGCACACAGTCTTTGGCCATGCGCCGAGAGAGGTTGGCCGCAGGCAGCCAACCCCAGGCTATGCACGCCAAAGGCCATGCACAGCGTGGGTTTGGTTGCCTCCAGGTGGGTTGGCAAACACACCCAGAGGCAACCACCGCCCTCATTGCACACAGCCTTTAGGCGTGAGCGAGGAGAGGCTGACCGCAGGGCCTGGTCTGCAGCCAGGCCCTGTGGCCAACCCCCCTGCCTGCAGGCAGCCAAGCCCATGCTGCGCACAGACTTTGGCAGGCAGCCCATATGAAGGCAGCCAATCCTATCACAGGCTGCCAACCCCACACCATGCACATCCTTTTGTGTGCGCAAAATAGGCTTAGCCTTCTGGCCTCAGAGACCCCTGGGGCTAAAACATTTATATTAAGGGGAGGGGATATGCAGCCTCCCTCCCCAAGCCTTAATATGCTCCAGGGACTCCATCCACTTGGCCAAATTCTATTAAAAAGGGGAGGGCCCCCTTCCCAAGCCACATTAGGCCCCAGGGACTCCATCCACCATGGCTAAATTCAATTAACAAAGGGGTGGGGGGCCCTGGGAAAACAGCCTCTACAATGAGGTTTTTACCACGTTGTACATTTACCACGCATGTTTTACCATGTATGTTTTTAAAGCGCATATGCTTTTACAACGTATGCCTTTACCACGCATTTAAGGTACGTTTGAGGGTGTGGGGGGTCTCCCTCCCACAAATACATTGTTTATATACATAAATATATATATAAACAATGCGTGGTAAAGACATACGTTGTAAAAGCAAGTGGGATCTAAAAAAATGCGGGGTAAAAAATGTGTGGTAAAGGCATGCAGAGTATTTCCCTGCATTGTTCTGTCGTACAACAGGGGCTCTGTGGCCCCCCACCATGAACCTCATTAGGTCCCAGGGATGCCATCCCTCTGGGCCAAATTCAACAAAAAATGGGGAGTGGGCCTCACCCCCCCCCCCTTCCCGAGCCTTCAAAGGCTCCAGGGACTCCAACCCCTGGGGCAGTATCCTATTTAAAAGGGGAGGAGGCCATGGAGCCCCCCTCCCCGAGCCTTCACTGGCCCCGGAACCCCATCCTCAAGGGCCTCTCTTTATAATAGGTACCCATCAACAAAGGCTAGGGGGCCATGGAGGGAGCCCCAGGGCCCCTGCAACCCTAGCTGGCTCCCGCATGGTGTAGGAGCCACCATTGCTCCCACTCAGAAGGAGCAGTTGCTTTTTCCATGATCCCTCCGGGTGGGAGCAATATGTGTTTTGCCTGCCCTGCAGGCAGCCAACCCCACGCTTAGAGGGCCTGACCTGCAATCCCCCCGTAGGCAGCCATCCCAAGCTGCACACAGCCTTTAACCATGCGTGGTGAGAGTTTGGCCACAGAGCATGGCCTGAGGACAAGCCCTGTGCCCAACCATTCAATCCCCTTTTGTATCCCTTTGTTCGCCCTAAGTTGGCGGGGGTATGCCCAGACGTGGGTCCCTTGCTCACTTTGCCACTGGATTCAAGCAAGCCTGGCTGATGACGGCTGGAATGCCAGAAACCGGTCCTAGGATGCTTGTTTCCGGTCCAGGGAAGACATGGCTTGGCAGTTCGTGCTGGACTGTTCCCATGAGGCACAGGGTCAGACTGATTTGCATATGGCCATGTCTGAACTGGAGTGGTGGAGTGAGCTAAAGAATGATGATGGATTAAACCCAGATCAGTTGACTGGGGGTGAGTGTTTGATTGGCTCAAACGTTCCGTTCCGTCCATCATCCCCTTTTGTATCGCAACCATTCAATAGGCAGTCAATCGCAAGCTGCACACGGCGGGGGCACAAGGCCTCACCTTCAGCCAGACCCTGTGGACAACCCACCTGGAAGGAACAAACCCCACGCTGTGCATGGCCAAAGGCTGTGCTCGGCCAGAGGTTGGCCACAGGGTCTGGCATGCAGGAAAGCTCAATGACCAACCTCCAACAGGCAGCCAACCCCATGCTGCACATAGCCTTTGGCAGCCAACCCACCTGAAGGCAGCCAATCCCCCCACCTGCAGGCTGCCAACCCTGTGCCATGCACAGCCTTTTTGCGTGTGCGGCGTAAGGTTGGCCTTTGAGCTCACAGAAGCCCTGTGGCCAAAACATATATATTAAGGACAGAGGGGCAAGCAGCCCCCCCCAAGCTGTAGTGAGGCCCTGGCGACCCCATCACCAGTGCTAAATTCCATTAAAAAGAGGAGAGGGCCATGTGGCCCCCCTCCCTGAGCCTCATTAGGCCAAGGGACCCCATCCCCTGGGGCAAAATCAATTAAAAAGGGGGGTCATGTAGCCCCCCTCCCTGAGCCTTCACCAAATTTGGTGTAACTCTATTCGGCAGTTAGGGCTGTAGCTGTGTCTAAATTTCCTATGCTCTCTGGGAATTCCCTTTTTTCTTGGCCCCCGCTTGACGGATCACCCTGAAACTTTCTATGTGCAAACTAGTCAAAAAGTAACACTTTTTTGGAAAGGCTCGTGGAGATTTGTGAAACGGCACCAAAGTTATTAGCAACACACAAAAAGGCATTTCATATGGATCACAATCCTAACTATAACTACCCAGTGGCGACCGCCACTGGTAATATATATGTATATTACCTACTGGCAGTGCCTTTTGACGAAACTTCATGAAATTTTCAAAACTAGTTCGTTAATCACTTCAGCTGCTGTCTGAAAATGTTTGGGGTGATTTGTCAAGTGGGGGCTGAGAAGAAGGGGGTCCCAAAATGCGTTTTCCCCATGCAATTTCCAATAGAGATTTTGAACACAACTACAGCCCGAACCGCTGAACGGAATAACACCAAATTTGGCCGAAAGCTAGATCTTGGCCCAGAAAGAGCACTTTTTGTAAATTGGTGTAAATCTGTTCAGTAGTTTTGGAGTTAAAAATGTATAGATATCTAGGGATGCAGCCCCTCCTCTCAAAATGAGATCTGATTGGCTGCCAGCGCTTCAACCAAGAAGTGTTGGCAGCCATCAATGGACTCAGATTCCATCGAGTCAGAAGAAACAAGATTAAAAGATTTGACAGGGGGGCTGGGTAGGAATACCCTGACCCTTCAAGGCCTGGTGGTGGGGTCTCACAGGAATCCCGCCGGGAGCCAAAATCATGTTTTTTTTTACATTTTCCCACAAATTTGCGGAGGATCCGTATATCTGTGGGAACATTTTTTTTTAAAAAGCAAGCGCTGTTACCCACACTTGCATTTTTGGCTCCAAGGTGGGCCAGGTCCAGGGGAGAATATATTATTTATTTTATAATGGGAGGGGGTGCACTTTGCACCCCTCCCCAGGCCTATTATGGCCCCAGGGACCCCATCCCTCTGAGGCCCACCACGTAATAGAAGGGGCACGCGGACCACCTCCTCACCCCATTTTTGGCCCGGGGAACCACAACCCCTGGAGCCCCAGCCTTGTGCGGCCCCCCCTCTTGGAGCCATTAATGGCCCTGGGGACCCCATCCTCCGGCGTGCCGCGACATAGAGGTTTCCCTGCCTGCACTGGTGCTGGCAGGGAAACCTGTGTTTGCTCTCGCTTGGTGGGAGTAATTTCAAAGCTTTCTCCAAGCGAGAGCAAACACTAAGTCCACTCCCAGTGGGCAGAAGCCTGAAAAATGCTCCTGCCCACTGGAAGCAGACTTTTCATCTGTAGCGGGCAGGGAAACAGATGAAAAAATGGCTCCCAACTGCAGGGAGCAGCATTTTTAGCTGCTCCCTGTGGGGGGGGGGGGGCAATGCCGGCTCCAGCTGGAGGTGGGGAGCCACAGGGGCATTGGGGCTCCCGAGAGACCCCGACAACTATGCAGTGGGTGCCCTGGCTGGCCTCCAGATCACCCACACTTTATTGGCCGGGCCCCGGGGGATGGATTTCTCAGGGCCGAAAGTGGCCCAGGGAGGGGGGCCATTGCCCCCTACCCATTTATAATATGGACAGACCCCGGGAGATAGGGTACCTAGGGGCCAAAATTGGTCCGAGGAGGGGAGCTGATGTCCCCCTCACCCATAATTTAGGTGATGAGACCTAGGAGATGGTGTCCCCAGGGCCAAATATGGACCAGGGAGGGGAGCCACGTATCTCCTAAAAAAATGTGGCAGGCCCAGGGAAATGGGGTCCCTGGGGCTGAAATCGGCCCAGGTAGGGGGCTGCTTGCCCTCCTCCCGGGTTGGATAGCTTTGTGGGGTAGGACACAGGGCCTGGTCACAGGCTAGGCCCTGCGGTAAACCCGCCGCTGTGCATGGCCAAAGGCCGTGTGCCACAGTAGGTCCCTGTGGCCAACCCTCCGCAGCGCACAGCCAAAGCCCTTCACAGTGTGGGGTTGGATGCTTGCGGGGGTGTTGCCCTCAGGGCCAGGCCCTGCGGCCAAGCCCCCACTGCACAAGGCCAATGGCCTGGTGTGGCGGCGGTTGGATTAATGTAAAGTAATTAAATAATACTTTACATTTAAAAAAGCATAGAAATTCCCTAAAAAACAAAGGTTACAGGGACTTTATAGCTAGAAAATTGAATTAAAAAAAAAACATAGAAATTTATAGCTATACCATTATAGTTAGGTTCAGATTTTACACACACAAAACCATAGAAATTCAGCAGTTATAGTTATACTTATCTAAAAAAACTCACTCGCCATGCGCTGCTAATTATCCCACATCAATCATGACATCTTCTTTGACATCATTGATAATATTACTGTAACATTTCCAATAAAATTATTGATGAGAAAAAGGGCTACAGCGAAAACTGCTGAAACTGCACCAAATTCGGCTGGAACCTATGTCTTGGTCCTCAGATTGTGCTTTTTGTGTACTTGGAGGCGCCAGTTACAATTAGCGCTGTAAGTATAACTGCTGAATTTCTGTGTTTTTTTTAGTTCAAAACTTTAATGTTGCCACTGAGAAATTCACCTAAATTTAATGTCACTTTAGCCTTTTGTTTTTTCAGTGAATGTATATATATGTAAAGTTTAAATATGTTTTATATATATGGCAAGGTGTATTGAAGAATGAGTGGGTGTATAAGTGTCTGGATGGAGGATTTAGGAGGTATGTAACTGATTGTATAAGTGACTGATTAAACGTGTCTTACTGAATGCATGGGTTGACTAAACTGTGTGAATGTCTGTATCAGTCTGTCTGTTGTTGTGTAAGCTGCTACATGGGTTGGTCAGTAGCTACATTAGTGTCTATATGGGTTATTTATTGTTTGCTTGAGTATTTGTATGGGGGACTGAGTGTGTGTGTGGGTGGGTTGGAGGTGTGTGACTCTGTGCATAGATGTGTGAGTGATTGATTCACTGGGTGTATGGGTTCAAGAGTGCATGTGGAAACAGCTGTATGGGTGGGTGAGTGTGTGCATGGGTGTGTTGGTGAGTGAATGGATGTCTCAGTGGTACATATGTGAGTAACTACATATGTAAAACGAAGTATATGTGAGTGATGGTGTATATAAATAACTATATGTAAGACTGAGTGATTCTGAGAGTGGCATGTATGGATGAGTCTGTACTTGTTTCAGTGATTACATAAGAGAGTAACTATGCGTTACTGTCTTATCAATTAGTGAGGTGGTGTGTGTATAACTGTTTAGGTGACTAAATGGGAGTGTGATTGATTCTTTGCATGACTGACTAGGTGTGTGAGTAACTCCATGGATGAGTGGCGGTGTGTGAGTGTCTGAATAGGTGTATGAGTGCATATGATAGTGTTGTATTGATAAGTGACTGCATGTATAAGTGATTGTATAGGTGAAAGAGTGGATGTGTGTGCAGACCTAGGAATCAGTGAGTATGTAGTAACTGGTATTGGTGTGTGGATGGTTTTGAAAATGGTAGTGTGTATTTTACAGTGGGTGTATTAAAGGTTATATTAGGGTGTGATGAGGTGCATCATATTATCACGTGCATGATGTCATCAGTGATGTCATTTGAGATGTCATCAGTGATGTCATCAGTGATGTCACTGACCATGCCATGAATGATGTAATATGTGACGTCATGAGCAGTGCATTGCGGGGGCGCGAGTTATAGTTAACTGAACTAACCCACTGCCATCACCCTCAGGACCTCCCCCCCGGACCACCCCCCTCCCTACTACCACCGAGGCAGCGCAGAACAGGACAGCAGACCCTCCAAAAACTGCATGGTCCCTCAGCCACACAATAGCTGAATGTTGGGAGATGTGGCAACCAAGTATGTGTGAAGGACACAAGTCACCCATCAATAAAAATGCACACAATACCAAGTGTAGCGGTGATGTGGTGGACAGACCTCACTATGCAGAGCACAAACCTCTCCATGTGGACATACACTGCTGGTGCTTGTAGTGTTGTGGACAATAGACGCAACCATGTTACCTCAGGCAGTGGGGAAGATCTCGGTCATGTAGCTGTGTTGTCCCCCCCTGGAAGCGGAAGCGGAGTGGACTGGTCCAACGTACCCCACTCCAGCGTAGGAGTATGAATAAATAGGCTGGGGCTCTGGGCGTGGTTCACTTGTGGGAAGGCCAAATCGTCTGCCAGGGCGGCAGCCCTCACCCTGCCACGAGGCCTCCGCCGTGACCGCCGGCCTCCTCGACACAGGCCCCCTGTGAACCCAGAAGCAGAGCACCACAGACTTATGTCTGTACAGACTACTGCCTTCGATCTACACTGCGGACAGCAGGTCTCACAATTCAGATCGAGTCCTGATTGCAGATGATGCAGTCCAGTAGGCAAGAGACATTGCTCCCAGTGCGGCCCGCCCGGACCACACATCATCGCAGGCTGCGCACACGCTGAGTGCTTCAGGTGCCACTAACTCAGTGCACCACAAGTCATCACCACGTAGCCTTATTAAGGCAGAAATCATTAGACAAAAGACATTGCTACCAGTGTGACCCGGCCGGACCACGCATCATCGCAGGCTGCGCACACGCTGAGTGCTTCAGGTGCCACTAACTCAGTGCACCACAAGTCAACGCCACGTGGACTTATTAAGACAGAATTCATTAGGCAAAAGACATTGCTACCAGTGCGGCCCGCCCGGACCACGCATCATCGCAGGCTCCACAAACGCAGGTTGCTTCAGGTGACACTAACTGTACAGCTCAACTCAACGCCACGTGGCTGTGGGCCCTTGCTGACCGCTGCCTCCGGCCTACACTGCGGTCATCAGGGCTCACATTTAAAATTGACTCTTGATTCATTAATTGCAGAGTCCAGTAGGCAACTAAGTATTACGTCCCTAAAACCTACATAATATCCTTTTAGTATCCTTGCTTCAAGAACTTGTTTTATATCAGTTATAGCTTTAGTACAATGACCAACTTCATCTTGCAAGTCCAAAGGAACACTGAATGGCAGTCTACACTGCGGACAGCAGAGCTCACAATTTGAATTCAGTCTTGATTTATTAATTGCAGACAGAATTGTACTCTATGTCCTCGAATTTTGTCAAGAGGAAGTGACAAAAAGCATTCCTTGATGTCTGTGCTGACTACTGCCTTCGATCTACACTGCGGTCAGCAGGGCTCACAATTCAGATCGAGTCGCGATTGCAGATGACGCAGTCCAGTAGGCAAGAGACATTGCATCATCGCTGGCTGTGCACACGCTGAGCGCCACACCTACCACTAACTGTATGCAGCTCAAGTCAACGCCATGTGGCTGTGGACTCTTCCTGACCACTGCCTCCGGCCTACACTGCGGTCAGCAGGGCTCACAATTCAGATCGAGTCGCGATTGCAGATGACGCAGTCCAGTAGGCAAGAGACATTGCATCATCGCTGGATGTGCACACGCTGAGCGCCACACCTACCACTAACTGTATGCAGCTCAAGTCAACGCCACGTGGCTGTAGGCCCTTCCTGACCGCTGCCTCCGGCCTACACTGTGCTCAGCAGGGCTCACAATTCAAATTCAGTCTTCATTCATTAATTTCAGAGTCCAGTAGGCAACTAACTATAACGTCCCTGAAACCTACATATTTCGACAGTGTATTCCATAAATGTTTCATCTTTTGTTCCATACACCTACACTGCGGTTAGCAGAGCTCACAATTTAAATTGAGACATGATTTATTTATTGCAGACAGAATTGTACTCTATGTCCTCGAATTTTGTAAACAGGAAGTGACTAAAAGCATTCTTCGATGTCTGTGCTGACTACTGCCTTCGATCTACACTGCGGATAGCAGGGCTCACAATTCACATCGAGTCGCGATTGCAGATGACTCAGTCCAGTAGGCAACAGACATTGCTCCCAGTGCGGCTCGCCCGCACCACGCATCATCGCTGGCTGCGCACACGCTGAATGTTTCTGATGCCCCTATCTCAGTGCAGCACAACTCATGGACCCTTTATGATACAATGTTTTGTGTATAATTTTACATCTGCTGCCCCTACCTCAGTGTACCACAAGTCATGGACCCTTTACGATACAATCTTGTGTGTATTATTTCACATCTGTTGCCCCTACCTTAGTGCAGCACAAATCATTGACCCTTTATGATTGAATCTATGTGTCTGATCTAATGATTACTGTTGTACTTGTTGCCTGCACCAACCATTCCCGGAGGGCTGGCTTACACTCGCCCCACACGCATCCAGCACAGATGTCACTGGACATGTGACCCTGGTAATAAAAATGAGTCGAGCGCACGTGCACGTACCCAGTTCCACTATCTATCTGTGTCCGTGTGTTCATTATGTATGCAAGATGCTGCCCCTGGGCCCTACCACATTACATTGTGCTGTGGACAGCGTATGCAACCATGTTACCTCTGGCAGTGGGGAAAACTTCGGTTATGTAATTTTCTCTCGGTCATTGTACAAGTACGTACGTAGAGACTGGATCATTAGAGTACTGCAAGGAGAGTGTATAGTGAATTTATAAGTGCTTGGGGATTGACGGAGTAATTCTATAAGTACATATGTTGGCGCAGCCTAACCCCGAACACAAGCTTGGCTCTAATTGGCTGCCCTCCATGTGCCAAAAACTGAAACTTAAACTTTCCATGGCCCTGTATTGCTACAGCTGCAACACTCCACTGCATGTGCAATAAACATTCATATCCACACAGATGTGTCATGTCCACCATCTTTCATATGTGGAACTATGGATGAATGTAGGGTCAGTGATTCCCCGTACCTTCCATGTTGGCCATGTTGTGGGACTTGGCTCACAGAGTGACACATTGGCGCTTGCGACCCGGGTGACGCCAGCACTAAAACAGGGACACCCGCATCAGTTGATTCCTCATACAGCCCAGGACGGAGCCACGCCCATAGCTCCGGAGTCATTCTTCACAGCCTCACGCAGGACTGGCATACGCCAGGCCAGCCCACTCCGCTTACGCTTACAGGGAAGGACAACAACGCTACGTGGCCCAGATTTTCATTGCAGTGATCTGCTGGTCACACCCTAGTTGTCAGTACGCCACAGCCTCTCCCTCACGTTTAGTATACACCCACACCACACCCATCCAGCACACGCATCACAAGACATGTGACCCTGCCAATAAAAAAGACCGGGCGCACGTGCTCGACACCATTTCAGAGTTGCTCGCACCGGATACACTGCAGCCGGCACAGGCACACCGGCACGGGACGGTGACTTTCAGTCCACTGAGGTACGGGTACCGTAACTGCTGAGCGGGTGTGCAGCCTGCGGTGATGGCCCGTCCCGGCGGTCTGGATAGCTCAGGTTTTGTGTGCCCTGCTGGACCGCAGTGTAGGCCTGAGCCATCAGACAGCGCAGGCCTACCGCCACGTGGCGTCGCCTTGCTGGTCACAGAGTTAGTGGCACATCAAGGGCTGAGCGGGTGTGCAGCCTGCGATGAAAAGCCTGGTGCACTGGTATGTCCTCTGCCATGGCGAAATCAAGACCGAGCACCAAATGTGAGACCTGGTGGCCTGCGGAGCAGGGCTGCATGACATGCAGGGTGCGGTGTCCGCGGGCCCAGGGCTTGGGGCTTGCAGCGGCACGTGGTAGGACCTCTTTTCTACACGCAGGTTGCGAAAGGTGAGCAGAGAGGCTTGTTAGCGCAGCGGCGGGCAGTCACCTCCGGGCAGTGGGAGTGGATGGGGTGCAGCAGCCTGGGTGCGCAGCGGTGGACAGTCACCTCCGGGCAGTGGGAGTGGATGGGGTGCAGCAGCCTGGGTGCGCAGCAGTGGGCAGACACCTCTGGGCAGTGGAAGTGGATGGGGTGCAGCAGCCTGGGTGCGCAGTGACGAGCAGACACCTCTGGACATTCCACTCATACAAAACCATAGAAATTCCCCCGTTATAGTTAGTTCAGCAAACTATAACTCGCGCCCCCGCAATGCACTGCTGATGACGTCACATATTAGAATATTCATGACATGGTCAGTGACATCACTGATGACATCACTGATGACATCTCAAATGACATCACGGATGACATCATCCACGTGAAAATCTGATGCACCTCCTCACACTCTAATATAATCTTTGATACACCCACTGTAAAATACAGACTACCATTTTCGAAACCATCGACACACCAATACCAGTTACTACATACGCACTCACTAATTCCTAGGTCTACACACACATCCACTCATTCACCCATACAATCACTCATACATACAGTCTCTCATCAATACAACACTATCATATGCACTCATACACCTATTCAGACACTCACACACCGCCACTCATCCATGGAGTTACTCACACACCTAGTCAGTCATGCAAAGAATCAATCACACTCCCATTTCCTCACCTATACAGTTATACACACACCACCTCACTTATTCAAACATATACTAACACATACTTACTCTCTTATACAATCACTGATACAAGTACACACTCATCCATACAGCCACTCTCACAGTCACTGACTCTCACGTATAGTCATTTATATACTCCAAGTCTCACATACACTCCCTTTCCCGCACCACATCTTCAACAAATCCAGCAGCTCCATCGCACCCCACCTGTGCAACGTTATCAATCTCTCCTTCGAGACCGCGACCTTCCCAGAGAGCTGGAAACACGCAGAGATCAACGCCCTACTCAAAAAACCCAAGGCGGACCCGAGAGACCTCAAGAACTTCCGGCCCATCTCCCTGCTTCCGTTCCCAGCCAAGGTCATCGAGAAGATCGTCAACAAACAGCTAACCCGATACCTCGAAGAAAACAGCATCCTGGACCCATCCCAATCAGGGTTCCGCAGCAACCACAGCACTGAGACTGCCCTCATCGCCGCCACCGACGACATCAGGATCCTGCTGGACAACGGTGAGACCGCAGCCCTCATCCTGCTGGACCTCTCCACCGCCTTCGACACTGTCTGCCACCGCACTCTACGCGCACGCCTCCACGACGCAGGGATCCGAGACAAGGCCCTGGAATGGGCCACCTCCTTCCTCGCCGGCAGAACCCAGAGAGTCCGCCTCCCACCATTCCGATCCGAAGCCTCCGAGATCATCTGCGGCGTACCCCAGGGATCATCCCTCAGCCCAACACTGTTCAACATCTACATGGCCCGGCTCGCACGCATCGCCAGACAGCACGACCTCAACATAATCTCCTACGCCGACGACACTCAACTGATCCTCTCCCTCACCAAGGACCCCCTCGCCGCCAAATCCAACCTCCATGAAGGAATGAAGGCCGTCACCGATTGGATGAAGATCAGCCGACTAAAGCTGAACACGGACAAGACAGAGGTCCTCATCTTCGGCTCCAACCCCTCAGCCTGGGACGACTCCTGGTGGCCAACGACACTGGGAGCAGCCCCGACACCCACCGACCACGCACGCAACCTGGGAGTCATCCTCGACTCAACGCTCTCCATGGCCAAGCAAGTCAACGCAGTCTCCTCCTCCTGCTTCAACACCCTCCGCATGCTTCGCAAGATCTACAGGTGGATCCCGACAGATACAAGAAGAACAGTCACCCAGGCCTTCGTCAGTAGCAGACTTGACTATGGGAACGCCCTCTACGCGGGAGCCCGGCCAAGCTCATCAAGCGACTGCAACGCATACAAAACGCCTCCGCACGCCTGATCCTCGATGTACCACGCCACAGCCACATCACCCCCCACCTGAGGAACCTGACTGGCTCCCCGTCGACAGGAGAATCTCCTTCAAACTCCTCATCCACGCACACAAGGCACTCCACAAGACTGGCCCAGCCTACCTCAACAGACGACTCTTCTTCTACGTCCCCAACCGCCAGCTCCGCTCCGCCGACCTCTCCCTCGCCACCGTCCCTTGCATTCGAAGAACAACCACCGGCGGCAGATCCTTCTCCCACCTCGCCGCCAAGACCTGGAACACCCTTCCACTAAGCCTACGACAGACCCAAGACCTGCTAACCTTCAGGAGGCTACTCAAGACCTGGTTGTTCGACCAGTAGCAGCACCCCCCCTCCTTTTTTTCTCCCCAGTGCCTTGAGACCCTCGCGGGTAAGTAGTGCGCTCTACAAATTCTGTAATTGATTGATTGATTGATTTTACATATGTAGTTACTTGGACATGTACCACTGAGACATCCAATCTCTCACCAACACACCCATACACACACTCACCCGCCCATACAGCTGTTTCCACATGCACTCTTGAACCCATACACCCAGTGAATCAACCACTCACACATCTATGCACAGAGTCACACACCTCCCACCCACCCACACACACACTCAGGGGCTGATTCCGATTCGGGCCGGAAATCTCCCCGACCGAGCCGGACCCGGGGAGATTTCTGACCGAATAGGACCCTAGCAGTCCAACCGAACGAGTACGATGCATTCGCATGCAATCGGACTCGATTCGGTCGGACTCCCATTGAAGTCAATGGGAGCCGGTCGTACAACGCGTACGCGGGCTCCCATTGACTCAATGGGTGCGAGGCGAACAAGGGCGCCCCCTACAGTGGGTATGCGTCGAAGTGACTCGCGCCGTACAAGCACAGGTAGGGGGGACCCATGGGTCCCCCCTGTGTGCGACTCGCGTGGCTACGCGTACAGGGGGGTCCGACACGGACCCCCAAAGTGCGGCTCTGACTGCTCTTTGGAGCCGGACTGCGCGAGTCGGTCGGACTGCTCGAGGCGCGCATCGTACTTACCCGGCCGGGGAACGTCTACATTGCGCGGAGCGAGTCGTGTCCGTGCGAGTCGGTCGGTGCGGTTGGGTCCCGCAAACGAGTCGGTCGGCGATTTCGTGAGCGCTCGCATCGTACTCGCTCGCCCGGACGCACGTCCGAATCGGTCGGGAAAGAGGGCTCTGAATCGGATCCGGTTAAGCCGAATCCGATTCGGAGCCCTACCGGCCGAGATCGGAATCGGCCCCTCAGTCTCCCATACAAATACTCAGGCAACCAATCAATAACCCATATAGACACTCATGTAGCTACTGACCATCACATGCAGCAGCTTACACAACAACAGACATACTGATACACACATTCAGACAGTTTAGTCACTAACCCATGCTTTCAGTTAGACACATTTAATCACTCACTTATACAGTCAGTCACGCACATACTAAATCCTCCATCCAGACACTTATACACCCACTCATTCTTCAATACACCTTGGCATATATATAAAACATATTTAAACTTTAGAGAAACACACAGTCACTGGATGATGTCATCAGTGATGTCATCAGTGATGTAATTTGAGATGTCATCAGTGATGTCATCAGTGATGTCACTGACCATGTTATGAATGATGTAATATGTGACGTCATCAGCAGTGCATTGCGGGGGCGCGAGTTATAGTTTGCTAAACTAACTATAACGGGGGAATTTCTATGGTTTTGTACGAGTGAAATGTCCAACTAACTATAACGTCCCTGAAACCTATGGTTTTTTTAGTGAATTTCTAAGGTTTTTTAAATGCTAATTTCTAACTATAACGTGCCTGAAACCTCAGGTTTTTTTCAGTGAATTTCAATGGTTTTTTAAATGCTAATTTCTAACTATAACGTGCCTGAAACTATGGTTTTTTCAGTGAATTTCAATGTGTTTTTAAATGCTAATTTCTAACTATGCCTACAAAGTTAGGACATGTGAAGAAAGAGGAAGGAAAGCGCAGCAACAAGCAAGACAAATGCTGAAAGAGGCAACAGAAGTCCAGAAAGACGAAAAAAAGTGCAAGAAAAAGCAAGAGATGTGCAGAAAGAACCAACAGAGGAGCAGAAAGTCCTCCTGTGCCCCCAACTTTTTAGTGACGGGTACTGGTGGTAACTGACTCTGACTAACCAGGACAAGCCAGTGCTATGCTGAAAGACACTTAGAATACAGTGAAAACACCTACATACACTAAGGGAACACTATGCGTTGGGGTACCCCTGTAATGAGCATGACCTCCTCTGTATTTGCCATGAGTTAGTGCCTGGGTCATTGCATGAGTACATGGGTAGTGACTGGATGATTAGAGTGCTGCAAGGACAGTGCATGGTGATTTTATAACTGCTTGTGGTGTTTGGGTAGTGTAGGGGGTCATGCTGGGGGTAGATTTAGGGTTTAGGGTAGTACAGTGGTGTTTGTGTAGTGTAGGGGGTCGTGCTGGGGGTAGATTTAGGGTTTAGGGTAGTGCAGTGGTGTTTGTGTAGTGTAGGGGGTCGTGCTGGGGGTAGTGTTTTAGGGTTTAGGGTAGTGCAGTGGTGTTTGTGTAGTGTAGGGGGTCATGTTTTAGGGTAGTGCAGTGGTGTTTGGATAGTGTAGGGGGTCGTGCTGGGGGTAGTGTTTTAGGGTTTAGGGTAGTGCAGTGGTGTTTGTGTCGTGCAGGGGGTCGTGCTGGGGGTAGTGTTTTAGGGTTTAGGGTAGTGCAGTGGTGTTTGTGTAGTGTAGGGGGTCGTGCTGGTGGTAGTGTTTTAGGGTTTAGGGTAGTGCAGTGGTGTTTGTGTTGTGCAGGGGGTCGTGCTGGGGGTAGTGTTTTAGGGTTTAGGATAGTGCAGTGGTGTTTGTGTAGTGTAAGGGGTCGTGTTTTAGTGTAGTGCAGTGGTGTTTGGGTAGTGTAGGGGTCATGCTGGGGGTAGTGTTTTAGGGTTTAGGGTAGTGCACTGGTGTTTGGGTAGTGTAGGGGTCGTGCTGGGGGTAGTGTTTTAGGGTTTAGGGTAGTGCAGTGGTGTTTGTGTAGTGTAGGGGGTCGTGCTGGGGGTAGTGTTTTAGGGTATAGGGTAGTGCAGTGGTGTTTGTGTAGTGTAGGGGTCGTGTTGGGGGTAGTGTTTTAGGGTTTAGGGTAGTGCAGTGGTGTTTGTGTAGTGTAGGGGGTCATGCTGGGGTAGATTTAGGGTTTAGGTAGAGCAGTGGTGTTTGGGTAGTGTAGGGGATCATGCTGGAGGTAGATTTAGGGTTTAGGGTAGCGCAGTGGTGTTTGTGTAGTGTAGGGGGTCGTGCTGGGGGTAGTGTTTTAGGGTTTAGGGTAGCCCAGTGGTGTTTGGGTAGTGTAGAGGATCGGGCTGGGGGTAGTGTTTTAGGGTTTAGGGTAGTGCAGTGGTGTTTGGGTAGTGTAGGGGGTCGTGCTGGGGGTAGATTTAGGGTAGTGCAGTGGTGTTTGGGTAGTGTAGGGGTCGTGCTGGTGGTAGATTTAGGGTTTAGGGTAGTGCAGTGGTGTTTGGGTAGTGTAGGGGGTCATGCTGGGGGTAGTGTTTTAGGGTTTAGGGTAGTGCAGTGGTGTTCGGGTAGTGTAGGGGGTCGTGCTGGGGGTAGTGTTTTAGGGTTTAGGGTAGTGCAGTGGTGTTCGGGTAGTGTAGGGGGTCGTGCTGGGAGTTGTGTTTTAGGGTTTAGGGTAGTGCAGTGGTGTTTGTGTAGTGTAAGGGGTTGTGCTGGGGGTAGTGTTTTAGGGTTTATGGTAGTGCAGTGGTGTTTGTGTATTATAGGGGGCCATGCTGGGGGTAGTGTTTTAGGGTTTAGGGTAGTGCAGTGGTGTTTGTGTAGTGTAGGGGCTCGTGCTGGGGTAAATTTAGGGTTTAAGGTAACAGTGGTGTTTGGGTAGTGTAGGGGGTCATGCTGGGGGTAGAATTAGGGTTTAGGGTAGTGCAGTGGTGTTTGGGTAGTGTAGGGGGTCATGCTGGGGGTAGAATTAGGGTTTAGGGTAGTGCAGTGGTGTTTGTGTAGTGTAGGGGGTCATGCTGGGGGTAGTGTTTTAGGGTAGCGCAGTGGTTTCCAAACGAAATTTCCTAAGGGTCTAAATAGTGGGGAGGAATTGGCAGTACATCTTTGATTGTTGGTCTTACGAAAAGCCGATTTACGGCTGAATAGTGCGTGTTGCTGAGATGAGGTTAGCGTTTGTATTATATCTTAAAATTAGGACTTTTCTTTGTATATTGAATAACTTGATGGTCACTGATGATTTGCTATATGAATGTATATGATGGAATTGCAAGCCGATATACGGCGAAATAATGTTTTATAACATTGATGCATAAAATTGAATCATCATTTTACGTTAGCCATATCGATATATGAATATGTAATATATATCATGAGAAATATATATCATGGCAATATTATATGAGGCGAATTCACTGATTAAGTTGTGTGTCTAAAGAATAGCAAAGAACGCTATATTGACTAGACCATCATGGCGCCCAGATTTAAGGGTTGTATTGGTATAATAGTCCTCTTTTTATTTTTATGACTATGCTAAATGTCTTTTTTAAACACTGCTGCGGCGCGTACGTCAGTAACACCGACGAAGGCGCTACGCCGAAACGCGTTTGTTTTGTTGCTTTAGCAATAAAGTTTCCTGCAACGATCCCCCATGAGTGCTGGCTTCTGTTCAGAGAATAGTAACAGTGGAGCTTTAATATATATATGTATATATATATTCACTGAAAAAACCATAGGTTTCAGGGACGTTATAGTTACAATTTAGCATTTAAAAAACCTTTGAAATTCACTGAAAAAACCATAGGTTTTAGGGACAGTTATAGTTAGTTGGACATTGCACTCGTACAAAACCCGTGAAATTCCCCCGTTATAGTTAGTCCAGCTAACTATAACTCGCGCCCCGCAATGCACTGCTGATGACGTCACATATTACATCACTCATGACATGGTCAGTGACATCACTGATGACATCACTGATGACATCTCAAATGACATCACTGATGACATCACTGATGACATCATCCAGTGACTGTGTGTTTCTGTAAAGTTTAAATATTTTTAATATATATAGGAAAAGACGTATTAAAGAATGAGTGGGTGTGTAAGTGTCTGTATGGATGATTTAGTAGGTGCGTGACTGACTCTATAAGTGAGTGATTTAACGTATCTTACTGAATGCATGGGTTAGTGACTAAACTGGGTGAATGTCTGTATCCGTCTGTCTGTTGCTGTGCAAGTGGCTGCATGTGTTTGTGAATAGCTACATGAGTGTCTATATGAGTTATTGAATGGTTGTCTGAGTATCTGTATGGGTGCCTGAGTGTTTGTGTGGGAGGGGTGTGTGCGACTCTGTGCATAGATGTGTGAGTGGGTGATTCACTGTGTGGATGGTTTCAAGAGTGCATCTGTGATAGACTGTATGGGTGGGTAAGTGTGTGTAAGAGTGTGTTAGTGAGTGAATGTATGTCCCAGTGGTACATTTGTGAGTAACTACATATGTGAAAGGCAGTATATATGTGTGTTGGAGTATATAAATAGCTATAAGCGAGAGTGAGTGATTATGATAGTGGCTGTATGGATGAGTGTGTGCTTGTATCAGTGATTGTATAAGAGCGTAACAATGTGCTAGTATTTGTATGATTAAGTGAGCTGGTGTGTGTATAACTGTATAGGTGAGTAAATGGTAGTGTGTTTAATTATTTGCATGACTGACTAGGTGTGTGAGTACCTCTATGGATGAGTGGCGGTGTTTGAGTGTCTATATAGGAGTATGAGTGCATATGATAGTCCTGTACTGAGTGACCGTAAGTATGAGTGACTGTACGGGTGAGTGAGTGGATGTGTGCGTAGACCTAAGAATCAGTGAGTGGGTATGTAGTTATTGGTGTTGAAGTGTCTATGGTTTTGCGAATGGCAGTCTGTAATTTAGAGTGGGTGTATCAAAGGTTATATTAGGGTGTGAGGAGGTGCATCAGATTATCACGTGGATGATGTCATCAGTGATGTCATTTGAGATGTCATCAGTGATGTCATCAGTGATGTCACTGACCATGTCATGAGTGATGTAATATGTGACGTCATCAGCAGTGCATTGCGGGGCGCGAGTTATAGTTAGCTGGACTAACTATAACGGGGAATTTCACGGGTTTTGTACGAGTGCAATGTCCAACTAACTATAACTGTCCCTAAAACCTATGGTTTTTTCAGTGAATTTCAAAGGTTTTTTAAATGCTAAATTGTAACTATAACGTCCCTGAAACCTATGGTTTTTTCAGTGAATTTCAAAGGTTTTTAAATGCTAATTTGTAACTATAACATGTCTGAAACCTACAGTTTTTTCAGTGAATTTCAAAGGTTTTGTAAATGACAATTTTTAAATGTATTAATTGTTATATAAATTTTTTTCATACTGATTTCCAAATTTTTTAGAAACAATTTTTTTTACATATTTTATTTTTTAAATTACATTGTAATTACATTATACATTACATTACAAAAAATACTTTCTCAGAATGAATTACTTTAGTTTAATTACTTTGCACATAGGCAATAGACTTTTAAGTACAGTAGTTACAGTTGTTGCAATGGGCAACACATTTTCAAACACAATGCAACATTCAGCTCAATGTGAATTTCTAGTTAAATGCAATTAGTTACTTTATGGATTACTTTTCTAACCACATTACTGGATCCTAGATTCAGTCCTGGGACATCTCCTGTAAACAGTTGAGTAAAAGCGTTTTGGTTACAGTCGTGATTTTTAAGGAATATTATTGTACTTTAAAAGTTCACACTTAGAAACTTTTCTCATAGAATCACCAATGTTATCCTATGGAAGGAAATTCACTTAGAAGTTAAAAACTGTTATCGTTACTTTTTCTTACTCAGTGTTGGATCCTGGATCCAGCACTGGTGCATCTCCTGTAAACAGTTGAAAGAATGCGTTTAAGTCATACAGGCGATTTTTTAGGAATATTTGTAGTTTGTGAAAATCAACACTTTGAAACTTTTCTGCTGAAAACCAGACAATGATATCCTATGGAAGGAAATTCAAGTTACTGGTAAGTACGGTTAAAATTACTTTTCAGGACCAGTACTGGGCTGAAAGATGCAGCACTGAGGTCTCTCCTGATAACAGGTGAGTAAATCGGAATTCGGATTTCGGCTGATTTTAGAGGAAAATTTTAAAGTTCCAAAACTCCACACTTAGAAGAATTTCCAAGTGAAACCAGTCAATGTTAGCCTATGGAAGGAAATTCAAGTTACTGGTAAGTACGGTTAAATTACTTTTCAGGACCAGTACTGGGCTGAAAGATGCATCACTGAGGTCTCTCCTGATAACAGGTGAGTAAATCAGAATTCGGATTTCGGCTGATTTTAGAGGAATATTTGTATGTTTCAAAAATCAACACTTAGAAACTTTTTCAGCAAAAAGCAGGCAATGATATCCTATGGAAGGAAATTCAAGTTACTAGTAAGTACGGTTAAAATTACTTTTGAGGATCAGTACTGGGCTGAAAGATGCAGCACTGAGGTCTCTCCTGATAACAGGTGAGTAAATCGGAATTCGTATTTCGGCTGATTTTAGAGGAATATTTTAAAGTTCCAAAACTCCACACTTAGAAGAATTTCCAAGTGAAACCAGTCAATGTTAGCCTATGAAGGAAATTCAAGTTACCGGTAAGTACGGTTAAAATTACTTTTCAGGACCAGTACTGGGCTGAAAGATGCAGCACTGAGGTCTCTCCTGATAACAGGTGAGTAAATCAGAATTCGGATTTCGGCTGATTTTAGAGGAATATTTGTATGTTTCAAAAATCAACACTTAGAAACTTTATTAGCAAAAAGCAGGCAATGATATCCTATGGAAGGAAATTCAAGTTACTGGTAAGTACGGTTAAAATTACTTTTGAGGATCAGTACTGGGCTGAAAGATGCAGCACTGAGGTCCCTCCTGATAACAGGTGAGTAAATTGGAATTCGTATTTCGGCTGATTTTAGAGGAATATTTTAAAGTTCCAAAACTCCACACTTAGAAGAATTTCCAAGTGAAACCAGTCAATGTTAGCCTATGAAGGAAATTCAAGTTACCGGTAAGTACGGTTAAAATTACTTTTCAGGACCAGTACTGGGCTGAAAGATGCAGCACTGAGGTCTCTCCTGATAACAGGTGAGTAAATCAGAATTCGTATTTCGGCTGATTTTAGAGGAATATTTGCACAATGGTGAAGGGAGGGGCGGGGCCTGAGGTGACATCTGTGCAAACGCGCCCCGTGGCGCGTTTTAAGTTGGGGGATTAAGTCCCCTTGAATCATGAGGGTCCCTACGGGCCAACTAGCCCACCAGGAACCTCCAGTATGCGCCAGGGGCTGCGTTGCAGAGACATGTACAGAGGCCACACCCCTTTTACACCTCTCTGCAACGCAGCTCTGTGGCGCTTTCTGGACGTACCTGTTGGGCTAGTTGGCCCCAGGGACCCTCAGGATTGAAGAGGATTTAATTCCCCATCTTAAAACGCGCCACGGGGCCTGTTTGCACACATGTCACCTGAAGCCCCGCCCCCTCCCTTCACCACTGTGCAAACGCGCCCCGTGGCGCGTTTTAAGTCGGGGGATTAACTCCCTTGAATCCTGAGGGTCCCTGGGGTGCATCTAGCCCACCATATACCTCCAAAAGCGCCAAAGAGCTGCGTTGCAGAGAGGTGTAAAAGGGCGTGGCCTCTGTACACCTCTCTGCAAGGCAGCCTCTGACGCATACTGGAGGTTCCTGGTGGGCTAGTTGGCCCCAGGGACCCCAGTATTCAAGGGAATTCGTTCCCCTCTGCAAACGCGCCAGGGGCGCGTTTGCAGAGTGGTGAAGGAAGGGGCGGGCCTACGGGCCCGATCGTTTTTTTTTTTTTTTCCCCTGAAGGGGGCTGTGTAGCCCCCTTCCTTTTTCTCTATTTTTAGGCCCTGGGGACCCCATCCCCCAGGGCCTTACCCTTTTTTTTATTAAAA
Organism: Calotriton arnoldi; assembly: GCA_963921515.1. Classification (NCBI taxonomy): domain Eukaryota; kingdom Metazoa; phylum Chordata; class Amphibia; order Caudata; family Salamandridae; genus Calotriton; species Calotriton arnoldi. The sequence goes on from CAWUFW010001376.1 coordinate 93,193, forward strand.
TGAAAAAAAAAAACGGGAAGGGGGCCGCGTGGCCCCCTTCCCTGGGCCTGTATTGGCCCCGGGGACCCCATCCCCGGGGCATGGCCTCTTTTTTTTATTTGGAGGGGGCTGCGTGGCCCCCTCCTCAGGCCATTTAAGGCCCCAGGGACCCCATCCCCGGGGCCGGCCTTGCACTTTTTTTTTAAAAATTTAAATTTTTTACTTTGGGGAGGGGGCTGCGTGGCCCCCTCCCGGGCTACTTATGGCCCCGGGGACCCCATCCCCGGGGCCTGGACTCGCGTTGGGGACTGTGGGGGGTCCCCAAACCCCCACAGTCCCGTCGGCTCCCCGTGTCCTAAGGGAGCCGGCATTGCTTACACATGGGGAGCAGCTAACATGCTGCTCCCCATGTGGAAAGCAATGTGCTTTGGATATTGGAAGAGAGAGCAGGTTTCCTGCTCTCTCTTCCAATATCCAAAGCAAGTTTGTAATGACAGGACGGGAGCCGCGAGGCTCCAGTCCCTGCCAAGCAAACTACAGTGTCCCATGGGTAGGCACCCCGGGACACTGCAGGAACCGGCCCTGGGGGTGGCGGTCCCCAGGGCCATCAAGGGCTCCAGGAGGGGGCCGCGCGGCCCCCTCCCTACATTTTGAAAGCCCCGGGAGGTGGTGGTCCCCGGGGCTTGGGGTCCAAAACGGACCCCCATTTTAATTTTCTTAGTGCCCCGGGGAGGTGGTGGTCCCGGGCGTGTGGGGCTGGAGCCCCCACACAGGTTTTTAATTTAAAAAAGAAGCCCCGGGGAGGTGGTGGTCCCCGGGGCTGCGGGAGGGCTCAGAGCCCTCCCGCACCATTACTACATAAGGCCCCGGGGGTGGTGGTCCCCGGGGCTTAGGGGCCTTAGAGGCCCCCACACATAAAATTAACCCCCCAGCATGCCCCCGGGACTTGGCCCACCCGGGGGCCAATTAACATCAAAGCGCGGGAGACCGCGCTTCTATTTTTTTTTTTTTCGCCAGGGTTCCTGCCGATTTTTTTTTTTTAATTTTTTTTTTTTTGCCCAGGGGTCCTTGTGGGACCCCTTAGCAGACCTAGGGGTCAGGGTGTTTCTACCCTGCCCCCTTTGTGCGCTTTGCGCACTTGTTTCTGTCCCTCGGTTCTACCGAGGGACAAAATGACTGCCAACACTTCCTGGTTTGGAGTGTTGACAGCCAATTAACATAAAGCTCGTGCTCGGGAGGATCCGCGGCCCTAGATATCACTATCTTTTTACTTTTCATTTTCTCAGCAACTACTGAACGGATTTACACCATTTAACAAAAGGGTTCTTTCTGAACCAAGAACTACCTCTTTGCCAAATTTGGTGTAATTCCGTTCAGCAGTTCGGGCTGTAGCCGTGTCTAAAGTTTCCTATGGAAAAATGCATGGGGAAAACGCGTTTTGGGACCCCCCTTTTTTCTCGGCCCCCGCTTGACGAATCCCCCGAGACTTTCAGGGTAGGAGCGGACCGGAGCGGGCCACAAAGTTTGAAAATTTTGCGAAGATACGTCAACCGGCAAGAGAGTTATTTCAAATAGAATGTCGCGGATTTCCTATGGATAATAGGTTGTAACTATAACTATCTACTGGCGACCGCCAGTAGATAATATATATATATATATATATATATATATATATATATATATATATATATATATACATCACCTCGTCAAATTCTTCAATGCCATCTAGGCACAGAAAATGACACAGACCATCCAGGATGCTTCACAAAAGTTTTATTGGCGTTGCTTAAGTCAAAAGTGACGCGTTTTTTGCCGCAGTCGCTGCCTTGATCACACATATGTGGCGGCACCATGTTTGGGGCTATATACAACAGGTGGACATAAACATACACAAAATACTGTTTTCTTTCTTCTCTCGTAAACTTTTCCAGCCACCTTTATAATATGTCTTTTATTCTTTTTTTCGTCTTAAAAGACTATGGGGCCGATTCCGATTCGGGCCGGAAATCTCTCCGACCGAGCCGGACCCGGAGAGATTTCCGACCGAATCGGACTCTAGCAGTCCGACCGAACGAGTACGATGCGCACGTATGCTATTGGACTCGAGTCGGTCAGACTCCCATTGAAGTCAATGGGAGCCGGTCGTACAACGCGTACACGGGCTCCCATTGACTCAATGGGCACGACGCGAACAAGGGCGCCCCCTACAGCGTGTTCGTGTCGATGCGGGTCGCGGCGTACATGCACGTGTAGGGGGACCCATGGGTCCCCCCTGTGTGCGACTCGCGCAGCTACGCGTACAGGGGGGTCCGACACGGACCCCCAAAGTACTGCTCTGACTGCTCTTTGGAGCCGGAGTGCGCGGCTCGGTCGGACTGCTCGCGGCGCGCATCGTACTTACCCGGCCGGGGAACGTCTCCATTGCGCGGTGCGAGTCGAGTCCGAGCGAGTCGGTCGTGCGGTTAGACCCGGGAACGAGTCGGTCGGAGTGGTCGGGACGCCCGGACGACTCGGTCGGCGATTTCGCATCGTACTCACTCGCCCGGACGCGCGTACGAATCGGTCGGGAAATAGGGCTCCGAATCGGATCCGGTTAAGCCGAATCCGATTCGGAGCCCTACCGGCCGAGATCGGAATCGGCCCCTTAGTATTGCGATTTATGTGTGTTAATATATTTTTCCACAAGTTATGACCCCTGACTAGTAACATTTAGAGAAACAAATATGCTGAAACATTTATCCTGTCTACAAGTCTGTGATTTAGCTTAAACACACTTCTATCACAATGAATCACGTATAGTATATGGCATTTACTACTACATATCATGTTTCGCTGGTTTATGTTTGTCACCTTTTTGGCAGGTTCCTTAATAATGAGCATCCCCTAATTGTTTCACCTCTTATCTCAACTTTCACCTTCTCATCCCTCCTATAGTTCTTATTACTGCCTGTGGAGATTAGATGTTTGTACAAGTACAAAAATCTCTAAAATCCTCCTAATGGGGGGAAAAAACATTAGATGATAGATCATAAGCCGCTGGAACATTTCAACAAAAATAATAATCAAAATTAATGGAAAGAAAAATCCAAAGACAGTTCCCGTATATTTGTGATTTACACTATTTCTAATTCATAGGAAATTGTGTAAATCCTCTTCCATATTTAATGCATTGGGATGTTGGGAATCTAGGTTGAGGATATACATGCTTTCCAGTCGTCGGAGGGCTTTAACTCTGTCTCCTCCTCTAATGGAGTTTGGTAACGTATCAATTACAAAATAGGACATTTGCGTTGCATCACTTTGATGCACATCAGCACAGTGTCTCACAACCGGATACATTAAATCTTTGTTTTTTATGGCACGCACGTGTTGCAAAATACGTTTGTGTACCTGTAAAATAGTGCTACCTATATACCTTTTATCACAGGTACATATTAATACATAGATAGCAAATTCGCTCTTGTAGTTGTATCTGCCCTTAATAGGTGTTGGTTTGTGGGCAAAAGGGGAATAATATTGCTTTGTATTTTTACCTATTTTGCACGCTTTACATTTAGGACAATTGAAAAACCCAATTGAGCCACTTAGCCAATTACCAGATCTTATGGTTTCTGGACTGGATTTAACCAGATTATCTCTCATTGATTTGGCTCTACGGTACGTGATACACGGTTTAACCTTTACCTTCTTACCTATGACTGGGTCAGCACGCACTATGTGCCAATTCTTCTTAACTATCCTTTCCAGCAGAGTATGTTGATTACTATATTTAGTGATTAACCTCACAGTTTCATCTTTTTTCTCTTTTTTCTTAATACTAAAGAGTAGCTGTTCCCTTGGTATTTTGTTGATTTTCATCACTGCTATGCTGATGGTGCGTGAGTGGTACCCCCTGTTTAAGAATCTCTGTATCATCTCTTCCTGACTCGATTTTATATGTTCTTGCAGGCTACAATTTCTTTTGGTGCACAATAACTCCCCATAGGGAATCCCAGCTATTGTATACCTAGGATGAAAGCTAGTCGCATGCAAAATAGAGTTGCCCGCCGTGGTCTTTCTAAACAGCGTAGTTTCCATTTTACCATCTAAAACAAATACTTCCAAGTCTAAGAAATGAATTTTCTGTTTGCTGATTTCTCCAGAGAACCATAAATTGAGATCATTGTGGTTGATGGTAGATATAAAGTTTGCGGCACTTTCTTTTGACCCTCTCCATACAATGAAGAGGTCGTCTATATAACATAACCAAACTACCACATTCTCTTCCCACTCCTTATTGTGAACCTGCTCCTCCCACCAGCCCATGTTAAGACACGCGTAGCTGGGAGAGAAGCACGCTGGGGGAGAAGCAGGCTCCCATCATGGTCCCTCGTACTGCCGTGTCGGCAATGCTGTGAGCTCAAGGGAAGTGGTTTTATTTCTTTTTTATTTTACGTTATCTCATCCCGTCGTGTGGCAGGAGGGCGGTGTAGTTGTCTGCAAAGTGCTGGCTCATTTTTTTCATGTCTCTGGCTTTTTCAGCTTGCATTTCCATTGCTATGCTTGTATAGATTCCTGAGTCTAGTGTACTTACTCCAGTGGTGAGAGAAGGTGCACTGTGCACTGCCCCGTGGTATTTCCTCCTCTATTTCAAAGATGACACTTTGGGTAGAAGGATCTTGTGGACAGGCACCATGGTTCATACCTTTCAGACAATACGGTGACTGTTGGCAAATGTTATTTTTGTGTATGTCTTTGTTATTTGCTGTCTACATGCACTGACACATGATTATTTTCTAAATTGTACCTTTGGCTTTCTTTGCATGAATGTTATGCTTTTAACTTTCTGGGGATGTGATTCACATATTGCGGAGAGTGATGTTGTGATATCTCATTGTTAGTGATGTAGGTCTATACTTCTTTGGAGTGAGAGTAAGGTTTACAGAGCATACATCATGTTATAGTAGATAGGAGGCATACTGATAATTTCTGTATTTTAAGTCTATCAAAGGAGGATTACAACCTGAAGATGAGGGGAAGACAATAGATAGACATGCTTGACTTTTAATTGTTGTTGGTGAAGCTTTACCTTTTACTTTGACATAGAAAATATGATTTAGTATTTCGTGAATGAAAATCATAACACTTACATATCCTCATTCGAATTGTGTCAATACATCTCAATTAGCTAATCATATTTTGTGAGTCATAATTTTCACAAGTTGTGATTCATAATTTCAGATTTTCACACATTAGGGCCTTACTGTCTGACGTACTTTCTCTTTCGCAATCCAGGGATGTGCAATTTGGACGCTGACTTGTTTGCAAAAGGGAATGCAATCTGCGATGCAACCTATGTGCTGATAGGACATTTTGTGACTTGTCCATTTGCACAGGCCCACAAAGTTCCCTGCCTAATAAACATTAATTAGGCAGGTCCAAATTTAAGACCAGTTGTAATTGGCAGTGAATACTGGGATGGAAGGCAAAAGGGAATGCAGATTGTGATGCAGCCTGTGCACTACTTGGTCACATTGCAAGTTGTACATATGCAGGGGTCTCAATATGACCTTACTAATACATATTAATTAGGCAGGTCACAATCTGAGAGCCTTTTTAATTTGCTGTGAATTCTGGGATAGAAGACAAAAGGGAATGTAATCAGCGTTGCAAGTTCTGTACTAATATGTCACATTGCAATTTGTTCATTTGCAGGGGGTCACAAAATTACCTGCTTAATGAATATTAATTAGGCAGGCCACAATTGAAACCCTTTGTAATTGTCTGTGAATCCTTTGATGAAGGACTGCAAGGGAAAAATTTGAATCATATTTTAGGTGGAGCCTACAGGACGGAGCAAGCTGTCAAGTGTAAAAAGACCAATTTTCAGCCTACCAAGAACTTACAGCGGGTTTAAAGCCTGCCCATTGCTTACCATCAGTTGACCTTATTGTCACTCTCATTTGCTTGCTTCTTATTTGATGGCTTGCCTTGTCCATCTTGTGTTTTCCCCCATGGTGGAGCATAGCCTCCTTACTTGTGTCCTTTCACTGCTCACTTTTAGTGAACTACTTTTTGTCTTTCTGCTTAAGCACTCTGCAAAAGAGGATGAGTTTTCCAGCTGTCTCCATTGTGTGCTTCTCACCCCCATGCTCCATGTTGCTCTCTTTCCATATGCTTCTCTCCCTTGTGCTCCGTGTTGCTCTTTCTCACATGTGTGCTGCGCCTTTGTGTTGTTCCTTCGTGCGTGTGCAGTGGCGTAACATAGGCACCGCAGCCCCTGCTATGGATTTCATATGGTAAGGTGATATTATGATAAGTGGTCAAGCCTGGAGCGCAGTGTTCTGTTTGGTTTGTATTGTTTGAATTGAACTTGTAGTTATAGCGGTCCTTTTCCTTGGGAGGCTCTGTGTACAATGCTGAGTGCCTTGAACATTGCCCTTCTAGCAATAGGGAGCCAGTGAGGCGATTGCAGGACTGGGGTTATACGTTCTTTTGGGTGAAGGCTGAGAAGAAGCCTTGCAGCAACATTTTGGATGAGTTGTATTTTGCAAAAAATGAATGCAGCTGCGCCAAGGTATAGACTATTGGCATAGTCAAGCTTGGAGATTACGAGCGTGAGGATGGCTTGCAATTTATGTTAGCATGCAAGGTATGCGAAGATGCAGAGTAGTGTTTTCATTGTGTAGAAGGCACTCTTTGTGACATTGTTAGCATGAGGTATCAAGGATAAGCCTGAATCCATGGTTACTCCTAAATTTCTAACTTCTCTTGATTTTTTCAGAGGGGCTTTCGGTTCCTTAAGCAATATGGCAGTAGGCTGAATCTTCCAATGTGGAGTCAGGACTAGCAGTAATCCCACAATGGGGACTCGCGTTGTAGATTAATTTTATCTTTGTGGATTAATTTTATCTAAAAGAAAGGCCCTCTCTTGTTGAGTCGTTTGTAAGTCATCTTGAATTTTTGATATGGCTTGAGGGATAGCCTGTAAAAGATTCCCGTTCGGCTTAATTTTGGACCTTGCAAATTGTCAATCCCACCCCTCCCTTCACTGACATAAGTGTCGCCGATATACAGCTGACGGTGGACAGCAAGGGGACAATGGGGGAGAGAGACAAGACAGCTGCTCCAGTGTCTCTTTGCGTTGGGACTAATGACATGATGTTACAAGAGTCCTCTCTGGAGGCATTTGGGTGATAAGAGTATACTGGATATCAAGAGACCTCCCTCATGGGGCATAGATTTCAAGAAGTATGTGTCTGCTGGACAGAAACACATACCTTTAAACTTAATGAAAATCAAATATGAATGCCCCTCACTCTGAGGAAATAGTAGTAACAAAACAATTTCCAAATTGGTGATACTCTTATCATTACATCTGCCAATGAGGCTGTGATGATGGCTGTGAAAGACCAGGAGACATTGCCTCTTGACACCAGTTTAAGACCAACTACACCAAGTGAAGAAGGGGCCTCATTTTTACTATCCTTTGACAATACAGGACAACTTTCAAAAAGGTGGGGATTTCCTCCTCAAGAGCTATATAAAGCTCTGACACCAGTCATAGTGGAGAAATGTGGCTAAGTAAGAAGGATACCAGATTCCCTGCCCTTATGCTTCACAGGCCTCTTCACCCTTTTTGGACATGTGATTGCTTACAATGGGAAAAGAACGATAGAGCTCCCACTGATCCTTAAAGTAGAAGGGCAGAGGAAGAGACTGTTAATTTTGATCCTAAGAAGAACACTTAGGTACATATGTAAGATTCAATGAAGGAAACTGAGAGACACTAGGGGGCCTATTACGATGGCGGTCGGAGAACCTCCCCGACCGCCATGGTAGTGGGAAAAGACCACCCGCATGGCCGGCGACTCAACCGCCGGTCGCATTACGATGGTCCGCTGTCGAAATCCGACCGCGGCGGTCGGATCGCGGGCTTTAACATTGCGCCGGTCGCTGCTGCACGCAGCACCGCAGCGATGTCCAAATGAGCATGTCCTGCATTTCCCTGCACTGCGTGGCAGGCACTGCACAGTGCCTGCCACCTGGTACAGGGAAATGTAGGGGGGGGGACCATGGGTACCCCCCCAGTGCACCCACACCCCCCACAAAACATTGGAGGCCCGCAACGGGCCCCCGGAAGACAATCACCGCATGCCTTTCCATGGCGGTCTGATCGCTGAGGAAAGGCTGGCTACCACCGGCATCATAATCCTGCCGGCGGAGCCTGCTCTGCACCGCCACCATTATCCCGGTCCTGCTCCATCCTCCAGGCAGGAGTGCGGATGGCAACCGGCGGCAAAGCGGCGGTCAGAATTTCCCACCGCCGCGGTCACCACCGACATCCTAATTTGACCAGTGGATTTCTGGCTTGCGATCGCGGTCGGATGTCCACCGCCGGTCCAGCGGGCACCGCCGCAGACCCAGCAGTGGACATCCGACCACCATCGTAATAGGCCCCTAAGTGCCTGAATACGATGCCGGTTGGACCGACTTAAGCGGTCCTGTCAGAGGCGGTCGGACCGCCATGGTCTCGTCAGAAGTGGTCAGTCCAACTTCCGGTTTACGATGGATGCATCCTGTACTCTGACCAACCGCTGAAAGATGGCCGACTCCGACAGCCTGTCAGCATCCATAGGACAGCACAGGAATCTCTGAGAGCCGTCCGGATTACGTTGTGGGTTTCCAATGACTCGACCATGGGGGTCCGACTGACTGCTTCAAGTCGGGGAGGGAATGTGGCCTTGCGGCTAGAGCGGTCGACCTCGGAGCTGGGGAACCGGGTTCGAGTCTCGTCAGGGACGCTCAACATGCTGTGATTCTGCACAAATCACTTATTCTCCCCGTGCCTACCAAAAATGAATGTGTCCGTCTGTAACATAACTGGCGCTCATGTAAAGCACCCCGATACCTTCGGGTCTAGTTCGCGCTATATAAAACTCCACACAAAAAAAAGTCAACGCAAATTATGGATTTGGGGAGCATACTCACCCCAATCCGCTTCTCTCCAGCAGTCTCCTCCATGGATCCCTTTCTCCAGGTCCCCGCCTACACCGGATTAGCTGCACCCCGATGACTACGATCCTGTGGGTGCTGGAATCCAGGTAAGTCCTTATGCGTAATAAATCCCCATTGGCTGGACTGTGCACATTCCGCCACACTTCAGCAATGGGGTACATGGTGCACAAGCTATATCCCCACATATGTCATGCATGTGTGTACAATTCACATGTTTTCTGTGATTTTGTACGCATTTGCAGCGACATATAGGGTGATATGTGCTCTGCTGTAGATGCAACCTCCGCTGTAGCAGCTGTTGCATCGTAATACGGCAGGGGGAAACTTCCCAGCCCTCGTAGACAGCAGTCAGACGGTGGGTCAGACCGGCATCATAATCAGGCCCTAAGTAATACATAGTAATGTCCTCATTGGAGTAGTGATGTGCAATAAAAAAGTGGAATGACTTCTCTGAGAAGACCCTTATTACTGCTACCTTGTCTGCAATGGGCTGAACTAAGTTTGTGCCACTTTTGTATTAATCTTAATAAAAAAAAATGTTTCAATGGTAAAAAAGTAACAAAGGCCCTATTTCATATAGTCTAATGTAATCTATGGCAGTGGGTGACTTTTCAATTGACTGGTGGGGAAGAGCATGGCTTAGACCAAGTGCCCAACAGTGTGTCTTGTAAGGGCTTCATTGAAAAGGTTTGGTCGTGCCTGGCCAGGCTTTTAGACCTCTGAGCGGACATCTGTTTTAACGTACATAATGAGGAGGTGATGGTCAAGGACTTCATCAGCCTTTTGCAGTACTGTGGCGAAGGAGGTACTCTCCACTTTTGCTGGTCTGGGGGTGGACGGGTGGTGGTGGAGAAACCAACCCAGTTTCAGGTGAAGTGTAGAGGACACTGGCCTCTAGTAATTCCATGTACGAGTTGTCTGTTCATAGGAATGGGCAAGTAGTTCCGGGTCCACTCCACTGTCATCTCCACTAGGTTGTCTCTGATCACAGTCAGAGTCAAAAAGCTGGTGCAATATATGTACAGCTGTGCGATAGTGGGATCATGTCAGAGTCCAATGGGTTCAGTATAGGCTGCGACATGCCAATATCTGAACAAGTCCTCAGTTGAGCAGAAGCCAGCTCGGAGTCAGACAAAACAATAGGTTGCAGGTCCTCCTCCAGCACAGGAGGCATCAGTTCTGGCATCAATGACACCAGATGCTGGTACAGAACGAGAGGTTGTATTCAAGGGGTCCAGAGTGAGCTGGAAGAGTGCCAAAAATGTGCAGTATTCCATCCTTAAAAGCCTTGACCTGCTATGGCATAGCCGATGGTCGGGGAACTCGGGGCACACAGACATCAGTCAAGGAATGTGCTCCTTAAATCAGAGCTCAGGAGTGAGACCGACTGGCAACTTGATGCCCTAGCGACATCTATGTAGATAGAGTGGCTGGATGGGGTTGAGTCCTATTTCATTTTCTCATGTTTCTTCTTTGATTTACCTGATCACTTGGAACATGATGACCTGTCGCCGGATTGGCCTCAAGAACAGGACGTCTGCAAGGTCCGTGACTTCTTATAATGTTCGGTGACATACAGCTTCACTTCACGGTCCTGAATCGCCTTCAGGTGAATGAAGACATGCTCAGCACACGACTTGGAATCATGCCTGGGCACCAAAGGCATGCTTTTTGTGGGTCTGTTGTAGACATTGGTTTGACAGTCACAGCAAGGTTTGAACACTGTTGTTTTTGATGGATTTGAATATTAGGAAAAAAACATTTGAAACAAATGAAAAAAGGGAGCATTGCTCCGGATCCACACTCAAAGGCATGGGAAGAAAGGAACAGCTGTCAATGCGCAGGGGTGTCACTTATAAGTGACTCCACTCATGTCACTTCTTGGGCAGAGTGAAGCCAATGTGGAGCCACATGGTAGGAGTGCTGCTATGAAAACTTCCAGATCTAGTTAGGCACCTGGGGGAATATTCTAAGTGTAAGGAATTTGTGATCAGAAGGATCCATCGGAAATCCAGATAATTCAGGATTCCCAACCTCCTCAGATGGGCCACAATCACTGCTTCCCCATTGTAAAGACTCTAGGTGCTGATAACTGAATGGGAAGATCTTAAAATGGTAGTGAGTGGACCCTAACACAAAGTGCAGGTACCTCCTGTGCTAACAGTATCAGCATATGGAAATACGTGTCCTGCAAGTTGAGGGACACCATCCAGTTTTCTGATTTCAGAAGCAGCATTTTGAATTTGTCCTTGTGAAGGTAAAAGTTTCAGAGCCTAAGTTCTAGGATTGGACAAAGACAGCCATCCTTCTTGAGTACCAAAAATTATATACAACCATGATTCTATCAGATATATTAAAAAATAATTTATACATTAGTGAGAAGGCATGAAAATGCCCTCTCCATGTCTATTTAATGAAGCAAAGTACACAATGATCTTCGATTTTTCACTCTTGGTGAAACATGTATTGTTTCAGACATCACCTAAGATAGGTATTCCAAAATACAAAATAAGTGCAGCTGTACAGTGCTCGTGCAAGGTGAATCAGATTGTGCAGACAGGTACAGAACAAACAGAAGGCCTGGTTTTAGAGGTGCAATGCAGTATAATGTATGGCAAAGACTCCCCTTCATAGCCCCAAACAGCCTTTCACTAATGTGCTGTTCCCAGTGCTGTTGCGTGTTCATGTTGCATTGGGAACACTGCATTTGTTAGACTTAAGTGTGCACTGCAGTGCAATGTGGGACAGTGTTACCTTCCATAATACAGCCCAAGATAGGCATTCTGGTGTTGTCAAGAAGCAGCGTAACAAGTACTGAGGCAGCCATTATGCCTTCAGTAGTTTCCCTGCACTAATATCTTTGATCCATTCTCCAGTAACCGACCTTTTCTCCTTCCCTTCACTAATTTCCTGGAAGGTTTTTTCTACATTTGTTTTCAGCTTAAAGACTGCCATTTCAGTTGTATTGTATATTCCCCACATGATTTATGTGGTGCCAGGAAACTGTACTCCTTGAATTTGATGCACATTAAAAATAAATAAGTCTCTCCCTCTTGAGAAGAGCACCTGAGAACAGAAAGCCCATCTACAGCATTTATTTTGAAACACAAGGAAAAATGTTTCCATGAAAATCTCACCAGAAGGGGATAATATAGTCAAAAAGGTGCACAGACATAATATCGAGGTTTTTTTTTCGACTTACAGAAATATCGAGTTGTAAATATCGGAGCGACAGAATATCGACATCAAGAATATCGGTGACCAGAATATCGACCTGAAGGTAAGAAATATTGTTTTTGTTAATATCGAAGTTAGTAATATCGTTAGCAAAAATATCGTTGTTAATAATATCGATGCTTATATTAGTGTTATGTATTTTAGTATGTATTTTATATGTATGTGCTCCACATTTTTTGTTATGTTTTGTATTTTTTTAAAATATATGTATTAAATTTTTAGAAGTTAGTCATTTTTTTTAAAGTAAATTTTGCGTTTTAGTACCGTAGGGGGTTGTGGGTTTAGAGGGGAATAGGGTGGGAAGTAATTTAATTATAGTAAATTAAATTATAATTTCTAGAAATTATTAATTATTTTTAATTAAATTTTGCGTTTTAGTTCCGTAGCGGGTTGTGGGTGTATAGGGGAATAGGGTGGGAAGTAATTTAATTATAATAAAGTAATTATTAATTTTTATTTTTTGGTATTGATAATTAATTTATTTTTAATTAATTGTTACTTGGTAATTAATTTTTATTAATTGATTAATTGATCATTATATTAATTGTGTTAATTTAGTTTAGGAGCGGGTTGTGGGTTTATAGGGGAATAGGGTGGGAAGTCATTTATTATAATTAAGTAATTATTAATTTTTATTTATTGGTATTGATAATTAATTTATTGTTAATTAATTAATAATTGGTAATTCATTTTTATTAATTGATTAATTGATCATTATATTAATTGTGTTCATTGTTTTTCAGAGCGGGTTGTGGGTTGATAGGGGAATAGGGTGGGAAGTAAATTAATTATAATAAATTAATTATAAATTTTTATTTTATGGTATTGATAATAAATTTATTGTTTATTAATTATTAATTGGTAATTAATTTTTAGTAATTGATTAATTGATAAATATACTAATTGTGTTAATTTAGTTTAGGAGCGGGTTGTGTGTTTATAGGGGAATAGGGTGTGAAGTAATTTATTATAATTAAGTAATTATTAATTTTCATTTATTGGTATTGATAATTAATTTATTGTTAATTAATTAATAATTGGTAATTAATTTTTATTAATTGATTAATTGTTTATTATATTAATTGTGTTAATTTATTTTAGGAGCTGGTTGTGGGTGTATAGGGGAATAGGGTGGAAGTAATTTAATGTTATTAAAGTAATTATTAATTTTAATTTATTGGTATTCATAATTAATTTATTGTTAATTAATTATTAATTCGTTATTTAATTTAAAAAATTATTTAATTGATAAGCATGTTAATTTTAACCCTCTGCTATCCAACACTTTCCCTACAGTTATACTCTCTGGAGTGGGAATAGTAGTTTTTACCCCTACGCTATCCAACACTTTCCCTTCTTTTGCACTCTCTGGAGTGGGAATAGTAATTTTTACCACTTCGCTATCCAACACTTTCCCTACTGTTGCACTCTCTGGAGTTGGAATAGTAATTTTTACCACTTCGCTATCCAACACTTTCCCTACTGTTGCACTCTCTGGAGTTGGAATAGTAATTTTAACCCCTACGCTATCCAACACTTTCCCTACTGTTGCACTCTTTGGAGTGGGAATAGTAATTTTTACCCCTACGCTATCCAACACTTTCCCTACTGTTGCACTCACTGGAGTGGGAATAGTAATTTTTACCCCTACGCTATCCAACACTGTCCCTACTGTTGCACTCTCTGGAGTGGGAATAGTAATTTTAACCCCTACGCTATCCAACACTTTAAACATTTTAAAATATTTTCAACTGTTTTTTTTTATTATATGTATTATTTACTTTGTTTTACATTATTTTTTTAACATTAAAAAAACGATATTTTTAACAACGATATTTTTGACAACAATATTTTTTTTCGATATTTTTGTACTTACCATGATGTAGATAGGATGTCGATATTCTTGACTTCGATATTTTTGTCACGATATTTTTGTACCTCGATATTGTGGTAGTCGATATTTTGTCAGTGATTCAGTCAAAATGAATCAGCCCCAAATTTTGGAAGAACAGTGGTGGGAAAAATTAATTTTATCTTAAAAAATCTTTAAAATGGAGCGAAACTGTGAATGAAGGAAAAACCTTCTGTGTCAACAAAAGAGCACATGCAAAATAAAGAAACTATTGTTCGACATCTTCACTGCAGAGTGGGAAAATTAACTGCCTGTCTGCTCAGCATTCCAAAAAAGTAAACATTCTCTAAAGATTCATATATCAATCCTATTCTATTTTTATCATGTTTCAGGGACATTAGTCATTCATTCTAATGTTTCATAAACATAAAAGATGATTCCATGATGGAATACTTCTTAAAACGATTAACGTAACATTTTAAATGTCAGGGAATCTATAACAAAGACTGCAGTGAACTTACAAATTGCTTACTTAGTGACATAGCAAATGCAGACCTCTTCAAGAGAACCATAATGGTGCTTTATTAGAGCTCGAAAATTTACTATGAGCACTTAGCAACGTAGTCTGGATCTTTTCTTTATAGATCCTAAGGTTGTCTTGAGGAAAAAGCTCGGATTAGTTTATTCAACTAAAATGGACTATTGAATCTCACCTGATCAATACACCACCCTATATACTGCAGGATGACTACATCCAATAGCTTAGTTGCATGGCATTCTGCATCTTCTCGTGCAACTCCTGTTGGAACCTTTTTGCACATATTGGTATATGATGATTAGTGTGTTGGCGATGTGTTTGTGATATGCAGGCATATGGAAGTGGGTGTGTTGCCTATATGTTGGTTGTGTGGACATATGATGTTGGGTGTGTTTGCATATGATGATAGCTGTGTTGGTCTCTGACCCCCAGAATACATGCTAGCATGGGACACCTTACTGAGGGGCTATGATCCGAACGCCCACAGGAGCGAGGTGGACAACTCAGATAATTGAAAATACTCCCCCTCCCAGCCACACTACATGACTGCACACTTGTACTGCACACACCCCCTAAAGCACCATTCCTTTTTTTGGCTCTTGAGCCTAAGCACTTCTTGCAGCACCCTCAACCATACAACTTGCTTTATTACGTCCCACACAGAAGGTGCTTTGCGTTATAGTTCTTGTTATGGCTATGTTGGGTCATCATTGATTTTCCATCCCAAGCATGGGATTCCCACTGGCTGCGCCCCCATCACGAAGCACTCCTTTGAGAATGCCATCAATGTTTTGCAGATTGCCGTCTTTTAGTGGGGCCCTCATCTTTCCATACCACCCTCTCCCTGACAGTATACAAGGGTAATCAATCATAACGCTGTTCATGGAGACGAGCGAGAACACGGGACTGTGATTCATATAGATTGTAACCACCTGTACAACTTTGGAAAATCAATAAAGTTTGTTTTAAAAAATGATACTAGCTGTGTTGGCATATGATGCTGGTTGTTTCTACAAATGTTGGTCAATTCTGTATACATGTATGACCTTGATTGTATTGGATTACTGGCGTAATGGTGGGTGCATGGGTATGATGTTGCTTGTGTGAACGTATAAAAGTAGGTGCATGGGCATATGATGGTACGTGTGTTGGCCTAGTACGATGCAAGCGCACGCGAAATCGCCGACCGACTTGCGCCGTCCGGCTCGAAAGAGCACTCGGAGCCGCACTTTGGGGGTCCGTGTCGGACCCCCCTGTACGCGTAGCCGTGCGAGTCGCACACAGGGGGGACCCATGGGTCCCCCCTACCTGTGCATGAACGCCGCGAGTCGCTTCGAGGCGTACCCACTGTAGGGGGCACCCTTGTTCGCCACGCACCCATTAGGTCAATGGGAGCCCGCGTACGCGTTGTACGTCCGGCTCCCATTGACTCAATGGGAGTCCGACCGACTCGAGTCCGATTGCATGCGTGCGCATCGTACTCGTTCGGTCGGACTGCCAGAGTCCGATTCCGTCGGAAATCTCTCCGGGTCCGGCTCGGTCGGAGAGATTTCCGGCCTGAATCGGAATCGGCCCCTATGTATTCACTATAGCAGGCATCTCTGCAAAGAGAAATTTATTCAGGAGCATCTCGTGGTCTGCACCTCTATGTAGAAGAATTGATGTAAGACGTGTACTCCACTGAGTTGACCAATCACAGTTTAGGGGACAGACGTACATGTTTCTACATAATAAACATACTCTAAATTTAGGTCTTGTGGCTTGGAAATACGATGAGTAGTGTTTTAATTAAAGAGTATTTTTATTTTGATATAGTGCGTTATAATGAATAAAAGGGAACATGAGCTAAAGAAGGTGTTTACCCCGGTGGAAACTCCAGATCACAATTTACAAATGCTTTCTACCGAATCCAGTCACTGTCATTTGAGATTGTTCTATAGGGCGTCTGTTGTTCAATTGTCAAAAACCCCTATGCCGTAAATTAGTCCAATAAACAAAGTTTATAACTAGCAATAAAGCTGATTTTTCTGTCCCTGGTAGTGCTTTTTGTGCATGTAAGGCCTCGAAATGCAGGTTTATTTTAGGCTGGAGATGCATTGGCGTATGCGCTCTTACTTTGTCATCAGAAGTGCAAATCACTTGTGATGGTGCAAACAAAGTCATGTCCACTTGGACTCATTAATATACCTTTCTTCACTTCTTTGTTTCTCTGACAGGCCCTGAAGGGTGCCTGCTCCCATTATGTTTCAAGGTGGACAACTCTGACTTTATTTGTTGACCTGCCGAAAATATTTGTTTGTTTGAGGACTACACTGCACTTGCCTTGAGGCGATTGCGCATTTGGATCTTTTGCTGCCAGTAAACCATCAGTGTTCACCAGTTAGGGCTCCATTAACTTCCCCCTTCACTCCGTGGGGGATAGAAGAGCCTGTATTGATGGTTCAGATTGCTACCTCCCCAGTTTAAAGATCATGGCTTAAAGTCCATGGAATGGGGAATAACCTGCCAGATCTGGAATTAACAGGTCCTTTTAGGTATGTGTTCCCTGACTTCGGGGAGTTTAATGCAGATATTTACCACCTGCTGAGCCAGCCGAATCCGAGCTCTTTGAGGCGTAGGAGAGAGGGTATGAGATGAGGGCCAATCCTTGTCTGAGTCCAAGGACTGAATGGTGGGAGACAAGTGGCATTGCATTACCAGGACTTTGGGTGTTGGAGTAGGAAAAGAAGACAGAAGGAGGGTGCAAAGCCAAAGTTTTTGAAAAGCAGAGCTAATTCCGTGGAGTTGTCAATACAGAAGAAAGGACTGAGAACTCTAATATGTATAATGTTTCAAACTATTCAAAATATACCCATAGTAGCAGCATAAAACATTGTGAATGATATGTGGAGCATTGGGCCTTAAACAGTGGAAACGGTGGATCTACAAATCAGAGCTGAGCTAAACCACCTCCAGTTCTGAAAACTTTTTAAAGCTGAACTCTTCAAGAAAGCGTTGACCTGAACCTACTCTTTTGGGTATCACTATATAACAATGTAAATTTATGGCTCTTCCTGCTGGACTCTAAGGACCCAAAAACCACTGTATATTGTTTTACCTCTCTAATTCTCTCTGCAAACAAAAGTGAAATTAAGTTATCGCAA
This sequence comes from Calotriton arnoldi, assembly GCA_963921515.1. Classification (NCBI taxonomy): domain Eukaryota; kingdom Metazoa; phylum Chordata; class Amphibia; order Caudata; family Salamandridae; genus Calotriton; species Calotriton arnoldi. The sequence goes on from CAWUFW010001376.1 coordinate 110,939, forward strand.
GATAACTGCCAAGGCACTAAAAAACATCTAAATAAATAAATAAAGTAAGTGTTTCTCTTTTTGCTGCCACAGTTGGGTAATAGAAACATTCTTGAAATGGAGAGAAACTCTCAAAGGTTTAATGTTGTGAAAACAGAATGAAAAAAACAAGATTTGAAGTCCTACCTTACCTAGAAGTTCTTTTTCAACAGCTTCTGTTAGGTGTAATGTAAGGTTCAGGTTATCATGATTCTTGCTGTCTGGTCAGGTGTGTTCCTTTTTTTTTTTTTTTTTAAAAGCATGTTTATTGGCATTTTTTTTTTGTTGAGTAAACACTTCGTACCTTACAGCAAAAGTAGTATCAGTATCAAATTACAAAGCATGGTGTCATGAAAAGGAGCGGGGTTGAAGTCGCAAGTTCAGACATATCTATGCCAACCTGTAAAGAAAATCTATAGTGTCAAGTACAGTTGCTGACAGTATTTAGGCATATGATGTCCTCTTCTCAGGTATTCTAGCAAACAACCCATCTTTTTGTGATATGGTGACACTCAACCCTTCCAACCGGGAAGGAGCCCCAAGTTAAAAACAGTATCTAAAGAGAAATAAACAAAAAAAACCAGAACCCTCCCCCCTCCGAACAACTAGGTGTGTGGTGGCGACCCTACATGTGGAGTCTGATTCATCGACTGGGCATGTGCAGGATATGTTAGAATTGGAAGAGATGCATATCTCTAACTGATGGCGGGCAGACTGCCAGCGGCAGGCCTCGCGTAAGGAAAGTAACCAGCGGTCCCCACTTATATTCGAAGCTCTTATAATCGTCGCGGAAGATATCCGCCATTCTCTCTAGGCAGAGGAGTTTCCAGAGTCGCGAGTGCCATACTGAGAGGGTGGGAGCTGCCTTTCTCTTCCAGGCTGCTGCGATTGTTACTTTCGCGGCGCCTATACAAGTCCACATAATGGCTTTGTCCGCTCTGGTCTGGTGTTCGAGGGAGGGATCACGAATGCCTAAGAGGACTCCCTCCATGGTGGTCGATATGGGGTAGCCCAATATGGTTTTGATTTGTGCTAGGATTTCCTCCCAAAATGGACGTATGGTGGGGCAATCCCACCAAATATGTTGAAAGTCACCAAGTAGTCCACAGCCCCTCCAGCATCTATCCGAGGTGTTCGGGAAGAGTAGCTTGAGTTTGGCAGAATGTAGGTACCAGTCCATTAGAGTTTTTAAGTGTGCTTCCCTAAGCTCCAGGGAGTGATTGAATTTCGTGATGTCGGACCAGAGTGCTGTCCATTCCTTATCTTGTATGTCCCGGTGTAGCAACCCCTCCCACATGGACATGTACCTGGGTCGAGCCAAATGTGTGGAGGAGAGCAGATAATTGTAAAGGAAGGAAATCACCCCCTTCATGGATCCCACTGTCCTCACATAATTCTCAAAACCTGTTCTCTCCCTTGTAGCCGCTTCGCGTATGTGTGGGGTTAGTGCCCAGTGTCTAAGTTGAAGGTAGTGGAAGTGTTCCTCCGGGTTTAAGTGGAATTCCCTCCTGCAACTATCGAAGGTAAGGATGTCGTGATTATGGAATAAGTGGTCTAGCATAAGGCAACCTCCCTCTCTCCAGGCGTCAAAGGGGCCTTCCTGCAGGGCTGGTGGAAAGGCCGGGTTAAAGTGAATCGGTGTGTATGGGGAGGGGAATGTGGTCCAACCATCATTTCCTGATACAGAATCTCATACTTTCAGTACGGTGCGGGTGCTAATGTACGCGTTCGCGGGCCTCTCCCTCTTGGGCTTCCAGATTAGATCCCATATCGTCCTCCCCACAATGCCTCTGTCCATATGTAGCCTGTGTTTTCCCGACTCCCTTTAGAACCACTCTGTCACTATCCGCAACTGAGCGGCTTTATAGTATAGGCCCATGTCTGGTAACCCCACCACCCCCTCCGCTCTGGGACGCCTCAGTATAGAAAAAGATAATCGGGCCCTCCCTCCTTGCCATATGAATCGTGTAAGCAGGGCCTTAATTTTAGGTAAGAAATTCGCATCCAAATCGATGGGCAGGGCCTGAAAGAGATATAACAGTTTGGGAAGCAGCGTCATTTTGACCGCATGGATACGGCCGAGCCAGGAAATAAATAGAGGCTTCCATCGCTTAAGGTCGTTCTGAAGTTGGAGAAGGGCGGCCGGGAAGTTGGCTTTGTAGAGCCCTTCCATGCGTGTTGTCAGCTGGATCCCCAGGTATTGAAGGGAGTGGTTGGTCCATTGTAATGAGGAGTGGGATTGAAGTTCGCGGGCCTCAGCAGCTAGGACTGTAAGATTACGGGGCCGATTCCGATCTGGGTCGGAAAGCTCTCCGACCGATCCGGATTGTTTTCTGACCGAGCCGGACCCCTACAGTCCGACCGAACGAGTACGATGCGGCCGTATGCTGCCGGACTCGGTTCGGTCGGACTCCCATTGAAGTCAATGGGAGCCGGTCGTACGACGTGTACATGGGCTCCCATTGACTCAATGGGTACGTTGCACACAAGGGGGCCCCCTGTAGTGGGTACACGTTGGTGCCATCCGCACCGTACAAGCATGTATAGGGGGGACCCATGGGTCCCCCCTGTGTCCGACTCATACGGCTACGGGTGAAGGGGGGTCCGGCACGGACCCCCGAAGTCCGCGTCCGGGAGCTTTTTTGTGTCGGAGTCTCCGACTCGATCCGGCTGTCCGGATCGTGCATCGTACTGGCTCGGTCGTAAAACGTCTCCATTGTGCACCACGAAACCAGTGCGAACGAGTCGGATGGAGCGGTTCGGACCTGGAAACGAGTCGGTCGGCGATTTCGCGTTCACTCGCATCGTACTTGCTCGCTCGGGCGACTGTACGAATCGGTCGGAAACAAAGCCTCCGACTCGGATCCGGTAAAGCCGAATCCGATTTGGAGCCCTACCGACCGAGATCGGAATCGACCCCTAAGTATATATGATTTGCCGAGATTGATCTTGAAGCCCGCTATGACCTCGAATTTGGCTAGTTCTAGTTGCAGTGCTGGGAGCGAATGTGACGGTTCTGCGAGTGTCAAGAGCACATTGTCCGCAAAGAGCGATATTTTGTGGGTGTCCCCTCCGAAGGGTATCCCCTTAATCGCCAAGTTGTTCCGAATGGTCATTGCTAGCGGTTCAATACTGAGCGCGAACAACAGGGGTGACAGAGGGCACCCCTGTCTAGTGCCTCTCGTAAGGAAGAAGGGGGCCGATAGCACGCCATTGACCTGTACCCTCGAGCGAGGCTGTGTGTAGTTGGCCTTAATCATGCGGATAAATCTGTCTGCGAAGCCAAAGGATGTGAGTACGCGGAAGAGGAAAGCCCAGTCCACCCGATCAAAGGCCTTCTCGGCATCCAGCCCCACCAGGACTGCTGGAATCTTCCGTTTGGTGGCTTTTTCAATTAGATGTATTGTGCGTCTAATATTATCGTGAGTCTGGCGTCCTTTTATGAAGCCAGACTGATCAGGGTGGATTAAATCTGGCATCAAGTCCTGCATCCGGTTTGCTAGAATAGTAGAGTATAGCTTCGCATCCAAATTTAAGAGCGCTATTGGGCGGTAGGAGGCACATAGATGTACATTTTTCCCGGGCTTAGGGATGACCGTAACAACCGCCACAGCCATCGAGGGGGTCACCTCTCCGGCCTCCGCCATCTGATTGAAAAGTCACGTGAGGTGTGGTATGAGGTCGGGTGCAAAGGTTTTATAGAAGTGGGCTGTGAGTCCGTCGGGGCCGGGAGCCTTGTGGAGTTTGAGGGAGACGATAGTCGCGCCCACTTCCTCTGTTGTTATAGGGGCCGTGAGTCTGTCATTCGTGTCTTGTGCGACTCGAGAGAATCGCAGAGCCTGGAGATAGCCATCCTGCAGTTCTGCCTCACGTGTCTCCCCGCTGTAGAGTGCCCTATAGAATGACCCGAGGATGTCTGCCTTATCTTTATCTGCATGGACTACTCCTTTATTCCCATCCTGTATACCTCCGATGTATTCCCTTTCGCGCTTCTCTTTTAGTTGTCTGGCTAAATGTTTACCTATTTTGTTCCCCTGCGTGTAGGAGATATGACGTAGTTTCAAAAGCGTGTACTCTGCCCGGTTATTGTAGATAGCCTTCAGTTTACCTCGCAGTGCGGTAAGGGTGCGCAGAGAGGCCCTAGTGGGAGTGTTCTTGTGTGCCTGTTCCACCCGTTCCAACTCCGTCTCTAGGCCCTCCCTCTCTTTAGCCCTTTGTCTATTCAGGGTGGAGTTAAGCTCTATACACTTCCCCCTTATAACCGCCTTGAAGGCGTCCCAGTTGGTTCCCGGGGAAGTGTCTTCGGGCCTATTTAATTTAAAGTAGTCTGTGATCGCTTCTCGCAGCTCGGTTCGCAGCACGCTATCACGTGTAAGCGAGATCGGGAAGTACCATTTGGGTGTAGTCGTCGGGGCAGCTCCCCAGTGTAAACAAATCGATACTGGACAATGGTCCGAGGTGGAAAGGGGGAATATCTTGGCCTCCCGAAGAGTGCCCTGTAAGCTTTGACTAAGAAAGATATAGTCCAATCTCGAGTAGGTGTGGTGTACGTGGGAGTAGAATGTGTAGTCTCTAGTCTGAGGGTACAGGGTACGCCAGGCGTCACGCAGGCCGGAGTCGTGCATTCTTTGCTTAGTATCTGCAGTGAAGGAACCAGTTTCGGATCTGTGTGGGTGCGTGCTATCTAGGTCGGCTTGCCAGGTGAGATTGAAATCACCCATTAAGATCGTTGGCCCCTCCGCAAATTGATCTATTTTATCTAGTAGGTTAGTTAGAAAGCCCGTTTGGCCCGCATTGGGCGCGTAAGCTGCAATAAAGGTGCAAAGTGTGCCCTTCAGTGTGCCCTTAACCAGGACCATCCTCCCCTCCCTGTCTGATTGGATGGCCAGGGGCTGGAATTTCGTCGGGGTATGGAATAGGAGGGCAACCCCCCGGTGCTTGGTGTGTGCGGAGGATTTGTAGATAAGGGGGTATTGTTTGTGTTTAAGCCTCAATTCGTCAGCCCTCCGGAGATGTGTCTCCTGAAGCGCTACTATGCCGAAGTGGTGGTCTGTAAGATATTTCCAAACTTTTTGCCTCTTTTGTAGGGAGTTGAGGCCCTTAACATTCCATGAGCTTATAGTAAGTACTATCTTCCCAGATGAAACCCTCCCCTTCCTCTCCCAGACCCCTTGTGCCAGATTCCGTGCTCCAGCCCAGTAGTTGGTAAAAGTGGACTATCCTGATAGGCTCGCCTTGTTAGGTGTGCATCAGCCCGAGAGCCCTTGCGTCGAATATTTAAGTAAGGCCACCACCAGTCCCTTAACCCTCCCCCTCCCAAAAACCTAGGAGAAAAAAGAAAAATCCCAACCCCCAACATTACCAACAAGAACATGTGTCGGATTGATGGTGAATCTCCGACCATAGGTGTAACGTGTGTTCCATTTTAAGTTTCCCCAGTCCACATCCAAAACAAATTGGGTTGCAGTCCCACTACAAAGAGTGAATCTTACTCAAGATCAGGGACAGACCTGGAACCAAAAGCAGCCTCGGCAAAAATGTTCAAACAAGTCCATCACCAGTCCTTTTCCTTTTCTCCTTATACAGCAACTGTGCCTGCTGCAGTAACCCTGGAAACCGGAGAGAGTGACAGAGGCGACGCTCAGCCTTCAAAAACAGGCCTCTATTGGCTCCAGTCACCCCGCTCATACCCATCAAGGAAATCCCCAATAGGATTAATGGGAAGTTTGAGCATGCTCAGGGTGCGTAAGGACACTCTTGAATACTGGGGAGGCCTGGGTCCTTTAGACAAATTTCCTTCTTTGGTCGATCGATCTTGAGAGGTAAGAGGGAGTTCATCATCAATGTACAAAATTTATCAATAGTGTAACACATTTGGTTACACAATAAAGCCAGGATTACTAAAGAAGGTTAATTAGGTTTATTACAGACTCAAGAACAAACTGACATAAATTAGTCTCAGAAGTAGGTTATAGAAATATAAAATCAATATAAGTCTGAATCTCCTAAGGAAATTCAATCTAAACAATATGAAACATACTAAAAATTCTGTTGCTGCGATGAAGAAGATAAGAAAAAAATGTGCACTTAAAATTGTAAGTTTCGCTCCTCCTGTCTAATCATGAGTAAAGTTAAGAAAGCTATATTATTCTATACTACTCTAAATTAGGGAACCCAATTAATCAAGGAAGCAAAGAAAGGTGTCAGCACAATGGAGACTTCAGTACAAGTACTCCAATCTAAAAGAGTGTATAGCATAAAGCCACACTCAGAGATATAGCAATGGGTTCTGTACCTCTGAAAAGTCTAAATGTGTCTCCTGTTCTAACTATACCACACCTATTAACACAAAAGTATTCACGGTAACCAATGTGATCATCTCCAGTACCTTTCCATCTTCCTTGGTAGAAATTGGCAACATTCAGTTCTTCTCCCACACCTTCAGTTGGGCACATTCGACCGATCTTGAGTATCCTTTCTCTGCCATGAGAACTTGTCTCTAACTTCATTAGCGTGCCTTCTTCTTGCCAAAAGTTTCCTCGTGTACCTTACTATCACTACACATAAACAATGCCTTTTCACTAACTAATGTAGCCTTGTATCTGCACTGGCAGAGGAGAGAAAATATGCAAGCAAGCAACTTTCACCCTGTAGGTTAAACATTGAAATCCCAAAAGCCTAAGGCCTTTGGCCATTTTAACTTAGTAAAATAATCGATGTGCATCCGACATTTGAATATATCTGCATGTGTGGTCGCAGTATTAATACGACAATGTGAATACACTTCAAATGAATAAAACATGGTTACAGAAATATTATAGGTGAGTTGAGGTTACATAGTAAAACATTTGGGTAACTATGAGTGAGAACTACAATTAACTGAAAATAATCTTTCAACATTAATATGCACACATTATATGTTTCTTACTGTATTATCATGGAACATTTCGGGAATATAATTGAAGCTCCATTATTTATTACTTGTTAATAATTCAAATGAGTATACATAGTGCTAATTGCACATTTGATAGCATGACTTGTGACATATAAGGGTGAAGCCAAAATTAAGCTGCTCCTAGAGATACCCACAAAAATAATAAAACCTGCTTTAGGCTTTGAGGTTTACATCTGCAACTTACACCATCATGGCGACAACTTTTTTGGAGGAGATAGCAAGTCCACGCATATTTAGAAGCAGCCTCACGCATCATCTAGGGGGTTCAAAACAAATTTAATCTGCATGTTTGCTGAGATCTCCAATTTGTAATGTTTAGAGGTACCATAACTTAAACTTCTAGCCCGCTTCTTTTCAATGACAAACTTGGGTAACCCATAAATTGGTACCCTAGACCACATATACCTTTCCTGTCCCCTAACCTGACTGACAGGTTATGCCTTTCCACCCCAAGTTCAGGGAGTCGGTAGGCAGGTTATGAAATGGTAATGCATACTAGTACCCCCCCCACCCATAAACCAATAATACAACAAAAGACAATATCCTCAGAATACTTAATTAACAACTATCTCAAACCCAGGCTACAACCAACTGACGAGCCCCATTCAGGGCAAAACCAGTATTGGGTTACCTGTGCTCCGGTTCAGGAAGGACAAGGCCTGGCAGTTCAGGATGGACTGTTCCTATTCAAGCAGGGTCAAGACTGATTTGCATATGGCTGGGTCCAAACTGAGGTGGCATGCTGGGCAAAAGAATGATGGGTTGGAATGCTACCCCGAGTGATTGCCAGTGGTTGGATTTATTGCAAGCATTCCGCCCATCACCTTTTGTGTGTTTGGAGTAGTGTTAGTGTCATGGATGAGCATGGGGCATTGGACGGGAAATGGGTCAAGGCTACTATATAACCCTTTCCGAAAGTGATTTTACCAGCTGGAACTTCCTGCTTGTAAAATAGAGATTGGTGTTTCCACACCTGAAAAATCTGGGTTTGGGAACACTGGCCCACTTATAATTGTAGGGGGCAGAACAGTGCTTAATTTGACCAGTGGTTACCGGTGCCCAGCACTTAATCATCAACACCGGAGCACTTTTCATAAGCAACAGTTAAGGACACATTCATTTACGGTAGGCACAGGGGGCCGATTCACAGAACTAATCTGAGATAAAATCCTAAACTTACTACTTTTGGTATTCACAGAAAGCATTTAGTAGTAGTAAAGTTAGGACTCCTAACTTTACTACTACTAAATGCCTTCTGTGAATACCAAAAGTAGTAAGTTTAGGATTTTATCTCAGTTTAGTAGTAGTAAAGTTAGGAATCCTAACTTTACTACTACTAAATGCCTTCTGTGAATACCAAAAGTAGTAAGTTTAGGATTTTATCTCAGATTAGTTCTGTGAATCGGCCCCAGGGTGATTAAATGATTTGCCCAGAATCACAGGATGTTGAGTCAATGCCGAGACTCGCACCTGGCTCCCCAGCTCTGAAGTGGGCAGCTCTGGACATTACACCACATCCTCTTCCTACTTTCATGGTTAGTAGAAAATGGGCTGGTGCAAGCTGCCTCCTGACGAGAGCCCCGGCACTTATTTTTTTACAAATTAACCACCAAGGCAGAATTCCCATGTAGAATTCTACTCCACACAATTGTAAGTGGGCTTGTAATCGGGGCCTAACAAGTGAGGGAGAGCCAGGATAAAGCCAGAGCTTAAGCAAGATCTTTAGGCCATGCCTATGGAAGTGGAATTGGCAGCCATCATGAGACTGGAGGTATTTTCTACAGTTGGTTTCTGCAAAGCAGCCTTTAAAAACAAATGAGAAACAATAAATTATGTTTCAAGTGCTTACTAATCAGCCGTGGTCCGAAAGCTCCTCCCTGTTGACTGACATGACATTAAAATAGTTGATCTACAAACCTGAGATGACATGCGCTACCGCCCTTCGAAATATAGTATTAATCCCAGATATCTTTGCAACTATAATTCTTATGGTTTGTTCCTGCCTCCTTTCCCTGGTGTATAAATATGAATTATAGCTTCAAGAATGGCTAGATTTATTTCACCACACTCCCTAATATCATGATGTTAAATATGCAGTGAGATACAAATTCAAAATTCATGGGCGAATACCTTGATCCGAGGACTCTTCTATCCTCTCTGTGTGCTGGCTTCTAAGAGTTGGCTCGTACGAATGACTGGGGGGCTCTTGTGTCCGAAATGCTTCTGTTTGCCACTGGCATTCAAGTCGCAGGGTTATGTTTTGATCTTGTCAAGCTCCCTCTCCCACGTCTCAAGACGGAGAATGGCAAACCCGGGATGACCCTGTAATTCCCTTCTCTCCGCCATTGTGTGTGTCCCCTCGCCCCCCTCACACACGCACACACACAGCCAGTTGATTGTAATCTGATCATTTAACCTTTAATCCACGCGGTTTAAGATCACTCTGTTTAGAAAAAGGTAAACAGTAAAATGGCTACAGGTGATTGGAAACCTTTTGAGGGCTTCCACATAACTCACATGCACACAAATACAAAAACAAAGCTAAAAGTTGCAGAAATGTTCAGTTAGGAGCTCAGAGCCAGGGGTCCGCCTGACAGCCTAATAAACAAGCGAGCTCAGAGCACCGAAGGTATTTTTAATGTTCAAAATCTGCCCCTTAGTGGTTGGTTCTCTCCTGTTTCTGAAACTTCTTGAAAATGGACGTGTCTAATAAATGAAAGTAGTTTTTAAAAAGCCTAATAGCCAACATGTATGGAGTTTTCCTCTTAGCTTTGGCACTGGCTTAAAAATTATTTCAAACAAATTTTATGCATTCAATTTTCTCGGTGCTCAGGAAATCTAGAAAACGAAATTTGTCGCAAACCTGTATCTATCATTTCACATACGGCACAGTCTGCTCACACAGGGGCAGATTTACAAGCCCCTTGCGACACTTTTGCGCCGCCGTAGCGTCACTTTTTGTGACGCAGCGGCGGCGTAAACAATGTGCCACGTTGCGGCCCATTTACAACGTGACGCATCTAGGGAGATGCGTCACCTAGTAAAGCCCTGCGCCACATTATACCTGTGTCAGGTATAATGTATGCAGGGTGGGCGTTCCCACGCAGGAAAGCCTCGTAAAAGTGACGCAGTGAAATCGACAGGATTTCACTGCGCCACTTCTAGGACCCCACTGCATCAAAACCCTACGCCTGCTTGGAACAGGCGTAAGGAGTGACGCAGTGCATTGGGAATAGTCCTCATCATGCATTGCTGGAGTTGCGTCGTGCTTGCGACATGACTCCAGCAATTCGTGACTTTTGCGCCAACAGATGCGTCAGAATTTCTGACGCATCTGTCAATCCTTGCGCCATGGAGCATCGTATTGTAAATATGGCGCATCCATGGTGGCGCAAGGGTTTCGCATGGAGGCGCAGGGAAACTGATGCATCTGTAGAGATGCGTCAGTTTCTTGTAAATCTGCCCCACAGGTTATTTACGGTTGGGTCACTGGATGCAAAACTGCATTAGAGTGTGTAAATAAGAACTGGTTATTGATGGACTGATGTTAAGAAACGTGTCTGACTAGGTTCAGTTCCTTTTTTGCCAAAATATTGTTTTTGTTAAATAGCTTTTTCAATGTCGCTGGTAGAGTCCTCTTCTGCAGGCTCTAGTTATTTGTAGCTATCTTGTAAGTTTCTATTGTGTTATTTGGGCATGTTGTAGTGGATAATGCCAACATATGAAATCTCCAGTAGCTCAAGTTAATAGAAGGTGGGAGGGCAAAACATTGCTTGAACTGTTTATCACTATTGGAAATCCAAACCCCACTGTTTCCTCTTCCTCACAGAAAACAATCAGCCCTTGGCACAAAAGAATCCCTGAACAACTTAATAACATCTTATTATCCTCCCCTCCAACAATTGGGGTTGACTCTGAAAGTATGGCTGCAAACTATCATTCGTTGCTCATGAATGCCACAACTCTCCTAGCCCCCTCTGCCAAACAGATAAACAACAGAAGAGCACCCTCAGAACCTTGGTACTCAGCGAATCTTAAAACACAAAAAAAAGGTGTCGCAACCTGGAACAAAAATGGCGGAAGCATTATTCTGCATCCAACAAAATTGAATATAGCAAGGCCCTTTCCAAATACAAGGCCATGATTCTAGACGAAAAGACAATCTACTTCACTCAAAAGATTGAGCTGGCAAAAAACTCTATCAAAGTGCTATTCAATATGGTTAAATTTTTATCAAATCCACCTGCCCCAGATATTGATAACATAAATCAATCTTTTTGTGACATGCTTGCACAGACCTTTCAATCTAAAGCTTTAAAGCTGTTTTCGGCGTTTACCGCCGGGATACCATGTACTACCGGGGTCTTAAGCCATAGCCAGCCAGCAGTAACTTTGAATACATTTTCTCCCCTTACCACCGAACAAGTACTCCCTCTTATTCTCGGCACTAAATCTGGACAACCGGACGATCCCTGTCCTCCCAAAACTCTTCATCAGGCTGCAGAGGTAGTGACTGCACAGTTGATCCACATATACAATGAGATCATCAATACGGGAATTTTCCCCATATCCTAGAAAAAGCTGCAATCCTGCCTCTGATAAAAAAAAAAGTATCTCATCTCTCTCATATCCCAAAAATGATCGTCCCATTTCACTCTTGCCCCTCCCAGCCCAGGTGATGGATAAAGAACTAAATTTTCAGCTATCGGATTTAATCAATACACATAATCTACTCGATGCTGACCAATTTGGTTTGCGCAAAGAGCACAGTACCGAAACAGCCCTTATTATGGCAGCAGAGAATATAAGATCCATCACTGACCGAGGAGACAGTGCGGCTCTTGTTTTATTAGATCTGTCTGTGGCTTTTGATACCGTTAACCATAAGATCCTCATCAAACGCCTGTACGATCTGGGCATCTGAGATACCGTTCTATCTCTCCTAGCCTCTTTCCTATCTGAGAGGGAACAGCGAGTTGCCATAAATGGCTATGTATCTCAATCTTTTACTCTTCCATGCAGCGTCCCCCAGGGTGCATCCCTCAGCCCCACTCTTTTCAATCTTTACATCATCCCATTATTCAAACTTATTATGAATTTTGGTTTCACGGTGGTGTCATATGCTGACGACACCCAAATCATTGTATTAGTGTCTGACAACCTTGCCATAACAGCTGAAAATTTTCAAAACTGCATGGCAATCATTAGTTCATGGATGAGTGAAAACTGCCTTAGTCTTAACTCGGGCAAAACTGAGGTCCTGCTGTTCGGGAAAAACAGCACTTTCTGGTCCCTGGACCGGTGGCCACCTAATCTCGGTCCTCTTCCAACACCAGTAGAAAAAGCTAGGAACCTCAGAGTAATCTTTGATACAAGACTTACGTTTGAACATCAAGTTAATCAAATTAGATCTGCTGTGTTCTTCCTTTTAAAGATCATTAGGAAAATTATGCCTTTCATTCCATCTCACCTTCAAAAACTGGTGGTTACAGCACTCATCTTGTCTAAACTAGACTATTGCAATGGACTGTACGTTAATCTACAGAAGAGATTTCTGAGAAAACTTCAAGTCACACAAAACGAGGCAGCTCGCCTTATTTTTAACATTCCTAAACATCAGTCAGCCTCCTGGGCCTTACGGGAATTTCACCGGCTACCAATTCAGAAAAGAATTCCCTTTAAGGCTTTGCCTATCGGGCCCTGCACAACTCTGGACCACAATTCCTTGCACAAAAGTTCATCTGGTACAGACCCTCTAGAACACTTCGATCTTCGGATAACAGCGTCTTGGTAGTACCTACTTTTAAGAAAGCATGGTGGGGAGGAACCAGTTTTATGATTAGCACCATAAAGATATGGAACTCCTTCCCTCTTAATCTTAAAGCATACCCTAACCTTCTTCAGTTCAGGAAATCCCTGAAAACCTGGCTCTTCAATCAATAAACCTGGGACTGTTGCCCTGCTATTCGTCCCCACTCTTTTCTCAAGGCAGCGCTAAGATACCCTTGGGTATTCGAGCACTTTACAAACCATATTAACATAACATAACACTATGTTGAGTCGAGCAAATGCAGTGCCAGCTGAGATGGGAATAAAGAATGAGTATTTTAAAATGAGTCTCAAATTCAGTTTTTCACTGTGATCTACTGACTGCTGGCAGATGCACTATATAGCTCTTACTTTAAGTCAGTGATTTACGAACGCACTTACGTTACATTTTTGACCCCAATATGAGCGGCCACCTAATTACAATGGAACCAGTAACAGTGGTTGATGGCCCCATCAGAATTATGAGGTGCACGGTAACACCACGGATCTGCTTCGTTTAACCCACAGATTTTGGCTTCACCTGTAAGTGAATGTCTGGGGCAAAATGAGGAATTACAGGGGAATCTGTAATTTCAGTTTCAATTCTCTGAGCAATTCCTCATTTTTCGGGGGAACCGCATGTTTCTACCAGTAGTCTCTATTAACTACGGCCCCAGAGTTGGCAGTACCCACATTACCGGCAATTAAAAGGGGGGAGGGGTCAAACGTTATAGACTTAAATACGAGGACCTCGTAATGAGGCCCTTTGTGTTTTTCCCAATCCAAATCACAAAAGACACAATCAGAAAGACACCATGGGTGTTCATCAGTGCACACTGAGGCAACTACTGTTCTAGCGCTTCCCTGTGCATCCTCTTTTTGTAAGACTTTCTGTGCATACCTCTCCACTTCCTCTGACCAATGGCATTGTAGTGGCAGCAGGTTTGACTGTGAAATGGGTGTGCCCGCTTATGAAGAAAACAGAGATAGTCAGAAGTAAATTGAGTAACCGGTAGTTAGTGTACCCTGTGCTAATGCAAATGAGTGGGCACACAATTTGCACCTGCATTTTCCAGTCCATCGTAATTGGACCATAGAAACAATAACTTGTACTATAGCATAGCTTGTTTTTATATAACTATCGATTATTACAGAATATTGAGAAAATACATTTTCTTATGAAAGGGATGCATTTTGTCCATGTGGAGGGCAAAAGTATCATACACTTGTAGCTGACATTCAAAAACCACCTATCTAAACCCCAAGGATGCCCTACAGCTACAACCACATCTCTGGCACTGATCAGCTCATACCCGTTACGATATTGATCATTACAGGTTCAAGACTGTTTAAGTCAGATCACTACATGAAGGCTATTTGAGCGATTAATAAATTAGGGTGTCATTTAGAGTTCTGTGGAGCCAGAATTCTGCCATAAATTGGCAGAGGTCCCACCTGGCTGAACTTCTGGTTCTCCGCCTCATTTAGACAGTGGAAACTGTAGATAGCCAACCACGAGCCACAACTGGCTTCATCTTCTGAAAACCCTGACTGTGACATGAACGTCTATTAGGCATCGCCAGGGGTCGCAACTGTGACCCCTAAGTCCCTCCTCACAACCCCTTCCACCTTGTTTGCGACCCCAGGCTGTATGTCAGCCTTGGAAAGCTCTCTGGTGGTATAAAATCAGATGCAGTGTGAGCAGTGCTTGATTGCAAGGCTGTGCTGCAGCTCTGCCTGCAGAGACATCATGATGGCCTGCAAGCTGGGCCTGGGTGAGGAAAGAGCTCGTCTCATTCTTTGCTATAGTGACCCGGGGCCGGCCGGCGCAGTCCTTGATTTGATACATTGTATGTACCTGCTGCTGGCCTAGGCCAGGAAGCTGAGTGAATGAGCACAAAGCACAGGCAGCATGGCTGGGCATGATTAGACAGTGGCAAACTGTAAGTGTATGTGCAAGCGCAAGTGCACACCTGCTGCACCCTACCCTAGCTGAGGATGTGGTGCCTAATGTGGTGTGTGTACCAACATGTTGGGACTGCCGACTGGGTCCCAGGGCCATCAATCTGGTAGCGTGAAAGCACTACCAATAATGATGGCCCTGGCAAAAATGATTGGCCAGTCCCTGCACAGCAGTAAAAGCTGTGCTTACGAGGCACAGCATTGGAGTTGAGTCGAGTCAGACTCATGCATGCTGCAGGGTGCTGGGTGTCAAGACTCTAGAGTGACTGACTAGAATCAATGCAAGTTTGGGACTGGGCCATGAGTGACTTGCTTCACCTAACTGTCACACTGACTGAGTCGGACGGTCGGACCTCAGGCGGGCCATGGGGTAGGTGAGGTCGTGTGAGAGTTAAACTGACTGAGTAGTCACATAGAATCGACTAGAGTCTCAACTCCCCGACTCACCTTGAGGTGGTGCAGGTCGTTGTGACCCCTGTGAGCTGCAGGCCCTTGGCAAACCTCTAACAGAAGCAACAAGTAAAGTTAGATAGGTTTTTGGAATTGACACAAGATTTTCAAATGCTCTGCAAAACTTCAGAAATTATTGCTAAATAGCACACATTTCAGGTTCAACCCCTCTAGCAGTCTAGCCATTGTTTAAGTAATGTGAATAATGCATTGCCCGTCATTGCTTTATGTCAAACACTGCATCTGTGTAGCCACAGCATGCGCACACCAGTCAGTGAGTGCTGGTGGACTGGCCAACAAGATATTGTCTGTTTTGAACACAAACAAGGCCAGAATGGCTGCAACGGGCCTCTGTCGACGGGTGGGCGTTTCCCCCAAAGGGTGGAAGGGTTGGGGGTAAATTTTGTTAGTGGGGCCGGTTTTGTAGCAATGCAGAAGTTTTAATTGCACTGAAAAGTTCGATGTCTATTCAGCAACATTTGGGCAACAATAAAAGTGTCAATTTATTAATGTACCCACTGGAGAGAGAGGAGAGTTTTGTCTAGTGGCAGTTTTCACTTATCCAAGGTAGCCCAGAGGGTTAACATGCCTGCTGCAAAGAACGTATGACATGCGACACAGTCTCGGATTCGGACTTGTGCAGGCTGCGTGGCTTGGGTGCTGGGTGTCACTAGTCTCTAGAGTGAGTGACTGACTTCAATGCAGGTTTGGGAACATACTCCCAATCCCGACCGGCCAATGAGTGACTTGCTTCACTTAATTGTCACTCTTTGACTGAGTCAGATGGTCGGACCTCAGGCGGGTGCACGGGGCAGGTAGTGTGACAGTGAGACAGACTGAGTCATCACATCGACTAGAATCTCGACTCTCTGACTCCCCTGTGGTGTTGCCGGTAGTTGTGACTGCTGTGGGCCCTGGGCAAACCTCTAACAGAATCAAAAAGTAAAATATGATAATATTATCTGTTTTTGGAGTTGACACAAGATTTTCAAATGCCCTGCTGCAAAACTTCGGAAATGATTGTTAAAGAGCACACATTTCAGGTTCAACCCTTCTAGCAGTCTAGCCATCATTGGTGAATAACACATTAATTGCCATTGCTTTATGTCGAACACTGCATCCGTGTAGCCACAGCATGCGCACGCCGGTCAGTGCTGGTGGACTGGCCAACAAGACATTGTCTGTTTTGAAAACCGGGAATCGGGTGATGTGCGGGCGTTTCCCAAGAAGGCTGGAAGGGTAGGGGGCAGGTTTTGTTCATGTGGGCCGGTTTTGTAGCAGTGCAGCAGTTTTAAAAGCACTGCAAAGTTCCTTGTATATTCAGCAGTTTTTGGGCAACAATAAAAGTGTCAAGTTAACTCTGGTGATTTATTAATGTACCTGCTGCAGAGAGATGGAGTTTTGTCTAGTGGCAGTTTTCACTTATCTAAGGTAGTGCAGAGGGTTAATATGCCTGCTGCAAAGAACGTGTACCATGCATATCAAAGAATAATATTTTATGTGGATAGCTCAGTGGGTTACTGCTTTTGTCATAGAAATTCAATTGCTACTGTGCAGTTCATAAGTTACATTTGTAATCTAGTACAGTGAGGTATGAACTGCCATCTAAGAGTTGCATGCAAGGTTAGAAAGTTATGCTTTTTTCCCAGTCTTTCTATCCTGATGTTGCTAAGGAAGGTTTGTTTGGTTAGAAATAAATTCTTATTATTAAAGTCAACCTTAACCACTTTGCTATATTCTGAATCATGAGTTTGTGCTTCTCCAGACCGAGCACTCTTAAGAGGTGCCTACCAGGATGGATGCCATGTGAATCCTACACCTCGTAGTCTCCTTTGCCTTATGTAACATTTTCTATACACTGATTTACACATGTATGATTAATTGTCTCTGTATGTGTGTGTGATGGATTTTGAAAATGTGGAAAGTTTTGCTTTAGGAGCAGTGATTAATGGAGTCATTTTTAAATGCTGACTGTAACATCTGCGTTTGTAAAAGATTCTGGCTGTTAGAAAGGATGTTTTTTGCTGGTAAGGTATGCTAATGCAGAACAAGCATATTATTGATCAACACAAGCACTGTACTAATGATGTGCATGCTTTCTGTAGAAGAAATGAATGATACTAAACCTGGAAAGGTTCATTGGCTCCACCATGTCATAGAAAGGAAGGCTGCTGGGAGAACTTGACTTGTATTAAATAGCACTGTTATCTACGTTCCAAGACTAAGATATAATTTCATCGTACTCTTAGTTTCTAAAACAAATGATGAAGTGAAGTTGTTTTGAACATTACAGGCCCATCAACCTTCCCGTTTTATAAGTTATTTGATATTGATAATGGCTGATTTCAACATGACTAGCGTATTTTTCATTGTAGTACACTATTTGATAGGTTCTTAATCAATGCTACATTATCTTAATTGTATATCTGAATATACTATCTGACACAATGTATGTGGCTGCATTTTCAAATGGCTTTGAAGTATGTCTGTTTAGAAGGTACTTCTTTGGTATCTGTAGAGATTTTCCAGCCTCTGTGTGTGATGTGAGTAACCAAAAGCATTGATTTCATGCGGTCCAAAAGTCATGTAATGCCACTTCCTGTGATGTCATCAGGTCAAATGCCTTGCGATGTCACTTCCTGTGACATCATCGGGTAGGTCAACTGGCAGGCGATGTCACTTCCTGTGATGTCACCAATGAGTGTTAGTGTGATGTGACTTCCTGAGACATCAGGCAGGGGTCACATGGCATGTGATGTCACTTCCACTACCTCTGGCATTTTGATGACGTCCATATCTGTGACCTGGTGGCCCTGTCATGGGAGGGCTGCTCGGTAACAAAGTTTGTCATTTAGCCTACTTAAAGAGAAGCGATTGTGATGAGGCTTGAAAAACAGAAAAAATGGGCAAGAAAAATAGAAAGATGTCTATAACACGCAACAAGAAAACTCCCTTTACATCAGGTACATTTTTAGTTTATCAAAGATAATGATACCCCCAATTTGGTAGTTACATTATGCAGATCAAAAACAAATTACAAGCATGCAACATCATGACTGCATCTTTCTTGTCATTCAAATATGGCAAAAGGGCATTTGCCACACTGGTGGATACACCTAAGGCACATAAATCTCCAGTAGGCCGGCATGGATCTCTTGATAAGGTGGAGGGTACTCTACCAGGTGGATAGAGGCCAGGGTCTTCACCATCCTGGTGGACTGGCTGGCTGCCTCAAACTATAAGTGAGCCCCAGGTTCCCCTGTATATAGATCTTAAAGCTCACAGCAGAGGCCCTGTTGTGACAGGATTGTCCCATCAATGACTTGCAGGCATGTTCCTTTGCCTGAGTGCCTAGCTGCATACAGATCAGGTATCCTAGCATTATGCTAATCTAAGCATGCACAGTGGCCAAGGGCCATCCCTGACTGTGTGAGGTTCTGGGTCTGCCCAGGCAACTGGAGGGGCACATCAAGTCTGTTTTCATTGTGGGCAGTGGATTATTGTTTTGTATTATATTGTTTCTGTCCTGGGTAA
The DNA here is from genome assembly GCA_963921515.1 of Calotriton arnoldi. Classification (NCBI taxonomy): domain Eukaryota; kingdom Metazoa; phylum Chordata; class Amphibia; order Caudata; family Salamandridae; genus Calotriton; species Calotriton arnoldi. The sequence continues at coordinate 129,666 of CAWUFW010001376.1, forward strand.
AGAACATAAAGTGATGGTGGCAGCATACCATGTTTTAAGAAGAAATCAATAGTGTGACCAAATCTTTTACCCTTGTAACTGTGGCTAAAGGCCTATTGACCCACCTGTGTAAAGTTCTGCCATTATGTGTATGTCCATAACCTTATGTTGACATCCTGTCTGTGTCAAATGCATGTACATGTGTAGTGTGTCTAACATGTGTGGTGAATGATAAGTCGCATGAATGGGTGAGCTTGAGTAACAGAAGCCAAAGGAATCCATTTTGGATCTCCTTGGCCTAGCACAAGATGGAGGGTGAGAGTTCTGTTCCCAAGAAGAGGAAGTGTATTGCCTGCATTGCTCTAGCTACAGGGAGGAGAGTCAGACACTGCAGTGAGGAGGATGTAATCTGGGCTACCTTTAGAAATTCCATGAGGCCTTTTGGTAGCAACGAGTTGCTGAATAGTCTTCCTGAGCACTACTGTTTAGTGGATGGTAGCGGTAAGGAGGGGGACTGCAGACTGCTCTGAGAGCCGAAGATGTTTCAAGGTAAGGCCTGCCCTTTTTTATCTGTCACTGATTACTCCTTCAGTTGGGCAGAATACAGTCAGGTGCAGAAACCTCACACCTCTTTGTGTCTCTATAATGTTCCATGTTAGACACAGCCCCATTGCTACCTGCTGTGAGATGCATCACTCTACACAAAGGGTGTGTGTGGAGAGCATCCTGAGGAGGACACTTGCAAGAAAAACCAACTTAACCTCATTCTACAGTTTGAGACAGTGGATCTACATTCCCAATCTAGAAGTTGTGTAGACAATTGGGACACAAACCACCTCACTTTGTTCCAGTTCCAAGTCCTTTATGACCATGAAAGGGAGTGTTCTGCAGAGTACTCAAAGGACTGCTGTGAAATCAAGGTTGGTGTCTATCTGACAGCCTCCCAGAGATAAGGGAAATAGCATGAAGTCTGGACTTTCTATGAGAGGGGTTGTGGATCTGTCATGGATTAACTAGACGCCTGCTGAGAAAGGGAAGGAGTCTATCTGTCCTAGAAGGAGGAGAGGCTAATCAATAAAGAGTGAGACTGAGCATGTGTCCAACAGCTGTGGGATGTCCAGTGAGAGCTGATTGCATAAAAGTGGACAAGGGAGGACCTTTGTGTCCCCTGGGTCTCTCATCACAATTCCCGGGGGAACTGCAATGGTGTACTCATCGTCTGCCTTTTCGAAGCTACAGCTGTATGATTACTTTTTGCTCCATCAAAGGCTGCAACTACATGATAGCCATAGGCCTGGATGACCACTGGAACTGCATGATTGCCATAGGCCTTGATGATTATTGCCACTGCATTTTTGTTGCAGGAATAGATGGCCATTGCAACAAACTAATTGCTTTAGGCCTGACCAGGGCTGCACCTACCTCCGGTCCAGTAAGGACCATGAATGCTATGACCAGCCCCAGCCTGACCTAGGCTGTATGTTTCATTGAGCCACTCAGGGCTGCATCACTGCAACATTTGAAGACCACTGTAATAGGGTCCGTGCTGCACCTACACACAAGTAATGCCTCAAGAAGATATCACTCATAGACAATGACTTGTATGATCATTTGATTTTGTAGTATTTAGTGAAAATATGTGATTGAAGTTCTTTCTTTATTGAAAAGACAAGCACTGGGATAATATTGAGATTATTGTGTCTGCTGGTTGACTATTGAGTGTTGAACTTGAGCACCCCCACACCACCTTCCTGAGAGACTTGTGACTACTCACAATCACAATCCTGATAATAAAGCGCTGAAGGAGTTGTACTTAGCTCAGTTTGCAGAGCAAAAGGAGGATCAGCCTTGGAACATTCAATGGTCGCAAACTCCACAGGTGAGACCCAGTAACTTCTGCCTGCCTCATGGGCTCTCCAAACAGGGTCTGGCAGGCTCCTACCTAAGAAGCTGTTTTCTTCCCATACTAGTATTCGAGCTAACTTGATTCCTTTTTGGGGTGGAGACTACGCAGGTTTGCCCATACTGGGTGCTGTTTAGTGGTACAGTGTACCACAATTAATTCAAGCATTGAATCCATCACTTTTTATTTTTCTTTCTAAGTTGGACACCTGCCATTGATCCATAAATCGGGGAAATGGTAAGACACTAAGGGGGATATTCCCAAGAACGTGTGATAATTATCGCAAAATTAGCTTAACGCAACTTTGCACATCGCTGTTCATCGCCAGAAAATAACACTGTGTTAACGTTGTATTCTCAAGCCGGCGACACCATGCGATAGCCTCACGATAACGCACAAAATGACCATGTTAAAATCAACGCGACGCAGAAAAAATGCGAAACACGAACGCGAAAAAAGTTGCGATGCCCCAAATCGCGCTACAAAAATCAGCGATAACCAGCGACAGGACTGCAATTCCCACGCGTCATGCGGGAAAATGCACCATAAAAACAGGGAAAAAAAAAAGTGAAACTGCGTAGCACCATGGATGCACCCGGACCGAGTGCAGAGGACAACGCGAACCCCACAAGCCCCACAGACGACCAGCAAGGAACCCCGGGGTCGGGGAAGGCCAAGGAGAAGATGAAGACGCGGTTCAGTCCGCAGGAAAACAGGATCATCGTTACGGAGGTGATAGAACACTACCAACAACTGTTCGTCACCTCCAACGTGTCATTGGCAACAAAGACGCAAACATGGCAGACTATCTTGGACCATGTGAATGCAGTTGCAGAGTTGAGGAGGGCAATGGAAGAGGTCAAGAGGCGCTGGAATGATGTGAAGGGCAAAACCAAGCAAAAATTCAATGCCAACATGAAAGCAGCAACGCAGATTGGAGGTGGGGGTCCAGCGGCACACCAGGAGCTGGATGACATGGAGAAAATGGTGGCCACAGTCATCAGTCGGGATACAGTGCCAGGAGTAGTGGATCCGGACACCGCTCAACATGACCTCACACAACATCAACACGGTGAGTACCGAACAGGGACTGGGGGGACGGGGGGAGATGGGCACAATGGCACACATGCACAATTAAGAACAGCACACTGCACAACCACAATGACTCTGGATCATGTCCCTGATCTCCTTGGCATACTGCAGCACACATAGAAACAGCAAGTAGGCCCCCGTCGACAATGTGCCCGGAGGGGGCCCTCCCCACAAATCACTAATCTCAGAACAAACCCATACACATGTGCTGAACCCAGCAAAGCTGCGGGTCCGTGAGCCACACTGACAATGCAAGTGACACTGCATGACGAGTAGCATGGCTGCAGTCCAATTATCATGACATGGTGCACGCCACGACACTGAGGTGACTGAGTGTGGACCACATCCGGAAAGGAGCAGGTCACACTCTGACACATCCACGTGCACAAACAACCCCTGATGTCAACAACACATCTGCGGACAAACCATGCCCAAGAGTCACAACTCGACCAAGAGCCCAATTTACCCAAGTCCACAACATCTCAGCACCGTAGAAGCACAGAAGTCAAAGGCACACCGCCTGAAAGGGAAAAGGGGCAGCCAAATCAGAGCTGCAGGGGCGACTCACCCACAATGCAGCACACACACATAAGAATAAGAGCACCTCAACATTGACAACAATGTGATACAAACTGCAACACTTACACAACAGAACACAGGACACAACTGGTGCTGCATGTGTGTACAAAATGGCCAATCACATCTGGCATAGCAGGAAACTGTGAGATGACAATGTACGGGTACAACCTCACATCCGTGATGTAGTACAAATGTCCACTGTCCCGCATCAAATAGGCATCTCCTCACAAACAGTCACAATGTACATTGTCAGGCAGTCTGTATGTAAACTCCGCCAATGCGTCAACATACATGGAACACACTGTGAAACTGCATCTCCCCTTTACATTGCAGAGGGACAATCAACACCTCCTGCAGAGCAGAGCCTACATCACATCAGCTATGATGGAGCCGACCTCCAGGACAACGACTTTGACGAACTCCAACGGTTCATGGACAACCTCCGCACCCCACCTCCAGTAGCAGGACAGCCCAGCACCATCGAGGTGATCCCACCCCCTGCACCGACCACACAGCATGAAGCACCCACCACCACGTCTGGCTCCCAGCACCTCACCGAAGAACACATGGCGTTCCAATGCCATGTGTTAGACTGCCAGAAGGAGCTGGCTGAACAGGTGTGGTTGGGGTTCGACCTCATGGCAGCCAAACTAGATGCCATACGTGGGTGTCTAAGTCCCATCAGGAACCACTTACACTCCCTAACGGACACCCACTGTCCGCCCCATGCCCTCCAACAATGCATGGCTGGCGTCGCTGGAGTCATGACTCGGAGACAACAACAACTGTCTAGTCAGAGTGGCTACAGCGATGTCATTCGTGATTTGGGAAACATGAGGAGGGTCATGGAGAACATGGAGCGGATGCAGGCGCAAAGAATGGCTACCACGGCTGCACACGAGAAAGTTGTAGATGGGATCTTCCATGCCCTGCAGATCCTCATCACGGGAGTGATGCCACAAGACATTGCGCAGATGAATGCTGCTGCTACTTCTACATCCACATCTCCGGCCCCTGATGTGTCAGTGTCACACAGTGCTGCAAACCAAACACCACCACCCACATGTGAGGCACATGAAACGTCAGAGGACGAAGCCGAGGATGAATCTGCCCCAGTGGTAAGGAGAAAGCAGTAGCATTCATCTCCACCATATGGCTTGTTCCTGCTTGGGTCTGCCCTCTGGATCATGACCTGGAACAACACCTTCCACTGTCCCCCGACACACTCTGCGACACCAACCTTTGACCTCGACATGGACTGCCATTTTTTGCATGCCCAACAATGACACAGCAATCAGCTTGCGGACTGGACTCTTCCCCTTCCGAGTAACTTGTCAATCCATAAAGGACTCCGGCTGGCCCTCCACGGGGCAACATTGCCATGCTCCGCCACACCATCAACCGCTCCCTGGCGACCGCCTCGTTCCCCGACGACTGGAAACACGCCGAGGTCAACCCCCTCCTAAAGAAACCCTCAGCGGACCCCACCGACCTCAAAAACTACAGACCCATCTCCCTGCTCCCGTTCCCAGCGAAAGTCATCGAGAAAGCCATCAACAGCCAACTCGCCACATTCATTGAAGAACACAAAATCCTCGACTCCTCCCAATCCGGCTTCAGAAAAAACCACAGTACGGAAACCGCCCTCCTCGCCGCAACAGACGACATCCGCACCCTACTGGACAAAGGAGAAACAGTAGCCCTCATCCTCCTCGACCTATCAGCGGCGTTCGACACAGTCTCCCACCGCACCCTAATATGCAGACTCTACGACGCAGGAATCCAGGACAAGGCCCTCGACTGGATCCGCTCCTTCCTCTCCGGCAGGACGCAGCGGGTCAGACTCCCCCTTTCCTCTCGGACCCCACACCTACCACCTGCGGAGTCCCCCAGGGCTCCTCCCTCAGCCCGACGCTCTTCAACGTCTACATGGCTCCACTCGCCCCCATCGTCAGAACCTACGGACTCAACATCGTGACATACGCAGACGACACCCAGCTCATCCTCTCCCTATCCAACGAGCCCAACATCGCCAGACGCAACTTTCGAGAAGGCATGGAAGCCGTCGCCAAATGGATGAAAAACAGCTGCCTACAACTAAACACCAACAAAACAGAAGTACTCATCATGGGCCCAAACCCCGATGCCTGGAGCGACACATGGTGGCCCCCCGCCCTCGGAAACCCACCAACCCCCACGGACCACGCACGCAACCTGGGAATCATCCTGGACTCCGAGCTCAAAATGGACCGCCAGATCAACTCTGTCTCGTCTTCCTGCTTCCACACCCTCCGCCTCCTTCGTAAGACCTTCAAATGGATCCCCCTCGAACACCGAAAGACCGTCACTCACGCCCTGGTCACCAGCAGACTCGACTACGGCAACGCACTCTACGCCGGAATAAATGAAAACCTCACCCGCAAGCTACAGAACATCCAGAACGCCGCCGCAAGACTGGTCCTCAACCTGCCAAAACACTACCACATCTCCCAGCACCTGCGCACACTCCACTGGCTCCCTGTCGAGGCGAGAATCACCTTCAAGATGCTCACCCACGCACACAAGGCCCTCCACGGCACCGGACCAGCATACCTGAACAGCCGACTCAAATTCCACGCACCCCAAAGGACCCTACGATCAGCCCAGCTCTCCTACGCCGTGGTTCCCCGCACCAGAAAGACCAGATCGGGAGGCCGCTCCTTCTCCTTCCTCGCGGCCAAAGCATGGAACGCCCTTCCGCTCCACCTCAGACAGACAACATCGCTCCCCATCTTCGCAAGAAACCTCAAAACCTGGCTCTTCGACAGACCCCCTCCTTGATGGATGGAACCTGCACCCCCCCCACCCCTAGCGCCTTGAGACCCTTACGGGTGAGTAGTCGCGCTTTAACAAACCCCTGATTGATTGATTGTAAAGTGTTGTCTGCATGGCCCAGTACTAAGACAGCTTCAACACTCCACTGAACGTGAATAATACATTCTAATACACACAGATGTGTCATGTCCATGATTAATCAAGTATGAAAGCATGGACGACTGTAGGGGCAGTGATTCCCCCTTACGTCCATGTAGCTCATGTTGTGGGACCTGAGTCACAGGGTGCATCCCTGCATCATGGTGGTACATATTTGACCCCAGACGAAGCCCTGTTGTCAATTGTAGGTCACAAATGACAGCCTACATGTAATGATTTGTGACACATGTGAAACGCTGATGAGTGTGATTCTGTACTATCTTTGACACATAGAAATGGCATTACATGACACCCTAAACAACCTCTCTGTACAGAGGTGACACACCCACCATCTATTTACAATTTATGAGATTGTTAGCACCACATGTTGCACTTACACTTGTCAGAGTGATGTGCTTGTACAGAGGAGTAACATGCACACAGGGAATGTGTGTTGTAATGAATTTATTTGCACATGCTGTGCCTGTGGTCATTTTGTACTGTCCCATGATTGCTAAGGACTGTGACAAATGTGACGTGCTCATGTGAAGAAATTGTCAATGATGGTGTTCCTACGGGCTATTCCTGCTGCTGCTGCAGTGGGGTGTGGTCCACCTGCCTCCTCTTCCTCATCATCGTCCGGTGCATCTGGCACTTGTAGCCATGGGGCATTGGTGCGTACACATATGTTGTGCAACACACAACATGCAACGATCATCTTGCACACGATGCCTGGGCTGTACAGGAGCCTTCCACCTGTGATGTCCAGGCACCTGTAATGTGACTTCAACACGCTAAATGTGCATTCCACGATGCCCCTGGTGCGTTTGTGGGCCGGATTGTACTGCCTCTGGGCCTGTGTGTTCGGGGCTCGGAGGGGTGTCATCATCCAAGGGCAGAGTGCATATCCTTGATCACCTGTGACAGTGCAGAGAGACATGAGTCAAAAGTTGGTTCTGCATGATGTGTTGGCAGGCTCACTAGTTCATTGGTGTGTGATATGTGTGACTTAGTGATTCATGTTTGACAGGTACTGCTTGTAGCAAATGAGCGGCATCAATGTGTATTACGTAGCCTCACTGCTGCTCCTCCCTCCCTCCCCCGAGCCTATTCACTAGTGTGCGCAGCGTGGTTGCATCACTTGCACTCCTACGGCACACCATTGTCATGCCTGTCTGCACATGTCCACAACCGTGACAACGACACTGTGATGTTGTGCGCTGACGGTGGCCGGCCACGTGTGTGTAGGCCTACGGTATGGATAGGGCGGATACAGATGTAGGGTTCATGGCTGGCTGAACTCGCAATGCAGTTGAGGGTAGTCCTATGGCCTATGCTGCGGTAATAGCGACACACACAACAGTTGGCATGTATGATCCCGGACCCCGAGCGGGGTTGCACTCCTTCATTTATCCCTTCGGCCGATCCCGCACTCGGGGGGCATGCTACATCGCAACATTGTCCATAGCGGGATGGGTGGCGCCGACACTACAACAGAGACACACGCATTAGTTACCTCCTTGGCAAGGCCAACACATAGTAACGCCCAGAGCCCCGGGCTGATCATCCACACCCCTACGCTGGACTGTCGTACGCCAGCCCACTCCGCTTACGCTTACAGGGGGGTACGACACAGCTACATATCCCAGGTCCTTCCCACTGCCTGAGGTGACATGGTTGCGTCCGCTGTACACAGCACAATGTAATGTGGTAGGGCCCGGGGCCCTCATGCATACACAATGACCACACAGACACACTTAGATAGTTTGTGGAACTGGCTACGGGCACGTGCGCCCGGCACCTCTTATTGCCAGGGTCACATGTCCAGTAACGCCTGTGCTGGATGGGTGTGGGGTGAGTGTAAGCCAGCCCTCAGGGAGTGGTTGGTGCTGGCAACAACTACAACAGTGATCAGATAATCAGTAGTACAAAGTTCAAACAGCAAGGGTCCACGACTTGAGCTGCACAGAGTTAGTGGCCACGGATGCACTGCGGCCGGCACAGGCACACCGCCACGGGACGGTGACTTGCGGTGCACTGAGGTAGGGCCACGGGAGCTGAGCGGGTCTTCGTCGATGTCCAAGGTGAATGTCGCGGGGTGTTTCGGGGGACAGTGGAAGGTGTTCTTCCAGGGCATGATGCAGAGGGCAGAACCAAGGATGAACAGGCAATATGGAGGAGATGAATGCTACAGACTCATTTTTAACGCCAAGTCAGTATCAGCTACATGATGATGAAGACAACCCCCAGGCCATAGACTCAGACGCCACCAAAGTTCAAACTGAGAGTGTCCCTGAATTTCGGGGCCCAGAGTTAGTGGCACCAGAGCTGAAAGGGGAGGCAGTCTGCGTTGAGGCCTGTACAATGGTATGAACTCTGCCATGAAAAAAGCAAGACTCAAAATGTGTGACCTACTTGACCGCAGTGTAGGCCGAAGGCAGTAGTCATCAAGGGCCCACAGAGTTAGTGGCACCAGAGCAGTTGTTGGAAGTGTTCGATCACCTCCATAACGATGATCCTTTTTTCCTCCGGACTGAACCGCATCTTCCTCTTACTCCTCTCCTTGCGTGCAATGATATGAACTCGGCCATTGTAAAATCAAGACTCAGTTCCAAATGTGTGACCTACTGGACCGCAGTGTAGGCCAGAGGCAGCGGTGGAGTACGTCAACAGGAAAGGAGTGCTGGGGGCCTGTGTCGCGGAGGCCGTGATGGTCTGAGGAGGCTGCCAAGGTCGCGGGCCTCGGGCTTGGAGCTTGCACCGGCACGTGGTGGGCCCTCTTTGACACACGCCGGTGTCGGGAGGTGAGCAGTGAGGCCTGGTTGCGCAGGGGGCCCAAGACGGGTCAGGGGACCAGCGGCCTGGGGTGCAGCGGGCGCACAGGATCGCAGGCACCGCCGCTCACGGCGTCGGCTTCATGGCAGGCTGAGAGCCGCCACCCTGGCAGACACATTGGCCATTCCGGAAGAGAACCACGCCCAGAGCAACGGGCTTTTTATTCACACCCCTACGCTGGCCTGGCGTACGCCGGGCCAGCCCACTCCGCTCACGCTCACAGGGGGGGACGTAACAAGCTACATTTTCGCGATCTTCCCCACTGCCTGCGGTGACATGGTTGTGTCCACTGTCCTCTACACTCCAAACACCAGCAGTATATGTCAACATGGACATGTCTGTGGTCTGCATACTGAAGTCTGTCCAGCACATCCACGCCACACTTGGCATTGTGTACATTCTCATTCATGGGTCACTTGCCTCCTTCGCACATGCCTGGTTCCCACCTCTCCCCACATTCTGCTATTGTGTGGCTGAGGTGCCATGCCTTTGATGGCTTGTGTACATGGCTAGCCCAGGTTACCACAGTAAGTTGTGCTGTCGTATGTGGTAGGTGGGCATGTTGTTTGGCATGTTGTATGCAAGTTTGTCACGTGTGCATTCCCAGAGTCGTGAGTTGCATGACTGTGTAGTTGAGGTGTGTGGTGTGTGGTGTGTTCGTTTGGTACTTACCAACGAGCAATGCATTGCCATAGGTGCCATCCTGAAAGCGCTGGTTGATGATGGACTGTCGGAAGATGAACGAATCATGCACACTGCCTGGGTAGTTGGCGACGACGTTGGTGAAGAGTCCCCGTGGTCCACTATTGCCTGCACATTGATGGAATGCTTGTGCTTCCTGTTGCGGAAATTGTGTGCATTGGCGGCAGGGGGCACGAGGAGTACATGTGTGCAGTCTATTGCCCCCAACACGTGCGGGAAGCCAGCTATGGCGTAGAAGCCGTGCTTGGTCTTCAGCTGTTTCTGCGCAGTGTGGGGGAAGTGAAGGTGCTGGGGTACCAAGCTGATGATAGCATCCAAGACAGGTGTGAAGAACTTGGATAGGGCTGGCTGTGAGACTCCTCCGACTCTGGCAGTTGTTGGTTGGAAGGTCCCAGAGGCCAACAGGTGCAGCACAGCCAGTAGCTTTGTCTGCGGAGGGATGTTGTTTGTCCGCTGTGTTGGTACCGTCAGCGCGGGCAATGATGGTCAGGATGCGGAGGATGGTTGTCCTTTTGAGCCTGTAGTGGGCAATGACATCCTCTGGTGTTATGTCTGTGAGGCTGGCGCGTTTTCTGAAGGTCCGCTGTCTTTGTCTGCGCTGCCTCTGTGGTAGTCCGGGGGGAGGGGGTGGGGGGATCCGGGGAGGGGTGGCGGGCCTGGGTGTGGTGGCAGTGGGTGTTGTGGCCATCTTGGGGCTCTGAGCTGCATGATCAGTAGCTCCATGGCATCTGTTGTTCTTCAGGTGTGGCTCTGGTCTGGGCTCCCTTTTGTGGTGCAGGTTGTCGTCCGACTTAACACCAGGTAGGAGCAGGTGTTTAATCCCTGCTGCTTACGCGCCTTATCGCCTGTTTTGTAATCTTATCGCCGATCTGGCTGGTCGTAGAGAATATTGCGAAGTGGTGTTTTCGCGGCTTTTTGCACAGGAATGCCTACTCTGCATCTCATTAGCGTTAGTTGCCGGTGTCATCCGTGGCGATGTTTTTTGCGGCTGCTATCACAGGAAAACTGGCGATATCGGCTGTTAGCACCAGCTTGTGAATGGTGCGATAAATCTATCGCCACTTTGACTGTGATAAAGTGCCGCTAACTCGGCGATAGGTCCTTGAGAATATGCCCCTAAGATGTAATAGCTCTACCCTTCTTTAGATACCATAAGAGCATGGGGAAGTGACCCTGCTACTATAGGCGCACTAGTGAATGTTTAAAGGAAGATGCATTCATTAGACAGCCAAGATGCAGATTTGCAGAGCAGATGAGAAGCATGAGAAGCTGTAAAATCCAGAATATCAAACATTTATTAGAGAATGTTTGCTCTTTAAAAATAAACAACACCTTAGTCCATGCACTGATAACTCAATAGATTTTTCTTTCGTGCAGTCTGAGACACACAGCATACATGCACACATAGAGCAAACACATCCTTGCACACATTCTGATAGAGAAGCACACCTATATGTTTTTATACAGTTGCAGATTTACCAACACCTATGCGCACAGTTCAAGAGACATAAATACACCCAGGCCAATATCAGACATGATCCAGGCTCACATGCATTTGCACGCACACCCATGCACACACACAGAATAAGCATTGGCAAAGCCAATAGGTTTTGCCTATGTGAAATGTATTGGTGTTGTTGGGGTGTAGGGGAGTGGAGTGGTGTGGTGTGGAGTGAAATGAAGTGGAACAGCGCTGTGTGGCATGGAGTGGAGTGGAAATGTGTGGCATGGAGTGGCATTGAATGGCTTGGAGTGGAGTGGCACAGAGTACAGTGACATTGTATGGTGTGGAGTGCCACTGTGTGGCATGGAGTGGAGTGGCATTGAGTGGAGTGGCAATGAGTGGAGTGGTGTTGCATTGTGTGAAGTGGAGTGGTGTGGCATTGGGTGGAGTATGGAGTGAAGTGGCATTGTGTAGAGTGGAATTGCATTGTGTGGCATGGAGTGAAGTGGCATTGTGTGACGTGGAGTGGCATTGTGTGGCGTGAAGTAGAGTGATGTGGGGTGTAGTGGAGTGGCATTGTGTGGAGTGGAGTGTGGAGTGGCATTGTGTGGTGAGGAGTGGAGTGGCATTGTATGGAGTGGAGTGGCATTGTGTGGCATTAAGTGGAGTAGAGTGGCATTGTGTGGAGTGAAGTTGTATTCTGTGGCATGGAGTGGCATTGTGGGGTGTGAAATAGAGTGGCATTGTGTGGCGTGGAGTGGAGTTGCATTGTGTGGGGTGAAGTGGAGGGATGTGGAGTGTAGTGGAGTGGTGTGGAGTGTCATTGTGTGACATGGTGTGGAGTAGAGTGGCATTATGTTGTATGGAAAGTTGTCCGAGTTGCCACTGAATTTCCCGATAGCACTTAAAGCCTTGTCAGGGCTAGTGAGTGCTATATAAATGCAAATAAAATACAATACAATATGTTATCAGTTATCTCGACCTGCAATCTCAGTAAACATCTGAAGCAGGGAATTTGCAATGGGGAGAGGGGAAGGCTATATAAATGCAATTAAAATACAATACAATATGCAGTTGTAATACCATACAAAATGTGGCATGGACCTAAACTCTATGAAAATATCTGATGCAGGGAAGAAGCATGAGGCGGGGATAGGGGAAGAAGCAACACAGACTTGAAGAATAAAGAATATAGTACCTGATTCTCAGCGAGCAGTGGATGGACAGCAGAAGGAAAGACACTCGTCAAATTAAATCAATTGGTACTTGGTCCATGCTCCGAATGAAAGAACAGGAAGCAGCATCCACAAGCAACAGTAAGCATCCTTTGCGAGCCCAGGCCAATTAGGATGCAGCAAATTAGAGGGACAATGAAGTCAACAAATGGTAAGTAATGGGCAGGCTCCAAGCTCCTTATAGTAAACAAGACCTCTCGTAGCCAGAGCGCATGTGCTGTTGGCAGGAGAGACCTAAAAATGATACCGGCACCCAGATATACACAGACAAAAGGCAAAGGTATACATACAAGCACACATGAGTCGGTCGATGAATTAATTAATTTTTAGCTGTGGCTTGATGGAAGGATGCACACATGGGGCAGTTGTATATGTGTGTGGGTTGGTAGAGACAAGGATGAGTTAATGGATAGATTGGTGGATGGATGAATTTGGCATAATGTAAGAAAACTGTGCCGTAGTAGGTGGACTGATACATGAAGATTGCATTGATTAAGAAGGGAGGATATATGTATGGGTGTGAATTGAGAGATGGGTCAGTGGATGGATGGAGAGTGGGCAGAGCCTACAGGTGGATAAATGGAAGGATCAATGGTGAAATACATGGATGCTTGTGAAAGAATATGGATTATTGTGAGTGGGTTGGTGAATGGAAAAAAGATGTTGCTCTGGCCGCCACATTTCAAAATCAATTTACAACATTTAGAATCAAATGTGATGATGTTAAACAGATTTCTAAAATAACACTGACTTAACTGCAATAGAATGAGACAGAAGCAATGGAAACATGCAAAGCAGGTAAGATTTTAAAGGAGGGGTGCTGTTTGGAAAAATGCTGTTGCTGATAATGCAAGGTAACAGCTTGGAGTAGGACTGATTTTCCTATCCCTGTACTGCAATTGTGAAAAGCCAGAATGGTGTTGCCTTTTGGCTTTTTCAATGCAGATCTGTTACTTTTGTCAAAGATTTTTGCTAATGCTGTTCCGTATCGCCAAAAAGAAAAATATTTGGCATTGCTGATTAGCAAAATAAGTGATGATGCCTATGCATAAGTTCAGTCTGACGCATGATGTGCCATCACAATTTGGCGTCTTCAGCATGATGATGCTGATGATACAAGCACTCATGCATCTCCATGCACACATAGGCATGCATCTGGACACAGCAGTGATTTTCTTTTTATTTTAATTTACTATTCCAACACGGAGGATGCCTGTATTTGGGAGATGATTTTTAAAACATACAAAAGATACGCCAAAGCACTTTTTTTAGAAAGGAGGGACCCAGCATCAATTTGCATCCGCTGGATGATCCAAAAAAAGAGCTAAAAAAAACAAGAATGAGTCTGAAAGGGGGAAGCAACGGTGGAGCGGGTGGGGTGAGAGTGGCAGGTGGGGGAAGAATAAATGTCAGTGAGTGACCGGAGCAGAAGGGGACAAGGAAGAGCAATGAAGGAGCAGGGTTAAAACAAAGCTGAGAGGGAGGAAAGGAACAGGAGTGGAGCAAAATGGAGAGTATGGAGGGCAGCGATATGAGGGGGAAGCAGCACATGGGGATAGAGCAAGAAAAGAAAAAGTAGTTCCTTGATGTGGAGCTGTGGATGGATACTGGTCATCCAATGAAAAGGGTGGTAACGAGGATATTAAATCAAGGAGAGGCAAACACAAGAAGTGGAAAAAAGCCATTGAATATGATGCATGCAAATGAGATTGACAAGCCAACCAACTAATGGTAAGCAGTGACCTGACCCAAAGCCTTCTGTAAGTATTAGTATTGTCCATAAAAAAGTCTTCAACAACAGATATTGAAAAGCTGTCTTTAGGGGAAACCTAAATGCCGTCACAGAGTTGGCAAAAATTGTAAGTGCTCTGAAAATGTAATATGGATGGTAATATGGATGGTGTATGAAACTCGTCATGGTGTATGAAACTCGGTCTAGGTCCACTCTCTCCCCACTGCTCCGCTGTGCCGTCTCTTGCCTCCAGACCCCGACCTCCTCCTTGGGAGGTTCGAGGCTGCTGCCCGCTCCAACTGGGACCAGACTGCCTCCAACCACCGTAACCTTCTCAGCCGCTTTTTTTTCTTTCTTAATTTTTTCCCTGTTGTGCCACTGTTATTGTGCCCATCTGTGTCTTGCTCTAATTCCACCACTGTTTTTATTTTCTCGTGCCTGCCTGTTCCTTTTGCCTTTCGCCACTGCTGCCCCTGCGGCCCCTCCCCCCCGGAATTTCCCCCCCGGAATTTCCCCTCCGGAATTCCCCCCCGGAATTCCCCTGCTCCCGCCTCCCAGCCTCTCCTCCCTCCCACCTCCCCTACTTAATGGCAGCCGCTGCACGGTCATGCCGCTGGCGCGCCGAAGGCGCTCCAAAGGCAAGCCCGTCTGCGCCCGTCCACAACCCGACCGCGGCCAGCGCCAGGAACCCTGGACCTCCCACTACCCATCGCTACGACACCACCACCCTCCTCGCACTTAACCCTGGAAGACTTAGAGAATGCCAGCAGGCCTCGCCGAACACGACCCATGGCCAGTTCTGCTGCCTCCACTGCCGCCAGACCCTCACCGCCACCCCGGCCTCCAACACCGCCGACTCCAGCACCGGCGACACCCTAAAATGCATCCTCCTCAACGTACGCTCCGTACACAAACACGCCATGGAAATCTGGAACCTATTCGACTCTCTTTTGCCTGACATCGCCTTCTTCACAGAGACCTGGACCAACGCATCCTCCGCCCCCGACATCAGCACCGCCATCCCAGACGGATACAAGATCCAGAGGAAAGACCACCCCAACCACCCAGGAGGGGGCCTCGCCAACGCCCACAAGAGCACCCTCCGCCTCAACACCTCCAGCGAAACCTTCCCCTCCGCCGAACACCTGCACTTCAAGATCCAGACCACCCCCAAAGCCACACTCCGAGGAACCCTCATCTACCGACCCCCCGGCCCCCGAACACCCTTTGCCACCACCATCACCGACTTCATCGCACCCCATGCGATCGCCTCAACAAACTACATACTCATTGGAGACCTGAACTTCCACCTCGACAACCCCAGTGACCCCAACTCCACTATCCTTCGTGACAACCTCGCCAGCATCGGACTTAAACAACTCGTCAACACACGGACCCACAGAGCAGGACACACCCTCGACCCCATCTTCGCGGCAGGAAACAGCGTCCATTTCAGCCACACAACGCAGCCGCCATGGACCGACCACCACTGCGTACACTTTGCCATCAACAAACCCAAGGCACCCAAACCAGCCCCTCGCCCACCATGAAGGAACTGGAGCAAGGTTACCGATGAGCAACTTAACTCCACCCTCAGCCGAGACAACCACACCTGGGCACCCGACACAAACAGCGCAAACGACGCAGCCAGAGAACTCCACACCTGGATCTCCAACTGCGCAGATGAGCTCGCCCCTCTACACAACCCCGACAGACAACGCTCCAGGAAAGCCGCCTGGTTCACAACCGCTCTCCAAGAAGCCAGACGCACCTGCAGACGCCCGGAGAAGTACTGGAGAAACACCAAGACAACCGAAGACCACACCACCTACAAGGACGCCATGATGGACTACCACAACCAGATCAGAGCCACCAAAAGGAACTTCATCCACAACAAAATCCTGGCCAACTCCACCAACTCCAAGGAACTTTTCAGTGTCATTCAAGAATTCACCAACCCACGCAGCGAAGCCACAGACATCACCCCATCCCAAGACCTCTGCGACAAGCTTGGAACCTATTTCCACCTCAAGATCAAAAACCTCTACGACAACTTAATCGACCATCCACCAGGCGCCACAGACGGCCCCCCGCCCCCCAGAAACACCAGCCAGCCCACCATGTCCAACTGGACAACGATCACGGCCGAAGACACCGCCTCAACCATGAAAAGCATCCACTCGGGGGCCCCCAGCGACCCCTGCCCCCCTCACATCTACCACAGAGCCGTGGCCGCCATTGCACCCAAACTACAACGCACCATCAACACCACCTTCAAAACAGGCACCTTCCCAGACGACTGGAAGCGCGCAGAAGTCAGACCCCTGCTCAAGAAGCCCACAGCTGACCCCACCGACCTCAAGAACTATCGGCCCATCTCGCTCCTCCCCTTCGCAGCCAAAGTTGCAGAGAAAACAGTCAACAGGAAACTGACACGATTCATTGAAGAGAACGCCATCCTCGACCCGTCCCAATCTGGATTCCGAAGCAACCACAGCACAGAGACCGCCCTACTCGCCGCCACAGACGACATCCGCACCCTCCTGGACCAAGGCCACTCCGCTGCCCTCATCCTACTCGACCTATCAGCGGCCTTCGACACCGTCTCCCATCGCACACTAGTCGTCAGACTACACGACGCAGGCATACAAGGAACAGCCCTGGACTAGATCCGATCATTCCTCACCGGAAGAAGCCAAAGGATCAGACTCACACCATTCCTCTCCGACCCCACGAAAATCACCTGCGGAGTCCCACAGGGTTCATCAAAGAGCCCCACCCTCTTCAACATTTACATGGCCCCCCTTGCAGCCATCGTCCGACAACACGGCCTCAACATCGTATCCTACGCCGACGACACCCAGCTCATCCTCTCCCTCACCAAAGACCCCTCCACTGCCAAACTCAACTTCCAGAAAGGAATGCAAGACGTCGCAGTCTGGATGACCAACAGCTGCCTGAAGCTCAATGCAGAGAAGACAGAAGTCCTCGTCCTCGGTTCCACCCCTTCTGCATGGGCCAGCACCTGGTGGCCGACCGCCCTTGGAAGCCCACCTACCCCCTCAGACCACGTCAAGAACCTCAGCATCGTACTCGACTCATCACTCTCCATGAACCGACAGGTCAACGCTGTCACCTCCAGCTGCTTCAACACCCTCCGCAAGACCTTCAAGTGGATCCCCCCTGAGTCAAGGAAGACAGTCACCCACGCACTCATCACCAGCAGACTGGACTATGGAAACGCACTCTACGCCGGCATCAACAAGTCCCTACTCCGCAAACTCCAGACAGTACAGAACACCGCCGCCAGACTCGTCCTCGGCATCCCCCGACATGAACACATCAGCCAACACCTACAAAGTCTCCACTGGCTCCCCGTGGAGAAAAGAGTCACTTTCAAAATCCTCACTCACGCCTACACATGCCTACACAACAACGGACCCAAATACCTCAACGACAAAATCAACTTCCACGTACCCAAAAGAAACCTCCGATCTTCCAACCTCGCACTGGCCGAAACCCCGCGCATCCACAGAGCCAGAGCAGGCGGAAGATCCTTCTCTCACATTGCAGCCAAGACCTGGAATGAGCTACCGGCAGACATCAGACGTGCCCCCTTCCTGAACACCTTCAGGAAGACCCTCAAGACCTGGCTCTTCGGCTAAACAGATCTGCGGACCCCCCCCCTAAGCGCCTTGAGACCCTCACGGGTGAGTAGCGCGCTTACAATTCCCTGATTGATTGATTGATTGATTATGAAACTGATGTCAACATGTCCGAGTAATGTAATGTATGGTGGATTTGTAGAATGCTGCTTGTCACCATTGAGGGTATCAAGGCACTGAGTAGGTGAGTATAGGCGAGTGGTGAGGCTGGGCCTGAATACAGGGAGTCGCGATGGTCCAACAAGAAGACTAGTTCAATAGCCAGATCTTCAACTTCTTGCTGAATTCAAGAAGTGAGGAGGAGGCCCTGATGTGGTAGGGGAGGTCGTTCCTGAATTTGGCTGCTTGGTAGGAGAATGATCGAGCTCCCGTTCTGGTTCTGTGGATGCGATGTGTGCGTGCGAGTGAGAGTGTTTATGAGAGAAGTTGTCTGGTGGGTTGGAGAAAGTGAAGCCGGTGATTGAGTTATGCGGGTCCTGTGTTGTGCAGTGACTCGACTGCGTGTATGAGAAGTTTGAACAGGCAGCGCTCCTGGATGGGGAGCCAGTGGAGCTCTCTGAGGAGTGGTGTGGTGTTTTGTGGGTTTTGCGAGGGAGGTTGAGGACAAGTCGGCCAGCGGTGTTTTGGATGGTTTGAAGTCTGTGAAGGAGATGGGTTGATATGCCGGCATAGAGCGCATTGCCATAGTCCAATCTGCTTGTGGTTAGGGCCTGCATGATGGTATGTCTGGTGTCCAGTGGGAGCCACATGAAGTTTTTACCTAACATGCGGAGGATGTGGAAGCAAGAGGAGGTGACAGCATTGACTTGGGACTTCATGGTAAGGTTGGTGTCCAGGATGAAACTTAGGTTCCTAGCATGGTTGGTTGGGGTGGGTGTGGGTCCAAGATTGGTGGGTCATCAGGTGGAGTCCCAGGTTGAGCTATTGTTCCCAAAGATTAGCACTTCAGTTTTGTTGATGTTGAGCTTGAGGCAGTTTTCTTTCATCCAATTGGCCACGCTGGTCATGCACTCTTTGAAGTTTGTCTTAGCGGTGACGGTGTCATCTGAGAGGGGAAAAATGAGCTTGGTGTCGTCAGCGTAGGAGATGATGTTGATTAAGTTGGATCTAATGATGTTTGCCAGAGGAGTAATGTATATGTTGAAAAGTGTGAGGCTTAGTGATGATCTCTGTGGGACTCCGCAGATGAGGTCCTTGGGTTCTGATGTGGATGGCAAGAGCCTGACTCCTTGTGTTCTTCGGGAGACGAAAGAAGCATCCATTTGAGTGCTGGTCCTTGTATTCCCACTGTGTGTAGTCTGGTAATGAGTGTGAGGTGGGAGAGAGTGTTGAAAGCGATGGAGAGGTCTAGGAGGATGAGGGCGGTAGTCTGTTTATAGTGAAAGAAGGTGCATTTGTCGTCTGTGGCAGTGATGTGGGCTGTTCCAGTGCTGTGGTTGCTTTGGAATCCTGATTGGGAGTCATACAGGGGTTTGTGGCGTTCTAGGTGGTCAAAGAGTTGTCTGTTGATGGTCTTCTTGATGGCTTTGGCTGGGAAGGGGAGGAGCAAGATGGGTCGGTAGTTGCTGAGTACCTCAGGGTTGGCTGAGGTTTTTTTTAGGAGGGCAGTGATTTCGGCATGTTTTCAGCTATCTGGGAAGGTGGCTGTTTTAAGGGAAGTTTTTATGATGGAAGTGAGAGAAGAGCTGATCATGGCTCTTCCCATGTTGCAGGTATGGTGGGGGCAGGGGTCTGTGGGAACCCCTGAGAAGACTGTCTTCATTATTGCTTTAGTGTCCTCAATGGATAGAGGGTTCCATGCTTCCAGTTAGTAGTCTTCGGTTAATGAGGTTAGCAGGCTGGGAAGGTCTATGGAGGGTGGCTGGGGTTCGAAGTTGCTGTAGATCTAGGTGATTGTTTTGTGAGAGAACTCAGAGAGGTTGTTGCAGAGTTCCTGGGTAGTGGTGATGGTTTGGGTTGCTGCTGTTGGGCTGTTGAATTCCTTGACGGTTTCAAAAAGTTCCTTACAGTTGTTGGAGGTAGATTTGGTTCTCAGTGTCAGGGCCTTTTTCTAGGTGTCTTTTACTTGGTGGTGGTAGTGTCTAAGTGTGGCCTTGTAGGTGTTTCTTGTGGTGGTTTCTCAGATGGTTCTCCATTCCCTTTCGAGTTGTTTGCAAACTGGATTCTCAGCTAGTTTGTTTGTTGGACCTTTTGGGTTTGGTGTTTTTCAGGGGCACCAGGGTATTGACCCAGGTGGTGATCCAGTTGTTGAAGTTGTTTGTGTCGTTGATGAGGTCTTTGGTTAGGGCTGGGTAGTTAAGTTGGAGGGTGTTGAGCCATTCTGTTTCTGTAACTTTCTTCCAACAGTGGCTTAGGGTGTTTCTAGACTTTGTGGGGGGTTGGTGGCCTTCTTATGTGGAAGTGGATCATGGAGTGGTCTGTCCATGTGCGTGGAGTGATGTGCCTGAAAAGGAAGTGTGTACGCTACGTGACTTGGGCATACATAGACTCATTTCTGGGAACAACAGAGATACCTGGCTCACTAGTCATATATCCAGGATACGCACCATTTAGGAGAAGGCAGTCTTCTCCTCCTCTTTGATAACCTGTTGATATATTTGTGATAGAAACAATTCCCAAGTCCCCCACATACCCCACGTTGCTTCAGCACACCCATTGGTTCAGTTTCCCCCCAGCAGCCTTCTCACTATAGTCACTTAAAAAAATTTATTTTGTGTGTTTTATTTTGTTTTTAGTTACTGATCCAACTCGGAACAGTAGCTAAAAAGAAGAAAAAAGCACCTGCGTTATTTTTAGGCACATGCATGTGTGGTGCGCCCCTTCAAAATGACGTTGGTAACCACAGGAAATACTTGTTTTTCTTTTTTTTTTAACCTTTGCCTCACTGTAAAGCAGCGGGGATGCTGTTCTATGTGGCTAAAAACCATTGGCAAAGCCAGTAATTTACAATGGCGATACCTATTGCTTTTTGCAATGCTTGTTCCATTGTGCTGGCAGTCTAATCTGAACTTGCACTGAGTTGTGGGTGCTCAGGAAGGGGACAAAAGGGGGGAACAAATACACCTATGGCCATCTCCTGTTTGGGTGACTGTAAGCCACTGCTATGTTCTGTACAGTGAGCACATCATATTACTTCCTGGCCAAAACATGGCTGCCTGTGACCATGTACTACTTTATCCCACAGCATCAATGTAAATAGTGCACTAGTGTACTACATATTTGCAGGATGCAACAGTAAAGCTCCACAAGTACAAAACCCACAATGCACTAACAGCAAAGTCTACACTTTTACATTCCAATGCCAACATCTTTCATGTTATTGAGTATGTGTTTAGGAGTTGTTGAGTAAGCATTTGAAATTAATTACACTAAAGGACTGTTAAGCCATACCCAAAAAATAGACAGCCATTGGTCTTTAATGGCCTGGAAGTTGTAGTTCAGGACAGTTAAAATAAGGTGTAACACCTTGTTATTTAACTTCCTTCACTTTTCAACTCAACTACATTCCTACTATCAGATGTTTCTGTACTTCCCAGCAAGGGGTCACTGACAGAGCTGATACTTAGTTGGAACCAAGAGGGACAGTAGGGGAAAGAATCTCAAACCTGCTTGCAAATTGTGCTCACTGTTTACTGGTCCACTCCTTAAAGTAGGTGTAGGGCACTTTTGAGGGAGCTTACTGCCATCCTTGGCCAGGATGGAGTTCATGGAAGGAGAGATGTCATCTGATTAGTATGTGTGAGTCACAGAGCTGACAGAGTGAGGTAAAAAATTAATTCATGTGCATATGTTAAGTGTGAGTAGTACCCTACTTTCTGGAGGAATACCGATGTATTTTCTTTTCATTTATCTTGCTGAGACAAGGCCTTTTAAATTAACTTTTCTGAGGATGGCACCCGACCAGCTTAAGAGTGTGTGTCATTGTGAAATGCATGAGGAGAGTTTTCTGGAATCAACAAAAGAATGGAGACACTTTGAAGAAGTCTCTTTATTATGCCTAACACATGGACTAAGAAGTGAATGCCTCATGTAAGGCAGTAACAGCCCGTCCCCTGCCAAAGTGGGGGGGCAGGCCCGGAGGAGGAGGTGGAGAGGGTTCGGTGACAAAAAATAAAAAAATAAACTTACCTTAACGCTGCCACCGTCTCCCGCTGTATCGTGCTCTTCCTGCTTCTGGCCCTGGGCACAGGCTCCCAGCCTGCCTTGCGGACAATCCTGAAGATGCTCTCGCATGAGAGCAGCTTCAGGATTGGCCTGAGCACAGGCAACTTGCGCTCCCAGGCAGACTGGAAGCCTGTGCCTGCTCTCTCCAGCCCCAGCAATGCAGCTGGGGCTGGAGAGAGCTTCACTGCGCATGAGGGGTTTGGCCGGCCTGAGACGGCCAGCCAAACACATCATGCGCAGTGAAGGGAGTGTCCACCATTACCCCACCACCTGTGTCATCCCCTGGACCCACCCCCAAGACTCATCAGAGTCCTGGGGGTGGGTACAGGGGATTAAATTAAAATTATAATAAAACAGGTTTAAAACCCTTTTTATTATTGTTTTATTTGCTGGTGGTGGCAGGTGGGGGCGGCCCTCCTCCGCTCTAATGGAGCTGCCGCCACTGCGTAGAGGTCTTCCAAACCAGGCACACACGTATGGTGCTACCCGAGGGGATTTATAGCACACCATTGGGAATAAAGAGTCACAAAAACTAAAAGTTTAATGAATGGAGTGATGTCATAAAATTTTGGTTAGTAATGCTGTCTTAAATAACACTGCCTTGATATTCCTTTGTATTTGCAACAGGGTAAATATCAACTCACATGTACTTAAAGAGTGTGCTTAAGAGGGACTTGATTATGTTATTGTTATGCTATGTTTTTATGTTATATTTATTAAGCTATTTGCTAGTCAAGCATTTAATGCAATCCAAAGGTGGTCTAGGAGAGGAGCAGGAACAGAGGGTAAAGAATTAGAGAGAGAGAGAGAGAATGAGTTGTGAGTAGAAACAGAACCCTAAATGCTAATACCACAATGGCATGGGGAACGGTTGTGCGTAGTTGTTAGCCAGGGTGTCTGGTTGGCTGGACAGGAAGGTGGGAGACACTATAAATGAATTAATAACATTTTGTTAAATACAGAGAAAGAGGTTAGGTTTATTACCATACCATGGGAGGGAATTTGTGAAGTGTTTGGGACCTGTGGGGTGCCACCTATCCACTACGTGGCTATGACATGGAGTCAGCAGCATGCACCCCAAGGACAGGCATGGCCAAGAGATTGGATATTAGGAGACTGATTGCTTGTGAGCATCCCAACATGATACCCCAGTGAGAGCCTGAGTTATTGTCCACAGTAGCACCTCACCACAATTTGGACTGTAACCGGATAATGGCAAGATCCACTTTCTTTGTTAACTTTGTTCGTGCCTGAATTATTTTTTTGTGGACAAATTCACAACACTAAAATTAGTGGCAGTCCCAAGTCATACCACCCCATCCTCGCAAGACATACACCTTCAGTCTCTATTACATACTTGTTGCATCAGTCATCAATTTATCAATTTATCACCCACTACCGGCAGCACTTCATAAAATGTGCCTTCATAACTATCCTGAAGATGGCTTTCCCTGACCCTGCCAACCTAGACAACAATGTCTCCGCGGGCTTTAGTGTATATTCAAATTAGCACAGCACCAGGTTTCCACCCAGATGATGGCACTATGGTGTGGGGAATGGACCACCATTCCTCCATCATTGCGGATCAGTTCTATTTATCAAGCTAGTAGTTACCCATCCTCCGAATTTAGTCTTTGACTGGGCAGACCACCATCTGTCATGACAAAAGACGGTCTATCAGCTGTCTTTCAGTTCTCCTTTGTTGGTCGCCCCATCAATCATTGATGGACAATGCCATATTTAGAGTTGTCCCCTGTCACAGGGGGACAGAGGGACCCACATGACAGAGGACAGCAATGGTGGATGGTGGATGCATCCGTTAATGTTGATGGACAAAATCTACTCACAAAATAGCTGCAGCTCCCATTACAAAAGACACTCCTCTAACCACACAAATCATTTACCAGTCACAACACAAACCCCCAGCAGGAGACCTATGTCTTCATTGTTTGTGATATTGTCTAGAAGAAAACACCCAAATTCTTTGAAAATTAGTTAACTGTGATGGTGAATGTGATAATGAGATAATTAGAGCAGAGCTCCAGTTGTTTGGAACAATGGTCCAGACAACAGCAATGAGCCAGAGATCGAAAATGTGGAATTGAATCGTGGATAAGGTGAATGGTATTTGCAATACCACACGCTCATTGTCTGTTCCCTCACAAACAGGGCACACCAAGAGGCCCTGGCAAATAGAGGTGAGTCTCTCAGGCCCCTCGACCTCATGCCCCGGGAGGAGAAGGTGTTGTCCATGCTTCACACTGAAGGCATTGCAGGTGGAGTGGAAATTGGTAAGTACGAACACAAGTTTATCACAATAACTAATTTGCCTTCTCTGCACTCTCACACCCCTAATCTCTAACACAAATCTCTACACTAAAGGCAATCTATTCACAGAATTTGGCTACCTAATGTCTCTCACGACTCGCTACATTCTCTATGTATTCATAATCTAACATTTGCTCATTCTGGCACAACTATCTCCTTAACGAATCTCATATAGGGAGCACAATCAAACAGGCATCATCTTACATTTAGACAGCAAATCAACCCCCACCCTATGTATTGATAACATCTATCAAGTTACTCATAACAATGTAAGCGCTATCCACTCTTACATACTGTCTTTCTTGATCTGATCTGATACAATCCAAAATGAAAAATTTGTGTTAGTACAACTTGGAAAAGATTAATTAATGTCACCAGGGCAAAATGCTCCAGTTCTGGTTTTGAATTCACATATCACTATGTTCTGGAATTTTTTTGTTCTTTTTTTTTATTTACACATGATTCAAATGATACCTAAAAGCTAAGGATTGGAAAGGTTTAGACAAATGTTGACACATTTTGTCAACAAAATACCATTCTACTTTGACATGCATTGTCATCGCACATAACATTGAGTAGGTTGGTCCTTGAAAAGTGCAAGGACTCCTCATTTTGTTTCGAAACAAAACAAAGAGCTCATCTACATAATAGGGGAAAAAGAGTGATTTATATATAAGTCACTCAAAAGCACTACAAATTAGCTAATGTCTGCTGACCAGAGTGGTTCAGCTATTTTACTCAACTGGGGTACTACATACCTCTTCTAATAACAGATAGTCAATTGATGGGACACCATTGCCACCCGATGCACAGAGATTTTTTTGTCGGTCTGTAGGAAAAATACTGTCATAGATATTATGGAAGAACTGAAGTGCTGCGCCTCCACAGAAGGAGGTTGGTGGAGTTACAGGAAATCAGTCAAAATGGATTTCTTCGTATCACACAGAAATGCATAGATCTTTTTCATTTTAAATGTTACCAATAAAGGGCTGTTATTTGTCCTACAAATCAAAAGGACTCATTGTGAATATACATTTAAAATGGATTATACCTTCAATGTTGAACTCCTATGTGAGCCCTCACTAATCTCTCTATGAAGGCTAAGATTGTTCAACATTACTAATATTGACATATAAGTGTTTGCAGAGCTCTACTTCGCTCAGTGTTGCTAAGGCATAGTATGATGGACCCGGGATAGGAGAGCGAAATAACTGTAGGTTTCACAGCTCACACACACTAGGCCAGCCCTGACCTATAAAACCCAAACAACTTCACTCCACTGTGTATCAACATTTCTCCCAAAAAATTCTGATGAAGAATAAACATCTTCTGGCCCCTCAATTCGGTCAGTAGTATTAAAACATTTTGAAGACCAGTTTGACATTCTAAACATGGATGAAGGCCAAGTTGATAATGAACTTAAAATTACTATCAACTATCACTGTATTGAACATTTGTATTTTTTCTTACTTAGCGTGAAGCAGCAAGATCCTAGTTAGCAGTCTTAACAGCATTGACCAGTCTGCATGAGGAATATGTGATGTTACAACGCGATCAAAATGATCGCGGTATGTAACATCGCAGTTTTTACAACGCAAGTCGTTACAACGACTTGCGCTGGAGGGCGCTGGACTTAGGTAAAGAAGATCGCAGGCCTCCAATAGAAGCAGCATTCCTGCCGAAAAGGATGATCTTCAAGACCAGCCAGTCCAGTCTGGTTTGTGTGGCCTGCTCCCTACACCTCTCCCTCTCCCTGAGGACACAAGATTGGTTGCATTCAGCAGAGTCATGTCCCCTTTAGGTACATTAGTGCCCCAACAAACTCTATGTAGCCCCACACTCCCAATGACACTGGCCACCCTAGTCCTGTGACAACCACAGCCATAACATCTGCTGAGCAGCAAAGAGCACATTACACCTGTGGCCACCCACTCAAGGTCACCAGGCAGTTTAGAGAGGGCTGAGGACCTTCTGCACGGAGGGAGGCTCAAAGTGCTGTCAGTGATATCAACACCATGGGTAGAAACCTGTTGGCTGCTGCTATGTGACAGGAAGATCAGCTGGGCTAGAACGAAATCACGAGGGCTCAAAGTGAGATCCGTAGGGTCCAAAATAATCTCCTGGAGTGTCAACAGTACCCAAACCTTACATTATGGGGTGGTGAAGGATGACCTCAGAACATGGTCTTCAGTAGTGTCTCATTTAGCTGCCACTTTCCATGGTGAAGCACCATCTGCCAGCTCGGTCCCAGAAACATCTACAGCAGGCTGCTCCCTGGAAAGTAGGACACTGTGGCAGTCGGAGATACCTGTCACCATCCTCCCATTGACACTCAGGCTGCTTGCTTGGCTTTGAGGAAGAGTCATTCATCTGGCCCGGTTGAGGACAACACCGGAGAACCTATCATTCATCTGGCCCGGTTGAGGACAACACCGGAGAACCTATCACGAAAAAGAGCAAAAAGTTCTGTCCTAATGTGAACTGTGTCTGATCTATTTGCCTTATCCACCTTATGCCCACACATTTCCAATCCATTCATGGACTGTTGTTTCTAAGCAATTGCTGACTCATCTTTATTTCCTTATCCAACATGCAAGATAACTCATTTTTAGATTATTTTGATATTGTAAAACAATAAAATAATGAATACAAATAATGCATATCAGACCTACTTCTCATGAAAGGAATTAAATGCAACATGTATGTGTTATGATTGCATACATACTTCTCCTAAAATTTTATAATTTTGCAGTGCACATTTCATCATAACACAACATTCTAATTATTGTCATTTAAGTATGTACAAGTACTTCTATAGTGGTTTGTTAAATTTGCATTTTGATATAAAAGTGTAATACATCTAAAAGCCAAGCAAGGAAGAAGGACCTGTGAACAATGTGTATAAACAATTACATACAAACCATGCAGCAAGGATACAACAATAGGAAGTTTAGACATAGACTCAATATAAAAACTTCGTGTGAGGCCTAATGACAAAGACAGTATAATTATTGCGATGAAAGGTGGATAATGATTTCATCTATTGTGAAGATGTAAAGTCAGTGTTACATTTTGTTAGCAACTACCTGCTATAGATACATTAACACAAATGATAGTCTTCAGCCACTATTTGGGCCATCCTCATGTTTTACACAGACATTATGCTCAGACACAGTCATAAACTAAACCAAATTGCAACAGAGATGCTACAGCTGACACCATGAAGCCCAAATTCTAGAATTTGTCGCACATACACAACATGTATCAGGACTTTAAATGAAACCCATTTATATTTGCATCACTCTATAAACTGGGAGGTAGTATACCACTATTGTTTTCAGACACCGTCCACCAATGATCATGTAACTTGCACTGCAGATCTTTATATAATCTGTATCTGTGCAGCACTCCAAAGTATTTACCGATGACTTTCTAGTGCCATCGCAGGTGACAGGATGAAGTGACTTAGGAAGGATTAAGCAGAAATATTAATACGTTTGAGACTAACATATTATAATTTGTAAATGTAATACCATTTCTGATAATTAAAAATCAACAGCTGTAAAATATGTATTCTCATATGGCATGCTAGTTATATGTAAGATATAGGTGATATGCTATTGAACATTCAAAACACATTTATAAAAAAATATATGAAACGTAATTAGTGGATTAGTAGCATAAATCCTAAAAAGCGATATGCCCGAAGTGAATACAAACAAATGGTGTTTACATTGCATCACTTAGCATCAGGCAAAAAAGTTTTCAAAAGTTCACTCCTGAGGTCAGTGCGTACATTCACATCTCTGCCAACTTGCTAACGCATCTCACCATTACAGTAGGGTTCCCACTGGTAATCATCATCTGGGATGAATTGAATGTTTCTGCGCAGGGCAATTATGTGAATCTCACAACATAACACAACAATCTTGCTGACCTTGGCAGGATAATAAAGGATGACCCCTCTGGTCTTATCAAGGCACCTGAACCGGACTTCAGGAGCGCAAAAGTCTGCTTCACAGGACCCCTAGGTCACACATGTGCCTCATTAAAGCGGACTTACCCTAGTGATATCGGGTTCCTCAGAGGTGTTAAAATCCATGTACAATTTGGATAAGCCAAGTCCACTGAAAAATATAGTCACAAAAGCAAACATAAGTGAAATTATGTTTTCAAGGTCACAACTGTCCAACAACAATTGACATCAACACAATCTTTGTTACTTACCAAAAGCTAGCCCCTCCATGGTGTAAGGTCTGCCACTTGTATGCAGCTGTTGCATAGCACTAGCGAGTCATGGGTGGAATCTGGAACGTTGAACCTGGAAATATTATACACACAATGGTGATGTAGACATCAGCTATGCAAACCACCTGCACACCAAGGAGTGAAAATGCTTCCTTTTGCAGAACAAATGCTCCCAGTCATGAGGTGGCACCAAAGCAACGTTTTTTTCCATCTACTGTACCAATTACATGTGGTACTCCCCCATTCCATAGAACTCAACCTTAAAATTCGTCAGAATAGCATTATTTGGTGAAAATTGGATGTAGTCATTCATGCGTCTGAGCTTAACATTCAAGACCTGGTCGAGGACATCTGATAAAGTTGGTTGTGACATCTCATTGGAGTCGTTAACTGTGTATTGCAAGGAGCGAGTAGCACAGAAAGGTAACACTGCCTAATCACCACAATAGGTGGCATAGCATCCTGAGATCTTATGTGCAGCAAAGGTTCAGAATAAAGTTGTTGTGCTAAAGCCTCCATGGCAGTACAGTTCTTTATGATGTTCCGTTCCTGCATGGTGTCTATATCTGAATTTGGTTTGTACACAGGTTCATTCTGTTGGCATATCCTACTCTGACCTGCCTGGGGTAGTTGATGGACAAATCTGCAACATGTACGTGCAATGTTATATTTTCATACTTGTTTAATGGATACACTATAAAATATTACAATTTGCCACATGGCAAAATACAAGCACATATTACTTCTGCTGAGACTCACCATGGCTAAAGTGTTGGATAGACATGCGGAGGGGGGCCTGATCAACTGCAGCCAATTACATGGCCTAGCAGAGAGTCAGGTAAGCTGCAAAGCACTTACATTTTTATGTAGCTAATCAAAATAATGTGAGTGACTTGATGCTCTGACTCTAACGTATTCAATGTCACATCCAGCATAATAAAATATATTCATAGCCCTATGATCTGACATTTTGTGATTTATGCACAAGCTAGTGCTAATCAACATTTGTTAGGTATCTTGTGTGTTTAAAATATTACTTTAATTACTGTATTAAATTAATTTTCATATAAGAAATATGAAAAACACCACAAACGCACATATCGTTTTTTTTTATATGCCTGAAACATTACTCTGGGTTTGGTTAATAGTTTTGGAACAAATGTACATTATTATTTTGTATGTAATGTATTTCACAACAAAAAAACAGACATTTTAAATGGTGAGTCACAGTACTTTACCAGTAGGGTATGTTGTGATCCAAAACAAATGACTCAGGCATTGGTTAGGACATGCAAGATCTCCCTTTGCCATGGGGAAGCTGTGTGGTCGACCAGGGCAACAACAATCAGTGACATAATTGTTAACATCCATTGTATAACTTCCCATGTCATGTTTTAGTTTGAATTTTCTTTTAATGTCATTGATGTTTTAGGACATGACAATATCAGACCAAGGGACGCCATGGCTAATGCAAATGAGGACTATACCTTTTAACAATTCCCAGGGATGACATTTATAATGTATTTTTTGTGGACAGGGCACTCCTGACATTTGGAACGGAGTACCCTCTACATAAACCACAAAGGTACTGAGTTTCTGTTTACCAGAATGGGTACTCCATCACAATGTGACATATCGATCCTACACATAAAATGCTAATCCAATACTAAAGAAGGCACTTGTAATAAGTGGGAGGCCTATCCATCACATTGTCATGTAGCAATTTGTCTAAACAAATAATAAATGTGGCCCTGAGTATGGTCCTTAATGGCATTACACAACATTTAGTGATGGCTAATGTAAAAACAATATACGCTTTTCACAATAATATTTAAATACAATAGTCATTATTTTTTAGTTGTTTGACATTTTTCTCCCTCACAACATAACAGATATCCCATCCACCATATTACAACTTACATACGCACACACTTGTAATATGGTTGACAGTATATCCATCACAGTTGTGATACAGTAACATGCCAAACAAAATCTCGATCAGCCCGAATGTATGATAAATAAAAAGGAAACTATATATACAAAAGTATGTTTGATCAATGGTGATGTTGAACAAAAACATGTTTATCAATGTTTCGTTTTTTGTTTTCTTATCGTCCTCTGTGTCGGTCAGCCCCTTTAAAAAGGAGAAGATCTGGCAGGCCATTGCCAGGCAAGTGTGCCAACAAGGGGGGCTTCAGGTGCTGCAGCCTCCACTGCCATAAACATTGGGAGGACCTTCAGCAGTGGACCTGCCTCATCGCCCTCAATAAACTTGAAAAGTCAGTCCAGCAAAAAAACCAGGAGTGGCGACCACTGACCTCCTGATGTTGCGTATTCTGGAGTGGCCTACCCCGGCTTTGATGGTGAGCTGAAGGTCATGGAGCAGTGACAAGAGGGTACGTTTATTCATGTTACAAAATGTGTATATTGTTCTTAACCAATTAGCCCAGTTTTCAGTTTGCAATATAACGTCACAATTAAAAAAAATGAAATGAAGTTCCTATTGCAAGTGACCAATGATATAATAGACTCTGGCCCAGATTTAGGGTTTGGCAGATAGCTACTGCATCACAAATGTGATGGGTATCCCATCCACCTTATTGCAAGTGCCATTGGATATAATAATCCTGTAATATGGCAAACAGGATGTACGCCACATTTGTGACGCAATAACTTATCTGTCAAACTGTAAAACAGGCACATTGTAAATAATGCATTTATAACTTTGCTGATGGGATATATGTTAGTGATGGAGTATTCCCTCAAGAAACTGACAACCTGCCCTTTCATCAAGTGACTCATGAGACTCACACTGCTGTGGTGCACGTAAAACATTTTGACATGCTCACATCTATATTAAACATGATGTGTTGTCATAACTGTGCTTTTAATAACATTCTGTGACATGGTTAGTATCACTTGGTCATTAAATCAGGCTGTATTTTCTATTAGACATCCAGGTCCTGGGCAAGTATGTGAACACACTATTGTGTCAAAGGTGACCTAAGCATTCACTCACACAGACACAGGTTTAGTTTGAGCTTAGGCCTATATAGACATGAAAGATTGATAGCACATATGTACAACTGTGAATGCAGGGCATGAACTATGAGTATATACCATTTGTGGAACATTGCTGTGAACAATATTTTTTTTTAAAAACATATACAAATATGTGCATGATTTGGATTTTGGCAGATGGGATAGTCCCCAGTGGCGGTCCGTGCAGGTAAGCGTGGTGAGGCGGCAGGGCGGGGGTGGGGGCGGGTGAAAGTGACCAACTACGGGATAAGGAATGTGAAATAAATAAAACCACTTACCTTGCGCTTGGCGATGCGGCGAGTGCAATGTAAGTGGTTTTGTTTATTTATTTTATATTCTCTATTCCGTCATTTGACATTTTCACCTCCCCCACCCCCACCCAGCCCCACCGCACTTACCTGCACAGACTGCCACTGATAGTCCCTAAAAGACAAGGCAGAGCACACATAAACCATTTCCCCGGTGCATTAAGCCATATATAACTTGCAATGTATTGGCCAAAATGTATGTCACATTTGTGAGTGTGTCCCCTACAACACACTCTAAAGATGTGACTCACTATTTGAGATTGGATTGCAATCTTGCATACTTAGGGACATTTAGCTTTACTTGAAATTAGTTAATTAGCAGAAATAGTGCATGATTTTGTGATTTATGCATTGGTAGTCTGACACAAAAGTGACAGCTATTCCGTCTGCCTCACTATGAGTGCTAAATAATAAAATGAACTTGTAATATGACAGAGAGAATAACCATGACATTTGTGATGGAGCAACCAGTCTGCCACAATCAACATCAGGCCTGTTATGATGCCCATTAAGTGTCCTTGATTGAGATCAGTATGCTCAAATGTCTAATTTTTGTACTTCTTTGATGTGTGTACCTTTTGCTATTGAACTCCGAAGTATGCTCCTGATGTGTACATATGTCTGTGTTTAGCTTTCTCTGGACCAAGTGAGGGAGACACTGGCCAGACTTCAGGGAACTAGAAGGAGAGTCACTCGGAGCCAGAAGTTGGAGCCATTGACACTGAGGGACACAGTGGCAATGTGGATGATGGGGATGGCCAGGAGATCACTAGTACATCTGACTCTGAGGCCTTCAACTTGATCAGTCTTGTGGTGGTGTCCAAAACAACATAGGAACTCTTCTTGTGTGCCACCAGCACCACCCTCACTCGTGTCCCCGAGAACAAAGCCACGAGTGAACAGTAAACAGGCTAGGGCCTCCTTCACCCCAGGCATGTCTCCCCTTGCCCCCTTCTCACCAGCACTGGTGTCAGAGGAGGTACTAGAGATTCTGAAGAACCTTTCTGTGGGGCAGATGGCATTGTTACATGACATCCAGGGTGTCCGTCAACAGCTCTCACAAGAAACTGATGTCTTGGAAGACATCTGCTCTGCCCTGTGTGCCTTGCAAGAGGCCCAGTCTCTGCTAGTGCCTCCGTTGACACTCGTGCTTCCGGCTCACCTTCCAGATTCCTCCTTTTGCCCATATGCAAAGCCCTAACCCTATTCTGCAACCTGCCCACCAATCAAAGCCTTGACCCTATTCCACCACTTACACCAATAAAGCACTGACCCCGTTCCAAAGCCCACCCTAATTTCTCCTTCTAACCCACTCTCTCCACCTCCTTCCACCTTTCCCTCTATCTCGAAAAAACCTTATACCTCTAAACATTCACATACCGCCAATGACTCCCATTCCAAAACATTCACCTCTCTCCAGAATCCCATTGCCCTGAACCCCCTGAAATGCCAAAAAGACTCCCCCTATCGCAAAAGTAGGTGGCTGGACATAAACCTGCTCCAGACGGATGGAGATCCCCTTGAGGAAAACACTACGGAGATGCGGATGCAAGATAAGTGACTGGAGCATACTGCAGACTGTGATAGAACACTATTTTTTAGATAAGATTTAAATAGGACACTATTTTTTAATACCCAACCCTGGACTTTAGTTTGCTTTATTACAAACCCAACCCTGGACTTTAGTTTGCTTTATTACATTTTAATTGATGTTCTGATATCCAGAGGAAGAAGATTTTTGTTGCCCCTTTTTATTTTTAATTTATACCGTACACAGATGTCACGGTCCAGAGGCTCTTCAATGCGCTCACCATCTACTGTAAGGCCAATCATCTAAAAGTGAAGGTAATGAAAACAAAGGTAATGATAATTTCCCGCAATCTGGTGAAAAGGGGGTCATGGTCCATTGAGGGAAAGGACATTGAGGAGGTGGACACCTACAAATATCTAGGAGATTGGCTGGCCCACTGAGGCCATTTGGCACTGCACATCACTGCCCAACAGGGGGGCAGCAAACTCTTTAGGACTGGCTTTTTGTAAAGTGAAAAAATCAATGAAGAACCCAGATTTATCCCCTCTTCTGAAGGTAATAGGATGCACATTCCTCCCCACCATTGCCTAGGGGCATTGATATCTCGAGATAAAATGGACAATTGGTTGCCATATGTGAGTGCGCAATATGTTGCTTACATAAGCCATTTACTTCCATTTTCAGGTCTTGTGATTTTCTGTCTGTTGTATTGGGGGAGGTGTAGTTCATTTCCTTTCCAGTGTGTGCTAAAGCAAGTGGCAGTGTTGTTGTGGGGCGCTAGTTTGTGTGGCATTCAGAGTGGTAGTGTGTGTGAGAAATACCTTCAGATACTGTGGTTCACATATAGTTACAGTCCTACATTAAGTATGCCTACATCTAGGTTAACTAAATGAGTGCAATGTCTGGCATGTGAGGGTATGTCTTGCCATTGATTTTATGTGCCAGATTTAAAGACGTGAAATCACTGATTTAGTAGTGGAAATATATACTTGGGGTGCCTGGTTGATTTGTGGTATGTGTGGTAAGCAGGAAAAGTAGGATGAAGGGTAGGCTCAGAATAGTTGTGTGATTTATGTTAAACACTCCAATGTGGAATTATTAGTATACATTTATGTTGTAAAAACATCGAAAAATGCTTAATTATAGAATGTTAGCATTATGTTTGTCTGACCATGTCCCTTTTAAAAAGCTGTGCAATCCCTTACTGACTTGAGGTATGGGGTGATAAAATTGTACTTGGTGAGTATTTAATATGGGTATTTAGTGTGCAGCATGTGGCCAGACATGGAGACAGAGTACACTGCTGTTAATTAGGGTTTGGTTTACATAAAGGTACATTTAGTGCCATTGACAGATAACACAGTGCACTTAAAAAAGTTTTTAAAGTTGTGCTTCCCTTCTATTTGTTGTGCATTATGCTATTGTTCATTCGCCATTGCAAGATAGTGCCCCATGACTTGGAGTAGCTTGGCATGTTGACTGAGTAGGTTTTGTGGTTGCTGTGAGCAGGGTTTGGCTATTTGTGCGC
Source organism: Calotriton arnoldi (assembly GCA_963921515.1). NCBI lineage: Eukaryota > Metazoa > Chordata > Amphibia > Caudata > Salamandridae > Calotriton > Calotriton arnoldi. The sequence continues at coordinate 164,933 of CAWUFW010001376.1, forward strand.
TTTTTCCTCCAACACAAGGGTGGAGGATGAACTGGCATGTTTATGTTGATGTAAATTATACTCTAAATAAATATAGCGCACAACAGAGTAGTTGCTTGCTGTTGCTCCCTCCATCATGTTTAGGGTATGCAGCCATCGACAGAGGAAGGAAAATGTGGCAGAGGTGGCAGACGGGTGACTGTCTTTGACCTGTTAAACCACCATATTCTAAATATGACGGGCGGATTTCTGTGGTGGTGGATGGGTAAACAGATGCTTTTGATGGCCTGTCACATCTGCCAGACTGTAAATTAGGCCCACAGTTCTGGCTTGGAGCCCTTCCTTTTTCAACACAGCATAACCATAAATGTAACAATCCTACGGTCTTTAAGCAAAGTTCGAGTTAAAGGCTCAAATTAGTTCAACGGTTCTTTTTACAACATGGCTTCTCTGTATTCTCAAAGTCCATCAAAAGCAACGTCACAGGGAAAGAACAGTCCTTGCGAGTCTAATCCTAGACCCATGTAGCAAGATCTCAACTACAGCAACAGAGAATCACAACTATCTAGTAAAAAGACAGTGAGCTACAAAGAAGCTTATATTCAGGAATCCAAGATGGCTACTGTTGTGAATGTCCCTTGAATGTACCCTTACCCCAAGTGACCGGACTGCATGTGAATCTGTTACATTTACTTTTTGTTGACCAAGTTGATATGCAAATCTAGTGTGTGCGCCGAGACCTAAGCCTCTCCCTGGAAATTCGAGAGTCTACAACACATTCAGTGGCCTGGAAGCGAACACTAAGGGTACCCTCTTCATAGACAAAGGACTACTGGGCATATTGTGGATTGCTGACAGAGGCAGTGGTGGCAGCAAACTGATTTTTGTGGATTTATAATACTGAACAGACCTTTTTCCAGACCTCCAAGCCCCATATGTGTAAAGATCCTTTTGGATGAGACACCCAGACCCATGGTCTGACATCCCCTGTGCATGTCAAGTTCATGTGTGTAAGGTAGGGATGGTAGCAAGACTCAGTGTTGTGATGAGAGTCTAATTGGTGGGATCAGTGGGATCCATTTTGAATAGCCAATTGTCTGACATGGCACATGACGGAAGATGGATTACAGCTTCACCAGACAGTGGAAGTGTATTGCCTACTTTCCTGGAGCTGAAGGGAGGAACCCCAAACATTGAAGTGTTGGGAAGATAAAAAGAGGGCTAACCTTGGAAATTCTTTGAGGACCATTTAGTAAGGGAGTTCTGCTTAGTCTTTCTGGAGCACAGTCATTTGGTGGATGGTATGGGAAATCTGTTGTTAAGGGCGAGGAACTTTCTAGGCAGAGCCCACTCTTTTGTCTTTCTTTAAGTGCTGCTTCAGAGAGCCTGATGACAGCTAGGTGCCTATTCTTTATGCTTCATTGTGCTCATGTTTTGCACAACTTGTGCTTGGAGCGTGCATCATCACTACCTGCTGTGAGAGCCATCATCTTGTACAAGGGCTGTTTCTGCATTGTAGCCAGAATATTACATTTGAAAAGGAACGACTCAAAACAAGTTCCTGGACTTGAAAGTGGATGGACGTCCCCTGTTTGGAAAACCAGTATACATGTGTGACCCAAAGGGTCAAGATGGTCCACCCCTTATTTAGTCATGGCAAAAATCATATGTAGGTCTTGTGAATATTAAGGCTGGGCGTAGTTCGCGAAGTAATGCTTCGCGAAGCTACGCAAAGTGCAGTTCGCACTACGCAAGCTTCGCGTAGCACTACGCGAACTGCGTAGCGCACTGTTCGCAATGATTGCACAGTGCCGGATGCTTGTCCGCACTGTGCAATCATTGAAAACGGCAACTTGCACAGTGCGAGCTGTCTTTTACTGCCGCTCGAGTAGATTTTTACTCGAGCGGCAGCTTTCTCAACGCGGACTGGTAGTTTCTCATCGCGAGCGGTCGCGAGCATACGCGACCACTCGCAATGAGAAACCTGACCTCCCCGCGATGAGAATCTCGCCGGGAGGTTTATTTTCCACGCTCGCGATCGGCAACTTGATGTTGCTGATCGCGAACGAGGAAAAAGTCTCGCCGGGATGTCATTTTGCTTGCTCGCGGTCGCCAACTTGACGTTGAGGACCGCGAGCAAGCAAAAAATGACCGCGGCACTACGCTACTCTACGCTACGCGTGTTTGCAATGTGCTACGTGCAATTCGCGTTGTGCGAAGTAGCGCAAACTTCGTAAACTACGCGAGCGTAGCGTAGCACTTCGCCCAGGGTTAGTGAATATGTAGCCAGGTGTTTTCCTCAGAAGAGTAATAGTAACATGAACTCTGTGGCTCTGTAAGTACCAATTTCTCAAAGCGGCAACACTTTGCTATTTTTATTAATACACTTGCTCCAAGTGACAAGTTTTATTGGGTCAATTGGCAAGAAACTAAAAAAACATACTTTTGCACATTAATTAAGACACTGCAAAGATAAAAATCCATGTGCCACATTTACTAAAAAAAAAAGCGTAAAAGTAGGGGTGGAAGTCTACTACTCTGCCTGAAAGTGATTTTAAATTTTTTTCTAATTCCAAAGTAGAAGGGTTTTTCGCACATGTAAGTCATCAATTCCTGTTTAAGTAACCACTGATGGGAAGTTGAGTCAGAGTCGATTTATTTTTCCTGTGGAGAGTCTATTGCCCATTGGCAACAACTTAACCAAAACCATGATGGTCAGTAAGAGTAACAAGATGTTTCAGCGCATAGACTTCAGGATACTATAAGTAGCGGCTGCTCTTGATAACAAGTGGTGAGGCAGGGGATGGGGAGGTGTGGGGGATGGGGGTAAATAACAACAGCAAAAAAGCACTTACCTGCCACTGCCGGCCACCGACTCAGGATTCTTCTGCTTCGGTCTTGACTTCGATTCCCCCCAGGCTGGTGCACACTGTGCAGGCTCCTAGGCGCCAATCAAGACGCTGCTCTCATGTTGGTAATACTGTTTACCAGTATGAGAGCAGTGCCGTGATTGGCCTGAGTGGGCTGGTTTGATGCTTGCTCAGGTTTTAGGAGCCTGTGCCTCTTCTCCACCTGGCTGTGCAGCACAGCTCAGGTACAGAGAGATCAAAGTGCGCATGACAGTTTGGCCAAACTTAGACAGCTAGCCAAAATGTCATGCGCACTTACAGTGTGCACTATTCCTCCCCTGCTGTCATTATGGCCCCGCTCAGACTTGACTGGCTCTAGCGGGGAAAGAAAAATAAAATTATAATAAAATGGTTTTATTATCATTCTATTTTTCCCGTTTCCCTCAGCTGGCTCTCAGCTGGGGTGGGGGGGGCGACATTCCTCTGCCATAGCAGAGGAGTCGCCGCTGAATACTATACCCTACAAGATGCTCAATTGGAACCTTCAAAGTCTTTGATAAGCACATGAACCTCTTTCAGTGTGATGAGTTCAGGAAGGTAAATCCGATGAATTCTAAACAGCCAGAGCATAAAGTGAAGAGGTCACAGGGATTGGTGCTTCTCTGTGGTGAAAACCTAGGGCCATATTTACGAGTCTAGTGGCACAGGGCAGTGCAGCAAGTCGCCTTGCTGCGCTGCCCTGCATTACAGGGAAAGGGCAGGAATATACTGTATTTTCACAATACGGTGCATTCCTGTCCTTTCTCCTTGCACTGGTGCCATTTTGGCAGACTAGCTCCAATGCAGGCACCCTTGCACTGTGGTGCAAAGGTGCCTGTATAGTAGGCAGGATTGTTTTTGTGCAGTAAGGACCACCTTCCTGCTCAGAAATAATCCTGAGAGGCTTTTTCTTCTTTTTATGTGTGCTGCAGAATGCAGCACACATAGAAAGAGGAACAAACTACGCAAAATTAACATATATCTCTTTGTTACGGCTCTCCTAGGGAGGAGTATATTTTGGCACATTACCAGGTTTGCCGGGTTTAGTAAATCTGGAAATGCATCAAAAAACCATGGGAGTTGTGTGGGATCAACCACGCAACATCATTGGAATGCCTCCCTTGCGCAGAGTAATGCAACGTAGTGATTAGTGCTGCATTGCAATACTCCAGATTTTTTAAGCCATTTAGGTTTGCATTGCTTTTGCACCAATTTGCGTGGTGCAAACTGGGTCATACACATGGCCCCTAGTATACATGATCTTACAGAGATCACCCCGGAAGGTGAGGGTATTGCCCATGTTCCATTCAGGCACTGCAGGAGGCTCTGGCATTGGCTGCGCAGCCTGTAAAGGAGTACCTGCAGAGGCATCTATGACACATGCACCTGCAGGTTTGCCAGTCCAGTCTGAGGTGTTAGTGAGCCGTCCCGTCAGATGATGACTCCAAGGTGCCGCTCGGACGTCCCCTTGGTGCCAGGATTACAGGAGAACCAATAAAGCCCCATTCCGGCAGCAGAGGTGGACGCCTACCAATGGACGGAGGCGCACCACCTACAGACACGATGGGGTCACCACCTAGAAAGAGGCACCTGATGTGCCCAGCTATGGGAATGCCCCTGGGCAGAGAGGCTTCATTGGATATGCCTCTTCTTGGTGTAAGGACCCCAGTCCAGCGAAAGAGAGGCCTGCTACCTTATGTTATGTTCTCTTTCAGGCATAAGTCATAGTAACATTGCAATGTTCTTGGATTGAAATTTGATCCCTTCATAATGGAGCACTACATATGGAGAATGGATATCAGCCCTCACACTTTCTTGTTGCTGACATCTTAGAGCCTTGGAAACTGTTACTACCTTGAGGAAAACTGTCCGAAGATGTTGGGTGTGTGTGCCTTTTTTTAGGTCAAGCCTGGGCAGCGCAGGCGCTGCTCTGTGAGGCATGCTGTATTCAGGTATGGACTTGAAGCTCCGCCCATTTTTGCCCATCTTTTCAATTGGCTCCTGTTACTGTCCTTTTGAAATCATTGCTTTTGATTCATGAATAGGCTTAGAAGTCCCTCCTTAGTACCGCCTTGTCTGCATTTGTAACCTTCCATGAGGACTGGACTTTTTACTTGTGCTGTTACACGGTCTGTTTTATCTACAATCTGTGAGCCCTATTTTCTTTAATGATTTTCCCCTATTCCCCCCACGATGTGCTTTCCTGCAAGGGTGCCCGCTTTGCCTCCGGGCACTGCGCTACAGTTTCAGCATAGTGCCCGCTTTTACATTTTTATTACAAATAGGGCCAACTTGCACCTTTTCACGTACGTTAATTTTTTATTTGGCAGCGCGGCACGCTTTTACTATAGCGTCCGCGTGACTTTATTTTCTTCGGAACTTGCCCCTTTTTATATGCATTGTTTCTTATTTTGCAAGCGTGCATGCTGTGCGCCTTTATTTTCTTCTCAACTTGCCCCTTGTTATATGTATTGTTTATTTATTTTGCAAGTGCAGCACGCTTTTACTATTACGGCTGCGCACGTTTTCTTTCCTCAGAGTAGCAGCCAATGGTGGCCGCACACCTTTTTTTCAACAATAACAAACCACACCCCCGCCCCTTCCCTCTACAATTGCCGTCGGAACCGGAAGAAGACATCTCCGTGGCAACCAGCAGCTGCAAGCACTCGCGTTCCAAGTCAGATTTCACTTCTATAGGTAAGCACCCTCTCACTATGTAACACATGGCAGCCGACTAGCATTATCGAAACTTTGACCTATTGGCATTGTAAATGACAATGGCTTTTATTTATGTGCACTTTGTCGTTGCTTGCAGGTTTTCAAAGCACATAAATAAAAGTCATTGTCGTTTACGATGCCAATAGCTCAAAATTTCGCAAATGCGAGACCTATTGCATTGCAAATGCTTGTCCAATTTACTTTTAAATATTAATGGTTTTAATAAATGTCTGAAACCTTAAAGAAAATAGAACACCTAGAAAGCAACAACAAGCGCAGGTTTTTAGGAGACTTTTGCACTATGTGACTGTTTTTTAGGCTGTCCATACCTGCTGTGCAGAGTTGTACTTAGCGTCCAATGCGTGAAAGGGCAAATGTGCAAAAAACAATTTTTCCCTTCTGTATCCCAACTCCCCACCAAATCTTGAGGTGATCTTATCCTCTTCCGGTCTTGGAAGAATAGTTACTCTATCCCTTGACTAAAATAACCTCCGACCATTTCTAACTTTCGAAGTCAGATTTCAGTTAGTGAATGCCCACAAACATATATGTTTGTGTGCGTGCTCACAGATTTACACAGCAAACCACTCCTTGTGCATTCCACTTCCCACTCTTTGCATAGGAATGACTACTCTTCATTTGTTTGCACTCGTGATGGAGAAATCTGCCGTGGTAACAGAGATTATCGAAGTGAGAATGTCCACCATCATCCTAAATTAAATAACCGCTATTCTCCAAGGTCTCTGCAGCCCTTGTAATCGCTGAAGGGAGGTTCTCGTTTACAACAAGCACTTGTGGGGACCCTGAAAGCCTGGCGCTCAACACCCAGCGGTATGTATTTAGGCCGTTACCCCTGAGCTCTCTTACCAGTGCACAAATGGGTTAAAGAGCAGTAAAGTCGTTCTGCTCCACGTGCCGAGCGGCAGGGCTTTCCCATTCTGGTATTGCTGCGCGCGCGCGCGCATCGTGAGCACCTGTCTCAATCTACCTATCTCCTGACCCCCCTGGAAACCTCGCAGGCACGGAGGTTGCCCTCAGGGCTAGATTAGGCCGGTGGGTTTAGAAATGGACCCTGCTCTCCGAGCCAGCCAATATCAACATATCAAAGGCAGGCATCAACAGAACATATCTGTAGAGATCCATGGAATTGTGTGTTGCACTGCGTAAATCCCATAATAGATTTAATTGGATTAATTCCGGGGACAGAAGGGTAGGGAGAGGGCAGATGATGAATGCTGTGATAGCGGACAAGCACGTCGGTATCTGCGCAGGGGCCCGTGCGTGGGTATCCCTTTAAGGCAAAACCTGCACGTTTAGTGCTGTAGAAACTCCGATTATTAGTAAGTAATTTGCTAAAGAACACGATAGATGCCGCAATAAAATTCTAATATTTAATAATACCACTGACCAGGGTCGGACTGGGACAAAAATAGGCCCAGGATCCAAAATAAAAGTGGCAGCTGTAGCGAAGCAGATAGCTAAAAACGTGGCACATATTTGGAAATCAGGTTAGTTTTGAAATGGTGAAGTCAACCTGTATGAGTATTTTGCAAGATATGGGAGAGTGCATGAATTTTTGCTTGCTGCAGGCATTGTTTGGTAATATCAGGCAAATCTACAGTAAAAACCACCCCACCTGGTCATAACAAAACAGGCCCGCGTGCTACTAAAGAAAACGTCCCACCAGCCCATCGGGCACTACCTGATTGCCCAATAGGCCAGTCCAACTCTGCCACTGACTGTTAAGGCAATGGAGTGATCGCTGACAGCCATGAAAGCTCCCTTAGACAATTATGTGAAAGTGAAGAATGTCTATAAGCACTGCCTTGATATTTGAAGGCTTCAAGGTGATAAACATATACAAGGGGTTCAATTAAAGCATAACTTACAAGCAAAATTGAAAACGCAGAGCTGATTTGTGTGACGTATTCACAACAGGTTCTCATCCCTCCCCTGCTGTCTGCACAGTGGGCGAAATGACGGACTTGAGCATGCTTGCGCCAACATATGGTTCTAGTTATAATTCTGCACGTCTTTGACAAGTTGGGTCATGCTGGTAAAAGCCAGACATTTAAAGGCATGCTTCAAATGTGTTTCTCGAAAACTAGTCAAATCATGTTGATGGGCCATTTAAGGCTCGTCTCCATGAGATGTCCAATAGGACGCAGCAGTGAACTGCAAGAGCGTGTACAACCCTGCCACAGAGGATGATGGAACAAATATGCACAGAGAGGGGTTTTGTTCAATACAGAAACTGCATTGTTTACTATGTTACTTGATGGAAGGAGCAAACAATAGCAAAACTCCGGTAACTAAAAACAAACAAACAAGCAATGGCAAATCAAATATTTCTTGCCTTTGAGACCTACCGGCTCTGCCGATGCCTTTTGTTTATGCAGATGTTGTACAGCATGAACAAAATTTAAGCTAAAGGTGTGATGATGTGGCCACATCTTTTGTAGGTGCGACTGCATTATTTTGTAGGTGAATGTCATGTGTGCGCCTTTTTTTTTTTAGTTACCGATTCGTGATAGGTTAGTAAATAAATAAAATATGAAAATAAAGTAGCATGAAATCGCTTTTATTTATAAAGTGAAGGGCCTGCAGCAAATTGCTGCCTGACCCGCCAAAAACGACCGCATGAGGTTAGGGAGGGGCACTGGGAGAGCGGGTCAGGCTAGTGAGTTAGGGGTAGGATGGGAAAAGATACACATGAGGGAGGGAGCGAGCACAAGGAGGATGGGAGGACACAACAAGGCAGAACACAGCACTGGGTGAAAGAAGAAGCAAACAGGCAAGTGCAACATGGAATGCAAGGGAAGAGAAGCAGGATGAGAATACTAAGCCCAGGGGCAGAGAAGCAGACAGACGAAAGAGAGCAACATGAAGTGTAAGAGGGAAAGAAAAGGACACGAAAGAGAAAGCTGAAAAACACATGTACTCTCATAGTGAACTTAATTTTAAAAAGTAGTAGCAATGGAACAACACTCTTAAGAGACTGTGCTTCAGGTAGGGACAAACACAAGCTGGACAAGGAAGGCCATTGAATAAGAAGCAAGCAAATGAAAGTGACAAAAAAGCCAACCAATGGTAAGCAGTGGAAGGGCTTTAAGCCCATTGTAAGTTATTGGTAAGCCTACAATAGGTATTTTGCAACCAGACAGCTTGCTCTGTCTTCTAGGCTCGACTTAAAGAATCAAGGATAACCAGTTGGGTTGTCCTTGTTCGGAGTTGCACAGACTGCAAGTGTTTTGATTAATTCCCTTCACCCTCCTACAACACACAAGTATATAGAGAGAAGAAACTCTAACTTGGAACCCAAGAATTATAGATTTTTAGAAATACTTGTCTTTGTTCTGGAAATTCAATAATTATTTAAAGCTAAGTTGTTATAAGGAGCTTGAAAGTTCTGATTAATGGTGTGAGCACTTTGCTGTTTTCCTTTGCTTTTTGGAATAGAAGTGTAGCTTCTAAAAGGCTTTGAGGGAAGGAGGAGAACTGAGGGTTCTCTGAACCACACCAATGAGGACTTTAATATTTAATCATAAAGTTTAGAGATGTTCTTACATTGCAAGTGAACAAGACACTATCCACACTTATTCACCATTCGGTGCAGTAATTAAACATTATTTGTTCTTTTGAATCCTATGTTGAAATATTGTTGATCCACTTAGGGAATTAGGTAAATAGTTATGAAGTTATACCAACATTGTTCATTTGCTATTTCCTACAGTATGGATTGTGTTCTGCAAGGAACGGTGTCTAGCTTAATGATGTCAGAGCATTAAAGCATCTGAAAAAGGGGTTGTTATAAAACATACCAGCTCTAGGTCAACTGTTGATGTTAAAACTGCCCATTCCGACGGGACAATAATGAATCTACACTTCGTATATAGTGGTAAAAAGTTCTCCAGCATTGAGGCTGTCATAGATTCATAAACTTAAACCATTCCCTGGCTTCAGACTGGGAATTCATGGCACTTTAAAATAGTAATACACAGTTTTAAAATGGTCATGGGCTCAACAATAATGTTTATTTAGTAGTATATCTACCCTACATGAAACAACCCAAACTTTAGCCAATGAGGTGGAAGCCCTAGAGGGCGCCAAAGCCCGATTTATGCTGAAGGTCGTGTGTGAGGGAGGGAGTTCCTGTAAAGAGCTCTGCTCTATCTTGACATATTTGCTGGATTTAAAGGATATTAACCTTTTCTTGAACTTCTCTAGAGTTTTGCCAGCCCTAGCTTCTGCTACAGTGTACGGTCAGTTGTTTCTTGGATTATTTGACCTTTTTCTGACCTGGGGAGAAGCTCAAGCTACCACCAAGACTGCTAAAGAGGAGAGATTGCTTTAAAAACCTCTGCTGTCAACAAAGACCCAGCCGAGAACGAACAAACTAATGAAGGTGACCACAATGATGACCTTGTCGGTGACTGCTCCGTGGATGATGCCAATAACGACTACATTGTCAGTAGCCCCATTGATGACACCGTTGATTACTTTGTCAAGTACAGGGTCGATGACGATGGGGCAGGACATATTTATTCCTCATTCACCAGAGGCTCTATCTTTTTTGCAAATTCACACCTGACCATTACAAGTCTCCTCGCAACTAGAAGATCCACATTCAAGATTCAGAACTGGAAGTAGACATTAGCAACCCAGAAGTTTCAGACACGGGCTACATTCCATCCCATCTGCATGTGTAATGCATTCTAGACTAGGAGCCCACAGGAGAGGACAATGGGCAATTTCCCTGTGATGGCAATTGCAGGGGAAGGCATGCGATGCAGCAGGAGTAAGGTGACTGTCAGAGAAGCAATAGCCAACCTTACTATGCAAGGCAGTACTCTCAGGACCCTCCCATGATGTAGGTGCCCATAGTCTTCTTTAATGACCTGAATCAAATAATAAATCCCTACCAAAAAATTGGTTCCTTAGCAAAAAACCATACTATGTGGTTCTCCAACAGGTGCCTATGCCTCCTACTTCTGAACGACAAACTCCGACGCCACCAGCCCAACCAAGAGTAACTCTCCCTTCTCAACCGCTCTTGTTATGAAAGCATCTTCCTACAGAACCCTAACCATCAGGGTGCCCAGTACCCCCTACACCTCAGGAATTGGATGTGGATGAAGATAAGCAGTGCAGCGAAAAGGGGCGAGCCAGAGGAAGAGGCAGGTGAAGTTCCTGTGGGTGATGGATGATGATCCCTCCCAACAATAGAATGATGAATGGAGAGATTTCATTCTTCTTGAGGAGGGAGAAAACCTCCCCTCGTAGTCCAAAACACCTCCCGATTATATTGTTCGTTCCCATTCTCTATAAGAGAGAGCAACAAAGAGATTTGGTCTACAAATGGTCACAGTGGAAAATGAAGGCTTTCTCTATGACTACAAAGAGAAACTTAGCACATCAATTATATCAATACAATTTCTAGATGATTTGTGGAAAAAGGGCAAAAGCTAATGAGGACACCTGCTACAATTTAAACTATAATTTCTTTAAAAAAAATCTATTGCACTAGACTCTGTGTCTCCAATCTCACTGTCAATCCAAAGCCATATTAATCACCAAAGTGTCAGCACAAAGATGATCAAAAAACCCAGTCATGCCTATACCTAAATCCCCATAAAGGGAAGGAGAGTGTGTTGATAACTTTTGACACAGAGTCAGCACCATGTTGCCAACCTTCATCAAAGTGGTTAATGCACTAGCCATTTCTGGATGATAGTCTCCCAGTCAGCCAACCACTTTTGAGGTTCGGCTATCGCCTATCTGGATCCTATACATCTCTCTGGACATTATGTTGCCCTGCATAGGATTCATACCATTCTGCCATCTAAGGCTGAGACCAACACACAAGAATTATTCCTTGAGTGGCAGTAAGGATCAGGACAAGGCCTGTTTGGAAACTAACATCAGCCCTAGCAAAAATGTGCAAATAGGCCACACATTGCAGGAAACCTTTACTAGAGTTGGTCTATAGCAGCCCATCCAGCTCTGAAAGCAGTCCCGTAGCCTGCAGTACACTGAGAAAAAGCTACAGTGTCAGTATGGTCAATCCGGACCTGCTCATGGTTGTGAACGATGGCATAAAAATATATTGCTGCCTCAAATAAGCTTTGCTGTGGTGGAGATTTCCAGAATACCTCAGCACAGGTCCCCCATTTCATCCAGCAAAAGCCAGAATCATAATGGCAACAGAGGCATCCATGAAAGATTGGGGAGCTTTCAACAAGAGGCCTGTGATTAGAGGAAGAGAAATCCCTCCACATCAGCGTCTTGGAAATGAGGGCCATTTGGCTTGGTCAACAGGTATTTCTACTATGTCTAGAAAAGCATGTTGTCCTGATTAGAACAAACAGCACAGCGTCCATGTATTACATCCCCAAACAAGTTAGTACACGATCCTTCTCTCTCAGAGGATATGCAACTGCTATGGGTCTGGGCAATAGTGAAAGGCACAGATATCTCTGTTGAAACTCCTGTAGGGATTCGAAAGGAGCAGGCAGATGCCATTAGTTACTCCCTGTCAGGTTGCTACAAGTGAGAGCTCCACCACAAACAACTTCAAGACATCTCCAAGAAGTGGGGTTTCTCCATCTATCTGTTTGCTACCGTGGGGAACAAAAAAGGAACTTTCTATGCAAGCAAGTACAATGCCTTCTTGTTGAAGTGGTCGAACATTTGCCTGCACCCTCCACCATTTTCTCTCATACCCAGAGTGCTGTGGAATGCAAGATGAAGTCATTTTGATGATATTAATAGCCCCAGCATGGCTACGCTAGTTTTGGTGCATCAACCTAATGATATTTGCTGATCCTAAATAAAACAGAAAAGACAGCGGCGGACTATATAGGTTGCACCTCAATCGTCAGTCAAAACAAGTGCAATATCTTGTGCACAATTCTTCCAGCACCTGCCGCTGTTTGGTGCCACTGTCCAGTAGATCCAAGATTACAAAATGTGAGAAGGTGCACAGAAAGAAGTCCAGTTGCGGTATGAATTTCAATTTATATTGAAGATAAATAATAAAGGAACTATTTTGAAATTCATACTGCAACTGGACTTCTTTCTGGTGCACATTCTCACATTTTGTATATTTGCTGATCCTATTCAAGAAATATCTGTAATTTCTCAACAGGAAACATGGGCAAGTTCTGCATCATGACTTGAAGTCACTGAATGTGATAGTATTGAACCTGACCACCTAGAATGTGCACATTTCAGTAGACTGCAGGGCAATTGTTCTGCAAGTATGTGCTCATGTAGGACCAAGACTTATAATGCCTAGTAGAAATGTTTCTGTCTAGGGTGCAAGAATAAAGTACTAAATTCCATTTCTACATCCACACAAATACTTCCTTACCTACTCCACTTAGGCTTAGCTTCAGTATTCCTTGTTCAGGGACCATTTGGCATCAATATCAAGGTTCAGAAGGAACAACAATGCTTTCCCTTTATTTTCGCAAAGGATCATCAAACAATATATATCGGGCCTCCAGTTCCATGAGAGCTGAACACTGTGATGCAACCTCCCTTTGAGCCAATCCAAAGGGCGGTTCTCAATAGCTATCATCCAGTAGTGCTTCTGGCTTCCACCTCCTCAAAGAGAGTGGGGGGAACTCCAAGCTTTCACAGTAAAGGAGCCATATTTGAACTTCACAAAGGAGAAAGTCACCTTGTGCAGGGAAACAGCGTTTACAACGCTGTTTCCACAATGCAATGGCTTTACAACGCAGTCATTACAACGACCGCGTTGTTACCATGCGTGCCATTACATCGCAAGTCGTTTCAATGACTTGCTGTAGGGGGCGTGCAACACCAGGGAATGTGTTGGGTTTTAAATCCAACACCTTCCCTGCTGTTGCGCAAACTTGAGTAGGAATAGTAATTAATACTATTCCTAAGTCCAGCACGCCCCCTACAGCAAGTCGTTGAAACGACTTGCAATGTAATGGCACGCGTGGTAACAACGCAGTTGTTGTAACGACCGCGTTGTAAAGCCATGCGTTGAGAATGTATGCGATGTAACATCATACATTCCCTTGTGCATCAAGCCAAAGTTCATGCCCAAATCACCCTTGGACTTTCACTTGAAAGAACCCAACATTCTTCATTCTCTTTCAAACCCCATTGTCATCAGCTGAGAGAATTCTACAATCACTGAATGTGCGGAAGTGTATCTTACATGAACACCATACAGTTACCCGAACACCTCTTTATCTCCTTTCGCGGACTGGGCAGGGGCTGTCCTCCGTCGCTCAACCTTCATCACTTTCTAGTATAATAAAGCAAAGCACCCTCTTTCAGACAGAGTGAAGACACATTCCTCTAGAAGCATATTAGCAACAGATGAACTCTACATGGAAGTGTCATTCCCAGATATCTACCAAGCAACTACGTGAAAAAGCAGGCATGCGTTCATCAAGCACTACTGCCTGGACTTGAATGCAGCAGCTGGTTCTTCAGTAGGCTAAATAGTCATACGACACCTCTTTCATTAAAGATTAGACTGCTTTCCGGTTAATTTGAAAGTTGACATCCTGCACGCCATTCTGATTCAAGCATGTGAATTTATGAAAGACCAAATACTGGAGAAAAATTCAGTTACTCCAGTTCTATAGTGTTGGGATCTTTCATAGATTTACATATGAACATTCCTCCGTCCCAATCAGAGACTTACTACGTATCTTGGTTAGGCCTGTGCAAACGTTTATTTAAACTGGAGTAATCAGAGTAATTTTGATTATTCAGCATTATTCTTTTGATGCAAAATTACCAAAAATGACAAAATAATGCCAGTTCGCATAGTTATGAGTAATTTGGCACAAAATTCCCACCGCAGGAGCACAGGAATAATGAATTTAGCGAGTGCGAGAGACTGTTGCATGTTGCTGCTCACATTCTGTTGCATTTAGCACTATTTTCTTAGCGTAAAATGCATCCTTGGGTTCATTTTTTGATACGAGCGTGCAGTTGCACTAAGAAAATAGAGGTGAATGCTGGGATATGTTCCTCCTGTAATTCTGCATAATCTCATATAATGTTGCTGTAATTTCACGTAATTACGGAACAGCAAATTACGTGAGCTACATCCATCCCTACTCTTGGTATCATTAACACCTTTGCTATTGAAATCTGAGCTACGGTGACCTCTATGAGTAGTAGCGAGCTCAGCACTTCTACCAAACTGGCTAAAGTTTTGGTTAATTTAATTAAGATGGACGTATTGCTAAACAAATACTGTTTCGAACCTCTGGCCACTTTAGAATGCTTGTTGCTGTTTTCAAAGTACCAGGGATTACCAGCCTGAGATCAGGAAATGATTCAAGCATGTGAATCTATGAAACGGTGGGCAGTCAAAATATCGAATTTTAAATATCGACCTACACTAATATCGAGTTTTTAATATCGTAGGGACAGAATATCGAAGTCAAGAATATTGTTGACCAGAATATCGACTTTAAGGTAAGTAATATCGATTTTTTTAATATCGAAGTAAGTAATATCGAAGTCATTAATATCGTTAGCAAAAATGTAGTTGTAAATAATATCGATTTTTTTTTAGTGTTATGTATTTTATATGCATGTTTAACATTTTTTTAAAGTTTTTACATTATTTTTAAATATATGTATTAAATGTTTAGAAAATAGTAATTTTTTTTAAAGGACATTTTGCGTTTTAGTATCAGAGCGGGTTGTGGGTTTATAGGGGAATAGGGTGGGAAGTAATTTAATTATAATTAATTAATTAATATGTTTTTATTTATTGTTATTCATTGTTAATTAATTGTTAATTATTAATTGATAATTAATTTATATTAATTGGTTAATTTATAATTATATTAATTATAATTAATTTATTACTAATTTTTATTTATTGTTATTGTTAATTAATTTATTGTAAATTAATTATTAATTGGTAATTAATTTTAATTCATTGATTAATTGGTAATTAAATTAATTATGTTATTTTTAATGTGTAGCGGGTTGTGGGTTTATAGGGGAATAGGGTGGGAAGTAATTTAATTATAATTAATTAATTAATATGTTTTATTGATTATTAATGTACTGTTAATTAATTATTAATTGGTAATTAATTTTTATTAATTGATTAATTGATAATTAAATTAATTGTGTTATTTTTTTATGTGTAGCGCGCTATGTGTTTATAGGGGAATAGGGTGGGAAGTAATTTAATGTTCTTTAAGTAAATATTAATTAAATTTAATAGGTATTTATTAATAATTATTTTGTTAAATAATTATTAATATGTTATTTATAAAAATAAAAATAAATTATAAGTATGTTAATTTAACCCCTACGCGATCCTACATTTTCCCTACTGTTGCACTAACTGGAGTGGGAATAGTAATTTTTACCCCTACGCTATCCAACACTTTCCCTACTGTTGCACTCACTGGAGTGGGAATAGTAATTTTTACCCCCCGCTATCCAACACTTTCCCTACTGTTGCACTCACTGGAGTGGGAATAGTATTTTTACCCCTATGCTATCCAACACTTTCCCTACTGTTGCACTCACTGGAGTGGGAATAGTAATTTTTACCCCTACGCTATCCAACACTTTCCCTACTGTTGCACTCACTGGAGTGGGAATAGTAATTTTTACCCCCGCTATCCAACACTTTCCCTACTGTTGCACTCACTGGAGTGGGAATAGTAATTTTTACCCCTACGCTATCCAACACTTTCCCTACTGTTGTACTTACTGGAGTGGGAATAGTCATTTTTACCCCTACGCTTTCCAACACTTTCCCTACTGTTGCACTCACTGGAGTGGGAATAGTAATTTTAACCCCTACGCTATCCAACACTTTCCCTACTGTTGCACTCACTGGAGAGGGAATAGTAATTTTTACCCCTACGCTATCCAACACTTTCCCTACTGTTGCACTCACTGGAGTGGAAATAGTAATTTTAACCCCTACGCTATCCAACACTTTCCCTACTGTTGCACTCACTGGAGTGGGAATAGTCATTTTTACACCTACGCTATCCAACACTTTCCCTACTGTTGCACTCACTGGAGTGGGAATAGTAATTTTAACCCCCGCTATCCAACACTTTCCCTACTGTTGCACTCACTGGAGTGGGAATAGTAATTTTTACCCCTACGCTATCCAACACTTTCCCTACTGTTGCACTCACTGGAGTGGGAATAGTAATTTTACCCCTACGCTATCCAACACTTTCCCTACTGTTGCACTCACTTGAGTGGGAATAGTAATTCTAACCCCTACGCTATCCAACACTTTCCCTACTGTTGCACTCACTGGAGTGGGAATAGTAATTTTACCCCTACGCTATCCAACACTTTCCCTACTGTTGCACTCACTGGAGTGGGAATAATAATTTTAACCCCTACGCTATCCAACACTTTCCCTACTGTTGCAGTCACTGGAGTGGGAATAGTAATTTTTACCCCTACGCTATCCAACACTTTCCCTACTGTTGCACTCACTGGAGTGGGAATAGTAATTTTTACCCCCCCCCCGCTATCCAACACTTTCCCTACTGTTGCAGTCACTGGAGTGGGAATAGTAATTTGTACCCCTATGCTATCCAACACTTTCCCTACTGTTGCACTCACTGGAGTGGGAATAGTAATTTTTACCCCCACCTATCCAACACTTTCCCTACTGTTGCACTCACTGGAGTGGGAATAGTAATTTTTACCCCTACGCTATCCAACACTTTCCCTACTGTTGCACTCACTTGAGTGGGAATAGTAATTTTTACCCCTACGCTATCCAACAATTTCCCTACTGTTGGCACTCATTGGAGTGGGAATAGTAATTTTAACCCCTACGCTATCCAACACTTTCCCTACTGTTGCACTCACTGGAGTGGGAATAGTCATTTTTACCCCTACGCTATCCAACACTTTCCCTACTGTTGCACTCACTGGAGTGGGAATAATAATTTTAACCCCTACGCTATCCAACACTTTCCCTACTGTTGCAGTCACTGGAGTGGGAATAGTAATTTTTACCCCTACGCTATCCAACACTTTCCCTACTGTTGCACTCACTGGAGTGGGAATAGTAATTTGATTTTCTCTGCTATCTAATATTTTGTATTTTTTTAGCTAATGTACTGTATAATTATTTTTAAAAAGATGTAAAATAATTTTAATTATTTTAAATTTGTTACATATATTTATTAAATTTTTATTTATATTATTGTTTTATGTGTATAGATGGATTTATAATTTATAAAAATAAATTAAACAATTTATAAGTTATTAAAATAAATATTAAAACATATTAATAAGTAAGTATATATATATTATATATTATATGTATATGTTTCATGTATTTTTAAATTATATATATTACTTATAATTTTTAAGCATTTTAAAATATTTTTAACTGTTTCTTTTAATTATATGTATTATTTACTTTATTTTACAATATTTTTTAACTTAAATTAAAAACGATATTTTTAACAACAATATTTTTGACATCGATATTTTTTTTCTCGATATTTTTGTACTTACCTTAATGTAGATAGGTTGTCGATATTCTTGTCTTCGATATTTTTGCTGTGATATTTTTGTAGGTCGATATTGTGACCTTCGATATTTAGTCAGTGATTCCTATGAAACATACCAACACTGGAAAAATTGATTTACAGATGTTGAAGAAATCGGTAAATAGGAGATTTGTCCAGACACATATTAATTTACAAGCAATTGGAAGACGTGCAGTCCAGACACTGAACAAAGAAATCAGCTGACAAAATACAGATTTTGCAATGAATTTATGTAGAAGTTTATGATGAATCGGAGAGCTATGATGTCAATTTGCACACAAATTATA
Organism: Calotriton arnoldi; assembly: GCA_963921515.1. Taxonomy (NCBI): domain Eukaryota; kingdom Metazoa; phylum Chordata; class Amphibia; order Caudata; family Salamandridae; genus Calotriton; species Calotriton arnoldi. The sequence goes on from CAWUFW010001376.1 coordinate 183,368, forward strand.
GGTAAAAGTACAAAGTTGAAAAGATCTCCTAACACCATGGATAGCTCTTTTCTGCATTGTTCAGGGGCTAGCACTCGCTTATCGATAAAACAGGGCCTGCCTTTCTTGAAATGTGAGCAAGAGGTTAGGACTGAATCTTCAGAATGTATGACTCCATTCACAATATTTAGGTAACTGTGTGCACAAACTGGTTTTGGAGTAGTATATCTCTATCAACTTCCAATCAACATGAAAAAATACATCTCTTCCTGACATATCTCTCTACTATGGCCCTTCATATCAACAAAGTCTTCTGACTCCTTTCCCTACACACTCATATGGTCCTGCAACACAGGTAGCCTGCTCTGACTTATAGATCTGGTATGGTGCAAAACATACTGAAGATGCATAATTTTATTGTAACCAGAACCTGCATGTACCCAGGAAAAAAATGGATCCCACCATCTTTCCTTCTGAATAGTGGTAACTACAGATTGTTGTGCAAGGTATTGCTTGGTGAAATGCCCTTCAGCAGTCTTTAACATCACTTTTGTTTACTGAGTTTACAAGAAAACCCATACCCCCATCTACACCCTGTGGCTGGTTGGCACCAGCAGAACACTAAGTAATATCTTTGTTTGCTGGTCAAAGGAACAATTCACCGACCCTTCAAGGAAAGAGATAAACAATCATATAAGAAAAACAGCATGTTCAACATCAAATACCCCAAACCCTTCCACTATCACAGATGTCGCCTCTTGGTTCCAGACCACTTCCTGCAGATAACAGTTCAACATGTGTGCACGTCCATCACCACCCCGCCCAAGAGAGCATTGAAATCAGCCAAGCCTCCAATCCAAACGTAGTCCTCATGATGGACCGATGACTCTCACACTTCAAGTACTTAGGATAGGTGATTTCTTTAAATTCATATGCTAACAAAGACAAGGACGGTTTCTATACCAGTCCAAATTTGTCACCCAAGGCGGCCAGCATCATTGATACCATGTTCTATACCTAGATATATCTTCTTTACCCCACAGACCAAGAATTGTTAGTTTGACAGAACATAGAAACAAGATAATCTGACAGTCCCTCAGTGATCTCAACGGAAATGAAAACTGATCGATCACTCCTAATATGATATATGCCAGACGTATGTCATCTAGAACTTCCTTTCAATATCTCTGTAGTTTGTGGCAATGCCACAATAAATGAAGGAGGGAACTGTATTCCCACATTTCCTTGAACAGGACTCACTCTTACGACTCCCAGTGATGTATTCTGCTGGCGAAGAGCAATTTTAATTAGCACTTCCTTCATGGCCGAGTTAGATGAACTTGTTTTGGGTTTAGAGAAAATCTTCTCTCATTCCTTATATACCAGTGTTCTCCCAAATTCGGATTCCTATTTTTTCTGGCCTGCCAATTTAAGTTGGTGGATGCTCCAAATAAAGACCTTGTAGATCTCAGTTGTGAAGTGCTTATTATCAAATGTGGCTAGGAGACAATGTTTCATATGGTGTCAGTGGTCTGCTTGCTACATTTTTCACCTCATCATGGGTGACCAAGTGTCATATCTGTAAATACTTTCTTCATTTGCTAAGATGAATTAAGGCCTTCAGTGTCAAAAAAAGTTTCCTAGTCTCTTACAGCCTCCCTTCTGCCAGACTAAATATTGCTCCCAATCCATACATGGATAGGGAATAAATCAGGATTACCTCTGAAGGGAGTCGGGGGGAGCGGATAGAAAGAAAATCGGGGGCAGATTTACAAGCCCCTTGCGCAACTTTTGCGTCACTTTTCCCATGTTAAAAGTGACGCAAAAGTGGCGCAAGGGGCTTGTAAATCTGCCCCTCAGTTCTTAGTCATTACCAGCTCCTAAAATGCTAACAGAGGCCTCATAACAGGGGCAGAATACAAACCCCATGATCTATATATTTTGGATAACCAGGCGGCCTTACAAATATGTTCTTCTACAATCAGCTGATCCATAAAGCATCTGGGCTTTTCACTCTCTTTCCCACTCAATGCGACCATGTAGCACAATTGTGCGGCATGGTAAGAATTTAGGGGCCGATTCCAATCTCGGCCGGAAGCTCACCGAACGGGATTCGCCCGGGAAAAATACGAGCCGTGCGTGTTTTCACCGACCGACTCGTTCAGCTGTCCAAACGAGCTAGTACGATGCGAATGTACGCGTTGTTTCCGACCGACTCGTTTCCGGGTCTGAACCGCTCCGACCGACTCGTACGGACACGACTCGCACCACGCAATGGAGACGTTCCCCGACTGAGCCAGTACGATGCGCGCTTCGAACAGCCCGACCGACTCGTACCGTCCGGCTCCAAAGAGCTGTCGGAGCCGGACTTCGAGGGTCCGTGTCGGACCCCCTTCACCCGTAGCCTTGCGAGTCGCACACAGGGGGACCCAAGGGTCCCCTCACACATGCATGTACGGTGCGTGTTGCACCGACGCGTACTCACTGTAGGGGGCGCCCTTGACCAAGACGTACCCATTCAGTCAATGGGAGCCCATGTACGCGTCGTACGACCAGGCTCCCATTGACTTCTATGGGAATCCGACCGACTCGAGTCCGGCAGCACACGAACGCATCGTACTGCCCCGGTCGGACTGCAGGAGTCCGGCTCGGTCGGAAATCTCTCCGGGTCTGGCTCGGTCGGAGAGATTTCCGTCCCAGATCGGAATCGGCCCCTTAGTATGTGAACGACAGCCAAGCCCCCCTTTGTCGTCTGTTCCGGCTGCCTTTAAAGAGATATTTATTGGTAATATGATGAGGGTTAAGGTCTTTAAATTCAATCCCAACCTATTCCTTGCTTTTACTACCTTTTCTTTTCATGTTCTTATTATTCCATCCTACTTTTGTTGTACAAAGAGGGGGTCATAAGACTTTTCCACAAGTTCTTAATACTGACCTAGGAGAAAAGAATTTTTTTGGGCAGTTTTGTATAGCACGAACTCGACCCAAAGGTACTGAAGCACTTTACATGAGCACCAGTTACAACACACAATGACACATTCATTTTTAGTTTTTTGGGGCACAGGAAGATTAAGCAATTTGCCCAAAATCACAGGATGTTGAGCCAACACCGAGACTCAGACGTGGCTCCCCAGTTTTAAAGTAAGTGGCCCCACCATTAGCTACATCTTCTCCCCAAAAGAATGCCATAGCACATAGGGGACCTTTGGCTCCATGCAGAAGTCCTCCAGCACCTCAAACACGCCTGACAGTGACCATAGTCTTCTGTCTGTTGAGTTCCCATCTGGGGTGCCATTTCTGAATGCTCAAAATGAAGTGTGGATGTCTTTCAATTCCCGCAAGCATTCTTTATCAGTTCTTTTATTTCCAAAAACTCAGGTTCCTTGATAAGGCCATAGATGGATGACCGTGTCAAGGTACAAGCACAAATTGTGATATTGGTGCCATTCCCAAAGTGTAAAGGAGCCATCAGCTGTAGCAGCACCATTAACGCGAAGGTGGGGAGGTTCCATTACCTTTTCCTAGTACCGATTGGTACCTCTAAGTTGACCTCAAGGGTACCAGATGGACATTTGCTGTGGATGGTGACAAGTCAAAAGAGGGGTGAATCAAGCAATTCACCCACCCGAAGCCAAGATGACAGTTTAAGTATGGCAGTATGCACACTCTAAGCCAGGTCATATGATGCAGTACATTGGCAAATTTTGATAGTGTGAGCTGCATGAAGATGAAGAGTACAGGAAAGGCCACAGTGCATTCCACTAGTTGTGCAGTCTGGTTGGTAGCCCTCTTTATCTCAGGATGGCGTCTGCTATACATGAGGTGAAATGCAGTTGCAGGCGATCTATTTGCTGAAAATCTGAAGCAGCTTAATGGTCAGTCTGCCATAATCTGTCAATACCCTGTCTCTTTCTTCCTAGCATCTCTCCTACAGCTAACATTTGTTAAGTACACACCTGACATCTGCCCAGGCTGGAGTTTGGAAACTAGTGGGAGGAGACTTTAATTGTCAATTTGAAACCCTGAGGGCAACATAGTGGCTTTGACTAAGGATTACGATAGTGCATGGTCCATCACCAAGCTAGTAATCACTCCAATCAAAACATGGTTTTCTCTTGCCCTTCAAATAACTGCCTTAACATTGAACCAGGGTTTACGAGCCTGTAATGGCAAAAGCGCATCTGAAAGCAAACATACTATTAATCGCTTCTCTTGCACCAGCCTGATAGACCACATTTTGGTGGATGTGCTGGTGTGGCCTTATTTAATCGACCTGATAATCCACCGACAGGACAGTGATCACGATGCACTTTCTGGTATTGTAGCCCTTCCACTGTGTGGCTTGGCAATTACCCACCCCCCCCCCAACCGATCCTTTTGATAGTAGTCTGAGGACAACTAACAACATGCACAGAGTGAAATGGTGTCATATGGTTCACTCTGAGGAGCTGGTGATGGCAGTTTACAAAATCGTAGTAGAAAACCTGGAAGGGCTACTATCCTCGCCAGGGTTGGAAGACTTTAGCGATAAACAGGAGAAGATTAGCCTAGGACATTCTAAAATGTTTGAAGAGCTTCAGAGAATCTTCTTTGTGGAAACCAAAAAAGCTGCATGGAAACAGCCTCCTCCAACATGGTTTAACCATTCCTGCAGGCGGGCCAGAATTTCTCTGATGCAAGCCATCAAGCAGCACGACAGGAATGAGATTAAAATTCGGAGGTTTGCATATAAAAGGGCTATATGTCACACCAAAAGAGAGTGGGAGGCTGAGAAGTGGGAAGGACTTCTAGATGCTGTTCAAAAAGAAGACCACCGGTCATTTTGGAACCTGATGTCAACAGGTTCTGCAGAGTGATCCCGCATTGTAGAGACCAATGTCCCTGCTGCTGATTGGGTCACACACTTTTCTAGCATATACTCTGTAATCGGAAAGGCTAGTCCCCTTTTTGTATCCCCTAACTGTGATACCTTAGTGGACTTAACCCCTTCGATGCTCATGACGGAATGGTTCCGTCATGAGCATCGGTGCCCCTGTGCTCATGACGGAACCATTCCGTCATGAGGCCAGGGGCACGAAATCCCTCTGCTGCAGACAGCAGAGGGATTTCCTTTTCTCCCCACAGCCTCTGGAGCTGGGGAAGAGCTTCCCCAGCTCCTGAGGCCCTCTCCCTTTCAGTGAAATGAAGATCAGCGCGCACGTCGCGCTGACTTCATTTCACTGGAACGAAACTAAAATGAGCCTTTAGGCTCATTTCAGCTTCACTTTACGTGCTCAGGGGGCTATCTCAGCCCCCTGAGCACGTAGAAAGACGGGAGAGGTATCATTGGAAAGGGAGAATCTCCCTTTCCAATGGTACCCCTCCCAGTGGATCAGTGCTTGGGGATCACCCCAGGAGGGCGATCCCCAAGCAGGGATCCACCCACTAAAGCACCAGGGAGGGAGCGGCCCCTTGGGCAAGGGCTTTTGCTCCCCCAAACAAATTGCCAATGTTCAGTCTTTCTGCCCCCATGGGGAGCAGATGGGAACAGTAGCCCCCAATCTGCCCCCCGGAGGCAGAAAGCCCACTAGACACCAGGGATTTTTATTTGGTGCATTTTTTTAGGGTGGGGGCTGCCCGAAGCGGGCACGCCAATGCCCCCACCCCCAGCCACCATTACAGCCTTTCTGCCCCCTGGGAGGCAGATGGGGGCAGTAGCCCCAATCTGCCCCCGGGGGCAGAAAGCCCACTAAATGCCAGGGATTTTTTGTGTGTGCTATTTGTTTTAGGGTGGGGGCTGCCCAAAATGGGCACGCCAATGCCCCCACCCCACCCGCCACCAATACAGCCTTTCTGCCCCCCCAGGGGGGCAGATGGAGGCAGTAGCCCCCAATCTGCCCCCGGGGCAGAAAGCCCACTAAACACCAGAGATTTTTTGGACGCATTTTGTTTTAGGGTGGGGGCTGCCCGAACCGAGCACGCTAATGCCCCCACCCCCACCACCATTACAGCCTTTCTGCCCCCTGGGAGGCAGATGGGGGCAGTAGCCCCCAATCTGCCGCCCCGGGGGGGCAGAAAGCCCACTAAACGCCAGGGATTTATTTTTTGTGTAATTTTTTTTTTAGGGTGGGGGCTGCCCAAAACGGGCACGCTAATGCCCCCACCCCCTGTCACCATTACAACCTTTCATGGGGGCAGTAGCCCCCAATCTGCCCCCTCGGTGGGGCAGAAAGCCCACTAAACGCCAGGGATTTTTTTTTGTGCAATGTTTTTTAGGGTGGGGGCTGCCCAAAATGGGCACGCCAATGCCCCCACCCCCCGCCACCATTACAGCCTTTCTGCCCCCCCCTGGGAGGCAGATGGGGGCAGTAACCCCCAATCTGCCCCCCCGGTGGGGCAGAAAGCCCACTAAACGCCAGGGATTTTTTTTTGTGCAATTTTTTTTAGGGTGGGGGCTGCCCAAAATGGGCACGGCAATGCCCCCACGCCCTAGCCACCATAACAGTCTTTCTGCCCCCTGGGGAGTAGATGGGGTAGTAGCCCCCAATCTGCCCCCGGGGCAGCAGAAAGCCCACTTGACGCCAGGGATTTTTTTGCGCATTTGTTTTTAGGGTGGGGGCTGCCCGAAGTGGGCACGCCAATGCCCACATCCCGCCAACATTACAGCCTTTCTGCTCCCCCTGGTCTCCCGATAAAAATGGTACCTCACACGCGTGGGAGGGGCAAGTACCCGCGACAGGCAAGGGCCCAAAACCTAGTGAGGCGACATCAAAATTACCTATCACAAACTAACCTGGTTTCAAGGGAGGTCCCATGAGTTTTGGCCCGGGTTCGGCGGCCAGCTAGGAAAACCTACCAAACCCACACATTTCTGAAAACTAGACACCCGGGGGATTCCAGGGACGTATGGCTTGCGTGGATCCCCCAACGTTTTCTTACCCAGAATCCCACAGAAACCTGAAATTTTGCTGAAAAAAATCACTTTTTCACACATTTTTGTGTGGGAAAGTTGTGGCATCACCGGGCTGAAACAAATTTCCTACCACCCAGTGTTCCCCCAGGTCTCCCGATAAAAACGGTGCATCACTCGGGTGGGAGGCCCAAGTACCCGCAACAGGCAAGGGCCCAAAACAAATTGAGGCGACATCAAAATTGCCTATCGGAAGACGACCTGGTTTTGCAAGGGGGGTCCCATGACTTTTTGGCCCGGGGCTCGGCGGCCACCTAGGGAAACCTAGCAAACCCACACATTTCTGAAAAGTAGACACCCGGGGGATTCCAGGGAGGTATGGCTTGTGTGGAGCCACCAACGTTTTCTTACCCAGAATCCCCCAGAAACCTGAAATTTTGCTGAAAAAAATCACTTTTTTCACACACTTTTGTGTGGGAAAGTTGTGGCATCACCGGGCTGACACAAATTTCCTAGCACCCAGCGTTCCCCCAGGTCTCCCGATAAAAATGGTGCATCACTCGGGTGGGAGGCCCAAGTACCCGCGACAGGCAAGGGCCCAAAACGTATTGAGGCGACATCAAAATTGCCTATCAGAAGACGACCTGGTTTTGCAAGCGGGGTCCCATGACTTTTGGCCCGGGGCTCGGCGGCCACCTAGGAAACCTACCAAACCCACACATTTCTGAAAACTAGACACCCGGGGATTCCAGGGAGGTATGGCTTGCGTGGATCCACCAACGTTTTCTTACCCAGAATCCCCAGAAACCTGAAATTGTACAGAAAAAAATCACTTTTTTCACACATTTTTGTGTGGGAAAGTTGTGGCATCACCGGGCTGACACAAATTTCCTACCACCCAGCGTTCCCCCAGGTCTCCCGATAAAAACCTGTCGCCTCAATACGTTTTGGGCCCATGCCTGTTGCGCGTACTTGGGCCTCCCACCCGAGTGAGGCACCATTTTTATCGGGAGACCTGGGAACGCTGGGTGGTAGGAAATTTGTGTCAGCCCGTGATGCCACAACTTTCCCACACAAAAATGTGTGAAAAAAGTGACTTTTTCAGCAAAATTTCAGGTTTGCAGGGGATTCTGGGTAAGAAAACGTTGGTGGATCCACGCAGCCATACCTCCTGGAATCCCGGTGTCTACTTTTCAGAAATGTGTGGGTTTGCTTGGTTTCCTAGGTGGCCGCGAGCCCGGGCCAAAAGTCATGGGACCCCTTGCAAAACCAGGTCGTTTTGTGATAGGCATTTTTGATGTCGCCTCAATACGTTTGGGCCCTTGCCTGTCGAGGTACTTGGGCCTCCCACCCGAGTGAGGCACCATTTATCGGGAGACCTGGGGCAATGCTGGGTGGTAGGAAATTTGTGTCAGCCGGTGATGCCACTACTTTCCACACAGTAATGTGTGAAAAAGTGATTTTTCAGCAAAATTTCAGGTTTCTGGGGATTCTGGGTAAGAACATTGGGGATCCACGCAAGCCATACCTCCCTGAATCTCCCATGTGTCTACTTTTCAGAAATGTGTGGGTTTGGTAGGTTTCCCTATGTGCCGGCAGAGCTAGGGTTCAAAAAGTACAGCTAGGCACTTTGCCAAAAAAGGGTCATTTTTGACATTGAAATTGAGGTGTGTCCACGTTGCGTTTTGCGTCGTTTCCTGTCGCGGGCACTAGGCCTACCCACACAAGTGAGGTGCCATTTTTCTCAGACGACTTTGGGGAACGCGGGGTGGGTGGAAGTTTGTGGATCCATGCAGATTCCAGAACTTTACACCACAGAAAAGTGAGGAAAATGTGTTTTTTTTTTACACTTTTTTAGGTTTGCAAGGGATTCTGGGTAACGGACCCTGGTGAGAGCCAGTCAAGTCACCCCATCCTGGATTCCCCTGGGTGTCTAGTTTTCAAAAATGTATAGGTTTGCTAGGTTTCCCTAGGTGCCGGCAGAGCTAGGGTTAAAAAACTACAGCTAAGCACTTTTCAAAAAAAGGGTCATTTTTCACTGTGAAAATGTGGTGTGTCCACGTTGTGTTTTGCGCTGTTTCCTGTCGCGGGCACTAGGCCTACCCACACAAGTGAGGTACCATTGTTCTCGGAAGACTTTGGGGAATGCGGGGTGGGTGGCATTTTGTGGATCCACGCAGATTCCAGAACTTTCCACCACAGAAAAGTGAGGACAATTTGTTTTTTTTTACAATTGTTTAGGTTTGCAAGGGATTCTGGGTAACAGAACCTAGTGAGAGCCAGTCAACTCACCCCATCCTGGATTCCCCTGGGTGTCTAGATTTCAAAAATGTATAGGTTTGCTAGGTTTCCCTAGGTGCCGGCAGAGCTAGGGTTCAAAAACTACAGCTAGGCACTTTGCAAAAAAGGGGTAATTTTTCGCTGTGAAAATGTGGTGTGTCCACATTGCGTTTTGGGCCGTTTCCTGTCGCGGGCACTAGGCCTACCCACACAAGTGAGGTACCGTTTTTCTTGAAAGACTTTGGGGAACGCAGGGTGGGTGGAATTTTGTGGATCCATGCAGATTCCAGAACTTTCCACCACAGAAAAGTGAGGAAAATTTGTTTTTTTTTACAATATTTTAGGTTTGCAAGAGATTCTGGGTAACAGAACCAGGTGAGAGCCAGTCAAGTCACCCCATCCTGGATTCCCCTGGGTGTCTAGTTTTCAAAAATGTATAGGTTTGCTAGGTTTCCCTAGGTGCCGGCAGAGCTAGGGTTCAAAAACTACAGCTAGGCACTTTGCAAAAAAAGGGTCATTTTTCACTGTGAAAATGTGGTGTGTCCACATTGCGTTTTGGGCCGTTTCCTGTCGCAGGCACTAGGCCTACCCACACAAGTGAGGTACCATTTTTATCGGGAGACTTAGGGTAGCACAAAATTGTAGAGCAACTGTTATTAGCTATTGACTTTTGATGCATTTCTGCCTTCCAAATGAAAGACAATGTGTAAAAAAGAAGTCATTTTGAAAAATGTCCTATAATTCTCATGCTAGTATGGGTACTCCCAATTTCGGAAATGTGCAAATATCTACTATTTCTAAACTCTATATTTTGTTCCCATTTCAGAAATACATAGGTGTCTTTCATACCGATTTTTCCATGTATAAATTTTCCCAGAATAATTGCTATATACCCGGTACATAATAAAAAACCATTGCAAAACGCTGCCCAGTTATTGGCTCTGGGTTCGTCGGGTTCTTGGTGAACCTACAAGTCCTATATATCGCCACAACCAGAAAGGTCCAGCAGATGTAACGGTATATTGCTTTCAAATATCTGTCATAATTAGAAGAAGTTACAGGTGAAAACGTTGACACAAATGGCTGATTTTTTCAACTAATTTTCAATTTTTCCTATATTTAACTGTTTGTTTCTATAAAGAAAACTTGAAGGATCTACACAAATGAACCCTTGCTGAATTCAGAATGTTGTCTACTTTTCAGAAATGTATGGCTTTCCAGGATCCATTATTGCTTTCATACCCATTTCTACCATTAACTGGAAGGAGGTTGAAAGCACAAAAATAGCAAAAATAGACTATGTCCCAGAAAAATGCCAAAACTGTGTAAAAAATTTTGGTTTTCTGACAAAAGTCTGCTTGTCCCTGAAAGCTGGGAAGATGGTGATTTCAGCACCACAACCTCTTTTTTGATGCCATTTGCAGGGAAAAAACCAGACGCTTTCATCTGTAGCCCTTTTTTCGCATTTTTCCCCAAAAAACCAAAATTTAGCTGTATTTTGGCTAATTTCTGGGTCCCCTCCAAGGGAATCCACAAACCCTGGGTACCTATAGAATCCCCATGATGTTGGAAAAAAAGGACGCAAATTTGGCGTGGATACGTTATGTGGTCAAAAAGTTACAGGGGCCTAAGCGCGAACTACCCCAAATAGCAAAAAAAAGGCTTAGCACAGGAGGGGAAAAGGCCTAGCAGCGAAGGGGTTAGGACACATGCTCGATAGAGAGGAGCATCCTAGAATTACATCACAAGAACTTAGGTCCGCAATCCTTAGGATTATCCCTGACAAGGCACCAGATCCTGATAAAAATCCGGGCAACCTCTATCGCAGATATCGATATGACAGCTTCCTGGGCTGAGTGGTCTGGTGTTTCTATTAAAGACATATGCAGAGCCACGACATGGCCTTCTCCTTTCACCTTTATTTGTCAATATAGGTTGAATATTGCACAGAGGTCCGAACTAGATTTTGGCTCTCATATCTTCAATGAATTACATGAATTCTTAGAGCTCTATTTTTTGTTTTCCTCATTTTTGTTTGGGTTTCTCCCTTTTACACGTGGCAGTTGGGAGCAACCAGTGGGATTACTCCGATTCTTCCTCACTCGTCCCAGAAAGGGAAAACAGCTACAAAAACAGCTTTACAGAGGGTAGGTGAGGAGTGAATGGGCACACTCACTCCATAAGTAAGGAATGGGACGAGTAAGGAACAATATGAATAATGATGATTTCCAGTAAGTAATCCGAGCATTTCACGCTTCCAGGTTCTTTTTAATGTTTTTCGCCCCTGCTGTATTCTATTGTTACTGTTTTACTATTTTTCAAGTCCTCCTTCTCTGTGCCTTTTTAGGTCTCGCCTAGCGATGCAGCGCTATGCGCTGCACGCTATGCGAGATCTATTGTCGTCGACTTGGCTCGGAAGGGGGACAGGACATGTGCACATGTACGGCAATGCCTGGACAGGAGATGTGCACGCGTATGGTGCGAGCAGGAGTTGTAATAACGCCGCAAGCCGTACGCGTGCACATCAACTGTCTGTGCCGAGCTTAACAGACAGGAGATGTGCACGCGTACGGCTCGCGGCGCTCTCACAACTCCTGCTCGCACCATACGCGTGCACATCTCCTGTCCAAGCGCGGCGCGCCCCACTCACCGGCTCTTGTGGGGACTCTGCGCTGCTCCCGGCTGGTCTCCTCCATGTCAGGGTGACTCTCCTCTTCACCCGGTCACTCTGACTTCCCTCTACGGCTTGCCAGTGCGGGGTGGGCTCCGCCGCGCTTCTCCTACATGCGGGCTGCAACACGCGGGGCTCCCTCAGCTCACGGGAGCCCCGGACACTTCCGGCCGCGCACTCCATGCCCCGCCCATGTCCCAGGCAAGCTTGCCTGACTTCCGGGTCGCACTGAGAGCGGCCCGGAGAACGCTTCCAGAACGGCTCGGGCTTGTTTTAATGAGTACCTGCACTTATTTGTCCCCATTTAAAGCACTCAGTACACAGGATACTTACCGTATTTATAAATGCTATGGTGAATCCGCTGTAAAGCGTAATCGCAAAACATTCTGGCAAAATTCGATTTATCAAGACGAGGTTGGACCCATCACTTGATTATAATGCTGCACTGACTTTATGCTGCTCAGACTTTGCACGTGCAGTCGGTGGGCGTGAAGGGGCGCATCACTGGTGCAGCATTCGCACAGCACCGGGATTTCGAAGACTCGGTCTGAAACAATCCTTTCATTTGTTGCTCTGAGACGAGTTGGTTTTCTCAACACTGCGTGTGTTTGCAGAACAATGTTTTCTGGAATCAGCTGTCCAAATGGCTGCATTATATCCACAGTCATGTGGCCAGGCCCCGCCTGTTAAATGTTGTTCTATAACAGTGTATAGCTAGAGCCCTTAACCTCTCGTTGCTTTTGTATATCATATAAAGAATATTCGTGGAAACTAGTGAAACCAATAGGCTAAATATGAGGAATTCTCCCTCCCCTCGCCCTGGTAACGTATACACTATTTAAGCATGTGTTGTGTGTGGTTTTTTAGAAACGGACACAAAGCGATTATGGTGGCTCTCTTGGACTTTCCCGCTCCTCCTCTGTTTTCTTTGAATTTGTTGTAGGAAATTATACTAATGTTTTTAGAACAAATCCCTACTGTTTGATGTCAACAGTAGATTCCCACCCAAGGCTAGAACGTGGAGCTCTCCTTGGAGTGCACGACACTGACCCCGCTGTGGAAAGTAAGGTGGTAAATGTCGTGATTTTAAGAAATGCTGCTGTCAACCACCAGAGCGCGGGTAAGGGGAGATGACTGGTTTACACTATGAACATGAGATGTATTTGGCAAAAACGCCTCTCGTCCTCTTTAGAAACAAGCATTTGCAATGCAATAGGTCTCGCATTTACGTAAGTTTTAGCTATTGGCATTGTAAATGACAACTTTATTTATGTTTTGGTTTTTATTTATCTGTTTTGATAATTAACAGGCATTGTCATTTACAATGCCAATAGCTTCAACTCGCGTAAATGCGAGACCTATTGCATTGCAAATGCTTGTTCTCTCATGCTCTGGTCAACCTCTAATGATGAAAAATAAGTCCTGATTCCCCTAAATAAGTGTCTTGCTGCCCTCCACATGCAAACACCTGCACACATTTAGCACTGATTGCGATTCCTGTACAAGAAGCAGTAAGTATTCCCCTTGGTTTCATAGAGATGTTGCCAGTCGCCATCTTCACTTTGCCTGCATGTCTTTCAGTGTTATGACGTGCGATGCTCTGTATTGTGCTTCATCCATCTGAGCGTCAGATCACTGCTAAATGACAATCATTTGGCTACTTAGATTCTGTGTATTCCACTTGCAGTTACTTGTGCATTTGCTTGCTTTATTCTTCGTGTTTTGGCAAAGGCCTCTGCTGTTAACGGTTGCTTTAACGAGCCCACTCCAGTTGTTTGCACCAATATTTGTATGTTGTGTTGTTAGTGAAGTGCTGAAATTTGCATTACAGGACGTTGTGCTTGTCAGACGTTTCATTACAGTCGTCGCCCGGTCCGGTGTTCCATCTTGCCCTCGCGCTTTTCAGTGGGAAAAGCGCTTTGGGTGTTTATGCACAGATTAGGGGGCATATTAGCAAGGGCACTATCGCTGCTTTAGCGGCACTTTTTGCCGCTAAAGCGGCGATATTCATATCGCCCTATCAGCAAACTGTCTCTAACAGCAGTTAGAGACAGTTTGCGGGCATTAGCGCCCGTTTTCTTACCGCTTTGCATGTCAGCGATATTTATCGCTAATGACATGCAAAGTGGGCGTTCCTGACGAACAAACCTGGGAAACACCCGCTAACAGGCCTATCGCCTATTAGCAAGGTGGCCATGGCCCCAGTTAGCGACGTGAAAGTCGCGCTAACCGAGGTCATCGCCATTTATTTAACACCTGCAATTAGCAGGTGTTAGCCATACCTAACATGGGGGTGGATTATGCTGATACGACCACAGGGTCGTATCAGCAAGGTGTTCTCCCTTCTCCATGCAACATCGCTGGTTTTCAGCGATGTTGGCCCATTCCCCGCTATCGCTGGAATATTCATCGCCATAGCGCTAATCGTTGCTAATACAGCGTTAGCGTGGCGATATATTCCAGCGATAGCCGGCGATAAAAAAAATCACGCTAAGCAGGGTTAGCGATGATTATCGCCTCTTCTTGCTAATATGCCCATAGGATTCTTATCTTTGCACACTGTCCTGCCCACGTTCCCGGTGGGCGTGACCAATCATATGTCTGCCTTTTTCGATTTCTGTGGCTCCGTTCTTAGGCGCACTAAAGTAGCTCGGCTCATTTTTCTCATGTTCTCACTCCCGAGTTTGTTTTGCGGGGCAATTTAAACTGCTTTTCTTTTCTTCCCTTTCAGAGAACACAAACTTTAAAAATGTGTGAAAAAATCATTCATCAGTTTCAATGTTGTTAATCTTGGAACAATAAACTGGATGTTTTAAGTCGAAATATTTCTAATGATTATGTCGAAATGAGCATTACCTATGTACCCTTACTTTTGTCTGCTCTTCTTCTCCCCTCTTGCCTTTCTACCTTTTCTATGCAATGACAGGTAATTGTAGTTTAACTTTACTCTATAGTTTGGGACTTCAAGTGCCAGCATGTCTTACTTTGGGCATTTAAATCCATACTCGTTAGATGACTCCATCATGATCTTTAATTTTTCAGATAACTGATGTACGTTACTCCAATTGGCTTAGTTTAAGTGAGGTAAAAATACATCTTCAGGCTCCTAAAATGAAATATGTGGGTAAATAATGTCATTGGTTGACTGTTAGCCATATCCTTGTGGCGTACTTGTGGGTGTAGGAGACACCACACTTTCTGTGGAAAAGAGGAAAATTACAGCTTCAGATGTTCCTTATGGACCCTGACCAATTTGTTGGTGAATTTAATGCTACGGCCAAAACACAAATTCAGCAGTGGGACTTTTTACTAGCATTAACTTTCTGACAGCATCCCTGAAGTTTTTTGTTTTTGTATGAGAGGATTATTGGAGGAAGGCAGGTTCAAGTCACAACATGAAGTACATGTGAAACATACTTTCTAAACGTCCAGCAATATAGCATTGTTGATGCGAGCCACAAAATCGAATTAATGAGCACATGGAGGTAAGATAACATGCTTACAAAAACACCCACTTAAATAGTGTGAAGCATAGAAGATCGAAATGCAGGTACATACATTTTCTTTTTTGAGTAGGACTGGTCAGGTACTGTGATCCATTTAGTAAGCTTGAGCGTCACAGGTGTGGCAAGCATTAATACTGGTTTTGATTAATTAGTGTAGGTCGCTAGGGATGTACTGTTCGAGAATCAAAGAGTCTAAAGGGGACCAGATCTTGGTTTAGTTAACAGGTGATGGAAGTGATAATGCCAGTCCTTGTGATAGGTGCATTTTCTCATATAGGTTACCCCAGTCTGATCTCTGGTGTAAGTAGTAAGTGTAATACCACAATTGTACAAATAACCATTACGTAGGATGTGTTTTTGAGCGTGATTTACACCTGTGCTGAAATGTGGAGTAACGCGGATAAATGTTTTCCCTGCTGGTTTAATGCACATCAGTACCCCCTATTTAGGATGAGCCTACCAGACAGTGCAAGCTGTCTAGTTGTGAAAGACATATTGAGGGCTTACCAAGAACATACAGGGGCTTGTAGTCTGTCCATTGCTTACCATTGGTCAGACCCCCAGGATATTGCGGCTTGGATTAGAAAATTTTGCGGCACCAAAATGTTAATTTTGCAGTACACTTTTGCATTTCTTTTGCAGCATTTTTGTGGAATGTTATTTTATTGGCTGTCATCACTTTTTGCATAGTTCTGTTTTGTGAGTTACGTTTAGCAGCAGTAACCAATGTAATAATCCCATAGTGTTCGTTTTTAGGCTGTTCTACCTAAAGATTGTGAAGAAAAGAGGAGGCGGGCCAATGAGCTCAGCTCTTTAATGAGCAGGTTTGTTTACTAATACATCACAGCTGAGAGACATACAACGGGTAAATGCAACACAGTTGGTACATGGAAGGGGAGAATCAGAGTGCACTGAAATCCAGCAACTTTGATGTGAATATCCAAACATCTTTTTAAAGGAATAATTGCTCCGATGAATAAGGATCAGCTTGAAAAACTCTATACATCGTCGAAGACCCTTTTCAAATTGGCCTGAGGAATGCAGAGGCTTCCGTTGGCACAAATAGAGACATGCAGATTTATGAGGTTACCAGGTAAGTCCATGTCATCGGGTACACCTTTATTTTGTCACGGCCATTCATTTTAAAAGACTAATACAATCTGGAAGTTGCACACGCGGTTATATGGATGCTTAGGTCATGTTTAATTAGGATACCAGTTTAAACCATTAAACCCTGTAGGCTCCTAAATCATTAAAAAACCAATCATTGGCAAAGGTCTCACCTTTAGGACCTATTGTTTTTAGCGATCATGTACAACATCCCTGATGCTGTGCAGCACGGCTAAAGAACAAATAAAAAAAGCTATGATGTGGCAGACCATGTCATTTTTGGTGCACCTATGAAATGACGCAGGTGCTTTTTGTTTTCTTTTTCTTTATCGATCCGACTTGAATCGGTAACTAAATAGAAAAAAGTGTGAGAAGGCGGTGTTTTTTTTACTTGTAAGCGTTCTTAGTAAAGCCCACAATATGTCTTTTTCAACCAGGTTTGACCTAATGACATTATGCTTAACAATCTAAAACTAAACAAATATAGCCTCAAAATAAATGTTAGTTTTGTTGTTCACAGAAAAGAGTATCACACATTCGTAGAGGCACTCACAGAGATATCTTTACCAACTGGCCTGAGAACCTGAAAAATGGGAAACCCAACAAAAATCTGTAAATGTCAAGTAACGTCTATGACCAGCAAATATATAACACAAACAAGCATTGGCAATGCCAATAGGTCCCATCTTTGGAAGCAATTGGCCGTGCCAATGTTTTTTAGCAATGCTGCACAGCATCCCCAAGTGCTGTGTAGCATTGATTAGGAGAACAAAAAAACTGGGCTGTTATACAACATGGCCAAGTTATTTTGTAGGCATGTGCATAAAGTGACCAAGCATGTGCACATCTACAAAAAGATGTGGATGCCATTTTTTTTTAATTTAATGTTTCGAGATGGATGAGTAAATTAATTGAGGGAAGTAGTATGGAAGGTGGGGGGATAAGAAGAACACCCATGAAAGATAGCAACATGGGGATAGAAAAGCACACAGGAGAGATAGTAACATGGAGTGGGAGGGGGAGAAAAGCACACTGGGGTGACAGCTGAAAAACATATGCACTCTCATGGAATGCTTAAGCAAAAATAAAAAAGTAGTACCCTGAAAGTGAGCAGTGGAAGGACCCAAGTAAAGAGGCGTGTTCCAGGAGAGGGACAGACACAAGATGGGC
The DNA here is from genome assembly GCA_963921515.1 of Calotriton arnoldi. NCBI lineage: Eukaryota > Metazoa > Chordata > Amphibia > Caudata > Salamandridae > Calotriton > Calotriton arnoldi. The sequence goes on from CAWUFW010001376.1 coordinate 200,973, forward strand.
TAGGTAAGCCTTTGAGTAAGAAGCAAACAAATGAGAGTAACAATAAAGCCAACCAATGGTAAGCAATGGGCAGGCTTCATATCCAGCTATAAGTTGTCAATAGGTCCTTTCGAAGACAGACAGCTTGTGCTGTCTAGTGGGAGAGACTTAAAAAATGTACTCACCAAAAAATGCCTGTGTCTTGCATGCATACCTACCTGCACCACCTACCTTTTCCATAAAGGGATACTTGTTTTATATTCCAGAGGGCGCCATGCTACCCCATTTGGCGATCCAGTTAGCTAATCAGGGAAGACCACAGGAAGCTCTCGGACAAAGTGGCTACTAATAAAGTGGCGTTGCAGGAACTAACAAAAGCAAAAAGAGCACTCTGCAGACTTAGAGCGCCTACAACACCAAATCACGATCTTACAAGGTCGTGTAGAAGACGCAGAGGGGCGATCGCGTCGTAATAATATTCGCATCATAGGAATGCCTGAGAATGCTAAGGGGCAAAATACTACGTCATTCATCGAAACATGGTTGAGCACTTGGCTTCCGACAGGAACAATGATGAGCACCTTCTGCATTGAGAGAGCCCACAGAGTCCCCACCAGGCGTAGAGTGCCCGGAGCCCCACTTCGCCCAATCGTAGCCAGGGTGCGCAATTATAGAGACCGAGATCTTATTCTACAGGCAGCACGTGAGAAAGCCCCAATACTGAAGGACAATGTGCGGATATCATTATTTCCAGATTACACCCTCCAGGTCCAAAAACAGAGAGCAGCGTACCAAGGCGTGAAGGAGCACATGCAAAGCATAAACCTGAAATATGCCCTGCTATACCCCGCCAAGATTAGAATATTGCATGACCAAAAAAGTCATTTCTTCGACACCCCGGATGAGGCGTGGCAATGGCTGGAGCACACTTTCCCTGAGTTTCCTATCGACTCAGCCCAGTGACGAAATGAGGACCCAATGCCCAGAAGGTGAACGCAACAACAGAGACGTAGGAGAACCAAAAAGCTGGAGGAGGATCCAACGCCGACAAGAGCGCAGGTCTTGGAGGGTCAGCGATGAGCCATAATATTGGCAGCTACATTCCACGAATATAGGACAATCACGGCTCAGGAACTTTACACGGCAGACACTGTGCACTCGGAGCCGGACACCAGTCAGTTGCTTTTTTCCTCCATATCCTCACAAACAATTACCGACCTTCTTAATTGATGACTGCATAACCACACACCTTGGTGCCTACCATAGCTGTCTCGGGTGGTCCCTCGATGGCGGTACGTGCTCTGATAACTACCTGAGACATCGGCGGCTCCACTGGCCTCCTTTTGGTATCTACTGGCTGCTGCGGAGAAGGTGAGGCAGCTAATCGGGCTGTACAGCGGGCCGTGCTGGGAGGCCCAGAGGTCCGCCATGGGCAGAGGTAAGACTGTTGCCACTACAGATCACAGGAAACAGACATTGATAAGGAACACTATGTGGGCCCTCTGCAGATTAATTTTTTACACGGCCTGAAAAATTTGAACTTTGCCAACTTGCAGGATTCGGGCAGGTACCCGGGTCGGGGGCTGACGATCTTTCTAAAATGAGCCAATGAGACTTACTCAGGACCCAGAATACTATGTCCTTACCATGACCCCTATTGCAATAGCACGTTTGATCATAGGATTGTTAGTATTTGTTTTTGTTCTTTGGTCGAACACAGTTTTGAAGTTGGACCGTGTATTGGGTAGTTTAATGGGGAAGCTGACGTGCACTGGAGGGTTTAATCATGGGCAAGTTACGACATCAGTACGGTATGAAAACTATACAAATGCACACTATACAGCACTATAACTGCCTCACCTGGAATATATGGGGAATGGGTTCGCCACATAAAGGACACAGAATACATGCTCAGTTAATTAGACGTAAGGCACAAATAGTTCTTCTACAAGATACGCATCTGAATGCAGTAGAAGTGCCCAAACTACAGAAAAGGTGGAGGGGACAAATATATAGTACGGTCTACTCAGCCTTTGCCTGAGGAGTGACAGTCTGGATACGATCAGGAGTGCCCTTTGTGTTGCAGGAAAAGCGCATAGATAAAGACTGTAGATACGTCTTGCTGTGATGTCTGTTGGATGGTAGTCCTGTAGTGATAGGGGGCCTATATGCCCCTAATTCAGATCAAGAACTATTTTACAGCCAGGTGAACTCTGTACTGGCAACGTGGACTGACTACCCATGGGTCCTGGGTGGAGACTATAATGCGGTTTTAGATATTGCGTTGGACCGATCCCATCCCCCCTGGATGGGGATCACACCAAACGACTGTCAGCTTTATTACATAACTGGGCACATGGCTGGTCCCTCATGGAGACATGGCATAGTCACAACAAAGGGATGCGGGAATATTCTTATTACTCGTCTGTACACGACTTACACACCAGGATAGACCATATATTTTGTAGTACATCACTTACGACACGCTCCGCCTATGTGGGCAAAACACTTTCTGATCATAGTGCTTTGGAAATGACGTTCGAATGGGGCCATGTTCCATCCCCAGTGCCCACATGGAGACTGAATCCACAACATTTAGAGAACGGAGTATTCAAAGACGCACTGGCCACTACCATTACAAATTACTTCACAGAAAACACGGGCATGGCCACGACCACGACCACCGCGACAGAATGGGAAGCATTCAAAGTGGTGCTCAGTGGTGCGGCCATTAATGCCGTCACGGGAGCCCGGCATCAGACTAATAGAGAGTTACACCAAGTTGAGGATAAGTAGGGTACACTGGAGGCACAGGTGGCCCTTGATCCGGCCGTGAAGCCGGCACTACAAGAAGCCTCCATAAAATATGCGGAGTTGTTAGAACAGTTGCGGAATATAGATTACCGTTCATACACACAGAAAATACATGTAGAAGCGGATAGACCCGGTGCACTGCTGGCGCGAATTATTAGAGATACTCCACCTCCTACGCCAATAGTAGAAATCACAACACCACACCATATTCGGGTTTCCACTCAGGCAGACATTAATGAAACCTTCATATAATCATTATCAAGCCCTATACACGGCCCCACAACGAGCGAACCCACTTGAGCTGCACTCCTTTTTAAGAAAAGTAAACCTACCCCAAATTACCGGAGATGCCAAGGAAACTCTAGCTAGCCCCATTACGACCGGGGAATTAAACCCAGCAATAAAAAGTCTCCCCAAAAACAAGACTCCTGGATTGGATGGACTACCGGTGGATTTCTATGTTGCCTACATGCAACAATTGATTCCACAACTTAAAAAATTATACACGGCAATTTAAGACACAGGAACATTACCACCCTCAACAGCGCAGGCCCTAATAACTTCATTACCTAAACCAGGACGCGATCCTACGACACTGAATGCATATCGCCCACTATCATTGTTGAACACTGAATACAAAATCCTCAGCAAAATCTTAGCAGCCCGACTGAAACCGCTCTTGACAGGCCTGATACATATCGACCAATGCGGATTCATACCAACGCGCAATACATCCCTCAATATACGTCGGCTCTGCTCTATAATGTTCTCTTGCACTAGGGACCTACCAGAAGCTGGGTGCATATCTCTTGATATAACTCAAGCATTTGACACATTAAGCTGGTAGTACATGTTAGCTACACTACAGAAGTTCCGGACCCCCCAGGAATATATTAAGTGGGTGCAAACGCTATATCAGCTTCCAACCGCCAGAGTACGTACCGGGTTACACATTTCAAAACCACTTGATATACAGAGAGGCACGAGGCAGGGTTGTCCCCTCTGGCCTATGTTGTTTGCTCTAGCTCTGGAGCCACTAGCTTGCAGGATACGATCCGAGGCACTCGGATGGAACATCTCCCTTTCAAATACGCAGCATGCCATCTCACTGTACGCTGACGACATTATATTGTACGTCTGCAAATTACAGGATAACGCCCTGGTTGCAGCACAGACCTTTACACAATTTGAATCCATTGCAGGACTAGCCATTAATTTCGACAAAAACGTAGACGCCCCAGTCATCCCTTTCGGTATAAGGCACATAGCAATAGCGCATACCACCTTTCGATACCTAGGAATACAGGTATACAGGGACCCACAAGATATTATCGACAGAAACCTCCAGAAGGCGATTAACTCATTAAGAGCACAAGTAGCGTTCTGGATGTCCCTACCCCTTTCAGTTGCAGGCAGGCTTGCAATTTCAAAGATGGTAATGCTGCTGCGGCTGTTATACTTCTTTATGAACCTGCCAGTACGGTTCCCTGCAACTATTTTTAAAACTCTGAATACGCTATTGACTAGTTTAATATGGGGCACAGGCCGTCGGCGGTTGAGCTTAAAGAAATTGCAACTCCCATCCAATGTGGGAGGACTGGGTGCACCCAACTTCTATGCCTACTGCCTTACCGCACAACTGCAATGGTTATCATATTGGTTAGCAGGCCGAAATCTATGTGAAATTGCATACACTCCGCAAATGCTTACGCGGGGTAGGCTACACCGCTTGCTGTGCCCCAATGTTACGCCCCCTCCCATGTCTCACATATTGCTCAGAATAGCACTAGATTACTGGAGACGGGCGTTACGATACACAGCAGACGCGCCTAACATACCACTATTAGGCATCCCCACTAACACTGGAACGTTAACTGCTCGACCCTGGACACAAGCCGGGATGGACACGGTAGGCGACCTATTTGGGGAGGGAACATTATTAACACATAACGATTTTGTTAATGAACGGGGCGTACCAGAAACACTGTTCCTAACTCATGCTAGCCTAACAGCTTATATTAAGAACAAGTGGGCTCCTCAGGGAACGGAACCCCCAACAAACGAACTCGTTCACCTAATGTATCTTATGGGAACAGGTAGCCACCTGACGCACTGGTTCTGTCATGGGTTACGTACACACCAACCGACCCAGCTAACTGCAGTGCGCAGTAAATGGGACCGAGACATAAATAGACCTTTGCTAGACAAGGAATGGGCTGCCATACTGAAATATCCTAAACGAGTGTCCCGAAATACTTGTTTAAAGTTTATCCAATATATGGTAACGCAGAGGGCATATTTAACACCCCATAAAATAAATTCCATATATCCTGATGCTAATGCAACATGTCCCAGATGCTCCGACCACGATGCCGACTTGACACATATGTTGTGGACCTGCAACAAACTACGAGGGTACTGGGAGGGGATGGCTAAAGTGTTGACAGAGATACTGGGCAACGTGGGTCTCCACACAATGGAGGTTTGTATCCTTGGGTTATGTAAACAACGGAAAGGCCGCGAGGTTCACCCTAAATTTATAGACTTGGCCCTATTGTTGGCCAAACGAGATATAACCAGGAGATGGAAATCTCCAACAGCTCCTACTTTCCCAGCCTGGATGGATGAAGTAGTTAAATGGGGACTAGCGGAAAGCGTGGTCATTCGCACCGAAGAAAGCAAGGGGTTACGGAAACTTCCCATAGCCATGTGTTGGGACACTATATTGGAATCCTTTAAAGCAACTGACGCCCTCACTCTTGGCAATTAATAGGCCTAATTGCATCTAGTACTTAACACTTTTTGGAACGCATAGGCATCGGAGTTTCCTATATCACTCTGTATGGTGTCCCACAATAGGAATCATTGTATAGCAGTGACTATCTCAGTAGAAATCGTGACAATGTATCCCATTCCTATGGTGTCTTGCCTTTCTTCTTTTTCTTTTTCTAATTATGGAGCCGTCAGCGGGGAGGGTGGGGGGATTGTTTGAAAGTTTAATTGTTGTATTAATAAAATTTTACACACTGTAATTCTGGCACTGAATCAGCGGGACTATCACCAACGGTTATGATGAGGAGTTTGCGGACGAGCTTTCTACTGAATGACACGGAACAAACAGTAATTTGTGTAAAAGTTATAATGTAAACTGCCACCTTGTTTCGCTTATATGATTACTTGTATTCTCCTGCTGAATAACTGTACTATTGGCTAATATGTGGAAAATTAATAAAATTTGTTTAAAAAAAAAAAAGATATAACAAAACGTCCAGCACTAGTCAAATCAAATTTCCCATAAGATACACTCATAGATACACGTTCTACAGCTTTATACAGCTTACATCAAATATGTGCTTTATACAGCTAATTTATACAGCTCATTAAGAAGTAATACATTTGGCCTCCGACAGCATAGCTATCCCTCAGTTTGCACAGATGTTACAGGACTGCAGCTTAGACAGCAGAGCTATCCCAAGGTTGCAAGGTGTTAAAGGGTTGCTTTTTTTAAAGCAAAGCTGACTTCAGAATAATCATGCGTTTCCCCAGCCTTTTTTTTTAGGAGGGGATTTTATTGTATTGTATTTCAATATTTCAATAGTGCTTACTACCCCTATGTGGGTAGGGTGACCAGGAGTCCCAGATTTGCCGGGACAGTCCCAGTTTTTCACGAGTTGTCTTGGCAGATTTAGGGAAATTTAGAGAGGGTCAACTGAAAAGAGTTGGAGGTGCGCTTTTCTGTTTTCTAAAGCAGGGATAGTTAGCAGCTGTTATAAGAAAGCAATTTAATTCACAGGCATTACACTGGCTTTAAAATTTTCATTTTATTTACTTAGTGCCTCTTCTGTAAATCTATGCTGATGAGCGCTGTCATTCTGTGCAGTTAGTTAATGTAAAATTGTAGTCCTTCTTCTATTTTTGCTAACTGTCCCGGTTTTTGGTTTTAAAAATCTGGTCACCCTATGTGGGTACATTGTTCCATAGCGCTGCCGTGCCCATGGACAATTGTGCTCTTTATGTTAGAGAACTTATATTGAAATCAAGTGAGCCATAAACGTTTAATGTAACAATGGGAGGAGTAGAGTGAATGCTGGAGGAAATGAACGAGTGGTTTGAGAATGTTGGTGCAAATGTGATGGCAGAAAAGGAGTGGAGTTCAGAGGTCACTCCGCTAGGGCATTGTGTGCTGGGTACTGGTTTTGGGCAGAGGGGTGAACACTGCATCAGATGTAGTGGGTAATACTGGAGACGATGGAATGCAGCATTATTCGTTGCTGATAAAATATTATGTTAATGAGTGTTTGACGGAGAGAAACGGCACTGACCCCTGCTCTGCCAGACTCTGCAGACCTCTCCAACTTAGTATGTACATCAGCAGCCAGAAAGGAGGCCTGGGCTCCAAAATAAATGTGACGCCCTTTAGCAAATCAAATCGCTAGAACAATGGCACACATTAGCAAATGTGTGGCAGTTTTAAACTTGTAAAGACAAGCTGTATAGGTATTTTGCATGGTATGGGAGACTGCATGCATATGGCCAGGTATTGCCGAGTCCCCGCCCCCTGAGACAATTCCCTTCATGTGGGCCTCGTGGGGTACCACCCCCCCCCTACTCTCCCCGAGGCATAGAACAGACAAAAAAACACATTTTACTTTTTGGGTTAGGGGTCGTAACAACCCCGGCCATATTTTATTAAATGACAAATATATTAAGCATTTTTATTTTTAAATACGCAGAAAACCCGACATAAGAATCCAGCATATTCAATAAATGAACCGATATTGTACACAATTTATTTACAAGTGTTTGTGGATGGCTAACCTTAACATAGATTCTAATACATAGCCATTCCTGACCTACAACTCAAAATGTATGCATTTCATTTCTGCGTATCCAATTTGGGCCTACGGGCAAGGTCAAGACTGGTCCAACTATGTGCTAGGTCTACCCCTCCCCCCCACCGGAGTGACCTTGCGCAGGAGGCCTGGTTGACCAGAATGTTACTTACCTCTGGCACCCCCTAAGCCCTCAAATACCTGCACAGGAGGCCCGGTTGCCCAGAAGGTCACTTACCTCTGGCACCCCCTACACTCTCAAATACCACCCCCAAGGGGCTGCGCTGTTTATGCCAACTTGGCACCCACGTGCCTGTGCCGGGATTGGCCCCAAGGACCTACTGGAAGCGTGCACTTTCCCCACCCCTGCACCCTCCAGCCTACCGGCCTTAAGCACCCCCTGGAGTTCCATGAGAGACCACTGTCCCCCCCAGGCATCCCCATTAACAATGTGATGCCTACTAAGGACCGTAAATGCCCCACCAATCATGACCTTACCCCCACAGGCCAGCATAGTTGACTGACTATCTGGCCCTCCCCTTCCAGGAGATGTCTTAAGGTCATGCCCTGTCTTGTGTCCTCGCCAGCCACGCTAACAAGTTTTCTAGGAAAAGTTCATTCCCTAGCTACGAGAGGTGCACGCCATCTTGCAAGAACAACCTCTCCCCCCAGCTGCACCCATGCGAAATGGTTTGTAATTTTTGTGGACCTTAACCGAATGATTCAGGGCCCAGACCAACTCCCCCCCCACCATTGGAACCTGGGGATGATGTGGGACCAGGCTAAGACAGACTGTGGGCACCTCTTTGCCAACCATCCGATCTCCGTGATCAGTGCCTCAACAACGCCCCTCCTGCCCAAATTGCACAAGGTCGTTGCCACCCAGATGTAATATTACCGCTGTGGGAGGAGTGTGTGCCCGAACCAGCAGAACCGCCAACAAGCTCCGCAGTTGCCCTAGGCACAAACCTCCTTGCCCATGCAAGGACACATTGAAACCTTCTTGACAGGCCCACTCCGCATAGTTTCCTGTGAAAAAGGTGTGTTTCAATCTGTTCACATACGAGTGACCTACTACCCATACTTCAACTTCGCCTGCTCCCCAGGCGGGACCTGGGCCGGACGAGGCTCCAACGACCGGCGGACCACAGCGAGCTTCCTACCTGCGTCACAGGACATGAAAACTGGGGGAAATCGAAGAAAAACACTGTCATTAGACACTTCATAACTCAAAGCATGTGTAACCGCACATATCGTTTGTAACAATCAGAGGACCATTGACCAATTATTTGCACTGCTTGCCCAGAGAGGCCTCCAGCCATGGTTTCCGTGCCACCAAGATGCACTACCACCCCCCCAGGGGGCGTACACCCCTTGAGTAGCCACGATTCAAGCTTATCCCTCCATGGATATGAGCGTAGCCATCCTTGTCAATGGCCGACACATGGTAGCCCGCCTGGCGGGCCTGAACCTCAAAGCCACCTGTGGGAAAAGACAATGTTGAACTCGAAGTACATAAGGATGGCCTATTACCCACCCTTCTGTCAACTCTTGGTACCTCCGTGTGCACCGAAGTTACACAAGAATCCGGCAAAAGACTTGGCTTGCCATACACAGCTGACGTCCAGTCAGCTTTTAGCTATGCAATGCAAACAAAAGCAGAATAAGAAACCAGTGCACACAAACGAGCAGCCCAATATCAACACCACTGTCACACCTCTTGACCCGTGTTGACAGCAAGCAATGGCGTTCCCAGCTTCCGCACCACCGTTTCGTGTCCACCACCTGTATTGACAGGGAAATATTGCAACGATAAAATTCATGGCAGAACATCTACCATCTCCTAATAGCGATTATAACTTGAAAGCTGTCATTAACCCTTGGGCGCTTGCATCTGAATGGTGGCAACCCCTGCTCCATGGCCTCCTAGAAATCCACACTAATCCACATGGTGCAGCATGCCTCATCAAAACGGCCTGCAGAGATATGGCATTATTCACATTCTGAAGGGACTCAACTGACTCTCCTTGCCAGTCTGCACTATCACCAAAATTAGTTGTATCACTTATAAAGTCGTTGTGACTGGCAACAGTCTTTGTCTGAACACGCTCACCTTCGGCACATGTGTAGTAAAGACATGACATTGTTAAATAGTCGCTGCCCCTCTACACACCCAATGGCCATATCTTTGCCTCTGTACCACGTTTTGCTGCCTTTGGCTATGCTTACACTAAGCAAATACCACATACACATATTACATGCTAAGTCAACTGTGCCAAGAATCGATCCTTGACGTGGAAGTCGGGGTGCATTTACCCCCTCAATTATTTTACCAGTGCACAACACAGGCTATGGACTAGGGACCAGAGACTTAGCTTCTAGCAGACCATGTTCTCGCTCCACCATTTTTCCCCTTTCGATTGCCTCATTCACGAGAATATGGTGATAACCCCCATCCCCCAGACAACAGATTGGGGGCTAAAATCCGTGGTGATACAGGTGTTTATGAAGGGAACTTCCTGTAAGATTTATACTTGGTATATTTGCAAGCACACTGGGCTGTGCGAGAAACAAGGGGGAAAGGAGTAGGGAATATAACAGTAAGGCAGAATGAGCGACATACATGGTTTAGAAAACTAAACCTCACGTAAACCATAAAATGGATCCTAACGTGGCATTCGTGAAATAAGTATTACAAAATTGGCAGGTTTTACTACATTGTGTGTGATCACCCCCATAAGGAAGAATTTGCACCGCCCAACCTATGTACTCATGAACCTCCTGAATACATAACAATATTACTACCTAGAAGTTTGGGATTGTGACTTTTAATGCCTTTGAACAAGAACAGTCGGAAGGCGCATGATCCCATTTTTGTTTACCACTTGTTATTCACCAGTCTAATATGAACGGGGTAGCAGGGTGGCAGCAGTTCAAGACACCCCTCCTGCTATGCTGGTGTAACTTGTGCCCAACCGATGAGGGTAGAGGGAGAAGAACAGTGCTTCTCTTAACCCTCTTACCTAGTTCTGTGCAGAGTAGCTAATGGAATTTGAAAGAGAGTTTACCAAAACTCAAACTTTATCGCAGTTCAAGTCGGAGGCGGTTTGACCAGTTAATCTACCTTCCAAAGCTAGCATATGATAACAATTCATGTTTGCTGAATGTGCTAGTGGTAAGCAAGAAGTGGAACAATCTTAAAAAGACCTCCAATTCGCCACCCTCAGCAATCCCTAAGTGAAAATATGCTTATGAATATCCTTGGGAGATGTAATGGGGCTCATAAGTAAAGTCGCCTCGGACTTAACCGCCACTCACATTTAATTATGCAGTAAGTAGGCTGCCCATTGATTGATTATTGGTCTGCCTTTCATCTTTCTGAGTTCCATACAATGTATATCATTCTGTTTGGGCATTACCACCAATGATTGAACTGCCAAGCCACAAATCTGCCTGTGATGCATGCTTTATAAAGAGCAGCTATTGCTATTACTAGTTATTATTCGAACGCAACTTACCTGGCCAGACTGTTAAATAAAGAAGGTATTCATGTATGAACCTCTGCACCCTCCGGTAACTGAGCAATTTAGAGAAATACCCTGATCGCAGTTTGTCCTTCCGAGGAGTACGGGACACCCTCTCTACAGAAAATTAACAGGCATTAACTAAATTCATAGTTTAGTACTTTCCGGTACCCGACGGCAAGGACTTTCAATCATTAATGGCTTTCGAGTATTCCAATGGGGGAAAAATTCTCCGGTAATGAGGAGGAATAGCAGAGCCAATCATGTGCCACCGATGCTTTTACGAGGGAGGGTGGTGAACGGTGAGGCGAGAGCGCTATCTCCCTGAGTCCGGCTGATAGCCCGGAGAACATAATGTTCGCAGAATGACGCAATGCGTTGGCCTCGTGCCAAAGAGAAACACACGCCACTCTTCCTACATGTAATACGTATTCAGTGCTCTCTTTGATGTGGGATGTGGTGGAGAGTAAAGTCCATTGAGCTGGATCTGAACGAGCGACCTAAGGATGTCGGCTCCTCCACTACAGTCCTCCGCTCTACCAACCGAGCCACTGCAGGCGGATACCTATTCCATCATAAAGTGAAATCAGTTTCTTGAAGAGCCTTGGGAGCAAACTCTCAACAACTAACATCGCAATAGACACCACACCCATACGGGAATACGAGAGGGTACCAGAGCTTTGTCTTTTTGATGCCTTCTGTTGTTTACGCCACTTACACTTGCAGCAGCGCAGTGCCCGATCGGCCATCAGCATCCTCGAGGTGCTCGGGAATTCACAACCAGTGAGCAACAAGAAGCTACATCAGCCACAATGAACCCTACTCTTCAGCGCCTGTAATACAAGTATTTCAATCCTAGTCTGTCACCGGAGCTGCAAAACTCAATTCTGCAATAGCAGCACCCGTCACTGTCCCCGATGTAACTTCAGAGTGACTCGCCCTTCAGTTCTACACAACGCAAATATGAGTACCAGCCCAAACAACGAGCATCAGCCACACAACACAAGCATACATTCATGTCTTGAATCACAGTATGTTGAGCCGACGCCAGGCTCGTAACTGCATTCTAAGCATGACAATCGGCAGCTCCAGCCCAAGGCCACAAACTTCGCCCAAAGAGAAACTGCACCCTCAATGTCGCAGCCCAGACCACTTGGCCATCCTGACCGTACGCTACGCTCCACAAGGACGTGTCCCCTCCCGAATCACAGGATGCTGAGCTGATGCCAGGCTCGAAACCGGCTCAGCCCCACACCACAACCTCGCCTCTGCTTGCCAACCCACCCACTGCAACACAAATCAGATTGCGGGCTGCTTGACAGAACACATCTTCAAAACACTGTCCAGGAACACTCTCGCTCCCCCAAACATATCAATGTACCCCAAAGCCAGACCCCTCCCCCTGCACCCCCTCACCTCCATAGCCCAGGGTGCCACCGGAGTCACCACTGAGCACACGAGTCCCCAGGATGCACCCAGGTCAGGCGAGACCCATCTCAAGCCCGTGCGGCCCCCGGAGGCAACCACTGGGCTGTGGCTGCCGAGCTGGAGGCGAATGCCACCGTGGAGATGCGACGCAGGAGTACAAAAGAAAGTAGGCGCGCAGCTCCTTGCTGCGTCCGGGCGATGAAAAGTATTCGGGAGCGGCGAGGAAAGAGACCGTTCTGCCGCTCCCCGGCCCCCTTTACAGGGGCTGCGTCCCAGGGCCAGAAACCGGCAGGAACCAGCCAGATCTGCCCCTCTCACCCCAGAAGCACTTGAGCGCTTCTGGGGCAGCCATCAATTCCACCAATCCAATGCGGAGGTCGGGGCTGATGCCAGCTGCATCATCAGCGCCGTCACCAGCCCCGCCCCCCCCCTAAGGAGGCAGGGACCGGCACAACCGCCATAGTTGCGGCGTGCCCGAGTCCCGGTTGTTGCCTTGCTATTTGTGCTTGCTGTAGGCAATGTTGTAATAAAAGGGAAATCAACAGTAAGACAACATCCTAAGCAGTCTGTAAACTGGCCCACAAACAGAAAGAAACTGTCCCATGCTGACTTTGTCAGACTGCCTCCTCTGCCAAATTGCCCTAAAATGAACGCCAGACTGGCTGTGGCATGCATCGGGCGTAAGTTTCCCACTACAGTCAGTGCAACAGTAGGGAAAGTGTTGAATAGCGGAGGGGTGAAAATTACTATTCCCACTCCAATGAGTTCAACAGTAGGGGAAGTGTTGGATAGCGGAGGGGTAAAAATTACTATTCCCATTCCAGTGAGTGCAACAGTAGGGAAAGTGTTGGATAGCGCAGGAGTAAAAATTACTGTTCCCACTCCAATGAGTGCAACAGTAGGGAAAGTGTTGGATAGCGGAGGGGTAAAAATTACTATTCCCACTCCAGTGAGTGCAACAGTAGGGAAGGTGTTGGATAGCGGAGGGATAAAATTTACTATTCTCACTCCAGTCAGTGCAACAGTAGGGAAAGAGTTGGATAGAGGAGGGATAAAGTGTACTGTTCCCACTCCAGGGAGTGCAACAGTAGGGAAAGTGTTGGATAGCGGAGGGATAAAATGTACTATTCCCACTAAAGTCAGTGCATCAAGAGGGAAAGTGTTAGATTGCAGAGGGGTAAAATTTACTATCCTCACTCCAGTCAGTTCAAAATCAAAAACAAAAAAATAAAAATATTTTAAATTTTTTTTTTTAAATATATAAATATGTTAAAACTTAAAATAATATATTTAATATTAGAAAATTAAAAAATAAAAATATATCATAATTTTAAATAGTATATCACAATTGCCTACAAATATTATATTAAATAAAATAAAAAATGTTTTCAAACAAATAAATATTTTTATTTAGAAATGATTTATTAACAAGAACATTAAATATTACATAAATGTAGTCTATTTACCTCCTATCCTATAACACCACACAACTCACAACCCACATCAAAAATTTAAAAAAAAATGCATTTGCATGATTAACATAATGAATTATCAATTAAACAAATATTATTAATTAAAAAAACAAATTAAAACACATAAAAATGTAATTAACTTCCCACCCTTTACACCTATAATCCCCACAGCCCACACCTAAAAATTACACTGTAAAAAAATTAATTCCACAATTTAAAATATAATTACATTAAATAACTTATAGTATTTAACAACTAATTATAAAGTACATGTGAAATTAATTTAATCCCCACCCTTCACCCCTATAAACCCAAAATCCACACACAAAAAAATTATTAAACAATTACCCTAATTAATTATCAATTAATTAATTAATATTAATTATCAACTAATTATTCAATAATTAAAAATAAATTACTTCCCACCCTTTACCCCTAAAAACCCCACAACCCACAACTAAAATTAATTACACAATTTCCATATTTACTTGTCAATTAATTAATTAATATTAATTAACAACTAATTATTAAGGGGCACATTACGATGGCGGGCGGAAGCACCACCGCCGTGCTGGCGGATGCAAAAACCACCAGTTACCGCCGGCACGCAGCAGTCCACACGCCCGTCCAATTACGATGCGAAAAGTAGGCCAAACACCGCCGGCAAGCCAGCAACACCGTCCGCCATCAAAGTGCGCCCGTACATGTAGCGGCGCAGCTAACTGACACACACCGTCCGACGAAACACGTCCCGCCCGGCGCATAAATTACGATGCCGCAAACAAACGGCTCCCACGGCCAAGAGATACCGTACGACAAACCGAAGCGGTAACACGGATGCCGAGCACGGACAACGAAGAAGCGGCTCCCGAGCATGAATCCAGCACTGCAGGCACTCCCCATGCTTCTGCTGATGCACCACCAAGGACGCAACGCACCGCGGAGACGCAGGTAGGCACACACACAACAAGTGCACGCAAACAGCGCACACAGTGCAAGGGCGGAAAAAGCGGACAACCCCCACCAGCGCGTGTACACTACACATCCACCATCGCATCCACATATGACACACAGGCCAAATCGTAACATCGCAGAACACATGTGTACACACCACCTGGGACTAGTAACCAACCACCCCGTCACGGCCCCAAAGCGCCGATGGCGCCGCCACACATGCGCACAACGCAGAGGCCAACCGCAGCGCCATGCATGCGTCGCACACAGACACAGGGACACAACCAAGCAGCACACACATCAGCCCCACCCCGAACGCACATGACACGTGACAGGCCGGCCACAGACATGTCCTCAACGCCCAATTCACGGACAACACCCAACGCCACACAACCGACGCACACATGTCAGTGAAGACACGCAACAGCAGGACACACCCCAGTGTAACAAACATGGCGTAGCACACAGCGGCGGCAACACCAACTAGGAGAAGCAGGGCCCCTTCGGGAAGAGGAACGCCAGTACCACACAGAAACACCCATACCACCCTGCACATATGAACAAGACATATAAAACGGAACACCAAAGAGCCCGGGGACCGACAACAGGTGGCCCAAGAATAACATTCACACACAAGGCCCAACGCAGAGCGGAAAGGCAGCCTGCCGCCCACACAAGGGAGAGCAGACAGCACTGAATGACCTTCCATTCCAACTCCGAAACCACAGCCCTACGACAGAAGCCGGTGAATACAGCCATTGTCCAAGAATAGACCAACACAGGCATGCCGAGGAGACCGACCACAGGGCAGATAGCGCATATCACAGAAGCACACAACGGACGGGGAAGAAAGAAGAAAACACTCCCCCATGTCGGCCACATGCAAGTTAATTGGAAGGAGTCACACAGCACTGACCTTGAACTGTCTGAGAAGCATGTGGGAAGAGGGCCCGTGTCCTCCAAACAAGCCAACAGAACACAAGTCCTGTCTCCCTACGACTACACAGAGCTCACAGCAACCCCGGAGCGTGCACATTGCAGACTGCACACACAGCCGGAGCACGCCACCTCAACGAACCGCTGCGAAATGGCAACCGCAACACACCTACCCAACTACGCCGAACAGCTCAAGCTGTACAAAACCAACCTGTGCCATACATTGGGATGCGATCTCCTGTCCCTGCTGAACGTAAGTTACCGACTGACTTACCGCATCACATTGTTCAGCTGCGTCATGCCCGTCTTCTACTGTCGGAGGTGTCCCTACCAGCATCCCGTCGAGATATGCCTCTCCAACCCGGCATGTCTGAAGGCGGACCTGCTACCACTACTCCTCCCTCTGGACGCACACGACAGGGCCTGCTCTGCCTATGGGGGCATGGCGTATGTGGCCAACATCGCACCCGCACTGAAATGGGACCACTGTGCCTCCACACGACGGATCATCGATAACAGCTACATCGAATGTCACCCAGCATGCCCCATCATGGTCCTCCAAGGGACAACTTACGAACAACACCTTGACAGCCACCATCCGCTTCATTGGCTGGCAAACATGTACACCACCAATGACATGGAAGCCCTGCTGGGCGGCATCGCATACCTGACAACCTGTAAATACGTCGGACCACAACGCAGGTTCCCGAGTGACCTATGATGTCCAACCCCGCACCCATGCTTAGCTTCCGCACGGACTGGCCAGTCACCACCACAACAGCCATACCAAACGACCGGCAACTGTAACCACACCATCAACGACATCGCCATGACATCGGATATGACCGGGACATGCACACTGTTCCCCATCACATCCAGGAACACCGCATGCATCGTGGGAGGCAGTGGCATGGGCTCTGTGTATCGCACCCACATGGACGGAACTGCACGAACAACCAGGACACGACATGGATCCAGCGCCCATGGACACACACACCGCTCAGTGGACATGAATAGGTCGCCTGGAGTCTGTGGGTGCTGCACCCCTCCCACCCCCGCCCGGGAATCCCATACCAGGACCTTTGCATGGACGACAAGTGCATACAACAACAACACGACCCCAGTGACTGTGACATGTCCAGTAACCACCACAGTGCAACAACAAGTGGCACGCCGCTGCATGCACGCAAGCACATGCCCTGATGTCATCTCACATGCACGCGTGCATGAGGAACAACCGCAGCAAACCTGTCACATGGAACTGAGATGGACTGTGCCCATGATGCCAAGCGGTCTGGTAGGCTACATGTATACCGTCTGTGTCAAAGTCCGCAGCTCCGCAGCTATACGTAAATGTACATTAGCACAGCCTTGGCCAAGCAGATGTCACTCTGAAGCCCACATCCCACATGCAACAGCCAATCACATGTAACCCCACACCCTATCCCATTTGCAATCATGCTCAGTATATCCTCAACATGTATTCCGCTGCCAGTAGTGTCCACTATACTGCATCACAGAGGACAGAAGACTCAATATAATGTTTGAAACCAAAACTGTCTCCGCTGACTCATTTCACAAGTACGAATGAGAGAGGATGAGAGTATGTGAAGTACACGGCAGTCGTGACATGACCATGTAGTCCACTGGTATTGGATGTCAACGCAAATGAGTAGCACTACTGTGGAAGACACACATGTGTCGTGTGAAGTCGTATGGACGCAGTGCTCAGGTGGGTGGGTGCGACGGGTAGATGCGCACATGCCAAGTTGGAGCACGCCGTGTTGGGAGGGGTCATGAACAGTACACCACCGCTTCCCTGGGCATTGTGAGAGGACACCTGTCGGGGGAGTGAACACGTGTGTGCACAGCAGCCGGGCACACGTACAAAGCGGTACCAGGCGCACCTCAGCCCACCCTCTGTGGACAAGCTGGATCCTGTTGTGCGCCCGCCATGCCCCTGACAAGGCACACACAGCCCCAGTCGACCAGGTGTAACCCCAACATAGTCAATCCGCACAGGCGATACAGGGCACGGGATGGCAGTGGAGCATGGTGTGTGAGAGGTCTCCTCGCGCTCCTCCTGGTCATATCACGCAGGCAATAGAACCTCAACGTCTAGCATGGCACAAGTCAGATGGAAGTGTAGGGGGACGCACCACAGCACGAGCAGCACTGACGTCACGGGAGGTGGCTCGCACCATCCCATCCATTGCCCATCATACCAACCACGCCACATGCCATTGCGACTAAGTGCAAGCGCGTGCGCCACCACCCCGAGCCCTCCCCAGAGAGGCCAAAGAGTGAATGTGTGGGCCATCAGCCACAGACGGACGCGGCCTGGCCGCAAGGGCAGCCACAGCCACTGGGTGTCGCAGGTGGCGGATCCGGAAGGCGAAGACTGTGATGCATAGTCCATGCAGGCCGGGTCTCCATTTGGGGCACCACGCAGGTGGACGGCGTCCCGCAACACATCATACCCTGAGACAGCCCACTCGTGCAACTGGACCCACACATACACTCCTTGCCCTCTCTGGTGCGAGCTTGGGGCTGCCTGTGCAAGCGCTAGCCTCGCAGGTGAGCATGCATATTGGGGGAGCGAGGGAGGACATGAGGGCTGGGGCGAAGATGACTGTATCACTGTCAGTTAGTACAAGGGATGACCCAGATGTGGAAAGGAAGAGACGTGTCCCGTGTGTACTGCAACTAGTCGCCAATACAACTACCCCCCATGTCCGGAATGTAAGCCCGCACCTAGGCCCGCCCATCCGCCACATCGAACATACCACCAGCACGACAACCTTCCCATTCGAAACACTGACTGGGGGTGGCGACCAGTGTACAATCATGTGTAGCCTACCCACGCGTACATGTGGGCCCTCCATGATCCATGTCACCTGCGGCAAAGTCATGACATGCGCAATGAGGGAAGTGAGGAGAGCTGCCCGCCCCACGCGCAGAAGGTGCATCAGCTCCACAGACCCAGCAGCGAGTCCAGCAGGGGTCACATGTGCAGGGGCAGCTGTGCCTGGTGTGAAGGCACATGCATATAGACAGCACATCGACCAATGTGTAGTCTGCCCACATCTACAGTCCATCATCATGCGGACATAGGAATTGAACACAGGGCAACACATCTTAGTGGGTGCACCCACCGTGACCAACAATGCGCAATCATCGACGTACCCGCCCTGTGCATGGCCCCCACCCAACGGAGGCACATCCAGTGCCACCATCCCACACACACAAGCCTTCCACGGAACATGCTGTGTCCAATGGTCAGTACAGAGTCAGCGCCCATCTGGTGGATCCTGAACAGGAGACACATGCACACACATGCCAGCTCCCACTATGTACGACTGCCACCTGGCACGTGCAATGTAACCTCTCACCTGTGACGTGTGACTGCAAGCACACAGCCGTCTTGGCATGGGGCTGTCAATGTGGACACCTGTCAATGTTTCGGGAGGTGTGATCCGTACAGTGCTGTACATAGGGTGCAGTGCTGACACCTACTACTGTCTCATATCCCCTCGTGCCACAGGTCCCACTTGTTTTGGCCGCTCAGCCTGTGCCCACATCGTCGTCGTCGTGTGCCATACTCATCCAGCCGCGGAAGCAGTTCCATGCTCAGCAGACATTCATGTTGCCGTGGCGTTGCCGCTTGACGGATATGCAGTCAGTCCCCATCAGCACGCCCGCAAGTCATTGGGGCCTAGATCCCCATGTGCATGCACATGGCAGTGGTTTGTATCACTAGCCATTGCCATTGTTGGGAGACCTGTGTAAGTGTATTGTGGCCGTGCCGTCCCAGCTTGACAGCTGGGCTGTGGCTCATGTGCTTGCTCAGTCATGTCAGTGATGTGTATGCGAAATTGCTATGTGTCGTGTTGCATTGACATGTGTCCTCTGCCATTGTCCCTAGGCGGAGACCGAACATTGACCGCCCATACCAATTGCTGGCGGACATGGACGATACAGAGGTTATTAGGAAGTTTCGGCTGGACAGGCCAACCCTGCATCGACTGTGTGCCATGTTAGAACCCCATCTCCGTCCCCGCAGGGTGTATCCGACTGCTGTCACCCCCACGGCTAAGGTGATGGCCGCCATGCATTTCTTCGCCACTGGGTCATTCCAGCACACAGTGGGCATTGGAGGAGGGATGTCCCAGCCCATGTTCAGCAAGGTGCTGAGGGATGTACTGGCAGCCATGATGCTGTGCCGGAACAGGTACAT
Organism: Calotriton arnoldi; assembly: GCA_963921515.1. Lineage (NCBI taxonomy): Eukaryota > Metazoa > Chordata > Amphibia > Caudata > Salamandridae > Calotriton > Calotriton arnoldi. The sequence goes on from CAWUFW010001376.1 coordinate 221,149, forward strand.
CCGCTTCCCCAGGGCTCGTGAATTGGCGGCAGTGAAGGGTGCATTCTATGCCCTTGGCAGAATCCCACACGTCGTTGGAGCCATTGACTGCACACATGTCGGCCTTGTTCCACCACAGGCCACTGAGCACCTGTACCGCAACAGGAAGCACACGCACTCCCTGAATGTGCAAGTGGTGTGCCTTGCGGACATGGTGATCACCCACGTGTGTGCAAAGTTCCCAGGCTCGGCCCATGACGCACACATAATGCGCAACAGCATCTTGCCACGACTGATGTCCAATATGCAACAGGATCGTGCCTGTATTGTCGGTGAGTATGTGGAGTGGTGTAGCGTGCTGGCTGTGCGATGCTGTCCCCTGTCCAGTTGGATTAGCAACGGTTCTCTGTGTCCCTCACACCCAGGTGACTCTGCGTATCCGAATGGGGCATGGCTGCTCAGTCCATTGAGGAATCCTCGCACCCCAGCAGACGATCGCTACAATGAGGCACATGGGAGGACCAGACGTGTGGTCGAGCGTACCTTTGGCCTCCTCAAGTCCAGGTTCAGGTGCCTGGACCGCACCGAGGGTGCGCTGGCGTACTCCCCACAGAAGGTGTGCCGGATAGTGGTGGCGTGCTGCATGCTGCACAATCTGGCCATTCGGAAGCAGATCCCCCTCATCGTGGATGACGGAGATCAACCAGGGCCCCAGCCCGCAGACCAGGACAGCTCGAGTGAGGAGGACAGCGGAGAGGAGGAAGCTGGTAATGTGCGGCAGCAGCTCATCGCCCGCTACTTCACTTGACGGTGAGTGTCCATGTACGACGGCTGATGTGGCTGTATCTGTGCAGGTGTGTGTGTGCTGTGTCAGGGTGGCCGTTTGTTCACTGCGTGCTGTGTGTCAACGCTCCATGGCCAGGGTAGTATGCCACTGTTGGTGGCTGTGGCATTGTGCCCTATTGCTCTGTGCGATGTGTGTACATTGCTTGTAGTTGTTGACATGTACTGTGTGATGGGTGTGTGACACACTCATTGAATGTGCTCCTGTTCTGTCTCCCACCCCTAGGTCCCTACAGGCCCTCCGGATTCAAATGCCATGCCACGCATCAGGTGCCTTTCCGCCCAAGGTGGCCGTTGTATTCCGTACAAATAAGACACAGGGCACAAACAGCAGTTAGTGAAAAAGGTGCATTTATTACAAACTGTGACATGTGATTGTGTGTAAGGTGATGACAAAAGTGGTGCGTGCAGTGACAATGAGCTGTCGGTCATGGCTGCGTGATGATCAGGGTGTACCCACTGGTTCTATGTCCATAGTCCAACACACACATGCCATCCAGATGGCTGTGTGGAGTGGGATCGTAGTCCAAGTCAATGCAGTGGCTGGTCAAGGAAGGCTGGCGGAAGGCTGGCTGGCTGCCTCACTTGCGTCTGGAGCGTGCGAAGTCCTCCCGGGAGATCTGTTTCCTCTTCGGACGGCCCCTTCCACGTTTGCGAGGGGGTGCCTGCTTGCGACATGCTGGTGGTTGAGGTGTGATCACTGGCTGTGGACGCAGGGGAACTGGACACTGCTGCTCCACCCTGCGCCCCGGCAGGTGGTGGCGGAGGGGAGCTGCTGTCCCTGGCTGTGACCTCACCGCCACCACCAGCTGTCCCATGAGGTCCACGATTTGGCCCATACGGGCGTCCATGGACCTCAGCACCCCCAGCACCTCACGCGTGTCTGAAGCAGACCGGACCCATTGTCCTTGGGCCTCTTCATAGGCCCCAAGGACTCTGGCCATGTGAGGCAGGGCATGGCTCCCAGGGGAGGCTGGCGTTTCCCTGACCCTGCTCCTCCTACCAGTCCTGCTGCCACCGGCCTGCCCACTAGCCACATTGCTCACCACGGTCCTCGCTGTGGCTCCCAGGGTGGATCCAGTCGTCCGGGCCACCACCTGCGCTGGGGCTGGTGCCAGCGAAGACGTGGCGGTGGTGGCGGCGGTGGTGGTCGGTGCGGCGATGGTGGCGGTTGCGGCAGTGGTAGTGGCCACAATGACCGTGGGTGTGGCCGCAACGACAGTGGCAGCAGGGGGCTGGGAATGTTCAGCAGCCCTGGATGATGGGTTGGTGGGTAGGAGGGGTCCTGGGGAGCGGCTGGGCCCTGCCACACCAGATGGGCCTGCTTGGTTGTCCGTGTCCGAAGAGGAGGACAGATCCTCCAGATCCGTGTGTCCTCGTTGGGGGCTTGTAGGCTGGCTGTGCTGGCTGCTGGCTCCATCCCCAGCATCCAGCAGTTCGTCACCTGTGGAGAGAATGAGATTTGTTATTGTGTTGCACCTGGCGAAGTATGTATTTGTCGTCTGACATTGACAGTTCGTGCAATCTCGTACATGGGTTTCCCGGAGGCGTGTGTGTGGCTGTAGCATCTGTAGTTGTGTGTGCTTGGCAATGGGACTGTGTGCTGTGCACATGTGGCATGGGACGGATTGGCCATGCCGATGGGTGTGTTGCTGTGCCCCTACTTATTGTGACTCTGGTGTATGCGGGCTCCTGGCCCATCCTGGGTCTGGTTTGTACTTTGCTTTTGGGGTTCAAATGGAACGCTTAGGAACGCATATGGCAACATGGGGGCTATGCCCCAGATTCGCATTTGGGAGGGGATATGCTTTTGGGGTTCAAATGGAACGCTTAGGAACGCATATGGCAACATGGGGGCTATGCCCCAGATTCGCATTTGGGAGGGATATGCTTTTGGGGTTCAAATGGAACGCTTAGGAACGCATATGGCAACATGGGGGCCATGCCCCAGATTCGCATTTGGGATGGAATATGCTTTTGGGGTTCAAATGGAACGCTTAGGAACGCATATGGCAACATGGGGGCCATGCCCCAGATTCGCATTTGGGAGGGAATATGCTTTTGGGGTTCAAATGGAGCGCTTAGGAACGCATATGGCAACATGGGGGCCATGCCCCAGATTCGCATTTGGGAGGGAATATGCTTTTGGGGTTCAAATGGAACGCTTAGGAACGCATATGGCAACATGGGGGCCATGCCCCAGATTCGCATTTGGGAGGGAATATGCTTTTGGGGTACATGCTGTGAGCCATGGGTGCCGAACGTGACATGTGTTGTGGCAGCATGACAGTGCATGGTTTGAGGTGTGTGCATGCTTGACATGGCCTGCATATTTGCTGTCTGTTGTGATTACTGGACATGGCATTGGACGCATCGTTATGAGTGAGTGATGGTTGTGTGCCAGCCAACGTATTGCAGTTGTCCCATCTCCTTGGTGTGCGTGCTGCCCTGTGCCATGTGCATCACTGCAGTGCTCGGGGGGGTGTGGCCCATGTTGTGTGTTGTTGCTCACAGTGTGTCGTGCACTTCATTGACTTCTGGCACATGGTTGGTCATGGGCATGTATCTTAGCGTGACTGCTGTATGTGTGGCAGCTGTGCGGATGACATGCCTTTCATGAGACTGGGGCTGACGGATGGGATGGATGGTATGTTGTTTGTGCATGGTGTGTCTGTGTGTTTGATGGGTTCAGTGGTGTTCGTGTGCATTTATGTTGTTCCGCTCTGTTGCGTCTAGTGTTGTTTGTCTTACATAGGCGTAGTTGTGGGGTGTGTGGTTGACAGGCAGTAGGGGCTACATGGACAGGACTTCAATGGTGTTTCGGTTGTGTGTGATGAGTTGCACAGTGGCTGCCGTGTGGGACTATATTCAGTGTGGCTTGTGCATGCAGACGTGGCTCCTTGGGTGTTGCTATGTCTGTGATGGGTCATGTGGGGTGTGAGTCTGTTGTTCATGTCCGTGTGCACATTGTTCACTTGTTCGTGACGGTGGGCGGTGCTGCGTGTTCGTCTGCTACGTGACATGTCCCATGTGTTGGTCGTGTTATGGTCCTCATGCCTCCAGTAATCCAGCCCTGTCCAGTTTCCCACCTGCAAGTTGTTCGTGCGTGCACTGTACTGGATGCCACATGGCTCTAAGCGGGGGTGCTCCATGTTGCAGGTCTGTGGGGGTGGGGGGTGTTGTGGGTCGTGGGGGTGGCTGGACACCCACTGACACCGATTGCTGTGGACCGTGATGTCTGCCTTTCGGCTGTCGTTGTGCACTGCGGTGGCTGACACGTGGCTGTGGGGGATGCTCCTCCTTGCTGTGCTGTGGGACTGGGGCCTGGTGTGTGTTGTACTTGGGCTGTCCACCCTCCCACCCACTGCACTTTGTGTTCCTGCCACTTACCTGTTACTTGTCGGTTAGTGCAGCTGTGGCGGACACATGGGTGTGGTGGGTGCTCGTTGTGGCGCTTCTGGCATATTTGTGGACCTGTTGGTGGTTACGTGGCTGGCTTAGTGTACACATGTCCCCACGCATCTTACAGTTGTTCGGTTTGGGCTGTGTGTGGTAGTGTCTGTTGCATGTGTGTGTGATGTGTTGTGTATTGTGTGCTGGACATGGGGGTGTTTGTCCCTGGGAGCTGTGGCATGGTGGTAGTGCATGTGAGTACATAGCGGTGTGCTGGTATACATTAGTTTGTACTTACCAGCCTCCACTCCCCTGCTAATCCGGCGAGGATCTCCGGATGGATTACGACTCGCACCTTCTCCTCCCACGCTTTGAAGGTCTTAAAGAGCGCGGGATTCCCTCCGCCAGTGACGGCAGCCAGCTCTCTGTTTTTGCCCTCCTTCTTCTTGACCAGGCTCTTTACGTCATTCCAACGTTTGTTAATCTCGACTCTGTTCCTGGGCAGGGTCCCGACTGCATTGACCTGGTCTACGATCCGGTTCCACATTCTGTTTCTGGTGGCTAGTGGTGTGTGCTGGACCATGTTCCCATAGATTTGTGGGTACACCTTGATGATCTCGTCGACCATGACCGTCAGCTCCATGGGCGTGAACTTGGGCATTCTTTGTGGTGCCATGATGTTTGTGGTGCTGGTGCGGTGTGTGTTGTGTAATGTGCAGGGGGTTTGTGGTGCCGGTGTTTGGTGGTGGTGGTGGTGGTGGTGGTGGTGGTGGTGGTGTTTGGTGGTGGTGGTGGTGGTGGTGGTAGTGATGTGTGCATTTCTGTGGTGTGCTGCTGTCCTTGCTGTGTCACTGTGTCCTCTCCTCTCCTCTCTGGTTTGCAATGTAGCAAGGGGTTGTGGTCTGTGGGAGTGCTGCTTTTGTACTCACCTATGTGGGTGTGTCCTCATGGTCTGTTGTTTTCAGGTGTGTTGTGTCTGGGGTTCTGGCCTTTGTATTTTTTGTTTGTCCGGGGGTGTTTTCGGGATGTGTACTGTGCTTGTGTATTTGTGCGTGCCTTGCTGTGTGGACTTGTTGGCCATGTTGTGTGCTATTGGTTTTGTGTGCGGATGGTTTCTGTGCAGGTACGTTGGCGCCATGGCTTCTGCCGTGTCGATTCTCATCGGCGTTGTTTGCGCTGGCGGGCGGTATATTTGTGGTTTTTCCGCGCTCATGTCGGTGCGATCGTAATTTCACGTGCGGTGTGTCGGCCGTGAGGGCGGGCGGTTTTGTGTTGTCGTGCGTGTTTCCGTCCGTGGCGGGCGGTTTGACTCCGACTCGGACGTTGGCGGGCGGTATTTTGTGTGCTTTTTCCGCTGATGGCGGTATTCGGTTTGTGTAATCGTAATGGCGTGGTCGGTGTTCAGGCGGTGTGTGCGGGCGGATTTTTGCCGCTTCCATGCCTGGCGGAATTATTTACGCCGGCTATCGTAATGGGCCCCTAAATTCCTTACATGTAACACTGCCTATTCAGTATACTGCCTAATTTGTCCATGTGGACTGAAATATATAGGGAGCACGATCCATCCTATAAAGATCCGCATTTTGGAACACATGAGAGCAATAGCCAAAAGGACACCACATATCCAGTGGCTAGACATTTTGCAAGTAAACATCAGAGTAACAGGGATCTGTTACAATATTATGGAATTGATCATGTACCAGTTGACATCAGGGGAGGTGATCGTATCACAAAACTTCGTAGATTGGAGTCAAGATACATTATTGACTTACAAACGAAGGCCCCTAATGGAATGAACAGCGGGGAAGTAGTAGCGGTTCATCTGGGGGACTAATAACGGTGAATTTTTGTGAATTTCTGTGAATGTTTTGTGATTTTTTGTGAATTTTTGTGGATCTTTATTATGTAACGAATCTTTAGCTTGTAATGACTTAAGAATACCATGATTGAAGCCGATACACGGACAGATATTGATTAATTTTGGTTGATTCCGATGGAAGTGAATGTATTGATTGTGATAAACATTGAAAACTAAGAGACGTAGCCGATACACGGCTTTATAATAATTTTTCATAAAAGTATAAATTGTGTCTTTCAATGAAATGTTTGTGCATAGCAGCATGATGAAATGCAATATACGGCAATGTTAGATTTCGGAGTATATAATCTTAAATCGAATGCCGTGCATGACAATGCTATACAAGCAATATTATGCAATATCATGCCAAGATGGCGGCTCTGTTTCAACAATGTAGTTGTCTGTTTTCAATGTCAATGAAATCACATGGTTAATTTAAAAATACCCGTTTCCGGCAGGACCGTCAACACCGAAAAAGGCATAAGCCGAAACGTGTCTGTTGGTTATGCTGTGATTAAAAAATTGCTGCAACAGCCGCCGCGAGTGCTGTTTTCCTTACGAAAGAAGGAGAAAGAAGCTTTCATTGATTTCGTGGGTACACCCCCACGATGTAAAGCACCCGTCCACGAGTGCTCTGATAAAGGTGTTTGGAGCTGGAAATATATATAGATATATATATATAGATATATATATATATATTTTTTTTTCTGCAATGTGATCCTATGACCCAGGGCGCTCGTCAGCGGGTGCTCTGCGTAGGGGCCGGATCCTGGCCCAAAGACATCAATTTTGAAACGAAGGACGCGGCACTCAAAGCTTGGATTAAGCTTACTTTATTTCAAGTTAGGTTCAGCACTCAGACCAACGCGTTTCAGCCTACACGGCCTTGATCACGGTTAGTGAGTCTTTCTTTGTTTCTACTATTTATCCCATATTTGCCTCAATGTGGCATTATGGGAGTTGTAGTATATACACTTTCAGTTAACTTTATTTACATTTATACAAACAAAAAAGAAGGCATTTTTTCAGGTCTTTCATATTTGATTAAGGCGGTCTGCCTTGTCTAAATTCTGATCCTAAATTCAGATATATCAATGGTATAGTACCAGACAGCTTAATCATTCATTTCCATTTGATTCGTACAGTTAGTGCACTCTTACTTTGAATTTTAAGTAACCATTTTCAATGATATAGTACCATATCTGTAAATAAAACAGCCTTACCATTTATGTGTTATACATATCTGTCATCACTAAATTCAAGTGCACCAATTAACAGATCAATTCGTGTCTTGTCAGTTGGAATATCTATCTTAAATGTTAAAAATTCTAGCTATACTTTTCATATTGGTATATATCATATATATAGTTCAAGATTAGCTGCTCAGTCCAAATGTACATAAAGTTCTTCATCATTATTGATTTCTCCGGGGTTTTCGTTCTTAGTCGAATAATGAAACGTGATTCCATTTGTCTTAGTTTTTTTATTCTATTCCCCGCGTTCATCTTGGGGTATCATGTGAATTCCATAGTACTTCATGGCTCTCCAATCACTTTTTTGACAGGACGCCATGTGCTTGGCAGTTGCATATGACATATCCTTGTTCTTCACTGCTCGGATATGTTCAAGAATTCACTTCTTTAGCATGCATATGGTGCTCCCTATGTAAGTCATACCGCAATTACACTCAATCACATAGATGACAAAAGTTGACGTACATGAAATTTTTTGATCGATTTTAATGATGTTTCCATTGGGGTCCATGATGGAGCTTTTGTTCATCCCAATTTTGCAGGCCTTACAGAGATTGCATTTTTTAAACCCTTTTTGGTGGATACCAAGCCAATTGTCTGATCCCACTTCTTTAAAATGGCTTGATACCAATACATCTTTAAGCGATTTTGTTTTCCTGTAGGTGACCTTTGGTTTATTTCCAAGTGTTTTTCCAATGTCCGGATCCCCAGAGATTAGATGCCAATATTTCCTGATTTTGTTCACAATTTGTCCACTTTCCTTGCTGTATGTTGTTATAAATCTAGGTGGACCATGTTTTTCTGGCTGTTTACCTTTAGGTCTCAGTATCTCAGTTCTTGTCTTGCCATCAATTCTTTTCTTATTTCTTTGTAGGCTTCTTTCATTGTATCCCCTCATTCTCAATCTGTTCATGGACTCCTGGATTTTTTCTTCTGCATCTTTTTCTATTGAACAGTTGCGCTTCATGCGAGTGAATTCTCCATATGGTATACTTGCAATCAATGATTTGGGGTGGAAACTCGTTCCATGCAGAATACTGTTCGTGGCTGTTTTTTTGCGAAAAAGTGTGGAGTGTATCTGATTATCTTCAATGTATACTTTAGTGTCCAGGAAGTCTATCTCTTTTTTGTTTACTGTGCATGTGAAAGCCAAGCCAATGGAATTGTTACACAGTTTGGAGTAGTATTCTTTGAAGCTCTGTTCTGTTCCGTTCCATATTAGGAATAAGTCATCAATGTAACGAATCCAAAGTATTATTTTATCCAGATCTTCTTGATTTGTCGAATCCCATGCAATTGTTCTCTCCCACCACCCCATCATGATATTTGCATAATTTGGCAAAAAGAAATGCCCATGGCAGTTCCACATTGCTGCCTAAAGAGTTGCTTGTTGAAAATGAAGACATTGTTACTGAGACACATCTCAATCATTTGGAGGAGCATACGAGTATGTTGTAGTTCAGAGATATTCCTTTGTTTTAAAAAGTATCCGCATGCTTCCAATCCCACTGTATGTTTTATTGATGTATATAGGGATACCACGTCAATGGTTACCAATAGGTATTGTTGGCTCCATGTTATTCCATTCAGGATTCGGAGAAAGTCTCCTGTATCTTTTATATAGGAGCTCATATTTTTCGCTATTGGAGCCAGGAATTTATCTACATATTCTGAGACATTCTCATACAATGAGTCACATGAGGAAACTATTGGTCTTCCCGGTGGACAGAGTAATGTCTTATGGATCTTAGGTAAAAAGTATATAGTCGGTGTTACTGGGAAGTCTTTTGATAAAAATTTAAGCTCTTCATCACTAAGTAGATTCTTGTTGTGGCATTGTTGTAGAAAAAGATTTAGTTCTAATGTCATTTTGTTAATTGGATTGTTTTGTATTCTGCAATAATTGGTGGTATCATTGAGCTGACGTAGTGCTTCATTCACATAGTCTTGAGTCTCCATTAAGACGATATTACCCCCTTTGTCTGCAGGCTTTATCGTTAAATTTTTATCTTCCACTAGCGTTCTTATTGCTTCTCTTTCCTTAGTCGTCAGATTTTCTCTGTGATTGTTGTTTCTTACTTTAGGCATTTTCTCTATTTCACTGATAATGGCCTCCGAAAATAGGTCAAATTTGTTACCAGGGGACATCACTGGGCAATATTTGGATTTTCTTCTGAGCCCACTGTCTATTCTTTTATCTGTTGTAATGTCTAGTTGTTCCATTAGTTGCGTTTCTGTAACTTCCTCCCCATTTTCATTATACATAAGATCAAACATGTTTTGAAGGTCTGGTATTTGTTCTATTGTTAACATAGGTTCTGCCTGTTCAATCTGTGGCGTTGCTTCAAATGATCCTGCATTTAATTTATTTGCATGTACTTTTGCTAATTTTAACTTCCGCACATACTTATAGAGGTCAATTCTAACTTGAGTATAGTTGAAATGATTTTCCGGGCAGAATGACAATCCTTTATTTAATAATGATGTTTCCTCTTCTGTTAGAACATGTTGTGACAGATTGACAATTAGATTCTCTACTTGCGATTTCTTAGAGGGTAGTGCCTTTTTTCTTTTGGCTCTTCTGGTTTTTCTAGATTTTGCACATTGTTTCTGCCCCCTCTTCCTCGTCCTCGGTTTGATGCTCTTCCGCGACCCCCTCCCCTGGATAGCGTTTGATCCAGGTTCATGAGTCGCATTTCTTCTAAAAAAGTAGTTTTGGCAGTGCTTCCTGCTCCACTAGGTGTTTCCCCTTCACTGATATCTGATTCACTTGTACTTGCATGCGTTTCTTGCATTTGTTGTGTAGGAAAGTTCCGTTTCAATGTATCAAAACGTTTGGCAAATGTAAGTATTCTTCCTTGTGCATAGTCTTGTTCATCCCTTTTAAATTTTCTCTGTTTACGCTCCTCAATTTCAGTCTCATATTTTTCTAATCTGTCATCCATTTCTTTACGTAGTTTGGCCATTTCTTCCTTATTTGTTTGATGTTTAATCAGATCCTCCATTTCCTTAATTTTGGTATTAATTTCCACTACATCCAGTTTCGCATGTTTGATTAAAATGCGCATCATGTTCAGGGAGCATTGTAGATTATTTTCTACCCAGTCTTCCAGTAATTCTACTTTTGTATCCGGGTGGGTTGGCATTGTGAAAATACGTAATCCTCTAGGAATGCGTTTGACTTCTATATAGTTTTCTAACGCGATGATCTCCCAACTTTTATTTACTTCCTTTTTATACAGTTTCTCAATTTGGTTAAACAGTTGCTTTAATGAATTGGTGTTTGATGTTTTAATGTTAACATTGCTGGCCTCTGCGTTTGATGTCATTTCTGCCGGTTGAAACAATGTAACAGCTTTAGTTGCGCGTTTAGCTGCTCGCGCTTCCATACTGACAGTCTTTCTTACACGATTATTGAATTGCAATGCCTGAATATGCCACACTACTGAGTGCTGAACAGAACCAAATGAAATTGAAATGCTCGCTCTTGGCCAAGCTCTAACCCGCTTACTTCACAAACCTCCGTATCGTTTACGGTTCGGTTATTTCCATGGAAGAAAGCGATGTCGCTTCAGATTGCTGCTACTGTGCACGGTTGAATTACCACTCACCTCCTGGGAGACTCCCGACTTGGCGGCGTCCTCCGACCCCGTCATACGGCGCTCAACCACCGGGTGAATCAATGTTTACCAAGATTTCGTCCGCAGCAAAATGGGCGCCACCAGATCACTACTTCTTTTCTGCAATGTGATCCTATGACCCAGGGCGCTCGTCAGCGGGTGCTCTGCATAGGGGCCGGATCCTGGCCCAAAGACATCAATTTTGAAACGAAGGACGCAGCACTCAAAGCTTGGATTAAGCTTACTTTATTTCAAGTTAGGTTCAGCACTCAGACCAACGCGTTTCAGCCTACACGGCCTTGATCACGGTTAGTGAGTCTTTCTTTGTTTCTACTATTTATCCCATATTTGCCTCAATGTGGCATTATGGGAGTTGTAGTATATACACTTTCAGTTAACTTTATTTACATTTATACAAACAAAAAGAAGGCATTTTTTCAGGTCTTTCATATTTGATTAAGGCGGTCTGCCTTGTCTAAATTCTGATCCTAAATTCAGATATATCAATGGTATAGTACCAGACAGCTTAATCATTCATTTCCATTTGATTCGTACAGTTAGTGCACTCTTACTTTGAATTTTAAGTAACCATTTTCAATGATATAGTACCATATCTGTAAATAAAACAGCCTTACCATTTATGTGTTATACATACTGTCATCACTAAATTCAAGTGCACCAATTAACAGATCAATTCGTGTCTTGTCAGTTGGAATATCTATCTTAAATGTTAAAATTCTAGCTATACTTTTCATATTGGTATATATCATATATATAGTTCAAGTGTGCTGCTCAGTCCAAATGTACATAAAGTTCTTCATCATTATTGATTCCTCCGGGGGTTTTCGTTCTTAGTCGAATAATGAAACGTGATTCCATTTGTCTTAAAATTCAAAGTAAGAGTGCACTAACTGTACGAATCAAGCTTTGAGTGCCGCGTCCTTCGTTTAAAAAAAAAGAAAAAAAAAAAATATATATATATATATATATATATATATATATATATATCCAAACGAACATCCTACTCCAATAAGGAAGAGGCACGTACTCAAGGTAAGTCAGGATAAAGCGTATTTAATTTTGCAGGTCTCCCTCGATCCTCGCAGTAGAAGAGACATATATATATGTATGTGTATATATATATATATATATATATATATATATATATATATATATATATATATATATATATATATATATATATATATTATTATATATGTATGTTTACATTTTTAAATTAAGTTTATTTGTTATATTTGTTCAAATGTAAATCTAATTAATTTTTTCGGTGTCGGTCTTAGCTTGTAGGGGCACCACCTGGCTGCTTCCTACCTGGTGCCCTAAGCACACCACAGATCCCTGCCCTATCTGGCACTTGCTGGCCTTGATAGTGAGGCCTGTCTTCTGCAAATCCTTCAACACTTCACAGAGGTGTTGCAAGTGTTCCTCCCAGCTGGAGCTGAACATAGCAATGTCATCCAGGTAGGTGGCGCTGAATTCCTCCAGCACGGACAGTACCTGGTTGGCCAGTCTCTGGATTGTGGCAGGGAGGTTTTCAACCCAAAGGGCATGACACGGAACTGGTAGTGCTCCTCTGGTGTTGAAAACGCATACCTCCCTCTTGCCCCATCAGTCAAGGCAATCTGTCAGTACCCAGACGTTAGATTTAATGTACTGAGGTACAGGGCAACTCCCTACCGATCAATGAGCTCATCAGCTCTGAGGATGGGGTGCGTGTCAGTCCTGGTGACGGCATTGAGCCCACTGTAGTCCACACAGAACCGGAGTTCAGGAGTGGCACCAGGTACAGAAGCTTTCGGAACCAAGACCACTGGGCTAGCCCAGGGGCTGCTGGAGGGCTCTATCACCCCTAACGCCAATATCTTGGAAACCTCTTCCTTAATGCTGGCCCTGACTTTGTCAGTTACTCTGTAAATCTTGTGTTTTACTAGTAAACTGTCCCCAATGTCTACATCATGGACACACCAATTGGTGATTCCTGGAGTCAGGGAGAACAGGGAGGCAAACTGTCCCAGCACCTGGCGTCAGTCCCTCTGCTGCTCTGGGTCAGGTTGGGAGAGAGGTTTACCATCCATCCACTGACCCATCATGTTCCTTGGCAGACAGGAGGTCAGGAAGAGGTTCACTCTTCTCTTTCATTCCATCATCTGTAGCCGGGAGCATTGTAATTTCCGACCTCTCAAAGTGAGGTTTGAGGCGGTTCACATGTAGGACCCTCAAAGGGTTTCATAGGAGTCTGCAAGTTCACCAAGTAGGTTACTTCACTCGTGTGCGCCACTACCTCAAATGGCCTAGTCCACTTGTCTTGGAGCACGCAGGGCTCCGCTGGTGCCATCACCCACACTTTTTGGCCAGGTTGAAACTCAACCAGAGTGGCATTCTGGTCGTACCAAACATTTCATCTCCTCCTGGCTGGCTTCCAGGTTCACCTGAGAGAGTTTCCTGAAGCACTGAGTCTGGTTCCTGAAGGCCAGAATTTACCTGAACACATCTTGGGGGGTCTTACCAGGAGTTTTCTCCCAGCCCTCCTTCACCAGACTAAGAGGCCCTCTCACAGGGTGCCCATATGCAATTCAAAGGGACTGAACCAGAAGGATTTCTGCAGTACCTCCCTGTAGGCAAGCAACAGGCATAGTAAGAAGATGTCCCACTTACATCTCATCGGTTCTGTTAGACCCTTTATCATGCCTTTCAGGGTTCGGTTGAATCTCTCAACCAACCCATTTCCTTGGGGGTGGTAAGGAGTGGTGAATTTGTACATTGCACCACACTCCTCCTTCAATGACGTCATATACCTAGATATGAAGTTTGTACTATGGTCAGAGACCACCTCTCTGGGGAACCCCACATGGTAAAAGATCCCCATCAATGCACGGCTCACCACAGGGGCCGTGATTGTCCTGAGAAGGACAGCTTCCAGGTACCAGGTGGCATGGTTCACCAAGACCAAGATATACTTGTTGCCTAAGTCTGTCTTGGGTTCCAGGGGCCCTACAATATCAATGCCCACCCGCTCGAAAGGAGTGCTCACCGCAGGGAAGAGTTGGAGGGGAGCCTTACACTTCCCTCCACTCTTATCGCTTGCCTGGCAAGCCTGGCAAATCCTACAATGAGTGTCAGTGTTCTTCCGCATTTGGGGCCAAACAAAGTGGGTGGCAAGCCTGTTAAAGGTCTTGTTGTGCCCCAAATGTCCTGCAAAAGGCACATCATGAGCTAGATCCTGTAGGAAGGTCCTGAAGCACTTGCGTACCACCAGCACATGGGCTGACCCAGGTTTGGCAACCTTAAGCTCACTGTAAAGGAGACAATTCAATGTGACCCAGACTGATACCTGCTGCGTGGTCTGCAGCCTACAGCCACAAACCAACAAGAGTAGGGCACTCCATCTGTGCCTTTCAAAACTCCTCCCTAGAAGGAACCCCTTCCTGCTGCCAATGGGTCTGCTCAGATAGGTCTCCTAGTTAGGCCACTTGCTCCCCTGTAGGTTCCAAGGCATCCCTCTCAAGGTCTGCCCTCCTCCTGGACTGTGGGAACTTCTGGGTTGGGTTACCTGTGCCCCTGTCCCTCCTCTTTCTGGCAGGCACATGGACCACTGTTTCAGGCTCCAGGTCCTCTTGATTACCCCTACTTGCTGCCATTACAGAGCGGTCACAAATGCCCACTCAGGCAGACCCAGCATTTCCAAATGAGCCCGGCGTTCCACCTCCTTCAAAGGAGAGCTCTCCAGGTCATAGCAAAGCAGACAGTCAACAGGCATAGATGGGCTCACAATGACCTTCAAAGGATCTGAGACCCCCCCCACTCAAAGGGAATCTGTGCCACCTTACACAGGCGCTCAGAGTTGTCTGCAGCAACTACAGGGTGAAGTACATTGGGAATGACCTGCTCCTCAGATACCCATTAACACCTGACAGATGTCACACTGGCTCCTTCGTCTCTCAGAGCTTTCAACCTCCTCCCATTAATGGTCACCTACTGCAGGTACCTTTTAGTGTTAGCCGGCAGGCAGGTTTCCTGGACCATCTCTCTATCTCCTAATGAGATAAGGGTCATCACAGCTGGCTCTCCACCTTCACTAGGAACCAACTCCTTCCCCAGCACTACACTGCACCAGTGCACCAGTGGGTTCTGGTGGTGCCTTGGGGCACTTGGGATCATTCTGCATGTGCCCCTCCTTTCCACATACATAACATGTGAGGGGACCCCGGTTGTCTGGCCTACCCTTAGGGGTCCATGGATTCTTACCACTGGGCGGCTGGGAATCTTTACCCTGAGAACTATTTTGGGGCCCTTTAGAAAACTCCATTTGGTAACCCTTGTCCCCCCACTCTTCTGCTGCAGACCCTGCCCACCTTTGGCTGGGTTTCCCACATACCCCTTGTGGACTCTGGAACTTGTCCAGTGGTCTGCCTCGTGAGCAAGCTTCCTGGGGTCAGTCAGCTTACTGTCCATCAGATGCTGGTGCAGCTCTGGAACACAAAGACTACTAAAGTGCTCCCAACCAATCAAGTTGTACAACCCCTGGTAATCAGTTACCTTGCTGCCCTTTATCCAACCCTCCAGTGCTCTGCAATAAAGATTCACACATTCCACCCATGTATTTGAATCAAGCTTTTCAAAAGACCTAAACATTTCCTGGTACTGCTCTGATGTGAGCACATGCCTGAGGCATAAAGCCACCTTCATATTGGGGTAGGTCAGAGCACCCTCCTAATCCAAATATGTCAATGTCAAGGTGTTCCTCCCATTTGCCTCAAAGTGTTTCCACAGGCCCACCCCCCTATTTTTCCCAGGGATCTCATTCATATGCAGATTCTTTGCTTCTCGTGTTTGAACTGCGGAAGTGGTGTCACATGCTAATCGGCTTCCGAGCCGCCGGGGAAGCCAATTGCGATCCTCTTCCTGTCCGACCTGCTTACCCAGCTCCCAGTGGCCATTTGCGGCACCCGCGACATTTACTGCCCAGTACCTGCCCAGCACTGCACTGAGTGCCCGTCAGCGAGTGCAGTGGCAGACAGTCATGGCCTCTGAGAGAGTGCCTCGAGCGATCTGCGGTGGTGGCCCGGTTAGTTCCGGGTGCAGCCTGCAGAGCGCCTGGTAGGCCCCACTCGTCCGCCAGCACCGCATCACTCAGCCCATCACAACAGAACCGGGACCAGGGATCATAGACTGCTATCCTCGAGCAGGATCGGGGAGGCCACCCGCCCTGCTCCCACCCCACCCCGTCCCGCTCACCGCTACTGGCAGCACCACTGTCATCGCAGCAGTGGCAGTATCGAGTGCCCAATGTTTGAGCCTGAAGGCTGGAGGTAGGGGGCTGGGGCAAAGGGGAGAGAGGCAGGCTTGTAGAGCAGGGGGCTTGAGGGCACCAGGTACGCTAGGTGAAGGGGGGTTGCTGGAGCTTCAACATGGGCATCCAATGGCTGTAGGCTGTGGCTGCAGGCTGTCTTGTGCCCCGCTGAATCAAACCGACATCGATTGAGATACAAAAGGTCCTCCTTAAACCTCAAACTCTCCTCGAATGAGGCCTGTATCCCAGATGCCAGGAGAGGCTTTAGGTGCCAGTGTCCAGGTTCCACAAGCCCCGCACGCACTCCTGCTAGCACATCTGCCACCTTCTAGGGGTCTTTAAGCCACCTAAAGCTGCCATCCAGCGTCCAGTGCTCTGAATTTGTTACGCTCTCTTAGGACCCAAGAGAACTTCTTTTGTTGCTTCTTTTGCAACTACACTCCACTCTGCCGTGAGAGGGGAAAAGTCAACGAAGGCTCCAGGGTGGTATCAACCCACATTACCCTACAGGACAAGACTCGCTAAACAGGAGCTGGAGCAAGATCAATTGAAGCTGGGAACCTAGCAGGGGGACCAGGCGGCCAAAAGCCCCCCACAGGCCTTAGTAGAAACCCAAAGGAGGGACCACATCAGTTTATGGACTCTGAGAAACTGCGGGCAGATGTAAGAGCCCCTGGACAGGAGAAACCTAGGGGAATTACTTGTTTCTAGCAGTATTCAAAGTCTCCTAGACTGCCCATACAATGCTCAACTAGCCTCAACAAAAGGGGGCCCAAAAAGAAGGTCACCGGTCGCCCAATTACGATATCTGACAAAAGGTTTAGCCCACAGATACCTATCAAAAGGGTCACAAGGAGCTCATCCCAGCCACACAGTTTTTATAAGAACCCATCGGATGTTGCATTATGCAGTTTTATCAAATAAGCAGAGAACCCAGTATTACTCTGGATAGCCAATCGGATGGAGCAAACGCTGATTCTGGCATCCTATTCTCACAGACCAACCTCAATTTAAGCATGAATAATGTGTCCCTCCAGTGTTCACCCACCCCTAAATGGAGAATGCTTTCATGTCCAGCGCGTCGGAGGGAGCTGGAAATGTCTACCTTCCCTGACATTTTAGGGAGTTATATAAGTTACCCTTCCTGCAGCTGGAAAGAAAAGGTGCCTGATCTTCCAAATGCAAGGACCAAATACAACCCCGGGAGCACCACAGCAGTGCCCTATAAAGCGGTACAAGCCCTAGACACAGTGGCACAAATCCATTGGTACGAAGGGCACCATCTAGAAGACCAGAAGTCTGAGCCACCACCAACAGCCTTAAGCCCCGTTACACCCATCTTTGATCTGACAACAAACTCCCCGGTGGCAGGGGACTTTACAGCCTCCTTTCTTCAAAATCTAGGGCAAAAATAGAAACAACTTTGGAGTTAACTCCAAAACTGTTTGTGCTATCAGAGGAAGCAAGGGGTACACAGCCAGAAAGCCAAACATCCAATGTCAACATCAAGGAAGATTTGCAACTAAGGGCCACAAATGAAGCACATAACTCCATAACCCGAGCCCTATTATGGCAGTCTACAAAGATGTAGGTCCAAATAGAACTTCTGCAATTGATAGCGCTACGCCTAGTTAACCTAAGTACCAGGGTGGAGGGAATGGAAGACAAGACTGTTAGGAACTTGGACATTAAACCCTGCTCATGTTCTTGTGCAACAATCATCGACCAGTGGGCTACCCTCCCAGAGATCCTTGGGGGCATAGTAGAGATAGCTAAATGGTGAAGGGAAACACTGACACCTAGAAGAACTGTTAGCCCATTAGCACCCAGCAACTCTCGCCTGGCCCCAAGCGGAAAGGAAGAAGCCACTTTAAGTCCAAAAGTAAAGGACGGACCAGAAAACGATCCAGCACAAAAGCCCCTCTGCTTTGTAAAAGGACTAGAAGCTACACCTGGCCAATTGAGGGCCAGCAACAGGAAAAGGGAAGTGCTCACAAGGAGCAGCAAAGATTTAGGAGCCCCAAGTCCTCCAGCCACGTTTTGAAGCCCCGTTAACAAGGAGAACAAAGAAAAAGCTGAGGAAACAACTAAAAAAGTCCAATGCCAAAAGGAGTCCACTACAGCCACTTACCACAAATCAACCACTCTCACAAATTGAATTCAAAGATAGACAGCTTCATCCAATTTTCACAGTTAAACAGGGGGTCAAGTCGGGAGTATTGCCCGTTGAAAAAATCCAAGGGGAGGTAACTCCACCAAGTCATAATAACACACAGGATCCCCTGCCCCTCCCCAGATCAAATATAAATGCAGGACCCAAAGTAGCAGCAGGGATATGCCCCGTGAAGGTGGACGCCAGTATCCAGGCAACGGCACATATTTTATCAAAGAAAGCTAATCCAACAAGCCTGGAAGGGCCAACCACACAGCCAGAAATGGAGAGGAAGGCAAGACCGCTGAGCATACCAGGAAGGATAACTGCCCACCAACAAGGCATCACTCTGAAAAATCCATCAAGTTCAAGCATCCCGGTTAGCCCTGAAGATCAGGATCAGGGAACAGGAGAAGCTCCAACCCCAGAGACAATAACAAACATCTAAGGGGTAGTGCTTACTCGTAGATACTACATCAAGGGACAGCATGATATTTTGAACAGGAGCAACATCCTTCGTCTATTTAAGCAGGTAGCCTTCCTCAAACAAATTCTTTCAGAAGGCCTAGAAAGGGTCAGATTCTCAAAACTTCAGGGGGATAACCATGGTGACTTGACCCTGGTGGGATTTAGGCATAAGCGACTCCAAAATGCGGTATTGGGCGAATCACAACAGCTTGCTCAGTGGGGCATAGCTGCCCAGCACCCCTGTCAGATGAAAAACCTACATGTCCTCAGCAAGAACAATGGGGATAAGGGGGCCCACTAAGTCCTGCATGGCATTAACAGCCATGTAGCCCGCAGCAGCAGCCAGATCAGCGCAAGTGCCCATTTAAAACATTAGGGTCACATATTGTACCAACCAACAAGCTGTATTCTGAAGTCAAGCTGCCCTAGATCTCACAGGAGTCCAAAGAACACAGCAGCATTATCCCTAACAAAAGCTACAGCCAGTTCGGCAGGGAGGAGGAAAGGGAAGAAACCTCGCCCCATCAACAACATTCCATAATCTCATTAAATATTGCAGGGATCAGTAAAATCTCCAAAGAAAAACTCATACAGGATTATCTAGCTAAGGGCATTTTATTATGCTTCCAGGAGACATGGGCCATGGCCAGCACCCCCCTGGCTGGGTACTACAAGTATCATGTAGTAGCAACCAAACAGAACATCTTTGGCCAGCCGTCTGGAGGGCTCTCTGTCTTTTTAAAACATGCCTGCAGACTCAAAGCCACGGAAATACAAACTAAAACACCAGAGTCCCAAGTTCTACTGATTAAAGGCCTGAATTTTAACTCTCAATCCCTTCACCTCCTGCTAATAAACTGTTATATCAACTCAGCACAGACCAACATGAAAGATTTCATGGATTCCCTGACAAGCACATTAGACGACCTCCTAACCAAATAGAAATCTCACCAAGTAATTATAGTGGGGGATTTTAATCTGAGGGACCTTGATAAAATGAAAACCACACCAAGGTGCAGGGGTCGGGCAGAACACCTTTTTACACTTTTCAAAAACCACAACCTAAGCTCAACCCACTCACTAAAGGAATCTTGCCCTCCATCCTGGTGCCCGAAAACCAATGGAATGTTTCGACAATTGACTACATTCTAGTCAGTGAAATCATCGCAGAAAGTGATCACAGGCCCTTGAGGGCCACAATACAACTCGTAGTACCAACAGCAATCACCTTCCACACAATAGACAAAACCACAGGAGAAAAGAGGCACAAGGTTCTCCAAAAGATAAAGTGGTCTGCAAAAATTGGAGACAAATTGGTAGCACCCACCAAGTCATGTTTCAGTAATAAACAACTGGGAGAAAATCATAGGAGAAGTCCTATTAAACCTGGGGAACATACAAAATCAGTACTCGAGCAATAAACACATAACAACTCCTGGAGCTTCACGTCACTCAAAGGATATAATTAAGTGCAAACGCACTTCACGAAGGGCCTAGAAAACCAAGAAAAGAGGGGGTAATCCAAATGATGGCCCTTCCATCACAGCCTTGAGAACAGCTTACCAGAAAAAAGTTTGGGTGAACAAAAGGGAACACACCGAAAAGGAATGGCTCAAAGTGTTCTCCCTGTTGAAAGAGAAAATCACACCAGGCTGTGGAGGCATATTAATTAGCTGAGCAATCGAGGAGCGTCAAGGGAGAACGGGGTAGCGGAACAAGACTGGTCAAAGTATGTAAAACAACTGTACTCAACGGACTCTCTAGACAAAGGAACAATAGGTACGTCAATAAAAGTTGACGCAGTTATCAAGACCATCATGAAAATGAGGACCGATGGAGCACCAGGGCCAAACGGGATCCCAGCAATGGTATTCAAAACAGCACCGGATTTTTGGGCAGCAGTTTTAACTCCACTTTTTAATTGCACTTTTTTAACAGCAAGGACTTCGGACTGCTGGAAAGGCTCCATACTTTTTCCTGTCTTCAACAAAGGGGACCGCTCCAAGCCATCAAACTACAGGCTTGTCACCCTGCTCGACCTAGAAGCAAAGGCCTACGCTCGAATACTCTTGAAGGACCTGGAGTCATGGGCACAAGAAAAAGGCATTATTCCCATTTATCAATCATGTTTTAGGTTACACTCTTCTTCCATGGACAACATTATAGCGTTGGCCTGTATGTATATCAACACAGGCGGTCAAGAAGAAGAGCCCTCCATTGTTCTGCTGCTTTATTGATTATAGCACCGCTTTACATAAGGTGCGCCGCAGAACACTGTGGGGGAAATTAACCACCTGGGGGATTCCACCCTGTTAGACCTGGCATCATTGGCACGGGTCTCCCTTCCTCTTTTCTCTTCTGACCTTTTATGTTGGCTGGATTTAGATGCTCTGGGCGCTGTGCCACTGCGAATCAGTGACACAGCGCAAATGCTCCCTGTGTAAAGATAACTGTATGAATTGGAATAATCATAATGGGCTCGTTTGGTTTACCTGTCAGTCCCTAGTATCAGTGCACTGCATGTGCCCAGAGCTGGTAGACCAAATACTGCTGGTGGGCCGGCAGCGCTGATTTGCGCTACCCACCGGAGCAGCTTTGAAAGTATGTCTGTGTAGCCTGTTCTAATAGCGAGTTACCCTCCATTTCACTGTTTACTATTGCGAGGCCACCGGTTCTCATAGGCCAGAATGTGCAGGCTGAGTATTGCATGCCTTAATCCTCCCTGCCCCCAGGAACCTGATAGGAACGTCGAATTTGATATGTTTAAACTCAGAACATGGAGATGCATCTTCTAGTAAGGATTATTAGGGTAGCCCGTGTTCGAAAATGCCTCTACTAGAAATGAGGTATTTTCTGGTCTGAAGCTTTCCTGTAGGCTTTTGCTAGCATGTGTATTGGCCGTCTGGTTTTGGAGCAGCAGGGCCAGCTGGGTCAGACCTGGCTGGAGAGAGAGATCGGCATTTAGAGTATGGGGAGGGGAGACTCTTTGATCCGAGCAGGGCCGTGCCTGGCAAGGTGAATGATGGCTCCATCTCCCACTGGGCGTCTGATAGCAGACCCCCAGATTCCCAAAGGGCAGGATGTCGCCTCGTAAACCAAGTGCTCCCCAACCCCACCAAACTGGTTCTGACTGGATGCAGTGATTTGTGACTGCAGAGAACAAAGAGTTTTTAGGTATAAAGCGCTGCGCTGAATCCTGTTTCAGGTGTGTTCCTTCTGGATGTCAAGACGAAACTCTGTCCGAGCGGACAGAGGAAAGGACTTTTGAAACTTTCACCAAGCTTGCTGAAGAAACTACCCAAGGGCCTGAATTGAGAGCGCCTCCTGCTGAAGTCTCAGGGACATTAGTCTTCACCCCATCAGCCGCCCGAATTCCTTCGCTAGGAATTCTACTTGCAGGTGAGGCCTCCGTCGAGTAATCTGGAACCTCTAGTTCTACTGTGAGGAACGCGGACTGGTAACCTTTGTGAACTCTGTGTGTGGGCCGCCGCAGCTAAGAGAGAGCTGCCACCGCTGAGTGCCCGCCTTAATTTGAATCTTTAGAACCTTTGCTGAAACTGTGTGGGCCACCGCAGCTAAGAGAGAGCTGCCACCGCTGAGTGCCCGCCTTAAATTTGAACCTGCAGAACCTGCACTGAAACTGTGTGGGCTGTTGCAGCTAAGAGAGAGCTGCCGCCGCTGAGTGCCCGCCTTAAATTTGAACCTGCAGAACCTGCGCAGAAACTGTGTGGGCCGCCGCAGCTAAGAGAGAGCTGCCGCCGCTGAGTGCCCGCCTGATTTTGAATCCTCAGACCCTTCGCTGCAACCTTGCGGGCCGCCGCAGCTAAGAGAGCTGCCGCCGCTGGATGTCCGCACTTGTGTTAATTGTGCAACATCGTGGATTGTCCTTTGAGCCGCCGCAGCTAAGAGGGAGCTGCCGCCGCTGAGTGCTCGCACCGTTGCTAACGTTGCATCACCGAGATTTGTCCTGTGGGTTGCCGCAGCCAAGAGAGGGCTGCCGCCGCTGAATGCTCGCACCGTTGCTAACTTGGCATCACCGTGATTTGTCCTGTGAGCTGCCGCAGCTAAGAGAGAGTTGCTGCCGCAGAGTGCTCGCACCTTTGCTAACTGTGCATCATCGTGATTTGACCTGTGAGCCACCGCAGCTAAGAGAGAGCTGCTGCCGCGGAGTGCTCGCACCCTTGCTAACTGTGCATCATCGTGATTTGGCCTGTGAGCCGCAGCAGCTAAGAGAGAGCTGCCGCCGCTGAGTGCTCGCACCCTGGCTAACTTTGCATCCTCGTGATTTGACCTGTGAGCCGCCGCAGCTAAGAGAGAGCTGCCGCCGCTGATTGCTCGCATCCTTGCTAACTTTGCATCATTGGGATTTGTCCTGTGGGCCGCCGCAGCTAAGAGGGAGCTGCTGCCGCTGAGTGCCTACGTCTTTGTCAACCTTGCACCATCGTGAATCGTCCTGTGGGCCGCCGTAGCTAGGAGAGCGCTGCTGCCACCGCGAGCCCACCACGGAGCTGCACGACGAGAGTCATCGCCACCACCAGCCCGGGCCGCCGCAGCCACGTGCTGCTGCCGCTGAGGGCCCGCCTGTCCCGGAGTGCCCGAATCGTTGCGAGTGCACTTTGCGGACCACTGCCATCGAGAACTGTGGTCGCTGGGAGTCCGCCTGTCACCGTCTCCGCTTCTTCAAGAAGCTACGTGCTGGGTCCCCGTCCAACGGCAGGTATCTGGTGTGCAACGGGTCGCGTAGACCCAGGCCTTGAACTTAGTCAGCGCCACGTTCTGGTGAACACGTATTGCCTTTTTAAGTCCCTAGTGATTTACATGCCTGATTACTGGTTAAAACGCTTTTGAGAGTCTCGTACCAAACCTTAGATAAAGATACTATTTTTTTCTATACCTACTTGAGTTGTGTCCTTTTGTGGTGTCGTTACTCCCCTATTGTGCATGGTCATAAATGCTTCACACACTCCCTCTGAGATAGGCCTAGCTGCTCGTGCTACGTTACCACAGGGTTGAGCAGGGGTTATCAAAGGGGGAAGCCCACTTGCCCTGACTTGGGGAGAAGGGTCCCTATTTGGACAGTGGCGCCAGCCATTGGCAACTAGAGACCCCCATTTCCAACATTGGCGGTCAGCGGTGAGGATCAGAACTTGCATTTATGATCCACATACAATAACTGATAGACACCACTAGTGAGTACAGACCAAAGCGCAGACACGCACAGATTTTTTTTTTCCTCTCCGAATTATTTTTTAGTTGGTTGTTTAGTATTGAATTGTTGATCGCAGCCATGAGTACTGCTAATATGGGAAGGCCAACCTCCAATGCTTCAGAGGATCTCGCCTTTGAGGAGGGAAGATTAGATACCTATACTGCCAAACAGCTGAAGTCATTTTGTAGGCACTTCGCAGTCCCCGTGATAGGTCTCTCTAGGAAGGAGGAGTACCACAAGACGCTGAAGGCCTGGTGGGAAGCGAGAGAGTCCGCTGTGGATGAGGAAGAGAATGCTGGAGGGCAGCCGGATGATGCAGTAGAGGGGGTGGGAGATAGAACACCCTCCAATCCAGGTACTAGTGTATCCCAAAGGAGCCTGACCCCAGAAGAGCTGGAGGACAGGGAGAGAGATAGGAGGCATAGTTTGGAGATGGCTAAATTGGAAGGTCAGAAGGACCTTGAGAGTAAGAAGTTAGACATTGAGAAAAATCGATTGTCATTTGAACTTGAGAAAATGAGAATGGAACATGAGAGAATGTTGAGGGAGATAGAGATCAGGGCGATGAGTGTCCCGGTCTCCCCCTCTGGTGGCAGCATACCGTTAGTAACTCCTGAGAGTAGAGTTTATATTCCTAAGGATGTCATTAAGGATTTTCACAAGAGTGAGGATATTGGGCAATGGTTTGCCGCATATGAGACAGCAATGGTGTCCCACCGGGTCCCTGAGCAGGATTGGGGAGCGGGATTGTGGGGGCGCTTTGTGAGTGATGGTAGGGATACCCTGTTGGACCTGCCTGAGGAGAGCAGGATGGTGTATGCCCATATGAAAGAAGCTTTGATGACCCGTTATGGTTTGACCCCAGAAATGTACAGGCAGAGGTTTAGGACCAGTAAGAAGTTAGAGGGTACCACGTGGGTTGAATATGTGTCTTTTTTCTGCCGAGCAATGGATCGCTGGGTAAAAGGTAGCAAAGTGGAAACTTTCGAGCAATTGTATGATTTGTTTGCATGGGAGCATTTGTCCAGTAACTGTTTTCCAGAGCTACGCCAGCACCTGATTGATAGCAAGCTGACTAGCCCTAGGAAGCTTGCTGAGGAGGCGGACCGCTGGGTGAGCATCCGGGTCCGCAAAGGTTTTGTGGGAGACTTCGCCCGAGGTGGGCAGGGTCCCCAGCAGAAAAGTGGGGGGGGACAAGGGTAAACAGAGGGAGTTCCAGAGAGGGCCCCAAAGTAATTCCCAAGGGAACCAAGCAGTGGTGTCCCAGCCTCCCCCTGAGAAGAAGCCAGTGTCCCCGACAGGTAGGCCTGTTCATAGGGGGCCCCTTTCTTGTTTCAAGTGTGGTCAAGTGGGCCACCGGTATTATGATCCCCAGTGTCCCCAGAGGGACCCCAATGCATCCCCTCGTGCACCACCCCGTGCACCATCCTGCCAGATTGCAGTGTAGCCCTGGGGGGGGGGAGGAAATGGAGGTCTAAGGTGGATGGGATCCCGTAGAGTTAACCCTTGTCTCGCTAGGGGACTTCGAGAAGGTCCCTAACCCCACACTGCCGACCAACACTCAGAAGTACCGGCAGTGGGTGACCATCAATGGCCATAGGGTGGAGGCTCTCAGGGACACCGGAGCTAGTGTGACTGCTGTCAGCTCCCGGTTGGTGTCCAAAGAGCAAGTTGTCCCCCATGCATTCTGCCCCGTAGTGTCAGCAGACAACTCAGAGAGCCAGTGTGAAGTGGCTCAGGTTCCCTTCGAGTGGGGGGTCACAGGAACTCTTCAAGTAGCTGTGAGGGCCGCCATGCCTGTAGACTGTCGGTTGGGCAACGATCTGGAGAACTCCCCGTGGGCTACGGTGGAGAGAAAGTCTCATTTGGAAATGTTGGGGTTGCCTCAGTGGGCGTGTGTGACCACTCGGCCCATGACAGCTCAGAAGGATGTTCAGGAGGGTCTGGAGCCTGAAAGTATGGCCCAGGCCCCTGCCTCAAAGAGAAGGGGTAGGGGGCACGGGAAACCGGCCCCCACGGTTCCCACGGTCCCGGAGGGAGCAGACCTTGAGGGGGATGCCCTGGCACCTACAGGGGAACAAGTGGCCGAACTGGGGGACCTACTGGAGCTGACCCATTGGCAGCAGGAAGGGGGGCCCTCCAGGGAGGAATTTTGCGAGCATCAGAGAACCTGCCCTTCTCTTGAGGGGGTGCGGCGACAGGCCGCCGCCCAGGCAGTAGGTGACAGGGTCACATTGGATCTATTGGGAGAACGACCTCCTTTACAGCGAGCCTAAGGTTGCTGAGCCTGGGTCAGCCCATGTGCTGGTGGTACCCCAGAGCTTCAGGACCTTCCTACTGGGGTTGGCTCATGATGTGCCACTGGCCGGACATTTGTTTATTTATTTTTATTTATTTTATTTTTTTGAGTTTTATATAGCGCTGGCTAGACCCGGAGGTATCAGAGCACTTTACAGAGTATCAGCACGAAGCAATTTACACAAAGTTACAAAACAATTACACAATGTTACACAATAGAAAGAAGAAAAAAGAACACGAGTTAAGGATATGAGAATACTCGAGGATGGCACTGAGAAGACGCATGATGAGGCAACAAACAACAAGAGGAATAATAGTAAAAGCAGAGGTTAAGCAGCGGCAAGAAACAGCCTAAGGGGCAGGGGAAGAAAAAAAAGGGGGGAGCACAGAAAGGAAAGGGTAAGGAAAGCAGATAAGGACAGGAAGGTGAGAGGGAAACAAAACGGAAAAGGCACCAAAGATGTCAACAAAAACAGAAAAACGAGGAGCAGGTCCATGGTGAACGAGAGACAATCGCGATGTCGCCCAGCAGACCAGCGGGGACCGACGATGGGACAGGGATTGCTAAAATGGCAGATTGAGGGTAGGAGAGGCAGTGGAAGATAGTCGCAAAATGGCGGGGAGCATAAGGGTCCAAGTCCAGAAGCCAGGGAGGCTAAGTCCAGAGGAAAAAGAAAAATAAGATCTGATTTCATGGAGAGGCACTAGATGGGGAAAAGAGCCAGATAGTCAGGGGAGGGGGGGCAGTCTATTTTCGAGTCGCAGCTGTGCTGTGTCCATGTGCAAATGTTCTGGGCAGCGGTGTCCGATCCGTTGTCGAGAGGTCTCGGGAGGAACTGTTACGGGCGCCAGTGCAACAGACCAAGAGAACAGGCGGCAGCAAAGTTGGAGCCAGCATGGGCGCTTCTCCGGCACGGACGGGAGAGTGACAGGCTCAGAACGCCACGCAGAGCAGTGCTGATAGTTTTTACCTCCGCTAAATCCCAAATCGACCCCGTTGACTTGCGGGAGGCGCAGTAGGCGAGGTAACTGAAGGGGAAGGCAGCTGTAATCAATCTTGGAGGCAGGGGGAGAGTCGGGAGGGTAGAACCTCCACCCGGCTCCTCTGCGGCCATCCGGAGAGATCAGAGAGGCAGTGGCAGCGTTGTAAAGGGTTCAGCCGAATGTTGGTCACCAGGGACGTCAGAGAGGAAGGTGGGGGTGGAGGAAGACGAACAGCAGAGTTGAGAGGGGAGCTGTGCCCGATGCCCGGCTGGGTAGGTGTCGGCTGCGGCGAGATACCTGGGCCAGACTCCCCTATAGCTGAACAGAGCGGCTCCACCGGACATCGGCCATGCTGGTCCTGGAACTCCGGGGGAGGAAGCCTCAAGTGCAAATTCTGACGAGAATCGCATGCTCACAAGCACAGGAATTGAGCATCGAGGACCGCAGTTGAGGACGGAAACCCAGGTGAGTAGGTTTTATCCCCGGAGGAGGTGGGAATCCAGGGATTTTAGCCAAAAAGGCTATGTCTGGCCGGGAGCCCTTGGCCGGAGCTCCTCACCGGGCGGCCAAGATCTTTGAGAGGCTGGTCACCCACTTCTATTGGCCCCAGATGCGCAGGAGCTCCGATGCTCACTGCAGAACGTGTGAGACTTGAAGAGTGGGGAGAAGATTAAGGCCCCACTACAGCCCTTTCCCGTGGTGAGCACCCCATTCGAAAGAGTGGGCATTGATATTGTGGGGCCTCTGGATCCCAAGACAGCCATTGGCAACAGGTTCATCCTGGTCTTGGTGGACCATGCCACCCGGTACCCTGAGGCCATCCCTCGCAGGACAGTGATGGCCCCCGTGGGGGACGGGCACTGATGGGGATTTTCTCCCGTGTGGGATTCCCCAGAGAGGTGGTGTCTGATAGGGGAACTAACTTCATCTCCAAGTACATGAAGTCTCTGTGGGAGGAGTGTGGGGTAACGTATAAGTTCACCACTCCTTACCACCCCCAGGGTAATGGGCTGGTTGAGAGATTCAACCGGACCCTTAAGGGCATGATTATGGGCCTAGGCGAGCCCATGAGGCGTAAGTAGGATGTCCTCTTACCATGCCTGTTGTTTGCTTACCGTGAGGTGCCACAGAAGTTCTTAGGGTTCAGTCCCTTTGAGCTGCTCTATGGTCACCCGGTAAGAGGGCCTCTGAGCCTGGTCAAGGAAGGCTGGGAGCAATCTCCCAGGAAACCTCCCCAGGATGTGTTTAGTTACATGCTGGCCTTCAGGAACCAGACTCGGCGTTTCAGGAAACTTGCTGAGGCAAACCTGGAAACCAGCCAGGAAGAGATGAAACGCTGGCACGATCAGAATGCCACTCTGATCGAGTTTCAACCTGGACAGAAGATTTGGGTTATGGCCCCGGTGGAGCCCTGTGCGCTCCAGGATAAGTGGACCGGCCCCTTTGAGGTGGTGGAGCACAAGAGTCCTGTTACCTACGTGGTGGACTAGCAGTCTCCCAGGAACCCCTTGCGGGTCCTGCATGTTAACTGCCTGAAGCCCCACTTTGAGAGGTCTGAAGTGGGCATGCTTCTGGCCACAGATGCTGGGATGGAGGAGGAGAGCGAGCCCCTTCCTGACCTCCTGTGTGCAGGGGAGCGAGATGGGTCAGTGGAGGGTGTGGTCCTCTCCACCACACTGACCCCTGAGCAGCAGGGTGATTGTCGCCACCTGGTGGGGCAATTCAGTGATCTGTTCTCCCTGGTACCTAGTGTCACTGATTGGTGTGTCCATGACGTGGACACCGGGGACAGTCTTCCCATTAAGCACAAGGCTTACCGAGTGACTGACCGGGTAAGGGCCTACATTAAGGATGAGGTTACCAAAATGTTTGCCCTTGGGGTGATTGAGTCCTCTAGCAGTCCTTGGTCCAGCCCAGTGGTCCTGGTACCACCCCCAAACTTCGGTTCTGCATGGACTATCGGGGCCTCAATTCAGTCACGAAGACTGATGCGCACCCCATCCCCAGAGCTGATGAGCTCATAGATCGGTTAGGGGCTGCCAAATACCTCAGCACATTTGATTTGACGTCTGGGTATTGGCAGATCGCCTTGACCGAGGGGCAAAGGAGAGGTTAGCCTTCTCCACACCCGATGGGCACTACCAGTTCCGGGTGATGCCCTTTGGAGTGAAGAATGCCCCTGCCACCTTTCAGAGGCTGGTCAACAGGGTGTTGGTTGGGCTGGAAGACTTCAGTGCCGCCTACCTGGATGACATTGTGGTGTTTAGCTCCTCTTGGGAGGACCACCTGCGCCACCTCTGGGAGGTATTGATGGCACTGCGGAAGGCAGGCCTCACAATCAAAGCCAGTAAGTGCCAGATTGGGCAGGGTTCTGTAGTGTATTTGGGGCACCAGGTAGGGAGCGGCCAGGTGGCGCCCCTTCAGCCCAAGATTGAAACTATCCTGGCGTGGGAACCCCCAAGACTCAGACGCAGGTGAGAGCCTTCTTAGGACTCACGGGGTACTACAGGAGGTTTGTCAAAGGATATGGTAACATTGTTGCACCCTTGACTGAGCTGACTTCTAAGAAGCAGCAAAGAAGGTAAACTGGACTGACACCTGTCAGAACGCTTTTGACGCCCTGAAGACTGCCATGTGCACTGCACCCGTGCTTCAGGCGCCCGACTTTTCAAAGGAATTCGTTGTCCAGACAGACGCCTCAGAGCATGGTATAGGGGCTGTTCTGTCACAGATCAATGAGGAGGGACTAGACCGACCGGTAGCCTTACTAAGCAGGAGGTTACTTTCCCGGGAACAGAGGTGGAGTGCAATTGAGCGTGAGGCATTTGCTGTGGTCTGGGCGCTGAAGAAGCTGAGGCCATATTTGTTTGGGACTCACTTCTGGGTTCAGACACACCACAGGCCCCTTAGATGGTTGATGCAGATGAGGGGTGAGAATCCCAAGTTGTTGAGGTGGTCCATTTCACTACAGGGTATGGATTTCACGGTGGAACACCGCCGTGGTACAGAGCACGCCAATGCTGACGGTCTGTCTAGGTTTTTCCGCCTTAGTGATGAGAACTCCCAAGGGAATGGTTAGTTCTCCCCACATTTCAGCTGGAGGGGACGTGTGTTAGACCTGGCATCATTGGCGCGGGTCTCCCTTCCTCTTTTCTCTTCTGACCTTTTATGTTGGCTGGATTTAGATGCTCTGGGCGCTGTGCCACTGCCAATCAGTGACACAGCGCGAATGCTCCCTGTGTAAAGATAACTGTATGAATTGGAATAATCATAATGGGCTCGTTTGGTTTACCTGTCAGTCCCTAGTATCAATGCACTGCGTGTGCCCAGGGCTGGTAGACCAAATACTGCTGGTGGGCCGGCAGCGCTGATTTGCGCTACCCACCGAAGCAGCTTTGAAAGTATGTCTGTGTAGCCTGTTCTAATAGCGAGTTACCCTCCATTTCACTGTTTACTATTGCGAGGCCACCCGTTCTCATAGGCCAGAATGTGCAGGCTGAGTATTGCATGCCTTAATCCTCCCTGCCCCCAGGAACCTGATAGGAACGTCGAATTTGATATGTTTAAACTCAGAACATGGAGATGCATCTTCTAGTAAGGATTATTAGGGTAGCCCGTGTTCGAAAATGCCTCTACTAGAAACAAGGTATTTTCTGGTCTGAAGCTTTCCTGTAGGCTTTTGCTAGCGTGTGTATTGGCCGTCTGGTTTTGGAGCAGCATGGCCAACTGGGTCAGACCTGGCTGGAGAGAGAGATCGGCATTTAGAGTATGGGGAGGGGTGACTCTTTGATCCGAGCAGGGCCGGGCCTGGCAAGGTGAATTATGGCTCCATCTCCCACTGGGCGTCTGATAGCAGACCCCAAGATTTCCAAAGGGCAGGATGTCGCCTCGTAAACCAAGTGCTCCCCAACCCCACCGAACTGGTTCTGACTGGATGCAGTGATTTGTGACTGCAGAGAACAAAGACTTTTTAGGTATAAAGCGCTGCGCTGAATCCTGTTTCAGGTGTGTTCCTTCTGGATGTCCAGACGAAACTCTGTCCGAGCGGACAGAGGAAAGGACTTTTGAAACTTTCACCAAGCTTGCTGAAGAAACTACCCAAGGGCCTGAATTGAGAGCGCCTCCTGCTGAAGTCTCAGGGACATTAGACTTCACCCCATCAGCCACCCGAATTCCTTCGCTAGGAATTCTACTTGCAGGTGAGGCCTCCGTCGAGTAATCCAGAACTTCTAGTTCTACTGTGAGGAACGCGGACTGGTAACCTTTGTGAACTCTGTGTGTGGGCCGCCGCAGCTAAGAGAGAGCTGCTGCCGCTGAGTGCCCGCCTTAATTTGAATCTTTAGAACCTTCGCTGAAACTGTGTGGGCCGCCGCAGCTAAGAGAGAGCTGCCGCCGCTAAGTGCCCACCTTAAATTTGAACCTGCAGAACCTGCGCTGAAACTGTGTGGGCTGCCGCAGCTAAGAGCGAGCTGCCGCCGCTGAGTGCCCGCCTGATTTTGAATCCTCAGACCCTTCGTTGCAACCTTGCGGGCTGCCGCAGCTAAGAGAGCTGCCGCCGCTGGATGCCCGCACTCGTGTTAATTGTGCAACATCGTGGATTGTCCTTTGAGCCGCCGCAGCTAAGAGGGAGCTGCCGCCGCTGAGTGCTCGCACCGTTGCTAACGTTGCATCACCGAGATTTGTCCTGTGGGCCGCCCCAGCCAAGAGAGGGCTGCCGCCGCTGAGTGCTTGCACCGTTGCTAACTTGGCATCACCGTGATTTGTCCTGTGAGCTGCCACAGCTAAGAGAGAGTTGCTGCCGCGGAGTGCTCGCACCCTTGCTAACTGTGCATCATCATGATTTGACCTGTGAGCCGCCACAGCTAAGAGAGAGTTGCTGCCGCGGAGTGCTCGCACCCTTGCTAACTGTGCATCATCGTGATTTGGCCTGTGAGCCGCCGCGGCTAAGAGAGAGCTGCCGCCGCTGAATGCTCGCACCCTGGCTAACTTTGCATCCTCGTGATTTGACCTGTGAGCCGCCGCAGCTAAGAGAGATCTGCCGCCGCTGAGTGCTCTCACCCTTGCTAACTTTGCATCATTGGGATTTGTCCTGTGGGCCGCCGCAGCTAAGAGAGAGCTGCTGCCGCTGAGTGCCCATGTCTTTGTCAACCTTGCACCATCGTGAATCGTCCTGTGGGCCGCCTCAGCTAGGAGAGCGCTGCTGCCGCCGCGAGCCCACCATGGAGCTGCACGACGAGAGTCATCGCCACCACCAGCCTGGGCCGCCGCAGCCTCGTGCTGCTGCCGCTGAGGGCCCGCCTGTCCTGGAGTGCCCCAATCGTTGCGAGTGCACTTTGCGGACCACTGCCATCGAGAACTGTGGTCGCAGGGAGTCTGCCTGTCACCGTCTCCGCTTCTTCAAGAAGCTACGTGCTAGGCCCCCGTCCAACGGCAGGTATCTGGTGCGCAACGGGTCGCGTAGACCCAGGCCTTGAACTCAGTCAGCGCCACGTTCTGGTGAACACGTATTGCCTTTTTAAGTCCCTAGTGATTTACATGCCTGATTACTGGTTAAAACGCTTTTGAGAGTCTCGTACCAAACCTTAGATAAAGATACTATTTTTTTCTATACCTACTTGAGTTGTGTCCTTTTGTGGTGTCGTTACTGCCTTATTGTGCATGGTCATAAATGCTTCACACACTGCCTCTGAGATAGGCCTAGCTGCTCGTGCTACGTTACCACAGGGTTGAGCAGGGGTTATCAAAGGGGGAAGCCCACTTGCCCTGACTTGGGGAGAAGGGTCCCTATTTGGACAGTGGCGCCAGCCATTGCCAACTAGAGACCCCCATTTCCAACACACCCAAACTGTTAAAGGGAATAACATCCGTTTATGAAGGTACCTGGTTCGGACCAAAATAAGCCCCAACACAGTGACACCCAAAATTCCTACAGATAACAGGCTGAAACAGGGCTGCGTATTGGCACCTCTCCTCTTTCATCTCTACACTGCAGACTTGGGGACCCCTCTGCAAGGTGCCAGCTTAGTATCGCCAAGGCTGGGTTGGGTGAGATTCCCAGTCCTGCAATACGCGGATGATACAGTAATAATGGACCACATTAAAGTGGATCTCCAGAGAGCCCTACATGCGCTTGATCGCTTTAACCAGGACAACCACCTACTAGTTAATCAGGGTAAGACCAAGGTAGTTGTGTTTGGGAAACATCAACACAAAAGGCAAGCCCACTGGCATCTGGGAGTACATCAAATTGGTACAGTGACAGCCTACAACTTCCATGAGGTCTGGTTTTCAGAAAGGACTAACTCAAACACCCACCGAAAACGCCTTAGCACCAACACCAACAACATCATCCATTTATTGAAACAACTGAGCCATCACCTGTTAAGTCCGTCTGCCGAGCCAATACTGAGAGTCCTAAAAGCAAAATTGATACCAGCCATCTCTTATGGACATTTGGCTTTCCCAGGAGCATTGGACAGATTCTTAATTACTACCCAGGCCAAGGCATATAAATCAGTGGTGCTTCTACCACAGCAAGCCAGTAAATCAAGTCTGAGACTGGAGCTCGGCCTTGGGAGGCCGGATCTGGCATGCCTGGGGGATCAAATAAAGCTCTACATCAGGATCCTGATTGTACCAGCAGACTCACCTAGACATCAACTAAGGTTCAGTTCTGTGGAGGTAGGCTCCGCCTGGCACACCAGCCTTGGCCAGGCCTATATCATCCTGAGGATAGACTCTGTTAGTCTACAACTATCTGACATTCCTCTATCCGCTTGGAAAAATGCAGTGAACGAGAAGGTACAGGAAACATTGTTTGCAAAAGATATTGAAACCCTCCATCCTAGCTCGATCACAGAGTCACAGGATAAAAGATACATCCCGGGGAAGGCTCAACCCTATCTACACGAAGCTTTGACAACACAGGTCCATAGGAAAATATTCTACATTAGACTTACCATGTTACGCATTACAGATTTTAAGCCAACTTGGGCACGCAAGTGGGAAAATGCTTCATGCAGGCTATCTTCCTACATCAAAGAATCTTGGCTTCACCTCCTGTGCTGCTGCCGTACACTGAACAATGAGC
Organism: Calotriton arnoldi; assembly: GCA_963921515.1. Taxonomy (NCBI): domain Eukaryota; kingdom Metazoa; phylum Chordata; class Amphibia; order Caudata; family Salamandridae; genus Calotriton; species Calotriton arnoldi. Next base: position 255,607 of record CAWUFW010001376.1, read on the forward strand.
GTCGACGCCTTGTTTGCCCGATAATTATCTCAAAGGGGGTCAGGACTTGCAGGGAGGCTTTGGTCCTGTGCTTCACCGATTCTTCGACAAAGAACCTAGCAAGACTGGGGAAATTTACGCACTCCATCAGGACTGCTTTTAATGAGGCATTACAATCTGATGCTATCCCCCTTATAGGCTAATCATTGTACATATTTATCAGCACAGTGTACTTTATTCCACAAAGGGGGCAGCAGGGTGGGTCCCTGCAAGGTTTTATGGTTTTATGGGGGATCATCTTCTTTTCATGAAAGTTTATCTCATCAAACCTGACTTTTATGCTTTAACATCCATTATCCCATCACCCTCGTAATCAATTTTGAGGATTTGCATAAGTGAGACAGGGGAGGATCGTGGATCCAAGGATTAAGACATTGGATGAGAGGGGATGGGGCAGGGGGGAATTGTTTTAAACAATTCTTTTACTGTAACAATTTTAATTAATTGAACAGTTAATAAAAATGCAATTCATATGCAGTGCTGCCTCATAAGATGCAAACCAAGCATAAATATCCTCCCCCTTTTGGAAATTCTGCACTAGGTCTTTGGGAATGTATCCCTTATCCCCTTTCACTGGCTGTACGTTGTCACCATTTGCACTGGACTCCACCTGTTTGGCCTTGAAGTCCAGTTCTCTCATGCTCAGTTCATGTGCCAAAAGCAATTTATTTTCTTACAAGGTACAAGCATTCTTGCTCTCCTCTGCCTTTGCCTGGAGTCTCATGACCTCCAACTCATGATCCCTGGCCCTTTGCCTTTCCTCCATTTCCTCTGGAGCCAAAGTCCTGAAAGAATTATTGCTGGCAGCCACAGAGGCTGCTCTCCCAGGTGAGCAGTCAAAATATCGAAAATAAAATATCGATATACAATAATATCGAAGTTAAAATATCGAAGGGACAGAATATCGATGTGAAGAATATCGATGGACAGAATATCGACCCTAAGGTAAGTAATATCGAATTTTTTAATATCGATGTTACTAATATCGATGTTACTAATATCGATATTTGTATTATTGTTATGTATTTTGTTATGTTTTTAATATGTATGTGTTATATGTGTTTTTGTTAAGTGTTCTACTTGTTTAAAAATATATGTATACAATTTTTATATGTTAATAAAAAAAAATGTAAGTTAATTATTTTTTTTGTAGTGTAGCGGGTTGTGGGTTTATAGGGGAATAGGGTGGGAAGTAATTTAATTATACTAAATTAATTATTAATTTTTAGGAATTATAAATTAATTTTAATTATGTTTTGCGTTTAAGTTCTGTAGCGGGTTGTGGGTTTATAGGGGAATAGGGTGGGAAGTAATTTAATTGTAATTAAGTTATAATTTATTTTAATTAATTGGTATTGATAATTATATTATTGTTAATTAATTAATAATTGGTAATTAATTTGTATTAATTGGTTATTAATTTTTATTAATTGATTGTCATGTAATTTAAATGTAATTAACTTATAATTTATTTTAATTAAATGTTATTGATAATTGTTAATTAATTAATAATTGGTAATTAATTTTTATTTATTGGTGATTAATTTTTATTAATTGATTAATTCATCATCATGTAATTTAAATGTAATTAACTTATAATTTATTTTAATTAATTGGTATTGATAATTATAGTATTGTTAATTAATTGATAATTGGTAATCAATTATTATTAATTGGTAATTAATTATTATTAATTAGTTATTAATTTTTATTAATTGATTAATTGATCATTATGTTAAGTGTATTATTTTATAATTGGAGTGTGTTGTGCGTTTATAGGGGAATACTTTTGGAAGTAATTGAAATCTAATTAAGTAATTATTAAATTTACTTTTGGGTATTGATAATTAATTTATTGGATATTAATTATTAATAGGTAATTTTTTAAATTACAATTTTTTGGTTCTAAAAATTAATTTATTGTTGTTTTATCATTAATTGGTAATTAAATATTATTAAATATTTATTGATAAATTTAATTAATATATTAAGAATTATTTATTAATTGATAATTAATGTTTAATTATTATTATTATTGGTATAAAAAAGTATTTAATTGTTTAATATTAGTTAATTGGTAATTACGTTTTAATAATGTATATGTTTGTTGTTATTAAAAATATTTTATTGTTCAATATTTATTATTTAGTAATTAATATTTATTAATTATTATTTATTGGTATTTATTATTAATTTATTGTTAATAAATTTTCTATTGGTAATTATGTTTTTAATAATTATTTATTGGTATTGGTAAATAGTTTAGAGTTATTTAATAATTCATTAATTATTTAAAAAAATTAATGTATTTATAAGTATGTTATTTGTAACTTCTACGCTATCCAACACTTCCCCTACTGTTGCACTCTCTGGAGTTGGAATAGTAATTTTTACCCTTACGCTATCCAACACTTTCCCTACTGTTGCACTCTCTGGAGTGGGAATAGTAATTTTTATCCCTACGCTATCCAACACTTTCCTTACTGTTGCAGTCTCTGGAGTGGGAATAGTAATTTTTACCCCTACGCTATCCAACACTTTCCCTACTGTTGCACTCACTGGAGTGGGAATAGTAATTTTACCCTCACGCTATCCAACGCTTTCCCTACTGTTGCACTCCATGGAGTGGGAATAGTAATTTCTACCCCTACGCTATCCAACACTTTCCCTACTGTTGCACTCTCTGGAGTTGGAATAGTAATTTTTACCCCTACGCTATCCAACACTTTCCCTACTGTTGCACTCTCTGGAGTGGGAATAGTAATTTTTACCCTCACGCTATCCAACGCTTTCCCTACTGTTGCACTCTCTGGAGTTGGAATAGTAATTTTTACCCCTACGCTATCCAACACTTTCCCTACTGTTGCACTCTCTGGAGTGGGAATAGTAATTTTTACCCCTACGCTATCCAACATTTTTCTTACTGTTGTTTTTTTGGGGGTTGTAATAGTAGTTTTATTCCCTACGCTATTTAATATTTTTTGTATTATTTTAGTTAGTATAGTATATAATTAATTTAAAAAATATTAAAAGTAAATTTAATTTTTTTAATTTGTTATACATAATTATTTAATTTGTATTTATGTTATTGTTTTATGTGTATAGATGTATTTGTAATTTATAATATTTTTTAATAATTTATAATTTATTAAAATAATTATTCAAACTGATTATTAAGGGGCCCATTACGATACCCGGCGTAAAAAAATCCGCCAGGCATGGAAGCGGCAAAAATCCGCCCGCACACACCGCCTGAACACCGACCACGCCATTACGATTACACAAACCGAAAACCGCCATCGGCGGAAAAATCACACAAAATACCGCCCGCCATCGTCCGAGTCGGAGTCAAACCGCCCGCCACGGACGGAAACACGCACGACAACACAAAACCGCCCGCCCTCACGGCCGACACACCGCACGTGAGATTACGATCGCACCGCCATGAGCGCGGGAAAACTACAAATATACCGCCCGCCAGCGCAAACAACGCCGATGAGAATCGACACGGCAGAAGCCATGGCGCCCACGTCCCTGCACAGAAACCATCCGCTGACAAAAACAATCGCACACAACATGGCCAACAAGTCCACACAGCAAGGCACGCACAAATACACAAGCACAGTACACATCCCGAAAACACCCCCTGGACAAACAAAAACTACAAAGGCCAGAACCCCAGACACAACACACCTGAAAACAACAGACCATGAGGACACACCCACATAGGTAAGTACAAAAGCAGCACTCCCACAGACCACAACCCCTTGCAACATTGCAAACTAGAGAGGAGAGGAGAGGACACAGTGACACAGCAAGGACAGCAGCACACCACAGAAACGCATCACACATCACCACCACCACCACCACCACCACCACCAAACACCGGCACCACAAACCCCTGCACATTACACAACACACACCGCACCAGCACCACAAACACCATGGCACCACAAAGAATGCCCAAGTTCACGCCCATTGAGCTGACGGTCATGGTCGACGAGATCATCAAGGTGCACCCACAAATCTATGGGAACATGGTCCAGCACACACCACTAGCCACCAGAAACAGAATGTGGAACCGGATCGTAGACCAGGTCAATGCAGTCGGGACCCTGCCCAGGAACAGAGTCGAAATAAACAAACGGTGGAATGACGTCAAGAGCCTGGTCAAGAAGAAGGAGACCAAGAACAGAGAGCTGGCAGCCGTCACTGGCGGAGGGAATCCCGCGCTCTTCAAGACCTTCAAAGCGTGGGAGGAGAAGGTGCGAGTCATCATACATCCCGAGATCCTCGCCGGATTAGCAGGGGGAGTGGAGGCTGGTAAGTACAAACTAATGTATACCAGCACACCGCTATGTACTCACATGCACTACCACCATGCCACAGCTCCCAGGGACAAACACCCCCATGTCCAGCACACAATACACAACACATCACACACACATGCAACAGACACCACCACACACAGCCCAAACTGAACAACTGTAAGATGCGTGGGGACATGTGTACACTCAGCCAGCCACGTAACCACCAACAGGTCCCCAAATATGCCAGAAGCGCCACAACGAGCACCCACCACACCCATGTGTCCGCCACAGCTGCACTAACCGACAAGTAACAGGTAAGTGGCAGGAACACAAAGTGCAGTGGGTGGGAGGGTGGACAGCCCAAGTACAACACACACCAGGCCCCTAGTCCCACAGCACAGCAAGGAGGAGCATCCCCCACACCCCACAGCCACGTGTCAGCCACCGCAGTGCACAACGACAGCCGAAAGGTAGACATCACGGTCCACAGCAATCGGTGTCAGTGGGTGTCCAGCCACCACCACGACCCACAACACCCCCCACCCCCACAGACCTGCAACATGGAGCACCCCCGCTTAGAACCATGTGGCATCCAGTACAGTGCACGCCCGAACAACCTGCAGGTGGGAAACTGGACAGGGCTGGATTACTGGAGGCATGAGGACCGGAACACGACCAACACATGGGACATGTCACGTAGCAGACGAACACGCAGCACCGCCCACCGTCACGAACAAGTGAACAATGTGCACACGGACATGAACCACAGACTCACACCCCACATGACCCATCACAGACATAGCAACACCCAAGGAGCCACGTCTGCATGCACAAGCCACACTGAATATAGTACCACACGGCAGCCACTGTGCAACTCATCACACACAACCGAAACACCATTGAAGTCCTGTCCATGTAGCCCCTACTGCCTGTCAACCACACACCCCACAACTACGCCTATGTAAGACAAACAACACTAGACGCAACAGAGCGGAACAACATAAATGCACACGAACACCACTGAACCCATCAAACACACAGACACACCATGCACATACAACATACCATCCATCCCATCCGTCAGCCCCAGTCTCATGAAAGGCATGTCATCCGCACAGCTGCCACACATACAGCAGTCACGCTAAGACACATGCCCATGACCAACCATGTGCCAGAAGTCAATGAAGCGCACGACACACTGTGAGCAACAACACACAACATGGGCCACACCCCCCGAGCACTGCAGTGATGCACATGGCACAGGGCAGCACGCACACCAAGGAGATGGGACAACTGCAATACGTTGGCTGGCACACAACCATCACTCACTCATAACGATGCGTCCAATGCCATGTCCAGTAACCACAACAGACAGCAAATATGCAGGCCATGTCAGGCATGCACACACCTCAGACCATGCACTGTCATGCTGCCACAACACATGTCACGTTCGGCACCCATGGCTCACAGCATGTACCCCAAAAGCATATTCCCTCCCAAATGCGAATCTGGGGCATGGCCCCCATGTTGCCATATGCGTTCCTAAGCGTTCCATTTGAACCCCAAAAGCATATTCCATCCCAAATGCGAATCTGGGGCATGGCCCCCATGTTGCCATATGCGTTCCTAAGCGTTCCATTTGAACCCCAAAAGCATATTCCCTCCCAAATGCGAATCTGGGGCATGGCCCCCATGTTGCCATATGCGTTCCTAAGCGTTCCATTTGAACCCCAAAAGCATATTCCATCCCAAATGCGAATCTGGGGCATGGCCCCCATGTTGCCATATGCGTTCCTAAGCGTCCCATTTGAACCCCAAAAGCAAAGTACAAACCAGACCCAGGATGGGCCAGGAGCCCGCATACACCAGAGTCACAATGAGTAGGGGCACAGCAACACACCCATCGGCATGGCCAATCCGTCCCATGCCACATGTGCACAGCACACAGTCCCATTGCCTAGCACACACAACTACAGATGCCACAGCCACACACTCGCCTCCGGGAAACCCATGTACGAGATTGCACGAACTGCCAATGTCAGACGACTAATACATACTTCGCCAGGTGCAACACAATAACAAATCTCATTCTCTCCACAGGTGACGAACTGCTGGACGCTGGGGATGGAGACAGCAGCCAGCACAGCCAGCCTACAAGCCCCCAACGAGGACACACGGATCTGGAGGATCTGTCCACCTCTTCGGACACGGACCACCAAGCTGGCCCATCTGGCGTGGCAGGGCCCAGCCGCTCCCCAGGACCCCTCCTACCCACCAACCCATCATCCAGGGATGCTGAACAGTCCCAGTCCCCTGCTGCCACTGTCGTTGCGGCCACACCCACGGTCATTGCGGCCACTACCACTGCCGCAACCGCCACCATCGCCGCACCGACCACCACCGCCTCCACCACCACCACGTCTTCGCTGGCACCAGCCCCAGCGCAGGTGGTGGCCCGGCCGACTGGATCCACCCTGGGAGCCACAGCGAGGACCGTGGTGAGCAATGTGGCTAGTGGGCAGGCCGGTGGCAGCAGGACTGGTAGGAGGAGCAGGGTCAGGGAAACGCCAGCCTCCCCTGGGAGCCATGCCCTGCCTCAAATGGCCAGAGTCCTTGGGGCCTATGAAGAGGCCCAAGGACAATGGGCCAGGTCTGCTACAGACACGCGTGAGGTGCTGGGGGTGCTGAGGTCCATGGACGCCCATATGGGCCAATTCGTGTCCCGTATGGACCAACTCGTGGACCTCATGGGCCAGCTGGTGGTGGCGGTGAGGTCACAGGCAAGGACAGCAGCACCACCTCCGCCACCACCTGCTGGGGCGCAGGGTCGAGCCAGCAGTGTCCACTTCCCCTGCGTCCACAGCCAGTGAGCACACCTCACCCACCACCAGCAGGTCGCCAGCAGGCACCCCCCTCCCAAACGTGGAAGGGGCCGTCCGAAGAGGAAACAGATCTCCCGGGAGGACTTCGCACGCTCCAGTCGCAAGTGAGGCAGCCAGCCAGTCTTCCGCCAGCCTTCCTTGACCAGCCACTGCATTGACTTGGACTACGATCCCACTCCACACAGCCAGCTGGATGGCATGTGTGTGTTGGACTATGGACATAGAACCAGTGGGTACACCCTGATCATCACGCAGCCATGACCGACAGCTCATTGTCACTGCACGCACCACTTTTGTCATCACCTTACACACAATCACATGTCACAGTTCGTAATAAATGCACCTTTTACACTAACTGCTGTTTGTGCCCTGTGTTTAATTTGTACGGAATACAACGGCCACCTTGGGCGGAAGGGCACCTGATGCGTGGCATGGCAATGGAATCCGGAGGGCCTGTAGGGACCTAGGGGTGGGAGACAGAACAGGAGCACATTCAATGAGTGTATCACACACCCATCACACAGTACATGTCAACAACTACAAGCAATGTACACACATCGCACAGAGCAATAGGGCACAATGCCACAGTCACCAACAGTGGCATACTACCCTGGCCATGGAGCGTTGACACACTGCACGCAGTGAACATACGGCCACCATGACACAGCACACACACACCTGCATAGATACAGACACATCATCCGTCGTACATGGACACTCACCGTCAAGTGAAGTAGCGGGCGATGAGCTGCTGGCGCACATTCCCAGCTTCCTCCTCTCCGCTGTCCACCTCACTCGAGCTGTCCTGGTCTGCGGGCTGGGGCCCTGGTTGATCTCCGTCATCCACAATGAGGGGGATCTGCTTCCGAATGGCCAGATTGTGCAGCATTCAGCACGCCACCACTATCTGGCACACCTTCTGTGGGGAGTACGCCAGTGCACCCCGGTGCGGTCCAGGCACCTGAACCTGGACTTGAGGAGGCCAAAGGTACGCTCGACCACACGTCTGGTCCTCCCATGTGCCTCATTGTAGCGATCGTCTGCTGGGGTGCGAGGATTCCTCAATGGACTGAGCAGCCATGCCCCATTCGGATACGCAGAGTCACCTGGGTGTGAGGGACACAGAGAACCGTAGCTATTCCAACTGGACAGGGGACAGCATCGCACAACCAGCACGCTACACCACTCCACATACTCACCGACAATACAGCCACGATCCTGTTGCAGATTGGCCATCAGTCGTGGCAAGATGCTGTTGCGCATTATGTGTGCGTCATGGGCCGAGCCTGGAAACTTGGCACACACGTGGGTGATCACCATGTCCGCAAGGCACACCACTTGCACATTCAGGGAGTGCGTGTGCTTCCTGTTGCGGTACAGGTGCTCAGTGGCCTGTGGTGGAACAAGGCCAACATGAGTGCAGTCAATGGCTCCCACGACGTGTGGGATTCTGCCAAGGGCATAGAATGCACCCTTCACTGCCGCCAATTCACGAGCCCTGGGGAATCTGATGTACCTGTTCCGGTACAGCATCATGGCTGCCAGTACATCCCTCAGCACCTTGCTGAACATGGGCTGGGACATCCCTCCTCCACTGCCCACTGTGTGCTGGAATGACCCAGTGGCGAAGAAATGCATGGCGGCCATCACCTTAGCCGTGGGGGTGACAGCAGTCGGATACACCCTGCGGGGACGGAGATGGGGCTCTAACATGGCACACAGTCGATGCAGAGTTGGCCTGTCCAGCCGAAACTTCCTGATTACCTCTGTATCGTCCATGTCCGCCAGCAATTGGTATGGGCGGTCAATGTTCGGTCTCCGCCTAGGTTAAATGGCAGAGGACACATGTCAAAGCAACACGGCACATAGCAATTTCGCATACACATCACTGACATGACTGAGCAAGCACATGAGCCACAGCCCAGCTGTCAAGCTGGGACGGCACGGCCACAATACACTTACACAGGTCTCCCAACAATGGCAATGGCTAGTGAGACATACCACTGCCATGTGCATGCACATGGGGATCTAGGCCCCAATGACTTGCGGGGCGTGCTGATGGGGACTGACTGCATATTCGTCGAGCGGCAACGCCACGGCAACATGAGTGTCTGCTGAGCATGGAACTGCTTCCGAGGCTGGATGAGTATGGCACACGACGACGACGATGTGGGCACGGGCTGAGCGGCCAATACAAGTGGGACCTGTGGCACGAGGGGACATGAGACAGTAGTAGGTGTCAGCACTGCACCCTATGTACAGCACTGTACGGATCACAGCTCCCGAAACATTGACTGGTGTCCACATTGACAGCCCCATGCCAAGACGGCTGTGTGCTTGCAGTCACACGTCACAGGTGAAAGGTTACATTGCACGTGCCAGGTGGCAGACGTACATAGTGGGAGCTGGCATGTGTGTGCATGTGTCTCCTGTTCAGGATCCACCAGATGGGCGCTGACTCTGTACTGACCATTGGACACAGCATGTTCCGTGGAAGGCTTGTGTGTGTGGGATGGTGGCACTGGATGTGCCTCCGTTGGGTGGGGGGCCATGCACAGGGCGGGTACGTCGATGATTGCGCATTGTTGGTCACGGTGGGTGCACCAACTAAGATGTGTTGCCCTGTGTTCAATTCCTATGTCCGCATGATGATGGACTGTGGATGTGGGCAGACTACACATTGGTCGATGTGCTGTCTATATGCATGTGCCTTCACACCAGGCACAGCTGCCCCTGCACATGTGACCCCTGCTGGACTCGCTGCTGGGTCTGTGGAGCTGATGCACCTTCTGCGCGTGGGGCGGACAGCTCTCCTCACTTCCCTCATTGCGCATGTCATGTCTTTGCCGCAGGTGACATGGATCATGGAGGGCCCACATGTACGCGTGGGTAGGCTACACATGATTGTTCACTGGTCGCCACCCCCAGTCAGTGTTTCGAATGGGAAGGTTGTCGTGCTGGTGGTATGTTCGATGTGGCGGATGGGCGGGCCTAGGTGCGGGCTTACATTCCGGACATGGGGGGTAGTTGGATTGGCGACTAGTTGCAGTACACACGGGACACGTCTCTTCCTTTCCACATCTGGGTCATCCCTTGTACTAACTGACAGTGATACAGTCATCTTCGCCCCAGCCCTCATGTCCTCCCCTCGCCCCCCAATATGCATGCTGCACCTGCGAGGCTAGCGCTTGCACAGGCAGCCCCAAGCTCGCACCAGAGAGGGCAAGGAGTGTATGTGTGGGTCCAGTTGCACGAGTGGGCTGTCTCAGGGTATGATGTGTGGCGGGACGCCGTCCACCTGCGTGGTGCCCCAAATGGAGACCCGGCCTGCATGGACTATGCATCACAGTCTTCGCCTTCCGGATCCGCCACCTGCGACACCCAGTGGCTGTGGCTGCCCTTGCGGCCAGGCCGCGTCCGTCTGTGGCTGATGGCCCACACATTCACTCTTTGGCCTCTCTGGGGAGGGCTCGGGGTGGTGGCGCACGCGCTTGCACTTAGTCGCAATGGCATGTGGCGTGGTTGGTATGATGGGCAATGGATGGGATGGTGCGAGCCACCTCCCGTGACGTCAGTGCTGCTCGTGCTGTGGTGCGTCCCCCTACACTTCCATTTGACTTGTGCCATGCTAGACGTTGAGGTTCTATTGCCTGCGTGATATGACCAGGAGGAGCGCGAGGAGACCTCTCACACACCATGCTCCACTGCCATCCCGTGCCCTGTATCGCCTGTGCGGATTGACTATGTTGGGGTTACACCTGGTCGACTGGGGCTGTGTGTGCCTTGTCAAGGGGCATGGCGGGCGCACAACAGGATCCAGCTTGTCCACAGAGGGTGGGCTGACGGTGCGCCTGGTACCGCATTGTACGTGTGCCCGGCTGCTGTGCACACACGTGTTCACTCCCCCCGACAGGTGTCCTCTCACAATGCCCAGGGAAGCGGTGGTGTACTGTTCATGAGCCCTCCCAACACGGCGTGCTCCAACTTGGCATGTGCGCATCTACCCGTCGCACCCACCCACCTGAGCACTGCGTCCATACGACTTCACACGACACATGTGTGTCTTCCACAGTAGTGCTACTCATTTGCGTTGACATCCAATACCAGTGGACTACATGGTCATGTCACGACTGCCGTGTACTTCACATACTCTCATCCTCTCTCATTCGTACTTGTGAAATGAGTCAGCGGAGACAGTTTTGGTTTCAAACATTATATTGAGTCTTCTGTCCTCTGTGATGCAGTATAGTGGACACTACTGGCAGCGGAATACATGTTGAGGATATACTGAGCATGATTACAAATGGGATAGGGTGTGGGGTTACATCTGCTTGGCCAAGGCTGTGCTAATGTACATTTACGTATAGCTGCGGAGCTGCGGACTTTGACACAGACGGTATACATGTAGCCTACCAGACCGCTTGGCATCATGGGCACAGTCCATCTCAGTTCCATGTGACAGGTTTGCTGCGGTTGTTCCTCATGCACGCGTGCATGTGAGATGACATCAGGGCATGTGCTTGCGTGCATGCAGCGGCGTGCCACTTGTTGTTGCACTGTGGTGGTTACTGGACATGTCACAGTCACTGGGGTCGTGTTGTTGTTGTATGCACTTGTCGTCCATGCAAAGGTCCTGGTATGGGATTCCCGGGGCGGGGGTGGGAGGGGTGCAGCACCCACAGACTCCAGGCGACCTATTCATGTCCACTGAGCGGTGTGTGTGTCCATGTGCGCTGGATCCATGTCGTGTCCTGGTTGTTCGTGCAGTTCCGTCCATGTGGGTGCGATGCACAGAGCCCATGCCACTGCCTCCCACGATGCATGCGGTGTTCCTGGATGTGATGGGGAACAGTGTGCATGTCCCGGTCATATCCGATGTCATGGCGATGTCGTTGATGGTGTGGTTACAGTTGCCGGTCTTTTGGTATGGCTGTTGTGGTGGTGACTGGCCAGTCCGTGCGGAAGCTGAGCATGGGTGCGGGGTTGGACTTCATAGGTCACTCGGGGAACCTGCGTTGTGGTCCGACGTATTTACAGGTTGTCAGGTATGCGATGCCGTCCAGCAGGGCTTCCATGTCATTGGTGGTGTACATGTTTGCCAGCCAATGAAGCGGATGGTGGCTGTCAAGGTGTTGTTCGTAGGTTGTCCCTTGGAGGACCATGATGGGGCATGCTGGGTGACATTCGATGTAGCTGTTCTCGATGATCCGTCGTGTGGAGGCACAGTGGTTCCATTTCAGTGCGCGTGCGATGTTGGCCACATACGCCATGCCCCCATAGGCAGAGCAGGCCCTGTCGTGTGCGTCCAGAGGGAGGAGTAGTGGTAGCAGGTCCGCCTTCAGACATGCCGGGTTGGAGAGGCATATCTCGACGGGATGCTGGTAGGGACACCTCCGACAGTAGAAGACGGGCATGACGCAGCTGAACAATGTGATGCGGTAAGTCAGTCGGTAACTTACGTTCAGCAGGGACAGGAGATCGCATCCCAATGTATGTATCGTGTTGGTTTGGTACAGCTTGAGCTCTTCGGCGTAGTTGGGTAGGTGTGTTGCGGTTGCCATTTCGCAGCGGTTCGTAGAGGTGGCGTGCTCCGGCTGTGTGTGCAGTCTGCAATGTGCACGCTCCGGGGTTGCTGTGAGCTCTGTGTAGTCGTGGGGAGACAGGACTTGTGTTCTGTTGGCTTGTTTGGAGGACACGGGCCCTCTTCCCACATGCTTCTCAGACAGTTCAAGGTCGGTGCTGTGTGACTCCTTCCAATTAACTTGCATGTGGCCGACATGGGGGAGTGTTTTCTTCTTTCTTCCCCGTCCGTTGTGTGCTTCTGTGATATGCGCTATCTGCCCTGTGGTCGGTCTCCTCGGCATGCCTGTGTTGGTCTATTCTTGGACAATGGCTGTATTCACCGGCTTCTGTCGTAGGGCTGTGGTTTCGGTGTTGGAATGGAAGGTCATTCAGTGCTGTCTGCTCTCCCTTGTGTGGGCGGCAGGCTGCCTTTCCGCTCTGCGTTGGGCCTTGTGTGTGGATGTATTTCTTGGGCCACCTGTTGTCGGTCACCGGGCTCTTTGGTGTTCCGTTTCATGTGTCTTGTTCATATGTGCAGGGTGGTATGGGTTTTTCAGTGTGGTACTGGCGTTCCTCTTCCCGAAGGGGCCCTGCTTCTCCTAGTTGGTGTTGCCGCCGCTGTGTGCTTCGCCATGTTTGTTACACTGGGGTGTGTCCTGCTGTTGCGTGACTTCACTGACATGTGTGCGTCGGTTGTGTGGCGTTGGGTGTTGTCCGTGAATTGGGCGTAGGGGACATGTCTGTGGCCGGCCTGTCACGTGTCATGTGCGTTCGGGGTGGGGCTGGTGTGTGTGCTGCTTGGTTGTGTCCCTGTGTCTGTGTGCGACGCATGCATGGCGCTGCGGTTGGCCTCTGCGTTGTGCGCATGTGTGGCGGCGTCATCGGCGCTTTGGGGCCGTGACGGGGTGGTTGGTTCCTAGTCCCAGGTGGTGTGTACACATGTGTTCTGCGATGTTAGGATTTGGCCTGTGTGTCATATGTGGATGCAATGGTGGATGTGTAGTGTGCACGCGCTGGTGGGGGTTGTCCGCTTTTTCCGCCCTTGCACTGTGTGCGCTGTTTGCGTGCACTTGTTGTGTGTGTGCCTACCTGCGTCTCCGCGGTACGTTGCGTCCTTGGTGGTGCATCAGCAGAAGCATGGGAAGGGCCTGCAGTGCTGGATTCATGCCCGGGGTGCCGCTTCTTCGTTGTCCGTGCTCTGCGTCCGTGTTTCCGCCTCTCTTTCACGTGCGGTGTCTCTTGGCCGTGGGAGCCGTTTGTTTGCGGCATCGTAATTTATGCGCCGGGCGGGACGTGTTTCGTCGGACGGTGTGTGTCAGTTGGGCTGCGCCGCTACGTGTGCGGGCGCACTTTGATGGCGGACGGTGTTGCTGGCTTGCCGGCGGTGTTTGGCCTGCTTTTCGCATCGTAATTGGGCGGGTGTGTGGACTGCTGCGTGCCGGCGGTAACTGGTGGTTTTTGCATCCGCCAGCACGGCGGTTGTGCTTCCGCCCGCCATCGTAATGGGCCCCTTAAGACCTTCTAAGTTATAAAAATAAATGTAACCTATATATGAGCATTTTATCAGCGTTTCCCGTTAAATGTTATGGTAATGTCATGCAACATTCTGTCACAAAAAAATTGAAAATGTGAAACAAAAGTCTAAGAATGCAAAACACATTAATTAAAGGACTGTTCAACATCATTGTCTTCATGACCTTCCATACTTTAAATGAATGGTTGAAACAAAACATATAAAATTCAATGGCAGAAATAACACAGCTGGGAAGATTACCACTCCATCAATAGTAGTGCACTGACAGGGATAGGACCGGCAGAGTTGCAATCACATTCCAATAATCTTTCCAATGACCTCCTTCTCCACGAATTCCCTCACCACCACCACCAACAGTGCCTCTCATCTCTCCTTAGTCCATCTCTGACATATATTTCATTTTTTTAGATGCTACTCATAGTTCACTGCACACTCCTTTCTGTGATCTGCATGGTGCACATTCTTCGCAGCAGGCACAATAACCTTCTGCGCTACTTTCTGAGTCAAAACTGCCACTAGAAAAATTTGGATCTCTCTCCAGCAGGAACATTAATCATATGGCTATCTTGAAATTTTTTAGTTGCCTGAAAACCGATGGACACATGAGGAACTCCAAGCTATTTTTAAACACAGCTCCAACACCCCCACCAACCAGATCAGCGCCAGGTGCGGCTGCACCAGTTGCCCTGCCCTAAAGCCAGCCCTGCCTTCAGCCGAGCTGCATCATTAATGTATAAAGAACACTACCTCCTTGGCCATTCTTCTTCGCCCTTGTCGTTCCATTGGGAGGCTTGCTTTGTCACACAGACAGGATTTACCTACTTTTACCCTTAAAAAAACTTAGCAGTTGTTGATTTATCTATTCAGTCACGTCTGACTTGGTGATTTTATGGATAAAATTCCTCCAATTGTTTTGGTTCATAACAGAATTCTGTAGGTCTTGGAGATTCTTGTTTGTATTACTCTTGATGTTTCTAACCATCATGATCTTTGTCTTCCTCTTTTCTGTTTTCCTTCCATCATTCCCAACATGGGGGCAGATTTACAAGCCCCTTGCGCCGCCGGTACGTCACGTTGCGTGACACACTGGCAGCGCAACCTACTGCCTGATATTTACAAGCTTGTAAATATCGTCCCTTTTCACACAACACTTTGCATGTTAGGGGCGTGACATGGGTGTTGCTGTGGGTGTTCCCACGCAACACCCATGTCCACTGATGTATTTCCAGATTTACGAGCAATCGTAAATCTGGAAATGTGTCAGAATGCTACGCCACCCTGACGAGGAGACATGTTTTAACTTCTCCCCGTTTTCCAAATACAATGCGTGCTGCATTCTACAGCACCCATTGGAAGAGGAAATCACCTCAATTGATTGTTTTTGTGCAGGAAGGTGCCCCTACCACAAAAACAATCTCTCCACGATGCAGGCATCCTTGCACAATGGTGCAAGAGTGCCTGCGCCAGCGCATGGCAGCAGTGTGTGCGCAAGCAGGGGGAAGCACAGAGATGCAACATATTGTTGTAAATATACCGCATCACTGTGCTTCGAAACTAACGCAGCGCAGCCAAATTACTTGCTGCACCGTGCTACGTTAGTTTCTTGTAAATCTGCCCCATGATGTTTTTTTCAAGGAGTGCCTTATTAGGCCCCAAGGACCCTATCCCCAGGGGCCTTGTTACATTATAAAGGGCCATGCGACCCTTCCCCCCCCCCGAGCCTTATTAGGCCCCAGGGACCCAAGCGCTAAGTATTTCATAAAAGGAGGGGGGCACACAGCCCTCCTCTCGGAGCAAATTTGGGACCCTGGGACCCCATCCCCTAGAGCCAAAATTTACATTTCTCTGCAGAGATCTAGAGCATATAGGTACATAAATGAGCAGTAAATGTGGAAGAGACTGGGAGAGTGGTGCGAAAATGTGTAATTTTTACTATTAAATGTGTGGGGTTAAGGGAAATTGAAGGAGTGGCTTGGAAAGGACATACTAATATAAAGCATATATCTACGAAAGAGTAAGACAATTACAATTCACAAAATATATCACTAAAGTTACTACAGCCCTAAAGGTGTCCAAATAGGCTCACAGGTTCTACAGCCCAAAATTAAAATAAGTCAAACACCACACATGGCCAACCATTGCTACTGTCACACACTCCCTCAGAAAACAAAGGAGGTAGGGAATTAAAAATACACACCGCTTAATAATAATTTAATTAAATGAGTTTGACCTTTTAGATCATACATTCATATGTTTAAGTGATATAAAATTATATATAATTGATTATTATTTTAACATTTAATAATAAACTTAATTTAAACAGATTAAATTTAAAAATACGTTTTTAAATTAAATACATAACCAGTTCCAGTTCAAAAACCTTTATTTCGGTCGTTAAGACCATAAAAGTATGTATAGAGTAGAATCAAAATCATGACAATATAAGATTAAAAACACATCCCACGAACATATAAAAATCATTGTGCAACATCTTTGCGTGCAAAAGAAATTTAGCTGTACTGGCCTATAGGCAGAGCCAGTAGGCTAAAAAAAGTGCAAGTGCGTTACTAGCGAGAAAAGAAAAGCACAACGTGGATCCAATAGAGAACGGGTCAAGTGCAGAGACCAAGCAGTACACAGCGAATCCGATAAAATCAATGCAAATAAAAATATACATACAAGGAATTACACGGATAGTATCTCAGTTAAAAATAATCATCTTCATGAGTAAAAGTCTGAAACAATAAAAGGATTAAAACAAATTTTTCTCTCTCCTTAGTATGAACAGTAAAAACAGTCTATACATTAGCAACTGGTGTGGTTTTTATTATCTTTTTTTTTCTTCTTCTAAGAAAGCCCAACGCCTGCGCCACATTGAATTTAAAAATCGGGAAACAGCAAAGACAATGGGCTTGGAGGTATCATACTTCAGAATTCTAAGTGCCTCCTGGCAGTGCACAAACCCCAAGTTCCTGCACAACTGTATAAGCCAACACTGTCTTGCAGATTTATATCCTGGACAGAAAAATAAAACATGCAGCTCTGACTCCTCCTGATGGCTACAGGCTGGGCACCCACGTTGGGTAGTTCCAGACCATTTGCAAGTGAAGGCCCGCAGAGGAAGGGTACTAAATCTAAACTGAAGATATAGTTTTCTTGCTGGGAAAGGTAGAATATCATCCAGAAAGGGTTCTAATTTATACTCATCTTTTACAGTAAGGAATTCAGCTGTCAGAACACCTAGATCCGGATTCCCATGAATGACTTCCAATTTATATGTTCGATAAATTCTCACCAGTTCAGCACGTGAGACTGCGGAACATGTTTCTTCTGGGTTACTCCAGAGGGTTGGTTTGCCTATCCTACTGCACTCTTCCCTTATGTGTGCGAACCAAGCAATTTTTTCTACCCCAGGAAGACCCAGTAACTCTTTGGTTTCTGTCTGATATTCTGCCAGTTCCGGGTCACCCACAACCTACGCCAGAAAATTAGGGGTCTTAGGGCAATCTCATCTCCAATCGGCCTTATACCTAAATCTAGCCACAGGGGGGTTAACGGGGTGCTGGAAGGGAGACCCAAAATCTGTCTTAAAAAGCTGTTCTCGACTTTGCTTAGGTAACTGCAAGAACAATGTCCCCAGAGTTCAGCCCCATACATTGTGGCACCCCTAGCTTGTGCCTTATACATTTCAATGATAGGCCCTGTAGGTTTATAGGAGGAATCCCTCAGTAATTTAGCAATCCCACCAGTAGTCTGTGCTAGCTTAAGCTTAGCTTTGGCAATTTGTGACCCCCAGTCCATATTTTCAGTAAGGGTGACACCCAAGTAGTCAAATACAGGAACCCTTTCCAGGACAGTGCCATCTAAGTGGGGATTAGGGCGTGTTTTCTTGGCTGGGTTGAAGACCATAAACTTGGTCTTCAAGGTATTTATCTCCAGCCCCCTGTTATTACAGAAGATGACAAAACTGTCCAGTATCCTCTGTATTCCCATCGGCGACTTAGACATCAAAAGGGTGTCATCCGCAAACATCAGTGCTGGAACCTTAAAATTTGCTAACTTTGGGGCATCGTTGTCCCTAACCTCGGTGAGTTGGGCAATAAGTGCGTTGACAAAGAGGCAGAACAGGGTCGGTGCAAGCACACAGCCCTGCCTCACTCCTCTGTCAACTGGGAGTCGTGGGGTTAATTCTCCCCTTTCCCACATCTTACTTGGGCGTAATTAGCATCATGCAGCTTAATAAGCATGCTTAGAAGGTAGGAAGGAAATACATAACTAACATTGAACCAAGATTACTACATTTTAAATACCAATAAATATGGTGGTGACGGTAAGTAGTTTTTAAGTTATTGTTTTAAACTAAATATTTGTATATTGCATTAAAGCATTTACATCATTTTATTATTTAAATACATATTTAATTTGAGGAATTAATGTTCTGCTAAATGTTATTTTAATATTTCCAGGTTAATGATAATCATTTGAAATTCTATTTCATTTAGATTATAAATCAAAATAAAGAATAGTGAACTTTCATAATGTTACCTGCACATTTCTATATGAAGATCCCCACCTTAGTGACAAAGAATTACATTATCATGTGTAACATTACTATTAGCAACTTTACACTCATAAATTCTGTGTAGGAGGATCCATCCCCTCAATTGTGCAGCGTAGATATGATCCACAAAAACACCAAAGCTCACCTGTCTCATCTATTTCCCCTCTCTCCAAACGCCTATGTATTGTAACCGATGTCAATTTCTCCTGTCCCTTGTCCTACCTCTCCTGACTGGCTGTCGATTTCCCCAGCCATTCTCTGCTACTCTTTCACTCTGTTGCCCCCTTACACTTTTTTTTGCCTCCATTGCTAACTCTTTCTTCCCTCCAGCTTCCTTCTCGTCATTGCCGGCCCCCGGGGGAAGTAGGGTCGGAGACCAGTCTTCCCGTGGGGTGTTCACGCGATGAGGCAGGAAGGACAAGCTGTTGGGGTGAGGGGGGTGGACAAGGGGGTGGGTTTAGGGAGGGGATATAAGGGTGCAGGGGAGGAAGGCTCTTCCTCTTCCTGTACCCAGCACCATTGGGGAGGGTTGGGAAAAGTTTGGAGAGTAGGTTTTCAGTGGTAGTTAGGCCCTAGGGTTAGTGCAGCCAATCGGCCGATTGGTTGGGCAAGTCGTATACAGTATAGTTGGAAGTCTCACGGAGGGTTAATTGCCTCACCTGACGTTTCTCGATGTCTGCTCCCTATGCGGAGGCCGTCCGGGCTGTGCTGCGTGTGTTGGGTCACGCGGGCCAGGAAGACCTCTTGCGGCCCGGCGTGCTCGACCAGGCATGGGTCGGGATGGCCCGCACTCCGAGGTCGGCGTCAGCCGGAATTGCCGCTGCGGTGGTGGCGTGCTTGGATGAGCCACCACTGGGAACAAGAGGTACATTGGGCAGGGGGCGGGGCCAGACGGAAGGAATTATGTGCGGCAAGGGAGGGGAGGGGCTGCGATCTCTGGGATGAGGGGCCTCCCGCTCCCACGTCGGAGGAGGAGGCCTGGGCAGAACAGGAGGACAGGGCAGGGGCGTCCAAGGGTAAGTGGGTGTGGGTGGAGGAGTTGAATCACCCCCAGATGGGGGCAGGGACAGCCAGGACGGCGGAGAGACCTGGTGGTGCTGGGGACCCCTCAGTTTGGAGCAGCCTGGGGGGTGTTCAAGCTGGCAGTGGAGGCTGATAGGAATGTGGGGGGGCTGGCGGGACGCAAAACGGTCTGAGATGCCAACAAGAAGCAGCAGGGGGGTCCGCGGCAGCCTACCCTCCAATGAGGGATCGGGCATCGGCGGCGCATGTGGAAGAATGTAGTGGTGCGTCTTCAAAGAAAGGAAAAGGGCAGAAGAGAGCGGGCCCGCAGAGTTTGAGCCTGAGTTGCAGTTGGATTACGGTGATGAGAGTGATGAACTGGATGAGGGTCAATTGCGTGATGATGAGAATGTGCCGGCGGGACCTGCGGGCGGTGCGGGGAAGGCAACCAGACAGCTTGGTGTTTTGCAGGAGGCAAGTGTGGCAAAAGGCAAGTGGAAGTCGGGCAATCAGAAGAAGATCGGCGTCAAAGGAAAGGACAGAGAGGCAGAAGCAAACCTGTCAGGTGAGGGTGATTAGTGGGCTGCTTGGGACGGTGGTCCAAAAGGGGGGCGGAAGAAACCCTGCCGGTCGGTGGGTGTGGGGGATGGGTCAGTGAGGGACTGCAGTGGGGGGGAAGGAACACGGGATGAAACAATTGGTGGGAGCGAGTGTCCAGACGGACAAAGTAGAAGGGCAGAAGGGAAGGACGACAAAGGGCATGAAAAACATCATAAAAAACTCCCCTATATGGGTTTGGCTATGCCGTTGGGGTCGCACTTATCTGACAAAACGAGAAACAGGATTTGGAGGCACGAGTATGTAGATGTCTTTAAACTGTTACATAGAGAGATCCAGGCAAAAGAAGGGTCAAAAGAAGAGGAGTGGGAGCTGACGAGGAGGCCCAGGGTGCCCATTAACATGGAAAACTGGACCTCGGCTTTTCTCATATACGCCAGTATTTATTGTGAAAGGCACCTCGACAGGGCCATAGCTTTATTAAATTACATGGACATCATCCGGAAGGCACAGATGCATTTCGGGGGGTTTGCCTGGTTAAGCTATGACAAGGAGTTTAGGGCTAGAATCAGCATTAACCCGGATAAGCCATGGGGCGAGGTGGACCAAGAACTGTGGATGCAGTGGATGTCATCCACGCAGTCATCAGCATCCACACACACAGCCAGTGATGTAACGGTCCTTTCCGGCACGTCCCACCCAGTCTGGGGCAGGAGGGGCTAATGTTAGGGGAGCCCAGGGAGTGCAGGTCCACCACCTAAGCAGGGGGGGCACAACAGGAGCCTGTTGGAATTTCAATAAGGGTTTCTGTTCAAGATACCCCTGCAAATTTAAGCATGAATGCTCCAAGTGTGGGGGACGGCACCTGCTCACACAGTGCTTTACTTTGGCCACGCCGGCGGAGCAATGGCGGGCCACTAAGGGCAGAGGACAGGCTGGGCCAAAGGGCTCCTACCCAAGTTAGGATCGAGGCCATGGGCCCGTAGCTCTTGCTGTACCCTGATAGAGAGGCTGCGTTAAGGATTCAGTGGGGATGTACCGAAGGTTTTCGGGTGGGTCCAGGGTCCCAGAGAAAAGAGGTGGGCAGAGAATTTGAAATCGGCCAGGGAGTTGCCACAAGTGGTAGCAGAAAAATTGAGAAAAGAAGTGGTGGAAGGCAGGATAGCAGGCCCATTTGACGATTGGCCGGTAGAAGACTTGATTATATCACCTCTAGGGGTGGTTCCTAAGAAAGAGCCAGGAGAATACAGGATGATCCATCATTTATCCTGGCCTGAGGGGAGGTCCGTCAACGACTTCATTGCAGAGGAGGACTCGAGGGTGCTGTATGCTTCAGTAGATGACGCAATCCTCCTAGTGAGGTAGTGTGGGCAGGGGGCGGAAATGGCTTAATGTGATGTGAAATCGGCCTTCCGTCTACTGCCTATACACCCTATGGATTTCTCGTTGCTAGGGATGCAGTTTGAGGGGGCCATCTTCATGGACAAGGTCTTGCCAATGGGCTGTGCGATCACTTGCGCATTGTTTGAAATATTCAGCACGTTCCTACAGTGGGCTTTCATGAGGATAAGTGGCCATCGGGAAGTGTCTCATTACCTGGATGATTTCTTATTCATCGGAAGAGGAAATTCAGGATATTGTGGGAAAGCATTACAACATTTTCAGGCTATGGCGCAGTGTTTTGGGGTTCTCCTAGCGCCGGAGAAAACAGCTGGGCATCGAATTGGATTCAGTCCAGTGGATGGCCAGGTTGCCCGCGGGGAAAGTGACGGACATGCAGGCTTTCCTGATATGGGTGATTGGAGAAAAGAAGATTGATTTGCGGACAGTGCAGCAGCTCATGGGTTTCCTGAATTTTGATTGCCGGTGGTGAGAGCAGGGAGGACGTTCTGCCGACGTCTCGGCATGGCCATGTCTGGGACAGTGCTACCACACCACAGAGTCAGGATTTCAATGGGTGTCAGGGTGGATTTGAGGGTATGGCAGACATTTCTGACTGAATTTAATGGAGAGTCCTTGGACTTTGTGGAAGACAGGACGATCTGGCAGGTTCAAATTTTTTCTGATGCCGCAGGGGCTTCTGGTTTTGGTGTCTTTTGGGATGGACGATGGTGCGCTGAAGAATGGCCGAGACATTGGTTAAAGCAAGGGAGGAGCATAGCTTTCCTAGAGTTTTTCCCATTGTTGGTGGCGTTAGCGGTGTGGGGCCCAGAATTTCAGAACAGGTCGGTGCTATTCCATGTAGACAACATGACGGTAGTAGAGCTAGTGAACAAACAGAAAGCTAAAGACTTGAGGGACTTGCGGCTGCTGAGTAGTTTCATGCTGAAATGCCTGCAACTGAATGTAGCATTTCGTGCAAAGTATGTTCCAGGGGCAAGTAATGACATTGCGGATGCTTTGTCTCGTTCGCAGTGGCGGCGATACCGACGATTGGCACCTGGAGCGGATGCATGCAAGACAGAGCTGCTGGACGGCATCTGGGCCTGGGGGGAGTGAGAGTGATAGGCCTGGTTGAGAAGTCTATAGTGGAAACTACAAGGAGCAGCTACAGGCTGGCTTGGACTGAATTTGGATCTTTTATGGGCTGGACCATGGATGCATGGAACATGACCCGTCAAGACACTGAACAGGGAATGTTTCGTTTTGTTTTAAGTTGTATTGATAAGGGTTTGTCACAGACAACGATAGCGAGGAAATTGGTGGGGATCTCATTTTACAGTAAATTGTACATGGGGTTTGATCCTGCAAAAGATGAGATCCTCAGTAAAATGCTAAAAGGTTGGGGACGTGAACGGGGGAAGGGATGGGGGGGCGCCAAGGGATGCGATTACGTTTGATTTGTTGCAGAGTTTGCTGGGGGTTTTGTCCAATTGTTGTTATGATGGATGAGGTTTCAGTATTTCGTTTATGCATGGTGTGGATGTTTTTTGGGGCGTTTCGGGTTTCTGAGTTGTTGGGCAGGGCGGGGAGAACATACGAGGAAATAAGATTGGATGGAGATCGACTGGGAATTTGGCTGGGGCATTCGAAAACGGACCAGGTAGGAAGGGGTAAATGGGTGTGGTTGAATGAGAGTGGATGCAAGGGAGTGTGGCAGGTGCGTGAGTGGCGAATTTTCTTGAGCAGGTCAGGAAGACCGTCGGGTGAAATTTTTTGTCACGCGTCCAGGGAGAGGTTGACGGCGTTTCAGTTGTTGGTGGTATTGCGCATGGCGTTAAGGCGTTTGGGTAAGGACCCTGCTAGATACGGCACGCACTCTTTCCGCATTGGCGCAGCTATGGCTGCAGCAAGACTGGGCTGGTCATGGGACATAATACGTCAGATTGGGAGGTGGAGACCCAGGTGCTGCGAGAGATATGTGCGCAAATAGGAAGAGATGGTTTTTTCGTGGGGGGGACGGGACTGCAGCGATTACAGAGGGAACCTTCATTTGTGCACTAACATATTTTTCTTGTCGTAGGTTGTGTGGGTGGCCCAGGGACCAAGACGGTTACCTGGATCGTTGGACACTCTTTCATACATTGGGAAGCCAGATGTGCAGATCAACAGGATTACGGTCGTAACCTGGGTCTGAAGAGCAGCCATCACGAGGTGCATTGGTGGGGTTAAGGAGGGATACGTTGGGGGGCATTACTGCCCTGGCTGACAAAAATGATATCGCAGAGATGCTGCCCTGATATG
Source organism: Calotriton arnoldi (assembly GCA_963921515.1). NCBI lineage: Eukaryota > Metazoa > Chordata > Amphibia > Caudata > Salamandridae > Calotriton > Calotriton arnoldi. The sequence goes on from CAWUFW010001376.1 coordinate 279,739, forward strand.
TTGGTCCTCCAGTTGGGCGAAAATGACTTGATACGTTTGTCGGGTTTGGCAATACTACAGCAGATGCAGAGAGATCTGGAAGTCATGAAAAGGAATCTGGCGGGAACGTGCATTGTATGGACTGAATTTGTGCCACGAAAGATGTGGAAAGGGGCAGTGAAATACGCGGCAGTGGAAAAAGCCTTCAGGAAGTTAAACAGGGCAATGAGAATTTTTTGCACATCAAAGGACATTAAAGTGATTGCTCATGTTGGGCTCCGGTTGGAGGAGCCTTTGCTGTTTAGGGATGATGGGGTGCACCTTTCGCAACTTGGGAATGCTTACTATATGATGGAGATGCGAGACGTTATAAGCAAGTTGTGGAATGAATCCATTTGGTGTCGTAGGGAGGTTAAGGAGTGATGGCGAAAGGTGCATGGGACAAAGGGGTGGGGCAGGTAACCGCCCTAAGGGGGTTCCCTGGTTGGCAGTACTTTGGAGGGGTGGGGAGTCACTGACGGGCACACCCACCCCTCGGGGGTGGGAACGGGTGAATGATGGGGTGCGGCATGCAAGAGTGTGTCGGCAGGAGATACAGGAGAGGATGTTGAAAGATAAGTGAAGAAGTGAATGGAGAGATGGAGGGGGTCACAGAGTGAAACGGGAAGAGAGAATTGGAGCAAGGGGAAATGGATGGAGTGAATGAAAGGTTTGATGTTGGGGATTGTTTTAGTTAATTGATGTTTAGTTAATTATGATGTGTTTACAACCTTGTCCTAATAATTGGCCTTTTACGCTTCAAGTACAGCGTGGAGTGTGATTATTGTGCGATTAACATTTCAACTGATACTCTTATTATGTACTGAAGCTCTTTCTGTGCTCCTGTTGTTTCATTAAATCACACTGCTGACTCTGTTAATTTGCTCTTTGTATAGGTGCTTTGCGTATTTATTGTTGTTGATATGCACCATGCTGACTCCACTGGGTTTGCGAGCTACATAAAAATGTATAACTGAATGAATCTATAAAAGAAACCCATACATACCGTATGCTATGGAGCTGTTAGGAATATGATCCAGAATAACAAACGTGTAAGTCTGATGAGTATTTTTGCCTCGTGCGAAATCACGTAAGTTGCTACAAACTGATGAACGTCCTTCTCTGGGGATTGCCACCAGAACTTTCTTTTAACAGCCTGGATAGTTTTTTTGTTTTGTTTAAACTGAGTGGCTTGCCACTGTAAAATCCTGGAACCAGTGAATGAGTAGACTAAGAGATTCACTGGAAAGCAAGTACAACGTCTTCTGATATATGAATGTATTACTTCCCTGCTTTTATAGGTTGTTGTCTAACCAAGCCCACGCTCCAGGTCCTGTTTCTCCCACTGAACCTGTGCCAAAATGACTCTGCTTTTACTATAGCTGTGGTATAACCTTTCCCTAAAATCAGCTGTAGGGTGGAGTTATGATTCATAACAGTGTATGAGGTATGCATGCACCATAAAACATCTGCTTTTCACTATGAGTATTGGATCAGTAAGTTATGGCAAAATCTAAGTCTGCAAAAAACTGGGCCGAAAGTGAGTGGCTGTGAGCACCCTGGCCAATTTTAGGAACTGTCGCTTGCTGTGATCAGTTTATATTGCTGTGTGATGCTGTACACCCATTAGGTAATCCCACCAGTCTTTGAAGAACTGCTTTATAGTGAGCAGATCCTTATCCCTAATGAAGCAGTGTTTTCATGAGCACGCTACAAGATGCATTTGAATAGGGATCAAATGGAGCTCTCATTTGGCCTTAGCAGACCACTCAAACGTGACTGCTCTCCATCACAATTATCACGAGAGACTGTGCAATGGAAGAGAACTGGTCGATAAACCTCTGGTAAAGGTTTTCTCAGGCGAGCAAACTTTGCGATTAGTAAAATCTTATGTGCCTCTATCAAGACTCCATGTGGAGCGTAATATGACCCAGGATTCTAAGGTGGATGTGTGAAACATGCATTTTTCTTATTTTGCATACACACTATTTGCTCATAACTGTTGCAGAGTAGCTTGAACATTCTGCACCTGATCCTCCTCAGAATTAGAATGGATAAGAGAACACAGCACAGCAAATATTGAAGTATTCCCACAAGACTTTGCTTGGAAGTGCTGGAAAACTTCTAGAGCACTGCACTGTCTGGAGGACATGACTGGGTACTTGTACAAGTCAAACCTGGCACGGAAAGCTGTTTTCCACTCATTGCCTTCTTGAACTGGCACAAGACTGTAAACACCTTGGGGATCCAGCTTTGTAAAGGTTGAAGTTTTTTATACGTGATCCAGTGAAACAGAATGGCAGATGATAATGGTTCTTTGTGGTAATCTCATGGATTTCTCTGTAATCTATGCAGGTTCATAAATCTGCAACCCAAGAGAGGAAAGGACACTCTGGGGAGATTCACTAAGATTTTACGATGTGCTTGCATCACAAAAGTGATGCAAATCGGCGCAAAATATTTTTTTCCAGTTTACTTTCCAGCGCTAAACTTGCTTAGTGCTGGAAATAACATGAAAGTAATGCGAAGCAGTCCATAGCACTGCTTCGCGTTACTTAGCGCCAAGGAGGTGTACCTTGGGTGGTGCACGGGCATTCCCATGCAACCACCCAAGGTTTCTGATGCTAAACCCAATTTACTAAACAAAGTAGACAGGGTTTAGCGTCAGAAAACTGTGCCCTTATAAAGTAGGCGCAAGGAAGGAAAAATGCTTTCATTTCTCCTTTTTCCAACTTTCTACGTGTACTGCACTATACAGCACACATACAAAGTCGGAAAAGTGTTGAAGTCAGTCTATGCATGGCATTTTGTACTGGAAGGGTATCCTTTCAGTACAAAACCTATGCTAGACTCACGGAGACACCCGTGCACCATGGCACAAAGGTGTCTCCGTGACGCATGGCAGCTGATTTCAGCTCCGGCGCTAGGAAGACGGGAGGAGAGTGCCATATTTCAATAAATTTGGTGCTCTCCTGCTCTCTCCTTCTCACCCACTGCAGCATTTACGGCTGCTGCACTGCGCTGCATGAGAACTTAGTAAATCTGGCCGTCGGGATTATAAATTCCACATGAAGCCATTAACTAAGTTCTCCTCTAGATACTGCCATAGATGCATTTCTGGGTTGGTGCAGCATATATTGGTTTGCCAGTCAATAGAGCAGCCATTATGTTGATGGGGAGGAAGAATGGTAGCCTCTTAAAAAAACCAAAAAAAACAAAAACACAATGCTAGGATAATCAATGTACCACCCTGGTAGAGCAGTTACATGTTCTATGTATTGTTCTGCTGGGGCAGTGAGAATTTTTTTGGGGATTATGCAAAGCAACTGGAAGCAATGTGGCATACAATACTCACAGTTTATTTAACTGTGGGTGCCCCAGTGCAGAAGAGAGTTATTTACCATGAGCCATGACATACCCAGGATAGCCTTTAAATGTGGGGCATCAATTAAATCAAACCATAGAGTATTGGGTACCACAACAAACATGCACAAAGCAGAAGTGATAAACCTCACAGACAGGGGACTAAGTGGACCCGTCAACTGCCTAGGCTGTTTCAGGGAGATTTTTCCTCATCATTACTATTTGTAGAGAGTGCGCAAAATGAATATTCATATAATTCCCTACGTTACGAAACTCCAACAAACCTCCCTCCTTTTTTCCCTGTAATGAGGTAGGAACAAAATCAAGGTACGGTGATAATGGCCATTGGGTCGTTGCAGGGTGATAGTTAGAAAGTGCTAACCCGGAGTTTTTTCGGACTCACTCAATGTGGCAGGCTCATTCTCTGTAGGGCCTTTTAGTTTTCCAGTTGCTATGTTTCCTAGGTTAAGGCAACCACTGCGGCGGATTAGTCTGTGGGTAGGCTGCTTGTGGCATTCTGAGCTGAGCTGTCCCAGTATTGTTTTTAACATTTTTAATTGCGCTGCATTTCACTGCACACCTTATCTGCCCCTTGTTGCTCCTTCCCTGTTCTGCCCCGGCGTTCCTGTGCCGATTGTGCGGAGGGAAGTGAAGCAGTACCTTTCTAACCAATTCCTGTGGTTAGCATGCTAGTTGTTGGGGGGAAACAGCCATTTAAATGCAGGCCTGGGCGTCCGCGCAGCTAGGCGGAGGGTAAGCTGCTTGTGACATTCTGAGCTGCCCTTGCATAGTTTTTAACATTTTTAATTGTACCGTATTTCACTGCCCACCTTATCTGTACCTTATTGCTCCTTCCCTGTTCCGTTGTGGCATTTCTGTGCCGATTGAGTGGAGGGAAGTGGAGTTGCACCGTTCTAGCTACTTCCTGTGGTTAGCATGCTATTTGTTGGGGGGAAGGGTCATTTAAACTCAGGCCTGGACGTACGTGCAGCGGACGTGCCCCGGGCGCCGGCACACCGTTCGCGACCGGATTGTGCCGTGCTCCAGGACTTCTGGCCTTTTTACCATGGAAAAGGCCTATGTCCCTACTTACTCTAGGGAACAGCTCCTTAATGTGAGGGAGCAGGGCAACAAAGCAGCTTGTCACTCTCCTTTTGGTTTGAGTGAGTTCTTCTGCGACAATATCATTAGTTGTCCAGTATGTAATTTACAGGTTACTCCTCGGGTATTGGGCCCTATCACATCCCATGACTCTTCTCTGACCTCTGACTCTGTATTGTTTGATGCTCCTAAAGAGACCACTTGCTGTGGATTTCTTATCAAGGCCAGATCGCTTGTCAAAAACAAAATAGAAGTGGTAAACTTTGGTGCGCAGTCAAAATATCGATTTTTTTATATCGACCTACACTAATATCGAGTTTTTAATATCATAGGGACAGAATATCGATGTCAAGAATATCGGTGACCAGAATATCGACCTTAAGGTAAGTAATATCGTTTTTTTTTATATCGAAGTAAGTAACATCAAAGTAAGTAATATCGAAGTAAGTAATATCGTTAGCAAAAATATTGTTGTTAATAATATCGATATTTATATTAGTGTTATGTATTTTAGTATGTATTTTAGATGTATGTTTAACATTTTTTGTAATGTATTTTTATTATTTTTAAATATATGTATTAAATGTTTAGAAATTAGTAATTTTTTTAAAGTAAATTTTGCGTTATAGTATCAGAGCGGGTTGTGGGTTTATAGGGGAATAGGGTGGGAAGTAATTTAATTATAATTAATTCATTAATATGTTTTTATTGTTATTGATTATTAATTTATTGTTAATTAAATATTAATCGGCAATTAATTTTTTTAATTGATTATTTTATAATTATATTAATTATAATTAAAAAATATATATTTATTGTTATTGTTAATTAATTTATTGTTAATTAATTATTAATTGGTAATTAATTTTTATTAATTGATAATTAAATTAATTACGTTAATTTTTATGTGTAGCGGGTTTTGGGTTTATAGGAGAATAGGGTGGGAAGTAATTTAATTATAATTAATTAATTCATATTTCTTATTTATTGTTATTGATAATTAATTTATTGTTAATTAATTATTAATTGGTAATTAATTTTTATTAATTGATTAATTGATAATTAAATTAATTGTGTTCTTTTTATGTGTAGCTGGTTGTGTGTTTATGGGGGAATAGGGTGGGAAGTAATTTAATGTTATTTAAGGAAATATGAATTTAATTTTATTGGTATTTATTATAATTTTGTTTAGTTAATTAATTATTAATGAGTTATTTATTTTACAAAAATTATGTAATTAATAAGTTTGTTAATTTAACCCCTACGCTATCAGACATTTTCCACACTGTTACACTCACTGGAGTTGGAATAGTAATTTTAACCCCTACGCTATCCAACACTTCACTACTGTTGCACTCACTGGAGTGGGAATAGTAATTTTTACCCCTACGCTATCCAACACTTTCCCTACTGTTGCACTCACTGGAATGGGAATAGTAATTTTAAGCCCTACGCTATCCAACACTTTCCCTACTGTTGCACTCACTGGAGTGGGAATAGTAATTTTTACCCCTACGCTATCCAACACTTTCCCTACTGTTGCACTCCCTGGAGTCGGAATAGTAATTTTTACCCCTACGCTATCCAACACTTTCCCTACTGTTGCACTCACTGGAGTGGGAATAGTAATTTTTACCCCTACGCTATCCAACACTTTCCCTAGTGTTGCACTCCCTGGAGTGGGAATAGTAATTTTAACCCCTACGCTATCCAACACTTTCCCTACTGTTGCACTCACTGGAGTGGGAATAGTAATTTTTACCCCTACTCTATCCAACACTTTCCCTACTGTTGCACTCACTGGAGTGGGAATAGTAATTTTAACCCCTACGCTATCCAACACTTTCCCTACTGGCACTCACTGGAGTGGGAATAGTAATTTTTACCCCTACGCTATCCAACACTTTCCCTACTGTTGCACTCACTGGGGTGGGAATAGTAATTTTACCCCTACGCTATCCAACATTTTCCCTACTGTTGCACTGTTTGGAGTTGGAATAGTAATTTTATTACCTCCGCTATCTAATATTTTTTGTATTATTTTAGTTAATGTAGTATATAATTAATTTTAAAAAGATTAAAAATAATTATAATTTTTAAAATTTGTTATATATATTTATTTACTTTTTATTTACATTATTGTTTTATGTGTATAGATGTATTTATAATTTATATGATATATTTTTTTTTATTATAAGTTATTAAAATAATTATTAAAAATTATTAGTAAGTATATATATTATATATTATATGTATATGTTTAATTTATTTTTACATTACATATATATTACTTATAATTTTTAAACATTTTAAAATATTTTTAACTATGTTTATTTTAATTATATGTATTATTTACTTTATTTTACATTATTTTTTTAACTTAAATAAAAAACGATATTTTCAACAACGATATTTTTGACATCGATATTTTTTTCTCGATATTTTTGTACTTACCATAATGTAGATAGGATGTCGATATTCTTGACTTCGATATTCTTGCGTCGATATTTCTGTAGGTCGATATTCTGACCTTCGATATTTTGTCAGTGATTCGTAAACTTCATCTCTTCCCATGAGCCTAGGACCTACAGAGACCTAGGCCAAGGACTCATCCGTTCTCGACTTTGTGGATGCCATCCCCCCGATCTGCACCATCACCGACTCGACCGAACTGGCAGAGTAGGAAGGGGACTGACAATTATATATAAATCTCTCTATACACATGTTTTATGGAGACGTTTCACAATTCAATGTCCCTGTGTGAAGCACTATACTTTTCTCTCCAAATCTGCCCTACTGAATTTGCAGGGATTCTTGTCTATAGGCCTCCTGGGACCTAGGTCTGCCTTTATTTCAGGGTTCACTCACTTAATTGAACCCCATCTTGTGAAACACAACCTCACCCTTTTGGGAGAATTTAACTTCCATCTAGACAGTGAGTTGTGTGAAGATTCTCAGACTTTTAAACACATGATGTTATGCTGTGGATTCTCTCAATTAGTAAGAACATCCACCCACAAAGCAGGACATATCCTGGATGGAATTTTCTCCAATAATCATCATCTCAGGGTTGACAATCATCTGTCCCTCATTTGGTCTGATCATTATGCTATTCCTTTTTTCCTCTCCTTTCCTACTATTCATGAGACTGTGATTCGTGGAAGTAATAAGGTTTCTAAAAGGAATTGGAAAGGCCTCACTAAGGCATCCTTATCCCGGGCTCTAAATGATGGTAATTGAACAGATCACAATGACACAGAATTGGCAGCTTCTGAGTTCTCTTCATGGCTCACCTCAGCCATCTATTCAGTAGCCCTGCTGAAGGAAACCTATACTCGGAGGACAAAGCCTACCTCCTCTTGGTTTTCGGACAGACTCAGAATACAGAGACAGGCCTTTTGTTGCGAAGAATGTGCCTGGCGTAAAGAATATAAACCACACGCAATAGTAAAGTTTATTAACCATTCGATTCATTAAAATCATTACAGTAAAATATACGTTGGTGTTCACCCCCCTCCGACCGTACCCCTGGATCACAGAACCGCAGAGTCCCCAGCTCCGGTATGCTCTCAAGTCAGTATAAATTATGCTTGCAGATGAAAAGGAGTTTCAGATAGTATTGTGCTGTGTGACTCTTCATGCAAGATGACACATCCTAAAATCCATATTTAACTCAAAAATTAAAAGGCTGGAATTAATTAGACTGGTTGCTGGTTAAGGGCTGCTATGCATTCCTCCTGTTCAAGATAGAAACCGACTGCACAACCACTTGGTTCCATAAAATGCAGAGTGCAATTTTAAAGTGCAATGTGCTATCCTATCAGACCTGGTATTAAACCGTGGCTGCACAAGTGCGAGCCAGTGAAATTAAAGATTCTAAATCCAATATTCTTATACTACTTGTGAGTGGCCCTTGCTGTGCTCTCATCCTACACATATGGTAAGTGCCCTGCTAACACCTATGAAAGATTAAAATGCTTCATGCAAGTTAAACATGCAATATGCTGGTCTAGTGAAGGACTAGGGCAACTCCTTGTTCTGGTTAAAGTGCGCCGTGCACAACATAATGTGCTATGTTTTAGTCTGTAGGGGGAAAAATTAATCTATGGCAACTCATTGAGTCCTAATCTGATTAAATATGTATATTTCGCCAGTGTGGCTAGATTACAAGCCTTGGTTTCTGTAAAGCACAAGTCCGAGGCCTCCCTGCAAGTCCACACTCCCTTGGCACTAAAAATAGGGTGGAGCAAGCGGCAGCGATCTTCGGCCAGTTTGGGGCAGCAACACAGCAGGTGCAACCAGGACTCTTTGAGGTATGAGCAAAGCCTGCACGAGACAGCTTCTCCCGTACGTGCCCAAGCTGGATTGAAATCTGTGATACTTAGCACAGTAAGAATCATGTAGAGTATTTTCCTGCGGGCCTTTTTTTTACAGAGTTTTATATAGCGCGAACTTGACCCGAATGTATTAGGTATCAGATCGCTTTACACGAGCATCAGTTACGTTACATGAGGACACATTCATTTTTGTTAGGCACGGGGAGATTGAGTGATTTTCCCAGAATCACAGAATGTTGCGCGTCCTTGCCCAAACTCGAACCCGGTTCCCCAGTGTCGAGGTCGACCGCCCTAGCTCCTCCCCTTGGCTGACAATGCGCTGCGTAGGAAAGGTTGAACTTTCTCCAAGATATATGTCATATGCAGTGCTGCAGTAATGGGACTGAGGCAAAGTGTTGCAGAGTCCTTTTCAAATGAAATAGGCCAGGCAGATAGCGAGATGACAGGTGAGTGCAGGCTTTCTGAACAATCTTCAAGCTCCCAATTGCCTGACCCAGCCTGCAGTGCCGGGGGTGGGTGGGTGGGGGCCTCCTCCTCAAAAAGAATTCTCAGTTGGTGTTTGAGTGTGTCTTCGAGGGGCTCTCAAAACCCTGATGAAGAACTTAATTAGGCCCCCCTGAAACACCAGATCTGGCATGCAGAGAACAAGCTCCAGCCTTAGTCTTGCTTTTCTGGCATGCTGCGGAGCTAGCAGCACTGATCTGTATGCCTTGGCCTGTGCAGCTATTATGAACCTATCCAGGGCGCCAGGAAAGCCCAAGTGTCCGTACTTGATGGCCGGTAACAATTTTGCTTTCAAGACTGTCAGCATTGGCTTGGCGGTTGGACTTGTCAGGTATTGGCTCAGTCGATTCAATGTATGGATGACACGGTCTGCCTGCACACTAAGGTGCTTTAGGTGGGTGGCCGATTTTGCTATCTCCAAAAGCCAGACCCCAAGGTAGTTGTATGCTGTTGTTGTCCCTTTTTGCTGTTGTCCCAGTTGCCAGTAAGCTTGCCTTTTGTGTGGGTTTTTTCCAAACACAACTATCTTGGTTTTACTCGGATTGACCAGTAGTTGGTTCTCCTTGTTGAAGCAGTGAAGTGCGCTAAGAGCTCTCTGGAGGCCCACCCTAGTATGGTCCATTATTGCAGTGTCATCTGCATATTGTAAGATGGGGAGTCTCACCCTGCCCAGCCTTGGAGTGACTAAGCTGGCTCCTTGCAGGGAGGCCCTCAGGTCTGCAATATAAAGATTGAAAAGAAGGGGGGCCAAAAATGCAGCCTTGTTTGAGCCCGTTATTTGAGACGACTGTGGTAGGGCTTGTTTTGACCTGAACCCATGTATCCTGATATAAAGATGTGATTGCCTTCAGGAGCTTAGGCGCGATCCCCCAGGTGGTCAATTTCCCCCATAGTCTGCAGCGGTCGACCCTATTAAAGGTGGTGCTGTAATCACAACAGAACAGAGAGCGGGTGCTTTTTTTTAACCATTTTCGTGAAAAGATATGCTAATGCTATGATGTTGCCCATGGTTGAACAGTGTGACCTAAACCCAGACTGAAAAATGGGAGGATTGCTTTTTCTTTTACCCATGACTCCAGCTCCTTCAGGAGGACTCTGGCGTAAGCCTTTGCTTCTAAATTGAGCAAGGCAACAAGCCTGTGGTTTGCTGGATAGAGCGGTTGCCTTTTTTGTGGATGGGAAAGAGTATGGAGCCTCTCCAAGAGTGTGGCATCATTGCTGTCATAAAAGCATGATTGAAAAGTGGGCTTAATATTGGAGCCCAGAAAGCCTGTGCAGATTTGAAAACTGGGGCTGGGATCCCGTTTGGCCCTGGTGCTCCATCATTACTCATATTATTGATGATCTTTGTTACTTTGCCGTCAGTGATTAATATATCTTGGGGATGACGCAGGCTGCTTCTGGGCAACTCATTATGGAGGACCCCTCGTCTGGTGAGTCTATCGAATACAGATGTTTGATGTACCTTATCCAGTCATATTCAGCTACTTCGGTCTCTTTTGTCATTCCTTGGTTGTCAAGCTGATGATGTATCTCCACAGCCTGGAGTGGCTATTCTCCTTCAGCAAACAAAACACTTTGAGCCAATCCGTTCCGATGTACTTCCTTTTACTCTCCCATACTTTCTTTTTATAGCTGACCTCAAAGCGGTAATAGAGCGGCCTTCAAATGAATTGAAGTGGCCACCTATTTCCAGGACATCCAGGGCTCTTCGCAGGGCATGTTTGCAGTAAATGAAATCCTTCAGACGGCCAAGCGCTTGTGATGTTGTTTTTGATCTAATTCTCGGGGTCTTGTGTTGTGCCTTTCCCAGCTTCAGTTGTAGATCTGGGCTTCCCAATCACTTATTGCTGAGGTGGAGTTGCTGATTTTAGGCCGTTCTTTCTCATTCCCACTCACTCTAACAAGTTGTCTCCGAGTCTAGCTGACTATTTGATTCTTAGGAGAACCTTGTGTCTTTCTTCTCCCGTTGATTCCCCTATCACTTGGAGTGGGGCTGCTGTACGGACTGCTAATTGCAAGGTGGCACACAGGGGGCTGTGGTCGCCTCTGTCATCCACTTCAAAGTCTGCCAACCTAGCTGCGATTGTTTCACTGACTAAAATATAGTCGATTGTAGATGCGTTCTTAAAAGTTGGTTTTGAGCGTCAAGAAGGATGGCGTGTTCCCTTGAGTGAGTGGGTAGAGCATAGCTTATAATTGTAGAGATAGTGAGGAAGGGTGCAGCCTTAACGTATGCCTGTGTAAATCTGTTGTCTTAGCCTGGCCCCTCATACTGAAGTCTCTGGCTATGATTGCCTGATAAGATTCATATTTAGTCAGTAGATCATAAAGAGTTCCTGTTAGGAATTCCATGAAGTCTTTCTACTGACTCTGTGCAGGGTTGATATAACAGTTTATTAGCAGCAGACGGAAAGGTTAAAAGTTAAGCCTCGGACCATTTTCAATTAGTAGCCTTGTATCTCGGGTATTTTGGTAGATATTTCGGTGGCTACGAGTTTACAAGCATGTTTTAGATAGACCAAGAGCCCTCCATATGGTCGGCAATAAAAAACATTTGTTTGGTGGCTGCTACTTGAAATCCGTAATAGCCTGCTAATGGAGTGGTGCTCATAGCCGAGGTTTCCTGAAAGCACACAATATCTCCATTGGCTAGATAGTCCTGCACTGGCTTGTCCCTGGTGAATTTCCTAATCCCTGCTATGTTCCAGGAGATTATTGACAGTTTTTGTTGATCCGAGGCATTACCCCTTTCCCCCTCCCTAGTATTCTGGTCCAGACTATTGTTAGGAGCATTGCGTCTGTGTCCTTTGTATTTCTATAGAGGCAGGTGCAGATTGGCTTATATAGGCAGCATGGTGGGTATTGCAATAAGTGACCCTGATGTTGGTGGGGGCACTTGATCTTGATTGGCTGCTACTACTGACTTTATTATTACAGTAGTGCCCCGCAAGACTGAGGTGGCCCCCTTCTCCCCATAGGTGGGAATAAGAACATGCAAGTATTTCTTTGACAGGGGGGCTGAGCATCTATGCCCCAATCAGCTAGCTGTTGCGATTCTCCTAGTACTGCGAGTTGAAGTCGCCGTTGGCCAAATCTAACTAGGGTTAAGTTGCCATGGGTGTCCCCACGCAGTTTTAGGAATCTTACCCACTCCAGGTCATCTGAGTTGATTTGAACAAGACATGGGATGTGTTTGAATAACTGAAGGATGTTACTACTGTTGAAATTGCTGTGGGGGCCCTTGATGTAATATCTGGGAGTGAACACTACCTCGTGGATGTGAGGAGTTTCCTTGGAGGATGATGCTTCTGCTGGACCTTGGCCCTGAGTTTGTGTGCTGGTTTGGGAGCCTAGACATAGTGGAACCCTTGAAATGTTTCTGTGTTGTTGTAGGCTGGTTGCCCTTCCTATTGTGCTCACCAGACCTTCCTTTGTCATCAATCCCACCTGAGAAGATGTAAAGAAACCTTCGGAGCTTCTTTGTGCCTCGGCCCTTAAGTTGGTCATTACCGAGGCCTTTGTGCTGGCATCCATCTTCGCGGGGCCAGTAGCGGCTGCTACCGAACAGGGGTAATGGGGCAGGGGGGACGGAGGGAGGGGGTGGGGAATAATAAAATATATAAAAAAGCACGTACCTACATATCACCGACCGACCGCCTGCGCCGCCTCTTCTTTGTCTGTCCTCCTTCCTAGAAAGCACACAGCCTCCCAGAATCCCCTGACCAATCACAATGGTGCCTTAGCAGTGTTGTGATTGGTCTGAGCCCCGTGGTTCTGTGCTCAGAAAGGGGCTGGCAGGCTGTGGATGTTCTCCATGCAGGCTGTAATACAGTCTGCGTGGAGAACATTCCGAGTGTGCATGATGGTTTGGCCGGCCCGAGACGGCTGGCCAAACCATCATGCACACTTTAGGTGCTGCCACCACTCCTCCCCCTGTGACGCAGGGAGCCCAGCCCCGCCCCCCTGGCTTCAGCTGCAAGCTGAATACAGAAAACAAAATGATTATAACAAACGTTATTATCATTTTATTTTCTGTATTCAGCTTGCAGTCCAAGCAGTGGGGCGACGCTCCTCTGCCTTAGCGGAGGAGCCGCCAATGCGCGTGGCTTCTCACCGATGCTTCTTTGGGCCCGGGGTCTGACTTTGGCCTGACGGGAGCCTGAGGGACCTGTATCTTGCTGTGGAGGGGCAAGGCCTCTATCCCTTGAGGCTTTCCTTCTTTTACTGCCCCTGATTTGGCCCCCTGTTTAACAATAAATATTGGGTAGAGCGGCCTTTCTTTAATATTGTTTCCTGAAGTAGGCCTAATCGAGGTAAATGCCAATATTGATCTTCTTTTACTTTGGCCTTTTTTTGCTGTTTCCTCAGCTTTTTCTTGCCTCTCCTGGATAGAGGGGCCTCAGATGGGACTAGGCTAATTGGTGCTATTGAGCCATGGGGGTTCCTTGTGGGCTCTTCCCCTTCGCTGGTGCTAGGCCCCAATTGGGATATTGGTGCTTCAAGCCAAAACACTGTGCTCTGAGAATCCTGCGGGGACTTGCGCTTGGACCCGTCCATTATTTTTGGGCTTAGGGGGAGGCCATCTTTGTCACTTGAGTGCAGAGAGGGGTCACTTGGTTCTGTTAACCTAGTGGTTGTTCTGGTGGATACCGGTGACCCCCCGGTAACTGCTGAATTTCTCTGGCTTTGTGTGAGTAAAATGTCAGCCTAACTATAACGTCTCTGTAACCTTTGTTTTTTTCAGTGAATTTCTCTGTTTTTTAAAATTCTATTTCCTAACTATAACATCCCTGTAACCTTCGCTGGGTGCATCACTGTGTCAGTAAGTCTCTCGTTCGGTGTATACATATCTCATTGGGTCTGTGAGTGGGTGTGTCACTTTGTATTAGTCTGTAAGTGGGTGCATCACTGTCAGAGTGGGTCTATAACTGTGTATCTGAGTACATTTGTAACTGGGTGTCTCACCCTCTCAGTGCATCTGTGAGTGGATCTCTAAGTTTCTCAGTGGGTCTGTGAGTGGGTGTGTCAGTGTTTGAATAGGTCTACGAGTAGGTGTCTCAGTATCTCAGGGGGTCTGTGAATGAATATGTCAGTGTCTGAAGGGGTCTGCGAGTGGGTGTCTCAGTATCTGAGTGTGTGCGTCAGTGTCTCAATGAGTCTCTGAGTGGGTGCATCAGTGCCTCAGTGGATCTCTCAGTGAGTGCATCAGTGTCTCAGTGGGTCTGTCATAGTGTGCATTAGAGTTTGAGTGAGCTTGTGAGTGGGTGTCTGAGTATCTGAGTTGGTCTCTCAGAAGGTGCATCATTGTTTGAGTGCATCTCTGAGTGGTTGCATCAGTGTCTGAGTAGGCCTCTGAATGGGTGGATCACAGTCTGATTTGGTCTCTGAGTGGATCCATCAGTGTCTAAGTGGGTCTGTGAGTAGGTGCATCAGTCTCTGAGTGGATCTTTGAATTGGTGCATCAGTGTCTCAGTGGGTCTCTGAGTAGGTGCATCAGTGTTTCAGTCAGTCTGCGAGTGGCTGTCTGAGTATCTCAGTGAGTCTGTGAGTGGGTGCGTAAGTGTCTGAGTTCATCTCTGACTCAGTCTCTCAGTGGGTCTCTAACTGGCTCCTTGAGTATTTGAGTGGGTCTCTGAGTCGGATGCGTCAGTGTCTGACTGGGACTCTGAATCGGTGTCTCACTGTCTCAGTGGGTCTCTGAGTGGGTGCATCACTCTCTCAGTGGGCCTCTCAGTGGTTGCATCAGTGTCTGAGTGAGTCTCTCAGTGGCTGCATCAGTGTCCCAGTGGGTTTGTGAGTGAGTGCGTACATCTGTGGCTGGGGCATAATTCTCTAAGTGGGCCTGTGAGTGTGTGACTGACTCTTTGACTACGTCTGTAAGTGGGTGTGTCAGTGTCGGAGTGGGACTGTAAGTGGGTGTATGAGTTTTTGAATGGGTGTGTCACTGGGTGCATCAGTGTCTTTGAGAGAGTGTGTGAGTGTTTAAGTAAAAGTCAGGGTGGGTGTGTGAATATATATATATATATCTATATAAACATATTTTTTTATATTTACACCAATATTCGCGAAGTCATAGCAATAGACGCGAAATCCCCGTGACGTTACATGGGAGCCGCGCTGATGGTCGCAGCGTCTTTGCGAATATATCACTTGATCAAAAAATCAATTTTGGACACATAACTTGTGTCATTAACACCCCCATTTCACAAACATTGGGTCAGAGTACCTCCACCCTGACCCCTTATATCAGTTTTCACAGACGTTTTCAGCCCCGGGGACGGTTCCCCAATCAATAAAATGGCAGCCGCAACTTTCCGTTCAGATTGTGGCCAGCCAATCATAGCATTACTGTTGTCTCGAGTCTTCGCGAGTAATCTCGACGTCACCGCGAAATATCCCCGAGCACAGATATCACAAACTTTTTCTTCTTAAATTTCTCAAGAACTACTGAATAAATCTGCACCATATAACAAAAAGCACAATCTGTGTAACAAAATCTACCTTTCAGCCAAATTTCGTGAAATTCCGTCCTGCGGTTCAAGCTGTAGGTTTGACTATGCGTCCTATGGGAAGCGTCCTAAGGGAATTAACAAGGGAAACACATTTTTCTGACCCCCTTTTTTTCAGCCCCGGCTTGACAGATCACCCCGAAACTTCCCATGCACAACAAGAATTACTATGACACTTTTTGGGAAAATTTTGTGAAGATTCGTCAATCGGCTCCAGTGATATAGGCAAGGCAAAACCACTTTTCCTAATGAAACATGGTCCTAACTATAACTCCCTACTGGCAAATGCCAGTAGGTAATATATGTTTATATATATATATGTACACAATTGTCGTCCCAATAAAAAGCGGCACTCCAATTCGGGTAAACCACCCTTTAATCATGCTCAGTACCAACGTGTTTTGGCTTCATGGGTGCTCTCCCCACTACTTTTTCGGATTTTAGGCCCTCGCATATTCTGCCCAATCCCATCACTGTATGATCCATTCAATAATATACTCTCTCTCAACCTGTATTTCCCTAATCCATGCTCAACCCCATCCAGTGGTCTCTCACAACCTCTGCTCTCCGCCAACCTGTGCTCTCCCACCCTGCCACATCCTTCATATTGTGGCCTGTCTTAACTGGTGCTTTCCTCTCATTACAACTTTGTCAGAATAGGGTGGAGAATTTACCACATCTGGTAAATACCTCTTATTCAAAGTTTGTAAAAGGAAATGGGGCAGAATATGCAGAATCAGTGTTTCCATGTTTTGCCTTCTTTTGAGTCTTTTCTCCCAATAGATTTCGAATTTAGCAGGGAAAAACAATGACAGTGGGATAATTATCATGTAACTCATAATTTAAATCAACTGTACAAGCACGTGTTCGCACAGGGATCTGAATATGGGGGTCATTACGAAGATGGCGAGACCGCCACCGACAGGCTATAGGTGGCGGTGTTGCCGCCATCGGAACAGGGATTCCCGTCCGCCATATTATAATAGCATTTGGATGGGTGGCGGTCGGAAACTCCGACCTCCACGGTCCCGACAGGCGTTCGTTATCCGACCAGTTGTCGGACCTACCTGTAGTCCCAGAAGTAGGGATTACAATATCCTTTTCTGCCGGTCGTATCTCGGCGGTCAAACCGCAGCAAAACGGCAGGTGGAAATGGATTTGGGGGCCCGGAGTGGGCCCCCCCTAACCCCTCAGCCAGGGACATAGGCCCTGAGGGGCACCTATGGTGCCCCCCTTCATATCCCTACATCATGTGGTAGGCACCGCATGCTGCCTGCCACGTAGTGCAGGGATATGTGTGGGGTGTCTGTTTTGTCTTGCTGCAGGTGCTGCAGAGCGCAGCACCCACCGCAATGCAAAACATGGGCAATGCGACCGCCACTGTGGCTGTTGCATCGTAATTTGCCCAGTGGAACCGCCGCCTTGTAGGCGGGCGGTCCCACATATGATACGATGGCAGAGGGACTGAAGTCCGTCCACCATCGTAATGACCCCCTTAGACCTTAATTCGTAATGAAGCCCTTATTCTTCCTCTCATTCTTTGCTTTTTGCCAACATGTGCTCTCTCCTATCTCTAGTCAAAACTCTTCTCTCTGTATTAAATGCTTTTCTTCATTTTATGACCTCTTTCAATCTGTGACCATGCTCATACTGTACTCTCGTATTATGTTCTTTTCCAGCTTGTGTTCTCCAAGCGAGTAACTGACAGAATATCTAAATGAACAATATCATACAACACAAATATTGTGTCCAAAATATCATTGACAAAAATATTGTATCCCTATCCTTATAATAGTAAGTACAAAATATTGAAAAACAATATTGTTTCATAATATATTTATAGTTTAAAACAGTAAATTTTATATATTTTAATATAGACCATTAAATGTAATATTAATTAAATGTCACTAATATTTAATACTATAAATATATACGTATATAAGCACGCATACACATATATGTGTGTGTATGTCTATATATATATATATATATATATGATGTAACACAATTATTAAAATCAAATATTTTACATTATATTTTTTTAATACTTTAAATGTAAAACTATAAAAAGCATATTATATACATATATATATTATATATATATATATATATAGATATAGATATTACAGGAAACATAATAAAATATACCAATTCAATCAAAAGATTTAATAAACTACCAAACACATTTTTTACAAAACAAAAAAAGACATTTACGAAAAACATTGTAAACATTTAAAATTAAATAAAAATATAAACAAATATTATAAAAATAAAATTATACATAAATAATATTAATAAATATACTTAACCAATATTAGGAAATGTATTGGAGTCTGGCAAAAATAGATATACTATTCGTATTCCAGTTTATGCAGCAGTAGGGAAAGCGTTCGAATTCGGAGGGATAAGATTTACTATTCCCACTTCAGTCTTTGCAACAGTAGGGAAAGCGTTGGACTTTGTAGGTGTTAGATTTACTATTTCCACTCCATTCTGTGCAACAGAAGGAAAAGCGTTGCACTTCGGATGGGTAAGATTTACTATTCCCACTCCAGTCTGCACAACAGTGAGGAAAGCATTGGACTTCGGAGGGGTAAATTACTATTCCCACCTCAGTCTAAGCAACAGAGGGTAAAGTACTTCACTTAAAATACATTACATATTTGAAGCTATACATTAAGAAAAAAATAAAACTCTTAATGTAAAGATTATTACTTAACATAAAATATATATTACAAAAATAAAAAATAATTAACCAATTTACAAAATTCCTTAACATTGTAATAATTAATTTTCAATAAAAAAAGAATGGTTATTTAATTATTAGTTAATTACCTTGCCACCATATACCACTAAAACCTAGCAACCCTCACCTAAAATATAACTAAGATAAATAAGTTACACATCAATTTACATAATTGATAATTAATTGCATAATTAACAATTAATGATTGTTAATTAATTAATATTTAATTAACAAACTTACCTTTCAACCCTACAAACCCATCAGCCCACACCTAAAATATAACTGAAACATATAATTATTACACAATTTACAAAATTATTAATCAATGAAATATTTAATTATACATTAATAATTATTATTTTATAACTATTACTTAAATAATTTCCTAACCTACACCCTTACAAAGCTAGCAATCCACAACTAAAATATACATAAAATAAATCCAGTATTACATAATGTACATAATTAATAATCCAATAATTAATATTCAATTAATAATTAACTGTTAATTAATTATTACTTAATTAACTTCCCACTCTATGCCCCTACACACCCATCAGCCCACACCTAAAATATAATTAAAATATATGATTAATATACTATTTACATAACTCACAATCAATGACATAATTAATAATAAATTACAAATTAATTGTTAATTAATTATAACCTAATTAGCTTTCCACCCTATTCCCCTACAAATGTAACATCCCATACCTAAAATATAACTAAAGTAAATCAGTATTACATAATATACATAATTAATACCAATCACATACTTACTTACAAACTAATAATTCATTAATAATTATTATTACTTAGTTAACCTCCCACTTTATCCCTTACAAACCCAACAACCAGCTACAACACTATAAATTACTATTAGTAATTAAATAAAAAATTCGAAATCACTTAAAATTACAAACTATATTTATAAAAATTGATAACAATTATACAAATGATAAGACCACATACAATGAATATAGGAGCTAAATCACATTAAAGTAATAAAAAACCTTATTATTGAAAACAATATAACAACAACAATATTCTTAACAACAATATTACTTACATGAAGAAATTATATACTTCACAACAATATTTCTGCATCACGGTATTTTTGTATCCCAATATTTTGTTCTGATATTTCTGTCTCTCGATATTTATAACTCAATATTTTGTCCAAATACCCCAGACCTATTGCTTTGCCAATGCTTGTTACTTTCTTGTGCCAGAGAAACAATTGGGTAATGCCGGTTTGACAAAATATTTAGAAGGATAGAGGGTGCCTTTCTGATGTGTAGATCCACTGAAGTCTTGATAATAATTATCTTAGTTACAAAATTCATCTCTAATTCCTGAAAGAATGTAAAAATAAATTGTATATTATTTAGATGCCTTTAAAGGTGTGAGTGCATGACTTGCTGTGAGTACTAACATACCATTGGGCACTTGAATTATGTAGGAATACAGGGACAAATTAGTGGCAGGGTGTACTGCATTATGCAGCAACTGAATTGCATTGAAAGTTGAACTGAGTGGGGAACTCTGTGATGTTATAATTTAGTTTTTGACAGTTTAACACACATTCATATAAAAGAGATATACAAAGTGCATAGGTTTCTTAAGAAAGAAAAATGTATATTTTGAGGAGATCCTATTTCAAATGTTATTCACCAGCAAATTACGATTTTGTCTATAATGGAGACACAGAAGCACTGTTTTATTTACAGTGTGCTTTCCATCTTTGTAATACACCTCTAATGTTAATTTAAAAAAAAAACAAGTCACGTGCACACTTTTTTTTTTTTAAAGTTCCAACTTTTATGGCTGGAGTGGAGACAACTTTAGATATTTTGCGACCGCCAATGTTAATAAATTCAAAAATAAAGTATATTTCTATATAATTATTACAGAGTCTGTGATAGGTCACAGTTCCTATTCAAAAGACATTTTTTGTTTTCTTAATAAATTTGACACCATTTGACAAATCTGTACTAACACCCCCCCACCCCCCTTCAAATAAATGCTCATCTGATCTGGGTTTTGTACAGCAAATGTCTGGCAGATGCACCTGTGGGGTGCTGGTGGGGAGGATGGTCAAAAACGTGATATTTCTAAGTTTAACTCCTATTGAAAGATGAACAGCATTACATAACATGAAACTAGAACGTTATTCAAGGAAGTGCCTTTTGTTTGATTTTGTGTAAATCTGTTCAGTAGCTTTAAGAAATCAGTGTTAACAAGAGGTGTTGGGTGGGCTTCAAAGGCTTAAAGAGCAAGATATAGTTAGTTCATAATTTTAAAAATTCAAGTGCTTCTCTTTTTATATATAAAAAAATATATATGTTCGGTTTGACATAGAATCTTCTAAACATAGCACAACTGACATATATCTATTTAAGATAATATTAATTTGCTAATAATTGCAATGAAATTTATTGTCGGTGTGTGTCTATTTAAACAAATTTTGTTTTTTAACCGAAATCAAATCAAGACTGTGAAATTCTGCATGTCTTTTGGAGCACTTGTTAAATGAAATCATGACATTCTTTTGCCTGTAGTAATGTTTTAAGATGGCCGCCATGAATTGTGCATTATACCTTATTTGAATTGAGCCGTCTTTTATGTCACTGTTTTTAACTCACGTCATGATCTGACACTTTCAAAAGGGTGTTTCTAACTAGGGGGCCTATTACGATGGCGGTCGGAAAACCTCCCTGACCGCCATGGTTACGGGAAAAGACCGCCCGCAAGGCCCGCGACATAACCGCTGGTCGCATTAGGATGTTCCTTGCTCGAAATCCGACCGCCGCGGTCGGATCGCGGGCCTTAACATTGCGGCGGTTGCTGCTGCCTGCAGCACCGCAGCGATGTCCAAATGAGCATGTCCTGCATTTCCCTGCACTGCGTGGCAGGCACTGCACAGTGCCTGCCACCTGGTACAGGGAAATGTAGGGGGGACCATGGGTACCCCCCCAGTGCACCCACACCCCCAAAAAAACATTGGGGGCCCGCAACGGGCCCCCGGAAGACAATCACTGCATGCCTTTCCATGGCGGTCTGACCGCTGAGGAAAGGCTGGCTCCCGCAGGCATCATAATCGTGCCGGCAGAGCCTGCCCTGCACCGCCACCATTATCCCGGTCCTTCTCCGTCCGCAGGGTAGGAGTGCGGATGGCAACCGGCGGAAAAGCGGCGGTCGCAATTTCCCACCGCCGCGGTCACCAGAACACTTTGGGGAGACCATAGAGTAAGAAGAGGATTGGTTTGGGGATGCATACTCTAGTGAGCACATGGTGGGAGAGGATAGAATGTGCAGATTTACGAAGTATGTGGCAGATGATGCTACAGCACAGGACAATAGCCACCAGAGGATGGGGAGAACACAGGGAAGAATAGCATGTTGTTGCTCGCACAGAATGGAAGGGCACAGGCCGTTGATCATGAGGAAGTTGAGATTTTTTACATATATTAGCCACATGACAATGTAGAATTGTGTCTTAAAATTAACATAGGAAATGTGTGCCAATATAGAGGTTAGAGAAAATGTGCCTATATTAATCGTGTAAAAAGAGAAAATGCTGCTTATTTCTGCAGAAAGCTCCCATTTGTGTTCTTTCACTGCTAGGCCTCAATATTTTCCATTATTCCTTCCTTTCCCTTTAATAAAAAGAAATGCCTTCAAATGTTGATTTAATGCTATAATTGAACTGTAAGACCTAACATCTTCGTGAAATGTGCTGTTTGCTGCAAAATGTATTTCTTTTCTTCCTTACCCCATATGACTTAATCGTATTTTAGATAGGTACCTCTGCCACATTCTTATAATGAACAAGTATATTACTATAGATTTGAGTCTCATGATCTAACCAGGACATGCTAGATATTAATGTTTAATTTCATAGAGCAGCCCATTGTTACACAATCAGACACTGAACAGCTAACAGAATAGGCTTGCAAAGGTTCTCATGAGAACATTTCTAGATGCATCTTTTTGTAATACGCTGTAGCAACATTCAAATAACAGCATGATGGTATGGAAGTTTACTGTGGGAATCGAGAGAGAAGATGACGGACCATCGGAAGAGCCTTTCCAATTGGATAAAGATGAACCAAAATTCAGATTTTGCAACATGTTTTGTGCTTTTCTATATAGTATGTTTTCCTAGTTACAGAGGCAATGCATTCTATGCAGATCTTCTAGCACATGACTGTGCTACTCTTCTGCCTTATTCTTGTGAATACGGCACAACCCTGCGTTTTAATAATGTCGGAGCACGGCTCTGCTGAATTTGGCGCAGCTCCGCACTCCGACATTTATTTGTAAATATGCCCCTATACCCTTTAAATTGATGGAAAAGTCTTAATTTTCATGTGATTTTGGCAGAGCGAAGCTTTTCTCTGTGCAGAGGTACTGCACAGCAAAAGAACACTTTGCACCTTCCATGTTAAACCAACTTTGGTACAAATTATAAGTCAGGAAGTGAAAACACGTGTATTGCCATGTTATCCCCCTCTCCATGATGTGGAAATAGGACTGCTGTGGTAATCCTGTGCCCAGTGAATATTACAAATGGCAGCATCAGCATTGATTGAATGCAATCTTAAAAGCCACAAAAGCACTGTAGTTACGGACAGGGCGGGCTGGAAACCAAAATCAATCGTAGAAAAATGTTAAAAACCAGCCCCACACACCACACTGCAGAAGGCCTTGGAGCATGGTTGGGTCATGGCAGTGCTTCCTATCTGAAAGCAGCCTCTTAGCCTGTAGCCTACTGGGCAAATGTCAGAGTCGCATAATGGCCAGTCTAACTCTGGTTGGAACGAGGCTCTATTATATATATCTTATGTGGAATCACTTTCTCAGTATTAAATTAAAGTGACCAAAAATTGTCACAAATGTCACGATTTTCACATAATTGTGGTAAAGTCAAAAACTCCCCCACCATTGCAAAATTGGGATGTTTTTCAAAGAACTTCAAAAAGTTTTTGAAAACCAAAATAGACAACTTGGCACGCCCATATCTGATCTGATAACATCAGAGGGGGATAACAAAAAGAGTTGTGAACCCACCTTATCTACTTCCTATTTAGATGCAGGAGGAGATGTAGCCTTGTATTCAGTCTGTGAACTACAAACGTAAGAGTCCTGAGTTCTAATTCAAAGTTTCTTACGACACTCTATTGTGTTATTCATTTTATTTCTCCATGCCTTATTTCCGTCTAGCTATCAAGAGTAAAGTTTTATAGAATATCGGAGATTATAACCTCTTAATAAACTGCTGGAAATTATTTTCTTAATTCAGACATATTGCGATATCAGAAAACACTTTTAATAAGAAAACTACCTCATTATGCTTGTAATATATTTTTACAGGTGAGTAGTGGCACAAGATAATCCACGCCCATAGCAAGTGCAAAGCCAGTGACAGACTACCCTCAGAGTTTGTGAAGGAAAATGGGACAATGGGACTCGAGCACTCTGTGCACCACCAGCAGAGTAAGAAGAACACTCTTGCTGCTGACGTCACTCAGAGTGCTTGGAGATCTACGCTTGCACCATCATTCCATATTATCTTTTTACAGAAGTGTCGCAAGTTAAGCTTCCTTTCATGTACCTTACTTTTGGCAGACAGCTCCTTATGCTCTAAAGAACACATGTTTCTCAAGACAGCACAAGTCTCTCTTGGGCGTGAAAATTAATCCCTGTGTTTGAACACTGACAGCACATGCATAGCAGAGAAGAGAAGAGAATAAATGCGCAGTAGCACTTGCCCTTAGAATTCCTGCCAGGATATGTTAGCCCTGCTGAACACCAGGGAATGATGGACAGAACTCTGCTGCAATCGAGCTGCATACATTGCTCTAGTGTGTTTGTCTAGTAAGACAACAACACAAACAACAGTACAATTGTAGGTACTGGGGAATGGAGCAATAAAGTTGGCAGAAGGGGGCAAGTGATAAGACAAAACTTTCTGATACGAAATGTAAAAATCATCTACATTTTAAATATATGCAATGCAACTTTATGGATGTGTGTTATATCATATCCTTTTTCTTCACTCTGTTCACAAATGCACTCAATGCACACAGCATATCAGATAATACCACTACATATAGTTATAATTATGGTACACTGCTTTTTGTTGCAAGGTCTCTTCTTCATCGTACCCCTAAAAACGACAAATCAAACACCTTCCGTCTTGGGCATTAAAAATCCTCCCACTCTCCCTCAAATCTCTGGCATCATGTATCATGTCTATTGTGCTCAACCCACTACATTTTAATGCATAATATACCACCTACTGCACATAAGAATGATATTGCGAGTCACCACAACAGTGCATACCTGTATAAAGGTATATATACTCAGCAAGGACACCCCTATATGTCCATGAGACAAGGGGTCAAAGAGTATTCTCCAAACAAAAAAGGCCATGTGGGACTTATTTGGATAGGGAAGCCTCCCCCGTACATTAGAGGAATCCAAAACAAATTAGTAATGCACTTCTGTTCCAACAGAATTATATTAGGAAGCAAATCTGAGTTTCTGACATAACTGTATTAAATCAATCCATGTGCAGTACAATATAATACATAGTTATACGAGTGAATAAAGCGCAGATGATGCAGTGCTCACATAGTGATCTTATTTACAACATATAATATGCAAGACACTGCACAAAACCCTTTGGTTGTTATAAGTTAATCCAAACAAAATGGAGGGAAAAGGGTAGTTCAACTGAATCAACGGTACCTTTATTCGCTAATTGCCAATGACAACCAGTTGGGGGGAATGTCGACGTTTCGGTCCCAATCTATTCATAGGGGCTCCTCAGGCCCTAGTCATCCAACTGACCCACCTGCACATGTAGAAACAGAATCCAGAATGATCCTAAGTCACACTATCAGGCGATATCGAGTGAAAATAAATTTAGTCAACACTGCCCAATTTCTCACCACAATGTGGTATATGGGTATGTCTGGTATATGGTTTACATTGTCCAAATGCTCCAATTGCCCTCCGACCAAATCAAACCAATTCCATTATAACAAATCATGCTTCAACATTGTTACTACCAGTGTCCACAATATCAATTGCACCAACACTGCACACAGGTCATCAAGCGTTCCCACGTGAGCGATCACTTATTCAGGAATAGTGCAGTATACTGCTGAAACACTATTGTAGTGAAGACTACCTACCAGTGTGAGACACCACCCAACAATTAGAAGAGTGGTCGAACTCTGGACTCTGTACCCACTATAATGTTACCAACACCAGTGTCACTGAGATTAGTGCACATGCGTTGTCTAATACCACCAAAAGTGTGTTGTAGCAGAAGCCGACGTTACTGCTTTCGTAGGTACAGCAGGTGTACTTCATAGATCCTCAAGCACTTCTGGTCTCAATGCCTTCATTGCCAAAATGCTGATATTTACACTATGCATGCACATCTAAACTATAGTGGGGGACATAATATCAAGTTGTGCATCTCAACAAATTACGGAACCGAATCCCAAACTCCTAGCCTGACTCAATACACTTACCACGAGTGGGAACTGCCTGTTCTCCTCACTGTAATGTCTCAGAGTGACACATGTCTTCTCAGAAAGAAGACACAGCAGACATTCACCAGTTGTCTACCCTAGTATCCTGTGGCAGACTGGACTGCTAACCCTCAGTCTGCCATCTTGGGGATATCGGGGCGGGTGATGTATCCGTGAAAAAAGAAGGAAAAAACGGATAGTGGGTAATCCACATGCCACAGTAGAACAGTGCATATAACATGTTTACCAATACTACAACAACATACTATATGTACACCAACTGCATCTTAGTGCCTAATACATTCAGAGAACTGGCTGTTTGTCAAACACAAAGCAAATTCTCCAGTCACAGAAATGGACTACAAATCACTGTCAAGTGCTGCCAGTTTCTTCTCAGTAAAAGTCACCTCTGTGTCGGTTGTGCCCCAAACAAGAGCCTACAGAAAGTCAGACTTCTAATGGCCTCCTTACTGTGTTGTTTAAGTCATATGGCAAACACTAATGAAACCCCAAATGGAAACTTCATACACTAGTGACTTCACAGTGATATACGAGTCCAAACTCAAGCTTTGCTTATAGGAGCAAGGCTGCAACATACAATGCCATATGCAGGCAAGTAAGTAATACAAAAGTCCCCTAAACTCATTGAGTAGTACAGACACAACAAGACTACACATTGGTGAATAGTGTAAAAATTGTATATGATTAAGTATATATTACAGTCTCAGAGGGCTTCAATGTAATACAAAATAAAAGCAACTGTGATAGGGGTCTAAGGATCTAATACCCAAATAATGCCTTATTCAAGTATCTCATATACCCCTTCCCCTCACTAAAAATTGAAAACAGTTGTTTTAGGTAATAAAGCATCACACATTTTGTAATTTCACATAATTCTGACGTGTCACAAGTAGCAGAGATAGTATCCAACATAGATATCTTATATATTATACAAGGATAATTGCATTCATCAAATTTTGCATAGACAAAGGAAAGATACAAGAAATCCGATTCATTATACGGAAATAATTTTTTTCATGTCCTTCAATTGATGCGATAACAGCCAACACACGTTTCGCCCCATAGCGGCGCGCAGGCCTGGGGCCTTCTCATGGTTTGCCGGTAAACTAGTCAGTGCCCGTCTAACAATCCCAATGGTAAGACTGGCAAACATGTGATTGAGAGAGTATCAGGTCATGTACAATTCCGTTAACAGCCTTGAAAAATGTGCGATATCATCTCTGCTCAGGTCTGTCTGGTGAAAAATAAGTCTTGTCTCTTGCGGTCTGACCGCATGTTACAAATTGAAAATATACATAAATTAAATGTTCTGTTACTAGGCACAAGAGTTTTAGTTTCTGAAGTGAATTTACAAAGAATACATACCCCACATTAGTAGTAGCCCAAGACATCAGTTCTTTTTAATGAACTGACTGTGGAGTTTCTCCTGACCACCACTGCAGGAACCTTACTGATGAACTTTTGTTTGAATAAGATATGAAATTATTGGACATTGGAGTTGCATTCCCTTCATTGGATTAAACCCCCTCCCCCCCAGTTGGTTGTCATTAACGGTTAGCGAATAAACGAACCGTTGATTCAGTTGAACTACGCTTTTCCCTCTATTTCATTTGAATTAATTCATAACAACCATTGGATTTTGTAAAGTGTCGTCTATATTATATGCTGTAAATATGATCACTAAATGAGAAATACATTGTCTGCACTTTATTTACTTGTATTATATTTTACTGAACGTTGATTGATTTTATACAGTTGTGTCAGGAACTCAGATTTGCTTCCTAATATAATTCAGTTGGAACAGAAATGCATTACTAATCTGTTGTGGATTCCTCTAATGTACAGGTGAGGTTTCCCTATACAAATGAGCCCCACGTGACGTTTTGTTTGGAGAATAATTTTATAAAGGGACACAGACTGATGGCTTGTTCATCTTTAAGGTCACAGTACTCCTCTGTTACTTGCTGTATGATGTTAATGTATAGTATGGGTGGGCAGGACAGTGAAGCATAGTCTTGCTTCACTGGATTAAAGGCCTGGATTTGTCTGGGCTCTTCACCTATGAGACTGCTGAACCATGTGAGAGCCAGATCCATCACCAGAAAAAGAAAAAAGCAGTGTCCGCCTAAACAAAGTGCAGCTGGTAAGCTTCTTATGCATGGGCATAATTAACGGCCTGATTTAGAGATGAAAGATGGAGTAGATGCAGTCAGGATGGCGGAGGACTTTACATCGACCACCTTGCCTTTACTCTGCCTGCCAAATTTAGGGGCATATTAACAAGGGCTTTATCTCTGCTTTTTTGGCTTAAAAAGCCAAAAAAGCAGAGATAAAACTATCGCCCTATTAACAAGAGGGTGCTAACATGCATAATCACATGTTAGCACCCTTTTTCCCGACGCCTCCCTTTGCATCTCTAATGAGATGCAAAGTGGGCGTCACTGGGCGTACCCCGGATGGACTACCTTGTAAAATATCGCTGATGTTCACATCGCGATATTTACAAGGCAGCCCACAGGATTTAAAACACACAAGATGATGGACGGAATGCTGCACATTGGCAAACATTCACCCCCAGTCACAGATCTGGGTTTAATCCATCGTTATTTTGCTTCACCACGCCACCCCAGTTCAGACATAGCCATATGCAAATCAGTCTTGACCCTGTGCCTCATGGGAACAGTCCAGACCGAACTGCCAAGCCATGTCTTCCCTGGACCGGAATCAAGCATCCTAGGACCGGTTTCAGGCTATCAGCCTTCATCAGCCCACAGGATTTAAGCACACGTTAGATATTGGGGAAAACGGCGGTTTTCGCCAAAAACTAACGTCTGCTAAAATCCTGACTTACCTATGCTTAACATAGGGGGTGGATTATGCTGATACAACCACAGGGTCGTATCAGCAAGGTTATCGCCGTTTTGCAGGGAACATCGCTGGAAATCCAGCGATGTTCCCTGCAAAACGGCGATTTCCCCGCTATCGCGGGTATTTTTATCGCTTTTGAGATAAGCGTCGCTGATAGCGCGCTATCTCAGCGATAACATCCAGCGATAGCCGGCGATAATTATCCTAGCGCTAAGTGCGCTTAGCGATAATTATCGCCGGTTGTTGCTGATATGCCCCTTAGAGTTCACTTTCGTACCTGTGGTGAACTCTATGGGGCATATTCTCAAGGAGTTATCACCGCATTAGCGGCACTTTTCTGCCGCTAATGCAGCGATAATTTTATCACTCTATTACCAAGCTGTCGCTAACAGCCGTTAGCGACAGTTTGTAGGCGAAAGCGTCCGTTTTAATGATCGCCACTTCTGTTAGCGATAATTATATGCAGGAGAGGCGTTCCAGTGCAAAAACGCACACAAACACCACTACTCCATATTCACAAGGGAATCCTTGAACTTCTGAAGACCAAAAAACTGGCTCTAACTGGAGTTAGAGCCAGTAAATTAAGACCAGAAAATAGCTGGTCTTAAAAATGGGGATAACACTTGGGGCCACATCTCAGCAGGTTTTGGTGCTGGACAGCGCTGCAAGCAATGTTGCAGCGCTGCCCTGCGACAAAACTACAGTGCAGGAATGCGCACCATCAATAAGATAGTGCGCATTCCTGGTCCCCAGTAATGAAAAGTGTTGCAGCGCTCCGACAAGACAGCGTTGCAACACTTCTCACTACGCCCTTCTTGCGACAGCATGGATGCGCTGTATTCACTGGACAGCGCTCCATGACGCAAGTAATGACAGATATGTCAGGAATCCTGACGTATCTGTCGGCGCTAAAGTCACGCATTGCTGCAGTCGTGTCACAACCATGACGCAACTCCAGCAATGCATGGGGCCAGCCTATCCCTGTGGCACTGCGTCAACCTCACGCCTGCCATTAGGCAGGCGGAAGATACTGACGCAGTGCCATTCATGAGGGGTGCCCGAATGTCGGCGCTGTTGGAGATCCATCAGTGGTGGTCGCGCGCTGCGGTGTCATCGTTTGGAAGCATTGGTGAAGTGTTGGTGCAGAGGGAGTTGACGAGACGTTCTTCGGTGGCCTTGATCCAGCTGCGAGGGGGTGCGATGATGGCGGTGGCGTCCGGTGGGCAAGGTGAAGATGTGATGTTACCAATGATGGTCCGACCAGGAGAGTCCGGTGTTGTGGCTGTAGTTGAAGTTCCCGCTGGCGGAGGTGACGTGCTCAACCTTGTGTCCTGCTATGTGGCTTGTTGAGGTGACTTGCTGCTTGCGTCTGATGTAGGGGACCTTCCCCAGGAGGGGGTGGTGTCCTGGTCACTGGGGTTGTCCAGGTGGAACTTGAGTTCACCGAGTAGGATGTCGTCGGTGGATGGGAGACCCTGGGGTGCAATGAGGTCTACAATGGTATTGGAGAACGGGGGGCCATGGCCCGGGGGGCCTGCACATGAGGGTGCCGCAGAGAATGTGCTTGGGCTTAGTCCGGATCTGGGAGTTGAGGTGGTCCATGGTCACCCTTGGGTCATTAGAGTGCGTGGTCAGTCGGAGTGTGCTTCTGTAGGTGATGGCAATGCCTCCTCCTTGATGGTCGGGGTGCTCCTTGCGGGCGATACTGCAGCCATCAGTGATGGCGATGGCGATGTCCGGTCCGGAGCAGAGGTTGGTCCTGGCAGGCGAGGTGGCGTCCAGGGTTGATGGGGAGGAGGCTGCTGGTGTCGTAACTGTGGAGTGTCCAAGAGGAAGGCTCCTTGGTGCAGAGCGCGGTCCAGGGGCAGACGGACGCAAACGGCGTAGCCTATGGGTTGCCTTTGGCACGGGAGGCGACCATTCCAATGCAGGCAGTATATCATCAACAACGCAACTCTGACAACGCAGGTGCCTTTACATCGCATTTGATTACAATGCATTGTGAGATCAGTAATGGGGTAATCTAAAGTTTTTCGGGTGGGTATGGGTTTCGGATGTAAAATATGGAATTTGGGGCGTGCATTTGGGTCAAATTTGATTTTTGGGTGTGTTATGGGGGCTCAAAAAGGAATTCTAGGATTCACGGTTGGGTTTGGGGTGCAAAGGTAAGTTTTGGGTTGCACTCACTGATGTGGGAATAGTGATATTGATGTCTCCGCTATGCAACACCTACTCTACTGTTGCAATGTGCCTAGTATTAGTATGCATGGGAATGGAATGCGATGTTATGGCATGCGTCGCAACCACGTATGTGCCTTTGGCACATGGGTGGTACGCCCGCTGTGCATGGGTGCACAGTGGCCGCCGTTGAGAAGTGCTGGGGGGGGCCTGGACAGCTGTGAGGTGGTAAACGCTGGAAAGAACACTGGATGGGGCGTGGACGCGGGGATGTGTGTGTGAGCGGGTGTTGTAAAAAGTTTGATAAGGGAAGTCTTACCTCGAAGCCGGGTCCCGTGTCTTCGTTGCTCCTGCTCTCCTGCGTCTGCTACCAGGAACAGGAAGTAGGCAGCCAGACTCCCTCCCCTGAGCCAATCACAACGCTGCGAGGCGGCGGTGGATTGGTAATTGACAACGGGACAAGGCATGCAGCCAGGGGCTGGAGGGGTGGGCATGTTCTCCATGCAGGCTGTAATGCAGCCTGCATTACGAACAGGGAAGTGCGCATGACTGCTTTGGGCGGCCTGAGTGGGCCGACCAAACAGTCATTGCGCACTTGAGTGGGCATGCCAATCCGCCCATGCCTTGCCCCGTGCTTGGAGCAGTCCTACCCACCCTCCCACCCGCAAGGGAAACATAGCATGGTTACATCAGTAAGTTATCATCATATGATGATTGTTCCTCCTCTGCACTGCTTGAAAGCAGTGGGGCGATGCTTTTCCGCCATAGCGGATGAGCCGACACTGGGGATGCATCATCTACATGTGCTAGGCCTGGGGGACTCAACCCCCAGGCGTCCTGCGCTACGCGTCCCACCTTCTCCTTACCTAGACATTGACACCGTGGCGCAATCCGCTGTACTCTCTCCATATCTGTGACTCAGCCAGCAGGAGCCTCAGCCAGGAGGGATTTCACAAGCCTGGGTACAGCAGTCGCCGCCAAGTCCGCTGGTGGACCTCCCGAGGCAGTTGATGCAGCAGGGCCCCCTTAGGCGTGAAGTTTCAGCGCTTACGTCACACAAGTTCTGCGCAGCTCAGGGGCCTCACCCTCCACAGCGTCCGGCCAGCCCAACATCATCCGGCCTGTGATGCAGAGAGGCGGCACCCACCGTTGGTAATCCCCTCCCTGCACCCCGGTGTAGTGGTGGATCGTAGTATGCGATGCAGACCTCCCTACGTTGGGGCACAGGAGCACCTCTACTATTGACAGCTCCAAGGTGCGCAAGGTGGTCTTCTCACACACGTCAGCAACGTGTCTCCATGCCACCTGCCAGACTTCACCACCAGGTACGGGCGATCGTCACGCCTCAATGTCTACCGCCACGGCTCATCGACTCCACAGCTCCTCCGCATCCCCCTCCAGGCTCCAGACGCAGGTCCAGTGAGGCATCCAGGCTCCAGACACAGGTCCAGCGAGGCATCCATGCTCCAGACACAGGTTCAGCGAGGCATCCAGGCTCCAGACGCAGTCCAGCGAGGCATCCAGGCTCCAGACGCAGGTCCAGCGAGGCATCCAGGCTCCAGACGCAGTCCAGCGAGGCATCCAGGCTCCAGACGCAGGTCCAGCGAGGCATCCAGGCTCCAGACACAGGTCCAGCGAGGCATCCTGGCTCTCATCCTGGTCATCCTAGATGTTGGGGGGCTTGCAGGGGTTGTTAATGTGTGCTGCACTTGGCCCAGGCTGCTCCATTCTGCATTTTGTTGGTTTTTATACCTATTTTCTATTGGATGTTGACTGATAGGCTATTTTTTGCATTAGAGACAAAAAAAACTCACGTTGGGCTGGCTAACGTGAGTTTTTTTTACGCTAATGGGCCTATTGGTAGTTTTCGCCCGCTAACGCCGGATTTCCTTTCGCCTTTGCGCTGATGTTAGTGGCAGTTTTCACCGCCGTTCCCTTAAACTATCGCCTGTTAGCGGCGTGTTGTGAATACGCTGCTAACACGGCGATAATTTCACGCGGTACACAGCCATAAGAAAACGCACGCTAACTGAGGTTAGCGATAGTTTTCGCCGATTGTTGAGAATATCCCCCTATGGGTTTGTATGAACTGACGTAGCAGCTCTGGTTCATACAAAGCCATTTAAAAATGTGTTGTACATCCATTATTGGTGACGGGCGTTTGCACCATACATTTAAAAGTTTTTAATTTTCCAAAAACAAGCTCCTAAAGGGAGAATATGTTTTTAGAAAAGTAAAATCCGATGGCCCTAACATCATGGCAGTTTTCTCCCATGGTGTGTGGGTCGTTTATCATTTTCACTGCCCCTCACTATGACAGTAAAAAACACCATCCAACTGCCCACTCTAAATAGGATGGATAGTTGGATTGCTTATTCCTGATGGACCGTACTCTCTTGGGCTGTCAGAAAAAGGCTTATGCCAGTGCAGGTGATTTTAGTCTGTCAGTGTACACCCAGCGGCCCTCCCAATTCACAATTGGCAGCAGGACCGAGATTTTGACGGGTCAAACTCTAAATCAGTCCCTATGTCTGAAATATGTGCTTGTGCTTGCGCTTTTTCCAATGAAATTGTAGTGCAAATTAAATACAGTGTTCGTTGAAAGACTATTCACAGATGGCAGCTGTATTTCTAAGATCAGTTACTTTGAACACGTGTAACCAATGTAAACAAAAAGAATGCTTACAGAAATCTAACCTCATGGGATTTGTTGCCCCTACTCTCAATCGACTACCAGGCTGTGCTGTTTAATTGGGTGGTGCTGGGCCGCCAACTAGGGAAACTATTCAGGAATCCTTCTTGGGTCATAACTGGTCAAAGGTTGCAGAAGAGAATCAAAGTCAGGAATTAGTTTCTCCTTACACCCTCAAAAATAATCAGGACGCTCAAGTAATGAGTTCAGAATTTGAGTCCTTTTTTCTGTGGTATGTCCTTAGCATTTATATGACTTCTCTCGCATTGTTATATTGCTTATCCATTTTTGTCAAGAAAATATACACAATGATTTCTTAGCTCTTTACTTTTGGTATATCAATAAATAATGTGAAAAAAATTGAGTCCGGGATGTTTAAAGAATTAGATACAACTATAATGGCCCCAATCAAACTTTTTACTATGCGCTGCTCTATACCAATGGCACCCTGGTGCGCTACAGCACTACCACAAGCAAAACCTGAATGTAAAAGTTGAAAAGTATCTGGAGGGATGGGTATAAGATTGAAAATAATCACATTTAGGGGGATATTCTCAAGAACGTGTGATAAACATCGCCAAAATAGGCTAACGCAATTTTCAACATCGCCGCCCATCGCGGGAAAATAACTCTGTGTTAACGTCTTATTCCCAACACGGTAGTAACATGCGATAGTTTCCCAAGAACGCCACAAATGTCCGCGTTACAACCACCGCAACGGCGCTAAAAAAGGAAACCCGAACGTGAAAAAAGTTGCGATGGGCCCAACCGCGACAGAAAAATCGGGGACAAGCAGCGCCAGGCTTGCAATACCCACGTCAGGCGGGAAAAATCACCATAAAAGCAGCAAAAAAAGAAAAAAAAACAAACACATAACAACTGCGAAGCACAATGGAGGTAGCAGGAGCAAGTACAGAGGACAACCCGGACCCCACAAGCCCCACGGAGGATCAGCCTGGGACCTCGGGGTCAGGGAAGGGAAAGGAGAAGAAGAAGAGGAAGACGCGTTTCAGTTCGCAGGAAGACAGGATCCTGATTACGGAGGTGACAGAACACCATCAACATCTGTTCGTCACCTCCACTGTGTCATTGGCAACAAAAAATGGAATATGGCAGTCCATTGTGGACAAGGTGAATGCAGTCGGAGTGCTGAGGAAGACAATGGACGAGGTCAAGAGGCGCTGGAATGATGTGAAGCGCAAAACCAAGCAGAAACTCGCAGACAACCGCAAAGCAGCAATGCAGACTGGGGGTGGGAGTCCTGCACCACAGGAGGAGCTGAATGAGATGGAGGAACTGGTGTCCACAGTCATCAGTGTGGAGACGGTGGCAGGAGTCGGGGGACCGGACACTGCTCAACATGACCTGACACAACAGCAACAGGGTGACTAACCACCAGGGCCTGGGGGGACGGGGGGAGATGGGCACAATGGCACACATGGACAATGGAGTATAGCACACTGCACAACCACAATGACTCTGGATCATGTCCCTGAACCCCTTGCCATACTGCAGCACACATAGTAACAGCAAGTAGTCCCCCGTCCACAATGTGCCCAGAGGGGGCCCTCCCCACACATCACCAATTTCACAACAAACCCATGCACATGTGCTGAACCCAGCCAAGCTGCGGATCCGTGAGCCCCACTGACAATGCAAGTGACACTGCATGACGATGAGCATGTCTGTAGGCCACTCATCATGACATGTTGCACGCCACGACACCGAGGTGGCTGAGTGTGGTCCACATCCAGATAGGAGCAGGTCACACACTGACACATCCACGTGCACAAACAACCCCTGACGGCAACAAGACATCTGCGGAAAAACCATGCCCAAGAGTCCCAAGAGCCCAATTTACCCAAGTATGCAACATCTCAGCACTGCATAAGCACAGAAGTCAAAGGCACACCACCTGAAAGGGAGAAGGCCAAGCAAAGTCTGAGCTGCAGGGGCGACTCTCCCACAATGCAGCACACACACAAGAATCAGAGCACATCAACATTGACAACAATGTGGTACAAACTGCAACACTTGCACAACAGAACAGAGGACACAACTGCTGCCGCTTGTGTGTAGAAACTGGCCAATCACATTTGGCATAGCAGGAAACTGTGACATGATAATGGACAAGTACAACCCCACATCCCTGATGGTGCACATATGTCCACTGTCCCGCTTCAAATAGGCAGCACATCCTAAACAGTCACAATGTACATTGTCATGCAGTCTGTTCTGATACTTGACCAATGCGTGAACATACATGGAACACACTGTTAAACTGCATCTCCCCTTTACATTGCAGAGGGAGAATCTTCTACTCCTGCAGAGCAGACCGAACACCTCCTCACTGATGACGATGAGGACCACCCCACCTTCGACACCGACGCCCTCCAGGAGCTCATCAAGAGCTTCGGCACCCCAC
Source organism: Calotriton arnoldi (assembly GCA_963921515.1). NCBI lineage: Eukaryota > Metazoa > Chordata > Amphibia > Caudata > Salamandridae > Calotriton > Calotriton arnoldi. The sequence continues at coordinate 316,057 of CAWUFW010001376.1, forward strand.
CCCCAGGAGCAGGGCAGCCCAGCTGCATCGAGGAGACCCCACCCCCTGCACAGACCACACAGCAGGAGGCACCCACCACCCCGGCTGTCTCCCAGGCCCCCCACGAACAACACATGGCCTTCCAACGCCGTGTGTTAGAGGGCCAGAAGGAGATGGCTGAGCAGGTGCGGGTGGGGTTCGACCTCATGGCAGCCAAACTAGATGCCATCCATGGGTGTCTACGTTCCATCAGGGACCACTTACAGTCCCTAACGGACACCCACAGTCCACTCCATGGTCTCCAACGAGCCTTGGCTGACATCGCTGGAGTCCTGACTCAGAGACAAGAACACCTGTCTGGTCAGAGTGGCTCCAGCGATCTCAGCCGGGAGATGGGACACATGCGGAGGCTCATGGAGGACATGGGGTGGATGGAGGCAGAAAGGATGGCTGCCACGGCTGCACATCAGCGAGATGTAGCTGGGATCTACCATGCCCTGCAGATCCTCATCATGGCATTGCTGCCACAAGGCCTGGCGCAGATGAATGCTGCTGCTCCTCCTACACCATCCACATCTCCGCCCCCTGATGTGTCAGTGCCCCACAGTGTTGCAGACATTCCACCTCCGGCACCTGATGTGTCACTGCCACACAGTGCGGCCGACAATCCACCTCCGGTCCCTGATGTGTCAGTGCCACACAGTGCTGCAGCCGAAACACCACCACCAACAGGTGAGGCACATCACACATCGGAGGACGAAGATGCGGATGAATCTGCCTTAGTGGTGAGGAGGAGGCGGTAGCATTCATCACCGCCATATGGCCTGTTTCTGCTTGGTGCGGCCCTTTGCATCATCACCTTCCACTGTCCCCAGATGCACTCTGCGGCACTCACCTTGGACCTCGACATGGACTGCCATATACTGTTTGGTTACCAATGACACAGCAATCAGACTGCGGACTGAACTCTCCCTCGTCCGATGAACTTGGCCTTCCCTAATGGACTCTGGCTGGCCCTCCACGGGGCAACAATGTCAAGTGGGGTGTGCATGGCTCTGTACTGCTCCAGCTGCTACCCTCCAATGAATGTGAATAAAACATTCAAATTCACACAGATGTGTCATGTCTATGGACCTACAAGTATGACAGTATGGATGAATGTCGGGTCACTGATTCGCCCTCACGTCCATTTTGTACATGTTGTGGGGCTTGGGTCACATGGTGCAACATTGCCGATTGCGGTCCGGGTGGCGCAGACACTACAACGGAGACACACGCAATGGTTACTTCCTTGTCCAGGCCAGTACTGAACCATGCCCAGATCCCCGGGCTCATCGTTCACACCCCTACGCTGGGCTGGCATACGCCAGGCCAGCCCACTCCGCTTACGCTCACAGGGGGTGACGACACAGCTACATGTCCCAGGTCTTCCCCGTAGTGATCTGCTGGTCACTGGTCTAGTTGTCAGCATGCCACAGCCACTCCCTGAGGGCTGGTTTACACCCACACCACACCCATCCAGCACAGGTGTCACGGGACATGTGACCCTGCCAATATAAGGGGCCCACCACAGCACATCCCCCACTGCCAGAGGTGACATGATGGCGTCCGCACCACGAGGCTCAATAATGAGGGGGCCGTGACTTGCGTTGCACTGAGTTAGTGGCACCCGATGGCCTGCTTCCGGCACGGGCCATGGTGATGACTTGCGTTGCACAGTTAGTGGCACCCGATGGCCTGCGTCCGGCACGGGCCGACCGCCACGTGGCGATGACTTGCGTTGCACTGAGTTAGGCTCACCTGAAGAGCTGAGCGGGTGTGCAGCCTGCGATGATGCATTGGCCTCGATACGGCGTCCAGCGAATCAAGACTCAAATTGAACAGTGTGCCCTGCTGGACCGCAGTGTACGCGCAGGCAGCAGTCAGCACACACATGACTCCACGGTGCGGTGCCGCAGGGTGCGCTGGGGGCCTGTGGCGCGGAAACCAGCGGCCGGCTGAGGAGGTTACACCGGCACGTGAAGGGCCCTCTTGGAGACACGCCGGTGGCGGCAGGTGAGCATTGCGGCCTGGGTGCGCAGGGGCGGGCAGTCATCGCTGAGCGGCGGACTGGTCTGGGGACCAGGGCTGGGGTGCAGCAGGCGCACAGGATCGCGCAGGCACCACCGGTCACGGCGGCGGCCTCGTGGCTGGGTGGGGGGCGCCGCCCTGTCAGACACGAGCCTGCATGCGATGACGAGGTGTGCGCGGGTTGGCTTGGGACGTAGTCACCTCGTCTCCAGTGTGAATACGGCCGTTGAATGTGGTCGGGCACATGTGTGTAGGCCTATGGGCACGATATGGCGGACACAGAGGCACACACAGTAGTTACTGTGGTGGCCATCCCGGAAGTGGACCATGCCCAGGGCCCCGGGCTATTCATTCGCGACATACACCAGCCAAGGCCGCTCCGCTCAGGCTTACAGGGGGGGAACACATGGCTACATGTCCAAGCTCTTCCACACTGCCTGGGGTAACCTGTTTGCGTCCACTGTCCACTACACTGCATACACCAGCAGTAGATGTCCACATGGACCTGTCTGTGCTCTGCATACTGCAGTCCGTCCAGCACATCTCCGCCACACTTGGCATTGTGTCTTTTCTTATTGCTGGGGCACTTGCCTCCTTCGCACATTCTTGGTTCCTACCTCTCCCCACATTCTGTAATTGTGTGGCAGAGGGGCTCTGCCTTTGTGGATGGTTTGTCTACATGTCTGTCCCCTGTTACCACGGTTAATTGTGTTGTCGTGTCCGGTAGTTGGGCCTGTTGTTTAGCATTTTGTATGTGATTTTGTTACGTGTGCTCTCCCACAGTTGTGAGTTGTGTGGTTGTGGAGTTGAGGTGTGTGGTGTGTTCAGTTAGTACTTACCAATGAGCAATGCATTGCCATGGGTGCCATCCTGGTAGCGCTGGTTGATGATGGACTGTCGGAAGATGTATGTATCATGCACACTGCCTGTGAAGTTGGCGACGACATTGGAGAGCTGTCCCCGGTGGTCCACTATCGCCTGCACATTGATGGAATGCGTGTGCTTTCTGTGGCGGTTGTTGTGTGCAGGGTCGGCAGAGGGCACAAGTGGTACATGTGTACAGTCAATTGCCCCCAACACGTGCAGTAAGGCAGCTATGGCGTAGTTCCCTTGCATGGTCTCCAGCTGTTCATGCACAGCGTGGGGGAAGTGAAGGTGCAGGGGTATCAAGATGATACAAACCGTGATGTTTACAGGTATGATGAGTCCTGCATGATGAGACCGTTACAGATGTTTGTGTGGTCGTCACCTTCATTTTCTTTCCTGCGGAGGTTACGTGCACACGGACTTCTGTTACAGTATGTTTGGACTGGATTCATCGTACCTGTATGCATTCCGGTTTGTCCAAGTGCAATACACTGTGCCAGGTTACGTTTGTGACTATGAGGACGCTTGACCATTGTCACCATTTCTCCAACAGGTTTCTGACTACTGATTTCAGGATGTGGAATGGTATTGGGGAGTTCCCGCAGCATTTACAGTTTTTGGATCCACATGTTGCCCTGGTGAAGTTCCCCGTTGGGAATGGAACGCGTTGGCTGAGCTTTTCGTCTTGTTGTTTATGTATTTGTAATAAAGTTCTGTTTTTCCACTACCGTTGACTGCTGGACTTCATGACCTGGGGGGGAGGGCCCGGGGGGTGGTTGCGGTGGGTGTTGTGGCCCTCTTGGGTCTCCAGCTGCATGATCAGTGGCTCCATGACATGTGTTGGTCTTCAGATGTGGCTCTAGGCTGGGCTCCCTTTCATGCTGCAGGTTGTCGTCCTGCTTAACACCAGTGAGAGGCAGGTGTTGGATACCTGCTGCTAGCGCGCCTTATCGCCTGTTTTTGTCCGGCATCGCAGATCTGGCTTGTCGTTGAGAATATCGTGAAGTGGTGTTTTCATGTGTTTTTGCACGGGAACGCCTACTCTGCATATCATTAGCGTTAATTGTCGCTCTCATCCATGGCGATGTGTTTTGCGGCAGCTATCGTGGGAAAACTGGCGATGTCGGCAGTTTGCACCAGCTTGTGAATGGGGCGATGAGTCTATCGCCACTTTTGCGGCGCTAAAGTGCCGATAAATCGGCGATGAGTCCTTGAGAATGTGCCCCTTAGACTCCTGTTTTGCGTAAATATTAAAATTTGCAGAGCAAGTGAAGCCTATTAAGAGAGAAAACAATTACTTCAGCATGGAACTGTTCCACAGACATATTAAGATTGTGGATTATTTTATTAATCCAGTTTGTGATGCTAATGTACTCACTCATTCAAATGTCCTCTGAGATCTTTGGCAGAATTATCCTCTGAAAATAAATCACTAACATATGTTCATCCTTTTCTGTACAGAGTTCATTTGTAACTTATCTGGCTTCACTCCATGAGTCAAGGGCAGTTTACCATCAGGCTTTGAACCTAACTCAATTTGATCAGCCTACACCTGATATTTCTATATCTTTGATGTGTTCTGTAAATCAGGATCACTCATTGAGAACAGCCCTCCAGGAGTTCTGGAGCTTGATGGTTTCAGTCCTATTTTGATGTCTCTGTGCAATGCTTTGCAAATCTCATCAGCTCAAGTTCCTCCTGTATATAAGCTGGTTATCATTACTCCTCTTTTAAAAATACTCAGTGCAGATCCTAGCACCTTAAACTATTATTGCTCTTTTCCCAGATATCAGTTACAATAAAATTGTAGAAAAACATGTAAATTCACAGATTTTCAATTTTCTGGCCAAAAAAGCAGTTCTGGATTTTGCACAACCAGGATTCAGAATCTCACATAGTACTGAGATAAAACTGGTGTCCATCCTTAATAAGCCTCATTGGATGCTTGATGATGGCAGCAATGTAGCTCTAATTTTACTCGCTCTCTTTCAGGCCTTCTACACCATTTCAAAGGATGTGTTCTGCATCAACCACATGAAACTGAAATTCAGAGCGTGGCTCTAGAGTTGCTCATTTCATATGTAAATGACAGAAATCAAGCCATGGTAATGTCATCTTTTTTTGTGCATTCAAACTAGTGAAACAGGGAGTCCCCAAAAGATCTTCATTGAGCCCTACTTTGTTCAACATTTCTACGGCTCCCCTTGCTTGCCTGTTTAGATCTTTCAGTTTAACCATCATAACTTGTGCTGATGATACACAGATGGTAATTTTCTGTCTTGCAGAACTGCTTCACCTGAATCCAAGGATGAGCAATTCATCTTCACAGTGTGTTTTTCGTGATGCCAGTAAATCCTGTTTTCCATGCACTGATGTTTGCCAATTCTAGCCCTGAAACCAAAACTGTTTTTGCTACACTAGCAATGAGTGGACCCACTTCTCATCGTTATAGTGAATGGAGACAGACATGGGGCAGACATATACAGAGGGTCTGCAGCTCGAGTTTAGTCATGGGCTTCTTGTATTCGGCAACTCCTCCGAGCCAGTGCACCTCACTCCATGACCCTTCCTGGTGCAGAACTGAGTCACAGAAAGGTACGTCCTTCAGGTAGCTGCCCCTCGTGGGGGAATGAGGCACTCAGATTCCATATAGGTGCATTGCAGGGAGTAAGGAAGTGTTAGAAACCAGGTCCTCTTTCACACAAGCAACTTTCATAATTTCAGCAGCAGCAAGATATATATTCCAATGCGGTCCTGCTTGCTGTAATACCCAGATAAAAGTCCCACACTCCCATATGAACCACACAAAATGCTGCTGCCTCCACTGATTTCAATGCAGGCCAGAAGGCACTTAGCACTGAAGGATGCCACAGAGGTTGTTGCTGAGATTAATCGACCGCCCTGTGTGTGGATGTTCATGGCAGTTTTACTGGCCTTACCATTTTTTCCACTATCATGGCTACACCTTACACATTAGCTCTGCGGTGGGTCACTGTGCATGGGCCATGACCATAGCTTGAAGGACGGACCACCTGTCATGCACAGACTCCTACAGTAAAGAGGAAAGACTTCAAATAACATTGATGATTCCCAATGGTGTTAATGTGGGCTTGATGCAAAATGCCCGTGACTCTTTTAACAAGTATTGGCTGAGGAGATGCTCTGTCATTGCTGCTCTAACTGTCTATTGTGTGCCGATGGTATAAGCTGCGACACACAGTTAAGGATGTCTCTAGCTAGACCTAAAAAATTGACTTTTATTTTGCTGTGCATCTCCCCTGTGGTGCTGGTGGAACCCACTATTTACAGGGAACTGAATGATGGCAGTTAAATTGCAACTTAAAAGATTCTTAGGGGCCTTCCAGCACATCTTGGAAAGGGGCTAAATCTCTGTGTGTTAGGCAACTTATCAGGGATTCACAAATGTTCTTTCAAGAAAAAAAACATTTCTAACTCCTTTCTAGGGTTTGCCGTTTCAGTAGCCTCACTTGCCATTTATTCATAAGAATGACATTTTATTGGCAGAAATGATGAATGCAGCATAACCCTACATTTCAGGTCTGCGTGGAAAACTATAGCGTCTTAACCATAATCTCCGTTCCTCCTCTCGTGAATGTTTAAAAAATCATAGGTTTGTAAAAAATGTCTCTTTTTTCTGGCACAGGGCTCTGTAGACAAAAACAACTTATCTCCTGAGAAGCCCTTCCAAGCAGCAAACTATGACCCACATCACAAGTGCAAACATTGCTTAAGTGCAGGTCTGGGTACTGGAGAAGCAAAGAGTACAAATAATACATTTGTCTTACTTGAAAGCCATCATTTAGATGCAGGTGTTTTTTAAACCTTCAGCTCCAAAAAGTGGGCCGAAGGTGATTGGTCTTCTGAAATATCCTGTGTGACAATAAAACTTAGCATGTTCTAAAAATGATGTGCCGGTGTGAATCAATTCAAGTGTTTTTGTAGTGTGAAATCTGTGGACAGTATTGGCACTTTAGCAATAAAACCAAATAATTTCAGTTGCAAACATTTTCGCCAAATAGCAAGTAGCCGCGAACAATACGTACCCCATAGTTTAGTAGGACATCTATGGTGCCAAGGGCCAAGGCTTAAGTTGAGTGTTTTATTGAAAACATCCTTTTATTGAGTTTTCCTCGTTAAACATTACAACCAACAGAACAAGCATGATGATAGTGAAAAAGAAAACACATTGTTCCAGTTCATTTAGGTTTCTCCAGAAGCCCAGAACAGCTTTTCTTTATCCCTTTCTCTTCCCACCCCTAATAATCTTCACACATTTTGGCAGTCACGAGTATGCAAACTTCATTAGACCGTTTTGGGAACTTTATCACCCCAAAGGACAGTTTTTAAACAGCACATTTGGCAATCCAGTACTCAACACCTCCAAAAGTGGCCCCCTCTTGCCCTCAAAGACTAACTGTGATCCTAGTGGCCCTTCAAAGACTAACTGGGATCCTAGGGGGCCTTCAAAGATTAACTGTGATTCTTCTCAATTACCGTCTAAGCCTTCCATTGTTAGGACTGACCAAAACCTATAGATCCATTGGGAAATTGGCGGCGTTGATGTCTTTTTCCAATTAAGCACCAGCATCATTTTCGCCTTCCCCAAGCATTGCATGGTAACGTACTATCCTTGTCTTCCCAAAGACTTATAACCTGGCGATTGTAGGCCGAGCTCATGACTCCAGAGTCATTCGGCAGCGGGAAACACAGCGTCTGTCTCACTAGCTTTGCTACCTCTTCTCAGATTGGATTTAGACCTTGAAAATTCCTGCCGTATATGCAGTGTTGTGCCTTGTGAGCAACACAGTCCCTCCAGCAGTCCTGTTTGGCATTGAGGTAACTGTTTTAAGGGTGTCAGAGTATATATAATCACAACCATATCAAACCTTACAGTGGATTTCCCTGTTTTTAACACTTACCCATCCTCTGTATTTGTCTTTCGTTAGAGTTTTCAAGTGCTTTTACATAGCTTCACTACCCAATGCTTTCTCCTACCTCATCACTTAGGACCACGTCAATGGTGAAATCTCTTCAGTAGCGCTACACACAAACGCATGATCACCCCTTTAAAGCCTACAAAATTATGTATTAAGGTTTCACGTGATTGTCTCTCTAGCCGCGCCTGCCTTATTTGGAGGTTGTAATACCCCTGTGCCTTATTTAGGTATAGTGTAGTCTTTCATTTTTATCTAACTGAAATTCCGTCTTACATTGGTTAAATGACTGAATTACCCCTGCTGTGAATGTATCCCAGAGCCATCTACACCCCCTTTCTTCCATTTATGAAAAGGGCCTCTTGCTTCTGTTGCTTCCCGAATGAAGTTGCTATTAAAGTGAATCAGTGTGTATGGGGGAAGTCAGCTCATTTTGTCTGCCAGCCTTATTACATATTCATAAGTGTTGTTGTCACTGGTGATCTTAGGTAAACATTAGGAGGTCTTTGCTTTTTCCTCAGCCAAATGAGATCCCAGGGTGGTCTCCCGGTACATGTGTGAATCATCTGGACCTAAGCGATATCAGAGGTGACTTCGACCACTCTGGGTAGACTAGGTTTGGCCCTAATCCAACTGAATTTCAATATTTGCGTCTCCATCTTTCCCAGAAATGTGTACTACAGCGAGATCGGGTGCCTGAAATAAGTCCAAAAATCTCGACAAGAAAATTATTTTTATAACATTTATCTTCCTTGGCCAGGGCAAGAATAACTGGGGCCATCTTCTTGATGAATACTGTCTGTATCCACCTATAAGGGTTGGTAACTACCTTTAAACAACCCGTCTGCTGTAGGCGTGATTTTGATTCCTAAGTATTTGAGGTATCCCTTTGCCCATTGAAAATGATATTGACTTTCGACGTCATTCGCCACCTCTGGAGTAAGTGATAGATTCAATAGTTCAGATGTGTGAACATTTGGCTTATACCTGCTATTATTTCAAACTCCTCCGATTGCTGCATCAGTGCACTAAGGGATGTCCATGGCCATCCCAGCGTTAGTAGTTCATCAGCCACATAGAGAACAACACTATGTTTACCCTTTCCAAATTAAAGCCTTCTTATGTTGTTTGAGGCCCTTATACTACACAGTAGCGATTCTATACTCAGCAAAAATAGCAGTAAGGCAAATGGGCACCCCTGCCCTGTCCCCCTTCTCCAGTTGTGAAAGGCTTCCATTAAGGAAAATCCTCGCACTCAGAGGTCTATAATAGGCCATAACATTTTTGCATAATTAATGCCTAAGCCAGTTTGGGCAGGGGCACTTTATAACAAGCATTGGCAAAGCCAATAGGTCTTGACTATGGAAGAGTTATTGGCTTTGCCAAAATGTTTTAGCAATTCTGCACGCCAGAGTGTCTGCTGTTCAGCATGGCTAAAAGTTAGTGGGGTAAAGGAGAGTGGTGTGGAGTGGAATGTCGTAAAGTGTAGCAGAGTGGAGTGTGATGGAGTGGCGTAGCGTGGCATGGAGTGGAGTACAGTAGAGTTGAGTGGCGTGGAGAGGAGAGGAGTGAAGTGGAGTGTTATGGAGTAGCGTACAGTATTGTGGAGTGTTGTTGTGGAGGAAGTAGAGTGTCAGGGAGTGGAAGGGCATAGAGTTGAGTGGCGTAGAGTGGAGTACAGTGTCAGAGTTGAGTAGAGTGTTGCAGAGTGGAGTGGCATAGAGTGTCGTGGAGTGGTGGCGAGCAGAGTGGAGTGGCATAGAGTGGGTGTGTAGAGTGAACTAGAGGGTTGTAGAGTAGAGTGCCATAGAGCGGAGTAGATTGTCATGCAGTGCAGTGGCATAGAGTGGAGTGGAGTAGAGTAGAGTAGTGTGTCATAGAATATTGTGGAGTAAAGTGGCATGAAGTGACATAGATGGAGTTGCGTAGAGCGTCGTAGAGTGGAGTAGCGTCATAGAATGGCAAATATTGGAGTAGAGTGCTGTAGAGTGAAGTGGCTTAGAATGGAGCAGAGTGTCAGTGGAGCAAAGTTTAATGGCGTAGAACATCAGAGTGGAGCATCGTGGAGTGACATAGAGTGGAGTGTAATAGAGTGGCCTAGAGTGAAGTGATGTAAAGTACAGTTGTGCAGAGTAGATTGGCGTAGAGTGCATTGCTTTGAGTAAGGTATTGCACTAGCATAGAGTGCAGTGATGTAGAGTAACATAGAGTGCAGTGGCATACAGTTGAGCGGTGCAGGGTATATTGCAGTGGTGCAGAGTGCAATGGTGTAGAGTGAAGCGGCGCAGAGTGGAGTAGAGTGGCGTAGAGGGAAGTGAGGGAGTGGAGTGGTGTAGGGTAGAATAGTGCATGGTAGAGTGCAGAGGTGTAGAGTAGAGTGGCGTAGAGTGATGTGGCATAGAGTGTAGTGGCATAGAGTGCAGTGGTGTAGAGTGCAATAAACTGGCGCAGAGTTGAGTGGTGCAGAGTAGAGTGTGTTGTCATACAGTGCAGTGGCATAGAGTGCAGCCTTGCAGAGTAGAATGTCAGAGTGCAGGGTAGTAGAGTGCAGGGTAGTAGAGCGGTGCAGAGAGCAATAATGCAGATACCAGTGGTGCAGAGTAGAATAGAGTGGCGTAGAGTGCAGTGACACAAAGAGCAGTAGCATAGAATTGAATATTGTAAAGTATAGTGGCATAAAGTGCAGCAGTGCAAAGTAGTTGGCATAGGTGCAATAGCGTAGGGTGCATTGGTTTTGAGTAAAGTGGTGTAGAGTACATTGGCATAGAGTGCAGTGGTTTAAAGTACAGTGGCGCAGTGTAGACTGCAGAGGCGTAGAGTGGTGCAGCATAGAGTGCAGTGGCGCAGACTGGAGTAGACTGGCATAGAGTGCAGTGGCATACAGGAGATTGTTTCAGAGTAGAGTGGAGTAGTGCAGAGTAGAATATAGTGGTGCAGGGTAGAGCACAGTGTCAGAGTAGAGTGGTGTAGAGTAAAGTCGCACAGCGTTGATTGCAGTGGCATAGAGTGGGGTGGAACAGCGTGGAGTAGAGTGGTGTAGAGTGCAGTGGCATAGAGTGCAGTGGCATAGAGTAGATTGTTTCAGAATAGAATGAAGTGGTGTGGAGTGGAGTGGTGTAGAGCAGAGTGGAGTGGTGTAGGGTAAAGTGGAGTGGTATAGAGTAGTGGCGTACAGTGCATTGGAGTAGAGTGCAGCGTTGCAGAGTGGAATGGTGTAGAGTGAAGTGGTGCAGAGAGGAGTGGTGTAGAGTGTAGTGGCGAAGAGTGCAGTGGCGAAGAGTGCAGTGGTACCTATTAAATTGGGGTAGAGTGCACTGGCATAGAGTAGAGTGATGCAGAGTAGAGTTGAGAGGCATGGAGTGAAGTGGCGTAGAGTGCAATGTCAGAGTGCAGTGGTGCACAATAGATTAGAGTAGCATAGAGTGCATTGGCTTAGAGTGCAATAGAGTGGTGTAGAGTGGTGCAGAGTAGAGTGTAGTTGCATAAGGTAAAGTGGTGCAGAGTAGAGAGACATAGAGTAGAGTGCCATAGAGTAGAGTGGCATAGAGCTCAGTGGGAACGAGTGCAGTGGTGCAGAGTAGAATGGAATAGAGTGCTTTGGTGTAGAGTGCAGTGGCGTAGAGTGGGGCAGAGTAAAGTTACCGAGTGCAATGGTGTAGAGTAGATTATAGTGGTGTACAGTGCAGTGGGGCAGAGTAGATAGGCATAGAGAGCAGGGGGTGTAGAGTGTATTTTCTTAGTAAAGTGGTGTAGAGAGAATTGGTGTAGAGTTCAGTGGCATAGAGTGCAGTGGTGTAGAATAGAGTGGAGTGGCATCGAGTGGAGTTGTGCAGGTGGAATAGAGTGGCATAGACAGCAGTGACAGAGTAGATTGTTTCAGAGTAGAGTGAAGTTGCATAGAGTTCAGTGGTACTGAGTAGATTAGAGTGGCTTAGAGTGGACTGGCACACAGCACAGTGGTGTAGAGAGAAGTGATGCAGATTGGAGCGGCATAGAGGTCAGTGGTGGAGAGAACAGCTTTCAGAGTAGAGTGATGTACAGGGAAGTGGCATAGGGTGGAGCAGTGCAGCGTAGAGTGGAGTAGTGCAGGGTAGAGTGCAGTGGCATAGAGTGGAGTGATGCAGAGTAGAGTGGCATAGAGTGTATTGGCTTAGAGTGCAATAGAGTGGTGTAGAGTGGTGCAGAGTAGAGTGTAGTGGCATAGGGTAAAGTGGCACAGAGTAGAGAGGCATAGAGTAGAGTGCCATAGAGTAGAGTGGCATAGAGCTCAGTGGCAACGAGTGCAGTGGTGTAGAGTAGAATGGTATAGAGTGCATTGGTGTAGAGTGCAGCGGCTTAGAGTGGGGCAGAGTAAAGTGACGGAGTGCAACGTTGTAGAGTGGCGTAGAGTAGAGTATAGTGGCACACAGCACAGTGGTGTAGAGAGAAGTGATGCAGATTGGAGCGGCATAGAGGTCAGTGGTGGAGAGAACAGCTTTCAGAGTAGAGTGATGTACAGGGAAGTGGCATTTAGTGGAGCAGTGCAGCGTAGAGTGGAGTAGTGCAGGGTAGAGTGCAGTGGCATAGAGTGGAGTGATGCAGAGTAGAGTGGCATAGAGTGTATTGGCTTAGAGTGCAATAGAGTGGTGTAGAGTGGTGCAGAGTAGAGTGTAGTGGCATAGGGTAAAGTGGCACAGAGTAGAGAGGCATAGAGTAGAGTGCCATAGAGTAGAGTGGCATAGAGCTCAGTGGCAACGAGTGCAGTGGTGTAGAGTAGAATGGTATAGAGTGCATTGGTGTAGAGTGCAGCGGCTTAGAGTGGGGCAGAGTAAAGTGACGGAGTGCAACGTTGTAGAGTGGCGTAGAGTATAGTGGCACACAGCACAGTGGTGTAGAGAGAAGTGATGCAGATTGGAGCGGCATAGAGGTCAGTGGTGGAGAGAACAGCTTTCAGAGTAGAGTGATGTACAGGGAAGTGGCATATAGTGGAGCAGTGCAGCGTAGAGTGGAGTAGTGCAGGGTAGAGTGCAGTGGCATAGAGTGGAGTGATGCAGAGTAGAGTGGCATAGAGTGTATTGGCTTAGAGTGCAATAGAGTGGTGTAGAGTGGTGCAGAGTAGAGTGTATTGGCATAGGGTAAAGTGGCACAGAGTAGAGAGGCATAGAGTAGAGTGCCATAGAGTAGAGTGGCATAGAGCTCAGTGGCAACGAGTGCAGTGGTGTAGAGTAGAATGGTATAGAGTGCATTGGTGTAGAGTGCAGCGGCTTAGAGTGGGGCAGAGTAAAGTGACGGAGTGCAACGTTGTAGAGTGGCGTAGAGTAGAGTATAGTGGCATACAGTGCAGTGGGGAAGATTAGATTGGCATAGAATGCAGGGGCTGTAGAGTGTATTTTTTTAGTTAAGTGGTGTAGAGAGAAATGGTGTAGAGTACTGTGGCATAGAGTGCAGTGGTGTAAATTAGAGTGGAGTGGCGTAGATTGGAGTTGCGCAGAGTGGAATAGAGTGGCATAGACAGCAGTGACAGAGTATATTGTTTCAGAGTAGAGTGAAGTGGCATGGAGTGCAGTGGTGCTGAGTAGATTAGAGTGGTTTAGAGTGGACTGGCATAGAGTACAGTGGTGTAGAGTGAAGTGATGCAGATTGGCGCGGCATAGAGGTCAGTGGCTGAGAGAATAGTTTTGCAGAGTAGAGTGATGTACAGGGAAGTGGCATAGAGGTGAGTGGTGCAGAATAGAGTGGAGTAGTGCAGGGTAGAGTGCAGTGGCATAGAGTGGAGTGATGCAGAGTAGAGTGGCTTAGAGTAGAGTGATGCAGTGGCATAGAGTGAAGTGGTGTAGAGTACAGTAGTGTAGGGTGCAGTAGAGTGGTATAGAGTGCAGTGGCATAGAGTGCAGTCATGCACAGTAGAGTGTCAGAGTGCAGTGGCATAGAGTGCAGTGGTGTAGAGTGGTGCGGAATAGAGTGGTGCAGAGTAGAGTGGTGCAGAGTAGAGTGGTTCAGAGTAGAGTGGTGTAGAGAGCAGTGACGTAGAGTACAGTGGTGCAGAGTAGAATAGAGTGGTGTAGAGTGCAGTGACGGCGAGCGCAATGGTGTAGAGTGACATAGCATAAAGTGGCATAGATTAGAATGTTGTAGAGTATAGTGGAATAAAGTTCAGTGGTGCAAAGTAGTTGGTGTAGATACAGTGGGGTAGGGTGCATTGCTTTTGAGTAAAGTGGTGTAGAGCGAATTGGCGTAAAGTGCAGTGGTTTAGACTAAAGTGGCGTAGCGTAGATTGCAGTGGCATAGAGTGGCGCAGCATACAGTGCAGTGGCATAGAGTGGAGTGGCGCAGAGTGGAGTAGAGTGGCATAGAGTGCAGTGGCATTTAGTAGATTGTTTCATAATAGAGTGGAGTGGTGCAGGTTAGAGTATAGTGGTGCAGGGTAGAGTGCAGTGGCATAGAGTAGTGGCACAGAGCGCAGTGGCATAGAGTAGAGTGGCATAGAGTAGAGTGGTGCAGCGTTGATTGCAATGGCGTAGAGTGGAGGGGCACTGAGTGCAGTGAAATAGAGTACAGTGGCATCCATATCCTTGATCGCATACGCTCTTCGCTTCACATGAAGGAGGGCTGTCTTGGCTCTCCTTGTATCAATGACTGTAAACTGGCCCTTGATTGCCACTTGCTTACGTTGTGTTTGTATGGAAGGGTGCTTCTTATTTTCATTTTCAACCTTATTCAAGAACTCTTCTAATTTGTTAATTTTTAAAGCCTGCAATTGGGCTAGGAAGGAAATCTATTTTCACCTAATAACAGCTTTAAATGCATATTAGACCCCATTTGAGATACCTCCCATTCTCATTTAGTTTTAAGTATCCCTCTATCATTTGTATGAATTCCTCCCTAAAGATGGATCCGTCAAAATAGACTAAGGGTTCTTCCACATTCTATGTTTGTGTTCCGATCTCATTTGTAGCTCTACGTATTGGTGCATGGTCCTAAACCGAAATTGACATTCAGATTCCAAAGGGAACAGGATTGTTGCAGGTGTGAATGTTAGGTGTATTCTTCATCAGTCATGTGGCTTTCCCTCCAGGCACCCCTCAACCTGATTTCCTGCAGATCCTTTTTGATGTTACTCGAGAAAGCACCCTCCTGTCGAGTACCAATGTTGGGTTTATCTCTCTGCTGGTCCAATACTGCATTATGATCCCCTATGTGGACAATATGTCCACATAGGGGATGTGCCAACGTATCAAAAAACTCTCTTAGAAAGATGTCTTCCATCATGTTTGGAGCATAAATGGTGGCTATGGTGATTACTTTCTCGTAAAGCCAACCCATAAGCATTAAATAGTGATCCTCATTATCTGTCTTTTTTTCCTCCAATATAAATTAAAACCGTTTTCATGAAAATGACTCCCCGATTAAGTTTGGATACCGCAGAGGCATAGTAAGTGCTTGGGTAAGCTCTATGCGTCATCCTGTTTTGGTCCAACCTTCAAAGGTGTGTCTTTTGAAGACAAATAATGTCCGGTTGGGAAGGCCCTTAGGCAATGTCCAACCAAAGCCCTTTTTACCGGAGCATTAAGCCCCTTGACATTAATGGGGACTGAATTTGTTTTGGCTGTGCTTGTTGGATTACTCTTCCACTCTCCCCATTTCTGTGGTTTTCTGAAGTATACTCAGAATGCTTCCTATTATATCTCTTGTGAGATCCTCTCTTCTGTGAATTACCACGCCCCCCCCAACGCCCCCCCCCAAAAAAAAAACCTGTCCAGGGCTGAGACCACGGTCAGACACTTTCAGTATATCCCTCGGTCTATTAATAACCTGATCGACTGATGTAGCTGGTTCCAGGTATTAGTCACAAGGACATGTACCTCTGCAGGGCGGTCTGTAAAATAGCTTCAAAGATTCCACACGATGCATCATGAACTGTCACGTCCTTCTGCTGTTCTTCAGCAGGGAGGGTCTCCTCCTTTTCCGTTAAGTAATGGAACTTTACCACTACATCCCAGGGTTGCAAATCCTGTAGTGGTAAACGTGAAATCACCCAGTTTAAAGGCAACGGGATTTAAAAAAGAAAAAAAGAGAGAAAAGTTAGTATACCTAATTTTTAAGAGAATGCAGTGGTCCCTGCGTAGTCCTAAAAATGTTTTTGGCCAGTCACAAAAGGAAAGGGTGCCGTGGGGACCCCTTCTCATTTGTGAATGGGTTGCCATATAATTTCAGGTGTTGGTAAAATGTTAATGTTTTGCAACCACATTGTATTAGCTTCATATACACTTACTTTGCCAAAGAACTGTGTACCTTACTAGCATGCATACTCGAGAATCAATCTGGTTTAAGTGGTGAACTGATTTTAGTTACACAAATCTATGCTTCGAAGCATGGGAAAAAACACCTGTTTCAGTCATAATAAGCATAGCCCTTTTTCTGTGTTGAGAATTGCCACCAATTGCACCTGGAAATAATGCAAAGTCTGAGGTTCAATAGGTCATGCCTCAGGGTGAGGCAGTGCATCCGCTACTTTGAATCAGAAAGTAAGACTCTGGTCCACTATGAATCATATATGACTGGTTCACTCAAACCTACAGCACTGGTTCAGCCTATCAAGTCTATGAATGTTCTGCTCACTACCCTCCCACTGCCAAGCAAGCTATAATTGTTATATTTGCACTGTGCACCTTTTCAGGCTGACTGCAATGGCACACAGGTCTGATGCAGGCCAGGGGTTCACTCTGGTCAAACGTTTTGCCTTCTGCGGTCATCTGCTGAGGAGAGCTCCGATAAAGGTCTTTGATCAGCTTGCACACATATTCACATCAGAAGCACACCCGGACTGGGAACCGAAACCAGCCCTGGCAAACAGGGCGGCCGACCCCCTGGCGGGTTGGCACGGGGGTACTAGTTGGAAGCACCACTCCCGTCTCACTGCTGCAAAACCGGCCCCCAGTAACAAAAACGGCCTCCCAGGGGTCCAAAACAGGCCTCCACCCTGGCTGCTCCCCTCCACCCGGGGAAACGCCTGATGCCTGCTACAGCCAGTATGGCCCTGATCAGAAGGCTGAGTGAGGACAACTGTTGTCTGACTCAATTTGACATTTGCACACAGGTAGCTCAGATGGGGAGTAGTGTAAATTGTTCTGACTCAGCTGAGAACTAAAAGAAACTGCACCATTCCTTTTGGGTAAAGTGTAACATTTGTAATGTATTTTTCACTTTAAGCACTTTGTTGTACAAGGACCAGAGTTGCTGTCAAGTGCATGTCCTGCATATATAAGGTCAGATTCACCCTAGATGAATTTATTTACATAGTTGTGAAAGTGCATATTTCTCTGAGCCACTGATTAATAAAATTCACACCTTGAGCTACCTGGCAGGGTGTGTTAATAACTGTGCTCCACCACTTGGCAGACTAAATGCCCAGGAGGACAAAAGGCCTATTCCAGGGAGATTTAAGATTTTCCAGCTGGACGAAGGAGGAATGGGATTTCTATAACTGATCACCAGCGGCTCCAACTTTATTAAGGTAAGGAAAGATTCCTGTCTTAACAATGGGGCAAGGGCAGACTGCTGTCTCCTCTACCCACTCCAGTAAGCCCCTTTGACATTTTGGAATGGAGAGGCCAGGTCTGCACAGGGGGAGACACAGCCTGTAACAGGCACCCAAAGACAGTGTGTGGGAACCTGCAGATAGTGTGCACCCAGTAATTAAAAGCCCGCAATTGTAGCTGTATTACACAAGCAAATGCAAAGCAATAGGTCTTGCCCATGAAACATATCGGCTTTGCCAATGCATTTTATCCATAAACTCATCCATTTATTCACGGTAAACAACATATCATTCTGGCATTGTATTGCAGATGTAAAAAAAACAAAGAACACCTGCTTCAACAAGTGACTGAGGCGCTGTGCGGTTTTCTTAACCAAGTTTAACAAAATACGTTCAAAGATGGGAACCTCAGATGCACGAGCATCCACTGCAGCCATCTTTGAACATATTCTTTAACAAATTACATTCAAATATTACATCATTTTTACACTTTAGCAAAATACAAAGAGGAGGCGGGAGTATGGATACAGAAAGAAAATGGTCCCTCAGGTGTACTGAATGCAAAGTCTGATGCTGATCAAAGCAGCGGAAGGATAGGGGCTTTCCATTAAACATGGTGTGACTGAAATACAATTGGGCAGGACAAACACATGAATAAAGAGCAGTAAGGTAACATAAACAATAAAGATATAAATTACGAAAAAGGGGCTGATTCAAAGTCCTTTCTATGTATTGTAGTGTATTGTTAACAATAGGCCATGACAGTGTAAACATCTTACAGTGAGAGGGAGGGCTGCGCTCTCTCAACAGTAAGCAGCGAAAGATGTCTGTAGGTGTAACCTAGAAAAGCAAAAAACGTGAAACAAACCGTGGCAACCATTTCATACTTCGTTGACAGGCAAACTATCAACAATGAGATCAAGAATGGAGCCCACCAGCCCTCTTAAAAAAATTGAGTCTGGCTCATACTTAGGAGGTCTCAATACCAATTTATGTCCCAAAAGTCTGTAGGCCTGCGAATTTAACTGTGAAAAGCAGAATCTTAAGTCTTAAGACTTGTGTAACGGTGGAGTGCAAGACCTTTGCCATGCACTTTTAATTTGCCCAAATTCAACCCTGGTAGAAGCCCGGCAACGTTTCATAAAACC
The DNA here is from genome assembly GCA_963921515.1 of Calotriton arnoldi. NCBI lineage: Eukaryota > Metazoa > Chordata > Amphibia > Caudata > Salamandridae > Calotriton > Calotriton arnoldi. The sequence continues at coordinate 334,593 of CAWUFW010001376.1, forward strand.
TATTCGCCTTAGATATAACGCTATTTTATCTCAAGATTTAATATCATTATGTAAGCCTCCTCTGAATGAATTTATTTGCTATATCTTGTTCAAGTTGTTCAAGTTCTTAAAGAGTTTTTTAAAGTTGTAAATAAAAAAATGCTACTATTTTAATAACCACAGATTATGTATTTGTACTCGTTAAATTTAAATTTAAATTACCATGTCTACAATGTGTTTTTAAAGAAAGTTCAAAAGTATAAATACATTTTTTTTTAAATTATGCATTTGTATTTGTTGACCTCAGACGAGGTCTGAATCAAATACATTTTTTTGATTTAATTGGATTTTATTAAGTCATTAGGACAAGATGGTGGCATTGTGGCTTTTTCACAATAAGGCCTACATGCACACAGTTATTTTGTATCTGACAGGTAATGAAAACAGTCAAGGCTTACAGGGCTAAATGCCCCTGTGATAAATCTTTAGGGTATGTGATTTGCAGCCTGGTTATTCTTGTGAATCCCTTTATTGGTGGTTCCAAACTGTTTTTTACAGTGAAGGCTTGCGTATATTTTTAGTGTAGTATTTAGTTCTGTGGACCTTAAATACCTTTGCTTTTTAGAATAAAAGCACTACCTTGACCTTGATATATTGAGTGTTATTGTTGTGTGCAGCTGAGTTCAAAGTTTCTAGCCCATGGCACTTCCCTCTGTCATTCTTGGATGTCTCTGCTTCACTATCCTGTGTATTACAAGTGGTACTTGGTCCTCATATTGATGATCCGCAATGTGAAGGCCACATGACATTAGGGTTAAATGACCACCATTGATACAATTGGGGCACAGTAACTTCTGTCTACCATAGAACCTGCAAATATGTATTTTGTCACTATCATGTCCTTCACATTTAGCTCCAATAAGGTAAACAACCCTGACCACGTAACCGTCACCCCGCATGTTGTTACAACGTGGTCGTTACAACGACCGCGTTGTAACAACGCATGCCATTACCACGCAAGTCGCAACCACGACTTGGGGAGGGGGGAGAAGGTGTTGGATTTAAAATCCAACACCTTCCCTACTGTCCGCACAGACTGGAGTTGGAATAGTAAATTATACTATTCCAACATCCAGCGCCCCCCTCTGCAAGTCGTGGTTACGACTTGCGTGGTAATGGTATGCGTTGTTACAACACGGTCGTTGTAACGACCGCGTTGGAACAACATGCGGGGTGACGGGCAGCGGGAAAAAGAGGCATATTCCTCCAATAGCATCTAGATAGATCTAACTATCTGGTTCTATCAAAATGGCTTAAAGTAAAGAAAGAAAAGCGCTATGACGTGGTCAACATTGGTCACGTCATATTGCTTTTTAATTTACTTTATACCATGTTGCCCAGCAGCTCGCGCTGAAGTGCAACATGTCTAAATAAACATTGACACTGCCAATAGATCTCGCATAATCGAAACCTAATGGCTTTGTAAGTGCTTGTTTATTTTCTCTTCTTCATTTTGTTAGTGCAGGTTATCTTACTTTAGAGCATTCCCTTTTCACCACCTGAGTTCTTTTTTTAATCTCCCAGATATTTTTTATCTCCCTAAGTATTATTTTGATTTTCCCTAGAACCTTATAATATTTTCCAAGGCTTCTTTATTGTCTCTTCCCTTATTGACTACAGGTTAATGGTTTCTCTCTCTTTGCTGACTCAGGATGTCTTTCCACATTACTGCCTCTGGGGATTCTCTCCAGGTTTGCATCTCACTGTGACTATCTTTGCCTGCCCATCTCTGTGGTTGTCGCTTTCTTTGTGTCTGACTCTCAGAGTTCCCCTTTCTATCTGGTAGGCACTAAATATGTCTTTCTGTGGCAAACTTTCAGTATAAGGGCAAAAGTGTGTGACCACCTATGCAGGTGTTTATTGCATGACATTTTTCTCTTTGTCCCAAGAGTTACCCCTTATTGTTGCTTTTGGCATCAATTCTGTGGTTCCTGGACAAGGGAGACACCCCGACAATCAAATTTTGGGTTCTGGAAAGAGGTTTGTCATCCAAGATGCTTTATGCCACTATAATTTGAGACTGTTGTAATTTGGGTTCCTGGTTGACTGGGGTGTAAACTCTGGTCAAGCAGTCCACAATCCTAGTCAGGGTAAGGCACAAGCACACCCTAAGTTAACCTGTGCTCACCCGCTGGTAGTTTGGCACAGAACAGTCAGGCTGAACTTTAGAGGCAATGTGTAAAGTATTTTTGCAACACTTCAAACAGCAAAACAGTGAAAACACCACATGAAAAGATTCCACACCAGGTTAGAACAAGCATTTGCAATGCGATAGGTCTCGCATTTGGGAGAGTTAGAGCTATTGGCGTTGTAAATTATAATGCCTTTTACCTTTGTGTTTTTTTTTTTAGTGGATGTATGTTGTGTGTAGTGGAATCATGTGGTTTGTATTGGAATTGCTAGTTGTGGAATTGTGTGTAGTGGAATTGTGTGGCGTGTAGTGTATTTGTGTAGTGGAATTATGTGGCATGGTGAATACTTGGGGGTTAGAGTTGCATAGAATAGTTAGAAAGGAAGATAGAGAGGCATAGGTAGTTTGTGCATGAAGTGGTGAATGAAATCCAGGCTGAGTAGAGGAAAGAGTGCATGAGAAAGAGAAAGAAGGGGAGAGCAGGTCACAGGCTCATCAAGAGGGAGTGCGAAATGGTTTTTACGACCCAACAAACCAATAGGCTGATTTACCAGCTCAGCATCGCGTTGCAATGCTGTGCGCCTTTAGATGCGTTATTTGAGATTTAATTAAGATCACAGCCTTTAAAACCCCTGTCAAATTAAAATTCAGGCAAAACATTGGATTCCATATCCTCCTGCAGATTGCGGCCGTCCCATGCATTGAACTAACACCACAAATGAATAGCCGTTTCCATGGCGTCAGACACTGGCTCCCTGATGTTGTTTGCTTTTGACACACCTGTTGTTGTTTTCTGCAGGGAGCACCCTCCCTGCCCTTGCTAAGAACAGCAGATCGCTGGAGCCCAGAAACAATTCCGACGAAAACCAGAAGAAAGCAATGTGTTAATTTATGTAAAAGACAATCTTTCCATTTCAAATACCCTTGTTAGTGTACATAAAACTCCGGGGTGCTGAAGACAGATGAGAGTACCGGGAAATTATTTGCATAGCATGACTCATGAAAATGTTAGCCATGGCAGCGTTGTATCTGAATAAGCAGGAATGTGAAAGCGAGAGGGGAAAGCACAAACGACTATCATATGTTTTTCTTTTTCTATTGTATTTAAAACATTTAGGCTGAAAGCCCCGGCTTCACTGAACGCCCAATGTACGTGTTGTCAAGTTGGGCCAGCTCTATGTCTGTGTATTTTAAACTGTTTTGGTGGAAGGAGAAAGTTGGTATGATCTGTACAGCGCCTTGCCAGATAAAGAATTGTTTCTACGCCCTCAGCACAGTTTCATTTGTAATCATGTTTTTATACTGAAAATGTGCACAGCTGTCCTTTCAACTCAATTGCTCTGCGATATCTTGTTAGGCTGGATATGACTACAGTTCAATGTACAATTGCAGCACTGGGGTTTCCTATTACAGTGCAGAGAGGCAGTCCAAGGTATAGTAAAACAAGCGTTTGTTGCTGGACTTTTCAGCTCTACCCTTGGATGTGGCAAGGAGCAGAGTCAACGCCGCCGGAAGCACCAACACAACCCATAGCGCTACAGATTCCCTCGGAGGCGGCGGCTTCCAGGACAGCGCTGTTTCATTGTGGCATAATCTCCTCTGCCCGAGACACTGATGCAACGCGGCTCCTCTCTGGTGATTTACTGCTGTCACTCTCTTTGTAGCGCTACAATAAACAGCAGTAAAATAAATAAAAAATGCCGTCAGCTAAACACGAAATCGCGTTAAGCTGGTGCTTTATCAAAAATAAATAAAATAATGGCATCAGCTCAACACGTAATCGCGTTAAGGGCGGCGCTTCAACAAACAAGCATTGTTAGCACCGTGCTCTTCAAAACATGAAGCGCAGCGTTGGAGAAACGGGTGCCCTGCTGACATATCAAGGGAGGGAAAGCGCTGTACTCTTTAAAACATGAAGCGCAGCATCGGAGAAACGGGTGCCCTGCTGACATATGAAGGGAGGGAAAGCACTGTGCTCTTTAAAACATGAAGCGCAGCATCGGAGAAACGGGTGCCCTGCTGACAAATGAAGTGAGTGAAAGCAAAAAAGTGCGCAGGAAGGAACATTAATTAAACAAGCGTATGTACACTGTACTTTACCTGTGCTCCTCAGCCTTGAAAGGAAGTGAGGTATCGGCTGCAGGAAGGAGACAGGAGGCAGTAAAGAAGAGCGATGCTAGAGTGCACCAATTGTAAGTAGGAGCTGGGAATACAGTCCTTTTATTGATTACTGCAGGTCTTGCAGACAGCACATGGGCACTGTAGGCTCGACCTAAAAATAGAGGTTAATTTTAAAAATAAAAAAGACCAAAATGATAAAAACCCAATAAGTAGAACCAAAGTTATGAATTTTCAAAGAATAAACTATAAAATGGTGCTTAAAAGCATAAAGTGCCAACCCAGGATATCTGGTCACGCTGAACTGGGTCAAATCCAACAGTGCGCTGGTCGGATACAGTCCCAGATTAGTCCTGCTGAAGTCTCCCCTTCTCAAGTTTTGTGCCAAGAGTCCCATTCATGGGGGAGAAGTTTGCCGGGAGCAAGTAGAGCATAGCTGGTGATGGTCGGCGGGGCATAAATACTAGGCTGGGCATCGCAGATGGGCAGGCAGGAGCCACACAGTGGCAATCCACGCTGGTGGACGATGCTTGCTGTGCTAAGAGGCAAACTTGCAGCAGCTTGCGCTGATTCTCTGTGCGAACTGCGCTGTCCGGAGCGAACAGGGCTGTTCGAGAAGAGCCTAAAAGCTTGACGTTTAGAGCTTAAAACCCACTTCCAAAGGCCCAGGACCTGAGAGGCATTTTTTGGGGGTCAAGAGCTCGCTGAAGACGGGTCCAGAAGCGGTGGGGAGCGTTTTATGTCCCTGAGGCTCAGATCAGGAGGCCAGCAGACTATCCCTTTGAGTCCCTCTGGGGCCCTTAGTTCAAGATAGGATCCAGGTCCAGTTCTTCCTCTCCAGACAAGAGGGCAGCAGATCAGTACAGCAAGGCAGCAGCTCCTTCAGAGTGGCAGTTCAGCAGAGTGGCAGTCCTTTCAGCAGCACAGCAGTCCTTCTACCTGGCAGAGTATCCACCACTCCAGATGTGTACTAAAGTGGTGGTGTCAGAGGTCCAGTACTTATTCCCAGTTTGGACTTTGAAGTGGGGGAGACTTCAAGGACACGCCTTTGCAGTGCACAGAGGTCCTGCCCTCCCAGCCCTGTCTCCATATTCATTACAGGGGTGTACACAGCCCTTTCTGTGGGGACAGGACACAGCCTATCCAGGTGTAAGAGAGGCTGGGTCCAGTTCCTCCCTCCCATGCTACCAGGATGGCCCATCAGGTCACAGCTAAATTCCCATTGTGTGTGGATTTCTAGGGGTAATACACAAATCCCAGCTGTCACCCACCCCAGACATGTGGTCAGAGACAGGCAACAAGCACCAAATGGCTGGAGTAAGAAAATGCCCACTTTCTAAAAGTGGCAATTTCAGAACTGTAATTTAAAATCTGACTTCACCGTAAGTTAGGATTTTAAATTAGGATTCCAGAGACACCAGAATTTATCTCTTCCCAGTTGGAAATGACACTTATAAATCGTAAAATGTTAATCCCAATGTTATCCTACTGGAGAGATAGGCCTTGCAGTAGTGAAAAACGAAGTAGCGTCTGCTACCAAATGGGGGTGGGAGGCGTGGGTGGGCCGACAGCCGCATCTCCTCCGTCCTCTTCTCGTCTCCTGGGCAGCAGGTAGCACACAGCCTCCCAGACTCCCCTGACCAATCACAATGCTGTGTTGCAGCAGAGTTGTGATTGGTCTGAGCGCCAAGGTTCAGGGGCCGGGAGGCAGTGCATGTTCTCCACCCAAGCTGTAATGTAGCCTGGGTGGAGAACATGCAAAGTGCGCATGACTGTTTCGGGCCGGCCAAAATGTCATGCACACTTAGGAAGTGCCTACCACAGCCCAGCCCCGACCCCCCAACCAACTGAGCCAGTACAGTTAAATAAAATGTTAATAACGTTGCGTTATTATCATTTTATTTTTCCGTTTTGAATTGCTCAGTGGGGCGATGCTCCTCCGCCTTAGCGGAGGAGCCACCACTGGAAAAACGACTTTGGGAATTTCTCACTACCAGGATATGTAAAAATTAAAAGTACATATCCTGCCTTTTAAATATATTGCACCCTCCCCTCTGGGTTGTCCAGGGCCTCCCTGCAGGGTGACTTGTAGAAAAAGGGAAGGTTTGGTCCTGGCAAAAGGTTTGTTTGGTCAGGTCAACATGGCAGTGTAAACAGCATACACAGGCTCTGCAGTGGCAGGCCTGAGATATGTTTAAAGGGTTGTATGCCAGAAACACGCATGCCTTTACCACGCATGCCGTTGCATCGCGGGCATTACAATGAATGCGTCTTTACCGCGCATTCCTTTACCACGCATACCGTTTCAACGACATGCCTTAGAGAAAGCGTTGGAATTTGTAGAGGTATAATTTACTATTCCAACTCCAGTCTATGGACCAAAAGGGAAAGCGTTGGACTTCGAAGTCCAATGCCACTTACCCTAAGGCATGTCATTGTAACGATATGTGTTGTAACGATATGCGTGGTAAAGACACATTCACTGAAACACTTGCGACGTAACGGCATGAGTGGTTTGTGCCGCATTGTAAATGCTTTTTCACTTTAAAAAGGCTACTTAAGTGGGTGGCACAATCAGTGCTGCAGGCACACTAGTAGCATTTAATTTACAGGCCCTGGGTACAGGGGGAACCACTTTACTAGGGACATTTAAGTAAATTAAATATGTCAATTGGATCTGATGAACCGGTGTTACCATGTTTTGGGGAGAAAGCACAAGCACTTTAGCACTGGTTAGCAGTAGTAAAGTGCACAGAGTACTAATGCCAGCAAAAACGAGGTCAGAAAAGTGGAGGAGGCAGGCAAAAAGTTGGGGGGGGGGGAGACCAATCTAAGGCTGTCAGGTCTAACAGAGACCCTCTTCTTTTCCTTTGCACGGTGTTTGGAATGATACTGCTGATTCTGCACTATACTGCTTTTGTTGAAGCAGTTTTCAGTGTTTGTGAGTATCAGAACCACAAACACAAAGTTTGTGCATGCAATACTAAGTTGCATATTTTGGGATAAGGTTTACCGTTCTTCATTTTACAGTGCAATGCTTGTGATCGGGTAGTGCTTGCAAATTATGCATGTTTCCGAACATTGTATGGACCCCTCTAACAGTTTCTCATAACTGCATTGTGCTGTTTTACATTCTCGTTTTCAAGAGGGTTGGAATATTCTTGATCACCTAATGATTGTTTATTGCATATAGAATTTATATACCGGGATCCCACTTATTGCTGTGTTGTTGTTGTGTTAGTTTTTTGTGTTTTGTGATCTGTGTGTGATTTTTACAATTTTGACTTTGCCTTTTTCTGCACAAATATTAATATATAAATATTATTAAAATGATGTGCTTTTACACAATCTCACAGTTCTGACTGTACATTCCCATCTTCATTGCATTTGTGTGTTAACTGAGTTGTTTATACTGTGACTTTCCCCAGTGCCACCATATTTGAGGTAAGCCTTGACGCTTCATCCACATCTATCTGAAAAGTCAAGGGGCTTGAGATGCCAACTGCTCACTGCAGTCTGAGTCCACAGTGTCCTTGCTACTGGGAAATACTACACTCCTTTGACAGTGATTGTTCATGCATGCAACTACAAGGATAGGTGAAAAAGCTTAACACAGTTTCTCCTTATGCGGCTGTACATGACAGCTTCATTCCAGGGGTGTTTTTACCGATTCCGGTGCAAAGGGATATTTGGTCCTCAATCAGTATTTTGACTTGTTCAGTAATATCACACTGACTTCATGTATTTTCCACTCAAAAATTGTGCTGGGAGAAACCTGACCAAATCTGTGTAGGGAAAACTGCAATATTCTGAGTTGTGCAGTTCAAAGGAGGGAGAAAACAGTAAGCAGTATCATATTATCTACCATGCCAACCAGCAGAACTTGTAATGATTCAGCAATACCACATGGGGAAAGCCTTAGAATGCAAATTGAGATTTCCCTGTGCAATATTTGTGCATCATTTTAAGGAGGCTCTTTCTCTGTGGATAACCTTAATTATCTCTCTCACTGGCTGTCTTGTTCTCTTGCTATCTGTGGGTGTCTCTTAATCTGGATTTCTGTCTATCTTTGTCTTGGTATCTGTTAGACCTGTCATCCTTAAGGTGGTATTCCCCCAACGTTTTGCCTGCTTCCCTCCACTCTCTCGACATTTTGCTGTATCTTTTCGTTGGCTTTAAGACGCGGATCACATTACCACTGCTAATCAGTGCTAAAGTGCAAGCGCTTCTCCTCTAAACATGGTAACATTGGTGTACACCTGATTGGCATATTTTGGTTATCTGTAAATCCCTTGTAAAGTGGTCTACCATATACCCAGGGCCCCTAATCTAAGTGCTACTATTGGGCCTGCAGCACTGGTTGTGCTACTCACAGAAGTAGTCTTTCAAACCTGTCTCATGCCTGCCATTGCAGAGCCTGTGTGTAGTTTACTGCTACTTCGATTTGGCATTTAAACCCGCTAGCCAAGCCTTAAACTCCCCTTTTATTACACATAAGTCACCCCTACGGTCGGCCTTAAGTGACAGGTCTTGGTCCTGTAGCTGGCCTGCCCTCCATTGCAGTCAGCCGGAACTTTGAATTTGCACCGGTCCCTCACGACCTCAAGTAACCTTTTGACCGCGAGTGACTTCAAAGCACTGTTTTCACATTTAATCTTTATAAATTCATATCTCAACTTCTACTTATTGGATATTTGTCATTTTGGTTTTGTTTTAATCAGATACATATTCTCTATTTTTCTAAACCTGTGTGGAGTCTTTTTGTGTTTTTTTCATTCAGTTGCTGTAATTTAAGTGTTGCACAAATACTTTACAGATTGCCTCTCAAGTTAAGCCTGACTGATCTGTGCCACGCTACCATAGGGTGAGCACAGGTTAATTTAGGGTGTGTATCTGACTTACCCTGACTAGAGTGGTGGTCCCTACTTGGACAGGGTGCAAACCTCTGCCAACTAGAGACTCCATTTCAAACATTGGTGATCAGCAGTGAGGATAAGGACGTGTGTCCGCGCAATACCTTATAGTAATTCATTGTTCACTAAAACTCAATGCTTAAGACCAATTCAAACCCATTCTCCTTGATAACAATTTTTGCTCTATCCTTTGTTAATTGGAATTTTTTATTTTTCTATTCACCCTGATTGCCATTTTTGCTTTTACCTAAAATTATGTCTCTCAATGGTGAGTCAACACCTGCACCTGTACATGCCTCTGCATCTGCACCTGTACAATTGGAGTTTGAGCTGGCCAACCCAGAAAGTCACAAAGTGGCCCAGCTCAAGGTTTTCTGCCAGGTGTTTCAGGTCTCTATGAAGGGCTTCACCAGAAAGGTTGAGTTGCAGAAGGCACTGAGGGCCTACATGGAAGCAAGGGATGCAGAACCTGTGGTCCAAGAGGAGGAGTGTGAGATTCTGGATGAGGATGAGGAATTAGATAAGGAGGATCTGGGACTGCCTGCATGCCAGCAGGCCAACAACTTGCCAAGAGTAGTGGGCCCCATGAAGGCAGGGAGCATTGCCTCATCCAGGAGCCTGTCCCAGAGGAGCTGGAGGGCAGGATGGAGGAAAGAAAGCTAAAGTTGAAGCTTGCCAAGATGCGATTTGAGAAAGAGTTGGCTCTCAAGGAAAAGAAACTAAACCATGAGCTCAACCTCAGAGAGCTGGACATCAGAGCCCTACAAGTGGGGTCCAGCAACAGCAATGGTGGCAGCATAACTGCATTTCCTCGCAGGAGCCCAGGTTTCATATTCCAAAATATATGGTGCCCAGTTACAATGCGAGGGATGACATAGATAAATGGCTGACAGCCTATGAAGTGGCTTTAAAAATGTACAGGGTCCCAGAGGAATTCTAGGGGGTAGTCTTTGGTGGTACATGCCCACAGTGGGGAGGGATACACTCCTTATATTAGAGGTGGGGGACCAGACTAACTACACTGCCATGAAGGCCATTTTAGTCAGGAAGTTTGGTTTGACGCCTGAAAAGTACAGGCGACAGTTAAGAGCTAGTCACATACTCTACTCAGACATGGGTGAATTTCGTGGACTATGCTGGTAAGGCACTGGAGTGCTGGATGAGGGGCAGCAAGGTTGATGATTTTGAAGGGTTCTATCAATTCTTGATAATTGTTTTCCAGAGCTGCGCCTACACCTGGCGGATAGCAAGCTGACTGACTCCGAGAAGCTTGCTTAGGAGCGGACATCTGGGTCAGCATCGGAGTGTCCAAGAAGGTATCTGGGGGTGGGGGGACTGCCAAAAGGGTGGTCAGAGTTCCCAACAGAAGAAAGACAGGGGAAAATAAAACGAATGAGTTTTCTAAAGGCCCCCAAAATGACCACAGGGGAAAGGGTCTGGTCCTCATTCCCAATCTGGCCACCAGAAGCAAAACTACCCTCACAAAATCAGCAGGTCCATACTCTAAAGTGCTATGAGTGCGGTGAGTATGGACACTACAAGGGGTATCCCAAGTGTTCAAAAAGAGAGCAGCCTCCCACTAGAAGTAAGAGCTCAGGGGTGGCTAGCAGCGTACTGGGGGAGGTGTTTGTCCCAGTTAATGGGGAGGGGAGTTTAGTGGGGTTACCCTAGTGTCCCTGGGTGACAGTGAGATGGTTTCTAAGAACCATGTGCCATCAAATACTACTAAGTAAAGGCAATGGGTCACCATCATTGGGAAAGGTGTTGAGGCTCTGAGGGACACAGGTGCCAGCATGAATATGGTAAGGAGTCAGTTGTGTCCCCAGAGCAGGTGATTCCCAATGCATTCCACCAAGTTGTGGTGGCTGACAACAGGGAGGGTCACTATCCTGTGACCCTGGTTCCATTTGAGTGACAGGGGAGTTACAGGTCTTCTGAGAGTTGCTGTGAGCCCGGCCATGCTTGTGGACTGTTTGTTGGGTAATGACCTTGAGCACACTGTCTGGAAAGAAGCAGAGCTCAAGGCTCATGTGGAGATGTTGGGGTTACCTGAGTGGATCTGTGTCACGACAAGGTCCATCGCTGCCTGGGAAGGGAGTCAAAAAGGGCTGGAGCCTGGAATTATGGCCTAGCCAGGTGCTAAAAAGGGCAAAGACAGAGGGTGTGGGAATCTAACCCCTCAATGTACCCCCAGTGAGATGGATGGGGCACCTGCAGTGGCTGCCCCAGAGTCCACTGAGGAGGACATTGATTCCCTTGGTGACCTGCCTACACCTGCTGATTGGCATGTAGAAGGAGGACCCACCAAGGATGGGTTATGTAGGGCACATAGGGAGTGCCCAGCCCATGAGGGCATGAGGAAACAGGCTGAAGCCCAAGCAGCAGGTGATGTCTCTGGGAGCTATCACATTTACTGGGGGGGATGATATCCTTTACAGTGAGCCTAAGGTTCCTATGCATGGGACAACAAGGGGCCTGGTGGTCCCCCAATGCTACAGGGCCTTCCTATAGGAGCTGGTTCATAGGATTCCCCTGGCAGGACACTTGGGTCAAGACAAGACCTTGTTCCCCACTTTTACTGGCCCAAGATCAGGACATCCTCAGATGCGTTCTGTGGAACCTGTGGGACCTGCCAAGCAAGTGGGAAGACAGGGCAGAGGCTGAAAGCCCCCTTACTTCTCTACCTGGTGTACCTCTTTTGAGAGCCTGGGCATCAACATTGTTGGGCCTATGGATCCCCAGACTGCTTCACGCAACAGGTTTATCCTGGTTCTGGTGGATCATGTCTTCCGGTACCCAGGGGTCATCCCTTAGAGGACTACCACTGCACCACCCGTGGTAGAGGCCCTGATGGGGATTTTTACCCGAGTGGGTTTCCACAAGGAAATTGTGACTGACAGGGGCAGAAACTTCATGTCTGTATATATGCAGTCCAATTGGAAAGAGTGTGGCGTAACTTACAAGTTCTACACCCCCAAATCAATGGGCTTCGAGAGATTCAACAAGACCCTGAAAGGCATGCCTTTGGGCCTGAGGAAAAAGTGGGATGTGCTCTTGTCCTGCCTTTTGTTTTCATATTGGGAGGTATCAGAGAAAGAAGTGGGCTTCAGTCCCTTTGAGCTTCTATATGGGACCTCCCAGTCAGAGAACAGAACTAGTTTGGTGAAGGATGGATGGGAGCAATCTCTCAGAAAGGTTCCCCAGGATGTCATGAGCTGCAAGCTGGCCTTTCGAAGCCTAATGGCTAAGTTGTGGAAGCAAGCTTCTGACAACTTAGAAGCCAGCCAGGCTGTGATGAAAGAGTGGTATGACCAAAATTCTACCACTGGGGAGTTACAGCCTGGGCAGAAAGTGTAGGTCATGGAGCCTGTGGAGCCCAATGCCATTGAGGACCGTTGGACTAGGACCTATGAAATTATTGAGAGAGAAAGAAGAAGGATAAGGCCACATATGTGGTGGACCGTAAGATCCCTTGGTAACCCCACAGTGTGCTTCACATCAGTCGCCTCAATCCACACTTTGAGAGGTCAGAGCTCATCATGCTGTTGGTGACATATGGCGCAGAGGAGGAGGAGTGTGAACCTCTTCCTGATCTCTTGGCCTCCAAGGAGAAGGATGGGTCTGTGGAAGGAGTAATTGTTTCCCCCACTCTAACTCCTGAACAGCAGAGGGAGTGTTGTCAAGTGTTGGAACAGTACTCCTCTCTTATCTCCCTTACTCCTGGAATTACCCACCTGTGTACCCATGATGTGGACACAGGGGATAACCTTACTGTCAAGAATAAATCTTACAGGTTGTCAGATAAGATGAGGGCCAGCATCAAGACGCAGTCTCTAGGATCCTGGAGTTGGGGGTGATAGAACCCTCCAGAAACTCTTGTTCCATTCCTGTGGATCTGGTACCAAAAGCTGCCCCACTGGGCACCACACTTGAACTGAGGTTCTATGTGGATTATAGAGGTCTAAATTCTGTGACCAAGACTGATGCTTATCCCAGCCCTAGGGCGGATGAGCTGATTGACAGGTTAGGGGCTGCCCAGTACTTAAGTACATTTGATCTTACATCAGGGTATTAGCAGATAGCACTCACAAGGGTAGCCAAGGAGAGGCCAGTCTTCACCACTCCAGAGGGCCACTATCAGTTTAGGGTGATGTCCTTTGGATTAAAGAATGCCCTGCCACCTTCCAGAGGCTGGTGAACCAGGTCCTTGCTGGTTTGGAGGCCTTCTCAGCTTCCTACCTGGATGATGAAGCTGTCTTCAGTAGCAGTTGAGAGGACCATCTCTTTCACCTCCGGGAAGTGCTTCAGGCCCTGCAATAGGCAGGCCTGACTATCAAGGCCAGTACATGCCAGATAGGGACGGTGGTCTGTGGTGTACTTGGGACACCTGGTGGGCAGGGGAAAGGTGCAACCCCTGCAGGCCAAGATAGAAACCATAATGGCCTGGCAGCCCCCCAAAACACAGACTGAGGTCCGAGCATTATTGGGCCTAACTGGGTGCTATAGGAGGATTGTCACCATTGTTGCCCCCTTGACTGAGCAAAATTCCAAGAAGCAGCCCAGAAATGTAATTTGGACAGAGGCATGCCAAAAAGCACTTGACTCCCTGAAGCAAGCCATGTGCACAGCTCCTGTGCTCAGGGCCCCTGACTTCTCCCAGGAGTTTATCATTCAGATAGATGGCTCAGAACATGGTATAGGGGCAGTACTATCACAGCTTAATGAAGAGGGCCTGGATCAACCTGTAACCTTCATCTCCAGGAGGTTACTCCCCAGGGAACAGAGGTGAAGTGCAATAGAAAGAGCAGCTTTTGCTGTGGTCTGGACACTGAAGAATTTGAGGCCAAATCTGTTTGGCACTCAATTCCTGATTCAGACCGACCACAGGCCCCTCAGGTGGCTCATGCAAATGAGGGGTGAGAATCTAAAATTGTTGAAGTGGTCCATTTCCTCACAGGGGATGGACTTCAGCGTGGAGCACAGACCAGCAGTAGACCACACCAATGCTGACGGTCTGCTCAGGTTCTTCTGCCTTAGTGATGAGAACTCCTTAGAGGTTGGATAGCTCTCTCCACCTTCAGCCGGGTGGGACACATATTAGATCTGTCATCCTTAGGGTGGTCTTCCCCCAACTTCTTGCCTACTTCCGTCCACTTTCTGCTGTATTTTTTTGTTGGCTTTATGACTGTGATCACATTACCACTGCTAATCAGTGCTAAAGAGCATGTGCTTCTCCACTAAACATGGTAACATTGGTGTACACCTAATTGGCATATTGAGTTTATCTGTAAGACCCTTGTAAAGTTGCATACCATTTACCCAAGGCTTCTAATCAAAATGCTACTAGTGGGCCTGCAAAAAGAACAATTGATGGACAGAATGCTGAACAATGTCAAGCATGCACCCCAGTACAGAGATCTGGGCCTAAATCCATTGTTTTTTGGCTCCTCGTGCCATTCCAGTTTAAACCCAGCCATATGCAAATCAGTCTTGACCCTGCTCCCCATGGGAACAGTCCAGTCCGAACTGCCAGGCCAGGTCCTTATTGGACTGGAAACAAGCATCCTGGGTCCGGTTTCGGGGTATCACTCCTCATTCTCCTGATTTATTTTTTAGAAATCTCCCACTTTCCTTTTCTAAAATGTTGGCATGTATGTATCAGATAGGAAATATATGATCAAAGGCAAAAGCAAATGCAGGTTTCTGAAATACGGTTCCCCAGTTTCAAATCCAGAAATACATCCCACCACCATACACCCAGAACCACAAAGAGGTCAATCCAAAATTAAATCCAGAGTGCAGTACTAAATTTATACAGACGAAAAAGCAGTTCATAGCATCCATAAGCATCATGTCAGGGAATATATCAAAAATCGTAAATGCCAGACTTCCAGATGACCAAAAGAGTAAATGCAACTTAGAAGAAATCACGGTGATACAAGCAGTAAAATTGTAACGCTTTAAAGGAAAGCTGCACCTTTTAAGTGCTTGGGGTTTAGTTGAAAATAGACACAGATTTTGACAATGAGCTGCTGGCCTTGATCGCTTTCCAGGCAAGAAATACAGCAGTCTAGCCAAATTGCTGACAGTTTCCTGGGGGATATGAACTTTTGTCCAAGGGTTAATCTTCACTGTATAGTTGCCATGTTCCAATACACGTGGTGTTATATGGTGTGATGTTTCAACCTACAAACATACTTATGGTATGGTTCTGCGCATGAGAAGTTTGCATCTAGTATCGCCATATTGCGTTCCTACTGCTGAAAGTGCCCTCGATCTCGCCTCTTCCGACAACCGGAAGTTGGGCCTCGTCACATCCTGTGCATGCAGTCAATTGTAAACATCTCTATTAGTGGGATCTCCTTGCTTCTGAGGTGGATAGAGCACCACCAGGAAATGTCACAATACTGCATTAACATTGTTATGTGCACTGCAGTGCTGCTCAACTCCTTGTAGTGCCTCGGTTATAGTGCCCACTTAATAATAATAATAATAATATACTTTATTCGGTTATCATTAACCATCAAAGTGTACACAGACAAAAAGCACAGTGAGAAAAAACAAATACATTAAATATACAATAACAATCCATGTATACTGCATCCAAGTTCAGAGAGAGACTGTGTATGAAATAGAAATAATCCTGTCGTGTTCTATAATAAAATCAATGCAAGCACATCTTCGATTTCATAAAGTAAAAATACCAATTTTTATGCCTGGTATAGACAGCTCACTGGGACATTGGCCACTGCTTTTTGAGTTATTTATTTCCAAGGATTATGTTTCAAATGGGTGACCCTCTCAGAGGAAAGGAGAGCTGACCTGACATGGACCACTCCCCTGCTGCCTGCTAAGCGGAGGCTGGGTTGTCAGAAGTTTTTGTGAGGCCTGTAGGAAATGGCTTAATGCGGGGTCCTCTGGATGTTTTCTTCATTTTTGCCATGAGTCCTAAGAACCCTTTTACAAGTACTAAAATAATGCAAAGCAGGAAGTAGTATGGTGAGGTGTGGGGGGAGGGGGGCACGTAATCTGCTTAATTATTAACAAAGTTGGCAATATTACTTTCAGTTTAAAAAACCTATAAATACATTTTGGTGAATTATCGCAAGGGATTGGAAAGTGCATAGGCGCGGTGCCCTCTCCACAGCCAGAATCAGACAGGCACTTATGGATTCTTTTGCCATATTTATTGACACATACTCAAATGGAAATTGTTTGCCACTGGGTGAGACCAGGGGGATTGGTGTCGAAGAGCGAGGCAGGTGTGAGGGAAAGTAGCCTGAGATGGAAAAGACTTCAGATGACTGAAGAGAGCTGACGTATCTGAATGAGTTGTGGGTGTCTGGGGGTCATATCGTGTGATCCTGTGCAATTTACTTTATCTCTCTGAGCCATTTGTCGAGAAGTAGGCATGAAGCGTTTAATTACTTTAAATATAATTTATTGTCAGCTTGCACAGCAAGTATGTCCTCATTCCTTCGCAGCCTCTCTGTACTGCCCCCCTACCAGACCTTAACATTCTAGCTTAGAACCCCTTATTTGAAATGATGCATTCACAATATATTACATCACATCATTGGGAACGTGAGTAGAGGTTAATTAAAAGTATGAAAGGTATGATGAGTATTGCCTGTATTTCCTATTAAAAGTATATCGGCAGTCTTGCTGAAACGTGTCTGTAGAGTCACAGTCACAACTATAGCTGCTCTGCTAGGCGGTGGAGGTAAAGGCATTCTGTAAGAGCTCTATCCAAGAACAGTGCCTCCTTAAACCCTGGAGATTTTCCTTTGCCGTTTCAACGTGTAGAACCCACTTCATTCCTTCCGTTCACATATATATTTTTCCCTCTTTTTTAGTTACTGTTCTAATTAAATTCATTGGGAAAATGTTCTCTTTTCAGTACCTGGTCACACGCTTCTCGGCATGAACCAAAAAAGAGGCTACTGGTAACATGTTCCAAAACCCCATACCTAGAACATTTAGGGCCAGATATATGAAGTGTTTTAGCTAGGGGTGAGTAGAATTGGCGGAGTTTCATTCCATGGAATTCCACGGAATTACATTAAAATTCGGGGGAATTTCACAGAATTCAGCGAAGGAGCAGAGAGGGAACCGTATTGTGCAGTGCATACCATGCGGTGCCTTTACATAAGTATGTAAGGGCACCGAGGGCTATCCACGCCAGTGCATAGACCTCGGTGCCCATACATACTTATGTAAGGGCACCGAGGGATATGCACTGTACTTCAGTACATACCCCTCTGTGCTCTTACATAAGTATGTCAAAGCACCGAGGGGTATTCACTCTAGTGCATATCACTCAGCACCTTTACATCCTTATGTAAGAGCTCCGAGGGGTATGCACTGAACTGCAGTGTTATTTACAGAGCTGGAAAAGGAAGCAATCCCTCTGTGTTCAAAAATCATTATACATTTTTAAACATAGAGGGACTGCTCCCTTTTCCAGCCCTGTTTGAAACCATTACAGTGCTGATTTAATTCTGCCGGCTGAACGGTGGGATTAATTAGTAATTCCGCGTTACATGAGTAACGCAGAATTACTAAATTACTCCAGCGGAATAAAAAATTCGGCCCACCCCTAGTTTTAGCATTGGCAAACTCCCCAAATCAGGAAATTAGAGAGTTTGTGAATGCTAAAAACCTTTTTCTTAGGTACTTAATACATATAGTGAGTCAGAAAGCTTCTTCCAAATCGTTAAATATGTTTGGAAATTAATAAAGATTTGATGATTGAAGGAGTGTGTTTAGGCATCCATTCCAAATACCAGTTTGATACACTGTGTTTCAATATTTTGCAATCATAATCCAGTCCCAAAACTTTGAAAAGTTACCGACTACCAAGTTGGGGTGGTAATCTATTTGCAAAAGGGAAGGAGTTCCCTTGGGACCCTCTTGAAAAAATGGTTGTCCCCTGCCAACTGTCAAGCATATTGTAAAAAAATCGTTTTTTAAAAATGCAACACCAGTTCCTTTAAGCAAGCCTTGCTGCATTTAAAAAGAAAATTTACTTTATTTAATGGCGATCACAGACATAATGGGCTTCTGACCCTAGTAGGCCGCTATGCCTGTAATGGCCATCAATCGAAGTGAGCTGTCATTTGCAACTTACCTCATGAATATTAATGAGCTAGGTTGACTTGCCAACCACTCCACATTTGGCACCAATAATGTAATAGGTAATTTTCATGTTTTGTCTGTAATAGCTCTAGACATTTTCCTAACTTTGGTAATTAAATGATCATGCACTTGTTTTGTGGACTATTTAATTCCATATCCTATTGGGATGCCTTTTTTTGAAGATGTTAATTATTCTGTAATGCACACTAGTACATCAAAAAAAAGGTACGCAAACTATTTTGCACTAATTTGTGCTTCATTATGAACATGTGAACTGAATTATGTTAAACTTACGTTTTAAACCCAAACAGATGGTAAAGATTCACGTTAATCAAATGTCAACAACATACACAACATTGCATTCAAATTTCTCCACAGAATAAGTAATGCATGCTATTGCGTCCTATGGAGAACATCCATTACAACGCATGCGTTATGTCGCATGCATTTACGTCGCAAGCGTTACAACGCAAGCGACGTTACGACGCGGACCATTACGCCGCGTACCATTACATCTCATGCGCATTTAAAACGCATACGCTTTTAAATCGTATGTGGTGTAATGGACGCGAGGTGGCCGGCACGGACGAGCACCGGGACAGAGGCGGAGGAGCACCGGGACAACGCGAGGACAAAGAGGTAAGGGGGATGATGCTTAGAGTGTAGTGTTTAGGGTTTAGGGCAGTGTCTGGAGATTGTGCTTACAGTGTAGTGTTTAGGGTTTAGGGCAGTGTCTGGTGGTCGTAGTGTAGGGCAGTGTGTTAGGCGTAGTGTATTAGGGTTTAGGGCTTAGGGATGTGGTGTAATGCACGCGAGGCGGCCGGCACGGACGAGCACCGGGACAGAGGCGGAGGAGCACCGGGACAACGCGAGGAGAAAGAGGTAAGGGGGATTATGCTTAGAGTGTAGTGTTTAGGGTTTAGGGCAGTGTCTGGAGATTGTGCTTACAGTGTAGTGTTTAGGGTTTAGGGCAGTGTCTGGTGGTCGTAGTGTAGGGCAGTGTGTTAGGCGTAGTGTATTAGGGTTTAGGGCTTAGGGAAGTTTAGGGTACTTTTTTAGGCTTTAGGGTAGTGTGTGTTATGTAGGGCAGTGTGTTAAGCGTAGCGTATTAGGGCTTAGGGCTCAGAGAAGTGTGGGGTACTTTTTTAGGCTTTAGGGTAGTGTGTTATGTAGGGGGGTATTTGGGGAAAAATCGCGATGTTAAAGCATGCGGAGTGTTTGTGTGCGTTGTAAATGTGTTTTGCATGCAATTCAATACGTAAGCGAAGTAATGGTTTGCGTGGTGAAAGCTTGCGTTGTAAATGTGCATGCGATGTAAAGACGCCGATGTAAAGGTATGCGATGTTAACGTTTGCGATGTAGCATCATACATCCCGTCCTATATCTCTCCTAAAGCAATGGAAATCCTAATATATAAATTGTATGAATTAAAAGCATTACAAGTGAATCAATGAATTCTGATGCTTTTTTTTTATTTATGCAAGCAATGAAACCGCACCTGTTTTATGTTGTGAACATGGGATTTGAACTAATTGTGAGACGGGGCACTTGTGGACCTGACATCCTTGGTGGTGTTTTATCCCAACTTTTTGCCTTCAATCCTCCTGTTTGTGCTAACGTCATTTTTGCTAGCCTTAAGACTCTGTGCACTTTACCACTGCTAACCAATGCTAAAGTGCTTGTGAAGCATCTGTGCTCTCTTCCTAAACTGTGGTCACATTGGCTTATTCCCAATTCGGACATTTAATTTACTTGTAAGTCACTAGTAAATGGTACTACATAAACCCAGGGGCTGTAAATTAAATGCTACTAGTGGGTCTGCAGCACCCATTGTACCACCCTCATAAGTAGTCCTTTAAACATGTCTTAGGCCTGCCAATGAAGCCTGTGTGTGCAGTTATAATGCAGGGAAGACCTGGCTTGGCAGTTCAGTTTGGACTGTTCCCATGAGGAACAGAGTCAGGACTGATTTGCAAATGGCTGGGTCTGAACTGGGGTGGTGAAGTGCTCCATCCATCATCTCCTTGTGTTTGCTTTGTTCGCCCTAAGCTGGCAGGATATGCCCAAACGTGGGTCCCTTGCTCACTTTGCCACTGGATTCAAGCTAGCCTGGCTGATGAGGGGTGTTACCCTGAAATCGGTCCCAGGATGCTTGTTTCCAGTCCAGGGAAGACCTGGATTGGCAGTTCGGGCTGGACTGTGCCCATGAGGAACAGGGTCAAGACTGATTTGCATATGGCTGGGTCTGAACTGGGGTGGCGAAGTGAGCTAAAGAACGATGATGGATTCAACCCAGATCTAATAGTGACTGGAGGTGAGTGTCTGAAAGGTTTCAGCGCTCCGTCCATCATCTCCTTGTGTTTGCTTTGTTCACCCTTGGGGTAGGCCCTGGACAGTCAATAGGGTAGGGAATTTAAACATTTGGACATGTACCTTTAACTTTTACATGTCCTGGTAGTGAAAAACTCTTAATTTTTTTTTTACTACCGCAAGGCCTACCTCTTCCATGGGATAACATTGGATTACCTTATTACATTTAATAAGAGATAGCTTTCATTAGGGAGCAGGTATGTTTATCGAGTTTGGTGTATAACGAATTGTAACTTAAAACCCTATTTAATGGTAAAGTTGGTTTTCAAGTACAATTCTGAAAATTCCACTTTTAGAAATATGGTATTTTCTTGTCCCAAGCATTTGGTGCCTGCAGCCTTTATCCTGACTAGGTGTAACTGACGGTTGTTCTTTGAGTATTGCTCCTAGACAGTGAGACAAAGGGGATATAGGTGTTGGCAGGATGGGCAATCTCTGTCAGGATGAGAGGGAGGAGCTGTCACCTACCACACAGCACATAACAAAGAGTCTGCCTGAGCATATTCACAAGGGCTTTCACACTAGTCTTTTGTGCCCCTAGACAAGCAGGGGACAGAGCAGGGAGGCATGAACTCCCTGTCACCTATGTAGGAGGAGGACTCTAGAAGCATCTTCCACTTCAAAGTGGGAACCAGATATAAGTAGTGAACCCTCAAACCCAACTCTTCAGTACACATCTGGACCTGTACAAGACTCAGAAGCTGCTGTGCTGCTCTGCTGCATGAAGGACTGCTATTCTGCTGCCCTGCTGCCTTGCTGCCCTGCTGCCTGAGTGAGAAGGACTGGAGCTGCATTTTGAACCTAGGACCACCAGAGTGACTGCAAAGTCTCTCTGGCTGGCCTCCTGATCAGAGCCTCAGGGACAGTAAAGGCTCCAACCAACCTGAATCCTGCACCTGGACTATACCTGCTGTGAATCCTAATCCCCCAAATGGTTCCAACCCTGTCTGAGACCCTTGGAAGTGGGCCTGAAGTTGCTCTGCCAAATCCAACGGTGATGCTAGCAGAATCGGTGAAGCATGATGCATCACCTCGCAGGTCCGCATCGGATCCCCGACACAGGACCTTGCACCTCCATGGAATCACAGCTGCATGACACATACTCGATGCTGGACCTCGCATCGCAGCATCGCAGATCCTTGGACCCACCGCTTCATGATGCATCTTCGAATCAGGACCTTGCATCGCAGCTCCGCAGCTCCTAGGAAACCACCGCTGCATGGTGCATCTTCCAAACATGACCTTGCTACGTTCCCCAACCAGGTCTTAAGGTACTTTGTTCAGCAGACCTAACTAGGTCTCTGTATCCAGCCCACGCTCCATTGTGGTTGGCCTGAACTTGTCCGATTCGACCATATGACCACCGTTGGCACTTTGTGTTTTTAAGCACTATTTTTACCTAAATCTTTCAAATTGCATATCTCCGATTCTAATAATTGGATTTTTGTTGTTCTGGTGTCATATAATGTAGTAAAATATACTCTATTTTTCTAAATTGGTGTGGGTTTTTTCTTGTGTTGTATTTTCAGTTTACTAATATTTGAAGTGCTGCATAAATACTTTACAAATTGCCTCTAAGTTAAGCCTGACTGCTTTTGTGCAGAGCTGTAGAGGGTTAAATACAGGTCCATTTGGGGTTTGCTTGTGTTTCACTCTGGCAAGAATTGTGATTGCTGCTTGAGTATGGCTTCACCCCCCTCAACCAGTAACCCAGTTTCTTACAGGCACATCGGTGACAAGCATAAGCCTGGTGAACTCAAATTAGAGTCGGTATGTGGGCAAAATTAGTTTTTATGTGAGAGTTCTTACTGAGGGTGTTTTTCCTTACAGACAACAGGCCACAACCATTACTGGTAATTAATTAATACAATTGTTTCTTGAATATGGAGCTAACAATATTATGGTCAAAGTATAACTATTTGACTCTCAAAGACAGGGCCGGTACTACCTAGTTGTATGGCCACCTCTAAGACATATCACAGATGAAAGCATAGCAATAATGAATATCAACAAAAAAGGGGGACACAAATATTGACTTTACCTACTTTCAATGGAAAGTACAAAAGTATTGACTACAAACAGATTGTCATTAAAAAGGCAAATATATCCTGATTTTAAATATTAAACATTATAATAATTTTTAACAAATATTAATGTTAAAAATAATAGTACATTAAAAATATATAAATACAATATCAAAAATATATAAATAAATATTATAACTTAAAAAATAAAACAATAACATATACTTTAAAAGAAATACAAAATAATAAAGATGATATAAAAATAAATACAATCATTAAACATGAAAAGTAAAAAAATACTAATAACCATGGAGATCAATTAAAACAATTGCTATGTATTAGAGGTTATAAATAAATACATATATTTGAATACATTATTACGAATATTTTTTTATAAATAATCCAACAACAAAAATATGTAATACAAAATAGTATTAAAACAAAAATTACTTTTAAAATGAAATCACTAAAATATATTAAAAAATAAAACAAATAAAAAAAAAAAAATTAGACATTTGAGGGTTCCAATTCACTATTCGCACTCCAAACTGAGCAACTGTAGGGAAAGTGTTGGACATTGCAAGGGTTAGATTTATTCTTCCCACTCCAACTGCGGTCAAATGTACTATTACCACTTCTAAATTTAAAAAATAAATGTAGATAATAAATAAACAAAAAATATATTTGAAGAAATAGACTATAAATATATATTTTTCAAAATTATATAATTGATATGATTAATTGAAAAATAAAATTACAACATAAAAGTGACATTATAGTTATCAATCAATCAATCAATCAATCAATCAATCAATCAATCAATCAATCAGTATTTGTATAGCGCAACACTGTCATCCCTAGGGGTATCTGGCTGCTGAGAAAGCTGTGTCTTGGTGGAACAGCCATGTTTTGAGTCTCTGTCTGAAATCCGCCAGGGAGGGTGCTGTACCGAGGTGGAGGGGCAGGCCGTTCCAGTTCCTGGTGGCAATGTAGGAAAAGGAACAGTCACACAGCAGCTGCAGCAGATGTGGGGGATGTGTACGAGGGCTAGATAGGATGAGCAAAGGTGTCTAGAAGGTTTACGGAGGCTCAATCGATGTTTGATTTAGGATGTTCCTTGGTCATGGAGGGCTTTGTAGGCGTGCATGATGATCTTGAACTAGCATCTCTTCTGGTTGGGGAGCCAGTGGAGGTTTCTGAGGTGGGGGTGATGTGGGGCCATTTGGGGAGGTCCAGGATGAGTCTGGCTGCGGCGTTCTGTATAATCGGGAGTCTTCTGAGGAGCTGGGTGGAGATACTGGTGTAGAGAGCATTGCCATAGTCGAGGCAACTGGTAACGAGGTTCTGAGTGACGATTTTTCTGGTGTTGGCAGGGTTTCATCTGAAGGATCTGTATAGCATGCGGATTGTGTGGAAGCAGGAGGAGGTGACCGCGTTGACTTGTCGTTTCATGGAAAGTTGGCTGTCGAGGATGATCCTTAGGTTGTGCGCATGGTCTGTTGGTGTGGAAGTGCGTCTAGGTTCGGCTGGCCAGCAGCTGTGGTCCCAGACAGAGGTGGTGTTTCCGAAGATCAGTACTTCTGTCTTGTAGTTAGGTGTTGAAATAACACAAAAACTAATGTTTAAAAACAAAAAAAACAGACATACGCTAGTTCAATTTCACTGAGATAACTGTAACTTGTGCCCCCACCATGCACTGCTTATGACCTCAGGTATTACATCACTCATGACATGTTAAATGTCATCATTGATAACATTACAGATGACACCTCAAATGACATAATTGATGAGATCACTATTGACATCACTGATAACACAATAGTCATTTATGCCATAGAGTTACTGAGTGTATACATGTGGATACATAGCACGCAAATAGTATAAGACTTGGAGACATTTTTAATTATGCATGTTGAAAGCTATATGGTGCACCATTTACAAATCATTAAAGATTGGGGTGGAAGGAGTGCTCCAAGTTAAACAAGGTAAAGGCCGAGCACATATGATGTAGGTTGTGGAGTTATGTTTGAAAGTAGGTTGTGGCTTAAAGTTGAAGCTTGTTTCAATAAATCTGATAGAAAGGCTACAGCTGCAATTAACAATAGATTATCGACCTACTGCTATCTAGCCATGTGAAATCACACAACCAATGCCTAGGACAAAAAAGAGGGTTTTATTGGAGACCTTTTTTGGTCTTGTTTAAGTCTTTATCCAGTTGAAAATCCAAGATTTTGGAAAGGTCACTTCACCCACAACTTATTATGGTTTTCTTAATCATAGGTGACCTATCCTCAACACACCTATTCACACCATGGTAGTCGGTAACTACCATGGTGAACTTGACCACAAATGGGAGTTCTTAGATAAATTAACACTGGATTAAAGCAGGGATACAGAGTAATGATGAAAATATCTCAGGGTATACCCACAGAAATGACCTTTTTTTATTGAGTACCATGATATAGATAAAAACAAAAAGGATTTTGTCTAAAATACAATGAGTCGTCTATCCAACTAATTCAAGCCAACAGTGTTTCAGCCATCTTAAAAGCCCCTACGGGGCAATAGCCTTCCTAGGTCGACTACATTCCCTGCCTTGTTATAACACTTGTGCCATGCACACACATGAAGTCTGAGGCGCTCATATCTGTTAAGCGTCTGCTTTTGGAACTCCTGCTGGACAGATTTGATGAACAAAGATCAGACATTGAAATTAAGTTGACTCATGACACTGTTTCATCTTTTTCAAAAATTATAGTAATTTGTTATGAAGATATGCGGTGCAATCACTCCACACTTGTGAACACTTTAAAACCAAACCACACACTTTTTGTGTGCCAACTCCATGTGAGTCAAATTTCATCTCAGAGCTATCATCTATAAGCTTGTGTGTTTAAAAATGGCAATAAAATTATAATCAAAATGAAATCTACATTGTAGCAGTGGTGACATTTTGCTAGAGCATCCATTTTTATCAGAGACCACTTTTTAGGAATGCATTAAATAAGAAGATAGAACACTTCTCATATGCCTACTTTGAGCTCTGCATTGGTTGATTAGGGCACCAAAATGGAGCGATGGACAATGAAAACAAAAGTCTAGGGGGCACATTTATCAAGCTTTCATGCAGCGCAACGCTGCAAGCCAGCTTGGAGAGCTGCGTGAAAGAGAAAGGGCTGGAATGCACCGTATTTAACATTATATGGAGCATTCCTGTCCTTTCCTTGTGCTGGTGCACAATGCTACCTAGTGCCAATAAAGGCACCCTTGAGATATGGTGCAAGGGTGCCTGCATTGCATTGTAGGCTGGATTGTTTTTGTGCAGGAAGGGACACATTTCTGCACAAAAACAATCCTCAGAGGCATTTTTTTCTTTATATGTGTGCTGCAGAAATAAAGATATATTTTTCCTTGTTATGCCTCACCTAGGGAGGCGTAGCATTTTGACTCATTCCCAGGTCTACCCGTAATGGTAAATCTGGGAATGCATCAAAATCCATAGGTAAATACATGGAAACACCTATGCTTCACCCATGGAACGTCTCCCTGGGGCAGAGTAATGCAACGCAATGATTCAGCTGTGTTGTGTTACTCTAGATTTATCAAGCCACGCAGGGCCATGCAAGGTGGCCATGCAAGGTGGCCTTGTGTGGCTTGATAAATTTGCCTTACTTGTTGTGTTGTCCTTGTGCCCCGCAAGGGCAATGCAACTCAATGATAAATATGACCCATAGGGGCATATTCTCAAGAACGTGTGATAACTACCGCAAAATTACCTTAACGCAACCCTTCACATCGCAGTCTATCGCGGGAAAACAACTCCGTGTTAACGTGGTATTCACAACACGGCGGCCCCATGCGATAGTCCCACGATAACGCATCAAATGAACGTGTTAAAATCAACGCGACGCGAAAATAGTAGCGATGATGCCAATTGCGATACAAAAATCAGCGATAACCAGCGATAGGCCTGCAATTCCCAAGCGTCATGTGGGAAAATGCACCATAAAAGCAGAGTAAAAAAACGGTGAGATGACAATGTACGAGCACAACCACACATCCGTGATGTAGAACAAATGACCATTGTCCCGCATCAAATAGGCATCTCCTCACAGTCACAATGTACATTGACATGCAGTCTGCATGTAAACTGCACCAATGCTGAAACATGCATGGAACACACATTGAAACCGCATCACCCCTTCACATTGCAGAGGGACAAGCAACCCCTCCTGCACACAGACGTGTCATGACCATGATCAATCCACCATGAAAGCGTGGACGAATGTAGGGGCAGTGACTCCCGCTTACGTACATGTTGCCCATGTAGTGGTACTTGAGCCACAGGGGGCATCCCTGCATCATGGTGGTACATATCTGACCCCAAAAGGAGCCTTGTTGTCACCTGTAGGACACAAATGGCAGCCAAAATGGAATGATTTTGGACACATGTGAAACGCCGAAGAGTGGGATTCCCTACTAACTGCGACACACATAACTGGCAGTCCGAATACGTGACACCCTAAACAGCCCCTCTGCACAGAGGTGACACACCCACCATCCATGAACAAATCATAAAATTGTCAGCAATACATGTCGCACTCACACTTGTCTGAGTGATGTGCCTGTACAGATGAGTGACATGCACTCAGGGAATGTGTATTTTGAATGCATTTATTAGCACATGCTGTGCCTGTGGTCATTTTATACTGTCCCATGATTGCCAAGGACTGTCACAATGTGACGTGCTCATGTGAAGAAATTGTCAATGATGGTGTTCCTACGGGCAATTCCTGCTGCGGCTGCAGTGGGGTGTGGTCCACCTGCCTCATCCTCATCATCATCGTCCGGTGCATCTGGCACTTGTATCCATGGGGCCTTGCTGCGTACACATATGTTGTGCAACACACAACATGCAACGATCATCTTGCACACGATGTCTGGGCTGTACAGGAGCCTCCCACCTGTGACGTCCAGGCACCTGAAACGTGACTTCAACACGCCAAATGTGCGTTCCACGATGCCCCTGGTGCGTTTGTGGGCCGCATTGTACTGCCTCTGGGCCTGTGTGTTCGGGGCTCGGAGGGGTGTCATCATCCAAGCGCAGAGTGCATATCCTTGGTCACCTATGACAGTGCAGAGAGACATGAGTCAATAGTTGGTTCTGCATGATGTGTTGGCAGGCTCACTGGTTCCTTGGTATGTGATATGTGTGACTTTGTGATTCCTGCATGACATGTACTGCTTGTTGCAAATGAGCAGCATCAATGTGTATTACGTAGCCTCACTGCTGCTCCTCCCTCCCCCCGAGCCCATTCACTAGTGTGCGCAGCGCGGTTGCATCACTTGCACCCCTATGGCACACTATTGTCATGCCTGTCTGCGCATGTCCACAAGCCTGACAACAACACAGTGATGTTGTGCGCTGAAGGTGGACGGACACGTGTGTGTAGGCCTATGGTAAGGACAGGGCAGACACAGATGTAGAGTTCATGCCTGGCTGAACTCGCCATGCGGTTGAGGGTAGACCTTTGGCTTATGCTGCGGAAATAGCGACACACACAACAGTTGGCATGTCTGATCCCTGACCCCGAGCGGGCTTCCGCACCCTCATCTACCCCTCGGCCGAGCCCGTACTCCGGGGGCATGCTACATAGCAACATTGTATATTGCGTGACTGGTGGCGCCGACACTACACCTGAGACACACGCATTAGTTACTTCACTGGCAAGGCCTAAACTTAACCACGCCCAGAACCACGTGCTTTTTATTCACACCCCTACGCTAGCCTGGCGTACACCGGGCAAGCCCACTCCACACATGCTTACAGGGGGGACGTAACAAGCTACATTTCCGTGATCTTCCCCACTTGCTGGGGTGACATGGTTGCGCCCATTGTCCACAACACTACCACCACCAGCAGTATATGTTGACATGGATATGTCTGTGGTCTGCATACTGCAGTCTGTCCAGCACTTCCACGCCACACTTGCCATTGTGTGCATTCGCATTCATGGATCACTTGCCTCCTTCGCACATGCCTGGTTCCCACCTCTCCCCACATACTGCTATTGTGTGGCTGAGGTGCCATGCCGTTGATGGCTCATGTACATGGCTAGCCCAGGTTACCGCAGTACGTTGTGCTGTCGTGTATGGTGGGTGGGCATGTTGTACGTGAGTTTGTAACGTGTGCATTCCCAGAGTTGTGAGTTGCATGATTGTGGAGTTGAGGTGTGTGGTGTGTTCATTTGGTACTTACCAACGAGCACTGCATTTCCGTAGGTGCCATCTGGAAGCGCCGGTTGATGATGTGATGGAGCAAGGACTCACAATGAGACTTGCTCGTAAGCAATCCTCTCACAGTAATAATTATTAATCTTTGTAATATCTATACTAACAAATGCACCCATGAACATTATACGAGTGAAGCTTGCCTATGTGTTTAAACTAATAAATAACGCTTGTCTAATCTAAAATGGCCGCTAAAGCGCGGGAATTTCATTGCGCATGTCTCAACCATATCACGTGGTATGACGTCTTTCTTTGCTTGGAGGGAAACCTTTGCTTCTGCGCAGAGTGTATTAAAATGGCTGCTTAATGTTTTCATGTCCTACAGCTTGCTCATATGTCGCAAATAAAACTGTGATATTCTAACGCAATTAATGCGGGATAGATTTTTAATTAAACGGGAATAGAGTAGACATAGTGGGTATACAGTGAAACCATTTATTTTATGATTTTAATATTTTCTTCTTTGACTTTTATTAGTTCATAAATGGTCCTGGGTTGGTTGAACTACAGCTCGAGAGACATTGGTTCTGCACATGCGCCCTGAAAGGCTGACCAGAGGAAGCGATGAAGTCAACTTGGAAGCCCTCCAAGGTCGCGAAGCCTGGTTCACAAGTTCATCTGAAATGTATCTGAACTCGATACAAATGTATATAAAATGTATTGCTGAATCAATGGGAAATGGGTGGGAAATAAAGCAAATGTATTAATTGTGATGGGCGGTACTTTAAAACAATGGGCTTAAAGAAATTGAACTAAATTGACATGGTGTGAGGTCCCTGTCCAATCAGAAGTAGTGGTCCCATAATTTGAAACATTAATGGGAGGTACCTGGGTGTAGAAGGGTATAATAGGTATAGACTAGTTAATTAGCTAGGTCAGTCCGGCAAGAGAGCGATGCTACATTCATTGATCCAGACACTGATGCAGAGCAGAACTAGGCTGATTCGCTGTCCAGAGAGGTCCTGAGGTGGGGGCGGCGGATTCCTAGCAGACGACTCGAGAGAAGCAAGGAGAAGCGAAGTATCAGAGAGGGGAACGACGCAGGCATCATTGATAGAGAGGTCACCTGTCCTGTCCTGAACCTGGTCCGGAGGTCTTTGCTTTTCATCCTTCCTGAGACCTTTCTTTCCAACTCCTTGGCCAAGGGGTTTGGTTTCTCGCACCTTTAGGTAAATATAAATGCACCTTTAGCTGTGCTGCTGTCTCTATCTTCTCCTTTCTAGGGGACCGTCATTGATCGATAATTGATTATTATGCTTCATCCTTGATATACGATTAAGTATCATGTGGTTCTGTATTTTACTCTGCTAAATCTTTAGATAAACATTTTTAAACTTCCCGACTCAGTGATTATTACAGGATTATGAATTGTAATGTATGTCACTCATTTTAAACTTCCCAATTAGCAAAGGGTCCATTGGTAAGTCATTACTCTTCAATCAGAAAGGTAATTGGTAGCAGGGATTTTGATAAAGAGTACAACTGACCCACCAGCGGAAATTGCTAGCGTAGTATGAATGTATGGGCCCAGGTGAGTATTCGGTGTATGAATGCTTGTTGCTAGTAACCCGCTGGATCAGATGGACTGTCGGAAGATGTATGAATCATGCACACTGCCTGGGTAGTTGGCGACGACATTGGTGAAGAGTCCCCGGTGGTTCACTATTGCCTGCACATTGATGGAATGCGTGTGCTTCCTGTTGCGGTAATTGTGTGCAGTGTCGGCAGGGGGCACAAGTAGGACATGTGTGCAGTCAATTGCCCCCAACACGTGCGGGAAGCCAGCTATGGCGTAGAAGCCTTGCTTGGTCTCCAGCTGTTCCTGCGCAGTGTGGGGGAAGTATAGGTACTGGGGTACCAAGCTGATGATGGCATCCAGGACAGGTTTGAGGAACTTGGATAGGGCTGGCTGTGAGACTCCTCTGACTCTGGCGGTTGTTGGTTGGAATGTCCCAGAGGCCAGCAGGTGCAGCACAGCCAGCAGCTTTGTCTGAGGTGGGATGTTGGTTGTCCGCTGTGTTGGTACCGTCAGCCTGTGGGCAATGATGTTCAGGATGCGGAGGATGTTGGCCTTTTGAGTCTGTAGTGGGCAATGACATTCTCTGGGGTTAAGTCTGTGAGGCTGGTGCGTTTCCTGAAGGTCCGCTGTCTTTGTCTGCGCTGCCTCTGTGGTGGTCCGGGGGGGCGGGGGGGAGTACGGGGGTGGCGGGTCTGTGGGTGGTGGCGGTGGGTGTTGTGGCCCTGTTGGGGCTCCGAGCTGCATGATGAGTAGCTCCATGGCATCTGTTGTTCTTCAGGTGTGGCTGTGGGCCGGGCTCCCTTTTCTGGTGCAGGTTGTCGTCCGACTTTGCACCAGGTCAGAGCAGGTGTTAATTTCCTGCTGCTAACGCGCCGTATCGCCTGTTTTGTGTTCTTATCGCCGATCTGGCTGGTCATTGAGAATATTGCGTTGTGGTGTTGTCACGGCTTTTTGCTCGGGAACGCCTACTCTGCATCTCATTAGCGATAGTTGCCGGGCTCATCTGTGGCGATGTTTTTTGCGGCTGCTATCGCGGGTAAACTGGTGATATCGGCTGTTTGCACCAGCTTGTGAATGGGGCGATAATTTTATCGCGACTTTGGCTGAGATAAAGTGCCGTTAACTCGGCAATAGTTCCTTGAGAATATGCCCCATAGTGTCTTCGGAGCACAGAATGACTTATCTTACAAGACATTACATGCACAAATATATTATTCTGTCCCTTTCAAGAATTCTCTTCAAAATGGGCAATGGTGGACTTTTCTGGTGAGTGGTGAACTTTGCAAGCAGATAAAATGGCTCTAATGAGAATTTTGGCTCTAGCTCCGCTCTGTGACCTGTATTCAGGGCTGGCTTTAGCATTGGTGGTGTTCGACAAAGAAGAGCTTAGAGGGAAATAAAGGAGATAAGGGGTGCCCTCCACTCATGAAACAAACAACAATAAACCCCTTGCTCCTGCACCCCACGAGATTCACTGCATTATGTTTATAGGCAAAACAATGGTGTGTAACATGAGCAGCATACAGTTTCTTCCTCTCTGCAGGAGAACTTGCAAGTGTTTAACAAACAAACTCTACCTCCAGGAGGGGGGACACGCGGTCCCTCTCCCATTTTTAAAATAGCCCCGGGAGGTGGTGGTCTCCAGGGCTGTGTGGGGGGGCCGGAGCCCCCCCACGCAACCTTTTTCAGTATAGCCCTGCCCCCCGCATTTAAAACAATTACCTGGGGAGGTGGTGTTCTCCGGCATCTTTATTTGTTATTGCCCCAGGGAGCTGGCCCACCCGGGGGCCTAAGGTAAACGAAGTGTGGGAGCCTGCCAGATTCGCGGATCCCCCATGGATCCCACTAAAAATTAAAAAATAAAATGCTGTTTTTTTGGCCCTGGGATCCCTGTGGGACACCCTGAGCAGGCTTAGGGGGTCAGGGTGTTTCTACCCTGTCCCCTTTTCTTGTTTTTTAATGTTTTTTCTTGTGACTCGGTTCAACCGAGTCACAAGATGGCTGCCAACACTTCCTGGTTTGAAGTGTTGGCAGCCAATCAGATCTCAGGCACGAGACTGGAAGGGTTCGCTGATCCACGTCGGCCACAGTTGTATATCTGAGAAATCTTTAAATTTCTCAGGAACTACGGAACAGATTTACACCATTTAACAAAAAGAGTGCTTTCTGGACCACGAGCTACCTGTTTGCCAAATTTGGTGTAATTCCGTTCAGCAGTTCGGGCTGTAGCCGCGTCAAAAGTTTCCTATGGAAATTAACATGGAGAAAAAGCGTTTTGAGACCCCCTCTTTTTCTCGGCCCCCTCTTGGCGGATCATTCCAAAATTTTCAAGACATCAGCTGACGTGACAGCCCCATTAGTTTTAAAAAGTTTGCGAAGATTCGTCAAACGGTGGCAAAGTTATTGGCAAATCAAAAAATGCTTTTCCTATGGAAACTAGGTCCTAGCTATAACTACCTATTGGCGACCAACAGTAGGTAATATAATGGTAAAAAAAAAACATTCTAATTCCACAAAACAGGAAACATGACCTGAAAACCAACAAAGAGCAGGTCAAATTACCCCAAAGACGAGCACTTCCTCAGTCATGGTTAACCCAGTAAAATAGATTACACCGGTCACACACTTAAACCCTGCAGTTTCAAGGCAGCAGTGAAAGCAGTCCTTAACATGAACAGGTGTTGTGAAATGTGACTTGTAAAAAAGGAATTTGTTTATATTTGGCTACTTGTGCATTAAGTATCTGGTGTTTTGTCCATCACAATTACCGAGGCGAACATCTGCTGGCAATAACAACGTTTTTCACTTTCTTACTCTCATAGTTCTACATCTGTTTCCTGCTTCTCACTTTGCAGGTTCCTGCTGAGTCTACTCGCCAAAGCTTTTTTCCCATCTACTCTGCCAGCAGAAGAGTGGGAGGATGGGCGTGGAGGCAAGCTGTTCTCTCAGGGTTCCCAACTCACTCCGGACACAGTGCCCAGTCCTGAACTTTTCCCTTACAAATCATTGTTTTCAGGTGTATCAGTCTGATTAGTTCAATGGCAGCAAAACAAGACTACAACACCCAGAATGCTTTATGTTATCAGACTAACCTCCATGCCTGGAAGCAGTGTCCATAATGACCTGATTGGAGGTGTTCACCTGCAATCAGGGCCACTAGAATCATGCAGCAGTGGAGGAGGAAAATATGCTGAAAGGGTGACTAAAATATGCACCAAGAAAAGGCAAATTATGAGCGTAATGTGGTACATTTTGTGGTAGTATTACTTATTTTTTGTCTTTTATGCTCATGTGACACTGTCTGGGCAACAATTTCACCTCATTAGTACCACTTAACAACCAAATACAGCAATATGCAGCTGAAAGGTGAACAGTCAACTTTTGTGAGTGGCCTACCACTGCCTGTGAACACATGTTGTGACTTTTTTTTATTAAAGTCTGATCCCTTTCAGCTAGAAACTTATTTCTTTTTTTGGAAAAATCTGCATATTATGCAAGAGATGACGGACTATGTGGAAAATGTTGCAAATCTATAGTAATGCGGAAAACACCGTTGCCACAGAATCACATAATTCCAGTGGGCCAGCCTATAGTCTACTCTTTAAAGAATAGGTATGCCATTTACCCTACACCAGCGCTCCCATTACTATCCTTGACTTATTATTGTCTCCGTGAAGGGAAGTCGCAGAAAGTGTGCTGCGCAAAAGAGTTATTCTTTTATGCCCGTTTTCCAGCATAGAATGACTAACATTTTCAGGGAACCTACTGCCATTTTGATGCTATGCACAAGTGAAACTTGATGGCCAGGTACTCTCTTCACTACTTTCATGGAGCCAGTCCTCTACCACAAACATGCACTTACACGGCGCTAAAATTACTTGCTCAATCAGCACTCTATTTATTCTGATTACTACTCTTTGTTTAGATTTATAGGCCCTCATTCCATGAGCCATAATAATTCCGATCTGGGTGAAAATGAGAATTTGCAACCAATCAGGATTATAAAACGTGCAATCCAGAGCCCAGTGGGTTCTTCTCTGCACAAATTTAGCTGCTTAAAACCTGATGAACATTAGTAGGGAAAATCCCAATATTCTGAGATTTGCAGCACAGACCGTAGGAAAACCAGGTTTCACTGTGTTATCCATCATTCTGATTTAAGGTACTTCAAGTGATGTGCTATTAAAACTCATGAGAAAGAGAACACCACAGTACTGGTAATTCACTGTGCAGAATTACCACATCATTTTACCGCAGCTCTCAGAATGAGCCCTTTTCAGTGAACAGGAGCGCTTAAAATGATCTGATCAAAAATATTCGTCAGAAATAGGTCACTTACAAATACCAACTAGAAGAGTATGCATAGAAACACATAATCCAAAACCTCAAGCTAAAATACAATTCCAGGAAATGGCCCTGAGAAATCGAGCAGTTTATTGCAATAAATTATCAAGAGTTGTGTAGCAGACACAAAAAAACACCCTACCTCCCAGCCACGCTGTACTCTAGCTAACTGAATACATTAAAAAAAACATAAACATGCATTGACCAAGCCAAAAGCTCTGGCCTATTTTGTTTATTCTTTATTTCAAGCATATTCCCCAAAAATAAAAAGAAGATGAAATGAAAATGTGGTGCTGCCTAAATATGGCAGCCATATGCTTGCATTAAACATGCTTAACCTAAAAAAAATAGCTGCTGCATATACACTTAATAGAACAAATGGGTTTTCCAGGCAAGCATATATACTTAGAACAGGTGTAGAAACCCTTTTTTAGTTTTAATGCACAACACAGAACAATTTGATTATTTAAAGCACAAAGAAAATGTACAATTGGCTTTGAATTATTGGAACCTGAACACAGTGTAAACACACACGGACATCACTGACAGCACTGCACAACAGTAATCAGGGCTTCAGTAAGGAACTGAAGGAAGAGAAAAAAGAGGCCGTGCAGACTGACCAAATGACATCTAAAAAAAAACTGAAGACCTAACCTTCTATTATCCATGAACGAAATACAAATAGCTTACAAGAAAACCATCTGGGCAGCCATCAAAAATGCTAGGGCAGAGCTGTGGAACAAACTAATTACCGCCTGCAGCAAACATAACCCCAGAGAATTCAGGGCAGCAATCAATAGCCTGTCCAACAACAACACAATATTGGAAAAGCAGCACATCACAGAAGAACACTGCAATAATGAAATACTTACCTCTGTCAACCATGCTGTCATTCATTTTGAGGCAGTTGTGACGTTATCCTAAAATGTTTTCATAATTGCAACTATTGTATTTAAAGTATCATATAATATCAGGTGATTTGTTGACATAATCTCTGATCATGATGCCTTTACCCCAATGAGAGACAATTGGGTTATGTATTGGTTTGGATTATGAAGTATGTTGTTTTCAATCTGTCATGCAATTATAAAGACAGTGTATATTATAGATTTTTAAATATTTTGTAAGAATAAAAGTATTTTATGAGTCATGTCCAGTCGCACACTAAGCCTTTTTTGAGTATCATTTAGCAATTATCAGATATATTGTTAAATAGCACCATAGTTGCCTAGGGATTTGTTTTGTACAATTGTATTTTCCTTGTCCTGGGAACTGATATAAGAAGCAGGGGGTCCTGATACATACATTGATCAGGGGGGGTCACAACATCAATCCCTGAGTCGTTAATGCAACTAAAATAGTTGCGGTTAACCGTCACCCAGAATGCCTTAGTGTCATGGGTCTCACTAGCCTGAAGCAAGGCAGAAAAAGCTTCCTCTCTCACAGCAGCTTTCCTTGCTTTCAAGACGTGCTTGTAACGAGCCCCATATTCCCGCATCTTCTCCTGCTCTCTTGGGGTCTCTTTTAGGGCAGCCAGCAGCTGGTTATGTGCCTCAGTGCAGTCAGCATCAAATCACTTAATACTTTTTTCCTTGCTAGACTTAAAGAGCAACTTGCGTCTGGTGCAACAAATCCTCTCAAAACAATCAATTACCTCCCCCCCTCCGAATACAGTCATCAGCTAAACAGCTTAAGAAAACCAGGCAATAAAGGGGGTACTAAATTGCACATGAAGGATGCTACATCCACCTTAGACCACCTCTTCACTAGCCCTTTGTTCTTTAAAAGTTGGAGAGGGAGGGGATTACGCAAAATTAGGGATTTAGTCCAGAAGGAGGAATGGAGGGAGAGAACCAGGAGCTTGTGATCACTAAGTGGTGAGTCACTCAGGCTGTAATCCATTACCCAATTCCTCAGAGCAAGAGAGAAAAGGACAAAATCAATCTGGCTAGAGGCACTCCTTCCTACAAAGGTAGGTAGCACAACGTCAGTGTGTTAAAAGAAAACAGTAGATTATAATTCATGATGACTTGATTGAACTCACTACAAACTCACTACTATTTTCTCTCTTTCCCTCTGCATCCCACAGGCGGCGCCGGGAAACCCTTGGGTAGCTGTGCGCCTAATAAAATTAAATTAACCTAACATAACATAACATAACAGAGCGGACAGTGGGCAAAATGGGTAAGTGGGTCCCCCAAACAGTCATACAAGACGAGGACATAGAAAACCGACAAAATCTCAAATTAAAGCCCCCCACAATCACCACCACATAATTCCCCCTTATGTTACTTATACATTCATCCACATCACCAAGTAAGGACCTAGGTAAACCCACCTTGGAGGTATCAAACACGTTGTTATACACATTAGTTAAAAGTAACTGGGCTGATAAGCACTGTAAGAGTATAAATTGGTAGTGCGGGGAATTAAGATTCAGCCATTTGATCAGGACAGAAAGCACAAGAGAGTTGAAATTTATAAGGCCACCTTTTGCCCTGCCCACAGAACCCGAAAGAGCAGGTGTAAAGTGTGTGGCATAACCATCCATATGCACGGGATCAGTGAGCCATGTCTCCCGTGGGCATATAACTGCAAGAGGCTCCACAAAGTTATGGCAGTCAATCCTACCCCACTTACTGGCCAAGCCCACAACATTCCATGAGGCCAGTGTGATGTGCATGCCTCTGTGGTTGATTAAGTCCACAGCAGAAAGACTGCTGGGCGTAACAACTGGGGGCAGCTAAACACAATCACTAAGGGGCATACTATTGGAAGGCGGTAGACGTCTCCACCCTATTGCCCTGATCCAATCCACTCCTGTGACAAATTGTAACTGACAGCAGTTGAGAGGTTTTTCCCCACAAAGTCAAGCTTAAATGAGCTATCCCCCGCTGGTTGGGTCAGATGAGTGGAAATAATAGGCCCAGGGGGTAGTGAGTCCAGCTGATCCAAGTGGGCGATGGGCACATATCTATTAGAGGTGGCAATGGGCTGAGCCAACAGTGATGGAAGGGTCAGACTGTTCTGTGGCTTGTAAAAAAACCCAAGTGGAAGGGCCTCAATGGCTGAAGGGAATGGGATTGCAAAGGTAATTCTCATCAAGATCTCTTTGGCCACTCGTCTATCCTTAAAGAATCACTATGCAGTTATTTCCATCAAGTTACCGACCCAGGCAACCCTCCCCACAAGATTAATCTGGTTGTGTGATAATTCTTACCCGCCCAGTGTGCCATTAATCCAATGAACCACTTTCTTGGCTAGCTGATCATGCTCCTCCTTTTGATTACCTCTCAGCGGGGGCATATTCTTCAAAATTCCAACATACAGGGCAGCCTGGGGGGCAATTGAAGCATAGAGTGACTGGGACAAGTTGAATTAGTCAGAGATTTCCTAGTTCTCGATGGCGTCGCTCTCAGGCTACTAGTAGGTTGTATCAGTATCTCCAATCTACACTCTCTTGGGGGATCCTCTCCAAGACCCCTAGGCTTTTCTGAGATCATAGTTACTGCGGTACCTTGGCCCATGGGCTGTTTCAAAGCAATATCAGTTGTACCACCCCAGTTGACCCTAATAACGGGGCCCTAAAAGCATGCTGCACTGACCAAGCACTCTTCAAGTCTCTAAGGGCTGCTTCCAGTTTCCTCAGTTTATCCATTATCGTGATCAGCATACACGCAAGGGATGACACAACCCTCTCACAGATTTGATCCATAACTGTCAGAAGTAATTTGATCAGAATTGCTTGGCGGATAACAGTGAGGGTGGTGGTTAGACACAGGTGCTGGGCGAGATGGGGCCAAGGAGGGTGCCAGGGACTAGACTTAGTGCCTCTCTCCACTCTCTTTCTCTTCACCCCGGGCTCTTTTGGCTTCTCTTTTTCCCCGTCACTGGCATTGTTAGCACGTGGTGACCCCCCACGAGGTTTCCCACCCTCGGCCAAGGACCCATTGGCAACGGTAGGGCTAGGAGAAGATGGGCTGGAATGGCCCCCCGCAGCATCTGAACACTCAGGTAGATATGGGGAAGTGGTAGAGATGGTGGCGGCAGCTGTCATAATCATAGGAGGGTGTCCTTGGGCGGCATCCCAACAATAGGATAGTGACAAGTGTCGCTCATCGAACTCTATCTCCTTACTGATTACCCCCACCACTCACTGTAAAAAGCCATCTAGAGTGGATCCTGTTGTGCCTTTAGGAGCAGTGTCCCTGCGTTTTCCCATCATGTGTTTACTGACAGCACTTCTACTGGTTCAAAAATCAGTGGCCCAAAATGAAAGATACCTTGTATCAACACCAATCCAAGAAGACAAGAAGAGAAGAAGGCAGAAACCAGTACCTTGCGATGGAGTATAGGAAAGGACGGTGGCCCAGCCCAGCCTCCTCCAGGCAATGACGGTCTTGGCCTGGGTGCACTCCCGGTTGCGACCCGTGCTGCGGGTTTGTGTGGCGCTCTTTATGGCAGCAACAGCACTCAGGTGCAACGGGCCAACGGTCCCCTACTCCTCCAGGCAGTGATGCAGGGTTGGATATAAAGCCCCCCCGTCTGTCAGGCATCCCCTGCTGCGGGTTTGTGTGGCACTCTTTATGGCAGCAACAGCACTCAGGTGCAACAGACCAACAGGCCCCACCTCCTCCAGGCAGTGATGCAGTGATACAGGGTGGTGTATGAAATCACCTCTGTCTGTCAGGTGTCCCCTTGGGGTCAATTTTGCAGATCCTTTCGGACACACACGCTCTAGAACTAAAAGCTACCATATTAAGTCAGGCTTTAAAGTTATTATACTCGAACCTACAATGTACATCACTCGCACATATCCTTAAAACTATGAAAAGCAAAATTCGGCCGCCTTTAGCCTGTGGTTTGGTCACCCTCTCTGAGTCTACGGTATCCACGATAAATGTTCTCGCCTGTAAAATTTACAAGCGGGTATTCAACTTTCCATCAAATGCGGCTCAACAGCAAATTAAGGTCTAATTCAATTTATTCGACCACAAAATAGAAAGGATTTTGACGTATACAAAACTCATGCATAAAATCATATCTAGTGGTCAATAGCCGCTAGGTTATTTCCTATGGCAGGACACAACCTCAAAGGCAAACACATCAAGCAGATTTTGGTTGACTCTTCTAATATTTTCCTTTATGGTTCAAATCTATTTTATTGTTATTTCACACCTTCATAGCATAACATTGTACATTTCAGTATTCACAAAAGGGAGACCGAGAGCAACATCATAGGCGTGACTTAATTCAATAACAATGAATAACATATAACCCTCCCACAACTTCCCCCCACCCACCCCGTACCATTCACTTATCACTTAGCTATGTCTTGATTGGGCCTGTGTGATTCCTCCTGTGCCATCATCTTGTCCGGCCTGTGTTGTACCTGTGAGTCTCAATATCCGTAGATATCGGGGCCATGTCAGCTCTCGAAACTCTTGGTAGAGTAATGCTAAGAAAGGGCCCCAAGTAGTGCCAAACATATCGCCCCGGCCGGTGAGTGTTAAGGTGAGTCTCTCCATCCCCAAGACTCCCCACAACCTGTGCAACCACCCCAGATGTGTTGGTATATTGGCCGTTCCCCACATTGAAAGTATGGTCTGATGAGCCGCGCTCAATGCTATCCCTATTTGTCATCCTCTACGGGACAATAGGGGAAAGGTTAAGGGGTTGGGAAGGCCCAGCAGTGTATACGACGGGAACCTAGGGAGCTGCATAGAAAGGTGGGTATCGATATCGTTTAGGAACGAGTCCCAGAATGATGTTATTTTGGTGCATTCCCAAAGAATGTGGGTAAGAGTGCCCCTCTCCCCACTTTGCCGCCAGCATTCAGCACTGCGGGCCGGGTTGCCCCGATGGAGCCATACTGGGGTGAGATACCAATAAGAAGTGATTATCAAGACTGTCTCTTTGCCTGCTATGTTGGCTGTTGTAGAGCAAGCCCTGTGATAGATGTCTGCCCACTCCTTCTGTGACAGCTGTCGCCCCAATTCTGATTCCCAACGGCGTTGGGTATGGCTTTTGTCAGCTGTGCGCAGGGGAGCAGAAGGACATATAATTCTGAAAGCAGATGTCTATCGGAGTGTTTACTTAGGAGCCACTTCTCATAGGTTGTAGTAACCAGTGTCGGATCTGACAGCATCTAAAGCGTTCGTCTTCCGGGATGGAGTAGTCCTTTTTAAGGACATCAGAAGGTATAGGGCCTTCCAGGTCGAAGAAATGACCCGCCGCCTTGCAGTTGGCCCCCTTCCATGTGAGAAAGGACGGTCCTGTCCCCGGAGCAAAGGCCGGATTGTCAACGACTGGTGTTAGAGGTGACGGGTAGGTGGTGAGTTGCCCTTTGCGCGTATAGCCATCCCACACCTTCAAAAGGGAGCTAGTGACTGGGGAGATGTAGAGACTGGGCACCCGGTGCTGGCGTTGCAGAAATGGGACTTTCTCTAGTGAGGTCCCGGCTAGGGCCCTGTCCATGAAGAGCCAGTGTTTCTCTGACTCTGTCCTGGACCATTCAACGAGATATCGCATCTGTGCCGCCTGGATGTATCTGAGAAGGCAAGGCAGCCCCAGTCCGCCCTCCGCCACAGGGAGCTGGGAACGTTCCCTACTCATCCTGGGTCTCCTGCCCACCCATACAAAGCGGTAAAAGGCCAACTGCATAGTCAATATTATTCCTATTGGGGGAGTGAGAGGCAGGGCCTGGAAGAGGAAGAGTATTCTTGCCAGGGTAGTCATTTTTAGGGCCGCGATGCGGCCCAACAGAGAAAATGGGTAGTGTCTCCATCGCTCTAGGTCAGCACACACCCTCTCTGCCATTTCTCAATAATTGACCTCATTTGTGCGTTCTAGGGTAGAGCAGAGTTGGATACCTAAGTAAGGAATGGGTTCTGACATCCAGCTTACCGTACATGTGTGTTGCAGGTTCTCTACTGCTTCCTGGGGGACCAAGATATTTAGGGCTTGAGACTTATGGACATTCATGCGGAACCCAGAGGCTGCTCCGAATTCCCCCATCTCTCTCGAGAAGTGAGGTAGGCTCTCTTGGGAGTCGTCCAACATGACCATTATATCATTGGCATACAGACTTATCCGGTGTTCCTCCCCTCCAAAGGGGATTCCTTTGATGCCAGGGTGATCTCTCACCCGCTGTGCAAAGGGTTCTATGTATAAAGCAAAAAGGAGAGGGGAGAGGGGCAGCCCTGTCGGTACTGTCGGGGGACCTATAGCCACTCAGGACCCATGCTCTAAAGTGTCCCCCAAATCTGAAGTGTGCTAGTGTTGCGCTCAGGAATGGCCAGTGCACTCGGTCAAACGCTTTCTCAGCGTCGACCGTGAGCAGCATGCTAGCCCCCTCCCTACAGTGGGCCTCATCGATGATATGTAGTAAGCGATTTGTATTACCTGCACATTGTCTCTAAGGCACAAACCCAGCCTGGGCCTATCAATCCCTGCATAAGAGGATTCATCCTGGCAGCTAGGATGCCCGTGAATAATTTCACGTCTGTATTGAGGAGAGATATTGGGCGGTAGTTAACACACAAACGCCTGTCCTTTCCGGGTTTAGGAATGACAACTATTGCCGCTTCTTGCATAGAGGGTGGGAGGTGGGACGTGCTTCCGATATCATTGAAGAGGTGAGTGAGAATTGGGGCCAACTCTGGACAGAAGAATTTGTAAATCCCCGAGGAGAAGCCATCCGGATCCGGGGATTTCAGGGCTTTCTGTCTAGAAATAGCAGAGATGACCTCCTCAAGGCGAATTGGGTCTTCTAAAGAAGCTGCTTCTGTTAAACGAGTGGTCTCTGCTTGGTGCAAATATTGAGAGGGAGCGTCGGGAGGGGTAGCCTGATATGTGTATAGGGACGCATAGTATTCCCTGAACTGTGCTGCTATCTGGGCATCTTCTTTTATCTCCTTTCCGTCTCCTGATAGGAGCACGTCCACCTTAGTGGACTGTCTCTGGGCTCGGAGTTTGGTCGCCAAAAGCCTCCCGC
The DNA here is from genome assembly GCA_963921515.1 of Calotriton arnoldi. Lineage (NCBI taxonomy): Eukaryota > Metazoa > Chordata > Amphibia > Caudata > Salamandridae > Calotriton > Calotriton arnoldi. The sequence goes on from CAWUFW010001376.1 coordinate 377,476, forward strand.
ATTTATTCCCATTGACATAAAAGGAATGCTTTAACCTGAGCAGTGAGTTCTCAGCCCTATCTATATCTAGACTCGCCAATTGTTTCCACGTTGTCTCCAGTTGGCGCCATATTCTGGGGGCCCCAGTACAGTGGTGCATATGCTCTACTTCCCTGACCTTTTCTTGGAGTTCCACCCTTTTACTTTTCGTTGACGATTTTCAGCTGCCGAGATTGCTATAATTTCCCCTCTGATGACCGCCTTTAAGGCATCCCATAAGGTAGCTGTCGATATGTCGGGGTGTCATTGACATGGATGTAGTCTCGTATTGCCTTCTGAATCTGCGCTACCACCGTCGGTTTTTGTAAAAGAGTTTCCCTGAGTCTCCATTGTTTCCTCCCATCACTCTGTGTAGGATTTTGTATCTCTATTATTAAAGCTGAGTGGTCTGAAAGGTATCTGGGTTCGATCTCCTCTGATCGTGTGAGTTGTTGTATGTCGTGAGTTCCTAAAAAATAATCCAGGTGGGCATAGGTCCTATGAGTGTGTGAGAAAAATGTGTAGTCTAGGGTTTGGGGATTTGAGGCCCTCCACATGTCGATCAGTCCCACCTCCCTCAGCCTTTCTCTCCCCTCCTCTGACAGTGCTCCCGCCCCTCCCTCTCTGATACTGGATCGGTCCAGTAAGTTATTAAAGACTACATTGAAGTCTCCTCCAATTAAGACTAAACGGTCCTGGGATGTAAGAGTCTCCCCTATAGCTGTTCGGAGAAATTGCTCTTGCCATTTGTTAGGTGCGTATAGAGATCCCAAAGTAATGTTTTGTGTCCCCAGCTGTATTTGGTGCACCAGAAGTCGACCTTTGAGTTCAACAAGTTTGGGACCAAATGTACCCCGAAATCTGCGCGCAAAGAGTATTGCCACCCCTGCTGCCTTACGCCTTGTGGAGGAGAAACACTGTTGTGGAAATGCCCTACATTTGAGCCGGTGAGAGTCCCTCGCAAGAAGGTGAGTCTCTTGAAGGAGACATATGTCGGCCCCAGTATTCTCGAGATAAGATAAGACGGCTCTCCTTTTAACTGGGTTGTTTAGTCCTATCACATTAAGGGATATTACCTTCAAGAAATCACCTAATGACGGAATCTGGTCATGCTAACTTACTGAGCGTCTCCCAGTTATCTTGCTGGTTGGTATAGTGAACCTCTATGTGGGTGGTATCCTCACTACGCAAGGACAGGTGTGAGCTGGCTTCAGCGACTTCTAAGACTATCGCCCTTCGCATTAGTGTGAATTGGTACTGTACTAACATAAACATTTGAACAAACAAGGAAAGAACAACCTTAACATAAGTCTCTGAAAGAGGTGGGGTTAAAGAATTGATACCCACCTCTCCCAGAGTAGGACAAAAGGTGGAGTCCATAGTGGCCAAAATCCTTTCACATGAGGGGTCTCTCCCCTCTGCGACCTCTGTTGACTCTTGTCGTGCCTCTTCACGCCTTATGATTTAGATTCAGTCTCCTCGTTCGAGTGGTCCTGTTATGAGTCCCGAACCAGGCTCTCCAGAACTGCCTTTCTTTCCAGGGCTATTGTGACTGAGTCAGGCTTAGCGAGCCCTTTACCCCTGTATTTCCTCCTCCACCTCGCGTGCCCCCAGACCCAGATCCTGTGCTAGAGTTATTCCCAGCAGGACTTTCAGGAGGGTCCATCCAGAGAAGAGAATAGGCCTCTTTGAGGGAACAAATTTGGTGGGTTTTACCTTCCAGGCCAAATATCAATCGGAAGGGGTGACCCCATGCGTATGAGGTATTATGTTCCCTAAGATAGGCAGTCACTGGACGGAATTCCCTCCTTTTCTGCAGAGTGATCGCTGATGGATCCTGAAAAATCTGAAGTGGCTGCCCCCGAAATTGAACCTGGTTAGTGTCTCTTGCCTTTCGGAGGATGCGCTCCTTCAGGGGAAAGCTATGGACGCATGCTAGAATGTCAGGCGGGGGCAGATGTGTAGCTCTGGGTGGGCCAACCCGGTAGACTCTGTCCAGTTTAATATTCAAGGCTTCCGTATCCCCCAAGAGTTCAGACACATACTCCTCCACATCGCCCACCTCTGCAGCCGTTGGAGCATTCCGGATACAAATGTTGTTGCGTCATGATCTGTTTTCAAGATCTTCAGCATGTGATTGCAGGTCAATCTGCTGTTCCTTAAGGCGTATGAGTTCTTGTCTAAGCTGCTCCAGTTCTTCATCCATGGTGATCTCGTGGTTCTCTAGGGCTTCTACTCTGTCTCCCATTTCAGACAGTTCTTTCCTTACCCCTTGCAGATCGTGTGCCAGGTCATTCTTGATCGATTTTAGATATTCTCTCAGAGATGAGAACAAGGCGCCCATATAAGACCTGGTGACTGGTGCATTTCCTCCTTCGTCATCGTTCTGAAGCGAAGAGCCTCCGGTGGATCCGGGGATGTCCATCGTGGTGGGAACAGGCTGCTTAATGAGCATGTCTTTGACTGAGCAAAACTTTTGTTTAGCCCTGGGGGTTGTCATTTCTTTTCTTGCCAATGCTGGCCACTGGGCAGTAAGTTCGTACAGGCCCCCGGTAGTAACAGTTTAAAGTTTGGGGGTCCCGGGTGGCTCCTGTGTCAGCAGGGAAGTATTCAGCCCTGTGGTGGCAGGTGCCGGCGGGCCCCTTTACGTAGGGGGCGATCCTGTGTACGATGGGGGCCCAGGTCCTTTCAAGTGCCCCGGTGTCTAGAAAGGGAGGGAAGAATCAAGCTTAAGAGCAGGTTCCCAGGGCGGCAGCAATAGCAGTAGAAGAGACATTGTAAGCTGAAGTGTCCTCTGATGGTCGCAGATCAGAGCCCCAGTGGAGTATCAAAGGGGTTCATAGGCGCAAGCTGGGGTCCATAGGGTCAGTGTACCAGGGGAGCAGGGATGGGCTGTGCCAGGGGAGTGCCAAGATGGGAGGTAGCTGAGGTGTTATGGGGAGCAAGGGTCCAGCAGGGCTGCAGTCGCAAGAGTCAGCCGGCGGCCCAGAGGCGGGGAACAGGGAACTGATCCTGCTGCGCGATCCCACAGCCGATCACCCCTTACCTCTGGGATGTAGTCAGTGTCCTGCAGGGGTCCACCAGCCACGGAGGCTCGCCGGAACCAAGGCAGCGAGGACAGGTGGTCCCAGTGCATGTCCTGCACTCCCTCACTCCACCGGTCCCCACTGGGAGCCAAGCGTGGTGGTCGTGCTGGCAAGGGCGGACTGATCAAGGCGTCAGGAGGAGCCCCCAGGCAAGTGCAGTGAGTCCTAGAAGGGCCGAGTGGCAGGCCCCTCTGCAGCAACCGGCGTCACCACCGCAGGGCCCAATCGAGGGCCACACGATGCGGCAGCAAAAGTAGGTGGGACTGCTGGCCCAGGCTAGGCTTCCACCTCCAGACAGCAACGTGGTGGGCCCCGATGCAGCTCATGGGCCGTGTGGGCCGCAGCCTCCGCCCACGCCCTGGGGGCCGAAGCGGGACAATGGATGGGCCTCCCATCAGGGCTGGGAGATAGGCTCTCCCCTAATGGGGTCCCCACCATGGCAGGTGAAGACGCCGCAGGCCGCAGGGCTTCGGGCTAGCGCTCTCGGGACAGCAGTTGCGGGGGCGACGGAGGCATATCTGATCTGTTTCCCCCCAGCTGAGGGAGAGGGCAGTCGCCGGGATGTCCGAAGGTCAGGGGAGGATCCCCGGGAGCCACCTGGGCGTAGCGATCAGCTCCGTGGCTCCACAGCAGGCCCCAAAATTGCAGATGCAGCACCGTGCAGTCTCCCGCAGCAGTCAACATGTCGCTCCACCGGAGCCAGAGGTGCTGGAGGATATGGTGTGAAATGCCGTGGAGGAGCAGAGACACGGGAAACAACGTCTCACTCCATTAGCGGCTTGGCCACGCCCCTTAATAATATTTTCCTTTAAAATACTCCACTTAGGAGGTAACCGGTCTTTACCAACAAGCCACTCCTTTTTCAAGAAATTTGTAAATAAATTGATGAAAATAGTCTTGAATGAAATGGACAAAAGTGAGTTTAGAAACCGTTTACATGCTCGGTCCATCATGCCCTCACTCTCGACCAGCGCTGAGCAAGAATGTATCCGACAGAAATTCTCTCTAAAACTAAAGTTAAAACTGATCCAGTATCGTTTTGGGATTTATCTATTCCAGACCCAAGCTCCTCTGTGGGTCCTGAAAGAAATGGACAGCTCTTGTAGGTTATGTGGCTACTGTGTAGAGTCCATTTTACATGTTTTATGTGAATTTCCTTTTTATGAAAATAGGCTCAACTTTTTGAAACACTGCTTTTTAGTTTGAGAAGATAACCTTTTCCCCAAGTGCTAATTGCATGCCTTGATGAGGCAAACACCCAATTGAACTGCAGATTTGTAAAATTCATGTTGCTTGTGAGAAGTCCCTCAGTCCATAGACTCAGCCTTTAATACTGTTTTTTTGCTAATTATCTTTTAAAACTGTATGTGTATTTATCTACTTTTTATTGTAATGATTTAGGTAATCTCCCAATAAACACACAAGGGTGACAAAAAAATGTACAATGGTAAAGAAAAAAACCTTGCTAGGGGTGGCCTAGCAGTATTGGCATGGAAGTGCACTTCTTTTTAGGTGGATGTGCACATGTGATTAGGTCATGCAGTCACTCACAGTGCGACAGAGACAATGGCTGAAGTTGACTGACCTTATGCCCTACTCTGTATGCAGTGGAGGGGGAAAATGTGAATTTCAGCTGAACGGACCAAAGAATAAATAGGACTAACCCAAAGCCCCTTTATGCTTGCATATATGTATTTATTTTTTATTTATAATTGTTTTTATTACTTACGATTGGAAAGACAGCCAAAACTACCTCTAGACCAGAACTTAAAAAGAAAGGTAGATTCCAACAGAGGTGTTAAATGTACATGCAACTGAAAAATCGACAAAGGGATGGGAGCCATTCACAATATCAGAGCATCACCCCGTGGTCCATGATAAGACCAAAAGTTGCCACTTCCCATACGCAGAAGACTCTGATACAAACTGATTCTTGTTTACTCCCACAGCAGCGTCACCAAACCCACTACGAAAGCATGGGCTTGGATGAATGAAGGGCAGAGCAGAGGAAACACTCAGCTGAATAACGACAGGGTTATAACTCATGAAATACAATCTAAGGTGATGACGTCTCCCACTTCCTAAAGCTGTCCTTGAGGGCAAAATGCAAACTGGTCCAACCTGAGGTCAAACACCAACTGATCCAAGGATGCACATCATCATTTTCATATCTCCTTGAATGCCTACTACATTGTGTCAGATCTTTATATTGGGCTTGTTCTGTCAGATGACTGTTTAGTAGGAAAAGTCTATTTATACAGTCAACCCTTTTCATAGAAACAATGCATACATGGCCCAGGGAGTCGGCGTGGCCGAGCATAGCATGGCCAGTTGTTGCTAAAACTTTAGCTCACTCTGCTGCCTTTCTGATGTCAGAGGAGCCTGGACTGCAGTTGAGCTAACCCTGAGCAGCTCAGTGCTCCGAGAAGACATCTGGGCACCCATGCTCTCAGTCAGGAGACTGACTATGGGTCAACGGCTATTATCTGCAGCACTGTGAAACACAATCTACAGACAGAGCACCATGATTGAGACTGGCCGGTGAGGACTCACTTCTACAGATGCTCGTGGCCTGGTGGACCTCAGTGGCCCTTTCCTCTTCCCACTTCAGCCATGACAAACTGCTGGAATGTCTGAGGGCCACAATAGCACAAGATGGAATGCTGTGTCACGAAGCTGGAAGGCCTGGACCTGAGTGACCCAGCAAGATTGCCTAGTGGTGAATGCTGCAGCCGCAGCCATCCAAATTTGAAACCAGAGTCCCTACCAGTACTCGCTTGCTCTCTTAGTTTCTGATCACCAGCTGGTAAGTGCCTTACTCGCATCACTCTATCTATACTTTCTCAGATACGACCTCAGCTCTGTGGGCTATTTGCATCTGCTGGCGCTTGAGTGATCAAAATTACAGAGTTGTTCAGGGTTTTACTGTGGATCTGGCTCTGACCTTGCATTCCATCCTAACCCAGCATGTATGCTGCACTACGGGCTATGCCCACTGTCTTCTGGAAACAACTGTGTTCATGCTCCTGTGCGGCCGGCTTATGTCTAAGTCCAAATGTCTCACTTACCTCTCTTTTCAGAGGTCATTGGAGGAAAAACAAATGTCAACACCAATATGATGGTGTAAGTTATTTTTGAAACACTATTAAAGGAACTTGCATCCATTAAGGTGACAATGGATTCAGTCTGTGAAGACACAATGCCAACATCAGCAGACATAAGGCCCATGAGGACAGATTTGATTGTGTAATTGGATGCCTTTTATGCCACTATCAAGCCCACCAAGTAATAGCTGCCACATGGGACAGGGTGGTCCCCTTCTTCATGGTCCTTATAAGATTTTTGTGGCAGACAATTTCTCAAAGGAAACTACTGTAAAGCGAAGAAAGTTCTTGATGCTCCATCCACTCCTCCGTAAATGGAACATCTGGTATGGCTTATTGGAACATGCAATAATGCTTTTGACTATCAATTGGTAGACCAAGGAATTTTTGGAACCTGAAGAACTTCAACAGATCTTGAGCATGCACAAATCCCCTGCCCTGGGGAAAGTATTGGGACAGGGAATCAACCAACTCCAAATAAAGCAATGTCTTGCGCCTTCTCTGGGCCTGCAACGGTCAGAGGGAGAGAGACTGGCTAATGTCACAAAGAAATGGGTGAACAGACATCTTGTTTGTATAAACCCTTCTTATAGAAGCTGGGACAGATCCAAATGGCCTCTGAGGACTTAGTATTGAACCGCCCTGGTGACCAGTTGCCCCCTGGCTATTTGTTTTTAATGCCTATTTCCCTGTTCCCAGGCAGTGAGCTATATACCACGTTTGGACATTAGGAGATGTAGAACTGAGCTCTCAACTGCTATTGCCTCACAGAAGTGATCTACATTGGCTTTACAGTCCCTCGACCATATCTGTTTGAAATATCCGTATGTTGTGGATCGTGACTCACACTTTGTCTCCCACTAAGCATGCGGGAACATTGGTTTGCTTTGGTTTTTATGCGTGCGGGGTGGTGGGGCTCAGTGGGCTAAGCTCACCTGTTTAAAATTTGGTTGACTGGATGGTGTTGCATGGGGCTTTAGGTCACTGTATTTAGTTTTTTCATATTGTGTTCCCATATCGTTGGGCTAGGCACATTCAGTTCAACCTCACAAAGGTGGCACTGCTTATTCTACTCCCTTCGCACTTGATCCTGCTCCCTCCCCTCCCCCCACCCCATCCTTTTTTGGTTTCCCTCTGTGGTCACTGGCGTACTTGAGGAAGCATTAGGCAAACCTTTCCTGAGGCCCCTTACCTGTGGTATGCCTTCTGACGGTGAAGTCCTGCCAGAAAACCCTAATTCCACTATCACTCAATGAGTATGGCAGGACTCACTATGTTAAATGTAAGAAAGTGCTGTCTTAAATGGCCTCAAAAGCTCCTGATATACAGTGAATTCAGGAAATCCAACTCCAAGCACCTGAATCAGAGATACTAAAGTGTGATTTGGTGGGAAGGGTGCTTAGCAGCAGTAGGATCCAGTGTCCAGTTGACCCCCCCATGTGACACACCGCATATACTGTCTACAAAATGCTATGGTGTAGATATACTGATTTGCAAGTTGCTGCAACACATGGTTCTAAGGATGTAGGCATTTGCTAAACTGCACACTACACTAGTTGTGGGCTCCATTTTCCCCCTTGTGCTACAAGGCCCATCACCTCTTTACCATATTCAAAAACATAACTGTAGAGCTTGACACAAGTGTACACAGGAAGGGCCCCATTGCTGGCCACAATGTAAGGAACAGAGCATTAGTTCGAGACATTATAGGCAACCACAGCCTGGTAGATCTGTGGTGCATTACTCAGCTCAGGGAGAGGGAATACACTTTTTTGTTATGTGTTCATGGTATGTTTCCTAGGAGAGGCTTTATTCTGACATCTGGTTTGATCCTGGGTGCGCTATCCAACTGATCCATACTAGAGGGTGGGATTTCGGACCACTGCCTGATTTGAATGATGTTGGATCTTAGTCATGTCTCCCGCGTCTAAATGTTGGAGGATGACTATCTTGTGTAATAAGCTTTCAACTGAAAAAGTGCCCCTTGTGGACCTCTGTGAGTGCATACCCAGACAACAATAAAGGCTTTGTGTTCTCCCTTCAGATCCTTTGAGCTGTGGACCAGGCTGTCATGAGAGACTGTATGATGAGAGACTCAACCTCACATAAAACTATGCTTAGGATAGAGCAAGCTGCCCTGGTAAAGGAAATAATGGAGCTTGATCCTGAAGCAGTGTTCATTAACAGGACAAACACACCCTGGCTCAAATCTAGTGGTGTCAAAATGAGCAGGGTTAATAGAAGGACTAGCTTCAGAGGGAAGCCCATATTACCCGACCCTCTATCCTTGATGATTCCAATACCCTTTTCATGCATTCTGTTGAGATAGTTAAGACTTTTGTAGGTTTATTCCAATGTCTTTACAACTCTGGTGGCTATAACACCTCTGTAAAAGATGGGAAGTTTCAAGAGAATGGAAAAGGCGGGCACATTTCACCCCAAATTTAAGTGATTATTACCTTGTTGCCTAAACTAGGTCAGGTCCTTTTACTCTGCTTTGGCAATAGGTCAATTCCTCTGATCTATGTCAAGGTTTGGGTTAAGATCTTTACTAAACGCTAGGAAAAGTTATTCTGAGTTTGGCTAATGACACGAAGGTGTGTTTTGTACCTGGCCGAACATCCAGGAATCGTTTAAGGCTGCTGTCTGACTTTATCTCATAGATGAGGGATGACACAGTGGCACTGCCATTAGATGCTTAGAAAGTGTTTGACTGTGTCGATTGGGGGGTTCCTGCTCATAACTTTAAAGAGAGGAAGCATCGTCCAGAGTTTCTGGCCAAGGCGCACTGGATATACGAAGAACAGACATCTCAGATCAATTATGGGGGCTTTCTGTCAGAGTCCATCCACTTGCATAGAGGCATGTAGCAGTGTTTTCTGTTTTCTCCCTTACTATTTCTAATAGTACTGAAACTGGTGGAAGCCGCAATTAAACAGTCAGACTCCATTAAGGGTAATGCAGGACTCTGTAAGGTAATGCTATATGCAGGCAACATCCTTCTCATCCTTAAATATCTGAGTTTGTCGATTTTTAGCCTGGTATCACTGATTTGATTACTTTTCTTTGTTATCAGGGTGCAAATTACTTGAGACAAAAGTGAAACATGTCCCCTATCCAGAAGCAATGCAAGGGCAGTTGTTGCTGGATTTAGTTTGAATCTGCTTATTCCGAACTTGGAGTATCTGGATGTGTTGGTCAATAATGCCTAGACAATGTAGTCGCGGCCAATCTGCATCCACTCATAGCTAAGATGAGCAATGATTTTTGTCTGGTGGTCAGCGTTGCAGCTTTCTTTATAGGGGGTGCCAATAATCAAAATGGTGGCTGCACGACTGAACAACTAATTCTTGAGGATGTTACCATCAATGGTAAATGTGCAATTGTTTGAAAGATATAGTTTGGACTGGCAGGAAACCTAAGTTTAAGATCTCATCAGGAGGTTCAGGATTGCTTGACATCTCCACCTATCTTCTAGGCCATCAGTTATCTCAGTTGCCGTACTTGACTCCTGACTGATAGAACACTCCAATGTGGTGCTCTTTGAAAAAGGTATACTTGGGTGACAGCCGCAGGCTTAAAACCATAAATGGCAGCTCACTACCTGGTCTTCCCCCATATGGTTTGGACATTGTAAGACTCATTGGCTATATCCTTTAAGTGCCTCAAACTAAGTGAATAGATTCATAGTGGGGCACCGAACTGGCAGAATGTTGGGTTGTTGATTGGTGGTAGTGCGCTCTGGTGCATGGGCCTTCTATGACATTTCTATGTTAGAATAGCTGATATGTGATGACATCCTAACTTAGTGCCAATGATAGAGAATTGAAGGAAGTTCAACAAAAAATGCATTTATTTGAAAATCTTGTACTACTAGTACTGATCTCACTGCAAGTTGTGTAGTGTAAAAGTGAGCACAGCTGACTCAAGTAGGAGGTGTAACCACCGGATGTGATCGATTTCACGTATAGGCACATATTGTGGGCCATTAATGACTGTCTGTTTGAACCACCGGCAATCTTAGCCATTCTGCATGTCTCCTCTGGCTCAGAGAGTTCCACATCTCACTAGAGAAAGTGGATAACTACTGTGCTTTTCACTGCAAAAACTTGTATCTTCAGATATTAAAGTACAGTGGGGTTACTCACCCAAGCAGAATGGATGTAAGGGCTCCTTTGGTTTACAGCTTATGAACACATTGTGGGGCTCATGTCTGGAAATATGTGCTCCCCCTCCCCCCGGCCGGATGCTGTACACCATCCATGCTGTGTCGTCCTGCAGGTTATTTCCCGTCATCATGCACCCTCTCACTCCACTGATTTCACCTTAGGGTGGGTAATGGGTTTGCATACATTTCCATTCAAGGAGGGTAGGTCTTAGTTTTGTGTAGAGTCATACACAAGGTTATGACTTTTTGCAGTATTTAAGTTACCTTCCCTAAATCCCCTCCCCCTGAGCCCCCTTTCATCTCTTATGCTGGAAAGCATCCTTTACACTACTGTCAGTACCACAATGTGCCTTCACACTGCAGTCACAACCCCGACTGTGACATTGCCATGTGTTCCTTCATCACGCAAGTTGTTACAACGACTTGCCTTAGGGGGGCTGTTGGACTTTGGAATAGTATAAATTACTATTCCAACTCCAGTCAGTGTATCAGTAGGAAAGGTGTAAAAGCATGTATGGGAAATGCATGCGGAGTTCCGTCATACATGCCTAGTTTGGAATTCTGGGACTGATTGTGCTCCTGTTGTTACAAATTGTTGTCACTTGCTATCTGTGCACTGTCCATTATTCTGTATAGACATAGCCAAACTCTAGTTGTTGCAGGCAGCATCTTTCTTCTTGTTGTATTGGCAATTGTACTGACGGGTGCCTATGAGTTTCTGGGAATAACAATATACAAAAATGCAAAGCAAAGCTCAGGTAGCTAAATAAACCAAGCATATCAAAGACTATCATCCTCATTAACATAGTAGAAGGCAACAACAAGTGACTAGTGCATGCTTTCCACCGCAAGTCAGCCAGACGAAATTCAGGTGTCCACTTAACCTTCCAGAACGTTGTGCAGCAGAGCAATCACCTTGATACCACCAACAACACAGGCGCTGCCATGTGCTCTACATGCAACTAATGAGCAAAGTACTCCTTGCTGTTGGTGATCACTCTTCCTGTCCTCTATTTTGCTGTAAACGCCGCACGACTAAGTAATAGGCCTGGGCGGAAAACTACGCTACGCTCGCGGAGTTTGCGGAGTTTGCGCAACTATGCGCTACGCGAATCGCACGTAGCACAGTGCAAAAACGCGTAGCGGGCATTTTTTGCTCGCTCGCGGTCCTCAACATCAAGTTGGCGACCGCGAGCGAGCAAAATCAACATCCCGGCGAGACTTTTTCCTCGTTCGCGATCAGCAACATCAAGTTGCGGATCGCGAGCGTGGAAAATAAACCTCCCAGCGAGATTCTCAACTCGGGGAGGTCAGGTTTTCTCATTGCGAGTGGTCGCGTATGCTCGCGACCGCTCGCGATGAGAAACTACCAGTCCGCGTTGAGAAAGCTGCCGCTCGAGTACAAATCTACTCGAGCGGCAGAAACTGTTCCGCTTGCACTGTGCATGATGCCGTTCGCAACGATTGCACAGTGCGGACAAGCATCCGGCACTGTGCAATCATTGCGAACAGCATTTCCCTACCTCACTACGCAGTTCGTGAAGCTACGCGTAGCTCGCGTAGTGCGAAGTGCACTTCGCGTAGCTACGCGTAGCTCTACTACGCGAACTACGCCCAGGGTTACTAAGTAATAGGGTTGACAGTTCTATCGGTCATATTGCTGTTGCAGCTTGTGCTCATGTTACCTTAGACCTCTACAACATTATTAAGCTTTCCCTGTGTGCATTTGGTAGGCTTCCCTTGGTATAAATACCATATAGTGTTATGTACGTGTGTCATTGCTGTTATGATGACTTTTACATACCATGTACCAGTACAATGTTGGTGCACCCTCATGTTACTCCATATTAAAACTGTGTGCCAAAAGTCAGTTGCCACCTACGCAATATTCACCCATGCCAAGGAATATCAATGTTGAATGTGAAAAAATGGTGCTTATGCAAGCAACTTGTGACACGTGCCTTATCATGGGCTCTGTGTAGTCCTCAATTGAAGCTTGTAGCAGGTATCAAGCTGAACATGGGGAAGGAATGAGTCTGATCCTATATTCTTCGCTCGCTACCAATAAATCTGTGGCCTAGTCTTGAACTCCACCCTACTGGTACCAAGCCTTTAGCTGAACTCTATGTTAGAGAGTTCTGCTCTCAAGGACAGATTTAAAGAATTCCAGAGTTTTGGGTCTGGACTACTAGTGATCTGCTCCCATGATTTCTTTATCTGAAATCGCATTACTGAAGAAGTCGGTGGTTGGCAAATTGAAGGTTCCTGGCAGGAGTTTAGTGGGGAGACAGCTTTCAAAGGTGTCTGGGTTCTTTGTTTCAGTCAGCCTTTTAGAAGGGGAACAGTACCTATAATGTGAAGGGATTTTTGTGTTGGCTTGGTAGGCTCTCATTTTACAGATTGGGGCATAATTGGGCTGCCTGCTTTTCAGTGAGACTAGTTTAGATAATATTACAGCAATCAAAATGACATATAAGCGAATGTTGGACCTGGCCCTTTTTGTAGGGTTATCTCCAAACCTTTGGCCTGCCTCCTGTATTTTCCTGACCTCATTTTAGTTTGTTTTAGGACTCTGGGCCCTTCACTGCTGCTGACTAGTGCTAAATTGCAAGTGCTCCCTGTGTAAATTGTATTGGTGATTGGTTTATCCATGATTGGCATATTTAATTTACTTTACTAGTAAGTCCCTAGTAAAGTGCACTGGGTGTGCCAAGGGCCTGTAAATTAAATGCTACTAGTGGGCCTGCTGCACTGATTGTGCCACCCACATGAGTAGCCCTGCAAACATGTCTCAGACCTGCCACTGCAGTGTCTGTGTGTGTAGTTTTAAACTGCCATTTCGAGCTGGCAAGTGCACACACTTGCCAGGCCCAAACCTTCTGTTCTACTACATGTAATTCACCTCTAAGTTAGGCCCAAGGCAGCCCCATGGGCAGGTTGCAGCGTATTTAAAAGTTCGGACATGTACTGTGGTGTTTTACAAGTCCTAATAGTAAAATACTGTTAATTTAGTTTTTCACTATTCACGATGATTATCTTTCCTATAGGGTAACATGGGGATTGCCTTGAAATATCTTTTAAGTGCAATTTCCCATTGGGAGCTGATAGAGATTTGGAGTTTGAGGTCTCTGAACTGACAATTTCAAAGTACTTCTTTTGGTGAAGTTGGTTTTTAAATTGCGTTTTTGAAAATGGCACTTTTTGAAAGTGGGCATTTTTTTGCTTAACCATTCTGTGCCTCTGCCTGTCTGTAGAATCCACGTCTGGATTAGGATTACAGTTGGGCTCTTGTGCTTTCACTCTAGACAGTCACAAAAAGAGAGCTGAGGTGTGCACTGCATATCCTGATGGGCCATCACCAGGCTTATGGGCCTTCCTGAGCTAGAGTGGTTGGAGGAGTTGTCACTGACACCTGAATAGGCTGTGCTTGTCCTCACACAAAGCTGTCTCTATCCCTCTTTAGTGTTTCTGGAGCCAGGTCAGGGAAAGGCAGGGTCTTGTGCACTACAAAGACTTTCCTTTGAAGTTTGCCTACTTCAAAGGCAGAAAGGGGTATAAGTATTGGACCTCTGACACTCTCAAAGCAGAACACTTCTGGACGAAAGGGCATTCTGCCAGGAAGACAAGCTGGATGCTGTAGGAGGAACTGACATTCAGCCTGCTGCTTTGTTGTGCTGGCCTGCTGCTTGCTGCTTCTGTCCTGGGAATAAAAGGACTGGACTTTGATTTCTGCATCCTGCTTCCAAGGTTCTCCAAGGGCTTGTGCGTGCTTGTCCCCTGTTAAGAAGTATACTGGCCATCAAAGACTTCACCTACCAGTGCCTGGGCTCTTCTGCTGAGAGCCCTGACTTGCCAAGTGGTGCCAAATCCAGTTCCTGGGCCCTTAAAAGTGCAAACTGATGAGAAACTCCATGCATCGACTCTCAGCGCCCGTTTTCTTGAAGCAGAACCGCCGTATGGCTGAAAAATCATGCATCACCACTGTGCGGCTGAAGAATCAACTCAGCGCTTGTTGTGCGTCTGAAAAATCACTGCAGCCTGAGTCCAGAGCACTGCGTCACTGACGTCCGTGGCACCAACTCTGACGCAGCACCTGCTTTGCTCCTGACGAATCAACGCACTGCCTTCTTCATAGCTTTGAAATTGATGCAGCACCTGCTACGCCACTTCGACACAGCGCGTCTAGATTTTCGACACATCGTACTTCGATGCTGTCTCTTCATTGACGTTGCCCAGCAATAAGGAAATGATGCATCACCTCCCATGGCAGCAAGGCACTGACTCATCACCTCCTCTGGGAGTAAGGAATCGATTCATTGCTTTGTTTTCCTGGTGCCTCACCTCCCCTGAGCCCGTTTTCGTCTTTGAATTTTGATGTGTCCCAGGTACTTTGTGTAAAACATGACACATCCATAGATTCCTATGGACTACACTTGCTTAACTTTTGAAAAATGACATCTTTACTTGTGTATGTTGGATGTTTGTCATTTTGGTCTTCTTTTATTCAGATAATTATTGGCTATTTGTCTAAACTGGTGTAGACTCATTTTGTAGTGTTTTCACTGTGTTACTGTGTGTGTATGTACAAATGCTTTACACATTGCCTCTCAGATACGCCTGACTGCTGGTGCCAAGCAACCACAGGGGTGAGCAGGGGTTATCTTAGCTGTGTGACTCCCTTACCCTGACTAGAGTGAGGGTCCCTGCTTGGACACGGTGCAAACCACTGCCAACTAGAGACCTCGTTTCTAACAGTGAGGCTCTTGTATGCTTTTGTTTTACAATTGCTGGTATTAGCCTGAGTAAGAACATTATTAGGTTTTTACCTTTGACTACTGCATTTATTTGTGGTGAGAATGATAGATATTTGTTGAGCATAATCCCCAAGTTTTTTGCTTTTTGTACATTGTCTCGGCAAATGCTGAAGGTCCTGGTACACTTGAATACAAGCTTTTCTGATTCAATGCATTCCCCTACAAGGATCTCGATTTTCTCCATTCAAAGAAAGGTTTCTTTCATTCAAAGAAATGTGTAGTCAAGGCATTCAGTGATGTGTGTCTGGTTTCCTGGTCTGTGGTTTTAGAAGCATTGAATTTAGGTATTGGAATTGGACCAGCAGAATCCCTAATATACATGCAAAATTAACTTTTCAAGTTCAGGATTCAACTTGAGTAATACACATGTTGGCTGCTGTTGGACTGTATCGGATAACCCAGTTCACTCATTGAGTCTGCTTCGTAGGAGTTTGTGGTTTTAGTATCACAGGCCGCTGTAAAGCACCAGAATGGGTAACTTGCTTTCATCTAATGTGATGAGGAGGTCTTTAATGTTATTAGCAAGTGTAGCTTCTGATCCTCAAACAGGACTGAAGCCAAATTGTAGGTCTTGGAACAGATGATTTTGGTATATAGTATTGCAGATAGTTTGTTACCTGCTTCTCCAGTTTTTAATTGGAAAGGACACATAAGTGATTGACCGGTGCTTAGGAGATCTTGTGAGATAGACGCAGTTTTTTCTGAGAGATGCATAATAATGTTTTTCCCAAGTTTCTGTGGATGATCCCCTTGGAAAGGGAATCATTTGATACGTTTGTGATTCCAGCTCCTAGTGTTGATAGGAATTGCCTAATGGGGACCACAGGAAATTACTCTTTTTTTCCATTTTAAATGTTTTCATTGTATGAGTTAATGCTTGTATCTTCTCTTCTTTGCTCAAGTTGAATGCAACGAGTGAAATCCTGATGGGGCGGTGAGTGCGACGAGGGTAACATACATGGATGCTACATGGTTAGGTGAAAGAAAGTCAAGAGGTTATGACAGCAATGTTGGGAGGGGTGTTGTGATGTCTTTAAAATATCAGCACCATAATCAGTGTGTTCCTTTTGTTTAATTATTATTCAATCGTTTTCTATTCAAATGAAAAAACAAAAATGAATATTTCTCCACTTAAGACACTTAGAACCTGATTAATAACACTGCCACGGGGTACATTATTTATCACGTGAGATAAATAACACCTGTTATGAGTTATTGTGAAATAACGTGTGGATTTTGGTGTTTAATACACCAAAATCTGCATGGTACAATAAATACCATACACATTTCCCCTTAATTCTGCAGGTTTGACCTGCTGAAATTTAACGAAGCTTTAGGTATTTTAACGCACCTGATAATTATCGGGTGCGGTAAATACATTTTAACTCATAATTTCGACCCGTGCGTAAACAGCAGTTTACGCAATTGTCTAAATATAACAAGCAACTCATAATCAGGCCCTTAGATTGGCCAAATATATTGAATCTACTACAGGATTACTGTGAATTTATGTAATGGAAAAAGGAATTGAGCCATACAGCATGTCAGTGCAAGGGGTGACTAGTAGTGAATTATCCATAATTTGATATTGTCATGAAAGAAGGAGGTGCCCGGGCACTGTAGCCACACACTCATAAATTCAATAGAAATAAAAGCCTGAAAGCCAAAGAAGAAGAACCAGTAACAGAACTATACACAACATTTAGAAGTGCTACTGGCAGTCCCATTGTTTGGTGAATGTTGTCACAGTTCATTGCCAGTTTCCATTCCGAAATTTGAACTGATGGATCCGGGTATGGCAGTGTAGTTATACTGAAGACTTGGATTGCCACACTCAGCGTGCATTTGCCTTTTTGCTTGGGTGACAACTTATGTGTAAGTTGTCAGTTTTATTGTCATTCTTCAATGACTGAAACACGACACAATCCAAAAGTGTCCATGCACATAAAAATATTGTGTCACCTTAAGAGACCCAAAGGCATGGGTTTTCCCTCAGTAGCTAAGATCATCCGTCACCTTTGTGGCATTTAATCTAGGGTTCAGCAATGAAAGGCATATGTGTGCTCTTAAGATTCCCAATACCACAACATGCTTAAACAAGAATTGCTCCTTTCTCCAAGGGAAACTGTGATTTCTGCAACACATAAAGGAGCATATTTACCAGCCCTCACCGCCACCGATGAATCACTTTTTTGATGCTCAAGTGGCGAGCGCCATTTTCCATATTTACAAGGTTGCGCTAAGCCACTTTGCATGTCTTAATGCCACCTTGTAAATATGCTCCTTTCTGTTGCAGTTCTCTGCGGCAAAGGGGTGTGAAATGGGTGTTCCTGTGGGTGTTCCACCCTAACACTCATTGCTTTTTGATGCTGCCACAGATTTACAAGGCTGAGGCAGTGCCAAAAACGAACTCCATGGAATACCAGGCGTTAGAATGGCGATGCGAGGAGAAATGAGTGCAGCACACATAGAAGGTGCAAAGCACCATTATTGATTGTTTATGTGCAGGAAGGTGTCCTTACCTACCTGCACAGAAACACTGATCCGCTGCAGCGCCGGCACCCTTGCAACATGGCGGCAGGTTGCCTGCGCTGGCGCTAGGCAGCTTTTTTTGCACCAGCACTAGGGGAAAAACAGGGGTGTGCCATATTCTTGTGAATACGGCTCAACCCTGCACTTTGAAAATGTCAGAGCACAGCGCTTCCAAATTTGGCGCAGCTCCTCACTCTGACATTTTATTGTAAATGTGCCCCAAAACTCCTTTTGTAAACTTGGACAAAAGATCTCTGACATTCATTCAAGCAGAATCATCATGTACAGCTATGCTAGCTCACAGTGTGCTGCTCACTCTGTACCATTGAGAAGCATAATTCCAGAAACCGATGCATCTTCTGAATTCACCTTTATCAGACAGCATAGGATAAGGCAATCCGGTTTCTCTCCCCAAAAAATATGACCACCCATAAGAAGCGCCTTGCTTATGCCAATACCTAACAGTCTCCTTGGTGACCAGGTGGCATTTATTTTGGCTGAAGAAATTTCTTCTTCTTCTCCTGGGTACCTCCTCCTCAGCACTGTTTTACAGCTGGATTGAGTCAGGAAGAATCTGAAAAAAAATTAAGCTTCGTCTCTGTTTCCGTCGTAGACACCCGCTCTCCCTCTGAGACGAATGCATCATTCTAACAGTTTGCTCTATCATTTCTCATGCTTCATGTGGTTTAGATGATTTAACGTTGTGGTAATTACACAAGGGGATGACAAAGAAAACCTACCATAAATGCAAAAGTGATTTCCAGGCTGGTGCTGATTAACTGCCTGAACTTCTAAAGAAATGCCAGCACGTGTCTGTTATACACACGCGCCACTTCTGAAAAATTCTGTCCTATATCTGATGACACTTAGACCCATTCTCCCATTTCTAGCTGCTGCCTTTTAAAATATACCAAAATTGTATGTATATTAAAAACCATAGCACTCAAGCTTGCTTGATCCCAAATGTATAGAACCTAATTCAGAAAAATAAAGCATCGGAATTGCTGTTTCTTAACAAAGAACATGTTAAGCAAACATTCAAGGAGGAAGTGAGTGCAGTGCAATCACCTACCGAAATAGGATGCTCACGTCCACCCTTGCAGGTGAGTACTGCAATCAAGCAATTAAAAAATGCACCCAGCTGCTTCAAAACCTGGACCACATTATGTAACATCGAACACCAAAAATGGATGGAAGCAAATTTAAATCCTGCTAAAGCAAGTGTATCACCCCGTCCACCCTGTCCCACAATTGACTAATACCAAAAGCAAGAACTACAAGACACAGCAAGGCGTATGCCGTTCAACCCTGATTTCAAAAAGCATGCCCTGTTAAAAACAGCTGGTAAAGAACACGGGAAGCAAATTAAAAAAACTGAAAAAGAAAAATACCCGACACTATGAATCGCTCAACGGCCTCGTCCCCTCAATATACAGAAACACACTTCATGAAACACAAATAAAAATAAATCTATATTGCACACCCGCACGACATCCCGTGCACCAGAAACAACATACATTCTCCCTATTTTCCAGTTTCCATAGTGTTTGTTTCTTCTTCCCATGCCTAGAAAATGTTAGATGCATAATACAAAGGATGACTAACATAACATAAAATGGCATAAAACAACATATTATAACTGTAAGAAATTGGCTATTGGGTGAGGGGGCAGGAACACCCACTCAAGCAACAACCACAATCCTTGTGAGGGTGAACCACAAAACTCACTAAATCAACCTGTGCTTAACCTTCTTATGGCTTGCCAAAAGCAGTCAGGCTTAACTTAGAGGCAAAGTGTAAAGTATTTATGAACCACACAAACAGTAATAAAGTGCAAACACAACACAAGAAAACTCCAAAACCAATTTAGAAAACTATAGTAAATTCTAATAAATAAAATGACAGCAAAAGGAGAAACATCCAGTCAGTAGAACCAGAAATATGCAATTTCAAAGTTTTAGGTAAATATAGTGCTAAAAATCACAAAATGCCACTCGCGATCATCTGGTTGTTCTAGACCGGGGGACAGCCACAAGTTCAGGCCAACCGCAATGACGCGCAGGTCGGCTACAGGGACCAGGTTAGTCCCGCTTAAAAAGTTACATTCTCAAAGTCCAGTGCAATGAGCTCTATTCATGGTGGAGGAGGCTGCAAGGAGCAGGGAGATCATTGTTGATGGTCGTTGCTGTAGAGCGAAGAGTAAGCTGGGCGGTGCAGACTGTCTTCGCTGTAGCGTGAAGAGCCAGTCAGGCATTGTGGATGGTTGTTGCTGGAACTTAGCATTGGCGGCCACTGCAGGCTGTCGTTGCTGTAAGGCCAAGTGCAGAACTCACGTTACCGGTCCACACTGGCGGTCACTGTAGCGCGAAGATTCCCGGTTCACCAGAGCTTCACATTGGCGGTCATCGTGGGCAGCAGAGTCTCAGCAGGAACTTGCCCTTGTCCATCGCAAAGAGCCCAAAACTTCAGGGTTTTACCTTCTTTCACAGGAGGAGCTGAACTGATGTCTGCCAACAGTCCAGGACCTGGGGAGGCATCTCTTGCGGGTCAGGAACTCACTCCAGCAGTGGCCAGCAGGGATCAGACAGGTCTGGTTGCAGGTCCAGGCAAGTCCAGTAAAGCAGGTCAGTGGGGCAGCTACAGGACGACCTCTGGAGTTTGTTGGGTCCCTGTAACTCAGACAGGAGGTCAGCAAACGGACCCTTGGAGTCAATCAGGTAGCCTGTGATGAAGGGTGCATGTCAAGTCTTCCTTCTCGGAGATTAGGGCAGCAGGGCAGTCATTCCAGTAGCAGGGCATGAGGGCGGTCCTTCCAGCAGCAAGACAGCAGAACAATGCTTCTTCTGAGTCTTACAGAGGTCCTGACATGATCAGAAGAGGTGTTCTGGGGATCCAATATTTATACCTGATGCCAGCATTTGAAGTAGGGGGATTTCCTATACTACCCCTACGTCTGTAAAATTCTTCCCTTCCCCTGCTAAGGATCCTTGACGTCTGGGGTGACAAAAGACTAGTGTCAGGTTCATTTGTGTGAAGGCAAGCCATTTGAAGTATAAGTGGGGCAGGTAACAGATCCACCCCCAGCCATCCTAGAATGATGACCCATCCTACCAACATCTAGTCCCATTTTGTCTCACTATCTGGGGGGAATACACAAAGCCTAACAGCAGATCCATTCACAGTCATGTGGCCCAGGACACTGGCAAATTCACAAATGGTTAGGACAACAATATGCCAACTTTCTAAAAGTGCAATTTTCAGAACTGTGACTTAAAATCTGACTTTACCGTTAAAGAAGATTTTATATTACAATGAATGAAAGTCTCAACATGATATCTCTATCTGTTCGCAATCCCAAGTTAGAACTTATTAAATGTAATAAGGTAACCCAATGTGATCCAATGGGAGAGTTATGCCTTATGGTAGTGAAAAACGAACTTAGAAGTTAGTTCACTAGCAGGAAATATAAAACTTACTCCCTCATGTCCTACTTTTTAACTACAATGCACCCTGCCCTATGGGCATTTAGGGCCTATCTGAGGGGTGACTATTAAGTATTAAAAAGGAAAGTTGAAGCCTGGCAAAATGTTTGTTTTGCTAGGTCGAAATCACAGATTAAAACTGCACAGCAGGCTGTAATGGCAGGCCTGAGACATGTTTTAAAGTGCTACTTTAATGGATGGCACAATAAGTGCTGCAGGCCCATGAGTAGTACTTAATTTACAGGCCCCTTGTAAATGTGGCACCATCTATTAGGGACATATAAGTAAATTAAATGTTCCAATCAGGTGTATACCAATTTTACCATGGTTTAGGGAGAGAGCACATGCACTTTAGCACTGATCAGCAGTGGTAAAGTACCCGGAGTCCTAATGCCAAAAAGAACAAATTCAGAAAACAGGAGAGGTGAAGGCAAAAAGCTTGGGGGCAACCCTGCAGAGAGGGCCGGATCCAACAATAAAAAATGCAAAATGATTGCCTACGAAAGTATTACACAACCTGGAAATGCAAACATAGGTGACCCACATGCTAACTGGCCAGTTCAGGGGAGGATGGAAAGAATGCAGGATATGGAGATGAAGGAGAAAACTATAAGGCTTTACCGAATATGAATGTACTCAGGGGTATCGCCTGACAAAGTAACCCATCAAGAACCTACTTCTAAACAAACATGATATCAGGCCCTGAAAGGAGAAATGTGAGGCTGTGTCTGCAATGGCAAAGCAGTTGCTATGTACACTCCATACTATGCTAGAGGGTCTCTCCAGAGTGTCATTGAAGGCACTGTGGATATTTCAGAATCACTTTCTGCATCTCAGTATGGCACCTTTATTTCAAGAATGGTCTGAACATGATCATCCCCCATGAAGGTTTCTGCCAGAAACCAGGGTATAATATGACTCCTATCTATGACCCTCTCTAAGAAGTCACCTGGTGCAACTGCCCTTCATGAAGAGCTGTGGTAAAACATTTATTGGTGTCACAAGTTACCCAAGAGACATATAATACTAAAAGTAACTGTAGGGGGCTTAACTACCACCCCTCTGTTGGGGGGTATGTTGGAAAATGGCCCTCTCTGAAAGGTCACCCCAAACTTTTTGCCTTCCTTCTCCTCTTTTTCTGACCTTCTTTTTGTTGGTTTTAGGACTCTGGGCACTTTACCACGGCTGACCAGTGCTAACGTGCATGCGCTCTCTCCTCTAAACATGGTATAATTAGTTTACACCTGTTTGGCATATTTGATTTACTTGCAAGTCCCTTGTAAAGTGGTGTATAATATACCCAGGGCCTGTAAATTAAATGCTACTAGTGGGCCTGCGGCATTGATTGTGCCTCCCACAGAAGTAGTCTTTCAAACCTGTCTCAGGCTTGCCTCTGCAGGGCCTTTGTGTGCAGTTTACTGCCACTTCGACTTGGCATTTAAAACTACTTGCCAAGCTTGAAATTCCCCTTTTATTACAGTTAGTTCACTCCTAAGGTAGGCCCTAGTTAGCCCTAAAGCCAGAGTGCTTTGTAAATAAAAGGTAGGATATGTACTGGTATGTTATGCATGTCCTGGTAGTGACAAACAGCCTATTTTGTTT
Organism: Calotriton arnoldi; assembly: GCA_963921515.1. Classification (NCBI taxonomy): domain Eukaryota; kingdom Metazoa; phylum Chordata; class Amphibia; order Caudata; family Salamandridae; genus Calotriton; species Calotriton arnoldi. Next base: position 400,282 of record CAWUFW010001376.1, read on the forward strand.
TTCACTACTGTGAGGCCTACTCCTCTCTTAGGTTAGCATTGGAAATTCCTTAATACACTTTTAAGCTGCAATTTCTGATCAGAGAAGAGTAGTTTTTTTATGTTTCATATGTTTGGAATGGTAATGACAAATCGTCCGTACTGGTGAAGTTGGATTTGACATTGCTGTTTTAGAAATGCCACTTTTAGAAACTGGACATTTCTCTGTGCATATAACTCTGCGTGTTTTGCAGCCTGTCTCCAATACAAATCTGGGCTGGGTGACAGCTACACGTCCTTCTAGACAGTCACAACACAGGCAGGATAGGTGTGTCTGAGTACCCATCTACGTACATCTGCATTCTGATGGCCTTGCCTGGGCAGGATCGAAGGGAAAGGCTAACACTTCACTTGAATAGGCAGTGTCCTGTCCCCACACAAAGGACTGATTACCCCCCACAGATAACATGGCCGACAGCACTGGGTTGAAATGGATACATGCCCACTTCAGAGAGCTGCTTTGAAGTCACCCCCACAACAAAGGCACTTTTGGGTGTAACTACTGGGTCTCTGACCCCCTAACATCAGGCACTTCTGGATCTTGAACTGAAACTCTTATTTATTTGAGGAGTTTTATATAGCGCTGGCTAGACCCGGAGGTATCAGAGCGCTTTACATACGGTAAGCATTTTTACATAGTTATGTCAGTTACATTTTACATAGATTACATCAGTTACAAGAAACAAATCATGGCATAGCGAAGAACCAAGTTACAAAATTACATCCATTGCTCGCACCTTAACTAATATAGAAGACAAGTCCAAAGGTGCATAGAGAGTAGTGGGGGAATAGTAGGGAATAGGAATATAGAACAGAACTAGGTAAACGGTCATGGAAGATAGAACATCAGGAAAACACCAAAAAGTTAGGGAAAGCGAGTCGACAAAAATAGGTAAGTGTCAGATAGATCAGCCACATCCAGAGCCGGACTCCCTCGCTGCGTCGGATTGGAATAGACATGGGAAGGGACAAGAAGGGAGGAGGGGGAGAAGGGGAGCATAAAAATGACGGTACAAGTAAAGCGGGGTGTAGGAGTTCAAGCGGGGATATCGATTTAGGCAATGGTCAGACTGGAGAGCACAAGGCGCTGACCGGAGGCAGGAGTCAATTTGAGAACTGAAGAGACCGCAAGATGGAGGATCCAGGAATGGACCCCATTAAATTTTGCGACAAAATGGCGGGAGAACAAAAAATCTGGTCAACAATCCAACAAGGAAACCTACCCCCGGAGCAGGGCTGAAGGGGAAGGCAGACACCAGCTTAGACCGGGGAAGGCAGTAGGTCGCCGATCGTTCTAAAGTCATCGTAGTCAGGGGGAAATCAGCGTGGGCGCCTAGGCAGCGGCTCTGGAAGAGGAAAGCAGTTGCGGGGAACGGGAAGGCGCGCTGACTCTGGTGAAGAAAGGGAAAAACAGGCTCGGTGGTACAGGGCAGCAGCGGTTGCGGCATTCTTGTTGTTGCTGTCGGGGGGGACAAGAATCGTGCATCCCAGCCGCAGTCCCAGGGAGGCGAAGCAGGACACCATGCAGCAGCGGTTCAATCCCGTAGGGCAGGCGACGGCCGTAGGGATGCTCCCCAGTCAACTTCACCAGCAACCACCAGGGCAGCACAACCAGGGTGTCAGCAGGGACGAAAAAGGATCCGCCATCGTTATACACTCGGAGATCCTCGGTTGCAGCGGGGGGCGCGACACCTCGAGGCTCTAAAAATAAAAGTAAGAGCAAGATCGGGGGCACCGGACTGCAATAACATGGAAATCACGCCAAGGGGAAATAAGAGTCATTAAAGTCGTCTTACAGGAGGCGCAGCAGGAGGATTAAACAGATGCGGTTTGATCCCGAAGGCAGAGGAAGTCCAATAGGGGAGGACCCAATCCATCCCCACCAAAGCCATCCAGAGCTCGTTACCAGGCATCAGCGTCGATGAAGCATGGGCTCCGTCATCAGAAAATCAACGGATGTGGCATCGGAAAGGCGGGGGCGGAAGGAGGCAGAGCGGAGAGCCGAGGAGAACTGTGCCTGATGTCCGGCTGGGTAGGTGACGGCCGGTGCGGTGAAGCAGAGCCGATCTCCTCTATAGCTGTCGAGGCAGCTCCACCGGGCATCGGCCATGTTGCTCGGGCTCTGCAGCAGGCACGTCGATCAAGATTTCTCCGAAGATCTCGAGCAAAAATGCGGGAGATTAGAGGGACGAGGACCGTAGTCGAGTATGACCCCAGGTGAGTAAAAGGGTCGAGGAGGGGGCCGGATTCAAGGAGATTGGGGCCAAAAAGGCAATCCCTAGCCGGGGATTGCCTGTCAGAAGGACTGCTGTGCTGCTTACAGGACTCTACTGGACTGCTGATCTGAAAGGCCTGTTCATCTGTTTGTTGCCCTGCTGCTCTCTGACTCTGCTGAAGGTGAACTGGACTTTGCGTTCCCTCATAGTGATCTCCAAGGTCTTGTTGGCTTGCCTCCTGTTGCTTGAGACTCAGGGATATCAAAGGCTCTAACCCTGCTCCTGTGCCTAGCTCACTGGAAGTGGCCCAGATGCTTGCAATAAGGATTTCAACTCATCTCCTATTTTTGTGTAGCAGAACCGGCTGCAGGAGTAAAATCGGTGCATCGCATCGGAACCAGCTCTTATCTCCAGAGATTGACGCATCAAAGAGCGTATCTCCGCCACTGCAGCTTGGTGAGATTGATGCATCCCCTCGACTGCGTGGCAGATTGAGAGCGCATCGCTCGACGCATCTATCTGTTTGCGACCAGGAAAGGTACTTTGTTCACCAGGACCTGCATGGGTCCTGTACCTGACCGGTGCTCCATTGTGGTTGGCCCGAACTTTGACTTTGTCCCCGTCCAGTGTGACTTAAAGTAACCTTCTTAGCGCTACTTGCTTCTAAGCACTTTATTGCAATTATTATTTTAAAATTCAATATCTCAACTTCTATACATTGGATTTTCGTCAATTTGGCCTTGTTTTGTTTATAATATAATAATCTATTTTTATAAACCTGTGTGGAGTATTTTTGTGGTGTATTCATTGTGTTACTTTGTGTGTGTGTGTTGCACACATACTTTAGACATTGCCTCTTTAGATAAGCCTGACTGCTCTGTGCCAAACTGCCAGAGGGTGAGCACAGGTTTTCTTTTAGTGTGTATCTAGCTTACCATGACTAGGACTGTGGCTTCTGTTTGAACAGGGTGCATAGCTTTGCCAACCAGAACCCCAATTTCTAACATTGGTGAGCAGCGGCGAGGATAGGACTTATTTTTGAGCAACACCATATAGTAACTCATTGTTCACTACAACTCTGTACTGAGACCATTACGAGTTTCAAATTCTCTTGTTTTCTCTCAAATTGGAAATTTTTCTAAATTTGACTCCTGCTCCACCTTCATCAATTTGGGACTCTTTTTGTTGTTGGACTTGTGATACCTTGCCAGGAAGTCCATGGATCTTACCTGCCTAGATTATTACACTGGGAGTGAGCTGAGGGAGTTCTGCATGGAGAGGAGGCTGAATGTGGGCAGGAAAGCTTCAACAGCAGACCTACAGATAGCTCTCAGAGCCTATGAGGAAGTCAGGAGCTGCAAGCAACAACAGAGGATGAACACCATGAGCTGAGGGCAGGGTGCAGTGTATATACTAGGGGCTGACACATATGGTGTTGGACATCAACAACATTGAGAGCTACAGCAAGGCTGAGCTGAGGAAGTTGTGTAGAGAGAGGGGACTGAGAATCCCAAAGGGTGAACCAAAGTTGGAGTACCAGTTCGCACTTAGAGCATGTAAGGGCGTCCACGGAATGCAATCTGAACCACCAGAAGACTCTGAAAAGGACTACATTAGTACTCTAGACAAGGCAGAACCCTGGTTGTACCTCACTTCAGAATCAGGGCCCCAAGAGGGCTGTGGTCCTGAGAAGGAGGGAGAGGAGCAGAAAAAGGGCTGGACAAATGCTACAGAAGAGAGAGGGGAACGCACAGAGAGTGAGTCCCCTACTGGATCCTATGCTGGGATTAGTGTCTCCTACCAAACCCTGTCCCCTGAGGAGCTCAAGGACAGGCAGGCTGACAGGGACCTGAGGCTTCAGCTGGCCCAACTGGCTGCAGAGGAGAGAAAAGCTGAGGCTGAAAGAGCCTTGGAGGAGAAAAAGGTCTGTGGGCAAATTAACTAAGTCTCAAGGAGCTTGAAATCAGAGTCCTGCAGCTAGGGTTCAGCAGTAACAATATTGATGGCAGCAAAACTACTGTGTCCAGTGCTAAAGATACAGTCCACATATCCAGAGACTTGGTGCCTAACTTCAAGGAGGTGGATGACATACACCAGTGGTTTCAGGCATATGAGGTAGCTCAAGAGGTGCACAGGATCCCTGAGGAGGATTGGGGAACTGGCATATGGTGGTGGGAGTGTTGCCCCACTGGCCCTAGAAGAGGGGGACAGGTTGAGGTATACCCCCATGAAAGAGGCCCTGGCTAAGAAGTATGAATTCACCCCAGAAGAGTGTAGGTTGAGATTCAGGGGCAGTCAGAAACTGTTTCACCAGTCTTGGGAGGACTTTGTGGGGTACTTTTGCAGAGCACTGGATGGTTGGGTGAAGGGTGGCATTGTAAACACTTTTGAAGGGCTGTACAATAGATTGCCAGAGAGCACATGCTCAGTTATTGTTTTACAGGACTATGCTAACACCTGGTTGAGTGTAAGTTCTCTGACCCCAGGAAACTTGCAAAGGAGGCAGACCTTTCTGGGTGAGTACCAGAGTGTCTGAAAAGGCATTTGGAAGTGAACCTGAGGGGATTGGCTCAGGTTCCCCCTAACTGAGGGCGGGGGAGGTTCACAGTAACCCAGACAGGTCCCAGTATAGTGGGTGGGTAAAAGATCCCTTCTCAGAGTAGAAGGAGAGGTGGGGGTGGGCGGAGATCCAGGGTGCCCTATTTACTGAATCACCGCTGATGCAGCTTGGTGAGCTCATCGCATCCCCCTGACAGCATGGCACAATCAAGCGCATCGCTGGACGCCTCTTGACTCCAGCACCCGTCTTCGGAACTGACGAATCGCCTTCACTGCATGGATAAGATCGACAAATCTCACTGCTTGCGACCAGGAAAGGTACTTTGTTCCCCGGGGCCTCTGTGGGTCCTGTAGCCATCTGGCACGCCATCGCGGTCGGCCCGAACTTTGATTTTGCCCCAGTCCAGTAAGACCTAAAGTAACTTTTTTAGCGCTACTTGTTTCTAAGCTCTTTATTGCATTTATTCTTTTAAAATTCAATATATCAACTTCTACACAATGGATGTTTGTCGCTTTGGTCTTATTTTGTTTATAATATAATAATCTATTTTTATAAACCTGTGTGGAGTCTTTTTGTGGCGCATTCATTGTTACTCTGTGTGTATCTGTGTTGCACAAATAATTTACACATTGCCTCTTTAGATAAGCCTGACTGCTCTGTGCCAAGCTACCAGAGGGTGAGCACAGGTTATCTTTTAGTGTGTATCTAGCTTACCCTGACTTGGATTGTGGCTTCTGCTTGCACAAGGTGCATACATTTGCCAAGCAGAATCCCAATTTCTAACAGGGTAACACTTCTGGGGAAAGGATGGGAGATTCCCTGAACTTCAAAGGAACCCCTTCTCTCACGTCCTCCGTACATGGAGTATGGTCTACTACAAAGGACCTTAGAAGTGCTTTAAAGAAGCCTGTCAATTCATGTTGTTGTATCGGGCTCACTCCAACATACATCTTAGGTACAATTTCAGTGTGGGAAATCAAAATGGATTCCTAGGTGGCTACATGTAGCACACAAACTGTTCACATCATACCATACATGCATAAGTTACACACATATGAACTACTTCTCACATGGAGGGACTTGGTTACAGGGGACTGACAGAGCCATTCAAATCCACAGGAGAGGTCAGAAGGCATTCCTCTCTTTTTGGTAAGTGGTAGAAAGGCCTGTCATGCCAATATAAGCTGTTGGTGCCACCACTGTCAATCCACTGTCTGATGAGCAGACAGTAGTAATGATCAGTGAAGGAGGGCACACATGTTTTTCCACTCCAGGCCACAGACCCCAGCTTTGTATCGCATGCTGTGTCACAGGGAGCCCTCCGTGCAACCCCAGATTGTCAGGTGTGCTGAGGAAAAAAATAAAAAACTAACAGTAACTCGCTATGAGGAACTCAAGGCAGGCGTGCACACTATCTTGAGCAATGAGAGGGACCTTTTCCAGTCTAACAATATATAGCGATTATCTGAAATCACTGCCTGGCTTTCCTTTATACTGATCTGATGGTATTTTAAATAGTCAGTGAGTTAATGCGATAAAAAAACTGAAAAACGTGATTCAAGTCTTTGGCTGAACAAATGTCACTTTGAATTATACAAACACATATTTTCAAGAGAGCCACTGCTGATAGGATAACTAATTAGTATAGCTGACAACTCAGAGCAATATTAAAATGGAGCAACTGTCTATCATGTAATAAATCAAAAACAAGTGTACATGAGCCACATCAAAGTGGAAAAAAGAAATAGGGGAATGTAAATCAGAAATAAATAAAAATACATTGCAGTGGATTCCTTTTAAAAACTGGTGAATTTTGTGAACTGAAACATGAGAGAAGTTTCAGAGTTAAAAAAAGGCCATTATAAAAGAATTGATGTGGGTATAATCATAATGATCACTCTGAGAGCCAACCAATAATACTTTATTGTCAGAACCCTTTTCTGAGGGCCACTAGGCAAGCAGGGGTTACTGGGCCCAACCGTGGGGGTTGAGGTCTTTTACTCCTGATGCCCTGAGGCTTGACTTACTATGGGCTCTGAGTAGCTGGGCCAAGTGTCCCTTCTGCACTTGAGTCTCAGGGTGTGTGTTGTCCGAGCAGTCCAAGGCTCCCTCAGGGAAGAGATGTGGATACAGGATAGTGAACATGGACTCACAACTCAAAATGCATGCTGCAGCAATAAATTATTGTCCAGCCAAATACTCACTTCCAGGCTAACTAGAAGCAAGTTCCCCCGGGGCCTACAGGCCCAACATCAGTCTTAGCTGCACCGGCAGGCGTGGAGCAACTGGAGTTCCAGAGCACGCCCCATCTGCAGGCACTCGAAGAAGCTGCAGCTGAGTTTATGTGAGTCTGCTGCCCATGTAGCTGCACTCAGTAGGTGTAAAGAATCTCACTTGTGGTTGCACTCACGAAGCATCCGGGGGTTCTCTACGGCTCCTCCTGTGGGGTAAGTGTCAAGTTCATCTCGCAGTGAGCTTGGTTGAAATGATCCTGCTGCGGGTTCTTCACCTGTGTGATGGTGTGCAGGTGCTTTACGGTGTCCTCACTTGTCTGGCAGTGGGTTGCAGATCTGGTTGCAGTTCTTGATGCTCCCGATGACACTCTCTGGCATACAGGGTTTCTGTATCTCACAGTACATGGGCTCCCACCCGATCATACAGTGGAGTCCTTGGCGGTGACCTCTCCTAACATGCGGGGTCACAGCCCTCTACCGCACAAGGCTATGGCCCTTACAGCATAGCAGTGTTTTTCACGTCGTCCCCTGAAGGGTTGCTGACTTGGCACTATGCAAGGGTTCTGCCTGATCAGCACAGTGCGGCACAGCTAACTTCACAGCGACCCTTCTCTGGAATGCGGGCGTCACTGACTCTGACTCTATCAGTGCAGCAGCCATTTTCCTACACCTCTCAGAGAGAGTCCACTTGACTGGGCTCCCCAGTGGACCTCGCTCCTGCCATCGCTCTCCTCTTCCCCACAGGTCATACTGTTCTTGTCAAGCAGGCAGCTGCTGGTGCTTGAGGCTTCAGGGCAGGTTGTCTTGGATTTCCTGGGTGATGTCCCCTCACTCAGCAGGGAGACTAGCAGACCTTGGTTCCTAGTACTAGTCACAGGCAGAAGTCTTGCAGGGCTTCCGATCTTCACACAGCCCATCTGACTAAGTGGCAGATACAATTTTGGGGGTCTTAAACTCCCCTTCTTATAGTCCATTTCCAGACACCAAATGTGGTTTAGGGTCTGAGTTGTCAAAGTTTTATATTGTGGTTCTGCTTCTTTTGAAGATTCCACTCCTATGCTCTCTCTTTCTCTTGAAATGAAGGAGCGACTCCAAAGCTGATGGTCCTACAACACAGGTCATGGGAGTGACTAGAGTTTACACCTGGATGTCTGTCCCAGTGATATGTGAATCAAAGATTATTCCTGGGCTATTGTTAGCCCAAGGCTCCAGCCCTACTCTTTATGATTCTCTTATAAGCCCAATCTCTTTCCTGAGATGTGCCCAGGCCCCTTCCTTGTGACCTCTCACTGAATCAAATAGCACCCTTTGAACTGTACATGTGAAGCCTAGCACCCCCCTCTCCAGTGTGTGTCCCACACTCCCAAAATGGAACCCAGGGCCCTCAATGTGTTGTACCATTCGCAAGGACACATACACCCAATGCATGTATACAACGTACACAAACTGCACAATACTGTATCCTCCATGTACTGTAAAGCTGCTAAGCACAAATACATTCAGCACATGCATTCACCAGGCACACACTCTACAGCACTGTATCTCTCATGTACTGTACCACTCATAGGCACACATACATCCAACGCATGCATTCACCATACACATGCTTCACAGTACTACATCCTTCATGTATGGTCCCACTCGTAGGCACACATACATCCAGCACAAGCATTCCCTATGCATGCATTGCCTAGTACTGCATTATCCTTGTATTGTACCCTTCCCAGGCACACATACACCCAGAGCTGATACATCACTTCTGTGCTGTGCAGCACTTCACAACAATCCAATGCAGGCAAGGGTGAGTTAAGCACACTGAAGCAGAACTTTAAAAATGAGTGAGACTGTAGGCCTCACTCTAGTGACACAGGTTAAAAAGGACTCATTTACTCCTAAGGATCACTATACTATACAGTATGCTCCCACCACCGCGCTCGTGCTACTTAACTCCTGGTGTAGGCAGTAGCCTTGCACCACTATGAGTATAGCGCTTTTGGTTCCCTTCCTGGTCCAACAAGACCCCAATCCATGAGACGGGTCTATGTCATGGTGCACATGCATGATCTGTGTTTGCCTATGACAACAAAAATCAGCATTAGAGATCCAGACATCAGTACAGTTTAGCACTCAGGGCAGGGACCATGCAGAGGACTTTTCCACCCCAACAAATACCAAACACAGATGCCTTCTTTACCTACAAAAACATTTAATCCACTACATAGTCTTCCAGCGCATCAACAATATTGGTGTCTATTTACTATTCTTAACTCCCCATCTACCTACCTAGAGTGATGTTGATGTTAGATCAATGTAGTGGGTGCAATATTTTTGTCACATGATTTAATGCATTAGTTATAGCGGGGTCTACCTGGACTGCCATGGAATTTTTAAGTAACACCGATGGTGGTCCCTTTGGCATTTTGACTGAGATCCACCATTTGACATTGATGTATCTGTCATGATAGTGATGGAAACATTACTGTACCAACACTTATACTAACAGTGGCAATAAGAACCTGATTTAAAAGAAAACATATATCTGGGATGCAGATATTGCTTCTTGCCAATTTGCATGTCTGAATATTGTCATAAAAAAGCATGTCTGGCAGAAATACTGTATCATCAATATCCCTTTAGGATGTATGTTTTGTATTATTCACCCCTGTGTAACCATATTTTTGTATTTAGGACACAATATTTTGTTAGAATATTCTGCTACCATACTATTTGATTAATACTGGGAGGCACCCTTGAATACTGGGAAATGCATGTTTGATAGCTTTCTGTACAGATGGTAATATCTCAAACTCTATTATGTTAGTTATCATTGTGAGGCCTACTCTCCTTGGGATTGATTCATTTCAAGGTCAGGAATCATGTTTTACATCAAACCCTGAGGGTTTATGAAAAGAAAGCCATGTCAGCTCTACTGTATGGGTGTCCAGCTTGGAGTCATTCAACTGCTAAACAGTACTCATACTGGCTACCTTCCTCCAGCTTTCACAGTGTAACTAGCAGCAGGCGTTATACCTTCATTTACAAAGGCCAAGTTAAACCAAATACTGAAATAATTTAAATACAAATTAAAGGGTTGACTTAATGAGAAAATACATATTGGGTCGCACCGAATTTCAGATAGACAGGTGACATTAGGTCATAATGCATTATGCTATGGTAAGAGGACCTGAGGTGCAAAGAATGGAATTCTATATCAAGTGAATGTGACTGTCTGATGCAAGGTGACGAAGACACTACGTACCGTTTACATTGTTTATATCCAATGACAAATTTCTCAGACTAGAGGAATAATCCATTGAAACCTATTTCCATTGGAGCAAATTTAAGAACTGAAAATGAAGTTATGAATTGTGTGATGCTGTATGAGCTATATAGTCAGGTTTGCACAAGGACTTTTATTTTGTGCCTGTACTTTTATTTGAGGTCTATCAACTTTGGCCAGAAACTAATACATCATGCTCTTTTATTGTGTGCCAATTTCATATTCAGGCTAAATCTTGTTCAAATTATCAATATGGGCACAATGCAAGGGTTGTCATTGGTCTCTGCTTCGAACCACATGGTTTCCAATACACTCAGAATCCTATAGTATGAGGTTTCAGTTGAACTGCTTCCATGAATCCTTTCTAAAAAGGCAGTAAGGCTGTTCCTTGGTTCTACGGGATGCCAGCATGTAATAGTGTCGTAAATTGAGGATTTTCTTTTGATGGAAATGAACTACATTTTCCTATAATTTGGTTACATTTCAACTGTTATATTGTTTACTGTTGCCCACCATAGAGTAAATGAACTGTATATAGAAACTGTAACTTGCTGATTTAATAACAATCTGGAGAGGCAAACTAAAAACAGTGGTTTTGTCATGGTGGAAACAATGGAAAACACACATGTTGCTCCTATGCTATGTTATGTCAATTTGTAGAGGCATCAATTGCCCGGGAGAGTATCTATGTGCTTGTGCACATATGTATGTGTGTGGTCCCTGCATAACTATTCGAAGAGCCAGATCTTCAGCTTCTTGAGAAACTCAGGTAGTGAGGAGAAGGCTCTGATGTGTTGTGGGAGGTTGTTCCATCTTTTGGATGCAATGTAAGAGAACAAGCTACTTTCTGCTCTGATTTTGTGAATACGAGGTGTGTGCAAGGGGGAGTGAGGCTGTGCAGGTGCTTTGAAAGTGCATGTGGCCGTTGAGGTATGTGGGTCCCGTGTTGTGAATGTGTGTGTGAGGAGTTTGAATTGGCTCTGCTTGTGAATGGAGAGCCAGTGGACCTCACTCAGGTAAAGTGAGATGTGGGTGCGGCAAGGAAGGTTGAGTATGAGTCTTGTGGTGGCATTATGGATGGTCTGAAGTCTGTTCAGGAGTTGCTTGGAAATTCCGGTGTACAGCTCATTGCCATAGTTGAGTAGGCTTGTGATGAGTGCTTGTGTGACGGTTCGTCTGGTGTTCTGTGAAAGCCGCTTAAAGATTTTTCATAGCCTTCGTGGGAAGTGGAAGCAAGCGTAGCTCAATGCGTTGACTTGTACCATCATGTTCAGCCTGGCCTCCAGGATGATCTCCAAATTTCTGGCATTGTCAGTGGGTGTTGGTATGGAGCCCAGTTCTGTTGGCCACCATTTGGTGTGCCACTGGGAATTGTCAGTTCAGTTTCAAGCAGTTGGTTCTCATCCATTCCGCTACCAGGGTCATGCAGTTGGTGAAGTTGGTTCTGGTGGTGGCTGTCTTGTCCATCAGGAAGAGGATGAATTAGGTGTTGTCTGCGTAGGAGATGATGGTGGTACCTTGAGACCTGAGGATATTGGCAAGTGGGGCCATGTAGACGTTGAACAGGGTCAGGCTGAGGGATGAACCCTGGGTGACTCTGCATACAAGTTTCTTTGCCTTGGATGTGAAAGATGGCAGTCTGACTCTTTGGGTCCTCCCTCTGAGGAAGGACCAGATCCAGTTGAAGGCTGGTCCTTGGATACCACACTTGTAGAATCTTCTTTTGAATGTGTTGTCGGAGACTGTGTCAAATACAGTGGAGAGATCAGAATGAGGTGGCTGTTTCTCCTCGGTCAAGGATGGTCCTGATATCATCGGTGACTGTGATGAGTTTGGGTTCTGTGCCGTGGTTCTTTCGGAAGCCTGATTGTATGTTGTCCAGCAGGTCGTGGAGCTCAAGGTGACTTGTGAGCTGTTTGTAGATGGACTTTTCAATTACTTACTCCCTGTGTAGGAAAGCATGGATGCTGGGAGTTGGCCAGTTGGCTTGGTATGGCTGAAGGTTTCTTGAGGAGGGCGCTGACTACTTCATGCTTCCTTGTTTCGTAGTGAGCATAGCTGGGGTAGCTGGACCCCAGTTTGACCTTTTCTTTGCCCTCACTGTTTGTTTGCTGTTCATTTAGCCCTCCCACTTAGCAGCGCCTGTGGCCATCCCCCCTCACGCCCCTTAACCCACCTTCAGATGTCAGGCTACAAAGCTGGCCCTCAAGCGTGTCCGCGCAGCTGGTGCGCCGAAGGCACACCAAAGGCAAGTCCATCCGCGTTCGGATAGCGCCAGCACCAGCCACTCTGCTGGGTTGGATTCAGATGCACTACAACCGTTGCTTAATGTTCAGTACTCTAGGGACTCTCTCCTGAGCTCAAACCACAAGGTAAGAGGTGCACTGGTCCATGCTATGACCCACAGGTTGCTCATAGTTTGTCTTCTTGCTCCCAGTGCGAACTTACTTATCTCAATCTCCCAGCGTATAATACGAAGACCCATACCTCCACTCCACTATTGTATGGCACACCAAGATCGATAGTCTCATGCGTGCTTATAAATGCGAGATCTCTGGTAAAAAACATAATTGCATTTCGTGAATTTTTAGAAACCCACCAGATAGAACTGGCCTTCGTTACTGCAACGTGGGCAGATGCCTCGTCGGACCTGGATTTGTTTCTGTCCCTACCCACAGGAATTAAAATCCACAGATTGGATAGAGTAGGGAAAAAAGGCAGCGGAACAGCGATGCTTCTCAGAACTGGCCTTAAATCGTGTTTCGAAGCCCTCTCCGAAGCCATAGACTGCGAGGCATTGGTTTTCAAGATTGAACTGAACAGCCAATACTCATTCAATGGAATACTACTCTATCGCCCACCCAGGACTAAAGCCTCATTCATTGATAATATCGGCCACCTCCTAGAATGTAAGGCTGAATCCTCCAATTTCTCTATTCTAGGAGATTTCAATTCTTACCTGGCAAATATTAAGGACCATGACACAGAAACTCTCCTAGATCAGATGACCAATGCTGGATTAAGCCAGATAGTAAAGGGCCCTACTCATAATGCAGGGCACTGTCTGGATGTTTTTTTTCCCGGATAATCCCAACTTAAGATGGACTAGTTCTCTTCCTCTAACCCGGTCCGACCATAATGCAATTTTGTTTGAAATCTCACTACTACATAAAACACTTGTTAAGCATCCTGAGAAGTCAGTCAATAGCCGTCCCTGGAATAGGAGAGAATCCAAGCAACTTAAAGCATTACTCAATCAATCCCTCCCTGAGACTAGACCCAATCTCGACCAAGCGGTGGCTAATTACCACTCTTGGCTTGAATCAGCAACAATGCTATTAGCTCCCCTGAGCAATCATCAGCAATCCAGGTCTTTTCCCCCTGAACCCTGGTTCAATGATGCACTGAAAGCTCAGAACATGTCGGCGACTCGAAAGAAAATGGAGATTAAACTATAATATGCATGACAGAATCAAATATATTCAAGTCTACAAGAGCTTAATCCTGAAGGAAAACGCTTTTTACTATACAGAGAAAATTAAAGCTGCCAATGGTTGTTTCAAAGTATTATTTGCAAGTGTGAAAAGACTCTCTAAATTTGCTGAACCAAAAAATCCTAGAATTAGTCTGCAATTTTGTAACTCTGTGGCCACCTCTTTTCAGGAGAAGGTAAAGTCCGTTTATGACACCTTCCTGCTTCTGGATGGGTGTTCTGCCCAGACCCCATTTCAACAGCAAAAACTACAAGATTCTCTGTCTCTACACTCAGGCCCTGCAACGCCCACTCCAAACATCCTCTCATCATTCACAAAGCTTAATGTAGATCATACCCTGAATATTCTTACCTCCATCAATTCGGGATCCCCCTCTGATCCATGTCCACTGAGAACCATACATTTGTCCCCAGAGACTACAGCCACCTACATTACGCCTCTATTCAATAGAATATTCACTTTGGGACTCTTTCCCAATGAATGGAAAAAGGCCTCCATACTGCCACTCTTGAAAATGCTAAACTTGGACATTAGCGATACCCTTAGTTATAGACCGATCTCGAGACTCCCTTTTCCCTCAAAGGTAGTACAGAAAGCCATTAATATGGAACTAACTATGTTCATCACAAACAACTCCATCCTTGATTCATCCCAATACGGCTTTCGAGTTCACCGCAGTACAGAGATAGCCCTGATTACCGCCACTGAAGAGCTCGGACAAACCTTGGACAGTGGCGGCAGCGCTGCCCTGATCCTTTTAGACCTATCAGCCGCTTTTGATACGGTTAACCACAAACTTTAGGGTGACCGTCTAGCCTCACTTGGGATCAGGGATAAAGCACTTTCCCTGCTAGCCTCCTTCCTATCGGAGTGATCTCAATCTGTTGCTTTGGGTGATTATGTCTCTCCCTCCTTCTCGCTTACCTGCGGAGTCCCTCAGGGATCATCTTTAAGCCCTACTCTGTTTAACCTATATGCCACCCCTCTGGCTAAACTAATAAAAAGTTATGGTTTTGCCCTGGTGTCTTATGCGGATGACACACAGATAATCGTTTCAGTAAACAGCTCATCAAACTCAACAGCAGCCCGTTTTCATGACTGCATGTGTCATATAGGCAATTGGATGCTAGATAATTGCTTAAAGTTTAACTCATCCAAAACTGAGGTGCTACTTTTTGGTAACAGTCCCTCAGTCTGGACAGACAGTTGGTGGCCCTCTCAACTTGGCCCTCTCCCAATCCCAACGAAGAAAGCAAAAAATGTAGGAGTACTCTTCAACACCAAATTGTCATTTGAAGGTCAGCTCAATCACATTACTTCTTCATGTTTCTTTATCCTCAAAGTTCTGAGGAAAATACTCCCCTTCATTCCATTTGACCTACAAAAAACAGTGGTTACCGCACACATATCATCCAGGCTCGACTACTGTAATGCTCTGTTTACAAGCATACAACTGCATCATCAAACTCCAGATAGCACAAAATGCTGCAGCATGACTACTCTCGGGGAATGCAAGATTTGAAACCGCTTCTAAGGCCCTGATGCAACTGCACTGGTTGCCAATTGAAAAACGCATCCAATTCAAGGCCCTATGCATAGCATTTAAATCTCTGCATGGCCTAGGGCCAGAGCAGCTATTGTTATATCTTAAGCCCTACATTCCCGCCAGATCCCTCAGGTCAGCTGTCAGTGGTAACCTTGTCATTCCCAGAGCTAGAAAAGTGAGATAGGGCGACAGAAGTTTCACCGCTATGACGGCAAGGCTCTGGAATTCTATGCCACTAACACTTAAGAATGAAACCAAACTGTTAAGATTTAGAAAGGGCTTAAAAATCTGGCTATTTAGATGCTGATCCTCTGCCAATTCCATAAGGTCTTCTCTGTCTGAAGGTAGTGCCTAGACACCTCTGGGTATATGTAGCACTTTATAAATCTTTCATTTCATTTCATTCCAAGAAGGCGGGGGTAATAGAGGTATTCAGGGTGTGGGTGAGTGCTGTGCTGATTGGTGATGTGCTGAGGTTATAATGTGATGGGGGCAAAAGTCCGATGGGGCCCCAGAGTGGGTCTGCATGATTGTGGCTGTTTTTCTCTGATGAGTGTCTTCCATCTGATCAGGTAGTTGTGTTGATTAGTGATGGGCAAGTGGTGATGAGTTTGTTGGGATCTGTTTGGTGCACAAAGGCCGTGGATGTGGTGAAGTCTTTGATGATTAAGATGATTTCTTTGCTGCTGTTGGAGCTCCCTTTGATACTTTCAGCCAGAACTCTTCTCTTGTTTTCTCTTAGTTGCTGGTGGTATTGTCTGAGTGCCTCTTTGAAGGTGGTTCTGTCTGTGTCTTCGTGGCTGGCTCTCCACTTTCTCTCTAGCTGTTTGCAGTATCTTTTGGTGTCCCAGATGTCCTTTGTGTACCAATTGGCTTTCTTGTTGGATCTTCTCTGTTTGTTGAGTTTGATGGGTGTGAGGGTGTCTGCCCAGTTCTTGATCCAGTTGTTACAGTTGTCAATGTCCTTGTTGATGTTGTTCACAGTGTTAGGTAGGTCTGTGTGGAGCACGTTGAGCCATTCTGATTCTGAGACTTTGCTCCAGCTGTGGCTGGGTAGGTTGATGTTGGTGGATGCATTAGTCTCTGGTGTGTTGATTAGGAAGTGTATTATGGAGTGGTCAGTCCATGAACTGGTGAGGTTGAGTTGAACTTAATGTCGCTGAAGGTGGTGAAGATGGGGTTCAGTGTGTGTCTGGTGATGAGTGTGGGTTCTGTAATGAGCTGGGTTAGTCCGATCTTGTTTAGGCAATCCAGGAGTGCTGTGGAGCAGGAGTCAGTTCTGTCTTCCAGGTGGAAGTTGAGGTCTCCAAGGAGTACATAGGCTTTGGTGACGATGGTGAGGGGGCGATAAAGTCTGTGATGTGGTTAGTGAAGGTAGCTCGTGGTCCCGGTGGTCAGTAGATGAGGGTTCAGTGTAGGCTAATTTGAAGCTTGAAGAGTAGATGTTCCCTAAATGGAGTGACGTTCGCTGTGGTGATTGAGCAGATGATAGAGTCTTTGTAGATAATCACAAATCCCCCTCCTGGCTTCTTATGGGGGTCCTGTTGTGCAACCTTTTAGACTGCTGGGATTGCCTTGGCAATGTCGAGTGCTTAGCTGCTCATCAGGTCCCAGATTTTGGTTCCATGTGTGCTGAGTGTGCGGGTCTTGAGTAGCATGCATGAGAGTGAGTTTTGAAGTGCTGGTTTGTCTGGGCAAAGGCAAAAGCGAAGGAGCGAGAAATGGTGTGGCAAGGGTAAATGGCAGGAGAGTCGGTAGCGGGAAAATGGTATTGAATAGCGTGGAATGGCATTAACCTACTCTATGAACACGTCCTATTATAAACAGTTGAAAATTATGTTGCAGTTAGTGTTGCATCTTCTCCTCCTCTTGTCCAATCATCTTTCAGGGCTCTTCCTGGGAACAGGTTCATTCCTCTCCTTCTTACATGAATACAATAGATCACAGACATTAATCTTCACGTGCGCAACTTTGTTATTTTAGTTTAAACTACACATGAGGATTTTTACATACAAAAACATCTTTTTCCACAAATGAGACTGCATCTCTAACCTTCTAATAAAACAAAATGTATGTAAGCTAACAATGCGCTATGTAGAAATCGAGACATCTGCAGTAACAAGACAAAACAATTTATTCAATATCACCCTTTGGAAAAAAAACAAATATGTTAAAAGAGGTCATGTTAGTTTATGTGCTGCGTTCTATGTGTGGTCATTCTTCATAATTCTACTAAATGATAAAATCTGAACAAGCATTTCAAACCTTCCTTTGCTATAAGTAGAAACATTTTGCAGAGTTATGTGAAACATCTATTTAATAAAAACATGATCATAGAAAGGTCAACAATTAAACATTTGATGTGTGTTTCACCACATTTTAGTCAAACTATTTGTTAAGCAAAGCTGCTTTTAACATTTTGAGGCCTAGTCTGAGTAAGTATAGCTATCTACTACATTTTTGCACATTTTAAACATATTTTTGTTCATTTAAATCTGCACGTTAATTTCACATATATTTTTTTCTATATTATTTAGTGTTTTGTTAAAAACACCTGTAAGAACCAGGCCTTTTTTTGCAGATGACCCCCCACTTTTTGCCCCATTTGGACTACTAGATGCTGTTTTTTTAATCTGACAGTGCACTGAAGCCGGCTAACCAGGCCCCAGTGCAAGTGTTCTCTCCCTAAAACTGATATGTGTGAATTGGTAACCCCAATTGGCAAAGGACTTTAACCGCCTTATAATTCCCTAGTATATGGCACCAGTGGTACCCCGGGCATGGGTTTTAAAGGGGTCACCAGGGCCTGAAACACTGTTCGTGCTACCCTGAGTGACCCAAGTAAACTACTGACAGCAGGTCTGCCATTGCAGGTGAGAAGGAGAGACATCCGCGGGGAAAGGAACAAATAGAATTAATGTGCGCAGGGCGTGACTCGTGGTCAGAGCGTCAAAGGCGCTCGTATGCATGGAAAATGTAGTCCCATGATGCGGGGACTAACGTGGATAAGGTTGTTAGTATTCCCATATATTTTTCTTGTTAGGAGAATACAAATGTGATGTCTTGTGTGGAGACATTACAGAACGGAAAAATAGTTGTCTATGGAAAAGTGAAATAATCACTCGAAGGTAGCATGCTCCTGGCGTTGCTCCAGTGATAGCAGGTGTGTGCTAGGAATCTTGGGACATGTAGTCCTCATAATATGGAGGCAGCGAAGATAGAGGTACAGAGTATGCCAAAATGTGTGAAGTGTAGGCAGCCTCAAATGGTGATGTGCTGTATCGAGAAAGGTGCTGTCTCATGTAAACAGGCTAGCCTAGTATTAGTCTAAGCACAAATCTCACGAAGTGGGCGATGTGGTTTCCATAATGCGAAGATGTAGGGGATACCATAAAAAAGGGGGTTTCGAGGATATCATAAAAGAGGGGGCTCGAGGTATGCCCACCTAAGTGTAATATGTGTGAACTAGATTTTCCAGTCCAGTATGAGAGAGGGGGAGAAGGTAAAGTCTCAATCGGACAGAGACAGCTCCTTTCTTGCAGCAAAGAGACAGCTCCGAACGGAGGGACTGACATACACATTAATGTTTCCAGAGCACCTGAGAGTGACTCATAGCCAAAAAACATTGGGGCTTATTTACAAGGCCCTTGCGCCACTTTTGCGTCATTTTTAACATGGGAAGAGTGACGCAAAAGTGGCGCAAGGGGCTTGTAAATCGGCCCCATTGTTTTTTTGACACCCCCGAGTCTGTCTGGGACTAGTTGGAGACACAACGTCCAAATGCCCATCGGCCCCCTCCCCGGGAACCACCTCATAGACCTGCTCAATTACCACCTCGGCGCTGGACCCCTCAGGTGCCCCCATCCAGAGCTGCCCCTTCTCCTCGGCAGGTGCTGGAGGAGCGGCGTGCGGTGCTGGCCAGCATGACTTTGTCCAGACAGCAACAACCCCATCAGCTCCCAACCAGCGTGTCTACCAGCGCAGCCTTAGACTCTGACTCTAATACAAGCATAGCCCTCTTTCCCATCGTGATGCCGGAAATTGGGGACATGGTGATTTGACCTCCCTATCTACCTTGCCTCTGGCCCTGATGTATTATCCTTTCCTCACAAAACATTCAGCTGACAGCTATGGCCCTCCACGTCACCTCGGACTTAAGTATTGTATTTAATATGTTATGCTGCACCACTTTGTGGGATTCTTCCTGGGACGCCCGGTGGGTAAGTTGTGTTTATTACGCTATTGCTGTGGATTGTCCTACATTGCAAATTCAATGAGCCGTTCTCCAGAGCGATTGCTTCATTTTATGCTCTGTTGAGTTATGTTTACAATTTTGGTCAAATGTATGTTCCACGCTGGACCTACTATTGGAGTTTGATTGTTGTTTTTTACCTTCTGCCACACATTTTGTGCTCCTGATCCATAGGAGGTCTGATGGGAGTTTTTATTTGTTATGTTTTCTATTACCCTGATCTATGTCGACAGTGGTAGTCACCTTTAAAGTCTTAACGTAGGTTCAATGCCACTATATCCATTCTCAGCTCAACCACAGTAAAGTCCATAGAGTTTATTTACAAGAGACCCACCTCTCTGCAGCTGAGTCCCTTAAACCGCAGATGAAATGGAGGGCACAACTGTTCCCTACTACCAAGTCTGCCTTTGCCCGTGGAGCAGGAATCTGGGTGCGAGCAGGTGTACTATTTGAAGCTGTGGAAACTAGAATAGATGCCAATGGCCGCTATGTGCTTGTCAATGGGAGACTGGACAGTAGACAACTGATACTATGTAGTGTTTATGCTCCTAACACATGCCTTTTTATTACATCTTTTCTCCCTGTTGACTGACTGGTCTCACCTTCCCTGGTTGATTGGAGGGGACTTCAACAAAGTCATGGACACACATCTGGATCTCGCCCACCCTCCTCTTCCCAGTGCTCCTTCATTCAAACAGGCAAGGGTGCTGCGTGACTGAGTATCGGGGTGGTCCTTAATCGGCACATGGAGGGAAATTAATGCAGGAATGAGGGAATATTCATTCTATTCCCCTCCACACAAATTGCACTCCCGTCTGGTCCACATATTATGCCCCTCACATATGCTTGTGGATATCACTGACTCCACCGACCTCGGTAAAACCCTGTCCGATCACAACCTCTTCGAGCTTGTTGAATCCTGGGGCCAGATCCCTCCCCCAGTCCCCGCGTGGCGATAACAGCCTCAACATTTAGAGGATATAGTATTCAAAGACACTTTGCAACAGCCATTACAAATTACTTGCAGAAAAGACTGGCACTGCCTCCTCACTGATGATAGAGTGGAAGAGCTTCAAAGTAACCATACATGGGGCATCCATATCTACTGTAGTGTGGGCACGACATTCGGTACTGAGCGACATCAAATGCGCTGAAACCCAACTTGGGGTACCTTATTCGCGAGACAGGTCATGACAAACTCTCACACGGACAATCTCCAGGAGTGTCTCATTCAATGTGCAGAAATGTTAGAGAACCTGCAGGTCATCGATTATAGCTCATACACCCAAAGGTTACATACTGAAGGTGTCAAAGCAGGAGCAATTGTAGCTCGGATGATTCATCCACAGTTAACCCCTAGCCCCATTCACTCAGTGTGCAAACCCAAGTATACCCACTGCACCACTCAAGTGGATATCAAAGAGTTTTTAGGGACTATTACTCTTGTCTATTTGGCCCTCGCTATCCCCCACTGCCATTGCAACATTCCTCAACAGCCTGCAGCTGCCCCAGGACACGGTGTCCCTTCGGGCAGAGTTACGGGCCCCTCTGACGCAAGACGAAACTCGCAGTGCTATACCTGAACTCCCCCGCAGTAAACTCCCAGACTAGATGGCTTACCCATCAAATTTCATGCCACTTTTGCATCCTGCTTGCTTCCCAACCTAGAAACATTATACAAAATGTCGCTGGAGACTGGCTCCCGTTCTGCCCACAGTTCGCCAAGAACTAGTCACGTCCAGGTATAAACCAGGCCGTGACTCAAAGGATATGTATCTATCTGGCTCTGTCCTTAATAACAACCGAACATAAGATATTGAGCAAGGTGCTGGTGAGGCGGCTGCTCCCAGTCCTGCCAGACTTGATGCACACCGATCAAAATGGGTTTGTACCAAGCCATAGCACCTCCTTAAATATCCGACGTCTGTACCAGGTCATGGAGGTGGCGAAGGCCCATTATCCCACTGCAGGAGGCCTCTCCCTTGACCTCCAGCAGGCGTTTGACACTCTGGGATGGGAGTACATGTTCGCCATATTAACTAAGTTCAGGATTCACCCAGCCAATATTAGCTGGGTCAAACTCTTATACACAGATCCCACTGCAAGAGCATGGATGGGCCCACAAATATCCCCCTGTCTCCGCTCCTCTTCGTACTAGCAATGGAACCCCTAGCACGGAGCATCAGACAGTCGGCAGAAGACTGGTATATATCACAGGGTCCACAACAAAATGCCGTTTCCATGTATGCGGATGATATGATCATATATGCCCATGACCTGACAATGGATCTTATGCTCCTTGACACCCTACTCAATATGTTTGGCAAACTTTCTGGCCTTCACCTTAGTCATGTCAAATCCCATGCTTTTTTTCTTACAGGAGGGCACACTGGGGGACACTATACACATGGGTCTGCATAACTTCCTATAGCTCCACACACCTTCTGATATCTCGGCATACAGATATATAGTAGATCTGTTAGATGGAAACCTAAACAAGGCCATCTTTTCACTACGCCCACAAATACGGTTTTGGAACACTTTGCCGCTCTCCATGGCGGGACGTTTGGCACTCTCCAAAATATTAATATTACCCTGTCTCTTATATTTTTTTGTCAACTTACTGGAAGTAGTTCCTGCACTATACTTCAGGCTACTCAACTCTTTACTCATTAATTTGGTAAAGCGCACAGGTAGATGCAGAGTGAGCCTATCCAAACTGCATCTTCCATCGGAGAAGGGTGGTATTGGTGCCCCTGACTTCCAGGGTTACTGTTATGCGGGTCAATTACACTGGTTATCCTATTGGCTAGCAGACTTTCACCTAATGGAAATTGACTACACTCTGCGAATGCTATGTATGGGAAAACTGCATACACTACTGCTGCCTGGTGCATTGCACCCCTGGCCTACCATTATTACTGACTAACGCACTCCCATATTGGAAACATGCCCTTAAATACACAACTGCCCCCACACATTATGCCCCAACATACCACTTTGAGGGCTGCCATCCCCGATGGGTCCTCTTACATCCCGCCAGTTGGAACTCTGGGAATCTGCAGGGATATGTACACTGGGTGACATGTTCGCAGATGCAGAACTCGTGCCGCACCATGACTTTATTACAAAACCATGGACTGTCCCGCTCCCTGTTTTTGATCCACGCCAACATCTCCCACTATGTTGGCACACACTGGGCGTTAACTGGATCAGAACCAGATACACACACCTTCATCCAAGCGATGTACGTAATGGGCACGGGTAGGCACCTAGTAAAATGGCTATATAAAGGCCTGCGCACACACCTGCACATCTGATTGGTGCCCCTACGTGCTTGGTGGGAGGAAGATCTAGGTTGTGCCCTGCATGACAAGGAATGGCACTTCCTCCTTGAATATCCTAGTTTGATCCCCCACAATTCCCGGTTTAAATTCATCCAATTCTCGCTGCTACACAGGCATACTTCACACCCCAAAAACTGCATACACTATTTTCTCCGATTCCACCACACTGCCTCAGATGCCATGCAGACCCCACGGACTTGTTACATATGCTCTGGGAGTGCCCCTCCTTGAGGTGCTGCTGGGTGGATGTTCACTCCGTCTTAGCAGAATTAGCAGGGGCCTCCCACTGGATCACGGCGGAACACTGCCTATTTAGTTTGTTTCCACTCTCCGAGACCTTCAAAACCATGTCACGTTTTGCAGACCTTGCAAACCTCCTCACAAAGCGACAGATTACCAGATGCTGAAAATCCTCCAAAGCCACCCCTGTGGCCAGCTGGCGGGAGAATGTCATACACTGGGGTACGGCAGAGGGTTATGCGCTGCGTAGGGAGGAATTTTGTGGACTCCGCAAACAGCCCATAGCTTCAGTGTGAGATGGCTTACAGGAAACATTTAAGTCTCACATGGACAGTAGTTAGATGACAGCGGGTAGAGAGGGGAGTTTGCCTCATGGATACTGCTGTAGCCTCCGCGGCCCCTCAAATGGTTGCAGTCGCATGTCAGGGCACACATATCACCCTGATGTTGGGGTGCGCATTAGGTCAACCTTGTATACTGTAATCCGTCTCTGTACCCCCAAGACCCTCATATTGTTACCCCTTTCATAGAGTTCCTTGTAGCAGAAGGCTAGCTGGGGTTAGGGCGGGGAGGTATTTAGAGCTACTAAGTTTGAATTGTTACTATATAGGCAATATTGTGCACACATCCTATGTATTCCCGAACATCTCTTGCTAATATATATTGCGTGCTGTGTCACTCCATTTCTTAATGACACAATTGATGATGTACATATCCGTGATGGTCCCAAACTGGACTTTTTCCACTGCTATGTCTACAATATTAGCCATGTATTCCCTTTTGTTTGCCAAAATGTAATAAAGTTTGTTTAAAAAAAAAAGATTGGCTTCTTGGGGAATGCTAGTATACAAAGCCTAAACCTCAAGGATAATGAGTACGTATTCAGCATCTTCTAGTTGGATAGTCTGGAGAACATTCAGTACATCCTTGGTGTCTGTCAGAAAGGATGAAGTCTTCAGCACCAAAGGGCGGAAGAAGGAGTCACAAAACATCGAAAGGGGTTCTGGGAGGGAGTCTATCTCAGATACGATAGGACATCCTGGGGGCGGTATCCGTCCTTTATGAATTTTTGGAAGGGTGTAAAAGCACTGTATCTTCGGTTTCTGTTTCTGCAGGAACCCTGATTCTTTGTGGTGATTCAGCCCATCATCTCTGCTTCATAGGCAAAGGATGTGATTCTTGTTTTCAAGCTTGATATAGGATTGTTAGAAATGGGGGTCTCTAGTTGGCAAGGGTTTGCACCTTTGTCCAAGTAGGGACCCTTCCTTCTAGTCAGAATAAGGGAGCTACACTCCTAAAATAACCCCTGCTCACCCCCTTGGTAGCTTGGCACGAGTAGTCAGGCTTATCCTAGAGGCAGTGTGTAAAGCATTTACACATAACCAATAGTAACACAGTGAAAGCACTACAAAAGGACACCACACTAGTTTAGAAAAATATCCAATATTTTTATATACTCAAAACAAGACCAAAAACGATAAGGAACCCCCACTACAGTACTTGAAAAATAGATACTTTGCAAGATGTCTTCTAAACTGCAGAAATGCCTCAAAAACACAGTTCGTACGAGTCGGTAGCTCCGTCCGGGGCTACCGCGATGCTGAAAACAACAGAGTCTAACAGTTCCAGCTGACTGCGTCGATACAAGCCAGCAAAAGCGTGAACAGACTCAGTAACAGTACCTTTCTTGTTGCGGCTTACACGGAGGTGTGAGCCGGTCGTGGCAGCCGTCGCAGTTGCGTTGCAAAATGGAAGCGGTGCAGGGCGCGGTGTCCTCTCGATGCGGTGCAGGCAGTGGCTCGGTGACCATCGTCCAGATGGCGTCGGTGAGACCAAGGCTTACGGTGCAGGGCGAGAGAGTGCTCAATGCGGTGCTGGCAGGTTGTGGTGCAGGCGACAGAGCCGGTTTGCGGGAGCTTGCGTCGGTTGGCCCAGACGGCTGTGTGGGACGAGGCGGTGCGTCGTGAAACTTTACGAGCGGTACCCACAACCACAATGCGGTCATGGATGTTGAGTCAGCAGCAGCGACAGCTTTGGTGAGACCAGGATGGCGACGTGAAGCAAGGCGGTGCGGACTACAGTGCCCCCAGGTCACAGTGCAAGCAGTGGCTCGGTGGCGGCAGCGTCGGTCATCATCGTCGGTGAGACCAGGGTTGCGGTGCGAGATGCAGGCATTGCGGTCTGCGGTGCCGTCAGGACACAGAGCCAGCGGCGGAGTCGGTTGCGGTTCCCTTCTCTGTGGCAACTGAAACAGCGGTTCCAGAAGCGGTACCCAGAGGTTGGCGAAGTCTTTGCAGTCCCTGAGGCTTCAGAACAGGAGGCCAGTTCGATTTCAGGCCCTTGGAGATACTCAGCACAAGTAAAAAAAGTTCAGTCCAGTTCTTTCACTGCCCAAGGCAGAAGCAGCAACTGCAGGCCAAACCAACAAAGCAACAACACAGCAAAGGGGCAGTACTCCTCCTGGCAGCTCTTCCAGCTCTTCTTCTTGGCAGGTTCCTTGAGTCCAGCGAGCTCTAATGTTTAGGGGTTTGGGCCCTACTTTTTAAAGCCCAAAATCCTTTGTCCTCTCAGGCAGAGGGTGTCTGTGCCCAGCCAGAACCAGTTCTGTCCTCTCTGGTGCAGCTTCCTGGCAGGAGGTGGAGACAGCTTTGTCAGAGGCAGACCAGGCCCATTCAGGTGAAAGGAAATCTCCTCCCCCTACTCTAAATGCAGCCCAGGTCTATTCTGCCCTTCCCTGACCCATCTAGACTCTCTGGAGCCACTGCTCCTCTCCAGCCCCTGTCATCCAAAACCCAGACAGTCAATCCACAAACCTAGCAGAGGCCTACTGGATGGCTGAGCAAAAAAATACCTACTTTCTAAAAGTGGTATTTTCAAACAGAGAATGTAAAAATCACCTTCACTAAAAAATACATCTTTAGATTCTGAGTTCAGGCATACTAAACTTTATTTCTCTACCTTGTTCCCATGGCCAGTTATGTTTATAAGATGTTATAAACAAACTCCCCATTCTGTCCTATGGGAACAGGCAGCCCTGCAATGGTGAGAAACGAAATACACTGAAATTCACCACCAGGACATGTCACACTCATCAGTACATGTCCTACCTTTAACATACACAGCACCCTGCCCACACGGGTACCTTGGGCCTAACTTAGGGGTGACTGACATGTAGAAAAAGGGAAGGTTGGGGCCTGGCAAGTGGGTGCACTTGGCAAGTCGACATGGCAGTACCAGACTGCACACAGGCTCTGCAATGGCTGGCCAGAGTTACATTTAGGCTGCTTGTGTGGGTGGCACAATCTGTGCTGCAAGCCCACTAGCAGCATTTGATTTACAGGCCCTGGGCACATACGGTGCACTGTACTAGGGACTGACTAGTAAATCAAATCAACCAATCATGGAAACACCAATCCATAATAACAATTTACAACAGGAGCACTTGCACTTTAACACTGAACAGCAGTGAGAAAGTGCGCAGAGACTACTAAACCAGCAAAAACAGAGTAAAAAACCGGGAGGTCAGAAAGCAAAAAGTCAGGGAAAACATTCCAAAAGATGCCAAGTCTAACAAGGATCTACCTGGATTATTCTGTAGCTCGCTTTATCTGATAGGAGTCTCAAGCACTCTTCTCTATATATTTTTGTAGGCATAACCACAGCTGTCCTCCTTTGTCAGCTGGTTTGATGGTGATTGTATTGTCATTTGCCAGGGTGTAGATTGCTCGCCGTTCAGCACTGGATAAATTATGAAAGGGATGTTTAGGTCACAATTTTGAAACTTCCTTTAAAACAGCCAGCCGACTCCTGCACCAACCTCTGGAACCGACGCCTGCCAACTCCAGCTCATCGGAGCTCATTGCAAGGTCCCCAACACCCTGCATTTCTAAAGGTACTGTTTTGCGGGTCTTCCCGATACCATAACAGGCCCACAATGCTGCGGCCAATCTGATCTGTGGGAATTGTTTGTTCGCGACACCGTGATTGCCCCAGACGGAGCTATCGACTTCAAGATACTGTCTTTAAAGTCTATTCTTGCTTATTGATATTTTTAAATAACTGTCTGTTGGAGTCTTATTTTTTTGGTCTTGTTTTATACAGATAAATATTGGCTATTTTTCTAAAACTGGTGTGGTGTCCTTTTGTAGTGTTCTCACTGTATTCTTGTATGTTATCTGCAAATGCTTTACACACTGCCTCTGAGATAAGACTGACTGCTCAAGCCAAGCTACTAAGGAGGTGAGGAGGGGTTATTTTAGAAGTGTAACTCCCTTGTCCTGATAAGAAAGGAGGGTCCCTACTTGGATAGGGTAACAACCTGCCAACTAGAGACCCCGAATTCTAACAATGGCCATACTGCATAGACGGTTGCCTCGTGTCCCTATTCACACCATGCTATGATTCTCTAAGCACGTTCATATACACCCTCCATCCTCTTTTACATGCCTTTAACTGACTCATTATAGGACGGTCATTGTATGTTTTTAAGACATACATCCTTATCATTTCAGAGACATTATCTCTTCTTTTCTGTAAATGTAGGTATCATTATTATACACTTCCCCCAATATACAGGCCATTTTTAATCACCCCTCCACAAAAACGTACAGACAAGGACTACCATTACTCTGTCAATCACAGAGACAGAGTGTATCTATATTGTATGTAATATTTACAGCTGCATGTTTTGATGGCTGCACTTGCCTATGATATACCTGTCACTGACAGTCCCAATAGAGCGGACCTACACCAAACATTGCAGACAAAGGGCCTGATTCACAAAAGTAATCTGAGACAAAATCCTAACTGTACGACTTTCAGGTATTCACAAAGGGCATTTAGGAGTAGTAAAGTTAGTATTTTGTCTCAGTTAAACTTAAGTTTTGTTCTTAAGTTAAACTTAAGACCAAAACTTAAGTTTAACTGAGACAAAATCCTAACTTTACTACTCCTAAATGCCCTTGTAATACCGAAATCGTACAATTAGGATTTTGTCTCAGATTACTTTTGTGATTCGGGCCCAGATTGCCTACGTACGCGCCTACTGACACTGAGTCAATGTGCCAATTATAAGTGCACCCGGTTTACTTGTCTAATTTGACGCGCCCCTTTCCATGCTAATATACCTTTACTTGAATTACTGGAATACTTCCAGTGACCCCTAGATAAAAATAATGAAACTTCTAAATGCACTTCACTTAACACACGTACCGCTGGTAGCTCAAGAATTCAGTCCTAAGATGGTGGCCACACACCGCATACTGTGGTCTAGTCTTTCTGTTTGTGCCTATTGACACTCTCTTGAATGGTGCTCCAGAATTCAGTTGTAAGATGGTGGCCGCGCATTGCATACTGTGGTATAGTCTTTTCTATGCTTGCGCCTATTGACTTTATAATGAATGACGCTCCCGGTCCACCTGATAGTAATCAACATGCCAATTTGGCATGCTAATGAGCCACACAACAATCTTAAAACCCTCCTGCTGGCAAACCCGTTCACACTTCGGGATGACGCTGACCGGGTAGGTTCTATCCACCACGCTGCTCACAAATCTGAATGGGGTGCTCTGACAATGTCTCAACGGCATTCATGAGGCCCGTTCACTCTAAATAGCAGGTAAGAGAAGACACAGTCACAAAGCATGTGCTTGACCACTCATGTGCTTGCAGTGTGATATGCTCACCGCAC
Organism: Calotriton arnoldi; assembly: GCA_963921515.1. Lineage (NCBI taxonomy): Eukaryota > Metazoa > Chordata > Amphibia > Caudata > Salamandridae > Calotriton > Calotriton arnoldi. The sequence continues at coordinate 429,178 of CAWUFW010001376.1, forward strand.
TGCTTATAATATGCCGGTGTCATGAACACTCTTGATTTCCACTCATTTACTTGCAATGCGTTATGCTCACTGCCCTGCATGTTCGATTTGCAACCACGAACTTAGTAAATCTTTATGTTGCGTGTGTGTACCAATGATTGCTTTTACATGTTTGTGTCTGTCATTTTTATGTTGTGGTGTTTTTACCTTTACAGGCCACATAGAAGGATCCACATTGTGAGACTCATCCAAACACGTTAGTCTAATACGACAATCCTTATCTCATTTAGGATATAATAGATAAACAATCAATAGGTAAATTTAGTCTATTTTCCCAGTCCTGATGAATTGCCATTGACTCCTTCGTGAGCAGTTTTGTTGCAAGAAACATGTAGACCTGACACAACAATCCAGGACTCATTGGTGTCCTCTTGGATTCAAGCTCGTTTTTCTTCTTAGCATGAGTTCTTATTGGTCCCCATTAAAGGTCTTCCTTGCTTAAACCCATAGCCAATTTTAAACCACTTATTCCTCCGATCTACCACCTTCCATCTATTACTCCAATCTAGTGCTGGACATTGCTCTGCTTCCCGAGTATTAAAATAAATCCGGCAAGTAGTACCCTCGTAGGGGCCCGCTGCACACTGCAGCGCCCGCCCAGCGAGGAGCATAGCCTTATGATGAAGCATGCAACTTCGGTGGCTGAGGGCTTTTGTATCTGATAAAGGATGCTTTCCTTTAATGACCTGTAAAACAAGCAAGAAGACAATATATACACGAGAGCGAGAAAAGAAAAAAACGTTTTCACTTTATAATAAAATCCACCTTTAGGGATTTTCTTTGACACACCTTTGTCTTCAGAACAGCACACATTTTTGTTCTTGTTGTATCTGTAAATATAGTCACTTTCAATTGGGCTGTTAATCTGGAAGCTCTTCTAAGGGCAATTAATTCTTCAACCTGTGCTAAGGTAATACCTCGAAGCCATGAAGCTTCTACAATACCGTTAATGGTGCAAACAGCTTAAGCTGCTCTCAGGGTGCCTTCATTGTTTCTCAGACATGAGCCATCGACAAAGATTACATAATCTGGCTACTTTCTGGAGTTCATCTTTAATGTCTGGACTAGGCTTGCTGCATAAATCTGTGACATCCAGACAATCATGTTCAACTTCCTCACAACTATTTTCGTTTACATGTAAGAGTGTTGAGGGGTTCAAGAATTGATACCATTTCAAAGACACATTGTCAGAGGCTAAGATTTGTTGTTATATTATGTGAGTCTCTTGTGAGTCATGTACTGGGTTTTATGTTCTGGTAAGTAAAATATCAACTGAGTGAGGGACCATAACAGTTAAAGGATGTTCCATCCAGGGCACAAGTCCTAAAAAAAGAAGTGGGGGGACTAACCATACACGCGCAAGTGAAATCATGAAGCGTGCCATCATAGCGCATGATGTGACGACGAGTGACATTGCATGTGACATCACAGGAAGTGACCTCATTGGAAGTGACATCACAAGAAGTGACATCAGATGTTAAGACCTCACACTTATGATAATCAGGTATATCATGAGTACATCTAGGCCCATTATGAGATTTAACAAATTAGATTTGGCGTCAGGGTTGTGCCAAAAAAGTGGCGCAATCCAGACGCAAAATCTGGGCCTCAACTAATACATTTATTTTTTTAAGCCCTGCCACAAAGAAATTGACAACCACGAGAAGCATGGCAGTAGATCTGTGTACTTAATTGGTTGCAAAATCTACATTTTAAAATATTTGATTTGGCTAAGGCATCTGCTGTAAAGGTGCCAGTAAATCTCCGGTAATAGTAATAATGGTGAGATAACTCTGGAGTTTAACACATTTGTTGGAGAGATCTGCGTTTTGTGAAGTCCCAGATTTGAATCAAAGTAGTGTACGGTTAATGTGTCTCCTGCAAAGCACATCATGTGACATGCAGATGACAGATTTTTATTTTATGTAGATAGTAAAGTGGGTTACTGCTTTTAACACAGAGATCCTTTTGTTTCCTGCAGTGTAAGAAAGTGCCCTCTTTTTGCATGATTGCCCCCACTTTTTGCCAAACTGTTGATGTACTTTGACTGAGTGTGTCCTGGGTGCCTGCCACCCAGGTACCCAGGGCCTATGCTCTTTCCCTAAACGGCATTGATACAAAAACCAATTGGCACTCTTGGCCACATGCCAGTCCCTTGTAAATGGTACCATAGGTACCAAGGGCACTGTGGCCAGGGAAGGCCTCTAAGGGCTGCAGCACTTATTGTGCCACCCTTAAAGGGCCTGTATCTTTACACACACACACTGCCATTGCAGGCTGCGTGTTTTGGAGCAGAACAAAGTGAAGAGTCAACATGGCACACATCCCTGTGTGCCATGACTACAACCCACTGCCCAAGCTTAGGTAAGCCACCCCTCTAGCTGGGTACACTATACCAGTGATGAGGGTACGGGTGCATGAGCCCTGTACCCCTACAGTGTCTAAACCAATTCTTAGACATTGTAAGTGCAGTATTGCCATTAAGAGTATATGGTGCTGGGAGTTTGTCATTACGAACTCCACAGCACCATAATGGCTTTACTGAAAACTGGGAAGTTTGGTATCAAACTTCTCAGCACATTAAATGTACACTGATGCCAGTGTGGGATTTAATGAAAAAATGCACTCAGAGGGCATCTTAGAGATGCCCCCTGAAAAACGACCTAAGTCTAGTGTCCTGGCTAAGTGGCTGCTCGCCAGCTGCTACCACCAGGCATGTTTTTGGACCCCTGGGTCGAGAGCCTGGTGCTCTCGGGGTCCTGAAATTGTCCTGGGACGAGGTGCCAGGCCTCCTCTCCCAGGATGGGCAAGGCCCACGAATGGGAAGCTTCAAAGGCTTGCCACTTTTGGGAGCTGCCCCAGCCATTTGCTGCTTCCAACAACTGGCCCCCACCGATTCTGACCCCCACTTTGGGCAGAAGAATTGGCGGGAAAACCAAGTGAGGAAGGGAGGTGTGCCCACCTTTGCCAACCCCACCCCTCAGGTGGGGGAGGCGAGGTGAAGCACAACTCTTAGTCCCCGCCATCGTGCAGATGGGGAGACCCAGCCAACCAGAGAGAGGCATATGCCCCCCTCCCACTGGAGGGTGGCATAATAGGGGGTGTACCCACCCCAAGGAAGGGACCCATTGGTCCCAACCTGTATCTACCTGTAACGCCCCTAAGTTTAGTATTTAGGGGCAACCCCAAACCTTGCCTCCTCAGACAAGAACCGACCAGAAGAAGAAGGACCGAAAAAGCCGTGCTTTACTAAGAAGAGGAGGCCCCAGCCCTACCAGCCTGTCCCCACCTCGAACCTGTTCCAGCGAAATCCTGGTGTGTCCTGCAGCCAGCAGCCCCCAAGAACCCGGAGGAACTGCCCTGCCTTCCCAAGCCAAGACTTTGTCTCCCGTGAGCACCGGATTTGTTCACCAACAGACTCTGGCTCCGGCCAAATCTGCGAGTCTTGCACCACTCTGCACCCGACGCCCACAGCCAAAGTTTGAGTGGCCCAACACCACGAGGAGGTCTCCCCGGCAATCCTGACCTGAGATCTGGTGATCTCTGACCTGCCTCGAATCTCCAATCAATGCCTGCAGCCCTTTTCTGGAGGATCCCCCAACCGCGAGCGGATTTGGTAAGAAAACCTGACGCCTCAAGACACCCCTGCACCCGCTGTCCGACGGCCTTGTGTGGCCCAACCGATGGTGTCCCAGCATCCCCAGGCATCCCAACTTACCTCTCCAATTGGTGGTCACCTCCAGAAGATCTTCGCCCCCAGCCTGCAGTGTTTGTTGCAACCGGAGAATCCCCATTGAAATCAACAGGGCACCCGACGCCAAAACAGCACCCTGCACCCAGCCGCCCCTGTGCCGCTGCGAGTGCATTTTGTGTGCTAACTCGGACCCCCTTTTCCCTAAACCTAACACCAGGAGCTTTGCTCCCACAACCTTGTGGCCTGCTCGTGAGCAGCCACCAACCGGAGGCCCCCTATCCCCCATTGGATAACATTGGGCCTCAGCACTCTGCACGCGGCCGCCCTAGTATAGCTGAGGGTGCTTTGAGAGTGCATCCTCGACCCTGGGGGAACCCTGGTTCTAACCCCAGAAACCCAACTTCCACAATCAAGAACTTATGTGCAAACCAATAACACCATTTCCTCCCATAGGATTGCATTAACAGCTTTTTTTGGAAAAAAATATGTGTGGAGTTGGTTTGTATGGAACTCTAAGAAAACTGCAAATATATAAAAACTGCTTTACTCACCTTTTCTCTAGGAAATGTCCCAGTGTGATATCTAGGCATATCACACTGAGTAGAAAAAGTAATCCATGAAGAAATCTGCAAAGTAATCTAAAGTAATCTAACAGTAATTTCAACTGTATTCAAAGTATTTACAAACTTGTAACAAAGTCATTTTCATTCAGCTTGCTTGTATTGTTCAACCTGCCTTGAAAAGTACCATTTACACTTACCTGTGCCAGGCTTGCTTGGTTCTAGGAAATAAATATAACTAAATAATACTTATACAAACAAATTGGTCTGAGTTCAGGCTCTGAGTGTGTAACATCATTTCTTGCCTGAGTGTGCACAATAAATGCTAAGCACTACCCACTGATAAAGCCTTACTGCTTGCCCACACTACCACAAATAGAGAGTAAGGTATTATCTACTTTTACCTCTGCCTTTTTTGGGGTTCCACTGGACTCTGTGCACACTATACCTTATGTTGGTATAGTATATACAGAACAAGCTTCCTACATGCAGTTCATAAATTGTAATCCTTGTAATATAGCACAGTGAGCTATGAAGGACATGTGACTCCTACACCTTGTAACCCTGTCTCATGTAACTCATCCTGTACATTGATTTACATATGCACATGATTTATTGTCAATGTATAATGTGTATGTTAAATGTGTATGTTACGTAAAGAGCTCTGAAACCCTGCATTGGGTTGCATAGGGCTAAAAAAGAAATAAAATAGTGCTACCAAAATTCTTATTTGTGTGAATACTGGGACAGACCAACACATCTGACATTCTTAAAGTGCATGCATCTCTTATACACAGGGACTGAACAAAGGCAAAAGCATGCCTCTCTTAAGTACCTGTGAAGAGATAACAAGCTGTGTGCCTTTGTTTCCCCTCCATGGCATTTACATTTAAGTGTGAGGTTCCACGCCTCCTCCAGTCAGGATATTCAAACAAAAGGAGGCCTGAAGGCCCCATAACTTCGCCCAGCTGGAGGTGGAAAAAAAGCTCTCTCGCTGCCTGCACGTTGCTGCTGGGAATTGAAAGCAGACAACGTACAGGAGCTGCTGAACGTGTCCCGGTGTAGTTCAGCATATTTCTGTGGGGCCCAACTTCTTGGCAGGGGGGATGGTGTCCACACTGTGAAAATAGTGGGTGGACGCCGTGTACCCGCGTGTACCCCCGATTTGCCCTGGTTCCATCACCATGCCCTCACTCCTTTCAATACTGCCACAGACCACCGCAACCACTTTAAGGCAGCCAGGCAGTCTTATGGCTACAGGGTAGTCGAGAAATAAGCCGCAGGTCTTCAAGCACCTCCGTGCATCTGGATAAGCACTGAGAGAGTGCAGCCATCCCTCTCACTGCAAAAGAATGTAAATGTCTTACTGAAATCAGGCTCTCCTGGTGTCAGGGCATAAAGAGACTTTCTCTCAGCTCTAGGAAACCTTTCCAGCAATTGTTGTCCTATGGAAGTGGATCAGGCACATCTTTGTGTGCTAGCCTAAGCTAAGGCTTAGCCACTAGGGAAAAGTTAGGTATCTACTGCCTTCAGTAGACGACCATTCCCAAAAACATCCTGACTTCTCTCTGGGTTCAAGGTGGATTCATTTGCAGAATCGCCATCTCCCTTTCTGGTGACACTTTTCTCGCACCTTTCTCAATGTTATGTGGCAAGTACTGTACTTCTTTTTGACAGTATTGCAGTTTACCCGGGGACACTTTGGGGCCGATTCCGATTCGGGCCGGAAATCTCTCCGACCGAGCCGGACCCGAGAGATTTTTGACCGAATCGGACCCTAGCAGCCCGACCGAACGAGTACGATGTGCACGTATGACATCGGACTCGAGTCGGTCGGACTCCCATTGAAGTTAATGGGAGCCGGTCGTACAACGCGTGCGCGGGCTCCCGTTGACTCAATGGGTGCGAAGCGAACAAGGCGCCCCCTACAGCGTGTGCGCGGCGGAGCGACTCGCGCCGTACACGCACAGGTAGGGGGGACCCATGGGTCCCCCCTGTGTGCGACTCGCGCGGCTACGCGTACACGGGGGTCCGACACGGACCCCCAAAGTGTGGCTCCGACTGCTTCTTCGAGCCGGACGGCGCGGGTCGGTCGGACTGCTCGCGGCGCGCATCGTACTTGCCCGGCCGGGGAACGTCTCCATTGCGCGGTGCGAGGCGCATCCGTGCGAGTCGTTCGGAGCGGTCGGGACCCGCGAACGAGTCGGTCGGCGATTTCGCACGCGCTCGCATCATACTCGTTCGCCCGGACGCACGTACGAGTCGGTCGGGAAAAAGGGCTCCGAATCGGATCCGGTTCAGCCGAATCCGATTCGGTGCCCTACCGGCCGAGATCGGAATCGACCCCTTTGTGTCCATTCTCGGCCAGGTGATTCAACAAAGCAATTGTATCCTGTGTACAAGCTTCTTGTGTCTCTGATGCCACAAGTATGTCATCAATGTATTGCACAAGAACCTAATTGTAGGCAATCTGTAGTGACTCCAGATTATTTTTCAAGATGTGGTTGAAAATGTAAGGACTCTCTGCATATCCTTGTGGGACTCAGCACCATGCCAAAACTCCCTGTCGAAACACGAAGGAAAATAAAAGCTGTGAATCTTCATGCAATGGCACTGAGTAAAAAGCTTTACAAAGGTCCACAACAGTGAACCATTCTGCAGTGCGTGGGATTTGAAAAAGTATGCTGACTGGATTCGGTACCATGGGACAACATGGAACACCCATGCTTTTAATCTTTTGGATATTCTGCACAATCTGATATTTACATCTGGGCTTCTGCAAACCCATGATCGGAGAGTTGTACGGACTCCCAACAAGTTTTTTTAATATCCCTCTCCTCAGCATATCTTCAGTTACAAGTGTTCTTCCTGCAATTGTTTCTGGTGTCAAATTGTATGGTGGTGTTCTTAGATACACCGCATTTTGTTTCAGTTAGGTTCTACACCTTTAATCAATCTGATATCTTTCCCTGTGAAATCCCACACTTCTGGGTTTACTGTCTCTTTCAAATTGGGAGGTAAATCTGCAGTTCGTCTCACTGGGAACAAACCTACAGCTGTCTCTTTTCGAGCCTTTTAAACTAAATGTCTTCATCATGTGTTTGAAATTCTACGCCATCTGGAGTACAGTAAATTGTGCAATTTAACTTGTACAACAAATCTCTTCCTAACAGGTTTACAGGGCTTGAATCACAAATAGCAAATTGATGTTTTTCCTCAAACGCCCTTATCTTTACAGGAACTTTCTCTGAAACTGGGGGCTTATTTATAAGAGGACTAAACCGCTGGAGCGTCACTTTTTTGCATTTCGGTGGTGCAGGCCTCTCAATTATATCTATGAGGTGACACAAAGCCACCCTGCATGGCTTTGCATGGCCTCATAGATATGGAGTAAGGCAAGGCAGCGCAATGCCTTCCTCTGCGTCAAGAAGGCATTCCATGGGCGTTGCAGTGGGTGTTCTAAAGCAATACCCATCGATTTTGATGCTGCAACAGATTTACAAAATAACTTAAAGCTAGGGCAGCGTCAAAACCTTATGCCTCCCCAGTGAAGGAGTAAAGAGGAGAAATGTTTTCATGTCACCTCATTGTTTCCTCTTTCCATGTGTGCTTCATTCTGCAGTACACATAGAAAGACATAAACGCCTCTCAGGATAGTTTTTTTGCAGGAAGGTGCCCCTTCTTGCACATAAACAATCCTGCCAACAACGCAGACACCCTTGCACCATGGTGTAAGGGTGCCTGCGCTGGTGCTAGACACCAAATTGTGCACCGGCGGAAAGGACAGGAATGTACCTTATCTTGTAAATACAGTGCATTCCAGTCCTTTCAAATTGGAGTAGGGCAGCGCAGCAAATAGACTTAGGGTGCTGCCCTACGCCAATTTTTTGTAAATGAGGCACTGGGTTTGTAATCCATTTATTTGAAACTCCTACAACTTGGATCTTCTTTCCTGAGTTCTGGGACTTCTGCTGTTCTCACAGTGGATCAGGTAGCCCCATGTTAATAAGGAATGACACTGGGTGGCCATCCTTCTGCAAAAGGTCCACTTTGGCCTACCTCCAAGACTGCGCTAAGCACACAATATTTCTCCCCCCTCAGGCACCGTCATTGGGAATTGTCAGAGCCGAAACCATCATTATCAAACGTAGGAAACTGTTGAAATGGGTTCTGATTCTAGTTCTGGAATGGGTTTAAATATGCCTTGGGGAGCTGGTTAAAATTAAGTCTGGGGTTTCCCATATCCTGTGAAAGCATCAGAGCTTGTCGGACATGCATCATTGGAACCTGTTTCTGCATTGGCACTTGCATTTGCTGAACTGGCACATTTTGCATCTGCATTTGATTTCCTCCCTGCATTTACACATTTCTGTTTACTCCATCTGGATTAAGTCTATACTCCCTCTTCCAATGCCCAATCTTGTTACAAAGGTGACAAGGAGACTTTTTCTTCAGAGTCGCCACAACAATACCATTGTTTGGATCAACCGGAACACCTCTACCAAAACCCCCTTGATAACCATGTACTCCAGCTTGTAAACCAATACCTTGCATACTACCTTGATTTACTGCCAACGACTGGCTCTGGAAACCCTTCTGAGCAAACTTTGTCTGGGCTAACATGAATTTTTCCTTAAGCTTTCTCTGCTCAATTTCTTGTTCATCACTACAGTAATTTGCATTAATCAGGATCTCATCCAGTGACTTTGCCAACAAATCACATTCGTCTGAATATGCATACTGATTTCTGGTCTTAAGCCAATAACAAAATGGGACACAAAGAATCCCATATCACTAGTTTCAGGATACTCTCTCCCACAGTGTTGTTGAAACACCTATAATAACTGCTCATAGTAATCATGCACTGATTCTTGTGGCTCTTATGAGGTTCTTTTAATCTTTACCTAATCAATGGGGCATATTTATGAGAATGTGGTGCAGCACAACGCAGCAAAAGGGAAAGGGCAGGAATGTGCCTTGTTTAAAAGAATATGACGCATTCATGTCCTTGTCCCTGCACTGGTGCTGTTTCGTCTGCCTAGCACCAACAAAGGCACCCTTGCATCATGATGTAAGGGTGTCTATGTTGCATGCAGGACTGTTTTTGTGCTGGAAGGGGTCCCTACCTGCACAAAAACAATCCTAAGAGGCAAATTCCTCTTTCTATGTGTGCTGCATTCTGTAGCACACATAGAAAGAGGAAGTAACGAGGAGAAATAAAGATATTTCTCGTCATTACGCCTCACCTGGGGAGGCGAATATTTTTGGTGCGTTCCCAGGTTTACCAGTTATGGTAAATCTGGGAATGTGCCAAATACCATAGGGGTTGCGTGGGAACACCCACGCAATGCCCGTGGAGCAGAGTAAGGCGATGCAGAGATTTGCAGTGCAATGCTTTAATCGAAATTTATGGAGCCACTCAGGGCCATGCAAGGTGGCCTTGTATGGCTTAATCAATCTCATTTTTGAGTTGTGTCACTTTTGCACCACGTTGCGTGGTGTAAGCGCGATGCAATAGGGCTTGTTTATATGCCCCTATGTCTTTTGGAGGCACCTTGCCATTCAGGAAAGTAATCACTGCTTCATATATTTCCATGACTACAGGAGATGGTGCATTAGTACAAACATCTCTCGTTGGCTCTTCACGCTGCCACTGTACAACAACTTTGCATTCAATCTACAAATCATTTGGCACTACAATGTCAAAGAAGGTACCTAAATCAATCCAAAGTACATTTGAAATTTTGACAACTCTGGCAACCTGTCTGTACCACTGTACAGGCTTGCCTCTTAACTTTGGAAAATTGTTCATAAACGCTTCAAGAACACCTCTGTTTCATGGTACATGAACAAATACTCCTCCACCTATCTCTCTCAAAGGATAAGCCAAAGCTCCCTCCTGATCCTGAGAACCTGTTGATGGCTTTTTATTTCCCGCATCTTCCTCTGATTGTTTCTTTTTCTTTTCATGTTTCTTTGACCATTTACTCCCTAATTTTTCAAAGCCACTCCATTTACATATGCATTTCAGTAATTCTGTTGTGTGTTGTTGCATTTCCGAAGAACATTTTGTCTCAATAGCTTGATCATCCAATTGAACTCTGTAACATCTCTGTAAAAAAAAAACGTTTTCAAAAGATCTACATCATATTTTAGAGCCAAATCAGTTAATTTAGCATGTATAATTGCTGCATGTCTTGCAATTTCTTTACTCAGGTAAATCTACTCTTTTTCTTTGATACTGGATTAAATGTTCAAGTTCTAAAAATCCCCTAATAATCTCCTCTACTTTCACTTTTTGTTTGGAAACACCAAGTGGTCTCTCCCTTTCAGGTAACTTATTGTTCTGCACATTTTAAATCCTGCAGCTTCCTCAAACCATGGTGCATAAATCCCACCTTCAAATAAATTGGGGGCATATTATCAAGAACGGCGTTAAAATTATCGCCGCTTTAGCGGCAGGAAACTGCCGCTAAAGCGGCGATAATGGGCTTGATAATATGCCCTTGAGAATCCAATAGAAGCCCAGGTTCACACCAGAACATGGGCTTCTATTGAAATTCTCAAGAGCATATTATCAAGCCCATTATCGCCGCTTTAGCGGCAGTTTCCTGCCGCTAAAGCGGCGATAATTTAACGCCGTTCTTGATAATATGCCCCTGGGTCTCTCTAAATTGGTGTCGTAAAGACAATCCTTCCCCCTTCCTTCAACTATTGAATTGTTTGCAGTGTATTCCAGGCATCAATCTGTGAATACTTTGAAGTCAGACCAAATCCCATTACAGATGCTCCTCCAGTAGCTCATTGAACTACTGCATTTGAAACAACATGAGTTAGACCAGTTGTTGTGCGGATCTCTAATGGCTGTGCTGTCACAACCCTACTAATGAGGGTTGGTACAGTTACAATTGAAGCAGTAGCACCTGGAGACATACCATCGGAACATTCTTAATTCATGCAGGCAATACATTTGTTCTAACAGGCTGTACAACAGGCTGTGTCCTCTGTAAGGGTCTTTCAGTCTGAATCGTATTTGGGTCTACAGAGGCAGTAGCCACTTTTACATCAGATGTTGAAGTACTCTCAGCATTTATTACAAGGTTCACATATGTGGTAGATGCACGGCTAACAATGAATTCAATATATCATCTCCTTAATCACTATCAATATCTCTCTTCTTTTCATCTTTTCCATCTTCTTTTCCCTGTGTTTTATTCTTTTTTGATTTATCAGGGGTCTCTGTAGTAATAGTTGGGTATGGGCTAGTTCCCCCGACTATGGCTTACCTCCATCTCTGTTGTTCCTCATCCCATCGAACATCTGCATGATTACGCACTGCTCTTATTCTGGTACTTCTCTCTTTTCCTATTGCATGCTGCTTTTTCCCACACATTTAATGCTTTGTACTGTGCGGGTCTAGGTGGTGGCTTTATTTCATATAGATTCTACTTCAATTTGTCAATAATTCTCAACTCAAATGCACCATATCTTGTAAAACTCAAAGGACCCTCCTTTTCAATAATCTTTCACCATTGACGAAGTCACAAACATATGCAATCCCAATTTTGTTGTCATATAATGTGCAGATGTATCCTCTGGAGGCACCTCTTCACCTTCCTATATTGGAATTGTACCATCACCTCTCACCAAGTTCCTAAATCCCTTAAGACATTTCATGATTTTTCGCAAAATTGAAGAACAAATGTCTCAGTACCGCAACTCAAATTCAATGTTTTGATTCAATTCCGTGAACGTCAAATCTCCTTCTTCAATCCTGTGACAGTTTTAATTCTTGGAGACTCGTTAACCAATCTTAATGCTGTATTCACACAAAAACTGACCTATCACAGTGCAGCAACTGTGTTGTCATCAACCAATCACAGTGCGACAGTACACCAACCAACCAATCTCAGCGCAGCACACTATGACGTATGATCTCACTCCTTGCAGCGGTTCACCCTCCTTTACAATTTCTCTCATACACACCATTTTGCAATCTTAAACGATATAAATAAACAAATCTTTGTCTGGTCCACTAAATAAACGAAGAGCAACTCAACAATTGGAATTTTAAGGTTCTTACACCTTCCGACTTTTCACACAAAAAGAGTTTTCACATAAATGAATGAAATCTCAACCAGCGGGAAATCACTCAAATCAATGTAGCTTTCCCCTTTGCGCAATTAGGTTCTCCCAACACCCATCAATATTAGTACAATCACAAAAGATCATTATAATCCCTATCTCAATTGTGTAGTCGGCGGTACCTCATGATATACAACACAAAATCTTAGTAGACAATAAAAACATATAAGTGTCTTCTACACTTATCTCAATATCCCGGGATCTTAGGCTATGCCAAGCCTGATAACCTCTTCAACTTCTTTACAATAGACATGTAAACGGCACCAACTCATTCAACATGCGTACTCCAATTTCAATCAATAAAGGCAACAATAATCACAATTGACGATGCATACCCTATTGATACTCACACCTCCAATACAGCATCTACTTTTGGAAAACAGCACCCTGTCAATCCTCAATTTCTGGGCATTGGGCTTTGGGATTTGGACATAAGTTTAACTTGGACAAGTATTTATAGCTCTTCTTCTCAGAACGTAAACCTTCCCTCTGCTACCAAATTTGCTGGAGCAGGAATCAGCTTAAATAAAGCTCGGTCTACCATCACACAGAGGGCTGATCCCCACTGTGCTGTAGTCCAACAGGTCAATAAACCTTGGCCGTTGTAGTTGAGAAGATCAGGAGCAAATCATCATATAAACAGTAATCACTATTTATATCTAAATTTTAGTCAATAATGAGAATTATTTTAAGTTTTTTAAGGGTTTTATTTTTCAAGTTTAGTAGATCATCTTTATGAGGAATCATAAGGTTTATTCATTTTCATTGCAAATAATCAATCTTTTACAGAATTGATAAAAGATGGTTAATTCAATGATAATAAAATGCATTAAGTTGGTTCCATAAAGGAAGACATTTCTATTCTAAGAAAGGGGCAAAAGGTGTCAGTAGGAACCCATACAGAGTTCAAAGTCAAAAGAGAGTAAGATCATGCACAAAGCTCAAATTTTATTCAAAAATTCAATAATCGATCAAAGCAGAACTTCCCATAAATAGAGGTTCACAAAACTCAGTAGAGTCTCAAAACAATAAGGAATAAGGCAGGGGGAAATGTGCTGTAGCATCAGCAACTGCAATCAGCAATGGATGTCTGGGCAAAGGCAAAAAGGTATTAGGGAAAAATGGCGAGGCGACAGTAAATGGCAGGACAGTCGGTAGCGGGAGAATGGCATGGAATAGCGTGGAATGGCGTTAACATACTCTAGGAACACATCCTAATATAAACAGTCGAAAATTGTGTTGCAGTTAGTGTTACATCGGGAAACATCGGTTACATCGCGGTGTTTACACCGCAATACCTTTACAACGCGGGTATTACAACGCAAGTCATTACAATGACTTGCGCTGGATGAAGCTCTAAGCTAAGGAATAGTATGATTTACTATTCCAACACCTTCCCTACTGTAACGTAGGCTGGAGTTGGAATAGTAAATCATACTATTCCTAAGTCCAGCGCCCTCCAATGCAACTCGTTGTAATGACTTGCGTTGTAATGCCTGCGTTGTAAAGGTAGCGCAGTGTAAACACCGCGATGTAACGTCGTATATTCGTTACATCTTCTACTCCTCTCGTCCAATCATCTTCCTGGGAACAGGTTCACTCCACTCTTTCTCACATGAATTCAATAGTTCATAGACAGTAATCTTCGAGTGTACAACTTTGTTATTTTAGCCTAAACTGTACATGTGGCTTTTTACATTCAAAAACATATTTTGCTATGAATGGGACTGCATCTCTAACCTTCTATTAAAACAAAATGTATATAAGCTAACAATGGGCTATGTAGGAATCAAAACATCTGCAGTAACAAGAGAAAATTATTTGCTCAATATCATCCTTTGGAAATAAAACAAATATGTAAAAGAGGTCAGGTTCAGTTTATGTGCTACAGTCTATGTGTAGGTATTCTTCATAAATCTTCATAATTCTACTAAACGATAAATTCCAAACAAGTATTTCAAACTTTTCTTTGTAGAAGTAGAAACATTTTGCACAATCCCAGGGAAATAGTGAAACCGCCAGATCAGCATCTTTGCTCTTTCAAGAGCTCCAGGTTGAGCTTGTGAGTACATATGCCCTATCCTGCATTGTAATCCATCTGCTGTCACTGAATCTATGACTGACCAATATATTCTCTAGATAGTAGGACAAAGGGGCAAAGAGAACTTGCTCTTAGTTTGTTCAGCCTATCACTCTGCATTACCGTCTATTTAAAACCTAATATGCCCTATTAATTGCAGTTTCCCTTTGTAGCTTACCCAGGCCACTGCATGCCCTGGAGCTCAAATGGATAAGCCAAGAGGTAAAGGTTGATATCTTGCAATTTTGGGAGGAATGAAGGGAACTCTGGTTAGTCTGCCAAATTACCCAATTAGTAGGTGCAATAGAACCTCTAGTATATGGGATGGTCATTTGTGATCGCTTAATACTTCTTAAATACCTTTTAAGTGCTTGATGCCTAACTGTGGGTTTACCCCTGTCTGCAAGAAGTTCCCGAGAAACACCTTTGTAGCCCATTTATAATACAACACTCAGGGAAAGTAGATGTTTATCACCAAAGTGGACTGCTCAATTACCCCCTGCCCCATATCAAAACATGGATTTAGGTGAAAACTTACTTAAAGGTGTATCTAAAGAGAAAGGCCAAACAAAAGTTCACAAGTTCACAAGATATTGGGAGCAAATTAAAGTGAAAGACAAGTTTTTATTAGCGGACACTTGTACAATAATAGGAGCAACAGCACCATGCCAAGTGATATCAGAATCAACAGATCCTCCCTAGTCGTGGAATAGCAGTTAGGTGAAAAGTGGTTTGAAGCACTAATTAAAATAGTGGAAAACCAAGAGAGAGTATGAGGCTACACCAATAAATGGTACAGAATGAAGGATGGAATCTCAGCTCCTTGCATGACGCTGGAGATCAATATTGCAGAAAGCCTTAAATCACAGGAAGGAAAACTTTGAGGCTATCTGTATTGATCATGTCTACCATTCAAAATATTAAACAAATAATCTAGGCTTTGCTGAATAAAAATAGAAGGGTCATGGAGAAAGCAAGGCTTCCAGAAAATGGTTCCAAATTATGCAAACACTTTCTTAGTTTCATTGCCATACCTCCCACTCCTGCTCAAATTTCACTAAAACATTGCCCGAACCATCCTCTTGCCAGCAACCACAGAGACTTCCTAACAAGCTTGTCAGGGATAAGGTAACGGCCCATATGTCAAGTAAACTCTGCAGTCAATGTGGGTTAATCCTAGCTAATGCAGCCTTCACAAATCCTACCACCACCTCACCTGAATTAAAAACTCTCTAAGTAGCACAACTATTAAAGATGACAAAAGCTTTAATTCCAGGGGTTTCTGAGCATTATGAGGGCGCAAAACGAAGAAATGTCTAATCTAATGGATGCACTCCTGAAAGTGAACAATACCAGGAAATTCTCCTCAGGATCCCACCACAGAGGACAACAGCATGTTCAGAAACAGTTCATAGACCATCCTTTCACAATCAGCTTTGTAAAGAAAAGGAAACTTACCCAAGGCATCACCAAGAGCTTTCTTTACTAGTAGAACAGCAGTGTATACTGACTCTTCGCATGTCTCTTAGTAAGCCTTTTTCACAGTCTCCCTTTTCAACCTTGAAGTAAATGATAGGTATCTCCAAGCAGCTGAAGCTAAAACTCCAAATTTCAACTCCCACACTGAGCAACCGTGATGGAGTAGTGAGAGCACAAGGAAAAATGCCCAAATCAAAATAAAATTACAGAGCAATCATGAATAATTTGAACATGGTTGAGATGCATGTCCACATATTGTCCCGACATGAGCTTTGGGTGACATTTAGTAATACATATCTGGCTTGTCTTACAAACAAGTATGATGCAGACAAATGATTATAAAAACGAAATAGATTGCATAACTGATTGAATGTGGTGAAAACAAGTTTTTGAAATGACTATGACAAATCCCTATGCAAGAAAGTTAATCGCTGATGATGGTTGTGAAGACCTTCACTCCTGCAAGGTGGAGTAGTCATTCACTCCAGGTGGGACAACCTTCTGTAACTGATCCATAGTCTCACATCATAACCTTAGATGACGAGCCACGAGCAAGGACCCACTCTACATTTTTCCTTGTACTTGGCATAATTTTCTATAGCTAAAAAATGTTTTGTACATATTGATTCCTCCTTTTTTGTATTCTCATCTTCCCACTCTTATTGATAATGTGTAATTCTTAGAGAAGGTATTGTTTTTTTATTCTGTATTTCTCTTGTTTGTGTGTCATGCTGAGGGGAGTTGAGTGAGGTTTGATGGTGTTGGTGCTGTAGCATATTATTTTTCTTTGCCTATTATACAGGGGTTTATATTGTTGTAGTTGTCAGTGTTTGGAAATTCATGCATGACCTTTTATCATGGCATCCTGAGTGGAAATTGCCTTGATGATGCACCAGTGCTCATTTATAGTTATGTGTGTAGAAGTATATTTTTGCAGTCTCTCTAAACACAGCTCCAGCTCTCTGCCTAGACAACATTTGGCACAATATTACAGAGTCAACCTTTTTTCTTGATTAGATGCCTTCCTTGTCAATCCTCCACGGTATTTGTATTCTTGCTTCTGGACTCCTGCCAGTTAAAGCATTTACTGCCCATTTCACATTATATTGTACTGCATTCTATTGTAGTATTTGTATAGCACTTACTACCCCTTTGTGTGGCACTTACACACATGGATAGCAAGCTACACGATGTTGGATGTATAGTTGGAAGGATGTTATTTTTGTTTTGGGCTGATGCTGAAAATGTTTTCATGTTGTGTGTGATTGTGACCATGGTGCAGTTTTCTAGTTATGGGACTTAGCGCCTTATGGTCTGATGAGTGAGGGTATGTGTGACATAGAAGTGCAAATTATAATTGTTCTAAGAACTAAAACATATATGCAGCTACACAACACAAGCATGACCATAAAAGCAGTGTGATGCTCAGCGCATGAACACCAAAAAAGAGGGGGTAATCAGAGAAGTCTTAGTAATCCATATGGCAACATGCACTAGGCAAAGATGTGTGAAATGAGCAAAAAGATACCAAAAAGGGCAAGAAATGGAATTGGTGACATGAGCAGTAGGTATGCTCTTTTTAAAGGCAAGTCTACTGCTGAACAAATACACCTATGAACGAGAAAGGAAGTGGAAGAGCAATCAAGTCTGACGTGCAGTAACTACATCATGTTATAAGGCCACAATTCCACATATTACTGCTAGGACAAATGAAGTCAAACTTTTGAGCAATGGTTCATTTTCAAAGGTACACCATGGGAGATCTTCTAGGCTCTAGGTGTGTGTGCATGGAAACTCTTTAAAATGAATGTAAGTTGAAGGGCTCTAGTTGGATAAAATGATACCTGATTGCCTATCTCAATCGCTGTTAAGTGGGGCTTATATAGAGCGTGTAGATGTGGCAGATAGAGAGATGTCTGCCCAGCTCTGGCAAAGGTTAGGCTGCAGATGACTTGTTCGACAAAGGTTGTAAGGTAGCCGACTGGCGGTGATGGAAGTTGTGTTGGGGCAATCAGGAGAATTTATACTGAACTGTATTGTAAAATGTATATAGTGACATACCTTCCTCATGAGGCTTTGATTGGCTTCCAAATTGGCACATAAGAGGCTACTCTGTTAGGTGTGTGTGTGCTATCATCTTGTTTTCTAGAGTGGCATATGCAGAGCAATTTCTTAGTGCTATCTACAAGATTTACATAGGTGCTCCAAATCAGTTGCGGCGAACTAGTAGCTGTGATTAAACTGGAAGCTTTGAGAATGAGGTTACTGTGTTGTTTGTATATGGATGGTAGAGTGGGTTTATGCAGTGGCCTATGATGGAAGAATGTTGGTGTTACGTGATGTCTGGAGTGGTGCTCCAAATGTGTTGCAGTAAACTTGCGGCCGCGCTTCTAATTGGAATAAAGGAAAAAGATGTTAAAGATTTAGAGTTACATTTGAGTATACTTACCTACTTGCAGTGGATGGTGAAGTGTCTACTCCTATGTTAGGCTGCTAATCTGTAGTTTGAACATAATTGGAAGGATTCAATGTCTTGCTTAATATTTGAAGGGGCTCAAATTGGGGCCTGCAATATAACAACTATGTTGATCTCTTGATTGTAATTGATGAAAAAGGGATGAATATTGTAGGATAAAAAATGAATGTGCCATCCTCTTCTGTGGTCACTTGTGCCAGAGAGTACAGTACCAGAATGTTGAGTTTTAAATACAATGCTACTAAATCATCATAGCACAAATATTGATAGGGTAAGTAAATAAATGTAGGTATTAACGAAAAGACTATAGGAGGCCCAGAAATAATTGGTATCTATCTTTTATTCAAATGTGTTGTAAAGAGATAATCAAAGCTTAAAATACATTTTTCAGTTTGGTAGAACTAAACCATAACAAAGAAATGTTTTCAAGTTTCAAAAGCTTGATTATTGTCTTTAAACAATTGAGGACTGCCATCACTGCGTTTTGTGATCCTGTCATTAACTGTTTGCTTACTTCTGGCAAAACATAATTCAAGCATCCTTTCATGTCAATCTGTATGTATTTTATAAAGATCAATTAAAGTTGTTCATCTGCCAAGGCTGTAGATAAATAAGAGGATATTTATGGCATCTCTTTGTGGTTAAATGATTTTTGAGATAGCCTACAGGGACTGGATGATCTATTGTATGTCAGTGCCAAGCATACCTCTTTAATTGTATTATATTTTTTCCAGATGATGCATCATTTAAGAAGATATGAGTCTAGGTAGAAGTTAATATGTTGTGTGTGGTTATCCAAGCACCGATTTTGGCCGGTAAATCAATTTTTTCTTGGCAATGACATATTATGCATCATCCAGTCACTGTGGATTTCTATGTATTCATTTACTTAAGAGTTTTGTAGAACAACATATATCAGTTTATAGCCACTGACCAGTGCTGTGATAAGAAGCAAAATATATCACAATTAAAGTTTCTAATAATTGACCTTTGTCTGGTATTTCTAAGTTGCTGCCCAATGTGTAATAGAGTTGATCCTTCAGGAATATTTCAAAGCAGTGGTAACAGAACAAGGCAAAAAACAGTCTAGGAAGCAATGTGTCTCCATATTAGGCTATTAGAACATTGCATTTTGGTAAGATTTGTGCTCTGAGAGTGGAAAATTCGGCAACTCATCAGGAATAAAGGGTACTTAGATTTTATTTACTTACAATCTTTTTTTTTTTAAATAGAAAATTATTGTTTTAAACAGAAAAATGTGATATTTGATCCAGTGTTCCAGTGGCTCACGGATTTGATCTTGGTTTTGGCACTTGATGGTATGTAAACATAGGCAATAAAATAATCCATTCCTTGTGTGCTACCCATCAGTTTCCATTTACATGGCTACTCTAAAATCCTTCTTTCTGTAAGTTACTTTTACACAGATGACGCACAAATCCCCTTTTAGGTGCAGCACCTCTTGTTTTATATCTCCCTCATTATCAAATTTCTAATATAAAACACAGGACCACTGACGGAAAATTGTATGTTTTGCCACATTGATATCTAGAGATGCGACCGTTGGTATTGATAACAAAACATCTATGGGCAGTTGTGTGTTACTCCTGTCTTAGCTGTGGGCTACACCTAAATAACCAAAACTGACTTACAAGGTATGTTCTGTGAGTAAATTTAAGGAGCATTCCATACTTACTTCCAGACACCCTGGGTCATATTTACAAGCCCCTATTGCCACTGGAGCATCACTTTTTTTGACGCTCTGGTGGAGTAGCGCCATTTTCCATACCACCTTGTAAATATGCCGCTTTCCGCCACAGTCCCCTGATGCAAAAGTGGTGTGCACTGGGTGTTGCTGTGGGCGTTCCACTGCAACACAGATTGTTTTTTGACGCTGCCCCAAATTTACAAGGCTGAGGCAGCACCAAAATCGAATGCCATGGAATACCTGGCGTTAGAATAGCGATACGAAGATAAATTATTCATTTCTCCTCGTTTTTTTGCTCTTTCCTTGTGTACTGCATTCTGCAACACACATAGAAAGAGCAAATTGCCATTATTGATTGTTTATGTGCAGGAAGGTGCCCCTTCCTGCACATAAACAATCGACCCTGCAGCGCAGGCATTCTTGCAACATGGCGGCAGGGTGCCTGCACTGGCGCTCAGCAGCTTTTTTTGCATGAGTGCTAGGGGAAGGACGGGGCTGCGCCATATTCTTGTGAATACGGCGCATTCCTGCGTTTTAAAAATGTCAGAGCGCGGTGCTGCGAAATTTGGCGTAGCTCCGTAGTGTGACATTTTTTTGTAAATATGCCCCCCTGAGTAAGCATGTCTTACTCCTAAAAATTCATGACTCACAGTTAAGCCTGTAGTAAGACACTCATCATCATAAAAAAACACTTTGTCAATCAAGCCTGGATATTCAGATGTTACTCACACCTAAGCCAGGTGTAAGAAACGTCAACTCAGAAAAAGCTTGGTGGTGAATCTGGCTTTCAGTATGGCATGCTGTTTCTTCATTTAATTGGCTTCATCTGTGAGGTTCTATCGAACCTTTTTGTTTAGTCTACAGGCTATTTTGAGAAGGCAGTTTAGAGTAGGTCAGACTCAGATTATATTTAACAAAGAGGATGTTTTCAAGTGTTGGCTTACAGCACGTCACACTCACAGAAGGCTTTGTTTTTCACTAAAGTCAGGGGTGCCCTTCCTTCCTTCAGGCTGCTTTGTCATGCTCTGAACCGGTTTCCTGCTTCCTCTCCTCCCATAACCCACCTTCCTGGTTGTATTGAGAACCTGGAATCAGATAACTCATTGAAGCCTTCACATTCGCTCAGGATTCAACACTTGGCGTCTTTGCACAGAATGATGACGCATCCTTCAACAGCATCTTACATTATTCTTCTGTTTACTTCGGCTGCTGAACACTAAAGCTTGGTTTGAGATATCACCTGATAACCAAAGTGGTGTAAAAGTCAGAAAAGTTGCCTTACAAAAAACTCTTTCTACAAAAATATATGTATTCAGTTCTTAGAGGAGCTACTTTACCTGTGTGTTTCTAATGACATCATTCACGCGGGTTTGTAACAGATCACGAATATGCCTCTTCAGGTTGAACCACCGAATGGGAGCAAAATCTAGTAGGGTTTTTGAATGACCAACACATTTCTCCAATGAAAACCATTACATGTAGATATGCAAAAAATAATAATTTTAGTATTTGGTGGCACGAGGAAAGCAAGCCTTATTCATTCCAATTGACTATTATGAGATACCCAATTCAATGAATTAACAGGGATAACAAAATGACATCACATGCCTTTTGATCACTACCAGTGACATCACAGGAGTTTACAGAGTTGCATCGCATGAAATATAACGCCCATGACATCACATGATACATCATTACATGACACTTGACACAGATGATATATCACATGTCGTTATTATGGAAGGCAAGGAAAGGGCATTCTCTCATTCCCATTGTAATAGATTGCCATGCAGGTTGTAGGTAGTTGAATAAGCTACACGCTGAAAGATGCCATGTTTAAAATGGGCATTTTTTTTTTGCCCAAATGCAGACGAATGGGCAGAATTTCCAAAAAGATGAGTCGTTTAGAAGTATTTTCTTTTCTTACTTTAAGATCTTATTTTTATTTTTGGATCACTCTTTTCGTGCCTCAATTCATGAAAGTAGGCTTCCAGACAAAATGCTTTTTTGTGTGGGTAGTAATAAATAAGCAGGTAAAAAGCATTGCATTTGGCACTCAGAGATTTGATGATTGCATTGCCTTTTCAATGTTAGGTAAGGACCTACCAAAGACAGGAAACCACTGGTGAAATGGTATAAATATAATAAAAGTTCAGTTAACTATTTAGAACAAAATATTAAATCAATGCAAATCACTAAAGACAGTGGCGCAAGAGTTTCAGCGCAATGCCATTGACTAAAAGCACAGACATAACAAGCTGTTTTCTGGTTATGTCGAGCCTGGACAGCGCATGCGCTACTTTGAGAGGCATGCTGTATTCAGGAAGGGACTTGAAGCTCCGCCCACTCTCCGCCCATATTTTTCATTGGCTTGTGCCATTGTCCACTGTAAACTGTGGCTGTTCATTGGTCAATAGGCTTAGTACCGCCTTGTCTCATTTTGTAACCTCCCATGGCGACACCCCCCGTTAGGTGTGTTGTTACTCGGTAGCCTTTAATTACAGCCTCCGAGCACTATTTCCTCAAATAGCTTTGTCCTGCCTGCTGCTGCAGGAAGAACACTTCTCTCCTAACGCTTTTTAAAAAAAATTTACAGCACGGACGCCGAACGCCTTTGCAATGCAATAGGTCTCGCATTTGCAAGAGTTTAAGCGATTGGCATTGTATATGACAATGCTTTTTATTTATCTGTTTTAAAAACAACACATAAATAAAAGGCATTGTCATTTACAGTGCCAATAGCTCAAACTCTCGTAAATGCGAGACCTATTGCATTGCAAATCCTTGTTTTTAGTGTACATACTGTTCTTAGTACAACTTGTAAAACGCTCTGAAAGGGAGAGGGAACACATGTTTGATTATTTCAAGCAGGGGGCCGCTGCAAGAAGGCCAAGAATTGCAGGCGAGAGCTCGGTGATAGCAGATGCT
Source organism: Calotriton arnoldi (assembly GCA_963921515.1). NCBI lineage: Eukaryota > Metazoa > Chordata > Amphibia > Caudata > Salamandridae > Calotriton > Calotriton arnoldi. Next base: position 452,287 of record CAWUFW010001376.1, read on the forward strand.
GCTCCTGGCAACCCCTAGTCGACATCCATGATAAAGAAGGCAAATAGAACTTCTAAAGGCAGCAGGTGGTTAGCACATGAAGAGAAGCAGAGGGAACATGATAAGAGACTCTGGTGGAATTTGTGGAAACCAGGGACAGTAGAAGAATGCACACAGTGCTTCAGACATGCGGCTTAAAGTGCGGGAGGTTTTTAACCAGCTTCCAGTTGCATGGACATCATAGCTGGAGCTCAGTCTTCTTCGAACCAATCAGCAGTCTAGAAAATGCATTTTGCACTCACTGAATATTATGCAGTGTGAAAACTGGACAGTAATAAACAGTTAGGAGACTAATGACTCTACATATGTAATATTTCCCTGTTCTAGGCCTTATCAGCCCCTGATGACTGCCACTGGCTGGACTCTGTATTTCCTTCCACATGGTATTCGACACATAAAACCACATAACTCATAAACCACGCCACCGGGAGAAAAAGATCACCTTGAATCTGTGAAATGCTCACCGTGATGCTCCGAGAAAGAATATGCTAGATGTCAAAATAGCAAGAATGTGCCACAAAAAGGAGAAACAAAACGTTGCCACCTAATGCGGCAGCTGTAACCTTACAATTAAAAAGGTAATTAAAAAACATTGCCAATAATACCCATAGAACATTATTGGTGCTTCTTAGCAGGTAGGGGTATTTAAACAAGTAAAGGCACAATTTGTTCATTTTGAATGCACCTCCCAAGAAAATGTGATTTTTATTGGAGCAAAGAAAATGTACCATTGACAATGAATCACTGTGACATAAAAACATAATTTAAATATACATGGATGACTAAAACTAAACTAAAAAGTATGATGAGTGAAATGAAAATGCATTAGCAAGGTAAAGAATTGCCCATCAGTCCTGGCACCAAAGTAAAATTGTTTAGACAGATGTGCACATGTGGTCAGGAAAAATGGCACAACTCACAGTGCAAGAGAGCCAAAAGATGAACTGGGCTGACAGAACGCCCCATTCGCATGCTATACTGGATGAAAGGAAAATGTGAATTACAGTTGAACTGACCAATGGCTGAACAGGACTGACTCAAAACCCCTCGATGTATGTATCTATGTATGTATTGTATCTGTGATTTTTTTGTTTACCTAAGGCTGGTGAAATAAAGTTGTCTTTAGGTCAAACCTAAAAATTAATTAAACGCTTCTGCTTATTCTCATGAAGGGGCAGTCTTTTACATTGTATTTTATGATGGGAAGGCTAAAACACATGTAACTATTGATGAAAATAGGAACAGTTTGTCCATTGAATTATACCGAAAGCAATGTGCCAGGTTGATTAGTGTCATATTTGCCACTAGAGCATTGTGTGTTGTTGGGTCTTACAGAGGACTGGGACTCCCTTTAGGTGTTTCTTCCAACTTTCGAACAGTTTACAACACTTTGGCTCACTTGATGATAACTAAGGAGGTGGCATGAGCAGCTGTTTATTTGATTATGTGTGTCATTTATTTGCTGGAGTTTGATTTCTAGATTGCATATCTACCTGTAAGAAGAATGCTGTTGATGATTGTTTGGTATGGTCCTCAAAGCAACCACTGATGAAAGGTAAATAGAGAGATGGGATGCTGGTGGCTTCATCTGGGTCCAGCGATCTTATACTTTAGTTGAACTTCTGGAATTATCATGGAGGACCAAGACCATTGACCTATGAAGAGCATTCTACTAAGCGTAGGATGGGAGAAAAGGTTTCAGGGTTGGGCGTTGACAGTGACGAAGAGCACATAGTTAACTACTGTCAAATATGTGGACTTAGAGACAAAATCCAGTGGACTGGTATTTAACTGTTGCAACTGGGTGAGGTTCTCAGTAAAGTGTGGGAAAAGCTAGATTCAGGTTGCATGGCCATAGCTTTATTTAAATCTGTTAAATCTACAATTGTTCTTATAACATAACGTAAAGCTGCTGTTCCTGACTGAGTTTCACTAAACATCCAGTTGCCTTTGCTACTTTCTGGATATTGTTAACGCTTTCTATGGGAAATGGGTCTGTTCTAACCCCCAGCCGCCTGAACAGGACAGTGGTAACCTCTTTTCTGAAAAAAGAGCTCTTGGCCCCAATGAGCCAAGCAATTAATACAATATTGTGGGTCTTCCCATCCTTATAAAGGTACTCGTTTCTACTGCCACATCTAAGGAGCTATTATTAGACAGTACACAAAGTTATACTTAAGGAATGGGTGCGTTCATCCTTGGATGAACTATTTATTAGGTCAACAGATTGACCATGGACTACAATAGATATTTGCACTGTAGCTCGGAGGGAAAAGACAAAATAATTTGCCTCACATGACTGTAACATTTGCCACTGCTTCGGCCGCCATGACCAACGCAACAGGGTGGTCCAGTACAATAAGATAAGAGATATCCCATCATGGGCGGGCACTGCTTTGCAGAAAGTTGAACCCATAAAGGGATATAGGTCACTGGACCTAACAGCCATTTCAAAAAATTGTAAAATGAGTTGGAACCTGTGGGTGAAAACTTCTCTGCCTTGCAGAGAGACCTCACTTTTCCCGACGGAATGTTTTGATACTTGCAAAAGCAACCTGCTCTAGATAGCCAGGGGCACATTGGCTTGAAATAATTGCTCATTCCCCACTGGAGGGCAGGACACTGATGGAACAGTTGGGTGAAGGGACTGTCTCCAGGGTAGGCAGGACAATTAACAATAATATCCCTAAAAAAATAATAAAAAATAAAAACAATAATATGCCTGATACATGATCAGACCTAAGGAAGAAATACACTGCAGGCTTAGGGCAGATTGGAGATGGGGACTGTGACAAGACTTTGTCACACCTCAGAAAATCAACCATTCAGCCCACTCTTAGGTTAATGAATTAAAAAATCTTACACGGAATTTATTATCATAGGTCACAACTTCATTCAACGAGATTGATTACTAGCACACCATATGTTAGGTGTCAGATTGAACTATCTATGTTCTTTCACAAGATGTAGAGCTGCAATGTAGTACATATCCTTTAAGCAATGGTCCATGCTGACCTAATGGTAGTGCTGTTGATTCAGGTTCTGTTGTGCCCAGTATACACTGCTAGGAGTGGGAGGAGCATGGGTATTGCTGAATACATGATGATCCTCTACAAAATTGACCTGTTGGTTGCATGAGGGTCATAGCCTGAGCATAGGGTAGTAACATCGCTCCAAATATGATCACAGGTGAGGACCCTGTATGGCCATAGAAAACTCAATTTATGTGGGGTGGGTGGCAGGATGTATGACATTGCAGGTGTGATTAGTGAAAATACAACCTTGCTGTACTATTGGTTAGTTGAAGAAGCTGGATTGGGTGGATTCTTTGAGCTGTCAGGTGGGAGAATAATGTAAGCTGTAATTTCGATTGAATAGCTAATGAGGAATAACAGTTTGTGAAATGTGGACTTGTGCTGAAGCTGTTTCCTGGTGTAGCTATTTTACGAGTTTATGTCTTGCATTTCTAACTTAAAGTAATAACAATATTTTCAATGAAATGCCCCTAATTTCATGTTTACCACAAATAAACTGTGTAAGCATGTAAAAAACATAAAAAAGGAAGGTACTCAAAAAAGATTGTATTTAAACAAATCTATCTTGACAGTCATCATCTGCTGTATTCTAACTATCTAGCTTTTATTCCAGATAGAGCATTAAAAAAGCACTTTATTGGTGTATGGTGGCCGAAAAGACAATCTACGTAAACAGAGGCTGCCGCCAGAAGTGGGGAAGGGTATGGAATAAATGGAATGAATATAGGAGACTCCTATGCACAGCCCCAGTTGCCCAGAGTAGATTTTCAATTTCTGATGAAGATGAAGATTAAAATGCTTGCTCAATGGAGTGTAAGATACAGATACAGTACAAGTGGGGAATACTCAAATATATTGCTTGTTACGAGAAGAAAACTGATAATTATTGATGTTATGTCGATGTGGCCTAATGCAATGTGTAGTTTAAAAAAAAAAAGCACTTTAAACATTAATGGACATTGCACTTAAGTTGTCAGAGGAAGAGCATGTGTCAGTATGAGCGCTCCTTACTTGTCTGCTACCTTTGATATTTTAAATCATCTTACAATATTGGACCAGTTGCGATCAGTCGAAGAGAATAGCATATCACTATTATGTCGCGTGTTCTGTTATTAATGCTTTGTCTTGCTTGATTCTTCCCCATTCACAGTGAACAACCGATGAAAAACTCCTTGATATTTGGCTAACGAATGTCCTTCAATGAAGGACGCTTGGCATGTAAGCTAGGACTATCACATACCTGAATAGGGTTTACATACCAGTAATACCTGTTTTTGATTGGCCAGAGACACACATAGGTCCCAAAGAAAGAAATAGACCCACTGGGCTCTTTAAGGCAGCTGAAACATGTAGAGCAGTTCAGATGGAAGGGTACTAATAATAGCTCACATCCATCATTGATAACAACTTCTTTGCTAACTCCGCTTTCAATCACGTCAAGGTAACCAAAAATTAAGAATGCAAATAGGATTACTGAAGACTGTTTAAACTTCTTTGTCCTTTTTTTCTCTGGCTCTCAAGGACTTTTGATTCCCACTATAACAAAACAAAAAACTCGCTCCCACAAAAGGTCGTACTAGCCCACTTTAAAACACATGGGCTCAAACGAGGGAAAGGCAAATGATGAAGCCTACCACATTTATGTGGGTGAGGGCCTTGTAATTCCCAGTGGTACTTCTGTCCCCAAATGGTGTTTTTCAGATATGAATTCCCCTGATCTACTTTAGGTTTGTGTGCAATAAAGGAGGTGAAAGGCATAACCCTACCCAGGTTTTCCTCCTTTTCAGAGTTTGCCAGTTAGAAGAGTGACATTGGGCCCATATCTTTTAGTGGAAGTGGAGCTAATCTGTGGTGTGCCAGTGGGGCTACCATTGTCACAAGCAGTTTTGCCGTTTGTTAGACCTGGCATCTTTTGGCGTGGTTTCCCCAGTCTTTTTGCCTCTGATCTTCTGTTTATGGCTGTGTGCTGCATTTCGTTTTTGCTGGTGTTAGGACTCTGGGCACCTTACCAGTGCTGACCAGTGCTACAGTGCAAGTGCTCCCTGTCTAAAATGTAATGATATTTGGTTGCTCCCTGATTGGCATATTTGATTTACTTATACGACCCGAGTACAGTGCAATGTGTGTGACCAGGGCATGGAAATCAAATGCTACTAGTGGGTCTGCAGCACTGATTGTGCCACCCACATGACTAGCCCTGCAAACATGTCTCAGGCCTGCCATTGCAGTGTCTGTGTGTGCAGTTTTAAACTGCCATTTCGACCTGGCAAGTGCACCCACTTACCAGGCCTAAACCTTCCCTTTTATTACATGTAAGGTGCCCCTATAGTAGGCCCAAGGTAGCCCATGGGCAGGGTACAGTGTATTTAAAAGGTAGGACATGTACTTTTGTGTTTTGCCTGTCATGGGGGCAGTATTATGTATGCTGCGCATTTTCCTGGTTAGCGCTGGGTGCACCTTTCGAAAGGTGCGCCCAGCACTAACCAGGAAAATGCAGCGCATTATAGTGCATGCGCTGCCCCCAGGGCAGCTGCAAACTCGCGCTGCCCTGGGGTAGCACATTCAGGCGAAAAATGGAGCAGCTGCTTTGAAGCCGCTCCGTGTTTCACTGTGCAGGCAGCAACCAGCCTGCACTTTAAAGGGGGATTAGAGATCCCCTTGCAGGCGGGTGCAGTGAGTGACTGCACGCACTTTAAGGGGATGTCTCGGGGGTCTGTGGAACCCCCTTTCTCCCTCCAGAGAGCTTTCTTCAGGGGGCGCACTGACAGTGCGCTACCTTTTAGGTGGCACACTATCAGTGTGCTGCCTGACATGCTTCTTTCCCTCTGCGGCCGCGTCTGTAATACGGAGCAGGCGCAGAGGCAAAGGGATTCCCTCATTTGCATGGGGCCATGCCCCCATGCAAATGAGGGAATGCCCTCTGGTGATAGTGCTGGCGCTTTATGTGCGTCCGCGCTTTCTGTATTACAGAAGAGGATGCACAAGAATCTGCTGCCCCTTCTGTAATACCAAAGTGCCCCGGGGGCACGCAAGGTGGGCACAAATAACCATTGCACCCCAAGGGCACTCTGGTAATACGGCCCCTGGTAGCGAAATCATGCTAATTTCTTTTTTCACTACAGCAAGTCCTATCTCTCCCATAGGTTAGCAGTGGAGCTGCCTTGTAACATCTTACAATTGTATCTGCTAATTGGGAGCTGAAAGAAAATTGGAGTCTGGTGTCTCTGGACTCACAATTTAAATACACATCTTTTAGTGAAGTTGTTTTTTAAATTGCAGGTCTATAAATGCCACTTTTAGAAAGTTGTCATTTTCTTACTTTAACCATCCTGTGCTTCAAACTGTCTCTGAATACACATCTGGGTCAGGGTGACAGTTGGGTTGTTTGTGCGTTCACTCTAGACATTCACAAAAAGGGAGCTGAGGTGTGCGCTGCATATTCTGGTGGCCCATCACCAGGCTGATGGGCTTTCCTGAGCCAGAGTGTTGGGAGGAGTTGACATATGGCCATGTCTGAACTGGGGTGGCGGAGAGAGCTAAAGAATGATGATTGATTAAACCCAGATCAGTTGACTGGGGGTGAGTGCTTGCAATGTTCAACACTCCGTCCATCATCCCCTTTGGTTTTGCTATGTTCGCCCTAAGTTGGCAGGGTATGCCCAGACGTTGGTCCCTTGCTCACTTTGCCACTGGATTCAAGATAGCCTGGCTGATGACGGCTGTAAGCCAGAAACCGGTCCCAGGATGCTTGTTTCCGGTCCAGGGAAGACATGGCTTGGCAGTTCGGGCTGGACTGTTCCCATGAGGCACAGGGTCAGACTGATTTGCATATGGCCATGTCTGAACTGGGGTGGCGGAGTGAGCTAAAGAATGATGATGGATTAAACCCAGATCAGTTGACTGGGGGTGAGTGCTTGCAATGTTCAACACTCCGTCCATCATCCCCTTTGGTTTTGCTATGTTCGCCCTAAGTTGGCAGGGTATGCCCAGACGTGGGTCCCTTGCTCACTTTGCCACTGGATTCAAGATAGCCTGGCTGATGACGGCTGTAAGCCAGAAACCGGTCCCAGGATGCTTGTTTCCGGTCCAGGGAAGACATGGCTTGGCAGTTCGGGCTGGACTGTTCCCATGAGGCACAGGGTCAGACTGATTTGCATATGGCCATGTCTGAACTGGGGTGGCGGAGTGAGCTAAAGAATGATGATGGATTAAACCCAGATCAGTTGACTGGGGGTGAGTGCTTGCAATGTTCAACACTCCGTCCATCATCCCCTTTGGTTTTGCTATGTTCGCCCTAAGTTGGCAGGGTATGCCCAGACGTGGGTCCCTTGCTCACTTTGCCACTGGATTCAAGATAGCCTGGCTGATGACGGCTGTAAGCCAGAAACCGGTCCCAGGATGCTTGTTTCTGGTCCAGGGAAGACATGCCTTGGCAGTTCGGGCTGGACTGTTCCCATGAGGCACAGGGTCAGACTGATTTGCATATGGCCATGTCTGAACTGGGGTGGCGGAGTGAGCTAAAGAATGATGATGGATTAAACCCAGATCAGTTGACAAGGGGTGAGTGCTTGCAATGTTCAACACTCCGTCCATCATCCCCTTTGGTTTTGCTATGTTCGCCCTAAGTTGGCAGGGTATGCCCAGACGTGGGTCCCTTGCTCACTTTGCCACTGGATTCAAGATAGCCTGGCTGATGACGGCTGTAAGCCAGAAACCGGTCCCAGGATGCTTGTTTCCAGTCCAGGGAGGACCTGGCTTGGCAGTTCGGGCTGGACTGTTCCCATGAGGCACAGGGTCAAGACTGATTTGCATATGGCTGGGTTCAAACTGGAATGGCATGGTGAGCAAAAAAACGATGGATTTAGGCCCAGATCTCTGTACTGGGGTGAATGTATGACATTGTTCTGCATTCTGTCCATCAACTGTTGTTTTTGCATTTGTCACCCCGAGTGGGACGGGTATGCCCAGACGTGGGTCCCGTGCTCTCCATGCCACTGGAATCAAGCTATCCTGGCTGAAGAGGGTGAAACCCGAAACCGGTCCTAGGATGCTTGTTTCCAGTCCAGGGAGGACCTGGCTTGGCAGTTCGGGCTGGACTGTTCCCATGAGGCACAGGGTCAAGACTGATTTGCATATGGCTGGGTTCAAACTGGAATGGCATGGTGAGCAAAAAACGATGGATTTAGGCCCAGATCTCTGTACTGGGGTGAATGTATGACATTGTTCTGCATTCTGTCCATCAACTGTTGTTTTTGCATTTGTCACCCCGAGTGGGACAGGTATGCCCAGACGTGGGTCCCGTGCTCTCCATGCCACTGGAATCAAGCTATCCTGGCTGAAGAGGGGTGAAACCCCGAAACCGGTCCTAGGATGCTTGTTTCCAGTCCAGGGAGGACCTGGCTTGGCAGTTCGGGCTGGACTGTTCCCATGAGGCACAGGGTCAAGACTGATTTGCATATGGCTGGGTTCAAACTGGAATGGCATGGTGAGCAAAAAAACGATGGATTTAGGCCCAGATCTCTGTACTGGGGTGAATGTATGACATTGTTCTGCAATCTGTCCATCAACTGTTGTTTTTGCATTTGTCACCCCGAGTGGGACGAGTATGCCCAGACGTGGGTCCCGTGCTCTCCATGCCACTGGAATCAAGCTATCCTGGCTGAAGTGGTGTGAAACCCCGAAACCGGTCCTAGGATGCTTGTTTCCAGTCCAGGGAGGACCTGGCTTGGCAGTTCGGGCTGGACTGTTCCCATGAGGCACAGGGTCAAGACTGATTTGCATATGGCTGGGTTCAAACTGGAATGGCATAATGAGCAAAAAAACGATGGATTTAGGTCCAGATCTCTGTACTGGGGTGAATGTATGACATTGTTCTGCATTCTGTCCATCAACTGTTGTTTTTGCATTTGTCACCCCGAGTGGGACGGGTATGCCCAGACGTGGGTCCCGTGCTCTCCATGCCACTGGAATCAAGCTATCCTGGCTGAAGAGGGTGAAACCCCGAAACCGGTCCTAGGATGCTTGTTTCCAGTCCAGGGAGGACCTGGCTTGGCAGTTCGGGCTGGACTGTTCCCATGAGGCACAGGGTCAAGACTGATTTGCATATGGCTGGGTTCAAACTGGAATGGAATGGTGAGCAAAAAAACGATGGATTTAGGCCCAGATCTCTGTACTGGGGTGAATGTATGACATTTTTCTGCATTCTGTCCATCAACTGTTGTTTTTGCATTTGTCACCCCGAGTGGGACGGGTATGCCCAGACGTGGGTCCCGTGCTCTCCATGCCACTGGAATCAAGCTATCCTGGCTGAAGAGGGGTGAAACCCGAAACCGGTCCTAGGATGCTTGTTTCCAGTCCAGGGAGGACCTGGCTTGGCAGTTCGGGCTGGACTGTTCCCATGAGGCACAGGGTCAAGACTGATTTGCATATGGCTGGGTTCAAATTGGAATGGCAAGGTGAGCAAAAAACGATGGATTTAGGCCCAGATCTCTGTACTGGGGTGAATGTATGACATTGTTCTGCATTCTGTCCATCAACTGTTGTTTTTGCATTTGTCACCCCGAGTGGGACGGGTATGCCCAGACGTGGGTCCAGTGCTCTCCATGCCACTGGAATCAAGCTATCCTGGCTGAAGAGGGTGAAACCCCAAAACCGGTCCTAGGATGCTTGTTTCCAGTCCAGGGAGGACCTGGCTTGGCAGTTCGGGCTGGACTGTTCCCATGAGGCACAGGGTCAAGACTGATTTGCATAAGGCTGGGTTCAAACTGGAATGGCATGGTGAGCAAAAAAACGATGGATTTAGGCCCAGATCTCTGTACTGGGGTGAATGTATGACATTGTTCTGCATTCTGTCCATCAACTGTTGTTTTTGCACCAATCAATCGGAAACAATCTTGGCTAATATTTTATAGTCTGTGTTGAATAAGGCTAAAGGGTGATAAAAGCCCAGGGCAGTGGGATCCTTATCTGGTTTAGGTAGAGAGATCAGGAGTGCCTCCTGTAATGACTCAGGAAGGATGAAAGCATTAAAGCGTCATTGCATAAGGCATGAAGGCGCAGAGACAAAGCTAAGGAGTATGTTTTGTAGTATTCAGCAGGCAGGCCGTCCGGTTTGGGGGTCTTAACCGACTCCAGGGTTTTGATGGTTTTGCGAATTTCGAAGAGTGAGATTGGCTCCTCCAGCTCCTCTCGCTGAACGGGGGAAATAGCTGGTGAAGGTATTGTTGAGAAAAATTCGGTAAGGTGGTCTGGGCTGGGTCTAACAGTGGATTTATAGAGTGAGGAATAGTGGTGTGTCAATTAAGTGTGTATTTCATGCTTTGTGTGCAGGAGATGCCCCCTCTTGAGCGCGCAGCAAGAAAATGGGGTGCCGCGTTTGTTCCTGGCGTATCAACCATGCCACTACTTTCCCTGCGTGGTCCGATGTCACATGAGTGCATGCAGAGTGTGCAGTGTAAATTAGACAGCACAGACATTCAAGTAGTGTGGTGTGTTCACTGCGCGTTTCATCCAGGAGCCACGCGGATTCTGGCCATGTAACCAACTGAGTTTCAAGGTGTATAAGCCTATGCTCAATTTTGGCGATGGCGTCATCCAGCTGCCTAAGAATGTTCCATTTAATGCCTAAGCTGTGTCCCCAAATGGTGACTTTAAAGACATCCCATTCGCTCAGCGTATCGGTGGCCGAGCCAGTGTTAAGGTCAAAGTACTCTGTCGTGGCGGCACCAAGGGACTCCCTAAACCGCGGGTTCTCCAGTGCCATCGGCTGGAGGCGCCACGTGGAAATGGTGGGGACATCCCTGTCTCTTGCCAATGTTAGGAATTGGGGGTTGTGGTCCGAGTGTGCGCATCCCAGATAGTTGATTTGATGGACCGTGAGGAGAAGTGAGGCCAACCCAACATGCTGTCAATCCGAACATGTAAGTTATGTGGTGGAGAGTAAAAGGAATAGACTCTTAAGGCTGTGTTGCAACTACGCCATGTGTCTGTGAGGGCCCAGTGCTGTAGCCAATCGTTCACGGCATGGGTGTTAGACATGGCTACCGTGCGTGGTAAGGGAGGGAAGGACCGGTCCAGGGTAGTGTCGAGAACAGCGTTAAAATCCCCACCTAAAAGCCATGGGATCGCACCCCACTTAGATAGTATGCCAGATAATTTGTGTAAGTAAGAATTCTGGTCTATGTTAGGTGCATTTATTGCTCCTAAGAGAATCTGCCTACCATCTAGGTGACCCCATATGAATATGTATCTACCGTCTGCATCCGTCACCACATCTTCTGCCATAAATGGAGTTCCCAACCTCACCCACACCAACACCCCCCTGGTATATGAAGAGTAATCAGTGGCAAACACCTGGCCCTGCCATAGTCGATGAGGCCGATCAGCCTCAGCGAGTGTCAGGTGTGTCTCCTGTAGCAGTGCTATGTGAGCGGATCTACGCTTAAGATATGAATAGACTGCGTATCGGCGTGAGGGCATATGCATGCGCCGCACATTCCAGGTGACTATGTTTGTGTGAGTCACAGCGGTATGGTAAACAGTGCCATACGTACACCTCTCCGCTGGGTGTGTGAGGGCAACAGGGCATAACTTAGTGAAAATAATCAGAGGGGGAGGAAATCTCAATACATAAAACATTACTAGGGCAGTAGCACAACAGGTGACCATCCAAACTGGCAAACTAGACGCAGCAACTACCGAATGTGTTGGTTGAGTCGAGGGAGCATAGGAATGTTTCAAATCAGCAGCACACCACCCCTAGTATGCAAGTTCTTGTAAAACAGCAAGTAGCACTCACTAATAATGAGTTACAGTGTTTAAGAAGCTCAAATTCCATCTAGCAGACAATGCAATGGGACCTGTGCAGCAGCTGGATTCCCTTTACTCGGAACACAATCGTAGATAACAGGTATTTGCATGAAATAGTGGAGGAGGACATTAGTGCCATGTAGGGTAACTGCTGCAATAGCTATAGTTAGAGTCAGAGATTCAGATAATATCATCTGCTGTTTGCGGCGTGATAGTTGGCGGAGTTGATGTTTCTGCTTTTTTTTTTGTTTAAATTTCTTTTATTGATTTCAACATAGAGAAGGGGACAAACGAGCCAGTGCGCTCTATGGTCATCGGGTTGCAACCCGGCAATCGTATTACTATGTTCGGCAATCAAAGGCAAAATAATAGAGAGAAGAAACAACCCCCCACCCTCCCCACCCCCCTCCTCCCCAGAAAAGGACACACCTCTATGAGATGGGAGAACGAAGAACAATCTAGGAAGGACTGTCTGGAGTATGCTAAATAGTGGAAGTGTTGGGGGCAGTCAAGCTAGGGGGGTCTGCAAGTCTCAGTAGTTGCAGGTATTTGGGACAGGTGAGCTCCGTAAACTCTGATGTCAATAACGTGAGAAAGGGTGCCCACAGATCGTGGAAGGAAGCCCCCGGGTGAGCCAATGAGAGAGAGATCTTTTCCATCCCCAAAATGGCCCACAACCTATGAAGCCATCCTAGGCATGTGGGGACTGTCTTGGTACCCCAGTGAGTCAAAACATTTTGGACCGCCGCTCCTAGGGCTAATGCCATCTGCTTACCCCTCCGAGATTTAAGGAGGAAGGTGATGGCGTTGGGAAGGCCCAGAAGAACATAGACCGGGAATCTGGGAATCTGGGTGTCAAAGTGGGAGTCTACGTCATCAAGGATTTGCTGCCAATATGTCCCCAGGGAAGGACACTCCCACAGCAGATGGGTAAGGGTGCCCAGTGAACCACAGTCATGCCAGCACTGCGGGCTTCGGGAAAGGTTACCTCTATGGAGTCTTATCGGGGTTAGATACCAATAAGTGGCCACTTTAGTGGCAGTCTCAATAGAGGCGACGTTACGTGCTGTGCGTCGGGCCCTATAATAGATATCGGTCCATTCCTTCTGTGTAAGAGCCCTACCCAACTCCCCCTCCCATCGTAGTTGACTGGGGGACTTCCCGGTGTCAGAAGTGCATCTGGCGAATTTGTATAAGTCCGATGTCAACCGTGTGTCACTATGTCGAGTAAGCAACCACTTCTCAAACGGAGTGAGGTGCCTCTCCGCACCCCCCCGCACATCGCTGTGGAGAACCCAATGTCGGACCTGCAAGTAGCGATACCGCTCCGTTTCTGGGATACCTTGCTCAGTACGGAGCGCAGAAAAGGAACGGGGTCCCGAAAGATCAAAAAGATGACCTATGGAGCGGCAAGCCTCTTTAGTCCAGTGGTGAAACTCCCCGGGGTCAAGACCTGGCGTGAAGTCAGGGTTTTGTGCTATAGGCGTGATCGGGGACGGGAACGTCGTAAGCCCCCTAGAAACCGCAGTCTTGTCCCATGCCAACAGAATAGGACGAGTCACCTCAGAAAGGTATAAATTGCGAGGTCTCCCCGCTCGCGTGAGAAATGGAACCCCCCATAAAGGCTGGCCAGCAAGAGACCTATCCATAAATAACCAGTGCTTCTCAGATTCCGGGCGGGACCACTCCACCAGTGCTCTCATTTGAGCCGCCTGCCAATAAGCTAGAAGGTCAGGGATTCCCAGCCCCCCCTCCACCGGGTCTCTGTAGGTAAGTTTCCGACGTAACCGGGCTCTCTGATCCCGCCAGACAAAGCGTTCTATGTCGCGTTGCAACGAACGTATGACCCCCGTCGGCGGCGTCAGCGGAAGGGTGTGGAACAGGTAGAGAATTTGGGGCAGTATCACCATTTTCACAGCCGCTATACGGCCCAACCATGAGAGAGAATGTGGTCTCCATTTCCTAAGGGAATCACGGACTTGTCGCAGGATTGTCGTGTAGTTCGACGTTCTGGTGGCGTTGATAGTAGCGGATACTTGCAATCCTAGGTAGGAAATGGAATCGCGGGCCCACTGGATCGGATAAGAGCGCTGTAGCAACCCCAGAGTCTCCGACCCTAAAGACAGATCCAGGGCTTGTGACTTGTGCACATTAATCTTAAAGCCCGAGGCAAGTGCGAACCTGTCCAGTTCGTCCAAAACAGCTGGTAGAGATTCCCTAGGATGCTCCAGCGTAACCACTACATCGTCGGCATATAAGCAGAGCTTGTGTTCCGACCCCCCGAAACGCGCCCCTCTAATGCCAGGATCATCTCGAACCCTTTGAGCCATGGGCTCCATATAGAGGGCAAACAGGAGCGGCAACAGCGTGCACCCCTGCCTTGTCCCTCTACGTATAGGAAAGGCCGATGAAGCCATCCCATTTACCCGCACTGTGGCCGTAGGATTTGCGTAACCACCAAATACCCAATCGATGAACCGGCCTGGAAGGCCGAAGTGGACCAGAGTCGCCCAGAGATACGGCCAGCGGACCCTATCAAACGCTTTTTCAGCGTCGACAGAGAGGATCATTCGTTCCGCTGGGAAGCGTTCCGACCTGTCCACTAGATGGAGAAGCCGTTTGGTATTGTCGGAGCACTGGCGTCCGGGGACAAACCCGGACTGATCCGGGTCAATCAGCCCGGGAAGATGACGAGATAGTCTGGTCGCCAGTATTCCGGTAAAAATCTTTAAATCCACGTTGAGAAGGGATATAGGGCAAAAAGAACCGCAAAGGTGTTTATCCTTACCGGGCTTAGGAATCACCGTTATCAACGCTTCTAGCATAGAGGGCGGGAAGGAGGAAGCCGGGGTAGACCCGATCGAATTAAAAACCCGTACCAGGAGTGGGGCTAGCACTGCACAAAACTTTTTATAAAAACCGGATGAGAACCCATCAGGGCCTGGCGACTTGTTGAGTTTCAAACGGGAGATTGCAGAGATGACCTCCTCCAGCCGGATGGGGGCCTCAAGCTCTGCCGCCTGGTTTGGAAAAAGTGTAGCTGTGGCGACACCTTGAAGATAGTGGGTTGATCCGCTCTCGGGCAAGGATTGAGCCGCATATAAGGTCTCGTAGAATTGCCGGAACGCATCTACGATCTCAGGGTCACCATCACAGTCCCTCCCGTGCTGGTCCCGTATCGCAGTGACTCTGGACGCTTGTCGCTG
Organism: Calotriton arnoldi; assembly: GCA_963921515.1. Taxonomy (NCBI): domain Eukaryota; kingdom Metazoa; phylum Chordata; class Amphibia; order Caudata; family Salamandridae; genus Calotriton; species Calotriton arnoldi. Next base: position 467,375 of record CAWUFW010001376.1, read on the forward strand.
CGCTCAGAGCCGATTTGCGAGAAGACGTCCGCACCTATCACCCCCCACATAGAATGTATGTTTCAGGCGGAGAGCTGCGTACTCAGCTCGGTCAACGTCCAGTCCCGCCAGCTGTGCCCTGGCTGCCTTAAGAAGTTTCCAGACCCTGGGCGCCCCCGTCCTCTGGTGAATGCGTTCCAGCTCAGCCACTTCCCCTGTTAAGCGCTCCCGTTTCTCTCTCCTGTCTTTGTTATCAGCCGCCGCAATGCCAAGAAACTCCCCCCGAACCACTGCTTTCAGTGCTTCCCATAAAGTTGTCGTAGAGATGGTAGGGGAGTCGTTAAGGTCTAAGTAATCAGTCATGCACGTTTGGATTTGCCGTACTACCGAGGGGCACTGCAACATGGTCTCACGTAGGCGCCAGAAGCGGCGAGTAGGGCGCCGGCAATGTAGGAATAGGGATATCCTCACCGACGAGTGGTCAGATAAGGGGCAGGGAAGGATCTCTACGTCCCGTGTCTGTTGCGTCAGGGAATCAGTGGTTAGAACATAGTCAATTCTGGTGTATGTCTTGTGATGGTGTGAGTAGAAGGTGTATGTCCTAGACCCTGGGTGGCGAAGTCTCCAAATGTCTGTAAGTCCGGCTTCTGCTATAAGTCGCTTCCCCTCCCCAGAAAGGGCCCCGGACTGCCCACATTGCTGTCCCGACCGGTCCATCGCGCCATCGAAGGCCAAGTTAAAATCCCCCCCTAGGAGTATTGTTTTGTCTGGGAGGCCGGCGAGCTCGTGTATTACCTCCCTGATAAAGCCCTCCTGCCCATCATTGGGGACGTACACCATAGCAATCGTGAGTGTGTGGGTGTCCAGGGTAAAAGTGTGTGCCAAAAGTCTCCTCCTAATCTCGACCTGTTTGCTACCTATTTGGCCCGGGAATTTAGTGGAGACCAGAATCGCCACACCCGCCGTCTTGGAGGTGTTAGAGGAAAACATCTGATAGGGAAATGCTCTGGACCTCAGTCTGTGCATATCAGTGGATAATAGATGCGTTTCCTGAAGCAGGCAGATATGAGCGTCCGATTGCTCAAGATAGGACAAGACGGCTTGCCGTTTGGTAGCATTGTTCAGCCCCTTAACGTTAAGGGACACAATATTAATGCCAGAAGACATAAGAGAGAGACCCTGTGTATGCTACAGAGGATGGCCCCGGGATCTGTAAAGACGGAGGAAAGAGTGGAGTAGTGAGGATCATCAGTCCAGCGGAATTTGGAGGAGGAGGAGAGAATTCAAAGACCCACAACAAAGAACTAACAACAGAAAACATTTACTTGCAGAGTCCACAAATGTCCCGGGCAACCTGCCCTGTGGTAAGGTGGGAGATGGATAGCAGGAGCTCCCCGCCGCCCCCACCCCGCACCGGGCCCGGCCAATTAAAGCAAGGTGATTCCCAGTAAGATTGCAAGTGGCAGCACCTCAGCCAATGCATTTCAATCTACGGCGTTCGAGTCCTCTGACAGGGATTGCAGGACAGCCGTGCGTTCTTTGGCAATGGTCTCTGAGTCCGGACGTAGACTCAGTGGTGAATTCCCAACTCGCTGCCATCGCGTGGGGTCAGCTCAGCGCCCGGAGGGGGCAGCCCTCTCCGGCGTAGTGCGGTCGTCACTCGGAAGATGGAGAAGCGACGCAGCCTCCTTGAAAGAGCAGACCTGGCGAAGTTTGCCCTCCCATTTAAAAATGAGTCTAAACGGGTGGCCCCAGGAGTAGGCGATGTCCTTGGAGCGTAGGAATGCTGTGACGGGGCGAAACTCCCGCCTTTTCTGTAGTGTAGAAGTCGCCAGGTCCTGAAAGAGAAGGGGCCTGCAAGAGCGGAATTCAATGGGATGTTTAGCCCGCGCCTCCCTTAAGATGCGTTCTTTAAGCTTAAAGTCGTGTACACACGTTAAGATGTCGGGAGGAGGAGCAGTCGATGGTCGTCTGAGTCCCACACAATGCGTCCGGTCGAGCTTGATCTCTTGGTCTGGAGGGTCCCCTAGGATGTGACGGAACAGATCCATGACAAAGGTCTCAATGTCCTGATCTTCCGTCCCCTGAGGCACCGCGCGGATCCTTATGTTGTTCCGGCGGGAACGGTTCTCAAGATCCTCTGCGTGGGCTTGGAGATCTAAGTGCTGGTCTCGAAGTCGCAGAACCTCCTGTTGGAGCTGGGACACCTCCTCGTCCCGGGTAGTCATTTGATTCTCCAGTTCATCGACTCTCTCCCCCAACGAATCAATGTCTCTGCGCATCTCCCGGATCTTCATAGTGTGGAATTCCCTTGTGAGTTCAGTGAAGAGAGACTCCAGAACACCTCGCGTGACCGGCCACTCCAGGTCATCCGAGCTCCGTCGCGCCATCGTATCGCGCTGCGATGGCATTGCCTCAGCACCCCCGGTCCCGGCCTTGATTAGGAGATCTTTAACGGATCTGTCCTTCCGAGATTTGTTGGTGGCCATCTTGAAGCAGCTTCCTCCCTGCGCCGGTAGCTAAGAAGTGGCGAGGCGTCCGAAGAAGGCACGCACCCAAGTAGCCAAGGAGTCTCCCCTCTGAGTAGGCCCCCTGTCCGCCGCCAACAGGTGTGCCCCACTGTCTCAGGAACCGGCGCCGGGAAGTGCAGGCAGTGATGGTGGGCCACCGGCTTACCAGCTCCGGCGATCTGCACCGCCGCCTCCGTGCAGTGCGCCACCTACAAGTGCTCCCAATGTGTCTCAAGGGTTGCCTCTTTAGAATCCGTTTGCAACCGCAAGATCCCTCTGGTGCAGCAGTAGTGGAGACTGCGCTGAGCTGTGTAGGGATCGGCACCTCCAACCGCGCGTCTGCCTCCGGGACGCAGGGCCCCGACTAGACCCGCTCCTCCAAACAGGGCCTCCCACCCGGGCAGTGCGCGGTGTCCGAAGAGGGCACACACCCAAGTAGCCAATGAGTCTCCCCTCTGAGTAGGCCCCCTGCCCGCCGCCACCAGGCGCACCCCACTGTCTCAGGAACCGGTGTCGGGAAATGCAGGCAGTGATGGTGGGCCTCTGGCTTACCAGCTCCGGTGGTCTGCACCGCCGCCTCCATGCAGTGCGCCACCTCCAAGTGCTCCCAATGTGTCCCAAGGGTTGCCTCTTTAGGATCCTCTTGCCGCCGCAAGATCCCTCTGGTGCGGCAATAGTGGAGAATGCGCTGAGCTGTGTGGGGATCGGCACCTCCAACCGCGCGTCAGCCTCTGGGATGCAGGGCCCCGATTAGACCCGCTCCTCCAAACAGGGCCTCCCACCCGGGCAGTGCGCAGCGTGCCGCTCCTGGCAACGGAGGACAGGGCACCCCCCCGATGAGGGTCAGCAGCCAAGAAGTCAGGCGCGACAGCGAGGCCGGCGCCCCACGGCCCGAAAAGCCCACAGGTCCGGGCGTAATATTAGCAGGCCTCGTGTCACACTGCTGCGCTGGAGGGGAAAGGACACAGCGGCCCATATGCACCCCGTAGCTGGTCGTCACTGCGGAGGGGCTCACCTCAGGAGGTTGGAAGATCGCTTCTCCGGCGGCCTCAGATCCACGCTGCCATCTTGCCGCTAAAGCTGGGATCGCGCATTATCTCACCCAGGCTCCCTCTGGCAGCGAGACAGTAGTTCTTCACAGCTCCCCCGTAGTAGGAGCCAGCGTTCAGGGGGGGGCCTCAGGCAGGTGTCCGCCTGGAGCTCAGCCGCTCCTGCGCTCCTCTCCGCGGGGCCGCGTGGTAGGCCGCAGGACGCGCCTGGTCTGACACGGCGCCTATCTCTGGAGCAAGGTGCCGGCACCACACCGAATTCAAGTCAGAGGTGCCGTAGCAAGTCCTGGACCCAAACAAAGTCCCAAACTGCGGCTGGGAACACGCTAGGTGCAGCTATGCAGGCAGGGCCCAGGCCACGGGTCGGAGCGACGAGCAGGCACGTCCTACTCGGTCGCCATCTTGGACACGCCCCCGATGTTTCTGCTTTTGACGGCCAAGTGTTAGAGGAGCCATCATCACTGAGGGATTTCGTGGAGCCAACATCTTGATCAGCGCTGGAGGTTCATTCCTGCGGCGTGAATACCATATGTAGGCCTTGTCTTTGCTCCATCAGCATTTGTTACAGATTTAGGACAGCCTAGGGGGGGCTCGCCCGTTTACCCCTGCCACGTCTGCGCATTTTCCTGGGGGGCTGCCCCTCTGCTGATTCAGCAGAGGGGGGCCGCGTGTCAACAAGACCATTCACCTTCACCAAGTCCCAGGCTTTTTCAGGAGAATCAAAGAAGTGAGAATGCCCATCTAGTGCCACTCGGAGGCGGGCTGGGAACATCAAGGAGTAACGTATATCCAGCTCACTTAGCCGCCTCTTGACTGCTTGAAAAGAGTTCCTTTGATTCTGGACCGCTACTGTGTAGTCTGGGAAGAACATTATTGATGCATTGTTCACCTTGATCTCCTGTACCTTGCTTGATTCTCGTAAATGGTGTCACGATCCCTATAGTTCAGCAGGGGGAACAGAATATGTCTAGGGTTAGCGCCGGGTGTCGGTCTTCGTGCCGGGACCTGGCATGCTTGTTCGACTGAGAAGAAGAGCGTGAATGCAGCTGCAGGTAGGCGCGCATCGATCCTGTTTTCATTGTAAGCCACAGTGTCCAGGCCCTCCTCCCCCTCCAGCAGCCCCACCACCCGTACATTATTTCTGCAGGAGCATCCCTCAGCATCCTCCACCCTGTGTTCCAAGATGTGAACTCGGTCTACCAGGGACTGAAGCAGGGTGGTACGCTCTCGAGCAACTGGCTGGAGTTTGGTCAGTGTGAGTTCGGCATTTCGCACTTTATCCATGAGCTTATGGTGGTCTGCATGTAGGAGATTGAAGTCTGCTGTAACTTTATCAATCCTGCCTTCTAGCAATGTGCACATGTCAGTTCAAGTGTGGAACCAATCTTCTCCACAGCCTGAAGGACCCTATCTAGTTTAGCACCCAGTGGCACGTCGGCGAGAGGTGACTCAGACCTTGAATGCGTCTCATGTGGCAGAACCATGGACAACTCGGTGTGGGCCTGCGCTGGCTGCGCGGCTGAGCAAAGGCGACCGATGGCCAGTTGTTGGGTGTTAAGCATCAGAGTGGCCGGTGTTTGGCAGGAGTGCTTTGGGGAGTTATAGTGCTCCGCTAGTTGCCTATCTGCAACTCTGATACCATGTCGTTGCCTGCACCGGAGTAGTGGTCCCGCTCAACACACCAACTGCGACCTGCACTCCAGGCTCCAACAATGCCACAGCACCTCTGAAGCTCTGCCACTGCACGAGACTCGAGCACCACACCACCAAAGCCCGTGGCACACCGCTCCATCTCTGACGCCTGTGGCCTGGTCCAACATCAAGGCCTCGGAAACCAAAGCCTCGCGGCTTGACTCTCGACACTTCATCAATGTCGCTCCACAATAAGGAACCAAGGTAGCATACCGGCAGCGTAACATCACCTCCCCTGCAGCAGTAAGGAACCAATGCATCACCTCCCCTACCTAGCAATAAGGAACCAATGCATCACATCCCCTGCAAGAGTGAGATACTGACGCCGCACTGGCCTCCGCGACGCCGCATCTCTTCTGTGTTTTGCATCGCCTTTGTTATACACAACGCCTCCAAGGTACTGTACTGTGGTCTGCCCATCTCCGTAACCGGTCCTCACTCCATCGAGCTCAGACTGACTTTGTGGAGTCATCGACGTCAACTGTGACCAAATAGCCCCGGTTGGAGCTGTTTTTGATTTCTAAGATCTATACTTGATTTATTCTTTAAAAAGTGATATTGTGATTTGTGTATGTTGGATTTTTGTCGTATTGGTCTTGTTTGATTCAGATAAATACTGGCTATTTTTCTAAACTGGTGTGGAGTCCTTTTGTAGTGTTTTCACTGAGTTACTGTGTGTGTGTGTACAAATACTTTACACATTGTCTCTGAGATGAGCCTGACTCTCTCTGTGACAAGCTACCAAGGGGGTGAGCAGGGGTTATCTTAGGTGTGTAATTTACTTACCCTTACTAGAGTGGTGTGTTATGCCTGGCTTAGGTGCATACCCTAGCCAACAAGAAACTCCATTTCTAACACGGTTTATATGAAAGCCGTGATGAATCCTATTAATACCCCAAACCTTTTCTATCAGCCTTGTGCAGAGGATACACAAACACTCCTTACATCTTGTGATTCAGTTCCCTTCCAAGGCTGTAAGGGAGCTGGCTTCAGTTGATTGGCAATATACCAGATGTCATTCTGCTTAGTACAATAAATAATTACCGCCCGATCATGTTTGACACCTTGAGATGGGGAAAATGTGCTCAGAGCGCAGGTAAATACCCATTCCAACATATGCAGACAACACGTTTGTGCTGTTTTGTCCCATGTTTCGCTTAAGGCTTCAGATGCTGTAAATCATACAAGCACCCACGATTTGCACACACATTATATTCCTCTTTTGAATGCAGATGTAAATTTGCAACTCGAAAAGGGATTACCACCCTGATCAATGCATGGTCTTAGGAGGTGTTCCAGGGGTGATGGTGTATGTGGTGTCTGTTCCTGATAGTTTTGAGAAGAGTTTATTTCCATGGAAAGGGGATGGTCATCTATTGGTTTTAGAGGCAAGCTGAGTCAAAAAGAAGAGATTTTGTGGTAATAGAATACTTCGTGTTGGAAATGTTCCGCTGGTGACGGAACTGGTGCTTGTTGAAACCTGTGTTGGGGCGTCCAATTAAAACTACTAGTAGCCCATTTGGTTTGTGTTGTCTGTTATTGTTCCTTAAGCTGGTACTGGCTGTACTTTATGTATCCTGGAATATGAAGACAGATTTTAGAAATTACATATATTGGAAGATGATACCTTGCTGGAAATTGCCAGCAAGAAAGGCAACATTAAATCTACCACTGCTTATGACAGAAATCAGTATAAAAGTTGTCTAGTTTCAGAAACGAATATATACCACTACATCGCATGCGTTTACAATTCATGCGATTACAACGCGGTCGTTACAACGACCGCGTTGTTACATCGCAGTACCATTACAACGCAAGTCGTTACAACTTGCTGTATGGGGTGCTGGATGTTGGAATAGTATAATTTATTATTCCAACTCCAGTGTGTGCAACAGTAGGGAAGGTGTTGGAATAGTAAATTATACTATTCCTTAGCTTAGAGTGCCCCCTACAGCAAGTCGTTGTCACGACTTGCGTTGTAATGGTACTCGATGTAACAACGCGGTCGTTGTAACGACCGCGTTGTAATCGCATGCCTTGTTACGCAAGCAATGTAATGGCTGTTTCCCTTCAGAAACATGGTACATCATTTTTTCAAGCCCTTTACCAGGAGAAAAGCTGTATTTTTAGCACTTTATATCCGTGGTCATTGTGGGACGGAGGCCTGAGTAAAGGCAGGTGTTATCGTCAACAATGGAGTTAATGCTGTCCGCACGAATAAGGCGCAGAGTGAAGAAGGAGAATCTTCTACCGGTTTTTGGAATTGATATAGGCGAGTCCTGACAACTCAAGTCCTTTGACTTTACTGTCATGTCAGCATATAAGATAACACCTAAATATTTAGCTTCTCTTTGCAGCAGACAAAGAGAGATGAAAGAGAATAGTCAGATAGATGTATTGTTTACAAACGTAACTTTACCCTTGAGGGCAAAGTAAACAGTCTCAGAAAAGTTGCAGAAAACATGCCCGCATCCAGGCTTCCACTATTTATAATGAATAAAGCGCTGTATGAGTTTTAACTTTTCTGCGTCAAGGAGACATGCACAGATGTTGCTTGTGCTGTACCTGTTCTCTGTGTCTTTTTGGAACGTGCAGTGCTGCCTATACCATATATGTGCTGTGGGTGTGAGTGAAACTTATACTTCTGGCACCATTGCAGTTTCAATCAGGAGGGTGAGGAAAAGAGAGAGAAAGAGAGAGAGAGAGTGTGTGTGTGTGTGTTTTTGTACACATGCTTGTGCATATGTGTGTATGTGTGAACGAAAGCCTGCCCACTTATGTCGATGCTGTACATGTTCCATATGTGGATGAAGCATGAACTGCTGCTGTTTTGACTGTACATGTCATATGTGTGAAAGGGAGATTTATGTCACTATTTTACTGCACTAACTGCACTTATTCTATGTGTGTTAAAATGATATTAGAAAAATGTGCCACACTTCTATTGCCAATATTATTGACTTTGTTGGTTGTGTATAGTCTGCTAGGGATGTCTTCTAGGGGTGGGCAATATATTCTGCTCCACTGGCGGAATGCGTGGAGTTTTGGCCACTCCACGTTGAGCCTGTAGCGCGGAGTTCTGGCCAAACTCGTCCAACCTCCACATAGCAGAGTTTTTCTTGCACACTGCTCAAAAATGGTAAGTTGGTGAACGCGAGCAAGATTTGGCGTCCCCTAGCATGATTTTCGATTGGTATGGGGGTGCCCGGTGAGATTTGTCCAATGCGGTCAGAGAGCTGCTGCTCGAGTAGAAAATCTACTCGAGCAGCAGCAAAATCAATTCGAGAAGCGGCACCCTCTGGCATGCCACGTGGTGCCATTCACACAGATTTTTTAGCGCGTAATGAGCTTCCAGTTCAAAATCACAGCGCAACGTGCCTATTTCAGCCCATTTGCGGAATTCCACTGAATCTCGCTAAGTTTTTTCTTAGCTCCGTGGAATTTTTCATAGAAACTACTCTCAATTACGCAGATTGTATAACTGCTCCTTCCACATTTAATAGTATCTGCAAACTCATGCCTCCTACAGTTCTTTACTTCAAGCCTGATTCTCACTATAACTATCTTAGAAAATAAGATCCTATTGCTGTTCTTATTAGAGAACATCTCGCCTCTTTGCTGCATGTCCTGGTGCCCTTTGAGTCACCACAAATATTTGTTTATTTCCCAGCACATTTATTTATATCCTCTTGGAGGAAGCATAGTTGATCTGTAATTTTTAAATTTGTCAGGTAGGGCACATCTTCTATATTCAAACACTGTTGGATTTTGTTTTTAAATTTTGTTTCATTTCATAAATCGAGAACTACCAAAAGCTGCGCAATGGAGCCCACTACACTGTTTGGAAATCTTAAGAACAAGAGTTTTCCTCTCCCTTTTTTTGTAGTTTTTGTTATTGCTACTTAGATTCTTTTTTCATTTCACTTATTCTGGTGATCACTAAAGAGCATTTATAAAGAATAATTCAATTTTTGTCAGCACTTTTTTCTGTGCATTAGTCTGAGAGCTTGAAAAATTCCTCTTCACTCTTTTACTGCTATTGGTTATCCCATTTTTTGATGTCTGCTTTCCTTAATTGGGGAAAATGGGGACTGATTGCTCCCTTTTATATGTATTTACCTGGTGCCCTTTGTTCAGTGTCCTGTGACAGCATTTCTTACAACATTAATTTGCCTCAAGGGCACTTTTACAAGATGATCCACAGTTGGAAGTGCAGGTACTTAGCCCAAAGTTACCAGTTCTGGCTAGTATCCCAATCACAGTTACCTAACCATGAGTTTCCCAGCCTGGAATGGGGAATAACACATAGGACCTGAAATTACCAACTCCATTCCTGCAGGCAACGTCTTGATTCTTTGTCCTTTTCTGTGCATATTTCCAATCTGCTTTCAGAATGTGCAAAATGTGCATATAAAAGCCAGTGGTGCTGGAAATATTTTCAGAGTAGGGGTGCTGGCATGTGATGCTGTATAACTAAAGTAATAAAGTCGTAAAAGGTCTTAAACAACTGTGATGTGCAAGCAAGTGTAAAAACAACCAAGCCCTTTCAGTGGGAATGTGTTGATTCCCTTATCACCTATCCCAAAACCTGTCCAGCTTTTTTTTTTTTTTTTTAAAACAGGGTATAGCAGTGCCCTTTAAACCACATTTTTTCAAAACACAAATACAACATGGTATGGTAAGCTGGTGTGGTAAGCTCCTTTATAGAAAGTACTTTCCTTATCTAAATAGGCTCTTCATGCTGACAAATCAGCACAAGCAACCACTGAAAAGCCATTTTAAAGTCGTATGAAATAAAAAATTGGATCTTAATCACTGCAATTTGCAGGATGATGGTCTCTTAAAAATTGTCCTAAAAAGTGATTGACCCATTTAAAAGGTTTATGGATGTGATATTAATGTCCAGATATCCAGATAAACTTGCAGATCTGCTCTAGAGAATGAGCGCTCACTTCTATAACAGTCAATTATAGCGTAATTATTTACAATATGTGGCATAAAGAAACCCTACTGTACATTTTAAGTATTTTGCAAGTCATGGAACTCTGAGGGGACTTGCAATATCCTGTTAACATATGACAGAGGGTATTTTGTTCCTTATAATACATGATCACACAATTACCTTTCCAGAAACCTCTTAAACCCTTGGTGTCTTGCTCTTTCATTTGAAAGTAATAGTATGGTTGCAGGCATGAATAATAAAAGCAGAATCTATAGTGCCAAATTAAACACTCCAAAAGGCATTTAGTAATTTGTTGCACAAAAGATATTAGCATTTGTATAATTTAAGCCATGTTTAAAAATTGCTGTCGCTCAGAAAGTGTAGAAACATGCAGAGATTCTGTCTTTCCTGTATTGATCCAGAGCATGCAAAATTTAAACATGTTGCCATAAATATCTCCTTTCAGATAATCCATGTTCATTTTAGAGAGAAACAGATCATAAGAATAAAAAAGCAGTTCTTGTTGTTTAAACTGCAGGAATAATTATGCTCCACGACCTGCCTTTCACCTTGGCTGCTGGCCCTGGTAGCAGGCATTCTAAAATCACAATTCAAATGTAACAATTTATTAAATTTGAGCAGGTACTTCCTTTTGTTACAACGAACGACTAGAGACATCACAACTCCCCTATAATAAGAAAATCAGCGACACAGTTTTATATAGGTATTGCATGCTTCCTGGTATTATATCCATATTCAGATATTGAATACCTCACTATATCCTGAGCCACCCAGATATATGTTCGAAAATAGAAAGTATTACTTTGAGCTCTTCTCTTGATAATGCACAGCTTCATCCAAAGTCCTATTCCAAAACCCCACAATTAATTACGGTGGTGATCCTAATAAACTTGAGTTACCAATAGCTCTGTTGCTGATAATATCTCAACTTACTCCTTGCCCTGTTCTTGATAAAATACAGCCTCAATGAATGAATGAATATTAGTCTTATAGAGCGCAAACTTTGCCCAAAGGCGTCAAGGCGCTGCGGATAGAGCCGGCGGTTGTAGGAAGCACAAAAAGGAGCCTAACAGTTAAAGAGTGAAGAGCCATGTTTTAGGGCCTTATGGAATAGAAGGTGAGAGTCTTGCCCAGAGATCGATAGCGGGAGAGAATTCCAAAGCTTAGAGGCAGCAACAGAAAAGGCTCTTCCCCCACCTGGCTCTCCTGAACCTGGAAACTACCAGCCAGTTTTTGCTGGCAGACCGCAGTTGTTGTGTAGGGACATAACATTGAAAGAGCCTTTTAATGCCTTCAGAACCCGAATTATGAAGAACCTTATGGACAAGGCAAAGGGCCTTGAACAAAATTCTCTTTTCTACAGGAAGCCAGTGCAGCTTACGAATAGATGCCGAAACTGGGTGGAATCTAGGAAGATCCATCAAAAGTCTAGCCACTGCATTCTGTACAAGCTGCAATTTATGGATGGATCCTTTATTGATGTCCAGGTAAAGGGCATTACAATAATCCAATCTGGACAGAACCAGGGCAACAGCTGCTGGCTTTCGAGAGGAAAAGGAAAGACATGGAAAGATCTTCCTCTGGATCCTGATGATACCAAAACAAGCGGAAACTGTTCTGTTGATCTGGGGGTCAAAAGAAAGAGAGCTGTTAACTATGACACCAAGATTCTTTGCTGCTGGAGCTGGACAGGGGCATGAGCCGAGCATTTCAGGCCACCAAGAGTGGGACCATATAGATTGTTGACTACCAGAAATCAAGACTTCTGTCTTGTCACCATTGAGTCGTAGGTAGTTGTCTACCATCCAGGAGGCCACAGCCCGCATGCAGCTTTTAAAATTTGCAGCAGACGCCTCAATGCTATTGGTGATTGACACAATAATTTGTGTGTCATCCGCATAGGACAGAGCCTCCAGCCCAAAAGATCTAATAACCTTGGCCAAAGGGGCGACATAGATGTTGAATAAGGTTGGACTCAATGAGCAACCCTATGGGACTCCGCAGAAGGTGTGAGTGGCGTCAGAGTAGAATTGATCCAGTTTTACTTTTTGAGACCGATCAGTGAGAAATGAGGACAGAAGCACCAGAATGGACCCTGTGACCCCAATTTCTTTGAGACGGACAACCAGCCTCGTAGGTGAGATGGTATGAAAGGCCACTGTTAGGTCTAGGAGAATTAATAGAGAGGTGTACCCAGCATCTACTTGAATGTATATGTTATTTACTGCAGAGGTTAGAGCAGTCTCCAGGCTATGGGCACTCCTGATCCCATGCTGGGAGCCATCAAGCAAATGATGTTTTTCCAAATAGGAGCTTAGATGGGAGTTTAGATGCTTCTCCAACATCTTTGCAGGGACTGGTAGCAAAGAAATAGGCCGATCGTTTTTTAGTTCAGAGGGATCCAGTGTAGCTTTTTTTAATAAAGGTTTGACCACCGCTGTTTTCCAAGTGTGAGGGTACTGCCCCGATGAGATAGCTGCATTGAGCGTGGAGGTAAGGTGAGGGACAATCATCTCCCTTCCTAATTTCATGATCTTAAGGGGCAGGATTCCAGAGGGGATCCAGAAGTAATTCTCCCAAGGAGACGATCCGTATGCTAATGGAACAAGGAAGGGAAGGCAGATAGTTTAGCTTCCCCCTTGTTGAGTAAGGGAGAGTTAAGGAGAACAGACCTAGTAGTAGTAGTAGTTCATTCTAAAGCAGCAAGGACTCTTATAGAGACAGTGAACTCCTCTTTCTCCTGTGGCCACTCTATAGGTATGAAACTAAGTCATTTATAGCCTGTCTTTATGTGGCTCTTAATAAAATAGTTCTGCTGTTTGGAGCAGTATAAAAAAGGTGTTATTATTATACTAATTATAATGGTGCTCAATGTATTACTGTCAGAAGGATGAAAGGTTGATTGAGCCTTGCGGGATTCAAATTCATAAAAGTGCAAATCACAAAAATTTCACTGGCAAGAGCTTAATTTTGGGATTCATATTGTCAGTTATTTATGATAAATGTAAGTTAATGTGCTTGAAATATCGATTATTAAGCTGTAATGGCATGTGGTCGGAATTTCGCCCTTTTTGCACAGAGACTTCTCTCGTGGAAATGAGCAAAATCAAATCTGGCTCTCCTACCGATCTCTTTCCAGCCAGGTTTTTTAAATTATTAGCTCCTTGGCTTAACCCCCTATTAAACTCTATCTGGAACACCTCCTTGAGTTTGGGCATTTACCCAACACCGTGGAAAACGGCGTATCTTCAGCCAATCCTTAAGAAAGAAGATGCGGACCCCTCAGATCTAAAGAATTTTAGGCCTATCTCTCTCCTCCCGGCACCAGCCAAAGTGCTGGAAAAAGAAGTTCAGAAGCAGCTGACAGAATTTTTGGAGAATAACCATCTTCTCCACGACTCTCAGTCAGGCTTTAGGGTAGGGTATAGCACGGAGACTGCTCTTCTCGAAGTGGCAGAAACCATACGGGAAACGGTAGACCAGGGTAGCTGCGCGATGTTGGTGCTGTTGGACTTGTCCGCAGCATTTGACACTGTGTCACACCAAACCCTTTTAGAGAGACTTGAGCTTTTGGGTGTGATGGGAACTACCTTGAACTGGTTCCGCTCCTTTCTTGAGGGCCGGTTCCAAAACGTGTTCCTTCGCCCCTTTGTCTCCTCCCCTAGCCCTCTTGGCTGTGGAGTACCGCAGGGCTCGGCGTTGAGCCCCACCCTTTTTACTGTATACCTAGCCCCCCTGGCCTCGATAATTGAACAATGTGGGGTGAAGGTTGTTTCGTATGCTGACGATACTCAGTTGGTGTCCTCGTTTAAAGAACACACTGAGGTAGCGTTCACGAACTTCAAGCAGTGTCTGTGTAAAATATCGTCCTGGATGACAGACAGCTGTATGAAGCTGAACACTGAAAAAACAGAGGTCCTGTTTTTTAATCAACTCTCCCCCCCACAGTCGGAGCTCTGGTGGCCAGTGGAGCTCAACCCCCTCCTCGCCCGGTGAGCTCAGCTAGGAACCTGGGGTTCAAATTTGACTCCAGCCTATCAGGACGCTCCCAGATTTGTCATGTTTCCTCTACCTGTTTCTGGAAACTGAAATCTTTGCGGAGATTTCTGCATTTTCTGCCAATGGACTGCAGGAAAAGTGTGGTTCACGCATTGGTCACATCCCAGCTTGACTATGCGAACAGTCTCTACTTGGGGCTCCCAGATTATTTAATCAGGAAATTACAGATCATACAAAACGCGGCAGCTAGGCTGATCAGAAACGTACCACTCCGCCATCACATTTCTCCCCACTTGCGGAGCCTGCACTGGCTGCCGGTTAAGAAAAGGATAGAATTTAAGGCACTGACATTGGCCTTTCGAACTAACAAAGATTGTGGTCCCCAATACTTGAAGAATAGACTCCGGAGATATCACCAGAACAGATCACTAAGGTCAAATCACCAGGACTTACTGGTGATTCCGCGCTTAAAAAAGCCAGAGTTGGGGGTCGTGCCTTCGCTGTGAAAACAGCCTCCTTGTGGAATTCCATGCCGGAGCATTTACGGAAGGCGAAGTCAGAACTCCCGTTCAGGAAGGCCTTAAAAACCTGGCTTTTTAGCCAAATTTAGAACCCGGTCCAGCCCTAAACTCACGTCCGTTACGTACTTACTGGTAGCGCTGGGACACTTCCGTGGGAGGTAGCCGTGCGCTCTATAAACTACAATAATAATAATAATAATAATGCACTAGGGAACGTGTAATCACCAGATACATGTGTGATTGACCTTGCTGTTTGAGGCTTTATTTTAATTTTCTAAATACTAGAATGTAGGCAACCATTTGTTTTATTTTTTGCACCTAAATATGCATGGAATTGTAGAGGCATCTTTTTTCCGATCTGATCATACCGGAGTACTCGGGTTGTCTATATTTAGATTAGAAGGGCTTGCAGGATTCTTTTGAACAGCAGCTGTGAAACTGTAACATTTTGTAATGGAATAGTGGTCCTGCCAGTCTAATGGATGGGTTGGTGTAACTCGCAAAATTACGTGTAGTGTAATCATTTGTAATTACCGAAAAATTCGACAGATTACACGGAAAAAGAGTAATTTTGCATTTTGCGAAATTTCTTAGTGCAAAAAGGCCCCCTCGTGGCCAAAATGTACGTGAAGATGCATTTGGCACCAAGAAATAGTGCTAAATGCAACAGAAGACGAATAGCGAGCGCAAGTATCTGCTCACGCTTGCTAAATGTGCCCTTGGGGTAGGATTTTTCCCCAATTTACTCCTGGCATTTCCTTAGCGCAAAATGCACCCTTGCGTCCAAAATGGATGCGAGGATGCATTTTTGCACTAAGGAATAGCACTAAATGCAGTAGAACACGAATAGCGAGCGCTAGCTAAATGCGCTCTCGCGGTAGGATTTTTTCCCCAAATTGTGCAAGCAGGACTAACTGCGTAATTATCAGTAATTCTGCATCAAAAAGTAACTAAAATTACCCCAATTACTGCAGCATAATTGAAATTCCGCACAGGTCTAGTCTAATGCCTGCTGCCACACTAGACGGACAAAGCACCAATAGCACTGGTCAGAGTCAGGTGAAATATCAGAAAACTGCTTGGTAGGTAATACTCAAGACATAATGTATGACTTTTTTAACAGACTTGTTATGACACTAAAAATACTTCAAAAAGCACTATTTTTCCTATCTGTAATGGGGTGGATTCCCAAAATAAATGTCTAAAAAAGAGGAATTTCAAGGTAGAGCGGTTTAGCTCGTATGCTATAGTATACTTATGTTTCTTAATGCATTTTCTGACTTTTAAAAATTATTGATGCCATGACACTCCAGCATTATGACAATATAAGCAAATACTTAAGTAATAAAATAATTAGCTGTAGTTTGGAAGGAGACATTGTTCCAAGCTCTTTGTTAAATTAGGCTTCTTAATTAGAACTTTGTGAGTAAGTTTCTCCTGCAGAAATATCCATTGCACATAACTTGTAATGAGGGCCTATTTCCTTTCCAATGGTATGCAATCAAGTCTCTTGCTGTGCACCTTTTCTTTTAGCACAAAGTACATGAACTCACTCTGATACTGTGTCGTGGTCCTGCTTTCTCTATATCTTTCCTCTCAAATTTAAAGCTATTTTGTAGGACTCGCGTAAGGCCCATTGGTAACGCTGGTTATTCATTGATATATATCAAATCAGTTTCTAACAATTACTGTTCACCTTGCAGTGGAACTCACAATCTCAGATATTATTGTGCACTACTGAAATGGACAATCAAAAGAAAATTCACATGAACTATGTTGGTCATTTAGTGACTTTGAATGCAGTGAAAGAAGCTGTTGACTATGTGAGAACTGGGGTGGTGGAGTGAGCTAAAGAATGATGATGGATTAAACCCAGATCAGTTGACTGGGGGTGAGTGTTTGATTTGCTCTAACGCTCCGTCCATCATCCCCTTTGGTATCGCTTTGTTCGCCCTAAGTTGGCAGGGTATGCCCAGACGTGGGTCCCTTGCTCACTTTGCCACTGGATTCAAGATAGCCTGGCTGATGAGGGTTTTGAACCCGAAACCGGTCCCAGGATGCTTGTTTCCGGTCCAGGGAAGACATGGCTTGGCAGTTCGTGCTGGACTGTTCCCATGAGGCACAGGGTCAGACTGATTTGCATATGGCCATGTCTGAACTGGGGTGGTGGAGTGAGCTTAAGAATGATGATGGATTAAACCCAGATCAGTTGACTGGGGGTGAGTGTTTGATTTGCTCTAACGCTCCGTCCATCATCCCCTTTGGTATCGCTTTGTTCGCCCTAAGTTGGCAGGGTATGCCCAGACGTGGGTCCCTTGCTCACTTTGCCACTGGATTCAAGATAGCCTGGCTGATGAGGGTTTTGAACCCGAAACCGGTCCCAGGATGCTTGTTTCCGGTCCAGGGAAGACATGGCTTGGCAGTTCGTGCTGGACTGTTCCCATGAGGCACAGGGTCAGACTGATTTGCATATGGCCATGTCTGAACTGGGGTGGTGGAGTGAGCTAAAGAATGATGATGGATTAAACCCAGATCAGTTGACTGGGGGTGAGTGTTTGATTTGCTCTAACGCTCCGTCCATCATCCCCTTTGGTATCGCTTTGTTCACCCTAAGTTGGCAGGGTATGCCCAGACGTGGGTCCCTTGCTCACTTTGCCACTGGATTCAAGATAGCCTGGCTGATGAGGGTTTTGAACCCGAAACCGGTCCCAGGATGCTTGTTTCCGGTCCAGGGAAGACATGGCTTGGCAGTTCGTGCTGGACTGTTCCCATGAGGCACAGGGTCAGACTGATTTGCATATGGCCATGTCTGAACTGGGGTGGTGGAGCGAGCTAAAGAATGATGATGGATTAAACCCAGATCAGTTGACTGGGGGTGAGTGTTTGATTTGCTCTAACGCTCCGTCCATCATCCCCTTTGGTATCGCTTTGTTCGCCCTAAGTTGGCAGGGTATGCCCAGACGTGGGTCCCTTGCTCACTTTGCCACTGGATTCAAGATAGCCTGGCTGATGAGGGTTTTGAACCCGAAACCGGTCCCAGGATGCTTGTTTCCGGTCCAGGGAAGACATGGCTTGGCAGTTCGTGCTGGACTGTTCCCATGAGGCACAGGGTCAGACTGATTTGCATATGGCCATGTCTGAACTGGGGTGGTGGAGTGAGCTAAAGAATGATGATGGATTAAACCCAGATCAGTTGACTGGGGGTGAGTGTTTGATTTGCTCTAACGCTCCGTCCATCATCCCCTTTGGTATCGCTTTGTTCGCCCTAAGTTGGCAGGGTATGCCCAGACGTGGGTCCCTTGCTCACTTTGCCACTGGATTCAAGATAGCCTGGCTGATGAGGGTTTTGAACCCGAAACCGGTCCCAGGATGCTTGTTTCCGGTCCAGGGAAGACATGGCTTGGCAGTTCGTGCTGGACTGTTCCCATGAGGCACAGGGTCAGACTGATTTGCATATGGCCATGTCTGAACTGGGGTGGTGGAGTGAGCTAAAGAATGATGATGGATTAAACCCAGATCAGTTGACTGGGGGTGAGTGTTTGATTTGCTCTAACGCTCCGTCCATCATCCCCTTTGGTATCGCTTTGTTCGCCCTAAGTTGGCAGGGTATGCCCAGACGTGGGTCCCTTGCTCACTTTGCCACTGGATTCAAGATAGCCTGGCTGATGAGGGTTTTGAACCCGAAACCGGTCCCAGGATGCTTGTTTCCGGTCCAGGGAAGACATGGCTTGGCAGTTCGTGCTGGACTGTTCCCATGAGGCACAGGGTCAGACTGATTTGCATATGGCCATGTCTGAACTGGGGTGGTGGAGTGAGCTAAAGAATGATGATGGATTAAACCCAGATCAGTTGACTGGGGGTGAGTGTTTGATTTGCTCTAACGCTCCGTCCATCATCCCCTTTGGTATCGCTTTGTTCGCCCTAAGTTGGCAGGGTATGCCCAGACGTGGGTCCCTTGCTCACTTTGCCACTGGATTCAAGATAGCCTGGCTGATGAGGGTTTTGAACCCGAAACCGGTCCCAGGATGCTTGTTTCCGGTCCAGGGAAGACATGGCTTGGCAGTTCGTGCTGGACTGTTCCCATGAGGCACAGGGTCAGACTGATTTGCATATGGCCATGTCTGAACTGGGGTGGTGGAGTGAGCTAAAGAATGATGATGGATTAAACCCAGATCAGTTGACTGGGGGTGAGTGTTTGATTTGCTCTAACGCTCCGTCCATCATCCCCTTTGGTATGACTATGTGAGACAGCAAGGGAAACAAATCCTATATGTTTCAGGAAGTGAGCCAACAGACCCTTTGATACAATCCAATCCAGCTAGAGGATCTGGTGATGGTTTTCTCAGCTAGTGCTCCTCTACTAAGCGTAAGATTCTTCTCATAAACCATGTGCTGGCCATAATAATAATTTATACAAAATAAATTAATTTCTTTTGCTGTCATGACACAGACAATGGTTGGTTTGTAATGCTGTCATGACCTCAGCACACATTCTTTATTTTCCTAACTTACTATTCTAGAGCATTGGTGCAGGTGGGGTGCTTTAGCATCTCTGTAATGCCATTGTGACCATCATGCAGATTTAATTCTGTACCATTCTAACCTACAATTTTGGAGAATTTGTGTGGGCTACATGAAAAGCTGTCCTATCTCATGAGATGCTTCTCCCCTTTAAAACAGACTAAGAAGATCAGGGTATGAGTTATAAAGTTAGGGGATTGAAATAAAGTTCTCCTCAGTGATGGACCCTAAACCCATGTCAGCAGTACAGTGTGGATGATAGCAGTAAATGAACTATGTCATCAGGACAGTCTTTAATTAGTCCTTATTTACAAACTATATTTATTTGTCAGATTGCGGGAGACTTCATAACATCAAAGTGGATGGTATATGTGAGTGTATGGTACAATACGTATATAGTCCTGAAAACTTGATTTTCCTGGAGAATTGCGAATCTTGCATCTCGAGATATGTTGGCATATTTTAGAGTGTTTTTATTCTTTCAAAAAATGATCGAAGTGCAGACATGGAAATAATAAAGTTTCTAGGCCAGTGCTTCCCAAACTTTTTAGAACCACGACCTCAACCCAGAACGACAAACTTTTGCGACCCATCTAGCTTTAATGTACATGAGTTGGCTGATTTTTTTTTAATGAAACTAAAGCATTGTGTGGTAGCGCACTGTGATTTACAGACAGCACATTTTTCATTGAAAGGGCCACTAAAGTTGCAACAGACATACAGTTTTAATAATAAAACTATATTGCACACAAATGATAATGTGTGGAAATTAGATTTCAGTGAACATTTGTGCATCAACAAGTAAAGTGGCTAAATTTGTTTTGATCCTATTAAAATCTTTGTTTCCATCACACTTCATAATTTTAAAAGAATTTACTTTATTTTTGCTTTCCTAACTGCTGAATGTGTACAGTTAATTTACAGGCAATGGCTAATGAGGGGTGAAACCCTGAAACCACTCCCAGGATGCTTGCTTCTGGACTGTTCCCATGAGGAGCAAGGTCAAGACTGATTTGCATATGGCTGGGTCCAAACTGGGGTGGCGTGGTGAGCAAAAGAACAATGGATTAAACACAGATCTTTGTGACGGGAGGTGAATGTTTGCATTGTTCAATCAATCAATCAATCAGGGAATTGTAAGCACGCTACTCACCCGTGAGGGTCTCAAGGCGCTGAGGGGGGGGGTCCGCAGATCTGTTTAGTCGAAGAGCCAGGTCTTGAGGGTCTTCCTGAAGGTGTTCAGGGAGGGGGCGCGTCTGATATCTGCCGGTAGCTCGTTCCAGGTCTTGGCTGCAATGTGAGAGAAGGATCTTCCGCCTGCTCTGGCTCTGTGGATGCACGGGGTTTCGGCCAGTGCGAGGTTGGAAGATCGGAGGTTTCTTTTGGGTACGTGGAAGTTGATTCTGTCGTTGAGGTATTTGGGTCCGTTGTTTTGTAGGCATGAGTGAGGATTTTGAAAGTGACTCTTTTCTCCACGGGGAGCCAGTGGAGACTTTGTAGGTGTTGGCTGATGTGTTCATGTCGGGGGATGCCGAGGACGAGTCTGGCGGCGGTGTTCTGTATTGTTTGGAGTTTGCGGAGTAGGGACTTGTTGATGCCAGCGTAGAGTGCGTTTCCATAGTCCAGTCTGCTGGTGATGAGTGCATGGGTGACTGTCTTCCTTGACTCAGGGGGGATCCACTTGAAGGTCTTGCGGAGGATGCGGAGGGTGTTGAAGCAGCTGGAGGTGACGGCATTGACCTGTCGGTTCATGGTGAGTGATGAGTCGAGTACGATGCCGAGGTTCTTGGCGTGGTCTGAGGGGGTAGGTGGGCTTCCAAGGGCGGTCGGCCACCAGGTGCTCACATGCAGAAGGGGTGGTACCGAGGACGAGGACTTCTGTCTTCTCGGCATTGAGCTTCAGGCAGCTGTTGGTCATCCAGACTGCGACATCTTGCATTCCTTTCTGGAAGTTGAGTTTGGCAGTGGTGGGGTCTTTGGTGAGGGAAAGGATGAGCTGGGTGTCATCGGCGTAGGATACGATGTTGAGGCCGTGTTGTCGGACGATGGCTGCGAGGGGGGCCATGTAGATGTTGAAGAGGGTGCGGCTCAGTGATGAACCCTGTGGGACTCCACAGGTGATTTTCGTGGGGTCGGAGAGGAAGGGTGGGAGTCTGATCCTTTGGCTTCTTCCGGTGAGGAATGATTGGATCCAGTCCAGGTCTGTTCCTTGTATGCCTGCGTCATGTAGTCTGGCGACTAGTGTGCGGTGGGAGACGGTGTTGAAGGTCGCTGATAGGTCGAGTAGGATGAGGGCTGCGGAGTGGCCTTGGTCCAGGAGGGTGCGGATGTCATCTGTGGCGGCGAGTAGGGCGGTCTCTGTGCTGTGGTTGCTTCGGAATACGGATTGGGACGGGTCGAGGACGGCGTTCTCTTCAATGAATCGTGTCAGTTTCCTGTTGACTGTTTTCTCTGCAACTTTGGCTGCGAAGGGGAGGAGCGAGATGGGCCGATAGTTCTTGAGGTCGGTGGGGTCAGCTGTGGGCTTCTTGAGCAGGGGTCTGACTTCTGCGTGCTTCCAGTCATCTGGGAAGGGGCCTGTTTTGAAGGTGGTGTTGATGGTGCGTTGTAGTTCGGGTGCGATGGTGGCCGCGGCTCTGTGGTAGATGTGAGGGGGGCAGGGGGCAGTGGGGCCCCCCGAGAGGATGCTTTTCATGGTCGAGGTGGTGTCTTCGGCCGTGATCGGTGTCCAGTTGGAGAAGGTGGGCTGGCTGGTGTTTCTGGGGGGTGGGGGGGCCGGGGGCCGTCTGTGGCGCCTGGTGGATGGTCGATGAAGTTGTCGTAGAGGTTTTTGATCTTGAGGTGGAAATAGGTTCCAAGCTTGTCACAGAGGTCTTGGGATGGTGTGATGTCTGTGGCTTCGCTGCGTGGGTTGGTGAATTCCTGAATGACACTGAAAAGTTCCTTGGAGTTGGTGAAGTTGGCCAGGATTTTGTTGTGGATGAAGTTCCTCTTGGTGGCTCTGATCTGGTTATGGTAGTCCGTCATGGCGTCCTTGTAGGTGGTGTGGTTTTCGGTTGTCTTGGTGTTTCTCCAGTTCTTCTCCAGGCGTCTGCAGGTGCGCCTGGCTTCTTGGAGAGCGGTGGTGAACCAGGCGGCTTTCCTGGGGCGTTGTCTGTCGGTGTTGCGTAGCGGGGCGAGCTCGTCTGCGCAGTTGAAGATCCAGGTGTGGAGTTCTCTGGCTGCGTTGTTTGCGTCGTTTGCGTCGGGTGCCCAGGTGTGGTTGTCTCAGGTGAGGGTGGAGATAAGTTGTTCATCGGTAACCTTGCTCCAGTTCCTTCGAGGTGGGCGTGGGGCTGGTTTGGGTGCCTTGGGTTTGTTGATGGCGAAGTGTATGCAGTGGTGGTCGGTCCATGGCGGCTGCGTTGTGTGGCTGAATTGGACGCTGTTTCCTGCCGCGAAGATGGGGTCGAGGTGTGTCCTGCTCTGTGGGTCGGTGTGTTGACGAGTTGTTTAAGTCCGATGCTGGCGAGGTTGTCACAAAGGATAGTGGAGTTGGGGTCGCTGGGGTTGTCGAGGTGGAAGTTCAGGTCTCCAATGAGTATGTAGTTTGCTGAGGCGATGGCGTGGGGTGCGATGAAGTCGGTGATGGTGGTGGCGAAGGGTGTTCGAGGGCCGGGGGGTCTGTAGATGAGGGTTCCTCGGAGTGTGGCTTTGGGGGTGGTCTGGATCTGGAAGTGCAGGTGTTTGGCGGAGGGGAAGGTTTCGCTGGAGGTGGTGAGGCGGAGGGTGCTCTTTTGGGCGATGGCGAGGCCCCCTCCTGGGTGGTTGGGTCGGTCTTTCCTCTGGATCTTGTATCCGCCTGGGATGGCGGTGCTGATGTCGGGGGCGGAGGATGCGTGGGTCCAGGTCTCTGTGAAGAAGGCGATGTCGGGCGAGAGAGAGTCGAGTAGGTTCCAGATTTCCATGGCGTATTTGTGTACGGAGCGTACGTTGAGGAGGATGCATTTTAGGGTGTCCCCGGTGCTGGCGTCTGGGGTGTTGGAGGCCGGGTGGCGGTGAGGGTCTGGTGGCAGTGGAGGCAGGAGAACTGGCCGTGGGTCGTGTTCGGCGAGGCCTGTTGGCATTCTCTAAGTCTTCCAGGGTTGAGTGCGAGGAGGGTGGTGGTGTCGTAGCGATGGGTAGTGAGAGGTCCAGGGTTCCTGGCGCTGGCCGCGGTCGGGTCGCGAACGAGCGCAGACGGGCTTGCCTTTGGCGCGCCTGCGGCGTGACCGCTGCACGCGGCCGCCATTAAGTAGGGGAGGTGGGAGGGAGGAGAGGCTGGGAGGCGGGAGTGGGGGAATTCCGGAGGGGAATTCCGGGGGGGAATTCAGGGGGGGAATTCCGGAGAGGAGGGGCCGCATGGGCAGCAGCGGTGAAAGGAACAGGCAGGCACGAGAAAATAAAAACAGTGGTGGAATTAGAGCAAGACACAGATGGGCACAATAACAGTGGCACAACAGGGAAAAATTAAGAAAAAAACGGCTGAGAAAGGTTACGGGGGTTGCAGGCAGTCTGGTCCCAGTTGGAGCGGGCAGCAGGCGCAGGAGCGGGCAGCAGCCTCGAACCTCCCAAGGAGGAGGTCGGGGTCTGGAGGCAAGAGATGGCACAGTGGAGCCGCGGGGAGAGAGTGGACCTAGACCGAGGGTCGGAGGTCTTACTTGCATTGTTTCGAATTCCATCCATTTGTTCCTTTCGCTTTTGTTGCCCTAAGTGGGAAGGGTATGCCCATGGGTCCCATGCTCACTGTGTCACTGGATTCAAGCTTGCCTGGCTGATGAGAGGTGAAACCCCAAAACTGGCCCCAGGATGTTTGTTTCTGGTCCAGGGAGGACCTGGCTTGGCAGTTCGGGCTTGACTGTTCCCATGAGGAGCAGGGTCAAGGCTGATTTGCTTATGGCTGGGTCCAAACTGGGGTGTCATGGTGAGCAAAAGAACAATGGATTAAACCCAGATCTTTGTGACTGGAGGTGAATGTTTGCATTGTTCAGCATTCCGTCCATCATTTGTTCCTTTTGCACCCAACAAGGTAAAAAGTGGCGATTTCATCACCCCTCAGATTATTTTTTGTAGCTCCTGCCCGGACCTCACCTTTATGTTTTCTTTTTGGACTGAGTGAG
Source organism: Calotriton arnoldi (assembly GCA_963921515.1). Taxonomy (NCBI): domain Eukaryota; kingdom Metazoa; phylum Chordata; class Amphibia; order Caudata; family Salamandridae; genus Calotriton; species Calotriton arnoldi. The sequence continues at coordinate 491,747 of CAWUFW010001376.1, forward strand.
TTTCTTAATTTGGCGAAGCAGACCATAGCCATTGTGTCTGTGTTGTCCGTGCATCATGTTAGTTAAAGATTGATGATTAGCCTCTCCAGCAGCAGGTGCTTCTGATAATAATAACAAAGTGCACTTTAAGTGGCAACTGAAAATACATGTATTTGAAAGGTCATCAGGAATGTAGGGCCTTTTTGGGATTTATTGAACAATATTAATTTTTTGATTATAAAAACAATACTGCAAATACCTTGTAACGTGACCCAGAAAGCTAATCCCCCATCCCTTTACAATATTCTCACACTAGTCAAGGACGGAAGTTAAGAGGTAAAGATAAATACATACTTTATTCACCCTTTCCATTATAAACTTTGTAAATCAAAATAGTTCAAATATTCATATTTTTTATGTAGTAACATGATTTGAATGAATAGAATAGTGAGTATGCAAGTTAAAGAGCGAGTGGGCGAATTAAAGAATAATTGAATGAGTGAATGGACAAGTGAATGAATCTGTGGGTTTTTGAACGAACATGAACATGTGACTGCCCCAGTGAGTAAGGAAATGAACAAGTGAGTAGGTAAGTGAAACAGTGGTTGAGTGGGTCAATGAGTGAGGAGTGAATGTCCACATAATTAATTGAGTGGATGAGCAGTTGAATGTTTGAATGAGTGAGTATATGAAGGAAACAGCCAGTGACTGGATGGCAAGTGTGAAATTAGTGAGTGAATTAGCAAGCGAAAATCAGTTAATAAGTGACTGAATGATTATGCAAGTGATAGAGGCAAGTGAAGGAGTGAGTAAATAAGTAAGTGACTGGGTACGTGATAGTTGCTTGGTGAATGTGAGTTTACAAGTGTGTGAATAAGTGAGTGAAGCATGAAGTGAGTAAACAAATGATGACCACAAGTTTGAAGCTATGACTGAGAAAATGAGTGTGTCAGTAAGCAAGTGAGAGAATGAGAAGGTAAGTGCGCTATTGTAGAGGCGTTTGAGTGATTCATAAAATCAGTGAGTGAGAATAAAGCATTCTGCAGAAGGGTGTCTAAGCAGTGTAACAGTGAATCTCTTAGCCAGACTGGCTCTCCCTCTTCCCCAGCCACAACATATGACTCAGCATATTCTTCAGAGTAGAATAAACATAATTCTCTAGAAACACCATCCCATTAATCGTTATTTGACATTATCTTTTGGATTGAGAACATTTGCTTAATCCATTCTGCAGAAAACTCCCTAGCCACCCTAAACACGTAATACAGAAACATGCTATACTAAAACATAATGTAATAAAATGTAGGATGTGCAAAATTCAGATACCTACTCAAGATTTGGGAAACATTATGCAGAATTAATGAGTAATTATACAAAATGCAAATCGAGCATTTGTTTAGACAGCTATAATTTTGTACTTTTTTGCAATTTTATTGCGGCAGACCTGATTGTTGCCTCTTAGAAAAGTTATACACAAGACAGTTGCCCTGACTTGATTATGGTGACAAGCCAATGACAAATGCTATGGACCTGATCGGTTCATTTGGGAGAGTAATTTCAGATGCTATACGTCTGATCTGTCGCATATGAAAAGTTGTGACAATAGCAGTAGACCTGATTTATTTGTTATGAAACAGCTGTTAACGCCAATAGGCCTTTACAGATGGATTGTTATTGCACCCTGTTAAAGCCTGCAGATGAATTTTGTTACTTGAAATCTCACAGATGACAGTTTTTAGGTATTGATTACCACTTTTAATAAACTTTAAGGGTTCAAGATTTGAGCTGTGATAATTCTTGCTAGAATCTCTTCAAAAGGCCCGACAGGTTTGATTGTCTGACAGGCTCGTGTAAAACATAATAATTAAAAAACTAAGGACATATGTAATTATATTTATATTATATATATGAAGTTAAATCTAAAAAACAACAAACATTTCAAAGCGACAAGAAGGATTACATGGATGGGCGCATTTTGACATTTGCCAAGAAATATGACACCTACAGAAAGGGATTGCTCCAAGAGGATGTCCAAAGAAATATCCGAATATCCGATGGCCAAAGAAACATTCGAGTTCGGATTTTAGCACTGATGATGGGGACAACTCTGGGATCAGAGTTGGTGCTTCGGGTTTTCAAAACGAATACCTCTTACTACGGGAAGCAGAAAAACCGAAAAAGGACAAACCCCCCGAGGAAGGGGGAGAGGAAGAGGCGAAAGCAAAGATGCCGGACCCGAAGAAGCAATTGGAGAAGGGGCACAGGGCAAACGGAATCTGCGCCAGAAGAAGAAAATATAGAGGACACTCTAACTGTGCTTAATATCTCACAGAGGAAATTGACACAGGAAGAAACAACATTGCTGCAATTTGTCCTCTCCTTTTGCCCCTCGTCGGGATTCGACTATGCCCAAGCTAGGATCGATTTGTTTTTGTTTGTTAGAAAGCTGAAATTAAACAAAATTCACAAATTGAAAAATAAGTCTGTTGTCTCCATTAATGTACCATCATGCAATTTGGCGATAGGGGAAGCTGAGGGACTTTTAGCACTGGAGATACTACACAGAGAAAGTGAGGGCTTGGATCCTAATGTTGACATGGAACATCTTATGTCTAACTTGGGGATTGATATTAGATCTGCCAGCATGAGTGGCTTTAAACCTAAGTCCCGCTCCATTCCCACTACAGCCCATGATAATTTTGATTGTTTTCATGAACTGGTTATACATGATCTGGTCGAACTGAGAAACAAAAGCGGGGGATTTAATGATAATTTAACACCTGAATTGAGGAAGGCTTTGAAAACTTTGAAAGAGGATTAAAAACAGTGATAAGGGAGGAAAAGTAGTAATTATGGACACAGTGCAATAAAATCAAGAAGCTATGAGGCAATTACAGGATAGGGAATGTTATCAGGTCATTAAACTTGATGAATATCCTGATTGTGTCAAGGGATTGCAAATACAGCTCAAGGTGTGGTATGACGCTCGTATTTTGGACCAGGATGAGTTTAATTTTTTAAGATCAGAACATCCTAAGATCCCCTCCTTTTATTTATTGCCAAAAGTCCACAAAAGATTATCTAACCCCCAGGTAGACCAATCGTTTCCTCGAACGAAAGTTTTTTAGAAAATGCAGCCATACATATCAATTCTTTTCTTTTTCCCTTTGTTAAATCATTACCATCGTACTGTAAAGACAGTGGAGATTTCCTTACAAAAATCAATGATCTTGCATGGAATGACTCGTACATCATGATTACGCTTGATGTCACCGCTCTCTATACTTCAATCAGTCATGAATTAGGAATGCTGGCCTGCGAGTACTATTTGAAAATGAGACCAGCTTGTTTTTTAGAACACACATGTATGTTGTTAGATATGATTCGTATCTGTCTGAAGGTCAATATTTTCATGCATGATGGAAGGGTCTACAGGCAGATCATGGGGACTGCCATGGGCACCTGCTTCGCCCCCAGCTTTGCCAATTTGGTTATGTGCTGCTGGGAGAAGCAGGTGGCCTGGGCAGATGAAAATGCAAAATATGTCCAACATACACTGGTTTGGACCCGTTACATTGACGATTTATTTTTGTTATGGAACGGGTCAAAACAAGAAGCAGAAAAGTATGTGGCGATTTTAAACAATTACCCCTATAACCAACATCTCACTGCACAGATGAGTGTTAAGGAGATATCATTTTTAGATATCTTATTACAGGTAAAAGATGGTAAAATCAACACCACTGTATTTCGCAAAACAACAGCTGCCAATAGCACTCTGCACTTTAAAAGTCAACATCCGACTAATCTGAAAGCTAGTATTCCTTATGGTGAAACATTGAGGCTTAAAAGAATTTGCAGCCTAGATCAAGAATTTCAGGGGCAAGTACAAAAAATGAATCAGAGGTTCAGGAAACGAGGGTATCATTCCAAGATGTTAGTGAAGGCCAAACGTAAGTCGGAAACGGTCCCCAGAAACCAGTTGCTTTATCCCGATGATAGCGTTCTGAAGGAAGGCACGGTAACAAGATTGATTACCTGTTTTAACCAAATGTCTCCTAGAATTTATCAGATATTGAGAAGATATTGGCAGATCGCCAAAAGAGATAACGTAATTGGCAAGGATTTACCTAGGGCACCCCCTGTGACATACAGAAAAGGGTGGACACTGGGTGATAATCTAACACATAGCTATTTTGATGGAGGCCGTAAATCAGAGACGTGGCTATCCACTGTGAGAGGGTTTTATAAGTGCAATATTTGCAAGGCCTGCAAGATGGTGAAAAATGTCCTTACGTTTAACCCTTTTGGTGCTTGCGTCGGCCAATGGCCGACGCAAGCACTACCTCCCTGGTGCGGCGCACTTCCATTGGCCGTCACCAGGGAGGGCCCCCTTTAAACCTCCGGTGCAAAGAGACGAGAGCAGACTTGGAAGATCCAGACTACTGCCTGATTAGATTGGAAGATTGCGGAAGAATATCGAGGAGGGAGAGAGTGTAAGAGAGGGAATCGCCCTGGTGCGTCGGGTTGTAGAGAAGTCTAGTAAGTATCAGACCTCTCCTAATCCTATCCTATAATCTTTGTCTCCTGATCCTAAGTCAGGGGACCCCCACCAGTCCTTTGGCCAGAGGGGTGGTTTTCCAGTTATCTTTATTAGGTAAATGTTATTCTATCCAAAATTTGCATATTTCTTTGCAAATGAATTATAAACGTGCCTTTTGTCTCTACATCTATCCACTCTTATGCGTTTGATTTTGTTGAATGAGCTTGTGTAATTGAATGTATTGTGCTATATGATTGTTCTCTCTCCCACTTAAAGAAAGATGGAGTTTGCACTGTGTACTTGTAATTGATGAGCGTTCAACTTAATGACTGAAATTTTAGATAAACTTATTATTATTATTCAGAGTCTGTGGTTATTTCACTAAGAATTTTAGTTAAGAAGTTGTTAAAATCACCATCAACTAACTCAACTAATGGTCCATCAACCAGAGGAAGAGTGTTGATTCCTGAAGATTAGTTAGACATGATACTGTAATTGATCTGTGGTTACAGGGAAATAACTAATCAGAGTTTAAGTAAATTATAAAAAACTTGACCTTTCCAGTGGAATTGGCCAGGGAATGCAAAAATTATCATATTTGGATAAAGGTATATGGGCCCATTGAAAAGTTCAGTTTTTGGTGTAAAAATATCCAACCCTGGCCTCTTCGCGCTGGATCACTGCGATCCATTGCCAGGAAACCCCACTAGACACCAGGGATGTCTTTGGGGGGGTCGGCCCTCATGGGAATGGGCGACCCCACCCCCCGGGGGCATATTTTTTTATTACAGAACTTTGGCTATCGCCCCCCCAAAATGTAAAAAACAATGAAAATATTTTTTTTAAATGACGGCAAAATTGGCAGGGGGTCGGTCCTCCTGCTCAGTGGCCGACCCCCTGTGGGGGCATTTTTTTTTTATAGCCATGTGCTTTCCGTGGGGGCCACAATCGGCCCCCAGGGAAGCCATAACTATAAAAAAAAATAGATCTCTCTTTCTTCGTATATATATATCTATATATATAGAGAGAGAGAGAGACTCTTTCTCTCTGTAGATGATATATGTATATATATGTATCTATATACATATATATGTGTATATAGATATATATATACATAAGTCGTCTACAGAGAAAGATATATATGTATCTATATACATATATATGTATATATATATGTATATATATGTATATATGCTACAATTGGAAGAGGCAGCCGGGTTTTCGAGAGGATTGCACTGCCCAGTCTAGTCACTATCCTTCTGGGATATTGCCCACCTCAAATGGCCAGCTACCACTTGACCATAAAGTTAAACATTCATACAGGGGGTATGAGAGGCAACATATATAGACAGTAAGTTACAAGGTCTCTGTATTTGAAAAATGAGTCCACGTCGCTATTTGTAGCCTTGGTGTGTCTTTATTGCAGGAATGCTGGGTTTTCATAAATGCACAGCCAACGCGTTTCGCGCAAACATGGGCTTCTTCAGGGCTGTAATAGCATACAATATACACACATTTAGGACTTTTCATGTAAATACATTGTTGTGTGCATATAGGGGTGACAATTATTCCCAACTGCTCGCGGTAGTGCTTACTTAGGCAGGCCGACTAATATAGTTCGTGTCTCACTTTTGGGTATGATTAATGGCTCTGTACTATACTGACACAACCTAGCCACATGGTTCAATTTCCCTTCCCTTCAGTGTGATTTCACACGCCTGCTGCTTCACAGCTTTAGTTGTCATCGGTCACTTTCGACAGGACTCTCTTCCCTTTTTGACGCACTTCCCACTCTTTTTTCCTCATTTCCCATGCTCCCCTACCGCGAGCACTTGGGAATAATTGTCACCCCTGTATGCACACAACAATGTATTTACATGAAAAGTCCTAAATGTGTGTATATTGTATGCTATTATAGCCCTGAAGAAGCCCCTGACTGATTCTGAAATATTCCACACCAACATCAGTGGAATTACTAAGTAAGAACTTTTAACAAGTATGAAAAAACAATGAGGACTTCCAGATCACCCACTTGTAAAGACTGAATATTGCACTATGGGAGTTGTATTTTTAACATCAAAATCACGTGACTGACTGTTTTTAAAGCATGCACGAGCGCACTTGGCAACTCGAGTGTTTTACTTCCACCTGTGATCAAGGCCAATTAGCGCCGAAACGTTGGGAAATGGAAGCATGCTGTGCTGCTGGACGCTGAATAAAGTCTTGTCTCCAGTATTGGGCCTCAATTTTTCATATATATATATATATATATAAGACTCTTGGAGAAAATGGTTTGGAACTTAACTTTTGCACTATGAATTTTGCACAATGTATTTTGCACAATGCACATGTCACTTTCCTCTCTCTATTAGAACCATGACTTATAGGGGGTCTCTTATACTAATAAGATATGTTGAGCTTTTACCCTCTTACTCTCTTACTGTTTTAATGTGCTTCCTCTCCCCCCCCTTGTTTTTAAAGCATATTGAACTTAGACCTTCTTGATTATATTCAAAATGTATTTTACAGAAATAGAACGGTCATGTTCCTTTTAATATGTTTTTAATATGTACTTAATGGTAGTCTTACATGTCTTTATACTTCCATTTGATGAATTTCGCCGCCCAACATAGTACTCCCCCGTCACACCCCCTGCTCACCCCTCCATCACCTCCTTTCCCGATGCAGTTGGTTTTTATCAGGTTTTGTTGGTTAGAAATTCTTCTTAGGCCAAGGTACTTTACCAGGAATGTTGAAATTTGTAAGCGAGAAAAAAATGGCAACAGTTAAAAGCCAATGTGAATACTTACAAATGTGGGTTAACAGTCTAGTCTATTTTTAACAGAAATAAACAAGGGATTCATGCACTGTGTCACTTTAAATAGACAGTTTAGACGGTAGGACTCTATGGTCCAGTTGAAGGCATTCGCCGAAACGCGTTGACCGTCCTTTTCACGTTTGCACTAATGGTGTTAAAAATAAAAAAATAAAGTACCTCTAAGAAATTTGATCGTGGACTCCCTCTGTGCTGTGGAGACTCTGGTTCATCTGATTGGGACCGCGTTGGGTTTTGCTGTTCATATATATATATATATATATATATATATATATATATATATATATTTACAGAGAGATTTCTCAGTGCTGAAAATATGAGACTGTGAAAGAACTATAATGAGTCTCTTTGAAGTTACATGAAAGGCAGTAAAGTGTGGTACTGCTGCAGAGTACAAAAATAATTTCCTGCTCGATAGAGATATCTGACTTTTGTCGAGTGGAAGTTTTGATGCCATAAAGTAATGCAGAGGGTGTGCTGGAAGGAACAGATCTGTATTATTTAGATAGCTAAGTGGATTTGTAAAGCCACGCATTAGAAACACTTTGAAACAGATGAAATGTATGTGAGAGAGGGGCTATGGAGAGATGAGGGGCATGTTTGCAAGGATGGTAGTGAGGGAATCAAAGGAGGTCATAGTGTGCAATTGTAAAGCACACGTTCACCCATAGGCATTTTGGTGCTGAATAACAGATATTTATTGAAAGTCATGGGAGGGTGCCAAAATGATTGTCACACTGGCTTCCACCAGCGCTAAAGGCTGCGATGATGGGTATGTGGCAAGGTAAAGTAATACTGTGTCTTTTTTCTCTCTTTCTTAGTGTTTTTGGAGAGGGTACGGATTTCGCAATGGAAAAGTAAGGTGACTTCGTCATTACTGACTGTTAAACACTTCACTCACGCACACACCCACCTACACAACCTATCTGCCTTCTACGTAAGATAGTGTTTTAAAAGGATAGTTTTAGGCACTAGCAGAGATGGCGTATCGTTGGATGGATGCTGCCCAGGCCCTAAGACTGGTTCTGGAGTCCAGCTCTGAGGCGGGATTAGACACTGAGACAGCAGATACTGAGACAGCATCTGAGGGAGAGGACAATGGAGCAGAATCTGGGAGTGATTTTTCAGTCGGCGCAGTTCCATCCGACGACTCATCTTCCAGCGATTGTGAAGGAGACGATGTCAGTCGTGCTGTCCCTTTGCCAGCACAGTCTGTGCAGCGGGACACCAGTAGCAGGTTAGAGCAACCCAGAGAGCAGGCACGTGCGGCCGCAAGCACAGACAGAGCGCTGTCGTGGCAGCCTCCCAATTTAGTTCAGCCCCAAATTCCGCCTTTCACTGGTGACGCTGGATGTAAAGTCGATACAGCAAATTTTTTGCCAATTGACTACGTCCATCTCTTTCTGGATGTTGACTTCCTTGATGGAATTGTGCAGCAAACAAATTTGCGTGCTGAACAATTTCTGCGGGAGCATGGAGGCACTCTTGGGCCTCATTCTAGGGCACACAAGTGGACTCCCACTTCTTTAGGGGAGTTGAAGATATTTTTGGGCCTCATGTTTAAAATGGGGGTAGTGGATAAACCAACCTTGCTATCCTACTGGTCTACTCGCACGGTTTGGTTAATCCCCATCTTCGCATCATACATGAGTGGAGATCGTTTTTTGCTATTACAACGCATGCTGCATTTCAATGACAATTCTGCTGCATTGCCCCGGGACCATCCAGACCATGACAGGTTGTTCAAAATTCGGCCTATCGTGGAACATTTGTCTGCCAGGTTTCCAGAGGTTTATACTCCTGGAAAGAATATAGCCATTGATGAGTCCTTGATCATGTATAAAGGGCGGCTGCTGTTTAGGCAGTACATTCCGAGCAAACGCGCTCGCTATGGCATCAAGCTGTACATGCTGTGTGAGAGCTTGACTGGCTATGTGTACAGCTTGAGAGTGTATACAGGGAAGGACACAACTCTTAACCCTGTAGGTTTCCCTCCCACGCTAGGGGTCACAGGAAAGATCGTATGGGAGCTTGTCCAGCCACTTTTTCCCAAAGGTTATAACCTTTATGTGGACAATTTCTATACAGGAGTAGAGCTGTTCAGTGAGCTCTACAAAGCTGGCACCGTGGCTTGCGGTACAATTCGTTGTCGCCGCAAAGGATTCCCGCAGGAGCTTGTTTGCAAGAAGCTCCAGAAATCCCAGAGCACTGCGTTGCGTTCCAACTAACTGCTCGCAGTCAAGTTCTCAGATAGGCGTGACGTGCACGTGCTCACTACAATTAATGCTGAGAGCACTTCCCCTGTCACAGTTTGGGGTCAGATGGCCGAAGTCCACAAGCCCACCTGTATACTTGATTACAACAAGTACATGGGTGGAGTGGACAAGAACGACTAGGTCATTCAATAATACAATGCGAGTCGTAAAACTCGCACTTGGTATAAGAAACTGTTTACTCACCTGATTAAGATGGCATCATACAATGCTTATGTTGTTTATCGTCAGACCACCACAGGAAGACTCATGTCTTTCCTTGACTTTCAGTTGTCTGTGATTGAAAGTCTCACTGCTACAGAAGCAGCAGCCTCCACTTCATGTGTTCTGGAGGATGTGGCAAGGCTGCAGAAGTGACACTTTGCTGATAAAATTCCTGCAACACCCAAAAAGGAGCGACCATGTCGTCGTTGTAAAGTGTGCTCAATGCAGGGAAAGAGGCAGGAGACTTGTGTTTACTGTCCCCAGTGCCAAGTAAGCCTGCCTTCTGTTTTCCTACTTGCTTTATGTTAAATCATACTAAAGCAAAATACTGGGAAATTGACTGAGGTGGAGCTGCCAATAGGTAAACCTTTCAATTGGTTTGAATGGATACCTACTGTCTGTGGGCCACTCCTTCACTACGCAAGCAGCTGCAGAATATTTGTTCCTCTACTTCAGGAAATCATGGACATCTCAACACCTTTATCTGCTTTCAGAACGTGGTAATTGTTCTGCTCGCCAATTGACGAGTGCATTATAGTCCCCACACTGCACATACTGGTGGACAGAACATACGCCACGTTGTCACGGAGTACCCGTGTTTCACATTCAACCGTTCTTCATAGTTTAAGATGTTCTCTTTAGAAAGCTTTTGAAAATTTCCAGCATGTTTGCCTTATTTTCAAAGGTAGATATGCTCGCTCAGTTCGAGATATGGCCTACAGGGATACTCGGACACCCCCCCAACTTGCATTCACAAACTGGAAGGAGTTGGATTTAGCACAGTGAGAGCATTGATAGCACGTGACAGAAATGTTTTCAGAAGCTTCAAGTAGCTAGAGATGGAATGCATTAGTATAGGGTCTCTTGACAATTAGACAGGATTAGTCAGGACTCTGATGAGGACAGACACATGAACGGGTTAGAACAGCTTACTGTAGGTGCGCTTTCCGAGGAATATTGCAAAGGTAGAAGGCAGATAGTAAAGGTAGTATAGGTACATGTCATGACTTCATCTTCACCCATGGATTCAAATCCATTGCTGCCACACTCGCACTGAATTTACTATAGTACTTATGGGTATTGTATTGACACTTGTAATTGTATTGTATTGACACTTGTAAAGCGCTCTGTAACCCTATGGGCATCCTGGCGCTAAGATACACATACATTGCCAACAAAATGTGCTGCAGAGAAAGTCGGACTATATTATAGGTTTTTATACTCTAGGAAAGAGGCAAGTTTTAATTTTTTTGCGGAACAGCATCAAGTCCTGTATCTGTCTCAGTTCAGTGAGAAGACCATTCCAAAGGCGAGCAGCTGCAAAGCCGAACGCTCTTCCCCCTGTTCTTACTCTTTTTATCCTCGGTATGTTTACTAGGTTAGCTGACGAAGAACGGAGGCTACGTGTAGGAGCATACCATCCAAATCTACTCTGCAGCGGTTTGGGCCCAAGTCCGTGTAATGCCTTAAACACGATACAGAGTGACTTAAACTGTATCCTCTGAGCCACTGGGAGCCAGTGCAGCTCCACCAGGGCCTGAGATGTAGATGACCGTCGTGGTCTCATTAGTGCAAGCTTTGCTGCTGCTGCCAGAATTCTCTGGAGTCTCTCGATCAAATATCCTGGGGACTCCAGTAGCAAAGCATTGCAGTAATCCAGACGGCTCAGAATGACGCTCCTTACCACTAAAGCTCTGGCCTGAGTTGGCAACATCGGCAGCACCTTCCGAAGTCCTCTGATAATAGAGAAACTACTCCCCACCAGCTTGTTGACTTGAGATTCTAGGTTCAGCTTATCGTTGAAGCTGACACCCAAGTTACGTACCGTCTCAACGGGTAACAGAGGAACATCCGTGGGGATAGGCCAAAAGTCAGTTGGAAGTACTGACGGCACTTTACCTACCCCACAATGCAGAATCTCAGTTTTGTCATTATTAAATTGCAGGGAATTATCTCTCAACCAGCTTGCCATTTCCCGCATACAGGCGTGGAAATTTTCCAAAGAACCAGCATGGTCCCCTTCCAGGGACAGAATAAGCTGGGTATCATCGGCATAATTCACCAAACTGATGTTATGTGCCTTAATGATGGCTATCAACGGCCTCATATAGGCATTAAATAATATGGGACTGATTGCGGACCCCTGAGGTACCCCATGCTCAATGTCAACAAAGTCCGATTGAAAGGGGGGAGAGCCACTGCCTGCCATCTGTTGGCCAGATATGATTGAACCCAACTCAGAGCCACATCCACCACCCCCATTTCCTCCAACCTCGCTAGAAGGATCTCATGGTTAACCGTGTTGAATGCGGCAGACAGGTCCAGCAGAATTAATATAGCCGATTGTCCCCTGTCCGCACGCATTCGCAGATCATCCAAAACGGTTATCAAAGCAGTCTCCATCCCATGTCCTGGGCGGAAACCAAATTGCTCATACTCCAGCTTGTTGTTAACCTCCAGAAATTGAGAGAGCGTCCTACTCACCAGGTGCTCCACAATCTTCACTGGGTATGGTAAGAGAGAAATGGGCCTGTAGTTTTTTGGGCATGTAGGGTCCAGTGTTGGTTTCTTCAAAAGAGGTGTTATTATCGCCTGCTTCCAGCAGGATGGCACCGAACCACTACTAAGGGACTGTCCGCACAACTGGCGGAGAACCGGAAAGAGTTCGGGACCTAGCTCTTTCCAGATTTTGTGGGGAAGGGGGTCCATAGGCGATCCAGAGGAGACACCTAAGGCCACCTTAATGAAGTCCTCCTCTGAGGGTAATTCAAAGTGGTCCAAAAGGGCCCCCTGATCCAATGGCATAGTCCTGCTGGCCCTAGCCCATTTATTGTTTGATGCTGGTCTGCCATCCACCTCCTTTATACCTGGTCAATGCTGCTTGCCATGTTCATCCTCCGTTAGAACTTAGTAGATGGTCAGTTTGCTGTATGATAAGTGCATTATAGTCACTGCACATAACGGTGGATTGGACATATGATACGTTGTCACGGACTACCCGTGTTTCACATTCAACCAATCTTCATAGTTTATGATGTTATCTTTAGAAAGCTTTTGAAAATTTCCAGCATGTTTGCCTTAGTTTCAAAGGTAGATATGCTTGCTCAGCTCGAGGAATGGCTTTGCGGCATACTCGGGCACCCCCCAACTTGCATCCACAAACTGGAAGGAGTTGGATTTAGCACAGTGAGTGTGCTAAAGGCGCATGAAAGACATGTCTTCCTGATCCTCATGTGGCTGTCATGGGAGCCATTAGTAAAGGTTCACTCGGCATGCGTTCAGTAATGTTCAGGAAGAAGGAGGGGGAGACTTGACAGGTGGTAAAATGTAGTCAAACTCATTATGTCTTGTGGCATATGAATGTGATGGGCCCTTGCATGGTGGCGGTATGTTTATGTGAGTGCAAGTGATCTGGCTGATTGGGCCCGTGGCTGGCAGTATGGAAGTCTTGTGTGTGGTGCGTGAATGGCGTGTGAATGGACCATAAAGTGGTTGGTGCCGTGAAGTGCCTTTATGGCTTCCCTTCAGAAGGCTTGGCTTCAATATTTATATACTTTGATAAGTATTTGTGCTTTGAAGCCAGCGTTTCTGGAGGTGCTAAAACCAACCAGTGTAAGTGGTGGATTAGCTTTATCAAATTAGTGTTAGATTTATATTTGTGGCGGTTTAATGGCCTTTTGTAAGACTTTTTTTTTGTCAATATGGGTAGCAGGGGACTTTGTGCCCTAGCTCAGTCATCACCTAGGCAAACCTTCACATTTTTGAGTAGTAGACAAGGAGAGAAGTACAAGGGTGAATGACTTGCGTGGCTCTCGCTGTTTTTTTTTTACCCAACCCAACATCCCCTGCAAACCTCAAATTTAGCTGAAAAGGGCCCAAAACGTATTGAGGAGACATCAAAATTGCCTATCACAAAACGACCTGGTTTTGCAAGGGGGGTCACCTGGGTTTTTGGCCCCGTGCTCGGTGGCCAGCTAGGAAACCTACCAAACCCACACATTTCTAAAAACTAGACACCCGGGGGATTCCAGGGAGGTATGGTTTGCGTGGATCCCCCAACGTTTTCTTACCCAGAATCCCCTAAAAGCTCAGATTTAGCTGAAAACAATCACTTTTTCCACACATTTTTGTGTGGGAAAGTTGTGGGATCACCGGGCTGACACAAATTTCCTACCACCCAGCGTTCCCCCAGGTCTCCCGATAAAAATGGTACCTCACTCGTGTGGGTGGCCCAAGTACCCACGACAGGCAAGGGCCCAAAACGTATTGAGGAGACATCAAAATTGCCTATCACAAAACGACCTGGTTTTGCAAGGGGGGTCACCTGGGTTTTTGGCCCCGTGCTTGGTGGCCAGCTAGGAAACCTACCAAACCCACACATTTCTGAAAACTAGACACCCGGGGATTTCAGGGAGGTATGGCTTGCAAGGATCCCCCAACGTTTTCTTACCCAGAATCCCCTGCAAACCTCAGATTTAGCTGAAAAAAATCACTTTTTCCACACATTTTTGGGTGGGAAAGTTGTGGGATCACCGGGCTGACACAAATTTCCTACCACCCAGCGTTCCCCCAGGTCTCCCGATAAAAATGGTGCCTCACTCGTGTGGGTGGCCCAAGTACCCGCGACAGGCAAGGGCCCAAAACGTATTGAGGAGACATCAAAATTGCCTATCACAAAACGACCTGGTTTTGCAAGGGGGGTCACATGGGTTTTTTCCCGTGCTCGGCGGCCATCTAGGGAAACCTACAAAACCCACACATTTCTGAAAACTAGACACCCGGGGGAGTCTGATGAGGTATGGCTTGCGTGAATCCCCCAACGTTTCCCTACCCAGATTCGCCTGCAAACCTCAAATTTAGCTGAAAAAAATCACTTTTTCCACACATTTGTGCGTGGGATCACCATGCCGGCACAAATGTCCTACCACCCAGAGTTCCCCTTGTTCTTCCGAGTAAAATGATACCTCACTTGTGTGGGTGGGGCAAGCGCCTGTGACTGGGAAGAGCCCAAAACATAGGGATTAAGGGGCACATGCATCAAGGTAGGCTTTTGCGATTCCTTAATTGCGATTATTAAGGAATCGCAATTAAGGAATCGCAAAAGCCTATGCATGTAGGAATCGCTATAAAAATAGCGATTCCTAAACATTCCTTAATTGCGACTCGCTAATTGCGAGTCGCAATTAAGGAATACCTCCCCATTAATTCCTATGGGCCTAGAGGCCCATAGGAATGAATGGGAAGACATTCTCAATTAGCGATTCGCAATTAGAGAATCGCAAATTGAGAATGCAATTTCAAGGGTGCCAGGGTGTCAAAATGACACCCTGTTGCACCCTGAAATTGTGATGTGCACCCATGTTGCGCACACACATGCCCCAAGGGCATGTGTGTGTGTAACCTAAAACTTAAAAAATGCATTTTAGAGCATTTTTCGAAGGTTTTGCAAATTACAGACAAGTTTGATTTGTCTGTAATTTGCGGTCCCAAATAGCGAAATCGCTATTTGAAAGTGCTTCTAGCATTGCATTTAAGGAATCGCAAATTGCGATTCCTTAAATGCAATCGTAATTTAGAATTCGCAATTAATTGCGAATTCTTAAATTGCGCATAGAAACTACTTTCATGCATCTCCAAAGGCCAATTTGCGATCGCAAACGGCCGATTTTTGCGATTCGCACCGTTTGCGATCGCAAAAACCTTTCATGCATGTGCCCCTAAGGGTATAGCACTGAGAATTCTAAACACTACATTTAAAAAAAAAAAAGTTTTTAGCTGATTCTGTATTGGACACCCACACAAATGAGGTATCATTTTACTCGGAAGACTGAGGGGAACGCTGTGGGGTAGGACATTTGTGCCGGCACAGTAATTCCACACAAAATATGTGGAAAATCTGAGTTTTTCAGCTAATTTTGAGCTTTACAGGGGATTCTGGGTAGGGAAACGTTAGGGTATCCACACAAGCCATACCTCATCGGACTCCCCAGGGTGTCTAGTTTTCATAAATGTGTGGGTTTTGTAGGTTTCTCTAGATGGCCGCGAGCCCAGGGCCAAAAAACCAGGTGCCCCCCTGCAAAACCAGGTTGTTTTGTGATAGGTAATTTTGAAGTCTCCACAGTACGATTTGGGCCATTTCCTGTTGCAGCCACTTTGCCTACCCACACAAGTGTGGTACCATTTTTATCGGGAGACCTGGGGGAATGCTGGGCAGTAGGAAATTTGTGTCAGCCTGGTGATCCCACAACTTTCCCACACAAAAATGTGTGGAAAAAGTGATTTTTTGTCAGCTAAATTTGAGGTTTGCAGGGGATTCTGGGTAAGAAAACGTTGGGGGATCCACGCAAACCATACCTCCCTGGAATCCCCCGGGTGTCTAGTTTTCAGAAATGTGTGGGTTTGGTAGGTTTCCCTAGATGGCCGCCGAGCACGGGGCCAAAAACCCAGGTGACCCCCCTTGCAAAACGAGGTTGTTTTGTGATAGGCAATTTTGATGTCTCCTCAATACGTTTTGGGCCCTTGCCTGTTACGGGTACTTGGGCCACCCACACGAGTGAGGTACCATTTTTATCGGGAGACCTGGGGGAATGGTGGGTGGTAGGAAATTTGTGTCAGCCCGGTAATCCCACAACTTTCCCACAGAGAAATTTGTGAAAAAATTGATTTTTTCAGCAAAATTTGAAGTGTGCTGGGGATTCTTGGTAGGGAAACGTTTGGGGATTCACGCAAGCCATACCTCATTGGACTCCCCCGGGTCTCTAGTTTTCAGAAATGTGTGGGGTTGGTAGGTTTCCCTAGATGGCTGCCGACCCCGGGACCAAATAATCATGTGACCCCCCCTTGCAAAAGCAGATAGTTTTGTGATAGGTAATTTTGATGTCTCCACAGTACGTTTTGGGCCCTTGCCTGTCGCAGGTACTTGACCCACCCACGTGAGTGAGGTGCCATTTTTATTGGGAGACCTGGGGGAACGCTGGGTGGTAGGAAATTTGTGGATCCATGCAGATTCCTGAACTTTCCCACAGAGGAATTTGAGAAAAATGTGATTTTTTCTCAGCTAAATTTGAGGTTTGCAGGGCATTCTGGGTAGGAAAACGTTGGGGGGTCCACACAAGCCATACCTCGCTGGAGTCCCCTGTGTGTCTAGTTTTCAGAAATGTGTAAGTTTGGTAGGTTTCCCAAGATGGCCGCCGTACCTGGGGCCAACAACTCATGGGACCCCCCTTGCAAAACCAGGTTGTTTTTGTAATAGGTAATTTTGATGTCTCCTCAATAAGTTTTGGGCCCTTGCCTGTTGCGGGTACTTGACCCACCCACACAAGTGAGGTACCATTTTTCTAGGAAGACTTTGAGGAATGTGGGGTGGGGGGAATTTTGTGGACCCACGCAGATTCCAGAACTTTCCACCACAGAAATGTGAGGAAAATGTGTTTTTTTGGACAAAGTTTGAGGTTTGCAAGGGATTCTGGGTAACAGAATCTGGTGAGAGCCAGACAAGTCACCCCATCCTGGATTCCCCTGGGTGTCTAGTTTTTAAAAATGTATAGGTTTGCTAGGTTTCCTTAGGTGCCGGCAGAGCTAGGGTTCAAATTCTACAGCTAGGCACTTTGCAAAAAAAGGGTCCGTTTTCACTGTGAAAATGTGGTGTGTCCACGTTGCGTTTTGGGCCATTTCTTGTCGCGGGCGCTAGGCCTACCAACACAAGTGAGGTACCATTTTTCTCGGAAGACTTTGGAGAATGCGGGGTGGGTGGAATTTTGTGGATCCACGCAGATTCCAGAACTTTCCACCACAGAAATGTGAGGAAAATGTGGATTTTGTTTTACAAATTTTGAGGTTTGCAAGGGATTCTGGGTAACAGAACCTGGTGAGAGCCAGACAAGTCACCCAATCCTGGATTCCCCTGCCAGGCCTACCCACACAAGTGAGGTACCATTTTTCTCGGAAGACTTTGGGGAATGCGGGGTGGGTGGGATTTTGTGGATCCACGCAGATTCCAGAACTTTCCACCACAGATATGTGAGGAAAATGTGTTTTTATTTGACAAAGTTTGAGGTTTGCAAGGGATTCTGGGTAACAGAACCTGGTGAGAGCCAGACAGGTCACCCCATCCTGGATTCCCCTGGGTGTCTAGTTTTTAAAAATGTATAGGTTTGCTAGGTTTCCCTAGGTGCCAGCAGAGCTAGGGTTCAAAATCCACAGCTAGGCACTTTGCAAAAAACGGGTAAGTTTTCACTGTGAAAATGTGGTGTGTCCACGTTGCGTTTTGGGCCGTTTCCTGTCGCGGGCACTAGGCCTACCCACACAAGTGAGGTACCATTTTTCTCGGAAGACTTTGGGGAATGCGGGGTGGGTGGAGTTTTGTGGATCCACGCAGATTCCAGAACTTTCCACCACAGAAATGTGAGGAAAATGTGTTTTTGTTTTTACAAAGTTTGAGGTTTGCAAGGGATTCTGGGTAACAGAACCTGGTGAGAGCCAGACAAGTCACCCCATCCTGGATTCCCCTGGGTGTCTAGTTTAAAAAAATGTATAGGTTTGCTAGGTTTCCCTAGGTGCCTGCAGAGCTAGGGTTCAAAATCTACAGCTAGGCACTTTGCAAAAAAAGGTCCGTTTTCACTGTGAAAATGTGCTGTGTCCAGGTTGCGTTTTGGGCCGTTTCCTGTCACGGGCGCTAGGCCTACCCACACAAGTGAGGTACCATTTTCCTCGGATGACTTTGGGAAATGTGGGGTGGGTGGAATTTTGTGGATCCACGCAGATTCCAGAACTTTCCACCACAGAAATGTGAGGAAAATGTGTTTCTTTTTTACAAAGTTTGAGGTTTGCAAGGGATTCTAGGTAACAGAACCTGGTGAGAGCCAGACAAGTCACCCCATCCTGGATTACCCTGGGTGTCTAGTTTTTAAAAATGTATAGGTTTGCTAGGTTTCCCTAGGTGCCGGCAGAGCTAGGGTTCAAACTCTACAGCTAGGCACTTTGCAAAAAAAGGGTCTGTTTTCACTGTGAAAATGTGATGAGTCCACTTGCGTTTTGGGCCGTTTCCTGTTGCGGCACCTAGGGAAACCTAGCAAACCTATACATTTCTGAAAACTAGACACCCAGGGGAATCCAGGATGGGGTGACTTGTCTGGCTCTCACCAGGTTCTGTTACCCAGAATCCCTTGCGAAGCAGTAATTTGTTTAGAAGACATAGCCTGACATTTGACCTCTGTCTTTGAAGGGCAGCAAATGTGTGTAGACTCCATTCTTCTCATAATTGTTTGCTTTCCGACCCATTGGAATGCATGACCATAGTGGGAAGACCCATATTAAAGTGTTAGTTTGTTTTTGGAACATTTGTCTCACATTGTTTGTTCATTTCTCACACAGAATGCCCAGTCCCATGTTGTCTGCACACATCTCCTTTTGGAAAAACAAAAATTCGGGCGAGTTGAATGCTTGAAGTAATCTCAGTACTTGTTAATTACTCAGTGCAGCATTCCAGTCCATTGGTATTTGCCCACAATGCTACTTTAAAGAGAAATCGGCCATACACAACTCAGAAATGGTCCTGCTCCACTAGAAAAAGTCCTATCCAAACTGGCAGGCATAGAGGAGCACAAGTAACCAGAGGCCAATTTCTGCCTGCTCAGGCCGCTTTAGTTGAGGTGTAGCTTGGGTCCAAGGGGACTGCGAGATTTACATGGCCACTGTTTATTCTAAAAACCAGGCATGGATCTAGATCTACACTGGATACCCGCTGGGCAAAGTTTTACTGGTGAACTAGTGAGCCCAACACACCTATTATTTCACAAACAACAGCTTCACATCATTGCAGCTTTCTAGTTCTCTAGTGCAAGGATCTGTTTTTGAGCCATAAATCAATAATACAGTAGTAAATAATTCCCTTTATCAAATATGCCTGATCTGCAGGATCTCTCAACTTTTTCCCAGGCAGTAGCTTGCCATTATCATGCAGCAGTTAGATTTAAGATGGGTTATCTCACTGCTGTTTACCTTGGACCTCACAAGTAAAGGTTGCACGGAAACATGCAGCTTGAATCAACTCCAAACTGCATCCAGGTCACCTCAGTAGGTAGAACCTACACCAGCTCCTTGTCCAAATTCCTATCAGCCTACAACTCAGCTTCAGGATAGCAAACCTACCTATTCCGCCGTAACCAGTGAGGCATACTACTTTGCTTTGCCACCCACAAGGAACTACCAATAAAGTGCTAATGAACTAGCAGCAAATAGCTCCATGTCCAAGGCTCCCTGTTATAGAACTCTCTCCCACATAGCATCTGTCTTACAACATAATTTAGAATTTCAGGAAAAAGTTGAAGAACCACCTACTTCAATCCGCATATAAAACCCACACCATTACCTCACTAAACAAAATTCAGTCCAACCATAACTTTGGGTTCAGATCAGCACACTGAAAAATCGGAATAGTGGTGTTAGAAATGGGGTCTCTAGTTGGCAATGGTTTGCACCTTTGTCCAAGTAGGGACCCTTCTTCCTAGTTAGGGTAAGGGGGATACACTTCCATAACAACCCCTGCTCACCCCCTTGGTAGCTAGACCCGAGCAGACAGGCTTATCTCAGAGGCAGTGTGTAAAGCGTTTGTGCATGCATACAGTAACACAGTGAAAACACTACAAATGGACACCACACCAGTTTAGAAAAAAAAAAGCAAAACTTTATCTAAACCATCAAGACCAAATACGACAAAAATCCAACATACAATACTGTAAAAATAATTACTTTGCAAGATAACTTTTAAATAGCAGAAATAGCTGAAAAACACAGTTCTTCTGAGTCGGTAGCTCCGTCCGGGGCTACTGCGATGCTGAAAACGACAGAGTCTAACAGTTCCAACCGACCGCGTCGGTACAGGCCTGCTAAAGCGTCAACAGTCTCGTAGACAGTACTTTTCTTGTTGCGGCCGATCCCGTTGGTGCGAGTTGGTTAGGGCAACTGTCGCGGTTGCGATGAAGTGAAGCGGTGCAGGGTGCGGTGCCATCACGGTGCGGTGCAGGCAGCGGCTCGGTGACGGTCGTCCAACTGCATCAGTGAGGCCAAGGCTTGTGATGCGGAGTGAGGTGGTGCTCGATGTGGTGCTGGCACGTCATAAAGCGGGCAAAGGAGCCGGTCGGTGTCTTTGGGTCGGGCAGTGACGGTGTCAGTGACGTCCGGGCAGGGTGAAACGGGGCGGTGCGGAGTGCGGTGCCCACAGGATGTGGTGCAAGCAACGGCTTGGTGACGGTCACCCAGTGGCGTCGGTGAGACCAGGGATGCGGTGCGAAGTGCTGCGATGCCTTCAGGACACGGATCCAGCGACGGACTCTATGTCAGAGTCATCTGCTCTCTTCTTCTGCGGTGACTGAAACCAGTGGTTCCAGAGACGGTGCCCAGAAGGATGGTGAAGTCTTTGCTGTTCCTGAGACTTCTTTAACAGGGGGCAAGCTCTACTTCCAAGACCTTGGAGATACTTTCTCAAGCAGGATACACACACAGTTCCTCTCCTTGGCAGAAACAGCTACTGCAGGCCAACCCCAGACAGCACACAGCACAGGGGCAGTACTTCTCCTCCAGCTTCTTCCTGCTCTTCTCCTTGGCAGAGGTTCCTCTTGAAGTCCAAAAGTGATCTAAAAGTCTGGGGTCTGGGCCCCACTTTTTATAGCACAAAATCCTTTGTTCTCTGGAGACAGAGAGTGTCTTTGCCCAGCCACAACCAGTTCTGTCCTCTTTGGTGCAGCTGCCCGGCGGGAGGTGGAGACAGCATTGTCCAAGGCAGACCAGGCTCATTCAGGTGTGAAAAAAATCTCCCCCTACTCTGAATGCAGCCTAGGTCTATTCAGCCCAGCCCTGACTCATCCTGGAAAGACAGGACACACCTCAACCCCAAAGTGGCTGTCTGAACAGAATGCACATCCCCAGCCCCTGCTACTTCAAAACCAGACAGTCAATACACAAACCTAGCAGATGCACACTGGATGGCTAAACAAGAAAATACCTACTTTCTAAAAGTGGTATTTTCAAACCCAGAATGTAAAAATCATCTTTCCTAAAAGATGCATCTTTAAATTCTGAGTTCAGGCATACTAAACTCCATTTTCTTATCGTGTTCCCATGGGCAGTTTTACTTATAAGATGTTGTAAGTAAACTCCCCATTCTATCCTATGAGACAGATAGCCTTTCAATAGTGAAAAACTAACTTGGCAGTATTTCACTATCAGGACTTTCCACACACATCAGATCATGTCCTACTGATCCAGCGCGATATTAGCAAACAGCATTCATACACATATACTCACTTGGGCCCATACATTCACACTACGCTAATACTTACGCTGGGTTTATCAGTTGTTACTCTTATCAAAAATCCCTGCTACCAATTACCTTCTGATTGAAGAGTAATGACTTACCGATGAATCCTTTGCTAATTGGGAAGTTTAAAATGAGTGACATTCACTATAATACAAAATCCTGAAATAACCACTGAGTCAGGAAGTTTTAAAATGTTTATCTAAAGATTTAGCAGAGTAAAATACAAAGCCACATGGTACTTGATCAAAATACCCAAGAATCAGCATAGAAATGATTATTGCTAATCAATGACGGTGTTTAAAGAAGAGAAGAAGATAGAGATAGCAGCGCAACTAAAGGTTGCATTATATTTACCTAAGTGCGAGAACCAAACCCCTTAGCCAAGGAGTTGAAAGAATAGGACCCTGGAAGGATGAAGAGCAAAGACTTCCTCCGGGATCAGGACAGGACCGGTGACCTCTCTACAACGACGCCTGCGTCGTTCCCCTCTCTGGTACTCGACTTCTCTCGATTCTCCCGTGTCTTCCTTCTAATGGACTCCGCCGTCCCCTCCTTAGGACCTCTTCTGGACAGGGATTCAGTCAGCAACCGATCAGCTTTACTGTCTGGAGCTCTTCTGTGTGTTCTGAGAGTCAGCTCTTCGTTCTCCTGTGCTTCAAGACTTCCGACTCTGCTTCCCCTCTGTGCTAACTAATTAGCTAATTCTATATCTATTATACCCTTCTACGCCCATGTACCTCCCCTTAATGTTGCTAAAATATGGGACCACTACTTCTGATTGGACAGGGACAGGGGGTGGATTGTCGCACCATATTGATTTTACTTTATTTCATAAGGTTCTTTGTTCTAAAATACCGCCCCTCAAATTCAATACATTTGCTTTATTTCCCACCCGTCTCACGACAAAGTTTGTGCCTTTTTCATGTACAATGTTACAATTTTGTGAACATTCGAGGTTGTGACAATATAGGCCATCAGGTCACTGCCTTGAATGACGTCCAGGTTGACTTCATCCTTTCCGCTCTGGGCAGTCTGTCAAGGAGCATGCGCAGGACCCACATCATTCGAGTTTTCAGTTCACCAACCCAGGCCCAAGTTTACGAATTACTAAAAGTGCAAGAAGGAAATATTAAAATCACAAATAAAGTGTTTCACTGTATACCCACTATTTCTATTCTATTCCCATTTAAGTATATATACTATCCCGCATTAGTAGCGTTAGGAAACGACAATTTAATAATGACATAAGAGCAAGCTGAAGCATGTGAAAACATCAAGCAGCCATTTTATGCACACTGCGCAGAAGCAGAAGTTTCCCACCAAGCAAAGAAAGACGTCACACCATGTGATCAGGTTGCGACATGCGCAATAGAGTTCCCGCGCTTTAGCGGCCATTTTGGATTACAGACAAGCGTTATTCTTTAGTAAAACACATATGCAAGTGTCTCTCCCTTTTGTGTAGTGTATGCAAAGGTTAGTAATAACAATACAATTTTAATAAATTAATACTATGAGAAGGATAGTGTACAAGCAAGTTTTATTTATGAAACCTTGCTTCATCAATCCCCTCTCTGATGGCGTTTCTGAGCCATCAAAAAACACTACCCTCAATCAAATGCCAACTTCTAGCAATTCGTTTCATTCTCATTTTTACATTTTCTGTTTTTCACATCCCCTTTCAACTTTTTGTATAGTTCACTTCTCCATTCTTCAAGTTCTATTTCATCTAGTTTTCTTTTCTTTCCTTTTTCTGTCACTTTGTATGTTCCATTCTTTCTACAGCATTTATACAATATCATTATTACCAATATTATTATTACTATCCCTGCTAAGGGTACTAATATTTGACCTATAAGTCCTTTTCCTACATTAGCAAACCAGGTTCCAATTGACGAGATACTATTTGTCAATCTTTCCCATACACTATCAACTTCCAGTGGTTTAAGTTCTTTCTCAAGTTTCGTTATATTCTGTATATATGTTCCAATTTCTGCACTCTTATCAGGAATATAAGTGCAACAATGTTTCGTCTTCAATAATTTACAGACTCCACCCTCTTTTGCCAATATAATATCAAGAGCAAGTCGATTTTGCATTACCATAGATCTAATCGCAACCATTTCCGCATTAATCATTAGAAATCCTCCAGCAGTGTCAGTTGATAATCGATCAACTACTGTAGACAATTTACATATTTTCCTTGAGTTCAGAATTACTCCCACTGAAGGTATCAATGCACCAAATATATCACCTACAATTTCTGAAAAACTAGCTCTTTTACTACGTATTAATTCATTATTGTTTTCATTGCTTCCAATGTTTCTTTTTACGTGGTATATCTTTGGAAATACTATTCCAAAATAACAACTTCCATACCACCGTGCAGGAAGCCTAAAGTAAGCCTTATTCCCTCATACATAATAGATTCCAGGAAAAACTGAATCTGTTCCTCCTTTGAGTCCCCAACCTCCAATAATTAAAAAATTGTGTTCACATTCACTGGTACCGATGAAAACATTGTTATAATCAGTCTTTAACCTATGAAGACAAATTTTTCCTGTCTTTACAAAATCCAGAGCCATAGCAGCTTGAGCCTTTCCAGGTGTGTAACTCCCTTGTTTCTCTGCCCAAGGTGGTAAATGAGCTTTATGTTCAGAAGCTTTCTTTTGAAAATCTTGTCTTCTATCTTCTACTAAATTCAAAAAGATCTTTTCTTCTTCATGTAAGGAACATGTTAGATTGTGTCTATGTGCATGTGTTATGTCTATCGATTTTATTGTTAAGAAAAATTCTCCCATAAACTGTGCGTCTTGACTAGTAAGCACTGGGTTCATACTCTTGCGAATCGGAACCTCAGAAAATATCACATCTAAGTTTGAATAATAATACTGAAGTTTCCCTGTTCTATAAAATAAATTGGACAATACACTACATGATATGCCATATGTCAGTGGTAAGTGATGATATGTTAATCCTTTTGCTACTGATTCAGGTAACTTCATACATACGTAACAATTACTAACTTCCATTGTGTCTACAAATTGAAATAATAACTTTGTGAAAACATTCAAACTAGTGTCGTTATCAGCTATTTCATGATGAATTTCTGGTTCATTCTCTACCATTAGTTCTACTCTATTACCCTTCATGTTTGCTGTCTTCTCTTCAGTTTCATTATTAATCTTCTTATCTATTATCATAAGGTAAGGAATTGCTACAATCAGGACTAACCATACTATAAGCACCACTACTAAACTACATATGCAGAATGCACAGCATCTCCTACAACACTTCTGTTTTGGTCTCCCAGTAACTCTATCATCAGGCATTTTTCGACAAGGAAGATTGCTCTTCTTATCTTTTCTTCTTTAGTTTATTCTTTTGCTTAGTCAGGGTGGTCTTGTTTCTTCTTCGTACGTTATGTCTGCACTTGTTCCTTCGCCACCACTGTCACTTGATTCTGAGCTTTCAAAGTCTTTTAGGATGATATAAGTCCATTCAGGATCCTTGAATTTGTTATTCACAAGTTTCAGTCTTTTACTTCTTCTTTTCTCAGTTTTATTTTCTTGTTCAGTTTGACTTGTTACTTCATTCACTTGATCTGGATCTTCACTTCTGGTTGTTATGTGGTACTTCACTCTTTTAATGACACTCGGCCAATGATCTCCTTTTCTTGTTTTCTTTGTTGGCACTGCTTTCTTATTTTTGTCTTCAGAGAATTTGTTAATTTCACTGCTTTGCACTGTTTCGTGTTCTTCACTTCCTGTGTTTCTTGTTTGCTCTTTTTCAGGTCTAATTGGTTTCTCTGTAACAGCTCCGCTGTGAGTATCCAATAACTGACCTTGTTCTTTATTTATTTCTTCAGGTTCAGGGTTTTCAAGCTTTTCTCCTTCTGTGCTCTCTTCTTGATCTGACTCGTTCTGATCAGGGCTTATTGCACTGTGAACTTCTGCAGCCTGACCGGATTCTTCTAAACCTGTCGGTCCCTGATCAAAGTCTATTAGGTCTTCACTGTTTTGAGTCCAGTTTTCTTTCCCTATCTGACCTTGTTCAGGATTTCTTAGTGTCTTTTCTTCTTGTTCCTGAACTGCTTCTTCTTCACCTATCTGATCTTCTTCAATTTCTTTCGATTTTGTTTGACTTCTTGTTCTGTGGTATATTTCAGGAACCTCTACCACAGGTATCCAATCCTGACTTGTGCTCGGTTGTTCTTCTTCAGCTTCTCCTGAATCTCTAGCCTGAGATTCCTCCGCTCGGCAACCTTCAGCTTCTTCAGTGATTGGCGTTGTCTGAAGATTTTCTTCTTCAGGATCTGGCACTCTTTTGGTGTGGCTTACGTGAATCCAATTAGGAAATCCGGCACACTTCACTGCTGTATTCGTTGTCAGTATGACTTGACACGGTCTGCCCCATCTAGGTGATAGACACGTTTCTCTGGTGTGATTCTTCACTACCACCCAGTCACCAGGATTCAGATCATGTTCTTGCTCGGGCTGCCTGGAAACTGCGTCTTCTCCAACCTGATGAGAGACAGAACGCACTAGATCAGCCAATCCTTTACAATAGTCCAGAACCATATCATCAGATATATTCACCAGTTTGTTTGTGGGAACATGTGTTTGTCTCATTGCTCTTCCCATCATTATTTCGTGGGGGCTCAATCCTGTGGTACTGTCAGGTATACTTCTGAGTCCCATTAAAGCGAGTGGTAATGCATCTGGCCACTCTAATGATGTTGATGCACACATTTTTCCCAGTCTTGACTTTATAGTGCCATTCAATTGTTCAACCACTCCAGAAGCCTCTGGGCGATATGCACAGTGCAGTTTCTGTTTGATTTGGAATGCTTCACAAATTATTTGAATCACTTCGCTGTTAAAATGTTTTCCTCTATCTGATTCCAAAGTTACTGGAAAACCAAATCTAGGAATGAGCTCTCGTAGCAACAGTTTTGCAACTGTAATGCTGTCATTTCTCCTAGTAGGGTAAGCCTCCACCCACTTTGAGAACAGACACACTATGACTAGTACATATTTCAGCCCTCTACATGGTGGTAACTGTATAAAATCAAACTGAAGTCTCATAAAGGGACCCTCTGCCTTTCCAATTTTTCCAAATCAAATTACTGTCTTCCTCCCCGGATTATGCATCTGGCAAGTTAGACATCTCTGGCAAAGACTCTCTGCAACAGCTCTGAATTTGGGATTGTACCAATTTTGTCTGAACAGCCTAATCATTGCATCTCTCCCTATGTGTGTGTCTCCATGATGCATTCTAGCCATTTGTGAGAGTAAACAGTCTGGCATGACTGGTATGCCATCAGCACTGATCCATACTTCATCCTCTCCTCTTTGGGAGCAACCCACTTTGATCCACAAATTCTTCTCACTTTCATTAACCTCATCTTGCAATTTCTTCACCTCATTCCAAGTTTCAGGTGGCATATACAGCATAAGTTGGCAGCTGATTCCCATTCTTTCCACCCTCTTATTGACTGACATTCTGGTTTTGGCACAATGTTGAGCCACCAGATCCGCATATCTGTTGCCGACTACCACCCAGTCATCTCCTGACTGGTGTGCGGCACATTTCACCACAGCCAATTCTTTTGGTGATTGTATTGCTTCTAGCAATTCCCTTACAAATTGTCCATTTTTAATGGGAGATCCTGAAGAAGTCATGAAATCCCTCTGCATCCACAGTTGGCCAAAAGCACGACCCCGTAACCATATTGACTATCTGTAAATATGGTCACTCTCTGATTCCTCCCAAATTTGCATGCTTTTATCAAAGCAATCAATTCAGCTACTTGTGCAGATTTGACTCCTGGTAAATAGGATGCTTCAACTATTCCAGTTAATTCACATACCGCATAGGCAGCAGTTAATTTACCATCTTCATGTCTTTGACACGAACCATCAACAAATAGCTCCCTGTCTGGCTTTTTAAGAGGCTGTTCCTCTATGTCTGGACGTGGTTTTGTGCATAATTCAGTAATTTGTATACAATCATGTTCATCTTCTTCATCGTCTTTTATTCTTTCATGATGTGGATCTGGTAGTAAGGTTGCTGGATTTATTATAGTACACCTTACCATGTTCACATTTTCAGCACCCATTATTATTCTTTCATATTTAGTCAGCCGACTAGGAGTAAGATGCTGAGTTCGGGTTCTTGTCAACAGAATGACAACTGCATGTGGAACATACACTTTTACAGGGTGTCCCATCACAATTGACTCACTTTGTTCAATGCTCAAACAAGTAGCTGCTACTGCTTTTAGGCATCCTGGCAACGCAGCTGCTACTGGGACCAATGTAGCAGAAAAATATGCTATAGGACGTCTTTCCAATCCATGTCTTTGAGTTAGAACAGAAAGTGCACAATTCTGTCTTTCATGACAGAACAATGCAAATTCTCTTTTATAATCAGGCATGCCTAATGCAGGTGCTGAACATAGGGCATTTCTCAATTTTACAAAAGCTTCTACACTTTCGTCCTCCCACTCAACAGGGTCCTTTGCTTTCTTTTTTGTCATGTTAATTAAAGGCTTAGCTAACATGGAAAATCCTGGTATCCATTGTCGACAGTAACCTACTATTCCTAGGAACATTCTCACTTGTCTTTGTGTTACTGGCATTTGCATTTTCTTTATTAAAGCTACTCTTTCAGCTGTTACTCTTCTTTTTCCTCTCTCAATTTGGTGTCCCAGATACTTAACAGCTGTTTTACAGAATTGCAATTTTTCAGGTGAGACCTTATGCCCTTCTTCTGCCAAAAGATTTAATAATGCTATGGAATCAACAACACAGTCTTCTCTGGTGTTTGATGCCACCAATAAGTCATCAATATATTGGACTAAGACTGAGCTTCCTGGCATCACTAGTTTTTCTAGGCACTTTTTCAGTATCTGATTAAAAATAGAAGGACTTTCTGTGTATCCCTGAGGAACACGATTCCACACATAAACTTTGTTCTCAAATTTAAATGAGAAAAGATACTGGCTGTCTGGATGTAATGGTATTGAAAAGAACGCTTGACACAAATCAATTACTGTGAACCATCCTGCATTCCATGGAATCTGGTATAGAATTACTGCAGGATTTGGTACTATAGGACAACATGGTTCTACAATCTTATTTATTTTCCTCAGATCCTGAACAATCCTGTATTTTCCACTAGGTTTCTTCAACCCCATTATAGGTGAATTACATGGGCTACTCATTACTTCTTTTAAGATGTTTTGTTCTACCATTCGATTTATTTCTTCAATGACTCCTGCTTTTACTTCTGCACTCATTTTGTACTGTTTGGTATTTGGGAAAATTGCACCTTCTTTTACAGTAACTTTAACTGGATCTATTTTAGCCATAAGTCCTACTTCCTTTCCGGTGAAATCCCATACTATGGGGTTTACTGTACCTTTTAATTCTTCTGGCAACTCATCTTTTGTTATTAACTAAAACATTTCAACCACTTCTGTACCTTGTTTTGCAATCATAAATTTATATACATGATCTTCATCTGGTGTCTGAACTGCCACACCATCCGGTGTGCAGAAAATTGTACAATTCATCTTGCACAACAAATCCCTACCTAATAGGTTCACTGGACTAGAATCACACACTACAAATTGATGCATTTCTCTGAAATTTCCGAATTTAACTTCCATTGGTTCGGTAAGAGGTGTTCTAATTCGCTGATTAGCTACCCCCACTACTTGGATATTTTCACCAGAGAGAGGAAGGTCTGGAATGTCTGCTGTTCTCACAGTAGACCGGGTAACACCAGTGTCCAAAAGGAAAGTAATATTATTACCTTTCACATTCCCTTCAACATATGGACCTGACTGATCTACCTGTAAGGATGCGCCAAGTATGCACTCCTTCTTCCCCTCTCCTAGGCACCGTCATGAGTTGAATTCACAGTAATTGTCCTGCAAAAGAAATTGTGATGTCATATAATCATTTTTACCACTTCCTCCTTGATATCCGTGATCTGTACCATGCTTTGCTCTGCTTACATTACCCTGAATAGGTGCAGGTGGCAACTGACTCTGAGGATTTACACCCTGCTGTGAGTCATTCTGCGTCTGTGGATTTAAATTTTGATTTGGGCCATTATTATTTCGAATCTTTTTACATTCATCCTTCCAATGCCCCAATTTTCCACATCCATGACAAGGAAATTTCTTTTTAGCTTCTTCTCTACTCATTCGTCCTCTAAATTTTCCACCATTCCCCGTATCACCACTTGTTCCAGAATCTTTTCCTGGATTTTCACTTGGATTTTCCAAATTAATTCCCTGTTTCTCAGCCGTTTTCACCTGTGCCCACATCACTTTTTCCTGCAATGTCTTGTGTCTATCCTCAATATCGTCTCCACAATATTTTGCATACTTCAAAATCTCATCTATGGGCTTTCCCTGCCAACACAGCATATGTTGTTTAATCATTTGGCAAATCTCTGGCTTCAAACCATAAACAAACCTATACACAAACTGACTCATGTTCTTGTCTCCAATGTCCTCAAATCCACTATACTGTTTAAATACCTGCAATAAACGCTCATAGTAGGAATGCACTGATTCATTAGCTTCTTGGGTAGTTCGATCTATTTTTACCCAATCTGTTTCTCTCGGTGGTATTTTCCCTTTCAGGTAAGTTATCACTTGGTGATACTTTTTCATCACATCATTTGACGGGGCACCAGTTTTCGGATCTCTAGGATACTCATCACTTGGCCAATCCACTGTGATTTTGCAATCTGTCCATAAATCGGCAGGTACCACTATGTCAAACAAACCATCCAAATCCTTCAACAATACCTTCGACACCTTCACAAACCTGTCAATCTGCTTGTACCATTCAATAGGTTTTTCTCTCAACTTAGGAAAATCATTCGTAAATGATAAAATATCCTGTCTGCTCCATGGGACATGTACATATCCTCCTCCCGCAACTTCTCGCATTGGATACATTTGGTCTGCTTTCCCTGATTCCTTCATCACATATTCTGATGCTGTTCTACTTGTTCGTGCTTCTTCCTTTTTCTTGGCCCACCTAGTTTTCCATTTATCTAGGTCTCCCCATTTTTGCAAAACTAACATTAATTCTCTTATTTGTAATCTTCTTCCAGAGGCATTCATATTTTCTAAATCTTTGTCTGCAAATTCTGATCTATAAGGTTTCTGTAGTACTTTTGATCTCCCTATTTCTATGCCCATCTGTAGTGCTAAATTGGACAATTTTTCATGGAATATTTTTACATTTCTAGTGATACTCCTGCACAGGAATAACAATTCTTCTTCATCATAGGTATTTAAGCGTTCTGGTCCTATATTTCCTGCTATTATTTCTTCTAATTCGACTTTCAATTTATGAATGTCCAATATTTTTGGAGGTGTACACTGTTTAACTGACCCTTGCACCCATCTTTCCAAATCTTCTGGTGTTACTATGGTAGCACTTTTTGTTCCTGATGAAGTTACTAAACTTACATCTTTTGAACCTCCAGGTACCTCTTTTCTGGGAGTACTATTTACAGAACCTTGAATAGGCAAGTCCATGAGTGATATTGTAGATTCACAGTCACTAAATTGATCCTCAATTATAACTGGAGCCTCAGGTTTGGGAATATTCACAACAGTAGGAGTAAGTATCTGTGGAGGACAGCTTCCCTGAGTACCATATAATGGAACTACTGGACCAATTGTTACTGGTATGGTCAACGAATCAGGATGCACTTGTATCTGAGTTATTTTCTGTATTAATTCTGCTCTGGTCTTTTCTAGGGCTTCTTTTTCTTTGTCATGAAGTATTCTACTCGTGGTAAATTCATGCATTACCTGTGGAACTAATGGAGTTTTTGGTGGTGCACTTGGATTGCATCCACTTGTCCCCTTCCTGATATGGTGGGAGATTTCTTAACATTTCCTCCATAAATTCGTCTTCAGACTCCTCATTTCTCATTAAATGTTTTGTCTTTTCTGTGCACTTACTTCCTGAATTTTCTTCTGCTGAGAACAATGGATATAATCCTTCTGTAATCATTGCCCTTCTCCATTGTTTCATCTGACTATCCCTAGACTCACGTTGATATCTGGGAAAAAATCCTGGATAACTCCTATTACTCCGAGGTCGATCACGCTCAAATGCCTCGGTTTCCCATTCTTCTAGAGCTTCGTATTGGGTTAATCTAGGTCTGGGTTCTAAGTCATTCATCCTCAATCTCAAATTTTGAAGAATTCTTCCATTGAAGGTACCATTCTCGGGAAATGCTAATACTCCATCATTTTTGGTGTATTCTATCCAATTTTCCATCCATACACAAGTATGGTAACCTCTCTCCATCATCATAAATGAAGCGGGCGTTTTAGCTGGTGGAATAATAATTCCTTCTCTAGTTTTGATTGGTTTGTCCTTTTTGAAATAATTCTTAATCTTTTGTAAAAATGACATTTTTCTCTTTTCTCCGTACATTCTGTCTAATCTTCGGTGTACAAAATTATATTCTGCAAAACCTAGGAATCTCCTATCTGGACGAGTTCCTGTTAAAGTCGGATCGTGTTTTACCATGCAATCTTTATCCACTAAGAGTTTGGCTTCTAAATTCTCGACCAATCAAATGTCTGCTCTCTTTTATTTCCAAACCAATCCTTGCGCGGCCTTTTGGTGACGTTTCTCAGTCAACCCCTCCTTTACAATCCGCTCTTTTCTGTCCTTGCTGGTTTAACCAATACCAGCGCGACACCTGTGACGTCAGTACTACTCCTGACTACTAACCCCTCCTTTACAAGGGTTTTTTCCACACCCGCTGTTTTAACCAATCCCAGCGCGGCGTTTTGTGACGTCAGCTCCCTCTCTGACAACTGACCCTCCCTTTACAAAAATTTACGCAAACTTATTTTCTCTATAAATCTTAATTAAATTTTCAGTAACAACATAAAACATTCGCTATCGTGCCAGTTTCTTCTAAATTCTAAAAGATAGTTTTCGCTCACACTTAGTAAACCCTTTCCGTTTACTTAAACATACACTACGAGTAAAACACTTCTGTCTACTCTTCACACAAGCTCCAGAAGTACCTGTTACTTCTCCAATGTTACCCTTACTAGGTGATATAACATCAAATTTTTATCAGCGTACCCTTTTTGCTATTTACTCACGCATAGAGTCCCTAACGAGTACTTAAAGTCCTGCTTAACTTCTCAGTACTAATTCTGCCAGGCAGATAACCTCACTGCAGTATGGCTTCCACTTGCCACCCACTATTCTTTTTACACCCCGGGGTATTCTGGACAACATAAAACAAAACTCAAAAATAAGCGGAATGTTAGTTCATAAAAATACACATAAAAATTCTCATTACCCAATTAACAAAAAGTAACCATAACCGTCCTCTGCTTACCAGAAAACTGATCCAGCGCGATATTAGCAAACAGCATTCATACACCATATACTCACTTGGGCCCATACATTCACACTACGCTAATACTTACGCTGGGTTTATCAGTTGTTACTCTTATCAAAAATCCCTGCTACCAATTACCTTCTGATTGAAGAGTAATGACTTACCGATGAATCCTTTGCTAATTGGAAAGTTTAAAATGAGTGACATTCACTATAATACAAAATCCTGAAATAACCACTGAGTCAGGAATTTTTAAAATGTTTATCTAAAGATTTAGCAGAGTACAATACAAAGCCACATGGTACTTGATCAAAATACCCAAGAATCAGCATAGAAATGATTATTGCTAATCAATGACGGTGTTTAAAGAAGAGAAGAAGATAGAGATAGCAGCGCAACTAAAGGTTGCATTATATTTACCTAAGTGCGAGAACCAAACCCCTTAGCCAAGGAGTTGAAAGAATAGGACCCTGGAAGGATGAAGAGCAAAGACTTCCTCCGGGATCAGGACAGGACCGGTGACCTCTCTACAACGACGCCTGCGTCGTTCCCCTCTCTGGTACTCGACTTCTCTCGATTCTCCCATGTCTTCCTTCTAATGGACTCCGCCGCCCCCTCCTCAGGACCTCTTCTGGACAGGGATTCAGTCAGCAACCGATCAGCTTGACGGTCTGGAGCTCTTCTGTGTGTTCTGAGAGTCAGCTCTTCGTTCTCCTGTGCTTCAAGACTTCCGACTCTGCTTCCCCTCTGTGCTAACTAATTAGCTAATTCTATATCTATTATACCCTTCTACGCCCATGTACCTCCCCTTAATGTTGCTAAAATATGGGACCACTACTTCTGATTGGACAGGGACAGGGGGTGGATTGTCGCACCATATTGATTTTACTTTATTTCATAAGGTTCTTTGTTCTAAAATACCGCCCCTCAAATTCAATACATTTGCTTTATTTCCCACCCGTCTCACGACAAAGTTTGTGCCTTTTTCATGTACAATGTTACAATTTTGTGAACATTCGAGGATGTGACAATATAGGCCATCAGGTCACGGCCTTGGACGACGTCCAGGTTGACTTCATCCTTTCCGCTCTGGGCAGTCTGTCAAGGAGCATGCGCAGGACCCACATCATTCGAGTTTTCAGTTCACCAACCCAGGCCCAAGTTTACGAATTACTAAAAGTGCAAGAAGGAAATATTAAAATCACAAATAAAATGTTTCACTGTATACCCACTATTTCTATTCTATTCCCATTTAAGTATATATACTATCCCGCATTAGTAGCGTTAGGAAACGACAATTTAATAATGACATAAGAGCAAGCTGAAGCATGTGAAAACATCAAGCAGCCATTTTATGCACACTGCGCAGAAGCAGAAGTTTCCCACCAAGCAAAGAAAGACGTCACACCATGTGATCAGGTTGCGACATGCGCAATAGAGTTCCCGCGCTTTAGCGGCCATTTTGGATTACAGACAAGCGTTATTCTTTAGTAAAACACATATGCAAGCGTCTCTCCCTTTTGTGTAGTGTATGCAAAGGTTAGTAATAACAATACAATTTTAATAAATTAATACTATGAGAAGGATTGCGTACAAGCAAGTTTCATTTATGAAACCTTGCTTCATCACTACCTTTCACCTACACTGCACCCTGCCCACAGGGGTACCTTGGGCCTACTTTAGGGGTGACTCACAAGTAAGAAAAGGGATGGTTAGGGCCTGGCAAGTGGGTGCACTTGCCAGGTCGACATGGCAGTACCAAACTGCCGACAGACACAAAGGTGGCAGGTCTGAGTTACCTTTACAGGCTGCTCATGTGAGTGGCACAATCAGTGCTGCAGGCCCACTAGCAGCATTTGGCTTACAGGCCCTGGGCACACACAGTGCACTGTACTAGGGACTTATCAGTAAACCAAATAAGCCAATAATGGAAACACTAATCCATGACAACCATTTAGAGAGGGAGCAATTGCACTTTGGCACTGAACAGCAGTGGCAAAGTGCCCAAAGCATCTCGACAAGCAAAAAACGAAGTCCGTCACACAGCAAAAACTCAGGAGGCAAAGGCAAAAATACAGGGGAAACCCACGTCAAGGCTGCCAGGTCTAACAAGTGGTATAAGCATTATGCAAAAGAACAACAAAAAAACGTAAATGAAACATTGAAATAAGAAACATGGCTCCATATCAGCTATCATATTTCAAAATGTTCTTGGAACCCCTACATGCCTATTTGATTTATTTGTATTCAGTACTAAAAAAACAGATGTGTTTGGACAATGTAGTAAGTTTATGATTTCTATTCCGAAAAGTGAAATGCTTTTTAACCAAGCTTTCAGAAGGCAGACAAAATTTCTTTTAATATGCAGACGGTAGCTGTTGACTGTTATTTTTGCTCTTTGATAAGACTGTGTGAGACATAGAGAGCCTATTCATTTTCTTTCCAGGAATCATTACATTCATACAGCCCATAAGTCCTTCCCATGTGACCTTTGATTTTAGCATTTTCAAAGAATTATTCCAACCCAAAAATAAAGCATCTCAGAAATAAAACGATTTGTCGTGGCCAAGCAAGAGCAGTTATTAGGTTGTGAAACAATGTTTTTAGTTTTCTGTACGCAGCCACAGGGGTTTTCGTAGTTCATCACCAGTGACCCGTGCCAGCTGTTACCACACCAGGCCTTGTCTTGTCATGACAATACCCCCTATTCTGAGATGATGAAAAAGTTTGACAGTCTCTATAAAGTCATCCATAAAATCCTCGCCTTCCCTGGATTACAGCTCGGCTTTAGAGGGCATAGTGGTCTTTCTCGATCAGTCAGCCTGAATTAGCAGAAGAATGGCGTCTCACAAGCCCCGTCAGACCCTGAGGGCGTCATTGAAAGTGAAGACAGACACCCTTTGTTTTTATTTCTCGCACATTATTAATAGCGATGGGGTGGCTCGGCCATGGGTTGCTGCCTGTCTCTTGCAATTTGTCTTCAAATACAGTTCAAGCTATTTTTGTTTGCAGCAGGCCAGCGGTTGAACAGATGACCCTGAATAATCATTACTTCCAAGCCCCTCCTCAAATTGATGTCAAAAAGTATAACCACGGTGAAGACAATATATCCGAAGACTGGCTTTTTGTTTCTATCTGCAGTGCAAATGGGGTAAGCGAATATCTAGCGCTTGCACTAAATTATAAAATCGACTTTATTCATCCATTAGAAAACATTGAAGGATAAAGGTACAATTACATCCTGTTGATGTCTACAGCAAAAGAGAAGGCATTTTCGAGGCAACGAGAAAGCAAAGGGAAGTAGGTCGATAAAATTGTTCCGCCAGAAGCCAGTTCTATTACGATATCAATTGTGTTCCCATTGATCCCTGATTGTCGCTGTGAATTCAACAGGTGAAAAAGAAACTCAGACGTGAAATTGCCAACCTAAACCATCACGAAAGAACACCAAACTGAAACGCATTGCCATATTCACTTATGCTCAGGTCCACGTGGGAACTATGCATCAGACAATTAAGAAATTATGCAGCACGATGGTCTAAATTATGCATCAAGAACAGGCAAATTATGTGGCGTAACGTGCCTCGTTTTGCGACAGTATTATTTCTTTAAACAAAAGGAAGGAGGAAGCACACTTTTGGCTAGACTGCAGGCGATTCAGAATACGGCGGCTCGCCTAGTATGTAATCTTCCTTATAGCTCTCCCTCAGAACCTTTGTTAAGATTACTACAATGTTATGTTAATGATATTTTTAAAGCGCAGCGGTTACCCGGCAAGAAACGGAAGGAAAGAGTATTTATTTAGCAAAGAGCCAGGTTTTTAGGCCCTTCCTGAAAGTTAGGAGATCTGTGGCATTTCTCAGGTGAAACGGCAAG
Source organism: Calotriton arnoldi (assembly GCA_963921515.1). NCBI lineage: Eukaryota > Metazoa > Chordata > Amphibia > Caudata > Salamandridae > Calotriton > Calotriton arnoldi. The sequence goes on from CAWUFW010001376.1 coordinate 529,186, forward strand.
TCGTTCCAGGCTTTTGCCGCACAGAGGGCAAAACCTCTACCACCCCACAAAGCTTTTTTTGTGTGTGGTACTGAGACCAGTTTGGCACTCAGTGAGCGAAGTGTTCTTTTCGGTATGTACCAAGTGAACTGTCGTTTGAGATAGTCTGGCCCTATCCCTTGAAGCGCTTTAAAAACCAAACAGAGGGATTTAATAAGCACTCGATTCTTTACCGGGAGCCAGTGCAGTTTTTTTTATTTCCTTGGATATGGGAGAGAACCTGGACGTGCCAGTAAGTATTCTAGCGGCTGCATTCTGCAGCAGTTGAAGCTTATTCAGGAATCTTTGTTGAATATTTAAGTAAAGACTGTTGCAGTAGTCCAGCCTCGACATTACAAGAGCCGTGACCACTGTTTGCCGGCTACCAGGCGGCAAGAACGGCAGTATTTTCCTGACTGTTCTAATCACATAGGCAGTTTTTGATGCCACTGAATTTACTTGGTCACCAAAGGTAAGTCTCTCATCCACTATTACTCACAAGTTTTTAACCTTTTTTGAAGGCATAGGGAGAGTGCCCATCGAGTCAGGCCACCAGTTAGGTGTCCAGAAGTCGGTATCATTGCCAAACAGTATCACTTCGGTTTTGCCTGTATTGAGTTTTAGGCAATTCTCTGCCATCCAACAATGGCTCCCGATCAGGAAACGTGGCATTTTTAAACTCTTTTGCCATGCCCATGGAGCTTTGTATTTGGAAGGTCCTATATATATTTGATCTAGAGCAAGCTTCTATCAACCAGGAGATATCTGAGATCTTCTAGCACAGCACTGGTGTTACCTCGTCAGATTCAAACTACCAGAATTGGTGGTTGCTCTTTTTCCCAATTAGCCCCACATCACTGGAACTTATTGCCAATGGAGATTCGCCCTTGTTCGAACCTGTTAGTGTTTAAGAACCGCTTAAAAACATGGTTATTTTAAGATTTATATAAGTTAATTAGCCTTTCCTTTTCCCTCTGCAGTGTTGGCTTGAGTGCCAGGATATTCCTGTGGAAGTGAGTTGGAGCACTATAGAAAATTTTGTATCTTAACATACATTTAGTAACATAACTTTCCATAAAATGGCAGATGCATCTTTTGCCTAAATTCTGTAGGAGGACTCCTCCGTACATCAGTTAAAAACGATTTTCTCTCTCCCCATCATATACAGATGCTACAGTCTAACCTCTCAACTCTGCCGAAGACTCGGTCAGCTTCAGCTCACTTATGACTTTAAATCCAGGGAGACATGGCTTCTTCTGTCTTTGTAGTATCATGGGCGACGTTTCACATGCAGCTGCTTGTCCACCTCATTCTGCTTTATTGGAGTCCAGCATCCAGGATCTAAGAGACTAGAAATCCCTATGAACCGCTCTATTCACCATCTTCTATACCAGTGACTTTTTCGCAACAGTTTTTCCAAAGGAATGGACCTGTCTCCCCCTGAACCTTTAATCGAACTATGGGTGCCATTCTCAAGGATTTGGGATCAACTCTAGGCCTTTCTTCTTGAAAGGGATTTTGATGCAAGGAGTAGGCGGCTCAGTCCTCAGACTGTAGGGACTTGACTGCCATCGTTCAAAGCCCTGCTGTTTGCTGTTTTCTCTCTGATGGGCAACGCTGTTCTAGTCAGAAGGACAATCTTGCGGCAGAGAGTTACCTAAAGAGACAAGGGAGAGTGAGATCTCACCCGCTCAGTGAAATGGTGAACAGCATTTTTGCTTGGGCAGAGCCGCACCTTCTCGCATTGTCCACCACGTATATGCTGGGCATAGACCATCTGACTACTAAGCAGAGCATTTTCAAGCTTGACAGAGTACTCTCTGACAGTAAATCGTTCCCTAACAATTTATCACAGGTTTGGGAAATCAATAATAGATCTTAGTGCACACTCTCTGAACTCCCAGTGTCTGTGTCAGGGGGAAAGATCACAGATCAATGGGAATGGATGCCCTATCATATCCTTAGCTCCAAGGTCTCTTGGTTGCATAACCTCCTTTTTTCCATTGTTTTAGTACTTTCTCCCCAGGGTTGGGAAAGATAAGGCATGGGTGATTTTGGTTGTCCCGCCTTGGTCGAGAAAGTCTGGTTTCCTCTAATCAAGGATATGATGGCGGGTCAGGAGTGGCTTCTACCTCATTAACCATCCCTTCTACATAGGCCTATACTTCAGCTGGAAAATCTGACCAAGTTATGATTAATGACTTGGCTTCTGAAAGTTTATGACTGTAATTTAGGTGTCTTTCCTGAGGCAGCTCTGGTACTTAAGCAGATCCGTCATCCTTCTATCATAAGGTTATACAATGAGCATTGGGATTCATTTAGGTGATGTTCCTCTAGGTTTCTGAACCCTCTTTCATGTAGCCCTCTATTGTTTCTTCATTTTCTTTGTGAGAGGTTTCTTTTGGGTCTAGCTATACCTATGCTGTGTTGACAGCTTTCGTCTTTTACAGCTTCTAGGTCTCCATGGAATAGTCTAGGATGTTTAACAGAGCTAGCTCCTCATCATCTAAGAACCTTTGCTTTATTTCATCCTAACATTTGTTCTTATATCCCCCCTGGGGATCGCCTTTTGGTCCTTGAGGCTCTAAAATCTGCTCTATTTGAACACCTGGAGGAAGCCCTTAAGTATCTGTCTGCTAAACTTGTCTAGTAGCCGTTAGTAGTAGCCATTATCCAGTAGCCATTACCTTTGCTTGCAGGCTGGGTCAGACTGGAGCTCTTCTTTCCTCTGTACCTTTCTTTGTTTTCTACCTGAAGGTCTATTTCTTCCCCTCACTTCTGCTTTTGTGCCAGCTTTCCATTTTAGTCAGAAGATTGGCCCTTATCTACACCCTTCTCCACTTTCAGAGGAAGAACAGTCTTTACATTTATTGGATGTTGGAAGAGCTGTTAGTATTTACTGATAGCATTCATTTGATTTTCATAAATCTGACTCAATATATATGACATTTGGTGCCCGTCACCAGGGACATAAGTGTCAGATTCAACTCTTAGTTGATAGATTCACCTTTCTATTTCTATAGCTTATCAGCTTACAAACATTCCCATTCCTCCACCTGTGTTTGGCCATTCTACAGGGATGGCTGCTTTAAAGGTAGTTGCCCACAGTGTTTCCATATCTGATATATGCAGTGCTGCCACTCGGGCTACTCCGGGCGCCTTTTATGCAGCACTGAACGCTCCAATTGAGAGATTCTGGAGCTGTCTTTGAAACTGTTGTATTGAGTTTTTTTCAACTTTAATAAACCTTCGGTGTTGTTGTTATTACCTATTTCTTTAATACATTCTCAAACTTCCAGCACCAAGGGGTTATGATATTTTAATCTATATAAATGCTCTTTATATTGCTCTCTACATCCTCAAAAGTAAAGATGGGGGAAGGGTTAGAGGGATGAAGTGGTATTTTTTGGATTACTTAACAGTAATTTTCATTGTGTTAAGTTCTGTTCTTCTTCATGACAGTTCTACTTGCCACCATCCCTCCCTGGAGTGGTGGGTATTGATATAATCTTGTTATTTACAGGGTTTCCTGTTATGCCTCCTTAGGAAGAAGAGAAGGAGTTACAAAAAAAAGAAAATCTTTAGAGGGAGACAGTCTCTGGAGGGGGAGACCCTCAAACATTAGAACTAGTATAAGGAAGAGCGGAGCTCAGTGAAATGAGGATTACTGGCACATTATCCAAACTTTGACGACCTTACAAACCTTCAAGCAGGAGCGTAGCTTGGTCGCTAAGATTGGGGGGTGTAAGCTTCAGATTTCCCAACAATCATGCTGGCATATGTTGTTGAAATACATTATGAGAAGCAGGACACAAGGAGGGCTTAAGAGGCAGTGGAAAGAGATAGGAGTGTGGATTGTTAGGGGCATTTAAAATTGTTTTCAAACTAACCAAGTTTTTTTTTTAAAACAAATTTTTATTCGGCAACATACACATCTATAGCGGCGCTCTGTACCCCAGAGTTGTCCGCACCATCAATAAACCCTACGGGGGCAGACCCCCTGGATGTTGACATTAGACACGCATATGTAAAATGCATACAAAAACACAAAGTGTAACACCCCAACGCCCCGCCACCCCCATCCCCCCCGCTGGTTCACACAGAAGTCCACCTTCTCCGGCGTAGTCCAGCAAGCAACGATGACTGCCACAATGTACAGAATCCCCAGGGCAAGATGCCCCCCACCTCAGACAACTAGGAAAAATTGGTTCGAGGGGGAAACACCCATTATTCCAATAGGGGGGCCTCTGGCTCCACCACAGGTTCCAACCATATCCCCCGATAGTCCGCCCACCTCTTCCAGATTTTGTAATGCTTGCGTGGGCAGCCTCTGGCATCAAAGATCGGTCTCTCCAGCCCCATGCAAAAATCTAGGCCATTCTTCCAGGCAGCAACTGATGGGGGCCTCGAGTCCTTCCATGCCCAGGCTATATCTCGGTTAGCTGCGGTAAGGCCTAGCAGCAGCAAATGCCTCTTGTAAGTGTTACCCCCAATCCCCTCCATAATGTGTAATAGGGCTAAGCGCGGCGACCGCAACAGTTCCCAGCCCAGTACCTCCGTCAGACACCGGAATACCCCTCCCCAGAAGCGATCAAGGGACAAGCAGTGCCATACCGTGTGTATAAATGAACCGTCTTCTCGGCCACACCTCAAGCAGGTGGGAGACGCTATCAGTCCTGCCCTCCACAGACGCGCACGCGTGTAGTATACGCGATGGAGGTACTTAAACTGAACCAGACGCAAGCGCATGGTTATAGCTGCCCCCCTAGGGGCCGCCAGGGCTTCATTCCAATCTTCTTCGTCCATGAGGCCGACCTCTAGCTCCCAGTCCCCCCGGAGCTTCTGAAGCGTGGAAGAGCAGTGAGTGATCAAGGTCTGATAGATCTGAGAGATCTTGCGTTGCCCAAGGTCGCCCATAAAGACTTTAGCCTCGATCGGACTAAATTCGGGCAGGGACTCCAGGCCCTCCAGACTCGGCGCCAGGGCATGCCGAAGCTGAAGGTATCGGAAGAATTGGGTCTTTGGCATAGAGAACTCCCTCTGCAAGTCCAGGAAGGATTTGAGTGTTCGGCCCCGAGTCACATCCCCCAGGACCAAAATGCCGATGTTGTCCCAGCCCTTGAAGCCTTGCAGGGCCGCCAATTGCGGCAGACGCCCATTGTCCCAGAGGGGAGTCTCTCTAGTTAGCGTACCCCACCACCCCATGCGCCGGAGGGCCTGGCGCCAGACGTGAAAGACTACCTCAGTGGCCGGCGGCAGGGAACGCCGCTGTGGCGCCGAGTATAGGAGCATGTGAACCGAGGAGTGCCCCATGAGGTACCGCTCCAGTGCATAGGCGGGGTCCGCCCTATCCCCATACCACCACTCATTAAGGACCAGTAGGTGAGAGGCCTGGTAGTAGGAAAGTATGTCTGAGGTCGCGAGCCCCCCGCAGTATGTGGACCTGAAGCATGTCCGAATAGCGACGCGAACTTTACCCCCCTCCCACAGAAACTGTCCCAGCACTGCATGAACTTGCCGAAACCATCTAGGGACGATCCGGTAGGGATGATTCTGTAGTTGGTAAAGAAGCTTGGGCAAAGCCACCATCTTAAAGATGGCCGACCTGCCGTAAAGGGATATAGACATGCGGGACCAGGACTTAATATCTGCCCGTACCCGTTCCCAGACCGGAACTAGGTTGCGCTCCCATGATATAGCTGGCACGTCCGTTAAGAAGACCCTGAGGTATTGCAGTCCCCCAACCGCCTGCTGAAGCGAGGACGCCCATGACCCTACCTTCGTATAGGAGCCGAGCGGCCACAGCGTAGACTTGCGTGGGTTCATATATAGTCCCGTAGTTTCCCCGAAGATCTGCATGATACGCAGCAGCCTTGGGCCCGTTCTATCTACAGCCGTGAGAAAGAAAAGGACATCGTCCGCATAGAGCGCAATCCTGTCAGACAACCCCGAAGCCCACTCGAACCCCCTCACCTGCGCATCCAAACGCACCCAGGTGGCCAGCGTCTCCATGGCCAGAGCAAATAAATATGGGGACAGGGGGCAGCCCTGTCGCGTGCCTCTCCACACCTGAAAGACACGGGAAGACGCACCCGCCACCCTTACCGACGCCATCAGGTCCGTGTAAAGTAGGGCCAAATAAGATAGGAATCTCGGACCTAGATTGAGGCGTCGTAGCAGGGCAAAGAGATAGACCCAGCTGAGGGAGTCGAATGCCCGGTCCATATCCGCAAGTAGGAGAGCTGCCGGAACCCCAAGTCGCCGAGCCTCCACCACTGCCACATGGGCACGACGTATGTTGTGCCTGGTGGCCCTCTGGGGCATAAAGCCGGCCTGGTCCATATGGACCAGGGCCGTGATATGGGGTAGGAGGCGATTGGCTAATGCTTTGGCTAGTATCTTAGCTTCCACGTTGAGGAGGGATATGGGGCGATACGATGCATGATGTTCCGGGGGCCTGCCCAGTTTGTGAAATACCACTACCTCCACGTGTCGCCAATCTGAGGGGAGGGATCCCCGCTCGCGCGCCTCCTCCACCGCCCTCTGGTAATGAGGACCTAGTTGTAAAAAGTAATGTTTAAAAAACTCGCAAGGGAACCCGTTGGGACCCGGCGCCTTACCGGAGTTGAGTTCCCCAGGGCCAAACCCAGTTCCTCCTCCGAAAGGGGCAGCTCCAATTGGTCGCGTACCTCGTCAGTAAGGGCCTTGGGTGTAAGATCAGCAATGAATTTTTCAACAACGTCGGCCGAGACACATTCTTTAGGGGCATAGAGCTCGGCGTAATATCGGGCGAAGCTGTCTGCATGAGCTTGGGGATCCGTAAGCGGCTCCCCCGCTAACCCCACCACCCCCGGTAGGGTCAGAGGCTGAAGCATTCCCTGGCACAGCCGATGCAACATTTTACTCGATTTGTCCCCCCATTGGTAGATCCAGCTGCGTGTCGCTAACCAGACCTGGCGGGCCTCGTCCATCAGCCGGGCAGCGTAATTCTGCTGTGTCAATAATAGTTGCCGTAGGGCCTGGCTGCCGCCCCCCTCCTGCCCCTGCCGATCCAGGGCCTCAATGTCCGCTTCCAACTGCAGGAGATCCGCCCTACGCGCCCTACGCGCAGCCGCGCACCAGGAGATATCCACACCCCTCAGGGTGGGTTTAAGGGTTTCCCATAAGACCCCCGTACTGGTGACCGACCCTACATTATCCGCCAAATAATGTGACAAGGCTTCACGCATATGTGTCCTATACTCGTCGTTCTGTAGATGCCAGACCGAGAGGCGCCATCTGAAGGGCTGTTGCACCTGCCCCACCCGAATCGTCAGTGCCACCGGAGAGTGATCCGACAGGCCCCGTGGGAGGATCTCAGCCAACACCACCCTGTTAACCATTTCCCGAGGGACAAAAACATAGTCGAGCCTGGAGTAGGAGCCATGAACCGCCGAGACATAGGTGTAGCCCCGTTCCATGCCATGGAGGTACCGCCAAGTGTCCACCCAGCCCATTCCCTCCACCAAAGGGTGAGCCGCGTAGGACGACTCCCTTCTGGACCACCCCCGGCCCTCCAGCGATCCCTGGACGGGTCCATGACATCATTCCAGTCCCCTCCTACGATCGTGAGGGCACTCGGCACATCAGCCCAGAGGGCCAAGAGCTGCTCCATAGCGACCATTGCAGTGGAGGGGAGCATAAACACTACCTAACACCAGGGGGTCGTTCCCAATCCGGCCCTGAAGAAATATATAGCGCCCCTGCGGGTCGAGCCAGTGTTTGACATGTGTGTAAGGGACCCTGCGGTGTATCAGGATGGCTACCCCCCGTGAACCCCTCGTAAAGCCCGAATGAAAGACCTGTTGGTAACCGTATCGCTGAAGGCAAGGGGCCTTCATGCCCAAGAGGTGTGTCTCTTGTAACATGAGGACATCCGCCCCCGCCCGCTTGGCCCAATGGAGTATGGCACCACGCTTAATTTTGTCAAGGGCGCCCCGCACATTCCAGCTAACAACACGGAGAGTGCCCATGGGCACCTGGCCATCACCCTGGGGAGCAGCCATCCAAGCATGCGTCTATATCAGTGATGTGCTGGAACCCGCGCCGAAGGTCATCCTGCATGCAAATCTGTGTGATCCCGTCAAAAAAACAAGCCCCCCCCAACAAACCCCCAACTCCCTCCCTCAGGGATATTGTTACATCTGACGCTGCAGAGCAGACCCAAATCCCCGAACCGAACACCCCCAACAAACCCCCCACCCCATACCTCAAGAACACTGAAGCATCTGTCGCGGCATGGTTTACTCGCCTCCCCCAACGGGAGGAGACCAGCCAACTCATCCAATGGATCCCCAACCCCAACCCCATAGCAATTGGGCCCGTATCCCACTCAGGAGGGTGTGGCGGGAGTCCTGGCCCACAACAAATGTGCTCCTAGTGACCTCAAGAAAGGAAGGCCCACATGGACCTCACCGGCCCCTCACTCAGTCCTTCCCCGGCGGCAGCACTACCGTGCCACCCGGCCGTGATGTGGCCCCACAGGAGAGCGAGCGTCACTTTGATGAGACCGCCTGGCCCCCCTACGGCCGGAGCGCTGCCTCCTCCGGTTCGTCTCACTCACGGAAGAGTCGGACTCCCACCCGGACCCCATCCGGGGCGGGGTGTGTGCCCTGACCCTCACTGTTTCATCTGTCCATTTAAACACCTCCTCCGGAGTGTCAAAGAAATGGGTGCGGGACTGGAAGACCACCCGCAGCTGAGCAGGGTAGAGAAGCGAGTACTGCAGATTAAGTTCTCGCAGGCGGGCTTTCGCAGCCTGGAAGGATTAACGTTGCTGCTGCACTAGGCGTGTGTAGTCCGGGAAAATGAGGATCTTCACATTTTCGTGCAGCAGGGGTTCCTTAAGCCAGGCCTGTTTCAAGATCGTGTCCCTGTCCAAGTAGTTCAATATTTTCGCAATTATGGGACGCGGGCGAGCCCCCACTGGCGGCTTCTGCATAAGTGCGCGGTGGGCCCTCTCCACCACAAAGCACCGCGACAATGCCTCAGGGGGAATCCAGCTCTCCAACCACTGTGTGAGGAAGCGCTCCACACTACCCCCTTCACTGCCCTCTGGAAAACCAACGAAGCGGAGGTTGTTGCGGCGGGTCCGGCCCTCCGCATCTTCCACCCGCAGGGCCAGCCCCCGGTGAGTCGTCTCCATCGCGGCCACTTTCTTCTTGAGGATAGTGACGTCGTCTTCCACCCCCGAGATGCGGGTCTCGGCCTCCGTGATGCGGGAGACCGCGTTGCGCAGGTCTTGGCGCAGGAGCGTGACATCCGATCCCACCGCTCCTATCTTCGCGTCCAGCATATCTCGGGACTGGGTGATCGCTTCCATTAGCGCCGCATTGTCCGGCACGGCCCCTTGTTGGCTCCCGGACCCACTCGGGCCCGTGAATTTGTCGATTGGGCCCTGCTTCGCCGATCCGCTGCCACCTTTGTCGCGGGTCATGGTCGCCCGTGCTGGAGCAGGGTAAATGAAAAATTTTAACCTCCTAATAATTTTCGTAAAATAATTAATAAACATGTTTGTTTAAGTAAATAACCAACAATGTATGTTACATGTAAAAGGTTAAAGGTAACACGCTATTTTGTGTGCAAAATAATCAACTTATAATTGTTTACGTGTCTAACATAATATTTGCATACTAATTAAATAATAAATGCATGATCTGTGCTTTTAAATAAAACGTGTGGTTGCAAAATAAAGCGATGGTAAGTAAGGGACGGCTTTATATGTTGCTTTTTGCTAGGTAATACCTAATTGGGGCACGTAGGAAGACGGGAGGGAAACGAAAGGGTTTATATTCTTTGTTTTAACAATATTTTGTTTATCTTTGAAAATAGTGCGCTTAGGCCTGTCGAGCAGCGATAATAAATGGCCGCCATTTGCTAGAGTACGCATGTCCAAGAAACCGTGTGGTAGAGGAGAAAGGCTGGGGAAAAAGGATGATCACGTGTTCGTGCTGAGAGGCTAAGACGGAAGTATGGTCAAGGCTATTGTGACCTTTCTGAGCAGATGTGTGCCAAGATGATCAGCAAGAAGCGTGAGAAGTCAAACTGAATAAATGGACGGAACTGTTAAATCTAAAAAGTAGCAGAAAAAGATGCAAATTGGACTGATTGAAACGTTTGAGCAATGTCATGAACTGTGGGAAACGATGCAAGCATGGACATTCCACAAGGAACTGGTTAAGACAAGGAAGTTTGATTAAAATGTATATGGGCCTGAGTGGACCAATGAGAAAGAAATCACGCCATGAAGATGCAACATTTTATTCAGTAAGCTAGAATTAGGGTATAAGAAGACCTACTCCTTGTGGGAGGGGTTAGATGCTGGAAAGTTAGTTGCTGGAGAGTGAGATGCTGGAGAAGTTAGATGCTGTAGATGGGAGAAGTTGCGGTTGCTGATGCTGACGAGCTGATGCTGCTGCTGCTATTTTTATTTTCCATTTGAGTATAAGATGCTGCTTTTGGAGAACCTTTTTATTCCTGATCGATTTTTCAGTTAGAACTATTAGATTTTTCCAAGACAGATAGATTGATCATTTAGAGTTCTTGCTATGATAACCTTATTTTTCCGTCTAATAGTTATGCATTGCAATTTCAATTTATTCTTATAATGATGATAAATGTAATGATCTGAATAATAAGCTTAAAAATTATTTCTTGCTTCGAAACTTTATATAAACTTTATTATTCTTTAAACAAATGACTCAGTGATTCTTTAGCTCAATGATTAAGGTAAATTGATAAAGAGTTTATTGTGATTGAGCTGGTCTTAATCACCATCAACTGATTCCTACTAGTTGGTCCATCGACCAATGAGCAGAATACCTTAAAGAAAATGAGAAACATTATGTCATGTTAAAAGAGGTATCCCGTCTCTTTCCAGTGAATCGTTTTCTCCTAGGTTAAGGACGGAGGAAATCCAGGGAATAAATGAGTAAGTGAATGTATGTGCGGTGTTATGGGCCCCACCGTCATATGGATATAGTTTGTGTGTTGGAGGAATAGTTGCACCTGGATGACCGAAGCATATAGGAGAATAATTTTTATTGTTAGCGCTGGATCAGATTTCTTGGTAGCAGAGTTATGGTTACTATAGATTAGTTTGGTGATTATTGATTATTGATTAGTGATTATTGATTATTCATGTCTAACACTTTATGTTGAGTCACGTTATGTTATATGTAAGTTTTCACGCTTCCGGGAAGTAGGAAGTGGAACACGTGTGGCAAGAGAAGTCACATGGAATGGTGCATTGTCTGAGTTCATATTGGTAATAACACAGGTTGTGTTATGATAGGGACATTTTCTGTATAAAAGGTGTGTAAGTGAAATAGTGATCCGTTTTCTTGTGAAACTCTGGCCTTAATTCTCAGGAGCAGTATAGTCTCCACATGTGTTTTATCCCCAGAGAAACGGGTTTACCGCTTGCTTGAAAGAAGGGTAAGGTAGAGGGAAGTGCTACTTTATTGGCGAAACTGAATATTCTGTGGTAGGGTAGAGGTAAGCGCTGCCTACTGGAAAATACAGAGTTCTTGTGTAAATGGTCAAAGCTATCTCTTTGGTTTAGCGAATCAGACAATGGAAATGTGTTTTAAATGTTGTAACTAACAAAGAATTGTCGAAAAAGAAATTGCCGATAAATTTTGTAAAGGAGGGGTCAAGAGCAGAACTGACGTAGACAAAAGCCGCGCTGGGATTGGACAGTGCGCTAGTCATACGGAAACAGGAGCAGAACTGACGTAGACAAAAGCCGCGCTGGGATTGGACAGTGCGCCGTAGACAGAAATCGCTCTGATTGGAGCTTTGGTGTGAGTCGCGCTAGGATTGGTCGAATAGATTAGTGACGTGGGAGTTTATGATTGGAGTGTTGGTGTGAGTCGCGCTAGTATTGGTTGGAATAACGCATAGAGAACAGTGTTGAATTACGGATAGTTTGAGGAGAGAAAGCGATTGTGAATCATGTCGTATTATGAATATGGTAGAGAGAAAACGTCGTGGATGTCGAAAGTTAAGAACTTCTTTAAGAAAGACAAAAAGGTAGTAGCTAGAGAGGGACAAATAATTCCTCCGCCGAAATCACCAGCTTCGCATATGATGCTGAAATATGGATATCATACATGCATATGGTTAGAAAATTGGACAAAATATACCAAGAATGATGGGGCATTGGTTTTCCCTGAGAATGGTTCATTTAATGTAGCTGTACTACGGAACTTGAGAGAAAAGATGGCAATGTTAGAACCTAGACCTAGACCGACACAGTTTGAAGCTTTAACGGAATGGGAAGATGAGATGTATGAACGAGAGAGATTCAGAGGATTAAAGAATCATGAGTTTGTGCCTGGAAGGTTATGGGGAGTAAATCATGAGGACAGAATAAAGCGTTGGAGATGTGCTAATATGACAGGAGGTTTGTTTCCAGCTTTTACAGTTGAGGAAGAAGCAAAGAGAAAGTGTACCGAGAAAAAGAAACATGTAGTGATAGAAAAGTATGTGTATGGTGGTAGTGAAACAGATGACGAATTGCTGGAAGATATTTTAAACAGAAACCCACCTCCATACCAACAGACTTCTGCGGTGGTGACACCTAATGCACCGCCAATGGAAACTGGGAGGAATAAAAATCCCGAACGAAGAGATGAGATAAATAGGTCACAAGATCAACTAAAAACTTCACAAAATGGAGAGATAGAAAGTGACAATGCAACTGAATTAGCAAAAACAACAAGAGAATTGACTGAGAAAATAAGAGAATTGACAAAGAATATGGAAGCTGTAACTGTACCAGTGACGATAGGTCCAGTAATGCCAATTTTTGAGAATCAGAAAATTGATGAACGTTCTTTAGTGATTCCCATGAATTCACATTTGCAAAGAAAAAGAGAAGAGATGGAACTGAACAATGAAGGTGCACACCATTTGGTTAGTACCTATAGACCAAGTCCACCTACTAGTTTGACGATAAATGAGAATGAGATTAGGAGAATACCTATGGTGACGGAGTCTGCATCAGGGACACCAGAAAGAAGTAGCAATTGGATAGAATTAAATAGTACGCCTGTAGGTCCGACTCCAGATGAGTTAAATGAATGGATGAAAACGATAAAAACGAAAGAAACAGAAGTAAAACCATTAGATGTAATTAGGTTGAAAATAGACATGGAAGAATTGATTTTAGGAACGATTGGTACAGCAAAATTAAAAAATTATCAGGATGATGAAATCATGTTTTTGTGCAAAAGTCTTACATGGAGAGCTAGGAATTTACATGACAAATTGGAAGAGACAGCGAGTGAACTAGGAGTAGAGTTTGTAAAAGTGAGAACGTTGCAGAAACCATACAGAGTAGATTTTTGTGAGAAGGATATAGAGAATTTGAACACATCAGGAAGACTGACCCAAATAAAGGAGTTAATTGTTTTACTGAGAAAATGGGGTGATGTGGATAGATGGAGAAATAGATGGACGAAAAAGAACGAGAAAACAACAGATAAAGCATCTTTGGCTTTTGCAGTGACAGATAAGAACCAGTTGTAAGGGAGTACCCGATGAGAGAAACTCCAGGTGGTAGTTATGTGCATGTTCCATGGACTAGACAGGATATATTGTCATTTACAAATGACTTCCCAAAGTTGAGAGAGAAGCCAGTAGAATGGTACAGACAAGTGGAAAGATTTGTTAAGGTGTCAAAGGTGTTGTGGATAGACTTGGATGGATTGTTTGATATAGTAGTGCCAGCTGATTTATGGACAGAATGTAAGATTACTATTGATTGGCCAACTGTAGAATATCCAAGGGACGCTAAAACAGGAGCGCCAGGACCAGAAGTGATGAGGAAGTATGACCAAGTAATTACCTTTTTGAAGAACAAGATTCCACCAAAAGAAACAGATTGGGTAAAAATAGACAGAACAACACAGGAAAGTAAAGAATCAGTGCATGCTTATTACGAGAGGCTGTTGTTGGTTTTCAAACAGTACAGTGGTTATGAGACACTAAATGAGAAGGATATGAGTCATTTTGTATATAGATTTGTGTAAGGATTGAAACCAGAGATAAGTGAAATGATTAAGCAGCATATGATTTGCTGGCAGAATAGCACAGTGGATGAGGTTTTGAGATATACTAAGTATTGCAGTGATGATATTGAGAGTAGACAGCGAAAATTGAAAGAAAAGGCCATGTGGGCACAGGTGAAAGTTGCAGAGAAGCAAGAAGCTCAATTGAGTAATACCGGTAATGAAACAGGACAGGTTAGATCTCGACCAAATATAGGTAAAGGAAAAGGACAAATGAGTATAGATGAGGCAAAGAAAAAGTGGCCATGCCACAACTGCGGAAAGCTAGGACATTGGAGAAACAAGTGTAAATTTCCTCCAAAACCTAATGTGGAAAATCAATCATTAAATTCACAGGTGCAGAGTGAGGTAGTTACTCAACAAGGTCAGGTGCCACAACCACCACTTCCCAAGAGTGTTAACCAACAGAAATACAGTGCAGAAACAGGATTCTACGGAGGAGAACAGGTAACACAGTTGCCGCGTGCAGCTGCAATTTCTCAATATTGGTTACGACAGGATGAGGATGACACGGATGAAAGTTTCTGACGGTGCCTAGGAGAGGGGAAGAGTGCGTGCTTGGCGCAACTCTAGAGGTAGATCAGTCTGGTCCATTTGTGGATGGAGAAGTGAATGGTGCAAATGTAACATTCCTTGTTGACACTGGAGCTACCCGTTCTACTGTTAGGTCAGTGGAAATTCCAATCCTTCCTCTCTCAGGTGAACATATCCAAGTAGTTGGAGTTTCAAATCAGCAAATTAAGACGCCTCTTACTAAATTAGTGGAGGTAAGAATTGGTCCATTTAGTGAAATGCACCAATTTGTGGTATGCGATTGTAGTCCTGTGAACCTTTTAGGATGCGATGTATTGTGCAAGATGAATTGCACTATCTATTGTACTCCAGACGGAATTGCATTTCAGACCCCAGATGAAGATGTGCTGTATAAAATGACAATGGTGAATTTAGAACCAGAAGTGAATGATTTGTTTCCTGTATTTGATGCAGAGAAAATCCCAATTGAATTGAAAAAGACAGTGAAAGAAGAAGTGTGGGACTTTACAGGAGAAGATGTAGGATTAATGAAAGAAGTAGATCCCGTTAAAATAACAGTGAAAGAAGGAACGAGTTACCCAAATACGCCTCAGTATAAATTGACACCAGAAATAATTGAAGGAATAATGCCAGTAATAAATAAAATGATTGAACAAGGGATTTTAAAAGAAATTATGAGCAGTCCATGTAATTCGCCAATAATGGGACTGAAAAAGCCAAACGGAACATATAGAATTGTACAGGATTTGAGGAAGGTAAACAAAATTGTTGTGCCTTGTTGCCCAATAGTACCGAACCCTGCTGTGATTTTATACCAGATTCCACGTGAAGCAGAATGGTACACAGTAATTGATTTATGTCATGCATTTTTCTCTATTCCATTTCATCCAGATTTCCAGCCATTATTTGCGTTTAGGTTTGGAGAGCGTATTTTGGCATGGTGCCGAATTCCTCAAGGGTACACAGAAAGTCCCTCAATCTTTAATCAGATTTTAAAGAAATCCTTGGAAAATTTAAAAATGCCAGAAAAATCAGTGATGGTTCAATCAATCAATCAATCATGTCACTTATAAAGCGCACTACATACCCGCGAGGGTCTCAAGGCGCTGGGGGAAGAGGGGGTGGTGCTGCTACTGATCGAAGAGCCAGGTCTTGAGGAGTCTTCTGAAGGCCAGTAGGTCTTGGGTCTGTCGGAGGTTGGTGGGGAGGGTGTTCCCAGGTCTTGGCGGCGAGGTGGGAGAAGGATCTGCCGCCGGCGGTCGCTTTCCGGATGCGGGGGACTGTGGCGAGGGCGAGGCTGGTCGAGCGGAGCTGGCGGGTGGGGGTGTAGAAGCTGAGTCGTCTGTTGAGGTAGGCTGGTCCGGAGTTGTGGAGTGCTTTGTGTGCGTGGGTGAGGAGCTTGAAGGTTATCCTCTTGTTGACAGGGAGCCAGTGCAGGTCTCTCAGGTGGGGTGTGATGTGGCTGCATCGGGGGATGTCGAGGATAAGACGTGCATGTTCAGTATATTGATGACCTACTGGTGGCATCAAAAACGAAGGAAGCATGTGTCAATGATACAATTGCTTTGCTGAATCATTTAGCCAAAAGAGGACATAAAGTGTCCCCATCAAAATTGCAGTTTTGTCAACAAGAAGTCCAGTATTTAGGGCATAAAATTGAGAAAGGAGTGCGAAAGGTAACGACTGAAAGAATAAAAATGATTCAAGGAATGAGAGCTCCAATGACGCAAAGAGAGGTAAGAATGTTTTTGGGAATGGTTGGATATTGTCGACAATGGATAAGCGGGTTTTCGCTGATTGCAAAACCGTTGCAAAAACTGACAAAGAAGGATGTTAAAGATCCTTTTGAAATGAATGATGAAGAAATGAAAGCATTCAGAGAGCTGAAAAAGAAATTATGTGAGGCTCCAGCATTAGGAATGCCTGACTATGAGAAAGATTTTGAGCTGTATTGCAGTGAAAGAGATGGATGTGCATTTTCAGTTTTGGTACAGAGACATGGAACTATGAAAAGACCCATTGCATATTTTTCAGCTGTTTTAGACCCTGTAGCGAAAGCGTTGCCTGGATGTTTGAAAGCAGTTGCTGCTACTTGTGTGAGTCTGGAACAGAGTGAAGGCATAGTGATGGGATATCCACTGAGAGTATATGTTCCCATTCTGTGGAAATTCTCTTGACAAGAACGAAAACCCAATACATGACACATAGTCGGCTGACTAGGTATGAAAAAGTAATTTTGAGTGCAGATAATGTGACCATTGACAGATGTATGAATGTGAATCCTTCGACATCTTTACCAGATGAAGAAAGTATAATTGAAATGGATGAAGTAGATCACGATTGTCTGAATGTGCTTGAATATTGTACAAAACCAAGATCAGACATACGTGATGAGCCTTTAAAGGAATCAGATTATATTCTGTTTGTGGATGGCTCATGCTTGAGAACGAATGATGGAGTTCTAAGTGCAGCATATGCGGTTTGCACAGTAGCCACTGTAATGGAAGCATCTTGTCTGAAAGGGGTACGGTCTGCCCAAGTCGCAGAACTAGTAGCTCTGATTCAAGCATGCAAGTTGGGAAGAAATGTACGGGTTACGATTGTGACAGATAGCCAGTACGGCTTTGGGGTGGTGCATGATTTTGGTCAGATTTGGTCACAAAGAGGTTTCTTGACGTCTGCAGGAACGCCAATTAGAAATGGAGATTTTGTGAAAAGGTTGCTTGAGGCGATACAGCTGCCTAAACAGATTGCTGTTGTGAAGTGCAATGCACATAAAAATGGGGAAGACTACATAACTGTTGGTAATAAATATGCTGACGAGATTGCACAGTACTGTGCAAAGAATGTGGTTTCTTTAAACAAAAGTCGAGAAGAGAGCATATTTCTTGTCCTTTGCTTTTTACTAACCCTGTTGAGACATGGGATGAGGTGAGACAGTTACAGGAAGCTGCAGATGATGAGGAAAAAGATACATGGATAAAAGCAGGATGTAGAAAACATGAAGAAAATGATGTTTGGGTTTACAGAGATGAAAGACCAGTTATGCCTGATAGCATGATTTCTGACATGGCACGGATGTACCATGGACAAGCCCATATTGGGAGAGATTCAATGATCAGACTTTTTAGACAAACATGGTATAATCCAAAATTCAGAGCCATAGCTGAGAGTCTTTGTCAGAGATGTCTTATTTGTCAACAGTTAAATCCAGGAAGGAAGACAGTAGTGAGTCTAGGAACAATAGGACGAGAAGGAGGTCCATTCACTAGAATGCAAATGGATTTTATTGAAATGCCACCTTGCAACAGACTAAGGTATGTCCTAGTGGTCGTCTGTTTGTTTTCCCGTTGGGTGGAAGCATACCCAACCAGAAGGAATGATGGAATCACGGTAGCAAAACTTATGCTGCGAGAATTCATTCCGAGGTATGGTTTTCCAGTCACGATTGAAACAGATAGAGGAACACATTTCCAAAATGAATTAGTTAAACTGATTTGTGAAGCACTCAGTATTAAACAGAAACTGCATTGTGCATACAGACCAGAGGCTTCTGGAATCGTAGAGCAAGTGAATGGAACAATTAAGAACAGGTTAGGAAAAATGTGTCAAGCTACAGGACTCAAATGGCCAGATGCCTTGCCATTAGTTTTAATGACAATCAGAAGTATTCCGGAAAGGAAAACTGGACTCAGTCCCCATGAAATAATTATGGGACGAGCAATGAGACAAGCACAAGTACCTGTCAACAAACTACTGACTATAACTGATGATCTAGTGCTGGATTATTGCAAAGGATTGGCTGATGTGGTGCGTTCTGTGTTTCATCAGGTTGGACCGGATGCGACCACTCTTGAAAGAAAACCAGCTCACGATTTGAATCCAGGAGATTGGGTCCGCATAAAAGTCCATAGGAGAAGAAACTGTTTGGTTCCTTGCTGGGACGAACCACGACAAGTGATCCTGGTGACAACCACTGCAGTCAAGTGTGCAGGAGTGAAACACTGGGTGCATGCCAGTCACACCATCAGAGTTCCAGAACCTGAAGATCGACATGTGAGTCGACATCTGGAAGTATTGGATAACAGTTCGCATCAGAAGCAGAAGAGGAAACAAACAGGGTGCCAGAACCTGAAGATCGACCTGTAAGTCGACATCTGGAAGACCCAACTACAAGTGCAACGACAGAAGAAGTAGAGGAAATAGCTGAAGTTCCAGAACTTGAAGATCGACCTGTAAGTCGACATCTGGAAATATCAGATACCAGTTCAGAATCTGATACAGATCATTCGGATTGTGAAGAAATTCTAAAAGGAATTGGAAATTTGAAAGCATAAGAGAAGAAACTGAGCCAGAAGATAGTAACAGTGAGCAACCAAGTACAAGTTGTGGTAAAAATCCTTCGGAAATAATATTAATAGATGAAGAAGGGAGAGTTTCAAACAAAAAGCTAGAAAAATCGGAAGATCCCGAGGAGCAATAGGGACAGATAGTCAAACACAAGAATAGGGAAATTTAGAAGCAGATAGAGAGACTGACACAAATTCGGAAGAACCTCGAGGAGGGACAGAAATAGGTGAACGAAGGAAGATAAGAAAAGAACCACAAGTAGAGGAAGAAAATGAAATTATAAGTTTCAAAATAAGAGACAATAACGAAAGAATTGAAACAGAGTCTGAAGAAAGTGGAGAAGAAATAAACCAAAAACTAGAGTCAAGAAAAAAGAAATTGGAAAACAGAAAGAGAGGAAAAAGGAAGTGAGGCAAAAAGGCCAAGAAAAGGAGACAATTGTCCCAACGAAGTAAGAAAATTAAGATACAGAATCATAAGGTTAGATGGGAAAAGTGCTGAACAAGTGAATGAAATAACAAGTCAGAAAGAGCAAGAAAAACAAGGTGGAAAACACTTGCAGAAAACGAAAAGGAGTAAAGAAGGTAAATCCGAAGTATAGATCACCTGAATGGTTGTATCTTGCTTTGACTGATAACAAAGAAGAAAAGAACACTCACGAGAACCCAGAACAAAGAAACCTAATGGGTGAAGGTGAGGTGCAACAAACCTGAAGAAGTTTAAACAGTTTCTACCGGACTTGACAAAACACTGGATCTGACGAATTTCTACCGGACTTGACAAAACACTGGATCTGACGAATTTCTACCAGATATGACAAAGAAAGAATTCTGAAAAAGAATTAAAAAAAAGTACCAAGCAAAGACAAAACATTGGAGTACAGAGTGGCAAATAAGTCATTCCTGAGGTGTAGTGACACAATTTTCAGGAAAATAAATAAATAAGGTTATAAAACAAAATGGAGAATACTAGAGATAGAAAATGTAGATGTGAATTTTTAAGTAGATGGTGTAAGATGTGCTGCTTTTGTACAGGATTATTAATGACAGTATGGGTGGTTTTAGCAATCACTATTCCAATTAGTTTAGCTGTAGTAGAAACGTCTAATAACACTGAGAAAGAAAAGGGAGCTAACACTCAAGAACCAGTTATTTTAAAAAGTAGTGCAGAAGTACACAAGGACAAATCGATAACAGATTTTTCTAAAAATGTTTTTACTAAATTATTATATGAGTATGTAGAAACAATGGATGTAAGAGATTGCTATGTTTGTATGCAGTTGCCTGCATCTGTAGCAGAGGGTGTGACTTATCATCACCTCCCTTTGACGTATGGAATAACATGTAGTGTCTTAGCAAGTTTATTTTATAAAACAGGTAGATTAGAATATTATTACACTGACATAGATAAGATTTTTGCGAAAGTTTCTGTAGTTCCCGAGCTAAACAAAATAAAAGAGGGAAAAACGTTTGGTGAATATTTTCTAGAAGATAAGATTTTAACATTAGATAATATAATTAGGTACAACCTTACCTGTGAGTTAAAGAAGGAAGAAAAAGTTTTTTAGAGATGGTTGAAGAGAGAAGAGTGAAATTTCAAAGAAAAGTGATAGAAGAGACAAAAACACCTCTTTGGGCATTTGAGGAAGACAATCATGACAAGAAAAAGACAAATGCAGCTATGACTCTGGATTGGCCCCAGCAGGGAAGGTTGTGCATTAGAAGAAATAAGACAAGATATGACAATTATTTTGTGGGTTCCAGTATTTGCCATGACAATTATCAAATTTTAGGTGGATGGGGATTCAAAGGGGAAAAGATCCAATATTTCCAGGGATCTATTATGTTTGCGGTAATAGGGCTTATTACAGGTTACCGGACCATTGGTATGGGTCATGTTATTTAGGCCTGGTTTTTCCTAAGATTTTCCATATGGACAGAAAAGAAAAAGGAACACACAGAATGATAAACACCTTTACACGTAGAAAAAGGGAAAGTTTTTCAGAAATAGTAGGTGATATTTTTGGAGCATTGATACCAGCAGTGGGAATATCTTTGAATGCATTTAGAATTCGGAAATTATCCACAGTGGTAGATCGTTTATCTACAGATACTGCTGGAGGGTTCTTGATGGTAAATACCGAGATGGTTGCCATGAGAGCTATGGTGATGCAAAATCGACTTGCCCTTGACATTCTTTTGGCAAAAGAGGGCGGAGTCTGTGGAATGCTGAAAGTCCAACATTGTTGCACTTACATTCCAGATAAAAGTGAAAATATACAAAAGTATATAACAAATATTACAAGTTTGCACAAAGAACTTGTTCCACTGGAGGTTGAAAGTGCTTTTGGAAAACTTGGTAAAGGGTTTTCTTCAGTAATAAATTGGTTAACAAGAATGAGTGGATTAATAATAGGGAAAGTTATAATAATAGCAACCATGATAATATTAATAATATTAATACTGAAGCTTGTAATCACATGTATAAAGAGAAGGAGAAGACAAAATAAAATAGAAAAAGAAAACATGATAAACAAGGAGAGAGAGAGAGAAATGGGTGAAATAGAGTTAGAAGAAATAAAAGAGAACATGTACAAGAAGACGAAGAGACAAGTTGAAAGGGATACAGTTGTGTAAACTAACAAAAGCAAACGGATAAAAGATATATGCTGTCTGAGAAAATTGTATAACTTGGGTTTTGTGGTGATATTAAAAATCACCAAAGGGGGAGTTGATGGAGCAGGGTAAATGAAAAATTTTAACCTCCTAATAATTTTCGTAAAATAATTAATAAACATGTTCGTTTAAGTAAATAACCAACAATGTATGTTACATGTAAAGGGTTAAAGGTAACACGCTATTTTGTGTGCAAAATAATCAACTTATAATTGTTTACGTGTCTAACATAATATTTGCGTACTAATTAAATAATAAATGCATGATCTGTGCTTTTAAATAAAACGTGTGGTTGCAAAATAAAGCGATGGTAAGTAAGGGACGGCTTTATATGTTGCTTTTTGCTAGGTAATACCTAATTGGGGTACGTAGGAAGACGGGAGGGAAACGAAAGGGTTTATATTCTTTGTTTTAACAATATTTTGTTTATCTTTGAAAATAGTGCGCTTAGGCCTGTCGAGCAGCGATATAAAATGGCCGCCATTTGCTAGCGTACGCATGTCCAAGAAACCGTGTGGTAGAGGAGAAAGGCTGGGGAAAAAGGATGATCACGTGTTCGTGCTGAGAGGCTAAGACGTAAGTATGGTCAAGGCTATTGTGACCTTTCTGAGCAGATGTGTGCCAAGATGATCAGCAAGAAGCGTGAGAAGTCAAACTGAATAAATGGACGGAACTGTTAAATCTAAAAAGTAGCAGAAAAAGATACAAATTGGACTGATCGAAACGGATGAGCAATGTCATGAACTGTGGGAAACGATGCAAGCATGGACATTCCACAAGGAACTGGTTAAGACAAGGAAGTTTGATTAAAATGTATATGGGCCTGAGTGGACCAATGAGAAAGAAATCACGCCATGAAGATGCAACATTTTATTCAGTAAGCTAGAATTAGGGTATAAGAAGACCTACTCTTGGTGGGAGGGGTTAGATGCTGGAAAGTTAGTTGCTGGAGAGTGAGATGCTGGAGAAGTTAGATGCTGTAGATGGGAGAAGTTGCGGTTGCTGATGCTGACGAGCTGATGCTGCTGCTGCTATTTTTATTTTCCAGTTGAGTATAAGATGCTGCTTTTGGAGAACCTTTTTATTCCTGATCGATTTTTCAGTTAGAACTATTAGATTTTTCCAAGACAGATAGATTGATCATTTAGAGTTCTTGCTATGATAACCTTATTTTTCCGTCTAATAGATATGCATTGCAATTTCAATTTATTCTTATAATGATGATAAATGTAATGATCTGAATAATAAGCTTAAAAATTATTTCTTGCTTCGAAACTTTATATAAACTTTATTATTCTTTAAACAAATGACTCAGTGATTCTTTAGCTCAATGATTAAGGTAAATTGATAAAGAGTTTATTGTGATTGAGCTGGTCTTAATCACCATCAACTGATTCCTACTAGTTGGTCCATCGACCAATGAGCGGAATACCTTAAAGAAAATGAGAAACATTATGTCATGTTAAAAGAGGTATCCCGTCTCTTTCCGCGCGAATCGTTTTCTCCTAGGTTAAGGACGGAGGAAATCCAGGGAATAAATGAGTAAGTGAATGTATGTGCGGTGTTATGGGCCCCACCGTCATATGGATATAGTTTGTGTGTTGGAGGAATAGTTGCACCTGGATGACCGAAGCATATAGGAGAATAATTTTTATTGTTAGCGCTGGATCAGATTTCTTGGTAGCAGAGTTATGGTTACTATAGATTAGTTTGGTGATTATTGATTATTGATTATTGATTATTGATTATTCATGTCTAACACTTTATGTTGAGTCACGTTATGTTATATGTAAGTTTTCACGCTTCCGGGAAGTAGGAAGTGGAACACGTGTGGCAAGAGAAGTCACATGGAATGGTGCATTGTCTGAGTTCATATTGGTAATAACACAGGTTGTGTTATGATAGGGACATTTTCCGTATAAAAGGTGTGTAAGTGAAATAGTGATATAGTTTGTGTGTTGGAGGAATAGTTGCACCTGGATGACCGAAGCATATAGGAGAATAATTTTTATTGTTAGCGCTGGATCACCCGCAGGTCCCTGCCCCGATCTGCCGAGTGGTCAAGAGGGGCCACTCATCCGTGATGGACACTGTGCTCCTGTTGATGCCCCGCGGCCCGACCCAGCCGCCGAATGAAGGCTCTCGGACAGGGAAATGAAGTCCCCCCTGGTTGCAGCGGTCCACCAGAGCCTGCGCGCGAAGGGCGCTGCCACGGGCCGTCCGGACAAGCCGGCCGTCACACTCCTCCGCGGGCCCGGGACACCTCCTACTCTCGTTATGCCCTCAGGGCCCGACTGACCCCCGACATGGGCAGCCTGCTAAGGCAGATGACTGGGCCCCGGGGGTGGCTCCCCCGTCCACTCCGCTGCCCACACCTCTGGTCCGTGGCCCACGCCGCCTCCCTCCGCCCATCCGGCCCTCCCACGCGGGCCGACCGCACCGCCGAGGGGAGGAGGGGAAAGAGGCAATGGGCACCGCGAGGGGGCCCGCAGCCGCAAGAGCCCCCCCCGGGAGGGCCGGTGTGTTACTTGCTGCGAATGGGGGCAGAAGGGGAGAACTCGGGTCCACTCATCTAGTCAGGCCCGCGCGAGGCCCACTCCACCACCGCGGCCCGTAATAGCCGCCAGCCGCACCACCAGTGCCGCAGACACAGCGCCCCAGACTCAGGCACCACCAGGATCACTGCACTCACCCGGCGTGGGAGCACTGCCGATCCGTCTGTCTGCCGGTTCCCGGGTTGGGCCCCGGCGCAGATGCCCCCGGCGGCCACCGACACTCGACCTCCCGGCTTCTCTTCTCCCACTGGGCCGCAGACTCGTGTGGTCACTGCGCCTCTGCCCGGGGGACGCCAGCCGCCACGATCACCGCCGAGCCTCCACCACCAGGGTAGGTAGCAGGCATTAGGAGCCAGGATAAATGACAAATTTATGGCGGGCTGGACGGAGCTCGCTTAGCACACGTCCGCCATGTTCGGCTGCTAAGCCACGCCCCAAACTAACCAAGTTTTAAGAGAGAGTGTGTGTGTATGTGGGTGTTTTTGTCTGTGTGTGCATGTAAACATCCTGTGTGAAATAGGATAGACGCCTCACCATACCCAACTGAAAGCACCTGTACCCAACTATTTACTACAGAATACATTTCTTAGGGGGGTGTAACACCCCAAACACCCCACCTGAAGCTACGCCCCTGCCTTCAAGCAGTTGTACGTATGGAGAAAATGTAGGGAGATCAGGGGTGCCAACTGTGGGATCCATTGAAGCCTATGTGAGGGAAGAATAAAAGAACATTCACTGCCAAAAAAGCATGAAAAGTGAGCTAGCCAGGTTTGCCTTTAAGTGGACTTCCCTGCACAATGGGGGATTGAAAGCATTCACCCTGCACCCAACAGTCTTATATGACTAGAATGCGATGTACAGTGCTTTAAAAATCTTCACAATAAATAAATTGCATGTGAAAGAATGACCTGTCTATGGACTTCTCTCGATGTTGAGGGAGATCCATGGCAGGCTCCGCTGCCATTGAGCCTGTCCTGGGGTGGAAATCTCTGTCTCGTGAGATGGAATTTTACCTTATGTTGCATTTCTTGCTGGTTTGTTTTTCGAACGGATCTATTTAAAATTTTAATATTAGTCAAAAAGTACAACACTTCAAAAATTGTGCAAAAAGCAAACATACAGGACCCGATTCACAAAGGTAACCTGAGACGAAAGTCTAACTTTACGACTTTCGGTATTCACCAGGGCCGTTTCTACCAGTAGGCAAGACTAGGCGGCTGCCTAGGGCGGCAAAAGGGGGAGGGCGGCAAAGGCTTTGTGACAAAGCCCCGCACTGACGTCGCAGCGTAGAGTTGATAGTTACAAAAGAGCAGCATGTGCTTGTCACACCCTAGTGCACCTGATTAAACAGACACTATGGGGCCGATTCCGATCTCGGCCGGTAGGGCACCGAATCGGATTCGGCTTAACCGGATCCGATTCGGAGCCCTATTTCCCGACCGAGTCGTACGTGCGTCCGGGCGAGCGAGTACGATGCGTGCGCTCGCGAAATCTCCGACCGACTCGTTCGCAGGACCCGACCGCTCTGACCGACTCGCACGGGGACGATGCGCACCTCGCAATGGAGACGTTTCCCGGCCGGGTAAGTACGATGCGCACCTCGACCGCTCCGACCGACTCGCGCAGCCCGGCTCCAAGGAGCTGTCGGAGCCGCACTTTGGGGGTCCGTGTCGGACCCCCCTGGAAGCATAGGCGTGCGAGTCGCACACAGGGGGGACCCATGGGTCCCCCCTACACGTGCATGTACGGTGCGACCCGCATCGACACGAACACGCTGTAGGGGGCGCCCTTGTTCGCGTCGTGCCATTTAGTCAATGGGAGCCCGTGTACGCGTCGTACGACCGGCTCCCAGTGACTTCAATGGGAGTCCGACCGAATCGAGTCCGATAGCATGCGTGCGCATCGTACTCGTTCGGTCGGACTGCTAGGGTCCGATTCGGTCGGAAATCTCTCCGGGTCCGGCTCGGTCGGAGAGATTTCCAGCCCAAATCGGAATCGGCCCCTAAGTGTGTGGCCGGTTTATATAGAAGAGCCTCCCGCCCCCTTGCCACTCCCCCGTCGCCCTCTGAATGCCAGGCTCTTGTTCGAGCTTGCTTGCTGCAGGTACAGTGTGAGCCTGCGATGAACTCTCGCCTCTGCAGCGTGTTTGTACTCTCTGTTCACGGGCCGTCTCTGCCTGTCAGAAGACAGCAGGGCAATATAAACGCCGAGGCTGCAACCTGCTGAAAGAGGGAAAGCAAACTACACATCGGGGCTCCTGCTCTCCGACCCTATTGTTGTCCTGACATCACAGTTTTACGTATTGACTTATGCATTGGTTAAATATTATTTACCAATGTGACAGAGGATTATATCACATAACTCTTGCTCTCTGGTGTTGTCGCTGTTGCAAACTACTGGTAAGTACGTCATTCTAACTGAATCAAGCTGCTAAAAAGCCAGTCAGCAAATATGACGTCACCGGTGCCCCACACTTCAGTAATGTCTCCTTATCTTGATACAAGCTTGTGAGGTAAAGTTCAAGGTCGTTTGTCGACTGCTATTGTTTAATTAAATTTAAACTGTTCCGATTATCAAGAGGGAGAACACTATTATAGGCCTGCACGCGCACATACGTAGAGTACAAGGTATGCAAAATAAGCGCCTATTTCAACAGTCCATACATCCGATAAAACGGACACCAGGACCTCTGGCAAGGATGGCACGAGCACACGCCCCTCTTTCCCTCCACTAACCATTCCCTCTCCCTTTCGATTGTAACTAGAGATAGTACAAATCAGCGGAAACACTTTCCAAAATCGCCAGAAAAAGCATAACAAACCAGTTTACATTTTTTCAAAAAATCTGTGGGAAAGTATGTTACAATCTTCAAGAAAACCCGTTAAATGTGCAAAGAATTAAAGCAAATACTTTACACATTGTTTTACAGCACAACGGAAAATTGTTAGCGCTCTTTGTACCTCACCTCATCTCCCCACACAAGACATGCCACAACCACATACATCTTGAACCAAGCATACAGGTCGCCTGTAGTCACTCTGAAGGGTTAATGTGATGATGCAGTAGTAGTGCCAGTTCCACACAGCCTTCTAGGCGATAATATTGCGACGAAGAAAAAAAGTCTTCAACGTAAAAATGTTAATATTCACCATTTCCAATGGTTCAAAGGGAGGATACTTGAGAGCCTCCAGAACCATCAGCACATCCCAGGAGGGTAGCCATGCCTGAGTGTGAGGGTTTACATTGTTAAACCCTCTCAATAATTTCTGGACTATCCATGTTCATCTGACGGATTATCCCAAGCACCTCTGAATGCCTTAATGGCTGCCCACTGGGCTCTTGATGTTGAAAATTTCAAGCGTAATGAAAACCCATCATGAAGAAAGGAAAGAATCTAAGCAAAATCTGCCTCCAGTGGAACCAATTCCCTTGCTTCACACCATGCCTTGGAAGCACTCCAATGCTTCTTATATACCATTAGTGTAGAAGCCCTCCTGGAAGACGGGACAGATTAAGCTAACTCATCTAAAAGACCCTTCCTTTTCAACCCTTCACTTTCAACCTCCATACCATCAGTCTTACGCGGAATCATGATGATGAGGAGGAAACTGCAGAGGAGATCTGGAGATTGAAGCAGAATCTCCTGCGAGACCATCATTGAGTTCAAAAGAGTGGGGGCATGCCAGAGCAATGAGAATAACTGAGGCCATCTGTTCCCTGACCCTGATCAAAAACCTGAGAATCAGGGGAAAAGGAGGAAAGGCATGAAGGAGTCCTCGAGGTCAAGGACAGGAAAGAGCATCCTCTCCCCAGGTCCCCTTTTCCTTCATCTTCAACAAAAAAGCTTCAGAAGGTGGCTCTGACAAGACACACACAAGAAAAACGGTTAGCAAATCCCCCCATGCTTGACAAATCCATGAAAAATGTATGTCACCACCAACAACTCTTCCAAGGCCATTCATAAAATAACCCAAAAATAAAATGCTTAACAATTTTGGGGGATTTATTAATTTACCATCATACATTCAATCTATTAATTCATCACCACATAGATAATACAAGAATAAAGAAAGACAAATCAATAATGTATTAAACAAATACTTTCCCAAAAAAGCATCATATCCGAACCAAAACCCAAAAACAAAATAGCCCCAACCAAATCAGCTTAATCAAGACACAAATAAAGTCCTTTAGTTGAAAACAAGGCCCCTGCTGAGTACCGAAAATCCAAGTGGCAAGGAGGAAATTCATGGTTTTAACACCTCTGTGGCCAGCAACAGTAGGAGGTTAAAAGTGTTGACATACATTTTGGTGGATCATACTTAATTTTTATTCTACCGTCATCAGGATCAAACATTCAACAGAAGATGAAGAAATGAAAATCTTCAAGCTCTAAACATATTTAAAGAGAATCTATGATCCAGCTAGTAAACAGAATGAATTCGGTTTCACAACCCATTAACACCCAAAATCCAGATTTGCCCAGTCTGAGGAAAATAAACTGCATAGAGGTAGGAGGTCAAAGAAGGCAGACTTATGAAAAAGCGGACTCAAGATAACATTCCACAACGAAATCAAGAGACGCCTGGGGCTGCAGACTGGCACAATTGAAACACTAGCAGGCACGCCTATTCATCGAAAGCATCAATGGCTAAAAGTCAGTAGAATAATAGAGAGCCGTCATGTGATCTGCTGGATGTCCCTGAAATCCATGTAAAAAACCTAAGTGTTCAGACAGAATTCCAGAGAAGAAAGGTTCACCCTGCTCAGTTTGAATTTGGCACCCCTTGAATGTTAATGAACTCCGTCATGGCCGTTCCCAAGCCCAGCTGTGAAAAGAGGAAGGTACCACTTGTGGAACGGAAGGAGATTGGTAATAGTCAGATTTCCACATATTTAGTTATTTAATGTTTGATGTGTTTTATTGTTTAATGTTGAATACAAGTTCTTTTATATCTAATGCATTAATTCTTCTAGCCTGGATGACAGGGGGAGAGAGTGGTGGTAGTAAAAGGGAGGGGGCGGCATTTTTCAATTCTTGCCTAGGGCGGCAAAACACCTAGAAACGGCCCTGGTATTCACACAGGGCATTGTAGTAAATGCCCTTTGTGAATACCGAAAGTCGTAAAGTTAGACTTCTGTCTCAGGTTAGCTTTGTGAATCGGGCCCACAGAGTTTAAAGGTGACTGAAAAAATTACTTATTTGCAATCGTTGTGGAAAGAGGTCTGTAAAATATGCAGATAACGTGTTTTTAGATCCAAGTTGCTAATTATTGCTTGCAAACCCTAACGGTCCAGTCCTTGGCACTGCCTTCCTAGGCACTAGCCCTTGACACTGCACACCCCTAACACTGTATGACCTGACAACGATCACTGTTGCTGCACCTCTGTGGACACTCTCCTCTGATATTGCACACTCCGGCACTGCACACATTCATACAGTCCAGTGGCACTACCTCTTGTAACACTGCGCACCCTGACAGTGCACTCCTAGCACTACACACTGACGATTTTGCCACTGCACATTAACATTGCACACCCCAAATCTGCACAATCTGATTCTACCAATTAGCACTGCCACCCTGATGCAGCAGAACACATATTTCCTACAATGCCACTGAAGAGTGACAATGCCAACTGGCACTGCCCAGTCTTTCACTTCCCACTGACATCTCTCATGCAGACACCATGCACTCATATGAAAACCCTGACACTACAGATCTTGACACTGCACACGTTGGTGTTGCCCATAACACTATCCCAACACTGCAATTCCTAACACAGCTCACTGACACTGCTGCACAACAGACACTAACACTTCCCTCTGACACTGTACTCCAATGCTTCACACCCTCTCAGAACACACTGATAGAGTCTGCAAGTTCACATTCTGAAAGTGTACCCCCTGGCACTGCACTCTTACACTTGGGGTTGTGTCACTGTATACTGACACTGCACACCATGACCTCGCGCAGCCTGATACCACCCATTGACATTGCAGACACTTAAACCGCACACCCTGAGACTTGCAGACCCTGACATGGTGAAGATCATCCGAAAGCACATGCTAAGGCGCCAACTGGGACTCGGCACGCTGCACTTATGGCGGTGGTGCCGGTCCCCGACGCCATGGGCGGGGCGGGTGACTTGCACGCGGTGACGTGGCAGACACCCGCCCCGACTGTCAATACTGATTTGGCGGGCTGTAGGCTTGCCCCGGAAGCACTCAAGTGCTTCCGGGGCATGGGGGGGTGAGTCAGAGCCGGATATTGCCGGTTAGGATTGGGGACAATAAAAGGGGCTGAGGAGCGGCAGGACGGTCTCTTTCCTTCGCCGCTCCTCAGCTGATTTGAAAACAAAGCCGTCTACGCGACGGAGCGATCCTGATTTTTCCGGACCTTGTGACCCCAGCATCGATGCCTTCAGGAACCGCACGCTCCGCTGATGCTACGCTGCAGCCACAGCCCTCAGATTGGTGCCCCCCGGGAGCTGCAAGTTGTTGGATATTTTGTTTCCTTGTTTTTTGTCCCCCGAACCGAGGGTACTCAGTGGCGCTCCGGAGGTCCCATGAAGGCTGTGGAGGTAAGGGGGGGGGGGGTCTTGGATTTTTTTTGTGGATGTTGGGGCCAGTGCCTGGTATTTCGATTAAGTAGTACAGGGTTTTTATTTGTCAGCAGTAAGGCTGTTTCTCCTCTCGGGAGCTAACGCCTAGTCCATTCTGGCGGGGGAATGTATTCTCATGCAGTTGATCTGGATATGGGATCTTGCAGGGACATGTTCAATGACACGGTAATGCATTTGATAGTCCCCAATGCACTTGTGTCTTTGGGAAGATTCCTGTTACTTTCAGAATTGCTAAAGCTCACGGCCAATAACAGGCTGCGAATTTTTCAGATTTCGAGCTCTGCAAAAGTTTTTCCTGATAAAATTTTGTGAGTATGTCAGCAATTGAAGGGTTGGGGCAGATGGCAAAGACCGCATTTCAAAGGTAGTTCTGTATTGGGACATAGGCGCGTTTCACCAATAAGCGCATAGAGGGAGCAGTTTTTTGATTGAATGTGTGGCGATAGCCTGGGTCGATGCTACCCTTAGCACCACACTTCCCTCTGCATAGTCACTATAATCCAGGTTTCCGATGGCTGTTTTTCCGACCTCTCTATTCGTCTGTGGCCGCGGGACCAGTATAAAACGGATTTATCTGTTGGCGCGAGGGGGGCTCACGAGAAGTCTCTGTGGCCTAGTAGCTTAAGATCCTACTCTGCTAAACCTAAAGTTACGTGTTCAATTACTGGTGTTTCAATGGTTCTGTTTCTTCAGTTCAAGGTGTATGCAATGGCAATTTGGTTGGCAAGTAATATTTTATTTTCGAACCTACCGCCTGTAGCGAGATACTGCGACATATGCACTACGTTCATATTGGTTAAAAGGATTGCTCTCCTTCACTGTCACGAACGACTAAAAAACCCGCCTCTGGAAGCCATGCTATGCTGGCGAGGGATGAGTCTTATTGCCAGCGCATGCTCGGGAATTTCTTGTCCTGCAATACTGCTGCTTGTGGAAGGTGAGGGTGTCTCTAGGAGGGAGCTGCGGTTCCACCCGCACTGGGGGTGGTTGTTTCATGTATCGGCGTCTAACCTTAGGCCTGCTCTGCATGGCTACGGGTCCCCCTGCAGTATCCTGCTCCAGCCCTTTGCTATGCTGTGCGCTCTTACTGGGTTTCATTTGGGCGCCTGGCAAAGACCTTGCTCCGCCTTTAAGTCTGCCGGGCATTTGCTGATGGTCCCAATGGGGTATCCTGCTCCCCCCTTAGGCATGCTGTGCACACCTGCTTCTCAGGAAGGGCGAATTTAGCATTTCCTTCGGATCAACCACAAAGGCAAGTGCAGTTAGAACCAAGGGATGGGCGGCATTAGTGGACTCATTCAAAAATAATTTTGATGCATGTTTTGCGTGCACAGGTATCTGTTACACACTGAGCCAAGGGGTGGTGATGAGTGGAGTTATTTGGTTCCAAATTAGTTGGCACATGTATCTATTGCACACTGAGTGAAATTATTTTTGTTCACGAGTTTAGGATTTTGTGTAGGTACATCGCTTTAAAGGTCAAATTGTATTTGTGGCCTGGTGAATAAATTATGGCAAAGGTGTTTTAGTAATAGGAACACAATGTGTGATCTAAGGGTGAAATGTTTTGCCAGCGCAGGCAGTTGGGCAAAAGTTTCCACTACATCCGCACAAGAGTATATGCACTAGATAAGTACATATATGGTTTAGTAAAAATAAATATACTCACAAAGGGCACAGAAAGCAGATAGTGCATGTGCGTCGGCGTTGGGCTTAATCTTAATGTAATGGATTTTTTGAGTACCACTACAGTGTTTAATGAAGGGAACAGTTACAACAGAAAGCGCTCTGGGACGGGAAAGACTATTTAGTATATTCGTCTTTAGTTGGTCATCATTGGTTCGCTACATTCTCCTTTGCGCTCAATAAAGCGTTGCCTGATACCCTAGATGCGCTATTTCGCTCTAGGCCTAGCCTTGTGGAACCAGCATATAGTAGTCGCTTGCAAAGGCGGCCGTTGTCGACTTGATCTTAATTGTTGGGACAGTGCAACGTATAAAGTGAGCCACTGTGGCCTAGTGGTTAAGGTCTCTGACTCTTACTCCAAAGGGTATGGTGTTCAAATCCTGGTGTTTTCAATGATTGTGTTTTCTGAGGTACAATTATCACTGTTCTGTTTTTCTGTGCATGCTGCGTAGGTTTCGCCTGCTCGCACTGAAAACCGATGCAAGTCTTGACAAACCAGTTACATGTTTAGGAAATTGAGGGCCAATACCTCCACTCGCTTGGGCACTGTCATAAAACTGGGCAAAAGCAGAGTTGTGATGGTGTGTTACACGGTATGAGCTCAGAACCTTGCTTTACTGGATACATCATAAAGAAGCAGCGGAGCCATTTTCCATTATGTTTGGGGGCAATTCTAGCCTCTGTCTTCCTGGTTTCCCCTTAGGATCAAGTGGTTTTTTAACTGATATCAGTCCGGGTGTCTAGGTCATGATCTTAACATCTACAAGTGACTGTGGGAAAGAATAAACTTGGTAAATACATGGCAAACGTGTATTCCTTAGAAGTCATCCCCTGTAAACAGTTCGGGGTGATTAGGGAGGAGCAGGGTGAAGGGAATAAGAATAATATGCATTTCGCTCTATAAACACCGGCTGCAACGCACTGAGTTGTGTTGGACGTAGGTTACCTTAAGCATACCCACCCTGTGCATTTTTTTGGTTAAGAGAGGGCCGGGGGGTTGTTGAGGGCATTATTTATGGGTGGACAGTTCCCGTATTAATGGCTCCTTGGGCACCAATGGTTTGGGTCCGTTATCTCATACTGAGCTGTGAATGTGTGTTTATTGGCATATTATCTCAGCGGCCGCTGATGCAATGGGTTGCCCCGTTCCAACGGCAGATGCCAGTGGCTCGTCTTAGAATATAGTAACCAGGAATTGATGTAGCCAACATGCAGCTAAATTGGAGTTCCTCTCCTTGGGTACGTGCCAACTATTCGAAACCAGTCACTTTGACCAACTGGAGGTCAGCTACAGCACGAGCTGGTTTGGGTTGGTTGAAACTTTGCCTTATTTGAATTTAGGAATTATGACCCTAACACATAGTGGCCTATAGAAGTCCCAACTCAAACTCTTGGGGAATGGGCGGCTATTCAGGTGGTTGGAAAGCAGAGTGGGTCTCCGTCGGAGTCGCATATGCGGAGTCTGAATAGGGCAGTGCTCCAGCCATTAGGAGGGACAGTTGCAGCAAATGTCACTAGGCTTTGCGGCACGCATGATGCTGCTGTACGGTCATTATGGCCAAGGTCATCAACTTTGGCATAGCTTTGCAAAACTGGATTGCAATGCCTCCCATGTGCTCATGCGAAGGTCATAGCAGCTTGGTTGAAGGACCCCTGGCATCGAATAGACTCGGGCCCAGGGACATTTGGGAGGCCATTGAATGGAACTAGGGTGGGGCATCTCGGGGATCCTAAAGTGGGCAGGCGTTGTTTGCTTTTCGCTGCCACAGACAGACTGCCTGGAATCCAGGACGGTGAAGCAGTCAAATCCTACTATTCATATTCAATTCCCAGGCCAGGTCTGGGCGCATAGTGAGGCGCCGCATGTTAGAACTCACACTCTTGAGGCAGCAAGGATGGGCCAGCTGGGCAGGTGGTGCTAAAGGGAACTCGTGGTGAGGAATAAGCAAGACTGGCATGGGAAGTTTCTATTCGTCCATGTTCAAATACAGGGGGCTCGCTGTTTTATCTAGCACTAGGTCAAATACTGACCACAACGGCGGGCAAGACCAAGTTATATTGCAAACCACACAAGGATGCGTTTTGCTGTCCCAGTAGCAACGTCGAATCTTTCCTCACATGCAGGCCACGGAGCTTGGGGGTTCCCTTCTAATTCATGATGAGGGGGTGCCGCTTACCAAAGGTCAGTTTCACAGGATGCTGGGTTTAGCACTTAAGGCAGCTGTTGTGAATCCAGCAATACTTGGTACCCATTCTGTTAGGATGGGTGGGCACCACCGAGCCATGGCAGGAGGCCTGGCAGGGTGTGTAATCCAGAGGATTGGTCGTTGGACTTTCTAATTGTTACAAGTGCTATGTGCGGCTACACATGCTCTTGATGCTGCCATGTTTAATGACGATGTTTGTTTTTGGTTTCGGTTTCTCGCAGTTTTTCATGTCCTGTGCCGCAGGAGTGAAGTTCACCATCGTTGGCCGATTGCCGGATCATCACCCAGTCCAGATACCCGCCTGGGGGGCTGGGTGAGGCGGAAGTATGGATAGTGGTCATTCATATGTGAACAGCTGGAAGCAATATTGGTTCGCAGGCAAGTACGCGGCGAGGGCCCATCGGACTGGTCGCAATGTTTCTTTGCATGGGCAAGGAGGTTGCGCCTGGGGCAGTAAAGAGGGTGTTGGAGGTTCTGCTGGGTAAGATTCGCATGCTCCCCCCACAGCTGTAATGGTGCATATGGGGGGCAACGAAGTGGTGCACTTTGGTAGGAAGAGCGTGTTTGAGGCTCTGATCATCGAGATTGGATGGTGGGCAAGGAGTAGCCCACAGGCAGTGTCGGCATGGTACCACATTCATCCTTAGGTCCAATAGCGGGGGAGTGAGTCAGTCTGGGCGCTGAACCACTCGGTGAAGATAAATTAAAGGACGAGTTGCTTCAATCCAAAAACTTCCGGACCATTTCGCAAGGGTGCATCAGAAGAAGTTTTGTCCACAAGATGGTGTTCATGTCTAAGAATTGGCAGTGTAATTTTTCAGGAAAACTTGCTAGCCCAGTTGGAGGGAGCAAGAAGCAGGACATGACCTTTGGAATATGAGGGGGGGCCAGATAGTCGGTCAACTATACTGGCCTGTGGCGGTAAGGTCATGATTGGTGGGCATTTTCACGGACCTTAGGAGGCATCACCATGGTCAATGGGGATGCCTGGGGGGGGGGACAGTGGTCTCCCATGGAACTCCAGGGGGCAGTTACAGCTGGTAGGCTGGAGGGTGAGGCTTTTGGGCCAACCCCCGCACAGGCGCATAGGCGCAAAAGTTGGCATAACAGCACAGCCCCTGGGAGATATTATTGAGGGCGTAGGGGGTGCCCGGGGGATATAACCTTCTGGGAAACTGGGCCTCCTGCGCAAGGTCACTCCGATAGGAGGGGTTGGACCTAGCACGTAGTTGGACCAGTCATGACCTTGCTTGTAGGCTCAACTCAGGATACGCAGAAAAAGCAAAAATGTATACAAGTTAGTTTTATGTCAGAAATGGCTATGTATTAGACAACATGTTAAGGTTAGCCATCTGTAATTTGTATACAAATTTTGGTGTATTAATATGATGAATTGATGGACGGGTTTTTCTGCGTATTTGCAAATATGAAATATGAAATCTTTAATTTGTTTGTATGTTTTGAATAAAATACGGCCAGGATTTTACGACCCCTAACCCAAGACATTGTGTTGATGTTCATCTATGCCCCGGGGAAGAGCGGAAGGGGTTGGGATACCCGGGGGTCATGGTTGGGAAGAGATGTCAGTGCTGGGGAGGGGTCTCGGCAATACCTGGCCATATGCTAAGGCGCCAACCGGGACTCGGGCATGCCGCACTTATGGCGGTTGTGCCAGTCCCAATGCCATGGGCGGGGCGGGTGACGTGCGCGCTCAAAAATGCCATCAGAGAGGGGATTGATGGAGCAAGGATTCGAGAAAATGAAACTTGCTCAAATGAATCCTCTATTAACCTTCACTAATCATTAAATTAGTAGATAAGATGAAACTAATATACACCAGACAAAGATACATGGGAGAAAAAGCTTACGAATGAGAAATAAAATGCAGCACGATTAAAACCCGCTTTAACTTGCAAAAACGCTTTGCGCATGTGCAAACCCGAATTACGCAGAAGTAACGTGACTAACTCGCTTTGAGAGGGAAAACCTCACCCATGCACAAGAAAGACCAAAACGCGGTCTTGAGGTACCACATGCCCGGCATATGCTTGCTTGATTTAAAAGAAAGCTGCTGCTATTAACGCTTTTGCCCAAGAGTAATAATAATTACATGGGATAGAGTAGAAGTGGGTGGTGAACAGTGAGAATTACATGTTTAAGAAAATAACATCTGTTTATGATTCTTTTATTAATAGTGTGCATTTGGGCCTGTTAATCCATGACTGAAAAAGAAAATGGCGAAAGCAGCGCATGCTCAATGAGTCCATGAAATGACCCGGTGACCGAGAGAGAGCTGAATGACTGCCAAGATCCAAGGACAGAAATGATGGGAAAAGAAGAAGATGTATCGCTCATCTATGAAGCCTGTATTAAATAAATTACAACATTTGCAACAAAATATGCATGTGAAAACAAAATATATGAATGAGTCGAAGGGGCAGGGTTAGCAAACAATAGGTTTTACTAATAAAATTGAATACGTCAGCCTGGTATGATGAAGACTCCCCTAACCCCGTCCAATCATATTCCGTAGTTTAGTAAATTTGCAACACTTGAGGGTGGGACATGAAGAAATAAAGACTATAACTAGAGTGACTTGAGTTAAGTAGATTTATGCTGATGATGCTGATGGAGAGATGATTCGATGGAGCTGTGAGAGAACTACTGCTGCTGGGAGCTGAGACAGAGAGAGAGAGAGAGACACGAGAGCAGACTTGGAAGATCCAGACTACTGCCTGATTAGATTGGAAGATTGCGGAAGAATATCGAGGAGGGAGAGAGTGTAAGAGAGGGAATCGCCCTGGTGCATTGGGTTTGTAGAGAAGTCTAGTAAGTATCAGACCTGTCCTGAACCTATCCTATAATCTTTGTCTCCTGATCCTAAGTCAGGGGACCCCCACCAGTCCTTTGGCCAGAGGGGTGGTTTTCCAGTTATCTTCATTAGGTAAATGTCATTCTATCCAAAATTTGCATATTTCTTTGCAAATGTATTATAAATGTGCCTTTTGTCTCTACATCTATCCACTCTTATGCGTTTGATTTTGTTGAATGAGCTTGTGTAATTGAATGTATTGTGCTATATGATTGTTCTCTCTCCCACTTAAAGAAAGATGGAGTTTGCACTGTGTATCTATGATTGATGAGCGTTCAACTTAATGACTGAAATTTTAGATAAACTTATTATTATTATTTTTACTCACAGTCTGTGGTTATTTCACTAAGGATTTTAGTTAAGAAGTTGTTAATATCACCATCAACTAACTCAACTAATGGTCTATCGACCAGAGGAAGAGTGTTGATTTGTGAAAAGATTAGTTAGACATGATACTGTAATTGATTTTTTGGTTACAGGGAAATAACTAATCCGAACTTAAGTGAATTATAAAACTTGACCCCCAGCGGATTGGCCAGGGAATGCAAATGAACATATTTGGATAAATGTATATGGGCCCATTGAAAAATTCAGTTCTTTGCGTAAAATATCCAACCCTGGCCTCTTCGCGCTTGATCAGTTTTTCTGGTAGCAGAGTTATGGTTATTATTGATTGGTTTGGTGATTATTGATTATTGACTATATGTTCTTAACATGAAAAGTTAGTGTCTGTTCTATGTTGTCTGGAAGTACAGGTACAGAGATACCTGGGAATCCCGGGAATGGAATTTTGAAGAGTGCGGTAAGGAAATCACACTGCAGAAGGTTACTCGTCTGTTGTCATAATACCTAAAAGCTACGGAGGGCTGTAGGTGTTATATTAGGGACTATATCGTATAAAAGCCGATAGTGAGTGATAGTGAAGGGTCCACCTGTGAAACTTTGGCCTTACCCGAAGGAGGAGTATCCCTAGAGGAGTAATAGGTCCTCCCCGAGCTTAAGTGAAGGGTAAACAGTGGTCTTTACTCACAGTGTAAGGAAGTACTTTCTCTTTGAA
The DNA here is from genome assembly GCA_963921515.1 of Calotriton arnoldi. NCBI lineage: Eukaryota > Metazoa > Chordata > Amphibia > Caudata > Salamandridae > Calotriton > Calotriton arnoldi. The sequence goes on from CAWUFW010001376.1 coordinate 567,878, forward strand.
GCAAGTGAGTAAACTATCTTTGAATTAGCGGAGCAGACAGAGTAGCGCTGTTTTTACGTTGTTACTAACAGAAAATGTATTAAGAAAGTTTCGAAAATACATTGTCGTATTACCTTGTGAAGGGAAGGTCAGTAGCAGTAGTCATACTGAAGTCACAGAGAGCCGCGCTGGTATTGGTTGAGACAGCGGGCGTGTAACAAGTGCTGATTGTAAAGGGAGGGTCAGTAGCAGGAGTCATACTGACGTCACAGAGAGCCGCGCTGGTATTGATTGAGACAGCCGGCGTGTAACCAGTGCCGATTGCAAAGGGAGGGTCAGTAGTAGGAGTAATACTGACGTCAAAAAAAGCAGCGCTGGAATTGGTCAGACAAGTGGGTGTGTGGAGAGCTCTGATTGGTTGGCAGACAAGAGCAGCGCAGGTATTGGTTGTGGAAGAAAATACGTAGTGAGCTCCTATTGGACTGTTGGTGTGAGTTGCGCTGGTATAGGACAAGTGTGGGAAAAGGATACGTAAGGATATGGAAGAGTTTCTAAATTTTGATTACTGAAACAAATAGTTACAGGGATTGGAAGAATGAAGCTGATTAATAAAATCAAAAATTTCTTTAAAAAGGATAAGCGTGTGCTAACCAGAGAAGGGATTCTTATGCCACCTCCTAATACGCCTGCTTCCTTTTGATGTTGGAACGAGGATATCATACTTGTGTTTGGTTGGAAAATTGGGTGGAGTATACGAAAGGCGATGGTGTCTTAGGTTTTCCTGAAAATGGTACATTTAATGTAAGGATTCTTCAGAATTTGAGAAATCTAATGAATTCATTAGAACCTAGCCCTAGGTTAACGCAGTATGAAGCTTTGGAGGAATGGGAAGTTGAGGCATTTGAACGAGAGAAATACAGAGGAGATAGAAGAATAAATAGAGGATTTTTTCCAAGATATCCGTTTGATACTCGAGGAGATGAGATGAAAAGATGGAGAAGAGCTGTAGTAACGGAAGGGTTGTATCCAGTATTGATGGCTGAGGATCAAGTAGGGAGTAAATGTAAAGAAAAATTGAAACACGCAGGTATGGCAGAAACAGAATGTGATGAAACTGATGATGAGTTATTAGAGGACATTTTACTTAAAAGACCTCCGCCTTATCAAGAAAATGCTGGAGAGGCACCTCCAAGTGCACCAATGATGGGAACTCCATTAGTTCCACAGGTTTTATATGATCCAACAGTTACCCGAGTGTTACAGGAAAAGGAAAGGGATGCATTGAATAGAACAAAAGAAGAGATAATTCAGAAAATAAATCAGTTAGGTTTAAATGCTGAAGCCTTGACAGTACCAGTAACCATAGGTCCGGTTATTCCATTATATGGGGATAAACGAGACACCCCGAGATTACAAACAGTGACAGTCCCACAAAATAATGTTAGAAAAGAGGTAGTAATGTCAGAAGATCTAACCAGTGAGAGTGATTCAAATATATTGTTACTAGATCTCCCTAATATTGAAACAGTGACTGAAACACCGAAAAGAGGTTCACCAGTAAATAAAAGGAGAAAGGAACTGATTGTCACTCCAGTAGCAGGAAATTCTAAAGGATTTTCGCCAGAAGACCTAGAGGAGTGGGCGAAAGGATTAGACAAGAAGAAACCCCAAACATCAAGTATAGATGTGGCCAAGTTGAAAGTGGATTTGGAAGAAATGATCATTGGCACAATAAGCCCAGATAGATTAGGTACATACAGAGACGATGAATTGTTGTTTTTGTGTAAAAGTATAACATGGAGAGCAAAGAATCTGCATGAGAAAATAGTAGAAGTTGCTTCAGAATTTGGAAGGGATGTAGAAAAATCAAAATTATTGCAGAAACCATATAGGGCAGAATTTACTGAAAAGGATTTAGAAAGTTTGAATGCGTCAGGAAGGAGATTACAGATCAAAGAATTAATGAATATTTTGAAGAAATGGGGAGATGCAGACAGATGGAGAGGTAGATGGACAAAGAAAAGGGATGAGGCAGCTACAAAGGAAGCATCCACATTCCCATTAAGAGACACAGAACAGGTTGAAAGAGTGTGTCCAATGAGAGAAGTTCCTGGTGGTGGATATGTTCATGTTCCTTGGTCTAGACAGGATATTTTGTCTTTTACGAATGATTTTCCCAGATTAAGGGAGAAACCAGTTGAATGGTACAAGCAGGTAGAGAGGTTTGTGAAAGTTTCAAAGGTATTATTAAAGGATTTGGATGGTCTGTTTGATATAGTGGTACCAACTGATTTGTGGACAGAATGTAAGATTACAGTTAATTCGCCAACTGAAGAATACCCAAGAGATGCAAAGACAGGTGCACCTTCAGAAGATGTGATGAAAAAGTATCAGCAAGTGATTACTTTCTTGAAAGGGAAAATTCCTCCAAAGGAAACAGATTGGGTTAAAATAGATAGAACAACTCAAGAAACAAAGGAGTCAGTGCATGCATATTCCGAAAGGTTGTTGCAGGTATTTAAACAGTACAGTGGATTTGAAAATATTGGTGATAAGGATATGGGACATTTTGTGTACAGGTTTGTGTATGGATTCAGATCAGATATTAGTCAGATGATTCAGCAGTATATGCTTTGCTGGCAAAGTAATCCCATTGATGACATCTTGAAGTATGCAAAGTATTGTAGTGACAATATTGACGCAAAACACAAGAAATTGAAAGAAAAGATGATGTGGGCACAAGTGAAGTTAGCAGAACATCAAGAGGCAAGTACTGGTTCTCAAAATGATAATCAGTCGAATGACCAGAATCAGAATAGTCAAGGATCGAATGGAAATAAAGGAAAAGGGCGAATGAGTAGAGAAGAAGCGAAAAAGAAGTATCCTTGTCATGCGTGCGGAAAGCATGGACATTGGAAGAATGAGTGTAGAAACGTTCAACAGAATAATGGGGTAAATCAAAATTTTAATCCACAGATGCAGAATGAGGTGGTTGTGAACCAGCAGCAACAGCAACAGGTAGTTACTCCACAGTTACAGCTGCCACAAGCCCCTATGCCCAACTGTATGAACGCTCAAGTGCAGAGATACAGTGTGAACACCGGATTTCGTGGAGAGAGTGGCAAGCGTGGTAAACGGTTCAACAATATTGGATGCAAAGTAATGAGAGTGATTCGGATGCTTCCCAATGACGGTGCCTGAGGGGGGAGGAAGAATGCGTGCTTGGCGCATCTTTGGCGGTAGATCAGTCAGGTCCATTTGTTGATGGAAAAGTGGAAGGTAATGACATCACTTTCCTAGTGGATACTGGTGCTACCCGTTCTACTGTGAGAGCAGCAGAAATTCCAAACCTACCCCTCTCGGGAGAAACTATCCAAGTTGTAGGAGTCTCAAATAAGCAAATAAAAACCCCGCTTACTAAACCAATAGAAGTGAATATCGGAAATTTCAAAGATATGCATCGGTTTGTGGTGTGTGATTCAAGCCCAGTTAACTTGTTAGGGAGGGGTTTGTTGTGTAAAATGAACTGTACCATCTATTGTACACCTGATGGTATTGCTTTCCAAACACCTGATGAAGATATCGCTTTCAAAATGATGCTAGCAAAACAAGGAACAGAAGTGGATGAGATGTTTTCGCTTCTGACTGAAAGCAGTCTGCCTGATGAGCTGAGAGATACATTGAGATCAGATGTGTGGGATTTTTCAGGAAAGGAAATTGGTCTGATGGCAAATGTAGACCCAATTAAAATAATGGTGAAAGAAGGTGCGATTTATCCAAACACACGACAGTACAAAATGAGTCCAGAAGTAAAAGCAGGAGTTGCTCCAGTAATTGATCAAATGATTGAACAAGGTATTTTGAAAGAAATAATGGGCAGTCCTTGTAATTCGCCAATCATGGGCCTTAAAAAGCCTAGTGGCAAATATAGGATAGTGCAAGATTTAAGGAAAATCAATAAGATAGTAGTACCCTGTTGTCCAGTAGTACCAAATCCAGCAGTAATTCTTTACCAGATACCTTGGGATGCACATTGGTATACAGTAATTGATATGTGCCAAGCATTCTTTTCAATTCCTTTGCATATAGATAGCCAATATCTCTTTGCATTTCGGTTCGAGGACCGTGTTCTGGCATGGTGCTGAGTTCCTCAAGGGTACACAGAGAGTCCCTCGATTTTCAATCAAATCTTGAAAAAGTATTTGGAAACATTGGTTATGCCAAGAAATTCAGTTTTGGTTCAGTACATTGATGACCTATTGGTGGCATCAAAGAGAAGAGAGGCCTGTGTCATAGACACAATTGATTTACTGAACCATTTGGCAGAAAGTGGACACAAAGTGTCGCCAGAAAAATTACAGTTTTGCCAACAAGAAGTCCAATATTTGGGACACAAGATAGAAAAGGGAGTTAGAAAAGTGACACCAGAGAGAATAAAAGTGATTCGACAGGTGAATCTGCCCAAAACTAAGAAAGAAGTACGAATGTTTTTGGGAGTGGTTGGATACTGTCGTCAGTGGATCAGTGGATTTTCATTGCTTGCAAAACCACTAATAAAATTGACACAAAAGGATGTGATAGATCCGATTGAATGGGATGATGAAAGTGAGGATGCATTCATAAAACTGAAGGATTGTTTGTGTCAAGCACCAGCATTAGGAATACCTGATTATACGAAAGAATTTGCTTTGTTCTGCTGTGAGAGGGAAGGATGTGTACTTTCAGTATTAACCCAAAGACATGGATTGATGCGACGACCAGTTTCATATTTTTCTGCCACTCTGGATTCTGTGGCCGCAGCAATGCGTGGCTGCTTAAAAGCAGTAGCTGCTACTTGTGTGAGTCTGGAGCAGAGTGAGTCTATTGTAATGGGACATCCCTTGAAGGTATATGTGCCACATTCTGTCGAGATCCTTTTAACAAGGACTCGAACTCAGCACTTGACCCCTAGTCGGCTGACTAAGTATGAAAGAGTGATCCTAGGTGCTGAAAATGTAAGTGTGATAAGATGCACCACAGTGAATTCAGCAACCTTGTTGCCGGACCCATTCTGTGAAGAAGTAAAAGAAGAAGTTGATCATGATTGTTTGGATCTAACAGAAATGTGTACAAAGTCCAGGCCGGACATCTTTGATGTCCCATTGGGAGAATCAGATTTTGTATTGTTTGTTGATGGGTCATGCTTGCGAAAACAAGATGGAGAACTGAGTGCTGCCTATGCTGTATGTACTATATCTGCTATTGTAGAAGCATCCTGTCTAAAAGGAGTCAAGTCTGCACAAATAGCTGAATTGGTAGCTTTAACAAAAGCCTGCAAAATTGGGAAAAAATTGAGAGTAACCATATTCACGGATAGTCAATGTGGTTTTGGGGTTGTGCATGATTTTGGCCAATTATGGATGCAAAGGGGATTTCTGACTTCTTCAGGTTCTCCTATCAGAAACAGTAAACATGTCAAAGAACTGTTGGAAGCATTACAATTGCCAAAGGAAATCACAGTGGTCAAGTGTGCTGCACATAAGTCAGGAAATGATTATGTGACACAAGGCAACAAATATGCTGACCAAGTTGCACAATTTTGTGCTCGAAATACAATGTCTTTGAACAAAGGGTTGGAAAAAGAAACTACCAATTGCCAACTAATGTTTTTTTCTGCTTTTGAAACATGGGATGAAGTTAGACAGTTACAGGATGAGGCAGATGTAAAAGAAAAAGAATTCTGGATCAACACAGGTTGCACAAGAAGAGCCGATGATGAAGTATGGGTGTGTCCAGATGGAAGACCGATAATGCCAGATAGTTTGTTATCACAAATGGCAAGAGTATATCATGGAGCTTCACACATTGGGAGGGATGCCATGATTAGACACTTCAGGCAGACATGGTATAATCCCAAGTTTAGGTTCATTGCAGAGAGTCTCTGCCAGCGCTGTTTGACATGTCAACAGCAGAACCCAGGTAGAAAAACGTTTGTCAGTTGGGGAAAAATTGGAAAGGCAGAGGGACCATTTACAAGACTGCAGCTTGACTTCATAGAGTTGCCGCCGTGCAACGGTTTGAAGTACGTCCTTGTTATTGTGTGTCTGTTTTCTCGATGGGTGGAAGCCTATCAAACGAGAAGGAATGACAGCCTCACAGTTGCCAAATTACTGTTGAGGGAGCTCATTCCAAGATTTGGGTTTCCAGTCACTTTGGAATCAGATAGAGGACCTCATTTTAACAATGAGATAATTCGATTAATTTGTACAGCTTTCAAAATTGAGCAGAAACTACATTGTGCCTATCGACCAGAAGCATCTGGAGTGGTTGAGCAGCTAAATGGTACATTAAAATCTAGGTTAGGAAAGGTGTGTGCATCCACTTCACTGAAATGGCCTGATGCTTTGCCCCTTGTCTTGATGAGTCTTAGAAGCATCCCTGACAGAAGAACAGGATTGAGTCCTCATGAAATACTCATGGGAAGAGCAATGAGACAAGCATTTGTACCTGGAAACAAACTGATGACTATAACTGATGATCTAGTGTTGGACTATTGTAAAGGACTAGCTGATCTGGTACGTTCTGTGTCTCACCAGGTTGGAGAAGATGCAACCGCAACACAGCCGAATCAAGCTCATGATTTGAATCCAGGAGACTGGGTTGTGATAAAGAAGCACACGAGAAAATCGTGCTTAGAACCCAGGTGGAAAGGACCTCATCAAATTATATTGGTCACAATGACAGCAGTGAAATGTGCTGGCTTCCCAAACTGGATCCATGCCAGTCATACCAAAAGAGTCCCAAGTCCTCCTGAACGACAAGAGCAGCAACTGGTAGAACAAAGAAAAGAACCAGAAGCTGAAAGTTGTGAAGTCAAAGAAATCAGAGAAACAGACTCTGAAGAACGTATCGATGATGAACAACCAAGTACAAGTTAAGTAGGGTGGGCACTAGATACTGGGTCTCAGGAGACTGCTGTAGAGGCCGAGGAAGAGCAAGAGATTGAAAGACCAGAACAAATTAAAACAGAAAATCCAGATCAAGCTCAATCAGAAGAAGAAGAAAATGAGAGACTGACAGGTTCAGATCAAATTCAGTCAACAGAAGAATCTGCTGTAGAAAACTCAGATCAAGCTCAATCAGAATTAGAAAAAGAAGAACTAAAAGATCAAGAAGAAATTCAATCGACAGAAAGACAAAAATTAGAAAGCCCAGAAGAAGCTCAACTCAAAGAAAAGGAAAATAAAAGAACGTTAGAAATTGGCGAAGAAGGTGAAAAGGCAGTGCAGACAAAGAGAATCAGAAAGGGTGATCACTGGCCAAGTGGAGTAAAAGGACTGAGATATGTTCTGAGAAGAAAAACAGGGAAAGAATTAGAACAAGTAAACGAAATATCAAGTCAAACTGAAGAAGAACATCCAAGAAGAAAATCTTTACGAAAATCAACAAGAGTGAGAGCTCCAAATTGAAAATATAAGGCTCCTGAATGGACATATATCATCCTCGAGGACTTTGAGAATCTTGATCTAAATGAAGGACAAGAAAATGTCACTAATGAAAGAAGTGACGAAAGCAAATTGAGACCACCTTAAGAGAAAAGACTGTGACACAGAAGGTGGAAATTTTACAAACAAGTAAAGAAGAGAATAAAAGAACCAGATGAAGAAAAGAAATTAAAGACAAAGGGGAAAACATAAGACGAAAAGCTGTTGAAGTGTGGGATCACACAAAGATTTTATATTTATATTTATAGTTTAATTTTTTAGAAAATTTTAGAATTTAGAGGAAAATAATTTAGAGATAGGTCAATTTAAACACTAAAAATGGCAGAAACGAAAGTGACTGAACATCTCAAATCTAGTTTAAAACGAAGATGTGCTAAATGTTGTTTGTGCAGTGTTTTGATACTAATGTTAATGTGGTTCTTACTAACTGTTGTGATACCTATTTTGATGGCAAATAACGACAGAAATAATACTAATACAAGTGATCAAGTGAATGCAGGTACTAAAAGAACAACTACCAGTAATTTAGAGAAAATAGATGAGACCATGTATCAACATGGCAGATTAAATAGTGATTAGTCATTAAATGTGTTTACTAAACTTCTATATGAATACATAGATACAATGGATGTGAGTGATTGTTATGTTTGCATGAAATTTCCTTTGTCTGTCTCAGAGGGAGTAACCTATCACCATCTTCCTTTAACATATGGTGTGCCATGTAGTGTTGTGTCCAGTCTGTTCTATAAAGCAGTCAAATTGCAGTATTATTATTCTAACATGGATTTAGTATTCCCAGAGATTCCTATTAGGAGAAACCTAAACCCAGTACTTAGTGCTAAAGAGGCAGAATTCATGGGTGAGTTCTTTTTAACAACAAACCCAATAGACATAACATATGCTCATAAGAACAATCTAACATGTATTTTACGTGACGAAGAAAAAGATTTTCTAAATTTAGTAGAGGAAAGAAGGCAGGATTTCCAAAAGAAGGCTGTTGAACAGAAGTCAAATGTACCTCCATGGGCTAATAAGGAAGGGGACAATAAGAAAGGCGAGACTCACCTGCAATGTCCCTAGATTTGTCAAAAATGGGGAAATTCTGTCTGCATAGACTAAAAACGGACTATAACAACATTTTCATTGGTTCTAGTGAATGTGAGCACACCTTCCTAATCATGGGGTGATGGGGACTAAAAGGGGGAACTGATCCTGTCTTTCCTGGAATATATTATGTGTGTGGTAAGAATGCCTATTATAGGTTGCCCACACAATGGTATAGTAGTTGTTATATTGGGATAGTATTTCCAAAAGTGTACCACATTACTAAAAACAATGAAATGAATGTAATAAGTAAAGGACTAAAGCGGAGAAAAAGAACAAGTTTTTCAGAAATAGTAGGTGATATATTTGGTGCACTGATACCGTCAGTTGGAGTCATACTGAATTCACATAAGATACGTAAATTGTCAACAGTAGTTGATCGTCTATCGACAGATACTGCTGGGGGATTCTTAATGATTAATACCGAAATGGTTGCAATCAGATCTATGGTTTTGCAAAATCGACTTGCTCTTGATATATTATTGGCAAAAGAGGGTGGAGTTTGTGGCATGTTGAAAGTCCAACATTGCTGTACATATATCCCAGACAAAAGTAAAGGTATTGAGGGATATATTAAGAATATTACAAAGATTCATGACGATTTGACCCAACTGGAGGTTGACGGTGTTTGGGAATGATTTAGTAAAAGTATTTCCACTATAGGTAGTTGGTTTTCCACTTTAGGGAGTAGTCTATTAGGGAAAATCCTAATACCAGTAATTTCCTTAACAATAGTAGCTCTGATGATGATAATGACATATAGATGTTGCAACAATAAAACAAAAGCAAGAATGGTAGCCGAAATAAAGAATAAAAGAATGGGAAGAAAGAGAAACAGAGAAGAAATTGAATTAGAAGAAATGAAAGGAAGTTTAGATGATAAAATGAAAGGAGTAGGAATGAAAAGGAAAATTGAAGAGTTAGAAGAAAGAAAGGAAGATACCAAAAATTAAATGAATAAAGTTGGCACTTGGTAATGATGGGTAATTTTATGATGGCTCAAAAATGCCATCAGAGGGGGGATTGATGGAGCAAGGATTCGAGAAAATGAAACTTGCTCGAATGAATCCTCTATTAACCTTCACTAATCATTAAATTTGGAGATAAGATGAAACTAATATACACCAGACACAGATACACGGGAGAAAAAGCTTATGCATGCTTGAATTAATGAGAAATAAAATGCAGCACGATTAAAACCCGCTTTAACTTGCAAAAACGCTTTGCGCATGTGCAAACCAGAATTACGCAGAAGTAACATGACTAACTCACTTTGAGAGGGAAAACCTCATGCATGCGCAAGAAAGACCAAAACGCGGTCTTGAGGTACCGCATGCCCGGCATATGCTTGCTTGATTTAAAAGAAAGCTGCTGCTATTAACGCTTTTGCCCAAGAGTAATAATAATTACATGGGATAGAGTAGAAGTGGGTGGTGAACAGTGAGAATTACATGTTTAAGAAAATAACATCTGTTTATGATTCTTTTATTAATAGTGTGCATTTGGGCCTTTTACTCTATGACTGAAAAAGAAAATGGCGAAAGCAGCGCATGCTCAATGAGTCCATGAAATGACCCGGTGACCGAGAGAGAGATGAATGACTGCCAAGATCCAAGGACAGAAAGGATGGGAAAAGAAGAAAATGTATCGCTCATCTATGAAGCCTGTATTAAATAAATTACGGCATTTGCAACAAAATATGCATGTGAAAACAAAATATATGAATGAGTCGAAGGGGCAGGGTTAGCAAACAATAGGTTTTACTAATAAAAATGAATACGTCAGCCTGGTATGATGAAGACTCCCCTAACCCCGTCCAATCATATTCCGTAGTTTAGTAAATTTGCAACACTTGAGGGTGGGACATGAAGAAATAAAGACTATAACTAGAGTGACTTGAGTTAAGTAGATTTATGCTGATGATGCTGATGGAGAGATGATTCGATGGAGCTGTGAGAGAACTACTGCTGCTGGGAGCTGAGACAGAGAGAGAGAGAGACACGAGAGCAGACTTTGAAGATCCAGACTACTGCCTGATTAGATTGGAAGATTGGGGAAGAATATCGAGGAGGGAGAGAGTGTAAGAGAGGGAATCGCCCTGGTGCGTCGGGTTTGTAGAGAAGTCTAGTAAGTATCAGACCTGTCCTGATCCTATCCTATAATCTTTGTCTCCTGATCCTAAGTCAGGGGACCCCCACCAGTCCTTTGGCCAGAGGGGTGGTTTTCCAGTTATCTTCATTAGGTAAATGTCATTCTATCCAAAATTTGCATATTTCTTTGCAAATGTATTATAAATGTGCCTTTTGTCTCTACATCTATCCACTCTTATGCGTTTGATTTTGTTGAATGAGCTTGTGTAATTGAATGTATTGTGCTATATGATTGTTCTCTCTCCCACTTAAAGAAAGATGGAGTTTGCACTGTGTATCTATGATTGATGAGCGTTCAACTTAATGACTGAAATTTTAGATAAACTTATTATTATTATTATTATTCACAGTCTGTGGTTATTTCACTAAGGATTTTAGTTAAGAAGTTGTTAATATCACCATCAACTAACTCAACTAATGGTCCATCGACCAGAGGAAGAGTGTTGATTCGTGAAAAGATTAGTTAGACATGATACTGTAATTGATTTTTTGGTTACAGGGAAATAACTAATCCGAACTTAAGTGAATTATAAAACTTGACCCCCAGCGGATTGGCCAGGGAATGCAAATGAACATATTTGGATAAATGTATATGGGCCCATTGAAAAATTCAGTTCTTTGCGTAAAATATCCAACCCTGGCCTCTTCGCGCTGGATCACTGTCACTGCCCCAATGGCACTGCTCACCCTGACAGTGCATACTCCAAAGATGTACAATGACACTTCAGTACTGAAGGCCAAATCATTGACCACTGATATAAAAGATGAATGCCATAGAAGAAGACATAGATGAAGACATAGAAGGTGGTGAAACTGACCACTGACATTGTAGACCCTGGAAAGGCATACCTTCATATTCCACACTGATATTGCAAACACTGCTCAGCCTGCCGCTGCACACACTGATACTGTTCACATTAACACTGCACAGACCAACATTGCCTGCTGACACTGCAGTACTGCAGGCCCTGACACTTCCCAGTGGCACTTCATATGCTGACCCCACCCACTGGTACTATAAGCCACGAACGCATAGCCCCTGGTCTACCCACCAGCAGCACAAACACAGCTTGTTGATTCTGAAGACCATGGCCATTGCCACTGCCACCCTGATACCGAATACCCTGACACTGCAAACCCTGGTATTGCACATCTCTACATTGTACCCAGATAGAGCATATCCTGACACTGCATATAATAACACTGCATAATCTGATAGTTCAATCGTGTACATCTCATTCTAACGATCCAGGCCCTGATACTGCCCACACTGACACTTCACAGGATGTGCTCCTGATGTAGAGTTTTTTCAGAACACCCAATTCTCCACTGTCATGTTTCTCCTACTTTGCGGGTATGTATGCTCCTTTAGAGCATCTGTTTGTGCACTGAAGACACAGAAGAATGACAGGAATGCAAATGTTTTGTTTGGCCTGCTTGCCATTAATTGTTTGTTTTACTAAACAACTTCCAAAGAAGAAGTTAGTTCAAGGCCAATACGACAAAAATGGCCCAGATGTGCAGGCAACTTTCTGCCAGCGCATCAGGGTGACTGATTGTTTTTTCCAGAGGGAAAATGAGAGAGAGTCGTGCTGCCTTAAATAGGGAGGCGCTATCACCGCTGTGACATGGAGCACTGTAGCTAAAGGCTTGCCAGTTCCAATGTTTCCAATGGCAGAGCTAGTAGAGCCTCTTGTCTTAGAAGCTCATAATTTCCTTCCACTCTAAAAGAAGCAGGAAACCAAAAGTTTTGATGTGGCTAGAGCTCTGCTGGTTTATGACAGAGTTGCCACTCTGCCGCACTTTAAATGAGTGCCTTTGTTCCCCCTTAGAGTGCCACATAAATGGGGTACATCTTAAACTGATTTGTGCCATGAATGTGCTGCCCTGCTCCTCATTATGTATTCTCTGAATGATATGGCATGTTTTCCTGTTAAGAAGAAGTGGGCCTCGTTGATTCTCCTCCTGCTCCTCAGCTAAGTACTTCCCTTGTCTGGAGATGGGGACCCACAACTTTTGTACCTCCTTTCATCAAAACAGACTACTGTTGTTGTTCCAGGCCATGACACATGGTTAATGGTTGGCGACAGCTGGTTACAGTGTAGTCATTTTTCCTAGACCCCTGGCATGGAGGCTACATTTTGGTCCTCCTTTATAAATCAGTGCAATCAGTTATGGGCTGAAACCCTCCTCATGTGTGTGATGTAATCGGTTAGGTTGACTGTAAATATATGAATAATGATGTATCCATTCCTGGAGGTCCGTGTGTGTATGTGTGTGCGCGGGAGTGCACACATGCATACATGCATAAGTATGTGTCTGTATGTAGCCGAAAGACAGTTGTGGACCTTGCTGGTAGCTGTGTTCCTCTGTTGCTGTCCTTCTCTTGCCACTGTATGTGCAGGCCAATACAACTCAGATTGTTGTGTTTCTGGGCTGCACCTGCCAATGCTGCAATGGAGCAAAGATGGCCTACTTCTCAATATGAGCAAAGTCCAGCAGTTCGTTATGTTGCCTGCAAGAAGTTGACAATTATGAAAGAGTAGATGAATAGCATGTCTACTTGTCCATTCCTAAGATAGAAATATGCTCTTTGCTCAGCCTCTTTATATGTGTTCTTCTCAGAAATATGAATTGCAGCCCAGCAATGCCCTCTGACATGTTGAGGCCCACCCGGAGTGAAAGGACATTTACTTTGATTATTGTGGCATGTCTCCCCTCACCATGGAACTGAGACTCTACACATATTATGGGACACATATTCACAACGGGACGAGACATCTCACACAGAATGATGCATTTGAATTTGTTTTCCTCCGTATGTTCTCTAGCTCAGTGACGCAACTTTGAGATATAACCTGGCTCTTGAGATCTGACTTTCAGTCCACTTTCACTTCAGTGATTCTTTGCGCAATAGGATAGAGGAAAGATTGGAAAGCCATTTTGTTGCTATCCTTTGGGACTAGGAATAGACATTGGGACTGAAAGCCTTCAGCGTGAACAACTGTCTGTGGGAGGAGCCCGTGCCAAGGTCTGTTCGATACTGCCTCTGCTACTGACACACCCACTGAAGATGAATCATACCAAAACAGAGATTGCTTCTCTGTCCTCTTTTGACCATCTCCCCTGCATGAGATTATCCCCTCTGTCATGCTCAGTGTTGCCACCATAGAGGCAAGAGCTCAGGAACTTCTAAGGTGACATGCAGTCTTTAAGTGGGCTGCCTGAGATACTTTTCCCCTTTCTGCCTTATCTTTGTTCTTATGACGTCCTGATCTCTGTGACATTCCTTTGAGATTCTACTGCTGAGAACCACCTGAGCAAATGAAACTGGATGGTCACATAAACCCAGGCGCGGTCGGTGGTAGGAGTGCCGGTCGGGCGGTGACGTGGGGCGGGGAGGGGCAGGGTGGGGGTAGTAAACTACGGATTAAGGCCTAATACAGGTAAGTAAACATTTAAATAAATAAAACGAATTTCGTTGTGAGCGTTGCATCGCCAAATGCGATGCAGTGCGCGCAACGAAATTCGTTTTATTTATTTAAATGTTTACTTACCTGTATTAGGCCTTAATCCGTAGTTTACTACCCCCACCCTGCCCCTCCCACCCCACGTCACCGCCCGACCGGCACTCCTACCACCGACCGCGCCTGCATAAACCTCAGGAGTACTCTGAAACTGACAACTCTGCTCAACCTCCGGGCATGAATCCCTTGATGTGCCTGTTAACCTTCCTTGAAGCTGGGACCTTCTTGATCAATTTGCTGCCCTGTTACAACTAGCCCCATCTGACTCTCCCCTATTGCCTTCTTGTGTCCTGGACATAATTTAAGCAGCTTTTGGCATCTTGCGGCGGCTTTAGGGCAATTTCTTTTGATTCTTACTGAATTTTGCATAAAGGTAGAATTTTATCGACTGTTCACCTTTTTTATCGCAGACAAAGTGCCTGTATTTCAACTTACCATACTTTGTATCTTTGGATTGGATGACCAGGCCCTCTAGAGCAATCTTGAGCAGTGAGGATTTGAGTCTCAAATTCATATTCAAAAGTTTAGATTAAGCCACGTTTTTGTTTCTCTTTCCAACAATAAACCATTGTTTTTTCAAGGTGACCATTCCAGGAATGATTTTCTCTTGAGGGATTACAAATCTTTAGTCAGACCCAAGCATGGTTCTATCTTATGATTTAAATGGGCTGGCACTATGCTCGTTACAGCTTCGATACATTCTGTTGAGAATTCTTACAGACACGTGTGATAACACAATGTATGTGTCTCTTATTAGGGGATAGTATTCTTTGGGGCATATTCTCAAGAACGTGTGATAACCACCGCAAGTTTAGCTTAACGCAACTTTGCATATCGCAGTCTATCGTGGGAAAACAATGCCGTGTTAACGTAGTATTCCCAACCTGGCTGCACCATGCGATAGCCCCACGATAACGCGTCAAATGACCGCGTTAAAATTAACGCGACGCCGCAAAAATGCGAAACACGAATGCGAATAAAGTTGCGATGAGGCCAACCGCGATACAAAAATCAGCGATAACCAGCGACAGGCCTGCAAATCCCACGCGTCATGCGGGAAAATGCACTATAGAAGCTGAACAAGAAAAACACACCATAAACAAAATAAACTGCGTAGCAACATGGATGCACCCGGAACGAGTGCCCAGGTCAACGCGAACCCCACAAGCCCCACAGACCACCAGCAAGGAACCTCAGGGTCGGGGAAGGCCAAGGAGAAGAGGAAGAGGAAGACGGGGTACAGTCCGCATGACAACCAGATCGTCGTCACGGAGGTGACAGAGCACTAACAACAACTGTCCGTCACCTCCACCGTGTCATTGGCAACACAGACGGAAAAATGACATTCC
Source organism: Calotriton arnoldi (assembly GCA_963921515.1). Taxonomy (NCBI): domain Eukaryota; kingdom Metazoa; phylum Chordata; class Amphibia; order Caudata; family Salamandridae; genus Calotriton; species Calotriton arnoldi. The sequence goes on from CAWUFW010001376.1 coordinate 583,471, forward strand.
ATCGGGAATGCAGCCGGAGTGTCGAGGAGGCCAAGATGCGCTGGCATGATGTGAAAAGCCAAACCAAGCAGAAACCCGCTGCCAACAGGAAGGCAGCAACGGCGAATGGAGGTGGGAGTCCTGCGCCACAGGAGTAGCTGGAGCAAATGGCGGCCACAGTCATCAGTGTGGAGATGGTGCAAGGAGTCGGGAGTCCGGACACTGCTCGACATGACCTGACACAACATCAACAGGGTGAGTAACGAACAGGGACTGTGGGGACGGGGGGGATGGGCACAATGGCACACATGCACAACGACGTGTAGCACACCGCACACCCGCAATGACCCTGGGTCATGTCCCTGTTCCCCGTGGCACACTGCAGCACACATACAAACATCAAGTAGGCCCCCGTCCACCATGTGCCCAAAGGGGTCCCACCCCACACATCACCAATTACACAACACACACATGCACCCGTGCAAAACACAGCAAAGATGCGTATGTGAGAGCCACACTGACAATGCAAGTGACACCACATGACGAGCAGCATGGCTGGAGTACAATCACCATGACATTGTGCACACCACGAGACTGAGGTGGCTGAGGGTGGACCACATCCGGAAAGGAGCAGGTCACACTCTGACACATCCACGTGCACAAACAACCACTGACGTCAACAACACATCTGCAGACAAACAATGCACAAGAGTACAAAAACCGTCCAAGAGCACAAATGACCCAAGTCGCCAACATCACAGCACCTTAAAAGCACAAAAGCCAAAGGCACACCGCCTCCAAGGGATAAGGGGCAGCAAAATCAAAGCTGCAGGTGCGACTCTCACACAATGCAGCACACACACATAGCAATGACAGCACATCCACATGGACGACAATGTGGTACACAGTGCAACACTTACACTGCAGAACAGAGGACACAACTGGGTCCGCCTGTGTGTAGAAAATGGCCAATCACATCTGACATAGCAGGAAACTGTGAGATGCAAATGTACGTGTACAACCTCACCTACGTCATGTAGTCCAAATGTCCACTGTCCCGCATCAAATAGTCCGCCCCTCCCAAACAGTCACAATGTACATTGTCATTCAGTCTGTATGTAAACTTGAACAATGCGTCAACATACATGCCAACACAATGTCAACAAGCATCTCCCATTCAGATTGCAGAGGGACAAACAACACCTCCAGCAGAGCAGACCAGACAACTCTACAGTGATGCTGAAGAGGACCTCCACACTTCCGACACCGACGCCCCACAACAGTCCATGGACATATTAGGCAATCGACCTCCAGGAGCAGGGCAGCACCGCTGCATCGAGGATACCCCACCCCCTGCACAGACAACACAGCTGGACGCACCCACCATCCCGGCTGGCTCCCAGCAGCCCACCGAAGCACACATCGCATTCCAAGGCCAGGTGTCAGACTGCCAGAAGGGGGTGGCTGAACATGTGCAGGTGGGGTACTACCTCATGGAAGCCGAACTAGATCCCATGCGTGGGTGTCTAAGTCCCATCAGGGACCATCTACACTCCCCAACGGAGACCCACACTGTGACAGAGACACATGCCTTTGCACATTTCCAGTACTGAACCACACCCAGAGCCACGGGATAATCATCCACACCCCCACGCTGGACTGGCGTACGCCGGCCAAGTTCACTCCTCTTACGTATTGAGTGGGGGATGACAAAGCTACATGTGCAATGTCTCACCCGCTGCCTGCGGTGACATGGCTGCGTACTCTGTACACGGCACAATGTAATGTTGTAGGGCCCGGGGCCCTAATGCATACATCATGAGCACACGGACACACTCAGATAGTTCATTGAACTGGCTACGGGCACGTGCGCTCGACACCTTTATTGGCATGGTCACATGTACAGTGACGCATGTGCTGGATGTGTGTGGGGTGAGTGTAAGCCAAACCTCATGGAGTCGTTGGTGCTGGAAACAACTTGAACAGTGATCACAATTAAAGCGGAAACAGAAAACACCAGCATAACAGAAACAACTGTGAAGCATCATGGTGGTAGCCGGAGAAAGTACAGTGTTCACCCAACATGCAAGCAGAATGGTCCATGATTTGTGGTGCACTGAGTTAGTGGCACCTGAAGAGCTGAGCAGGGTATCAAGCTGATGATGGCACCCACGACTGGTGTGAGCAACTCTGATAGTCTGGCAGTAAGACACTTACGACTCTGGCACCTGTTGTTTGGAGTTGGTCCTGGCGGTGGTGGCGTGTGCATCCTGTGGTGATGTGACGTCCGGGCAGGCCAGGACTCGATTTGATGTGTGAGCCCAGGTGGACCGCAGTTGAGGCCGGAGGCAGCGGCCAGCGCAGGGCCACAGACACATGGCCTTGATGACCCCCAGTCCATTGACCCAGAGGCCATCCAATATGCTATCAGACAGGGGCCATGACTTGAGCTGCACAGAGTCAGTGGCCCCGGATGCACTGCGGCCAGCACAGGCACACCGCCAGGGGACGGTGACTTGCGGTGCGGTGAGATAGGGCCACGCGAGGTGAGCGGGTCCTCGTCGATGTCGAATGTGAATGTAGCGGAGGTTTGCGGGGGACAGTGGAAGGTGTCCTCCAGGGCATGATGCAGAGGGCAGAAGCCGGCCGGAAGCGACAAATGGAGGAGTGGAATGCTACAGCCTCGTTTTTGCCACAAAGTCAGTATCATCGACATGATGATGAAGACAAGCCCCAGTCCATAGACTCAGTCGCCACCAAAGTTCAACCAGAAAGTGTCCATGGATGTCGGGGAACAGACTTAGTGGCACCGGAGCTGAAAGGGGATGCAGTCTGCGATGAGGCCAGTACAATGATATCAAGTTTGCCATAAATGAATCCTGACTGAATTCCCAATGTGTGACCTAGTCGACCGCAGTGTAGGCCGAAGGCAGTAGTCAGCAAGGGACCACAGACAGGTGTAGTTCGAATGCTATGCACAGAGTTGGTGGCACCGCATCGAAAGGAGTACAGTGATATAAACGCAGCCATAAAGTGTGTACTCTGCCATTGCATAATCAAGACTCAGTTCCAAATGTGTGACCTACTTGACCGTAGTGTAGGCCCGAGGCAGCGGTGGAGTACGTCAACGAAAAAGGAGTAAAGCGGGCCTGTATCGCGGAGGCCGTGATGGTCTGAGGAGGCTGCCAAGGTCACGGGCTTCGGGCTTGGAGCTTGCACCGACACGTGGTGGGCCCTCTTTGACACATGCCGGTGTCGGCAGGTGAGCAGTGAGGCCTGGCTGCGCAGGGGCGGGCATGATGGGTTCGGGGACCAGAGGCTTGGGGTGCAGCAGGCGCACAGGATCGCAGGCCACACCGCTCACGGCGACGGCGTCGGCCTCGTGGCGGGGTGGGAGGCGCCACCCTGGCAGACACGTTGGGCATTCCGGAAGAGAACCACGCCCAGAGCTACGTGCTTTTTATTCACACCCCTGTGCTGGCCTGGCGTATGCCGGGCCAGCCCACTCCACACACGCTTACAGGGGGGGACGTCACAAGCTACATTTCCGCGATCTTCCCCACTGGCTGGGGTGACATGGTTGCGTCCACTGTCCACTACACTCCAAACACCAGCAGTGCATGTAGACATGGATATGTCTGTGGTCTGCATACTGCAGTCTGTCCAGCACATCTCCGCCACACTTGGCATTGTGTACATTCTTATTCATGGGTCACTTGCCTCCTTCGCACATGCCTGGTTCCCACCTCTCCCCACATTCCGGTATTGTGTGGTTGAGGTGCCATGCCGTTGATGGCTCATGTACATGGCTAACCAAGGTTGCCACAGTAAGTTGTGCTGTCGTGTCTGGTGGGTGGGTGGGCATGTTGTTTGGCATGTTGTATGTGATTTTGTGACGTGTGCAGTACCAGAGTTGTGAGTTGCATGATTGTGGAGTTGAGGTGTGTGGTGTGTTCATTTGGTACTTGCCAACGAGCAGTGCATTCCCATAGGTGCCATCCTGGAAGCGCTGGTTGATGTTGGACTGTCGGAAGATGAAGGGATCATGCACACTGCCTGGGTAGTTGGCTACGACATTGGCGAAGAGTCCCCTGTGGTCCACTATTGCCTGCACGTTGATGGAATGCGTGTGCTTTCTGTTGCGGTAATTGTGTGCGGTGTCGGCAGAGGGCACAAGTCGGACATGTGTGCAGTCGATTGCCCCCAACACGTGCGGGAATCCAGCTATGGCGTGTAGTCCTTGCTTGGTCTCCAGCTGTTCCTGTGCATTGTGGGGGACGTATAGGTACTGGGGTACCTAGCTGATGATGGCATCCAGGACAGGTGTGAGGAACTTGGATGGGGCTGGCTGTGAGACTCCTCCGACTCTGGCGGTTGTTGTTTGGGAGGTACCAGAGGCCAACAGGTGCAGCACAGCCAGCAGCTTTGTCTGTGGAGGGATGTTGGTTGTCCGCTGTGTTGGTACCGTCAGCCTGTGGGCAATGATGTTCAGGATGCGGAGGATGGTTGTCCTTTTGAGCCTGTAGTGGGCATTGACATTGTCTGGTGTTAGGTCTGTGAGGCTGGTGCATTTCCTGAAGGTCCGCTGTCTTTGTCTGTGCTGCCTCTGTGGTGGTCCGGGGGGGGCGGCGGGGATCCGGGGGGGGTGGCGGTCCTGGGTGTGGTGGCGGTGGGTGTTGTTGCCCTCTCGGGATGCATGGTGAGTGGCTCCATGGCATCTGTTGTTCTTCATGTGTGGCTCTGGGCTGGGGTCCCTTTGATGGTGCAGGTTGTCGTCCGACTTTACACCAGGTCAGAGCAGGTGTTAATTTCCTGCTGCTACCGCGCCTTATCGCCTGTTTTGAGGTCTTATCGCCGATGTGGCTGGTCATTGAGAATGTTGAGGTGTGGTGTTGTCGCGGATTTTTGCTCGGGAACGCCTACTCTGCATCTCATTGGCGATAGTTGCCGGGGTCATCTGTGGCGATGTTTTTTGCGGATGCTTTCGCAAGTTAACTGGTGGTATCGGCTGTTAGCACCAGCTTGTGAATGGGGTGATAAATTTATCGCGACTTTGGCTGCGATAAAGTGCCGATAACTTGGCGATAGCTCCTTGAGAATATGCCCCTTTGTTTTGTACTTTAGACATTTCAGGCATTCTTAATAATATGTCCCTCCTTGTACTTGTAATGACCTCTCCACATCCTGTAAGTTCCCCCTTAACTTCTATACTCATTCCTTTGCTTTTTTGGTCTTTATCTCTTGGACTTTTGACTGATTCAATCAATCAATCAATCAATCAGGGACCTGTGAAGCGCGCTACTCACCCGTGAGGGTCTCAAGGTGCTGGGGGTGGGGGGGAACAGCTCCGGTCAGTCGAAGAGCCAGGTCTTGAGGGTCTTCCTGAAGATGTGCAGAGTGGGTGTGTGTCTGATGTTGATCGGCAGCTCATTCCAGGTCTTTGCTGCGACTTAGGAGAAGGCTCTTCCACCTGTTCTGGCTCTGCGGATGCGTGGGGTTTCCGCGAGGGTGAGGTTGGCGGATCGGAGGTTTCTCTTGGGTACGTGGAAGGCGATTCTCTCATTGAGATATTGGGGTCTGAAGTTGTGGAGGCATTTGTATGCGTGGGTGAGTATCTTGAAAGTTACTCTCTTCTCGACGGGGTGCCAGTGGAGGTCTCGCAGGTGTGGGGTGATGTGTTCGTGTTGGGGGATGCTGAGGACGAGTCTGACTGCAGTGTTCTGTATGGTCTGGAGCTTACGGAGCAGGGATTTGTTGATCCCGGCGTGGAGGGCGTTTCCGTAGTCTAATCTGCTGTTTATGATTTGGGGGGGATCCATTTGAAGGTCTTGCGAAGGATGCGGAGGGTGTTGAAGCAGGTGGAGGTGACGGCGTTGATCTGTCGGGTCATGGAGAGGGAGGAGTCCAGTATGATGCCAAGGTTCTGGGCGTGGTCCATGGGTGTGGGAGGGCTGCCGAGGGCGGTGGGCCACCAGGTGTTGTCCCATGCAGAAGGGGAGGGTCAGACGACGAGGACTTCTGTCTTCTCCAAGTTGAGCTTCAGGCAGCTGCTGCTCATCCAGGTTCCGACGTCCTTCATTCCTTACTGGAAGCTGAGTCTGGGGGTGAGGGGGTCCTTGGTGAGGGAGAGGATGAGTTGGGTGTCGTCGGCATAGAATACTATGCTGAGTCCATGCTGTCTGACCATGGCAGCAAGGAGGGCCATGTAGATGTTGAAGAGTGTGGGGCTGAGCGATGATCCTTGGGGCACTCCGCAGCAGATCTCTGTGGGTTCGGAGAGAAAGGGAGGAAGTCTGATTCTTTGGGTTCTGCCGGTGAGGAAGGAGCGGAGCCAGTCGAAGGCGGTCCCTTGCATCCCTTGCATGTCGGCATCATAGAGTCTGGTGGTGAGAGTGCGGTAGGAAACGGTGTCGAAGGCTGCAGAGAGGTCGAGCAGGATCAGGGCCACGGTGTGTCCTTGGTCAAGGAGCATGGGGATGTCGTCTGTGGTGGCGAGTAGGGCAAGCTCAGTGCTGTGGTTGCTGCGAATCCGGATTGGGAGGAGTCGAGGATGGAGTTCTCTTCTATGAATTTCGTTAGTTGGACGTTGACGATCTTTTCTGTGACTTTGGCCACGAAGGGGAGGAGAGATATGGGTCGGTAATTCTTGAGGTCCGTTGAATCTGCTGAGGGCTTCTTGAGGAGGAGCTTGACTTCTGCATGTTTCCAGTCGTCGGGGAAAGTGCCGGCTTCGAGGGAGGCATTGATGGTGCATCAGAGGTTCTGGGAGGGTGTTGACGTCCGTGGCGTTGCTGGGTGGCTTAGTGAATTTCTGGATGATGTTGAAGAGTTTCTTGGAGTTGCTGGTGTTGACGTGGATTTTGTTATGGATGAAGGTCCTCTTTGTGGATCTAATGAGTTGGTGGTATTCGGTCATGGCGTTCTTGTAAGTGGAGTGGTCTTCCGAAGTTTTGCTGTTTCTCCAGTTCTTCTCGAGACGTCTGCAGGTGCATCTTGCTCCTTGGAGGTCGGTGGAGAACCAGGAGGCCTTCCTGGGTCACTGTCTATCGGGGTTGTGGAGGGGGGCGAGCTCGTCTGTGCAGTTAGTGATCCATCTGTGAAGTTCTTTGGTTGCAGAGTCGGCGTCGGTGGGGGGGCTTCGTGATTGAGGGTGACGTTGAGGTGCTCCTCGGTGATCTTGCTCCAGTTCCTTCGCGGTGGGCGGGGGCCGGTTTGGGTGCGGTGGTTTTTTTGACGTGGAAGTGAACGCAGTAGTGGTCCGTCCAGATGGGTTGCATGGTGTGGCTGAAGTGGATGTTGTTACCTCCTGCGAAGATGGGGTCAAGGGTGTGTCCTGTGTTGTGGGTAAGGGTAGTGACGAGTTGTTTCAGTCCGAGGTTGGCAAGGTTGTCCAGGAGGGTGGCAGAGTTGGGGTCGTTGAGGTTGTCAAGGTGGAAGTTGAGGTCTCCGATGAGTATGTAGTCCATGGAGGCGATGGCGTGGGATGCAATGAGGTCAGCGATGGTAGTGGTGAACACGGTTCAAAGTCCGGGAGGTCTGTAGGCAAGGGCGCCTCGTAAGGTCGTTCTGGGGCTGGTCTGGATCTGGAAATGGAGGTGTTCGGTGGTGGACGGGGAGTCGCTCGTGCTGGTGGTGGTGAGTCGGAGGGAGCTCTTGTGTGCGATGGCAAGTCCTCCTCCTGGGCGGTTGGGGTGGTCCTTCCTCTGGATCTTGCATCCATCGGGAATGGCAGTGGCGATGTCAGGGGCGGAGGTGGGGTTGGTCCATGTTTCTGTGAAGAAGGTGACGTCTGGCGAGAGGGTGTCGAGGAGGTCCCAGATCTCTACTGCATGTCTGTGCAGGGAGCGCACATTGAGGAGGATGCATCTCAGGGCTTCGGGCTGCTGGCATCTGGCGTGGGGACGTCGGCCGTGGCGGTGCAGAGGGTGGTGAAGGTTTGTCGGCAGTGTCGGCAGGAGAACTGGCCGTGGGTGGTGGCCAGCGTTGACAGCTGGCAGTTGTTGTTCCTTCTGGGGTTGAGTGCGAGGAGGGCAGCAGAGTCGTAGCGGTGGGTGGTCAGAGAACCAGGGTCCCTGGCGTTGGTCGCTGACGGGCGCAGACGGGCTTGCCTTTGGCGCACCTTCGGAGCACCAGCGGCGCTGCCACGCAGCAGCCGCCATTAAATAGGGAAGGGGGAGGGAAGCGCAGCTGGGAGGCGGGAGCAGGAACCGGCAAGGGGAGGGGCAGCAGGGGCAGCAGCGGCAGGGAAGCGGACGACGAAAACGGGCATTGAGGACACAGACTAGGGCGCAAACAACAGGCAAAATACAAACAGGCAAAATAAACAAAGGCCCAAAATTACAGGAAAAAGACAGACAAAAGACAGAAAACGGGCACAGACACAAGACAGACAACAGCGGACCAGCAGAAGAGCAAGGCTTTCCCACTGGACCACCAGGGATGAGGCGCAGGCAGGAGCCTGCGGGTGGAGGAGGGCCTCGAACACCTAACTGCACAGGGTAGCGGCAGCGGCACAACAGCGGAGCTGCTGGGGGAGAGAGCAGGTCTCTGACCAGGAGGTCAGAGGTCTTGCTCAGACACCTGAGCGGCAGCCGCCATTAAATAGGGAATGGGGAGGGAAGCGCAGCTGGGAGGCGGGAGTGGGAACCGGCACGGGGGAGGGCTCGCGGGGGCAGTAGCGGCGGGGAAGAGGACGGCAAAAACGGCACGGAGGACACAGACAAAGGCACAAACAATAGGCAAAATACAAACAGGCAAATTAAACAGAGGCACAAAATTACAGGAAAAAGACAGACAAAAGACAGAAAACGGGCACAGACACAAGACAGACAACAACGGACCAGCAGAAGAGCAAGGTTCTCACATTGGACCACCAGGGATGAGGCGCAGGCAGGAGCCTGCGGGTGGAGGAGGGCCTCGAACACCTAACTGCACAGGGCAGCGGCAGCGGCACAACAGCGGAGCTGCTGGGGGAGAGAGCAGGACTCTGACCAGGAGGTCAGAGGTCTTGCTCAGACACCCGAGCGGCGGCCGCCATTAAATAGGGAATGGGGGAGGGAAGCGCAGCTGGGAGGCGGGAGCAGGAACCGGCAGGGGAGAGGGGCAGCGGGGGCAGCAGCGGCGTGGAAGCGGATGGCAAAAACGGGCACGGAGGACACAGACAAGGGCACAAACAACAGGCAAAATACAAACAGGTAAAATAAACAGAGGCACAAAATTACAGGAAAAAGACAGACAAAAGACAGAAAACGGGCACAGACACAAGACAGACAACAGTGGACCAGCAGAAGAGCAAGGCTCTCCCACTGGACCACCAGGGATGAGGCGCAGGCACAAGTGGCTTTATTTGGATTTTCTTTCTTTGCATTGCATTGGGAGATAGTTTTCAGGTTACCTTCCAAATGCATTTGCCAATACTGCCAAGCAGTTTATAATTTTCTTCTGAATAAGCATGATTCATTTTTGGGTGGCCATTATCTCTACCAAAAATAGGGAGGTGTTATAGTCCTCAATTTCGATTTCTTTATTGGACAGCTTTGTTTTAAGCATGTGTCACATTAGCATACTCACCTGGCATCTGAATACCACCGCTGTCAGGGCTCAGAGCATGCTGCTCGCATTGCAGCTCTGGACAATTAGGGCAGGAGTCTTTACTTGTTTTCCGCCTTTCGGAATGCAGCATATTCCACATTCACTCTCTTCAGATCAGCTATGGTGAGTGGCGCACTGATGCTCGCCTTCCCTTTTGCTGCGGCAGCTCCTGATCCTGCATTTTTTTAAACTTACGTTTAATTCAGATGAGGAATTCTATGGAGGCTGTGGACCCATTGAATCTCTTCTTCAACTGGAGTAGTCCTAGCTGTTCCAGCAGAAGCTACTTCCTGTGTTTCTTCAACTTTTTCCTGTGAACAGAACTATTTAAGCAGGATGGGGATTCAGCTCAGTGGGTTGCAACTTGGATACTTTGTTACTCACTCTAAGTTGTTCCCTGTGAACTGCTCACTTCTTCAGCAAGTCTATTTCTCTGCTCCTGTCACTGGTCTGGTTCTGCCTCTAGCCTGAGCGACGCTTTTTTTAATCGCAAGATTCTTTCCTCTGGGAGCTAAGTTTTTCAAAGCTAGCTCTCTGATTTGTTAGTGCTCTAGATTGCAGACATCAACATAGAGCCCAAGCAGGTTTCAAGGAGCAATAGGCCTTAACGGGGAACCAAACAAAGAAACCCACTTGTATCAAGAAGAAGATCATCACTTGCCAGCCCCAACAGCATATCATGAATAATATATAGTGAATGGTGGTTCAATAAAATGTTTCCAGTTCTAGACTTTGTTAGCTATGGGCTCTTAGATCTGTCAATATGTGCAGCACGTTCCGTGGCATTGTTTGCTGATGCCCCAGAGCACAGCTGACTTCTTGCATTGCCCCGATGAGATGGATGATGACCATTCCAAGGCATTGAAGATATATGTTTTAATTCTGCTACTCTTACCCTCTACTGTGACTAGAAAAGGAGCAGGGATCATGAGCAGCGTGTGATGTTGTTTTGTGATCCTGAATTAATAACGAAGGCTTTTGAGGACCCTACTTATTACCTTGTACTGTTTTGTGCAATAGTCATTCGAGATCCACTTTCACTCTGCATGGAGAATGAATTGCATTCATAGTTGCAGTAGCAGAGGCCCTCCTATGTGCAGGGGATTATCTGTGGTGTTACATGAGATTTCTGATTCTCATCTCGCTTGTATTTAACCCCTTCGCTGCTAGGCCTTTTCCCCCCCTGTGCTAAGCCTTTTTTTGGCAATTTGGGGTAGTTCGCGCTTAGGCCCCTGTAACTTTTTGACCACATAAGGTATCCACGCCAAATTTGCGTCCTTTTCTTCCAACATCATGGGGATTCTAAAGGTACCCAAGGTTTGTGGATTCCCCTGAAAGGGGACCCAGAAATTAGCCAAAATATAGCTAAATATTTTTATTTTTTTTGAAAAATGGGAAAAAAGGGCTACAGATGAAAGCGTCTGGTTTTTTCCCTGCAAATGGTATCAACAAAGGGGTTGTGGTGCTGAAATCACCATTTTCCCAGCTTTCAGAGACAAGCAGACTTTTGTCAGACAACCAACATTTTTTACACAGTTTTGGCATTATTCTGGGACATAGCCTATTTTTGCTATTTTTTGTGCTTTCAACCGCCTTCCAGTTAATGGTAGAAATGGGTATAAAAGCAATAATGGATCCTGGAAAGCTATGCATTTTAGAAAAGTAGACAAAATTCTGAATTCAGCAAGGGGTCATTTGTGTAGATCCTTCAAGGTTTCTTTATAGAAACTAACAGTTGAATATAGGAAAAATTGAAAATATTTTGAAAAAAACAGCCATTTGTGTCAACGTTTTCACTTGTAACTTCTTCTAATTATGACAGCTGTTTGAAAGCAATATACCGTTACATCCGCTGGACCTTTCTGGTTGTGGGGATATATAGGACTTGTAGGTTCACCAAGAACCCTACGAACCCAGAGCCAATAACTGAGCAGTGTCTTGCAATGGTTTTTTATTATGTACTGGGTATATAGCAATTAATTTGGAAAAATATATGCATGGAAACATCGGTATGAAAGACACCTATGTATTTCTGAAATTGGAACAAAATATATAGTTTAGAAACAGTAGATATTTGCACATTTCCGAAATTTTGAGTACCCATACTAGCATGAGAATTATAGGTCATTTTTAAAAATGACTTCTTTTTTACACATTGTCTTTCATTTGGAAGGCAGAAATGCATCGAAAATCAATAGGCAATAGCAGTTGCTCTACAATTCTGTGTTACCCTAAGTCTCCCGATAAAAATGGTACCTCACTTGTGTGGGTAGGCCTAGTGCCCGCGACAGGAAACGTCTCAAAACGCAACGTGGACACACTTTATTTTTACAGTGAAAACTGACCCTTTTTTTGCAAAGTGCCTAGCTGTAGATTTTGAACCCTAACTCTGCCGGCACCTAGGGAAACCTAACAAACCTATACATTTTTTAAAACTAGACACCCAGGGGAATCCAGGATGGGGTGACTTGACTGGCTCTCACCAGGTTCTATTACCCAGAATCCCTTGCAAACCTAAAAATGTGTTAAAAAAACCCACATTTTCCTCACATTTCTGTGGTGGAAAGTTCTGGAATCTGCGTGGATCCACAAACTTCTACCCACCCCACATTCCCCAAAGTCTTCCGAGACAAATGGCACCTCACTTGTGTGGATAGGCCTAGTGCCCGAAACGGCCCAAAACGCAACGTGGACACACCACATTTTCACAGTGAAAACGGACCCTTTTTTTGCAAAGTGCCTAGCTGTAGTGAAACCTAGCTCTTCCGGCACCTAGGGAAACCTAGCAAACCTATACATTTTTGAAAACTAGACACCCAGGGGAATCCAGGATGGAGTGACTTGACTGGCTCTCACCAGGTTCTGTTACCCAGAATCCCTTGCAAACCTAAATATTTATTTAAAAAAACACATTTTCCTCACATTTCTGTGGTGGAAAGTTCTGGAATCTGCGTGGATCCACAAAATTCCACCCACCCCGCGTTTCCCAAAGGCTTCCGAGAAAAATGATACCTCACTTCTGTGGGTAGGCCTAGTGCCCACGACAGGAAACGGCCCAAAACGCAACGTGGACACACCACATTTTCACAGTGAAAACGGACACTTTTTTTGCAAAGTGCCTATGTGTAGATTTTGAACCCTAACTCTGCCAGCACCTAGGGAAACTTAGCAAACCTATACATTTTTGAAAACTAGACACTCAGGGGAATCCAGGATGGGGTGACTTGACTGGCTCTCACCACGTTCTGTTACCCAGAATCCCTTGCAAACCTAAACATTTGTCACAAGAAACACATTTTCATCACATTTCTGTGGTGGAAAGTTCTGGAATCTGCGTGGATCCACAAAATTCCACCCACCCCGTGTTTCCCAAAGTCTTCCGAGAACAATGGTACCTCACTTGTGTGGGTAGGCCTAGTGCCCGCGACAGGAGACGGCCCAAAACGCAACGTGGACACACCACATTTGCACAGTGAAAACTGACCCTTTTTTTGCAAAGTGCCTAGCTGTAGATTTTGAACCCTAACTCTGCCAGCACCTAGGGAAACCTAGTAAACCTATACATTTTTAAAAACTAGACACCCAGAGGAATCCAGGATGGAGTGACTTATCTGGCTCTCACCAGGTTCTGTTACCCAGAATCCCTTGCAAACCTCAAAATTTGTCAACAAAACCACATTTTCCTCACATTTCTGTGGTGGAAAGTTCTGGAATCTGCGTGGATCCACAAAATTCCACCCACCCTGCATTCCCCAAAGTCTTCTGAGAAAAATGGTACCTTACTTGTGTGGGTAGGTTTAGTGCCCGTGACAGGAAACGGCCCAAAAGGCAACGTGGACACACCACATTTTCACAAATGAAAACGGACCCTTTTTTTGCAAAGTGCCTAGCTGTAGATTTTGAACGCTAGCTCTGCTGGCACCTAGGGAAACCTAGCAAACCTATACATTTTTGAAAACTAGACACCCAGGGGAATCCAGGATGGTGTGACTTGTCTGGCTCTCACCAGGTTCTGTTACCCAGAATCCCTGGCAAACCTCAAAATTTGTAAAAAAAAAAAAAACACATTTTCCACACATTTCTGTGGTGGAAAGTTCTGGAATCTGTGTGGATCCACAAAATTCCACACACCCCGCATTCCCCAAAGTCTTCTGAGAAAAATGGTACCTCACTTGTGTGGGTGGGTCAAGTGCCCGCGACAGGCAAGGGCCTAAAACCTATTAAGCCGACATCAAAATTACCTATCACAAAACAACCTGGTTTTGCAATGGGGGTCCCATGAGTTTTTGGCCCCGGTGTCAGCGGCCATCTAGGCAAACCTACCAAACCCACACATTTCTGAAAACTAGACACCCGGGGGAGTCCAGCATGGTATGGCTTGCGTGGGTCCCCCAACATTTCCCTACCCAGAATCCCCTGCAAACCTCAAATTTAGCAGAAAAAAATCACTTTTTCTCAAATTTCTGTGTGGGAAAGTTGTGGAATCTGCGTGGATCCACAAATTTCCTACCACTCAGCGTTCCCCCAGGTCTCCCGATAAAAATGGTACCTCACTCGCGTGGGTGGGTCAAGTTCCCGTGACAGACAAGGGCCCAAAACCTATTGAGGCGACATCAAAATTACCTATCATAAAACAACCTGGTTTTGCAAGGGGGGTCCCATGAGTTTTTGGCCTCGGGCTCGGCGGCTATCTAGGGAAACCTACCAAACCCACACATTTCTGAAAACTAGACACCCGGGGGAGTCCAGCAAGGTATAGCTTGCGTGGGTCCCCCAACATTTCCCTACGCAGAATCCCCTGCAAACCTCAAATTCTGTTGAAAAAATCATTTTGTTCTCACATTTCTGTGTGAGAAAGTTGTAGGATCACAGGGTTGACACAAATTTCCTACCATCCAGCATTCCCCCAGGTCTCCCAATAAAAATGGTACCTCACATGTGTGGGTAGGCATAGTGGCTGCAACAGGAAATGGCCCAAATCATACTGTGGAGACTTCAAAATTACCTATAACAAAACTACCTGGTTTTGGGGGGCACCTGGTTTTTTGGCCCCGGGCTCGCCGCCATCTAGGGAAACCTACCAAACCCACACATTTCTGAAAACTAGACACCCTGGGGAGTCCAATGAGGTATGGCTTGCGTGGATCACCCAACGTTTCCCTACCCAGAATGCCCTGCAAACCTCAAATTTAGCTGAAAAAAACACATTTTCCACATATTTTTGTGTGGAATCACCGTGCCTGCACAAATGTCCTACCCCACAGCATTCTCCTTAGTGTCCCGAGTAAAATGATACCTCACTTGTGTAGGTGTCCAATGCAGAAGTGGCTAAAAACATATTTTTTTTTAAATGTAGCGCTTAGAATTCTCCGTGCTATACCCTAAATCCCTATGTTTTGGGCTCTTCCCAGTCACAGGCCATTGCCCCACCCACACAAGTGAGTTATCATTTTACTCGGGAGACTGAGAGGAACGTGTGGGGTAGGACATTTGTGCCGGCACGGTGATTCCACCCAAAAATATGTGGAAAATGTGGGTTTTTTCAGCTAAATTTGGGGTTTGCAGGGCATTCTGGGTAGGGAAACGTTGGGGGATCCACGCAAGCCATACCTCGCTGGACTCCACCGGGTGTCTAGTTTTCAGAAATGTGTGGGTTTGGTAGTTTCCCAAGATGGCCACCGAGCCCGGGGCCCAAAACCCAGGTGACCCCCTTGCAAAACGAGGTTGTTTTGTGATAGGAAATTTTGATGTCTCCTCAATACATTTTGGGCCCTTGCCTGTCGCGGGTACTTGACCCACCCACGCGAGTGAGGTATCATTTTTATCGGGAGGCCTGGGGGAACGCTGGGTGGTAGGAAATTTGTGGATCCACATAGATTCCAGAACTTTCCCAGACTGAAATTTGAGAAAAAAGTGATTTTTCACTAAATTTGAGGTTTGCAGGGGATTCTGGGTAGGAAAACATTGGGGACCCACGCAAGCCATACCTCGCTGGACTCCCCAGGTGTCTAGTTTTCAGAAATGTGTGGGTTTGGTAGTTTCCCAAGATGGCCGCCGAGCCCGGGTCCAAAAACCCAGGTGACCCCCCTTTCAAAACCAGGTTGTTTTGTGATAGGTCATTTTGATGTCTCCTCAGTATGTTTTGGACCCTTGCCTGTCGTGGGTAATTGATCCACCCACGCGAGTGAGGTATAATTTTTATCGGGAGACCTGGGGGAACGCTGGGTGGTAGGAAATTTGTGGATCCACGTAGATTCCAGAACTTCCCCACACAGAAATTTTAGAAAAAGTGATTTTTTCATCAAAATTTGAGGTTTGGAGGGATTCTGGGTAGGAAACGTTCGGAGACCCACACAAGCCATACCTCGCTGGACTCCCCCGGGTGTCTAGTTTTCAGAAATGTGTGAATTTAGTAGGTTTCCCAAGATGGCCGCCGAGCCCGGGGCCAAAAACCCACGTGACTCCCCTTGCAAAACCAGGTTGTTTTGTGATAGGTCATTTTGATGTCTCCTCAATACGTTTTGGGCCCTTGCCTGTCGCGGGTACTTGACACACCCACGCGAGTGAGGTACCATTTTTATTGGGATACCTGTGGAACGCTGGGTGGTAGGAAATTTGTGGATCCACATAGATTCCAGAACTTTCCCACACAGAAATTTGAGAATAGTGATTTTGTCAGCTAAATTTGAGGTTTGCAGTGGATTCTGGGTAGGAAAACGTTGGGGGACCCATGCAAGCTATACCTCGCTGGACTCCCCCAGGTGTCTAGTTTTCAGAAATGTGTGGGTTTGGTAGGTTTCCCAAGATGGTCGCCGAGCCTGGGGCCAAAAACCCAGGTGACTTCCTTGCAAAACCAGGTTGTTTTGTGATAGGTCATTTTGATGTCTCCTCAATACGTTTTGGGCCCTTGCCTGTCGCGGGTACTTGACCCACCCACGCGAGTGAGGTACCATTTTTATCGGGAGACCTGGGGGAACGCTGGGTGGTAGGAAACTTGTGGATCCACATAGATTCCAGAACTTTCCCACACAGAAATTTGAGAAAAAAGTGATTTTTTTAGCTAAATTTGAGGTTTGCAGGGGATTCTGGGTAGAGAAACGTTGGGGGATCCATGCAAGCCATACCTTCCTGGACTCCCCCGGGTCTCTAGTTTTCAGAAATGTGTGGGTTTGGTAGGTTTCCCTAGATGGCCGCCAAGCCCGGGACCAAAAACTCATGTGACCCCCTTGCAAAACAAGGTCATTTTCGGATACATAGGGGGCATCTGCGTTTTTGGTCCCGGGGTCAGCAGCCATGTAGGGAAACCTACCAAACCCACACATTTCTGAAAACTAGACACACCGGGGAGTCCAGTGAGGTATGGCTTGTGTGGGTCCCCTATCGTTTTCCTACCCAGAATCCCATGCAAACCTCAAATTTTGCTGAAAAAATCACTTTTTTCTCAAATTTATGTCTGGGAAAGTTCTGGAATCTACGTGCATCCACAAATTTCCTACCACCCAGCGTTTCACCAGGTCTTCCGATACAAATGATACCTCACTCGCGTGGGTGGGTCAAGTACCCACGACAGGTAGGGGCCCAAAACGTATTGAGGAGACATCAAAATTACCTATCACAAAACAACCTGGTTTTGCAAGGGGGGTCACCTGGGTTTTTGGTCCTGGGCTCGGCGGCTATCTTGGGAAACTACCAAACCCACACATTTCTGAAAACTAGACACCCGGGGGAGTCCAGCGAGGTATGGCTTGCGTGGGTCCCCCAACGTTTTCCCACCCAGAATCCCCTGCAAACCTCAAATTTAGCTGAAAAAATCACTTTTTTCTCAAATTTCAGTCTGGGAAAGTTCTGGAATCTACGTGGATTCACAAATTTCCTACCACCCAGCATTCCCCCAGGTCTCCAGATAAAAATGATACCTCACTCGCGTGGGTGGGTCAAGTACCCGCGACAGGCAAGGGCCCAAAACGTATTGAAGAGACATCAAAATTACCTATCATAAAACAACCTGGTTTTGCAAGGGGGGTCACCTGGATTTTTGGCCCCGGGCTCGGAGGCCATCTTGGGAGACTACCAAAACCACACATTTCTGAAAACTAGACACCCGAGGGGGGGGGTCTAGCGAGGTATGGCTTGCGTGGGTCTCCCAACGTTTTCCCACCCAGAATCCCCTGCAAACCTCAAATTTAGCTGAAAAAAATCACTTTTTTCTCAAATTTCAGTCTGGGAAAGTTCTGGAATCTATGTGGATTCACAAATTTCCTACCACCCAGCGTTCCCCCAGGTCTCCCGATAAAAATGATACCTCACTCGCGTGGGTGGGTCAAGTACCCGCGACAGGCAAGGGCCCAAAACATATTGAGGAGATATCAAAATTACCTATCACAAAACAACCTGGTTTTGCAAGGGGGGTCACCTGGGTTTTTGGCCACGGGCTCGGCGGCCATTTTGGGAAACTACCAAACCCACACATTTCTGAAAACTAGACACCCGGGGGAGTCCAGCGAGGTATGGCTTGCGTGGATCCCCCAACATTTCCCTACCCAGAATGCCCTGCAAACCTTAAATTTAGCTGAAAAAACAACATTTTCCACATATTTTTGGGTGGAATCACCGTGCCAGCACAAATGTCCTACCCCACAGTGTTCCTCTCAGTCTCCCGAGTAAAATGATACCTCACTTGTGTGGGTGGGGCAAGGGCCTGTGACTGGGAAGAGCCCAAAACATAGGGATTTAGGGTATAGCACAGAGAATTCTAAGCGCTACATTTTTAATAAAATATGTTTTTAGCCAATTCTGCATTGGACACCCACACAAGTGAGGTATCATTTTACTCGGGACACTAAGGAGAATGCTGTGGGGTAGGACATTTGTGCAGGCACAGTGATTCCACACAATAATATGTGGAAAATGTGGTTTTTTAAGCTAAATTTGAGGTTTGCAAGGCATTCTGGGTAGGGAAACATTGGGGGATCCACGCAAGCCATAACTCATTGAACTCCCCAGGGTGTCTAGTTTTCAGAAATGCGTGGGTTTGGTAGGTTTCCCTAGATGGCGGCGAGCCTGGGGCCAAAAAACCAGGTGCCCACCCAAAACCAGGTAGTTTTGCTACAGGCACTTTTGAAGTCTCCACAGTATGATTTGGGCCATTTCCTGTTGCAGCCACTATGCCTACCCACACATGTGAGGTACCATTTTTATTGGGAGACCTGGGGGAACGCTGGGTGGTAGGAAATTTGTGTCAGCCCGGTGATCCTACAACCTTCTCACACAGAAATGTGAGAAACAATTGATTTTTTCAACAACATTTGAGGTTTGCAGGGGATTCTGGGTAGGGAAATGTTGGCGGACCCACGCAAGCCATACCTTGCTGGACTCCCCTGGGTGTCTAGTTTTCAGAAATGTGTGGGTTTGGTAGGTTTTCCTAGATAGCCACCGAGCCCGGAGCCAAAAACTCATGGGGCCCCCCTTGCAAAACCAGGTTGTTTTGTGATAGGTAATTTTGATGTCGCCTCAATAGGTTTTGGCCATTGTCTGTCATGGGTACTTGACCCACCCACGCAAGTGAGGTACCATTTTTATCGGGAGACCTGAGGGAATGCTGGGTGGTAGGACATTTGTGGATCCTCGCAGATTCCAGAACTTTCCCACACAGAAATTTGAGAAAAAAGTGATTTTTTCAGCTAAATTTGAGGTTTGCAGGGGATTCTGGGTAGGGAAATGTTGGGGGACCCACGCAAGCTATTACTTGCTGGAATCCCCCGGGTGTCTAGTCTTCAGAAATGTGAGGGTTTGGTAGGTTTCCCTAGATGGCCGCCGAGCCCGAGGCCAAAAACTCATGGGACCCCCCTTGCAAAACCAGGTTGTTTTGTGATAGGTAATTTTGATGTTGCCTCAATAGGTTTTGGGCCCTTGCCTGTTGTGGGTACTTGACCCACCCACACAAGTGAGGTACCATTTTTCTCGGAAGACTTTGGGGAATGCGGGGTGGGTGGAATTTTGTGGATCCACACAGATTCCAGAACTTTCCACCACAGAAATATGAGGAAAATGTGTTTTTTTTTTTACAAATTCTGAGGTTTGCAAGGGATTCTGGGTAACAGAACCTGGTGAGAGCCAGAAAAGTCAACCCATCCTGGATTCCCCTGGGTGTCTAGTTTTCAAAAATGTATATGTTTGCTAGGTTTCCCTATGTGCTGGCAGAGCTAGGGTTCAAAATCTACAGCTAGGCACTTTGCAATAAAGGTAAGTTTTCACTGTGAAAATGTGGTGTGTCCACGTTGCCTTTTGGGCGTTTCCTGTCATGGGCACTAGGCCTACCCACACAAGTGAGGTACCATTTTTTTCGGGAGACTTTGGGGAATGCGGGGTCGGTGGAATTTTGTGGATCCACGCAGATTCCAGAACTTTCCACCACAGAAATGTGAGGAAAATGTATTTTTTGGACAAATTTTGAGGTTTGCAAGGGATTCTGGGTAACAGAACCTGGTGAGAGCCAGACAAGTCACCCCATCCTGGATTCCCCTGAGTGTCTAGTTTTCAAAAATGCATAGGTTTGCTGGGTTTCCCTAGGTGCCGGCAGAGCTAGGGTTCAAAACCGACAGCTAGGCACTTTGCAAAAAAAGGGTCAGTTTTCACTGAGAAAATGTGGTGTGTCCACGTTGTGTTTTGGGCCGTTTCCTGTCGCGGGCACTAGGCCTACCCACACAAGTGAGGTACCATTTTTCTCGGAAGACTTTGGGGAATGTGTGGTGGGTGGAATTTTGTGGATCCACGCAGATCCCAGAACTTTCCATCACAGAAATGTGAGGAAATGTTTTTTTTTTTAACTAAGTTTGAGGTTTGCAAGGGATTCTGGGTAACAGAACCTGGTGAGAGGCACAAAAGTCACCCCATCCTGGATTCCCCTTGGTGTCTAGTTTTCAAAAATGTACAGGTTTGCTAGGTTTCCCTATGTTCCGGCTGCGCTAGGGCCCAAAATCCACAGGTAGGCACATTGCTAAAAACAAGTCTGTGCCTAGTGGGCTTTCTGCTGGCCTGGGGGAGGGAATTGGGGGGGGGGGGATTTGCCCGGATATGCCCCTAAGGGGGGCAGAAAGACTGCGGCTATTTTTCTGGGGGTGGAGGCATTGGTATGCCAATTCTGGGCAGCCCCATGCATAAAAAAAGCCTGCGTAATCGCTGGCGCATAGTGGGCTTTCTGCCCCCCTGGGTGGCAGATCAGGGGCCACTGCCCCCATCCACCCCCGGGGGGGGGCAGAAAGACTGTAACATTTTTTTGGGGAGGTGTGGGCATTGGCATGCCCATTCTGGGCTGACCTCACCCCTGAATTGAAAAATAAATACATTCCTGAGGCCTAGTCGGCTTTCTGCCCCTCCGGGGGGGCAGATAAGAAGCTATTGCCCCAATATGCCTCCCGGGGGGCAGAAAGACTGTGGTAATTGTTTTTTGGGGTGGGGGCATTGGCATGCCCATGCTGGGCAGCCCCCACCCCTACATCATAAAAAAAAATCCCTGGTGCCTAGTGGGCTTTCTGCCCCCCCCGGGGGCAGATCAGGGGCTACTGCCCCCATCTGCCCCTGGGGGGGGTAGAAAGACTGTTGCATTTTTTTAGGGGATGTGGGGGCATTGGTCTGCCCATCTTGGACAGCCCTCACCCCTAAATCATGTGTAAAAAAAAATCCCTGGCTTCTAGTGGGCTTTCTGCCCCCCCCCTGGGGTCAGATTGGGGGCTACTGCCTCCGTCTGCCCCGGGGGGGCAGAAAGACTGGAATTTCTATGGGGGGTGGGTGGGTGGGGGCATTGTCATGCCCATTTTGGGCAACCCCCACCCCTACATTACTAAAAAAAACAAATCCCTGGTTTCTAGTGGGCTTTCTGCCCCCCCGGGGGTCAGATTGGGAGCTACTGCCCCCATCTGCCCCCCGAGGGGGCAAAAAGACTGTAATTTTTTGGGGGGGGGCATTGTCATGCCCATTTTGGGCAGCCCCCACCCCTACATGAAATAAAAAAAATCCCTGGCTTCTAGTGGGCTTTCTGCCCCCCCGGGGGGGGCGGAAAGACTGTAGTGGCCAAATGTAATTGGGGGGGAGCAAAGGCCCTTGCCCAAGGGGCCGCTCCCCCCTCCCTGGTGTCATGTGGGTGGATCCCTGCTTGGGGATCACCCTCCTGGGGCGATCCCCAAGCAGGGATCCACTAGCAAGGGGTACCATTGGAAAGGGGAGATTCTCCCCTTTCCAATGATACCTCTCCCATCTTTCTACATGCTGGGGGGGCTGAGATAGCCCCCTGAGCACGTAAAAAGTGAAACTGAAATGAGCCTATTGGCTCATTTTAGTTTCGGTTTCTGTGCAATGAAGTCAGCGCGACATGCGCGCTGATCTTCATTGCACAGAAAGAACAGAGACAGCCTCGGGAGCTGGGGAAGCCCTTTCCCAGCTCTCGAGGCTTTCAGGGGGAAAAGGGAATCCCTCTGGTGCCCGCACCAGAGGGATTTCCCCTGCCATGTGCGAGGACGGCCGGGAGCCGTCCTGCGCACACGAGCACCGTGGCGCAGGACGGCTCCCGGCCGTCCTGCGCATGCAAGGGGTTAAGAAGGATGAAAATAGGTCTGCGCAAGGCAGAAGCAATCCTATGGACTTTACATGTCAGAAGAGTGCCAACTGGTCGGGTAATTTAACCCTCCATGCTAGACCCAGCTGGGTGGGGTGGCTTAGAGGACTAACTTGTCTACTGTAGGGGCTTGTGTTTGAACTCATGGTCACAAGTTAAAATCCCGGCAGGCCCACTCAGCCTTTCATCCATCTGAGGTTGATAAAATGAATACCATTGAGTTGGGTAACAATAAACATCTATTATTCAGCTCCAAGATGCCCACGGGAGAATGTGTACTTTTGAAATATTCATGTTATATAGCATGTAAATCTTTACTTCTAAACAAATATATTCAATGAGTTTTTCATGTTGAGAATTTGAGGTGGACAGCAACTGTGCCCTAGTGATTCTTTTTTAATAAATCACCATTCTTTGGTCCTCCCTTTCTAAAACTATTTCCTTTGTGCCTCTCTTGTGCTGTAGCTAGTTATCATCACTGCTTATATACCTTGCTGACCTGTGCAACCCCCAACAGTCCTACGCTCTCGTTTATATTTCATTAAGTATGAAAGTGCACCACTGTCCCATCAATATTTTGATACAAAGACATCTCCACACTATGATGCTCTGATCCACCAGCAAACACTTGGTTTTGATCCCTTTCCCAGTGTACTTCAGTGACCTTTCTATGAGATTGGTGATGCTTATCACCTCTTAAAAACACCAACAGCAAATGTTTCTGACATACATCTCCTTTTCATGTGTAAAGTGTCCTTTGGTTTGATATTAGCACTTTTATGTGCTGCTAAGTAGAGCCACATGGACTACTTTAAAGAGACCTCGGAAGCATTTCCTTGCTATTCGTGTGCTGAGAAACCTGAGTAAACATTAGGGGTGGGCGTAGCTTGTGTAATTGTGTGTAGCGTAATCATGTGGAATTACCTAAGAATTCAGTGAGATTACGCGAAATTACACAAGACGAGTAATTCTGCATTTAGTGATATTTTGTAGCGCACAAAAGCCACCGCGTGTCCAAAATGGACGTGAAGATACATTTTGCAACAGAGCACAAATATTGAGGCAAGTGCATGCTCACACTCGCTAACTGTGCTCTTGCGGTAGGATTTTTTCCCTCAAATTACGCGAGCTGGAGTAATCGCATAATTATCAGTAATTCTGAGCTAAAGAGTATCACCGAATTACCGAAATTACTCAGACGTAATTGAAATTCCGTCCAGGCATAGTAAACATGCCATATGTGTCACTAACATTGTAAGTGTTTCTTGGGGAACACCCCCCAAACCTAACTTGAAATGGGGGTTTTTGAGTTGTTAAGCAATATACAAAATGTTGTCTAGAAAAGTACTCTCAACACCACTTTTGAAACTGTTGTTGCACCGCATTCATTTTTTACTAACAAAAAATACAAGTAGCCCACTATCTTTTTCAAAGGAATTTTCAGAAAGGACACTGACCTCTTTCAACCTTACCTGAGGCAACCAAAGTGCTGGGTTAGCTCTTTCTAAATAACGCATCATTTGTCACTAACTTGCAAAAATGTTTCTTCAGAATAAAGCCTCGGCGTTTTTTTCTGAACTGTGTGCTTTACAAAAATATATAAATCAATCAATTTCCCTCTTCTCTTCCATATGGGTATTGGGATTTTTTTGCCCTCAGTGTAACCGCAAATCAAACTCTAAACCCATGAAACGTTTACTTGTGTCCAATGTTTGATACATTTTTTTCTCTGATCACAAGTCTTTGCCGCATTAGACTTTCAGTCACACATAGTAAGGGGTCATTAAGCCTGGTGGATGCTGTAAAGTTGCCATCAAAATCACCAGCCCAGCCCTATTGAAGTTTCCTGCCTTCTAAGTAGCAATTGTTTGCTGAAATGCTTTTGCCAATATGCTTGGCAAAAAAAGATTCAAAGCTCAGACATGCAATGGAGGCACGGTAAACAGGTTGGCAATTTTTTATTTCTGAAAAACAAACATGTAATGTCGATAGACGGCTGGACATCTTCAACCAAGCACGTGAGGGGCTTGTGGGCATTCTTCATGGCTTTAAATACCATGGTGCACAATGTGTCCCAGGTATGAAAAAAAGCTACCAGCAATGGCATCCCAGGGGCGGCCCTGAATGTTCTTGGGTACTTGGCTCCAAACATCCATCTTCAATAGGGTGCAGTAAATAATCTTAACTAGTATGAATGAATAAAATAGGCATATGATTTACTGAAAACTAATATTTATTTTGAATTCACACATTCTGTGACTGACAGCAACAACATTTTATATTGCCAACTTGGCATGATATCTGCTGCTCTGAAAAATGATTTGCTTTGCTGCTTTTAGTACACCATCCAAAGCTGTGGGATTAAATTGCCAATATCCATTACTAACAAGATGTGCACAAGTACAGCAGCGTAGAACGCTGAGAAACGCAAACTTAGAAATCCCACAAGATATCTCCTACCTACACATGCTGCCAGAATAGAAGTATGTGTGTGTGCGCACGTGTGTGTGCGTGTGCATGTATAACCCATGCTGTGGGTACAGGATCCGTCCTCATAGCATTGGTTAACCAGGTCAGACTCAGACAAACACTACCTTTGTGAGGACTGGCGCGTTGGGGGGACCAGTCCCCGAAGTGTGTTTAGGTACTTTCGAGCAAGTGTATCTAAAAACTAAAAGTGCAATTAGACTTGCTTTGGGGTGTGTGTGTGTGTGTGTGTGTGTGTCAGAGTCTGTTTCTAGAAGGACAACAAGGGAACCCTATTCACTGGGAGCCTGGGTAAGTAAATTGGAAGCGTAACAATGGCTCCTGTGAACCAGTAAGAAATAGTAGTAATAAAGATGCGCACAATGGCAAGTATTGCCATTGTGCGCATCTTTATTACTACTATTTTTACTGGTTCACAGGAGCCATTGTTACGCTTCCAAAAGAGTCTGTTTCTAGGCCACCCTGAACCGACCCTTCTGATACTGACCTGCTCTGCTCAAAGCCCACCAGACCGACACACTCCACATTCTAGGAAATAAATTCACATTGTAATGACGTTCTTCATGGGGGAAAACATGGATTCCTTTTCTGGGCAAAATAGCTCTTGATCCAAATGAACCAAGAAATTAACATCTTATTGTGGATCTTCCCGCCTTCAAAATGGTACTCATTTCCACTGCCAAACCTAAGCCACACCTATTACTGAGTAGAGTACCTTGTAATACTGAATGAATGGGTGTGTTCATCTTTGGAGGAACCTTTTATTAGATTAGACAGAGTGGCTATGGATTTAAATGCATATTTGCACTATAGTTATAGAGAGTAAATGGCAAGTAATTTGCCCCAGGTGACTGCTACATTTATGCTGCTTGGGCTTCACTGATGGAAGCAATGGGGTGGTCCAACAAAATACCGAAAGCTACCCCATTATGGGCATGCACTATTTTGCGGGATTTAGCAATCTGAAAACTTTGTAGTGCATTGGATCTAATAGGCATTCCAAATCTTGGAATTATCTGCCCTGGATACTGCTTTAATTTGTGTTTAATTGTTAAGAATGTGGCTTAACGGCCAAAGCTGCCGATTTTGGAGCTGGGAAACCAGGTTTGAGTCTCGGAATCACACAACATCTGGGCAAGTCACTTAATCTCCCCATGCCTACCAAAAATGAATGTGTCCTTGGGTAATATAACTGCTGCTTATGTAAAGTGCTCCAATACCTTAGGGTCGTGTTTGTGCTATATAAAACTGCAACAAAAAAAAACCCACCAATACATTGGTCGGATTCCCCATTTTAATTGACAAAACCCTCAGATGGTCAGAAAGCCTTAGCAGACAGAAAGTATTTCTCTTCTTTGTTTTTCAATAGCAAATGGGAATGCCCAAATGTGAGTCGAGCTCAGTGTGCAACTCATTGAGTAAGCCAAACAAACCTGAAACATTGCTGGGGTACTCGTTAGTGGAAAACTCCAACACACTCATCTTTGATATTTTTTGCTTGTCCATTCAAATGGAAGGGCTGCGAAAAAAGCCTGTCAGTGAGGCCGAGTTACAACACACATATCTAATAAATGTGAAACAACTATTTAGAGACTCTTCGTCATTCGCATTCGATTTACCCCCCAAAATTCTAGAAAATATTAAGACCTGATTATTCCAGAACTATCCATTAGACTTGCTTACATTAGGCCCCATGTCAAACATACTAAACAAGTGTATACAGGTATAAATCTCTTATACATTTTCTTGTAAAATAGTCAGGATGGCCTAGCAATGGCAATACACACTGCTTTAAATCGAAATATAAAAGTGCAGGTACTCACTATTTAGAGAACCTGTTTGTTCCTGAGAAGTGCTGATACTCTCCCATTAAATGTATTGCAGCAGTGCTGAGAAGTGCAGGTGCTCTCCCTTTCAAACTTAAAAAGTGCAGGTACTCAGTACCGGACAGTACCTGTCCATTTAAATCACTGGTCATGCAGATCTTCATTATTGTTCAATAGAGGGCGGGTATACTTTCTTTTGCAGCTCCCCTTTTGTGAATGCCCCCGCATTCTCTATTGTGCAGGCGAAAGAAAGCATTTTCAGGAAAGTACACAACATTATGCTATTTTTGCTATCTCCATTTACTGGAAGTTCGGCCCGGGTCATAAACAACATTCTCCCCAGATACTTTGGCCCCGATTCACTTACGTGATGGAATCTTCCCGCCCTTGGGGCAGAATCTTCACATGGCGCACTGCAGAGAATGCGCCATGCATAGATAGATTCCGCCCGCGGGCAGAGATTCCGCACTCATAACTTTACTACACGCTAGTACCTTTATGAATCGGGCGCTTGAGGTCTGGAATTACAGCAGAAAGCATCCCCTCAAAGAGTATTTGGAGGTGTTTCCAGGGCTTTAAGTGGGATGAAAAAAACTGGGGGGGGGGGGGGTCTCTCAAAGGGACGTGGCCAATGTAATTTAAGGCGTGGCTTAAAAACACGTAAACTAAAAATCTGTGATTAGCATAGTGTGCCGCCAACTGGTATTTTTCTGCTTCTGTCATTGCATCCAGATATATAACACAACAAGTAACATTACACCTACAACAAGCCAGATGCTATTGGCTTTGTCAATGATTGTTAGTTGCATATAATAAATACGCACCGACTATGGCTTTGTTGTATATAATATTGAAAATGCTTCAGTTATGAAATGATGAGACTGTGAAAGAACTAAAACAAGTCTTTTTGAAGTTACATAAAAGTGGTACTGCTGCTGAGTTAAGATTTTCATTTCCAACTTGAGAGGGAGGCCAGAAATGGAGAGCCCGATAGGGACCCGTCTCGGCACCTGCTTTTAAGAACTGCCAGTGTTCAGTTCTACCCTCTCTTCTGATTTTCGGGGGAAGAATGGACATGCAGGCACTTCCTGTAGGCATCAGCAGAGCAGGAGTTTGAAGCTGGCTTGGTAAAACACAGGGAGAGTGACGTGCCCAGCAATGTCTGTCCTCCTCAATTGCGTAAGGGCCTGACGTCACAATGGCGTCTTCCTTGAGAACAGTAGCACGAGGAAGATAAGCACGTGAGCTTGTGAATGCCTTCATTGACGTTTACGACGTGGCAGCCTGCTTTTCCTCTCCATTCTCCCGAGGCTTCTGAAACAGTAGCGAGGGCAGCATCCTTCCTTTAATGCGACAAACGATTGATCACTTCACCCCTCGGGTCAAGAGTTTACAATCCGCTGAAAGCGCATTCTGAAAGCATTTTATTTCATTTAGCCGGATTACTGTAAACACCCCTAGGTTTAGTTAGCTTTGAACAAGAATTCCCGGTAGATTACATTCGTTACTCTCGGGAGAATGAATGCAGACGTATGTAATTAAGATAACCACGGCTGCTAAACCCAGGAGAGCCCCCTGTCTCCAAGGATTGCAATGTCCAGTCTAAAGTCAGAGTTTGGAAATCAAGTCAGGGGTTCTCCCTAGACACTCTTTAGCTGCGAGGCATTTGAAGGTCGCCATTTACAACAATAGGCCCTAATTTATAGCAGCCTGCCTTAAGCAAGCACATCCTATTCAAACCATCATCTGTTCTTAAAAATGTCAGTCTCATCATCTAAAAAAATCTTAGGCTTCCTTATTTTCCTTATTTATTGCAGATGGACATCTGACATTGTCCAGTCTTACCTACTGATCTGTGGCTTTGCACACATTCCTCAGGCCAGCCCAGGGAAATACCTCTCCAAAGCCTACTTATTCCCCTGGAGGAGATAAGGATTGCATTGGATTAGAAGAAAATAACGATAATATGGGCAGCCATCACGATAATATTATTATTATCATTACTTGTTTCTAAGTATGCTTCATACCTCACTTCTGTTTTTAAAGCTAGGTTTATGAGTGGGCAAGAGTTTACAGACCCCTGAGCGAGTGTTTTGCACCCGGTAATTACGGTGTCTCATAACATCCACGCCCTTTATCAAAAGTTCAAACTTGCTGGAAATTAACAAGGGAAAATGTACTTTTTTTTTGTGATATGCAGATTTTGGTGTAGTAAAAATCCACGTGCTATTCCCTAAATACTCGGGGCCACATTTACAAAAAAATGGTGCGGCGCCGCAAGCCAATTTGTTGCACCAAGCTGCAGCATTTTAAAAACACAGGGATACGTAATATTATTTATTTATTTATTTAATGCATTTTTATATAGCTCGTACTTTACCCGAAGGTGTCAGAGCGCTGTACAATAGAACCAGCTACGTTACATGAGAGAAATGTTACAAAATAGAACGTTACAAAAATAAACAGGAGACTAGAAGAGGTAGGGTAAAACCATAGAAGTCAAGAACACAATATCACACAGCAAGCAAGGGTGAGGAATGTACAAGAAAAAATATTACAAATTTACAATGATGAACGAACTTCCTAGAGGGGTCTGAGAATGAAGGTATTAGTTCTGAAAGTGTCTTTGGAAGAGAAGAGATTTGAGGTCAGCTTTGAAGATCCGGGTAGAGGTGGGGCATGGAGCAATGGAGGAAGCGAGTTCCAGATTCTCACCGCATTACCTGAGAGCGATTGAGCCATCGATCTTTCCCTTTTGAAGGAGGGGGGCTCAAGCAAAAAAATGTCCGCATTCCGAGAAGGTCTCGAGCCTCCGGACATTTTCAGTTTATTCGCCAGGTAACGAGGGGAGGAAGTGTGCAAGGCTTTGTGGGTGATGCAGGAAGTTTTGTATATAGATCTTGCCTCGATGGGAAGCCATCGAAGAGAAGACAGGATAGGAGTGATGTGGTCACTTCGTTTGGACCCTGAAATAAAGCGAGCTGCTGAATGGAGGACGGATTTGAGAGGGGAGAGGTGGGATTTGGGTAGGCCAGTCAGAAGAGAATTTTTAACAACAATTATTATTAATTATTAACAACAATACAACGCAGTTGTGTGCTTTCCCCTGCGTTGGCGCACAATTGGCTACCATAAGCCAGCATAGGCACCCTTGCGTCATGTTGCAAGGGTGCCTGCGTGGTGGGATGATTGCGTTTGTGCAGGAAGGGACACCTTCCTGCACAAAAACAATCATTGATGGCATTTTCCTCTTTCTATACGTGCTGCGAAATGCAGCACGCATAGAAAGAGGAAAAAAAAAATGAGGAGAAATACAAGTATTTCTCCTTGTTGCGCCACTCCTATGACTCCCCTAGGGAGGCGTAAGATTCTGACGCATTCCCAGCTTTACAAAACTTTGTAAATCAGGAAATGTGTCAGGTTCCATGGATGTTGTGTGGGAACACCTACAGCAACACCCATGGGACGTCCCTTTCAAGCAGAGTAATTCGTGAAAGGGGCCCATATTTACAAGGCCATGAACAGTCACGCAGGGTGACTTTACGTGGCCTAGTAAAAATAGGCAGGCACACTGCTCCGCCGGTGCGTCAAAAAAAGTGACGCAATGGCGGCGCAATGTCCTTATAAATGAGGCCCTCGGAGTGGGTGCAATTAATCGCACCCAATAAATGCTCGATACTGGGGGATCCGATTTTATCTCATGCGATAAAGAGTGCTTTCTCTCTTGGGCTCGCCATAGCAGGGCCTAGGCACTGTAAATAACAGATGCTGTTGTTACCCAATTTATGTATTCAATACACTACCACCACACTCAGAAGGGTGGAAGAGTAAATTTACCAAACCGGGATTAGAACTTGTGACTTCAAATTACTGATTGTATCCTCTGTGATGCTTCAGCTCATTTATCCTGAATAAGAATAATAATTATGTTTATGATTGTTGGACTTGGCCCTTTTTAGCAGGTTCACCCTAAACTTTTTGCCTGGTCTGTAACCTAGTGTTGGTGGTTTTAGGCCTCTGGGCACTTTCGCACTGTGGTCCAGTGGAAAGTGCGTGCGCCTCTGTGCACATTTAGTGAGATTGACCTGCCTCCCATAGGAATGCATTGGGGATCTGTGTGCCAGTGGTAATTCCTGGTATGAGAGGAGCAGTGTGGTCAAGTTTAGTATGTGTGAATTCGTGAGAATAAATGCTGCGCAATGGTGTGCGCAGATTTATTATGGCTGGTGGAGAAATGCCACTTTTAGAAGTTGGCATTTCTGTGTGCTCTGTGTCTGTCTGCCTGATGTGAATTGCATGTCTGGCTTGTGAGTGACAGGGGCTGGGAGGTGTGTGTGGCTCCAGGAGGGGCAGGGTGAGTCAGCGCAGGGCTGAATAGGGAGATCTGCACATAGAGTGAGGGGAGGAGTGTCACCTGGGTCTGAATAGGGCTGTGCCTTCCCTCCACAATGCTGGCTCCACCTCCTGTGGTGCGTCTGATGTCCCTGGCCTGTCTTGTCAAAGGGAAGAGTAGCTTGCCAAAACAAAGTGCTCCAAATCCCCCTGATACCAGTTTTGACTGGTATCCCCAAGCCCTGTGCTGTGACACAAAGGAGAAAGGGTGTATAAAAGAAGGGGCTGTGACCCTATGAAAATGTTCATTCCAGTTCCTGAATCCTGCTGGGGGGCTTGCTGCTGCTGGGGCCCAGGAGGAACCGCCATGGGGGCTTACCTCCCTGCTGGAGGGCCCTGTGTGCTGGCCTCCCTGGGCCCAGCTATGCCCCTTTGGACCTGGGACTTATCCTTCTTTACTCCAGGACTTTTGCTTCATCTAGCGCCTGGGAGCGCTTTATCTTAATTTGCCCCAAAAGAAGGAGCGTGGGGGCTCTGCAGCGCTGAGCTGCTCGTCCTGTGAGAGGGAATCCCCGTAGGAGGGATTCCCCCATGATGCCGATGAGCGGGAGCCCACCCCGCAAGTTTGGTGTGCTCTATGAGCGGGAGCCTACCCTGCGTTTTGTGCTTAAGCACGGCAGGTGCCCACCCCGCATTGCCGTGATTTCAGCTAAGCGAGAGCCTACCCCGCTGCTGTGTGGCCCTCGAGGGGACCCCCGGCGTGGGGATCCCCCAGGTGTGCGTAAGAAAAGCAGGAGGCCACCCTGCATTGTCACGGAACCTCGGAGATTGCCAAGCGGGCCCAGAAGTCAGGCAACAGCTGCCTGACCGGGGGTGGAGCTACGCGCTCTCTGGGGGCGGAAGCTGCAGTGCAGGACTGACGGGGCTCCCATGCTTGAGGGAGAGCCCCGCGGCATCCGCCGAGCCGACGGAGGAAGTCCTGAGACCCGCCTGGACCAGAGGAGTCATTCCCAGTGAGAGGCGCCACGAAGAGGGAGCTCCCCCTACCAGGAGACGGAGCGGAGAAGTGCCCACAAGAGTCCGGTGAGTAGGGGCTTCTCCGGGGTGTGTGCCGATCGAGGCACAGTGTACAGTGGCCATTTCCTGAGCGGTCCCGCCGTTGCGGGCCGCTCCATCGCTTCATGGCAGTTGTTTCTGAATTAAAGAGCCCCAGAGAGGGGCTTCACGATAGGCACCCTGCCGGTGCTGAAGTGCCTGAGCGGACCCGCCGTTGCGGGCCGCTCCCACGAAGGGGGCAAGTTCCTTTTTTTTGACACCCGGAGGAGCCCGGTGATCGGGGCTCCCCCAGGCACAGTGGGTGCCCAGGCGACAAGTTCCCCAGCTGCACCGCAAGAGCGCAGGCAGCTACAACATTTGGGGGCATTTCTTTTTGGAAGTCAGGGGCACAGTGGTGCCAGTGCCTACAAGTGGTGTTCACAGCTGCCCAGCAATTAGTGGGCAGCTGCTACGTTTAGGCCAGGGCGCATTGAGGAGTCCCAGGAGGGGACCCAGGAGGCACATTGGTGCCCGCGCATTGCGTACTTTTTGCTTTGGCTGCAGTGGCAGCATAGCGCCCTGGCATTCTGGACAGAGGGCATACGAGCCCTAGAGAAGGCCCGTTGGCCTGGGGTCAACTTGTAAGGTGGTGTATGCACCTGGTAGTAGTGTTACTGTGGTGCACTGCTGATTTATGCCTAATGTGATGTTGCATAATGTGTTTATGCTAATGCCTAATGTGTGCACTGCGCCAGTGTACTGTCCGTGCATAGTGTGTCTATGCCCAAGACGTGCATAGTATGATTTATGCCTACTGTTATTTCCTCAAGGTGATACCTATTGCGTAATGTGTTTAGGCTTATGAGGTGGGCGTATAAGGTATTTTGCGCCTAATGTGATACTGTGCATAATGTGGTTTATGTTACAGGCTGATGCTGAGTACAGTGGTTACCAGTGATTACTGGTTGTACGTTTATGATATGTCTTACTTTTACTAAGTCCACTTTGTGCTGGTTCTGATAGTGGTCCAGTTGGCCCTGTCAGGTGTAAATAATCCCTTGTAAATATGACCCCGTGCCAGGTGGCACGATGTATATTATGTGAGTACTATTCTAATGTGTTTTATGATAATACAAAGGCTATTTTTGATATAACCTTGTGTGGAGTTCTTTTTGTAGTGTGCCTGGTATGTTGTTGCTGTGTGCGTGCGCAAACGCTTTACACATTGCCTCCGGGATAAGCCTGACTGCTCGTGCCAAGCTACCAAGGGGGTGAGCAGGGGTTATCTTTGGCGTGTAACTCCCTCGCCCTGACTATAGTGGTGGTCTCTGCCTGGCTTTGGCGCAAGCCTTAGCCAACCAGAGATCCCATTTCTAACAATGATGATGCTACTTATGATATTTATATTGATATAAATTATAAGTAGAATATTGAGGTTTTTTAAGAATCCGAGATCAAGTCTGTTACTACTACTATTACTACTACTACAACTACTACTAATATAGCCTTAGAGCCCGACTTACGGGTCGAATACGATGTCGTTTAGCATGCTCCGAACGGCATTCGCTTTGCCCGAATCCGATTCAGAACCCGCATTTCTGACTGACTTGGACACTTTTCTCAACGAGCGATTACAATGGCTGGAAAGCGTTCAGACTGTCCGACTCGGTTCCGAAAGGCATTTGGAATAACCAAGTCAGTCAGAGCCAAATCGTAGCAGTCTACAGACCGTGTTTCCAGCCGAGCAATTTGGATATCAGATTCGGACAGCCTTCCGAATCGGTTGTTCTGTCATGGATCGGCGGTAGGAATCTGACTTTGGGGGCTCGTAGCAGGCCCCACTTCACCCGGGGCCCTCCGAATCTGGCCTGTGGGGGTACCCATGGGTCCCCACTTACCATGCATGCACAGTGTGGCAGGCACCATGGGGTGCCCGCCACAGGGTGCAAGGTTTTCCCCAACCCCCCCTTTTGTCAATGGGAGCCTGTGTTCTCGTTCGGAACACATGCTCCCATTGAAGTCAATGCGAGTCCGACTGAACGATGTCCGGAAGCATCGTAATCGTTTGGTCGGACTCGCAGAACCCGATTCGGTCAGAAACGATTACAAATCCGATTAGTTCAGGAGAGTTTCCGGACGACATCGTAATGGGCAACTTAGTGGGCTCTGCTGGCCATTAAAGGCCTGCTCCAGCGTTAAAGACCTGAGCCGAAGGCCAGGGCCTTCAACAAGGGAGCGGGCCTTTAATGGCTGGTAGAACCCGCTACACATGACTCTAAGGCTATTAGAACATTCCGCCACTAGAGGGCAGAATGTTCTAATTTGTAAAACAAAGGCCTCACGGACCCCGAGGGGGTTAAAATCCCCATGGGCTCCATGAGGTCTTTGTTTACAGCAACAGCTGTGAACAAACATTGGAATGTTGCTGCTCTGGGCTTCTACCAGCCATTACAAGGCCGAAGCACTCCATTGTCTTCAATGGAGCGCTCAACATTCTAATGTTCTAATAATAATAAACTTTTTTTTAAATTTATAACTTGCTGCCACAGATTCTTGGTAGTACTGTGATGGAGCAGGGTAAATATAAAAATGTTAACCTCCTAATATTTTCGTATAAAAATAATAAACATGTTCGTTCAAGTAAATAACCAACAATGTATGTCTGGGAAAAGGATAACACGCAGTTTTATGTGCAAAGTAATGAACTAATAGTTGTTTACGTTTCTAATATAACATAATATTTTGTGTACTGAAATAATAATAAAATGCATGTTTTCGTGCTTTGAATAAAACGTGTTGTTGCAAAATAAAGCGATGGTAAGTAAGGGACAGCTTTATATGTTGCTTCTGCTAGGTAATACCTAATTGGGGTACGTAGAAAGACGGGAGGGAAACGAAAGGGTTTATATTTCATTGTTTTAATAACATTTTGTTTTCTTTAGAAATAGTGCGCTTAGGCCTGCTGAGCAGCAATATAAAATGGCCGCGAGTTATTAGAGTGCGCAGGAGCGGATGCGACCACGTGATAGAGGAGAGAGGCTGTTGCAAAGAGATGATCACGTGCTGATGCCGAGAGGCTAGGATGAAAGTATGGTCAAGGCTGCTGTGACCCTTCTGAGCAGATGTGTGCCAAGATGATCAGCAAGAAGCGTGAGAAGCCTGGTTGAATCAATAGAAAGAACATTATTATACAATTGTTGCAGAAAAAGAAACAATTTGGACTGATCGAAACGGATGAGCGAGTGTATGAACTGTGGGAAACGATGCTTGCATGGACATTCCTCACGGAACTAGTTAAGACCAGGAAGCTTGATTAGAATGTATAGGGACCTGAGTTTTGGACCAATGAGAATGAATCGCGCCATGTAAGAAGAAACATTTTATGCTGTAAGCTAGAATTAGGGTATAAGAAGACCTACTCTTGGTGGGAGGGGGTTAGAATGCTGCGGGATGCTGCGGGAGATGCTGAAGAAGTTAGATGCTGTAGATGGGAGAGTTTGCAGTTGCTGATGCTGACGAGCTGATGCTGCTGCTGTTATTTTCCTTTTCCAGTTGAGTATGAAATGCCGCTTTAGGAGAACTAGCATTTGACAAGATCTATATTAGAATTATTAGGATTTCCCTGAGAGATAGATAGGTTGATCTATAGAGTCTTTAGATGATAACTTCATTTTCGATCTAATAAAAGTGACATGCAATTTGCAATTATTCTTATAAAAATGATAAACGCAATGATCTGAATAATAAATTAATCCTGAATTTTTCTGCTTTCAAAACTTTATATAAACTTTATTATTCTTTAAACAATCACTCAGTGATTTTCTTTAGCATAATGATTAATAATGTTTTGGTAAAAGAGTTCATTGTGATTGAGCTGGTCTTAATCACCATCAACTGATTCCTACTAGTTGGTCCATCGACCAATGAGCGGAATACCTTAAAAGCAAATGAAAATTATTGTGTCTTTATAAAAGAGGTATCCCGTCTCCTTCCAGCAAATCGTTTTTCTCCTAGGTTTCATGTCGGAGGAAAATCCAGGGAAATAAATGAGTAAGTGAATGTATAAGCGGTGTTATGGGCCCCACCGTCATATGGATATAGTGTGTGTAGGTTAGAGAAATAATTGCACCTGAATGACCCAAAACCATAGTAGGAGAAAATATTTTTATTGTAAGCGCTGGATCAGATTTCTTGGTAGCAGAGTTATGGTTACTATAGATTAGTTTGGTGATTATTGATTTTTGATTATAGATTATTGATAAGTTTTATGTCTAACACTTTTTGTTGAGTCGCGTTATGTTATATGTAAGTTTTCACGCTTCCGGGAAGTAGGAAGTGGAACACGTGTGGCAAGAGAAGTTGCATGGAATTTTACACTGTCTGAGTTCAGTTTGGTAATAACACAGGTTGTGTTATTTAGGGACATTTTGCGTATAAAAGGTGTGTGAGTGAAATAGTGATCGGTTTTCTTGTGAAACTCTGGCCTTAATTCTCAGGAGCAGTATAGTCTCCACATGTGTTTTATCCCCAGAGAAACGGGTTTATCGTTTGCTTGAAAGAAGGGTAAGGTAGAGGGAAGTGCTACTTTATCGACGTAACTGAAAGTTCTGTGGTAGGGTAGAGGTAAGCGCTGCCTACTGGAAAATACAGAATTCTTGTGTGAATGGTCAAAGCTATCTTTTCGGTTTAGTGAAGCAGACAATGGAAATGTGGATAAAATGTTGTAACTAACAAGAATTGTTGAAAAAGAAATTGCCGATAAATTTTGTAAAGGAGGGGTCAAGAGCAGAAGTGACGTAGACAATAGCCGCGCTGGGATTGGACAGTGCGCTAGTCACATGAGAACAGGAGCAAAGTGACGTAGACAAAAGCCGCGCTGGGATTGGACAGTGCGCCGTAGACAGAAATCGTTGTGATTGGAGCGTTGGTGTGAGTCGCGCTAGCATTGGTTGAAATAAACGCATAGGGAACAGAGTTGATTTGCCGATTGTTTTAAGGAGAAAAAGGTTGTGAATCATGACGTACTATGAGTATGGAAGAGAGAAAACGTCTTGGATGTCGAAAGTTAAGAACTTCTTTAAGAAGGACAAAAAGGTAGTGACTAAAGAGGGACAAATTATTCCTCCGCCGAAGTCACCAGCTTCACATATGATGCTGAAATATGGATATCATACTAGCATTTGGTTAGAAAATTGGACAAAATACACCAAGAACGATGGAGCATTGGCTTTTCCTGAAAATGGTTCATTTAATGTAGCTGTATTACGGAACTTGCGAGAAAAGATGGTAATGTTAGAACCTAGACCTAGACCAACACAGTTTGAAGCTTTAGCGGAATGGGAAGATGAGATGTATGAACGAGAGAGATCCAGAGGATTGAAGAATCATGAGTTTTTACCAGGAAGGTTGTGGGGAATAAATCATGAGGACAGAGTAAAGCGTTGGAGATACGCTAACATGGCAGGAGGTTTGTTTCCAGCTTTTGCGGTTGAGGAAGAAGCAAAGAGAAAGTGTACTGAGAAAAAGAAACATGTAGTGGTAGAAAAGTATGTGTATGGTGGTAGTGAAACGGATGACGAATTGCTGGAAGATATTTTAAACAGAAATCCACCTCCATATCAACAGACTTCTGTAGTAGTGACACCTAATGCACCGCAAATGGAAACTGAGAGGAATAAAAAACCCGAACGAAGAAATGAAATAAATAGGTCACAAGAAACATTTAAAATTTCACAAAATGATGAGACAGAAAGTGACAATGCAACTGAACTAGCAAAAACGACAAAAGAATTGACAGAGAAAATAAGAGAATTGACAAAGAATATGGAAGCTGTAACTGTACCAGTAACGATAGGTCCAGTAATGCCAATTTTTGAAAATCAGAAAATAAATGAACATTCTTTGGTGATTCCCATGAATTCACATATGCAAAGAAAAAGAGAAGGGATGGAACTGAATAAGGAAGGTGCACACAATTCGGCGAGTACGTGTAGACCAAGTCCACCTACAAATTTGACGATAAATGAGAGTGAGGTTAGAAGAATACCTATGGTGACAGAGTCCGCATCAGGAACACCAGAAAGAACCAGTGATTGGATTGAATTAAATAGTACACCTGTAGGTCCGACTCCAGAAGAGTTAAATGAATGGATGAAAGCGCTAAAAGCGAAAGAACCTGAAGAAAAACCATTAGATGTAATTAGGTTAAAAATAGACATGGAAGAGTTGATTTTGGGAACAATTGGAACGGAAAAACTAAAGAATTATCAGGATGATGAGATTATGTTTTTGTGTAAGAGTCTTACATGGAGAGCTAGAAATTTACATGACAAATTGGAAGAGATTGCAGGTGAATTGGGAGTGGAATTTGTGAAAGTGAGGACATTGCAGAAACCGTACAGAGTAGATTTTTGTGAGAAAGACATAGAAAATTTGAACACATCAGGAAGACTGACCCAGATAAAAGAGCTGATTGTTTTATTGAGAAAGTGGGGTGATGTGGATAGATGGAGAAACAGATGGACAAAGAGGAATGAGAAAACGACAGATAAAGCAGCTTTAGCTTTTGCAATGACAGATAAGGAACCAGTTACCAGAGAGTACCCAATGAGAGAAACACCAGGTGGTAGTTATGTGCATGTTCCGTGGACCAGACAGGATATACTGTCATTTACAAATGACTTCCCAAAATTGAGAGAGAAACCAGTAGAATGGTACAGACAAGTGGAGAGATTTGTTAAAGTGTCAAAAGTGCTGTGGATAGATCTAGATGGATTGTTTGACATAGTAGTGCCTGCTGATTTATGGACGGAATGTAAGATTACAATTGATTGGCCAACTGTAGAATATCCAAGGGATGCCAAAACAGGAGCGCCAGGTCCAGAAGTGATGCGGAAATATGATCAGGTAGTTACCTTTTTGAAGAATAAAATTCCACCAAAAGAAACAGATTGGGTGAAAATAGACAGAACAACACAGGAAAGCAAAGAATCAGTGCATGCGTACTATGAGAGATTGTTGTTGGTTTTCAAACAGTATAGTGGTTATGAGACGCTAAGTGAGAAGGACATGAGTCATTTTGTATATAGGTTCGTGTATGGATTAACACCGGAGATAAGTGAAAGGATTAAGCAGCATTTGATAGGGTGGCAGAATAGCACAGTGGACGAAGTTTTGAGATATGCTAAGTATTGCAGTGATGAAATTGAGAGTAAACAGCGTAAATTGAAAGAAAAAGCCATGTGGGCACAGGTGAAAGTGAAGCAAGTGAAGCAGAGAAGCAAGAAGCTGAATTGAATAATACTAGCAGTGAAACAGGACAGTTTAAATCCCGACCTAATATAGGTAAAGGAAAAGGACAAATGAGCATAGATGAGGCGAAGAAAAAGTGGCCATGCCACAATTGCGGAAAGCTAGGGCATTGGAGAAACGAGTGTAAATTTCCTCCTAAACCTAATGTAGAAAATCAAACATTAAATTCACAGGTGCAGAGTGAGGTAGTTACTCAACAAGGTCAGGTGCCACAACCACCACTTCCCAAGAGTGCTAATCAACAGAAGTACAGTGCAGAAACAGGATTCTACGGAGGAGAACAGGTAAAACAGTTGTCACGTGCAGCTGAAATCTCACAATATTGGTTGCGACAGAGTGAGGATGAGTCGTATGAAAGCTCATGACGGTGTCTGAAAGAGAGGGGAGAGTGCGTGCTTGGCGCAACTCTAGAGGTAGACCAGTCAGGTCCATTTGTGGATGGAGAAGTGAATGGTGCAAATATAACATTCCTTGTTGACACTGGAGCTACCCGTTCTACTGTTAGGTCAGTGGAAATTCCAAATCTTCCTCTCTCAGGTGAACATATACAAGTGGTTGGAGTTTCCAATCAGCAAATTGAAACGCCTCTTACTAGATTAGTAAAGGTGAAAATTGGTCCATTTAATGAAATGCACCGATTTGTGGTGTGTGATTGTAGTCCCGTTAATCTTTTAGGACGCGATTTATTGTGCAAGATGAACTGCACAATTTATTGTACTCCAGACGGAATTGCATTTCAGACTCCAGATGAGGATGTGCTGTACAAAATGACAATGGTAAATTTGGAACCAGAAGTAAATCATTTGTTTCCTGTATTTGATGCAGAGAAAATCCCAATTGAGTTGAAAGGGACAGTAAAAGAAGAAGTATGGGACTTGACAGGAGAAGATGTAGGATTAATGAAAGGAGTAGATCCCGTAAAAATTTCCGTAAAAGAAGGAACGAGTTACCCAAATACGCCTCAGTATAAATTGACTCCAGAAATAATTGAAGGAATAACGCCAGTAATAAATAAAATGATTGAACAAGGAATTCTAAAAGAAATCATGAGCAGTCCATGTAATTCGCCAATAATGGGACTGAAAAAGCCAAATGGAACATATAGAATCGTACAGGATTTAAGAAAGGTAAACAAAATTGTTGTACCTTGTTGCCCAATAGTACCAAATCCTGCCGTGATTCTATACCAGATTCCACGCGAAGCAGAGTGGTACACTGTGATTGATTTATGTCATGCATTTTTCTCTATTCCATTACATCCAGATAGCCAGCCAATATTTGCGTTTAGGTTTGGAGAGCGTATTTTGGCATGGTGCCGAATTCCTCAAGGGTATACAGAGAGTCCCTCAATCTTTAATCAGATCTTAAAGAAATCATTGGAAGACTTAAGAATGCCAGAAAAGTCAGTAATGGTTCAGTATATTGATGACCTACTGGTGGCATCAAAAACGAAAGAAGCCTGTGTCAGTGACACGATTGCTTTGCTGAATCATTTAGCAAAAAGAGGACATAAAGTGTCCCCTTCAAAATTGCAGTTTTGTAAACAAGAAGTCCAGTATTTAGGGCATAAAATTGAGAAAGGAGTACGAAAGGTAACGACAGAGAGAATAAAAATGATTCAAGGAATGAGAGCTCCAATGACACAAAGAGAGGTAAGAATGTTTTTGGGAATGGTTGGATATTGTCGACAATGGATAAGCGGTTTTTCACTAATTGCTAAACCATTGCAGAAACTGACAAAGAAGGATGTTAAAGATCCTTTTGAAATGAATGATGAAGAAATGAAAGCATTCAAAGAGCTGAAAAAGAAACTGTGTGAGGCTCCAGCATTAGGAATGCCTGACTATGAGAAAGATTTTGAGCTGTTTTGCAGTGAAAGAGATGGATGTGCATTTTCAGTTTTGGTACAGAGACATGGAACTATGAAAAGACCAATTGCATATTTTTCTGCTGTGTTAGACCCTGTAGCCAGAGCGTTGCCTGGATGTTTGAAAGCGGTTGCTGCTACTTGTGTGAGTCTGGAACAGAGTGAAGGCATAGTGATGGGGTATCCATTGAGAGTGTATGTTCCCCATTCTGTGGAAATTCTCTTGACAAGAACGAAAACACAATACATGACACATAGTCGGCTGACTAGGTATGAAAAGGTAATTTTGAGTGCAGATAATGTGACCATTGACAGATGTATGAATGTAAATCCTTCAACATCATTGCCAGATGAAGAGAATGTGATTGAAATGGATGAAGTAGATCACGATTGTCTGAATGTGCTCGAATACTGTACTAAACCAAGAGCTGACATCCGAGATGAGCCCTTAAAAGAATCAGATTATATTCTGTTTGTGGATGGCTCATGTTTGAGAACGAGTGATGGAGTTCTAAGTGCAGCATATGCAGTTTGCACAGTAGCAACTGTTTTGGAAGCATCTTGTCTGAAAGGTGTACGGTCTGCCCAAGTTGCAGAATTAGTAGCTCTGATTCAAGCATGTAAGTTGGGAAGAAATGTACGAGTTACGATTATGACTGACAGTCAGTACGGCTTTGGAGTCGTTCATGACTTTGGTCAGATTTGGTCACAAAGGGGTTTCTTGACGTCTGCAGGGACACCCATAAGGAATGGAGATTTTGTGAAAAGGTTGCTTGAGGCGATACAGCTGCCTAAAGAGATTGCTGTAGTGAAGTGCAATGCACATAAAAATGGGGAAGACTACATTACTGTTGGCAACAAATATGCTGACGAAATGGCACAGTACTGTGCAAAGAATGTGGTCTCTTTAAACAAATGCCGCGAAAGAGAGCATATTTCTTGTCCATTGCTTTTTACTAACTCAATTGAAACATGGGATGAGGTAAGACAGTTACAAGAGGCTGCAGAAGACGAAGAGAAAGATACATGGCTAAAAGCAGGATGTAGGAAACATGAAGAAACTGATGTATGGGTTTACAGGGATGAGAGACCAGTTATGCCTGATAGCATGATTTCTGACATGGCACGGATGTACCATGGGCAAGCCCATATT
This sequence comes from Calotriton arnoldi, assembly GCA_963921515.1. Lineage (NCBI taxonomy): Eukaryota > Metazoa > Chordata > Amphibia > Caudata > Salamandridae > Calotriton > Calotriton arnoldi. The sequence continues at coordinate 625,662 of CAWUFW010001376.1, forward strand.
GGGAGAGATTCAATGATCAGACTTTTTAGACAAACATGGTACAATCCAAAATTCAGAGCCATAGCTGAGAGTCTTTGTCAAAGATGTCTGATTTGTCAACAGTTAAATCCAGGAAGGAAGACAGTAGTGAGTCTAGGAAGAATAGGACGAGAAGGGGGTCCTTTCACCAGAATGCAGATGGATTTCATAGAAATGCCACCTTGCAGCAGATTGAGGTATGTTTTAGTGGTCGTCTGTTTGTTTTCCCGTTGGGTGGAGGCATATCCAACAAGAAGGAATGACAGTATCACAGTAGCAAAACTTTTGCTGAGAGAATTCATTCCGAGGTATGGTTTTCCAGTCACGATTGAAACAGATAGAGGAACACATTTCCAAAACGAATTAGTTAAACTGATTTGTGAAGCCCTTAGTATTAAACAGAAACTGCATTGTGCATACAGACCAGAGGCTTCTGGAATAGTAGAGCAAGTAAATGGAACAATCAAGAACAGGTTAGGAAAAATGTGTCAAGCTACAGGACTGAAATGGCCAGATGCTTTGCCATTGGTTCTGATGACAATCAGAAGTATTCCGGAAAGGAAGACTGGACTCAGTCCACATGAGATAATCATGGGACGAGCAATGAGACAAGCACAAGTACCTGTCAACAAGCTACTGACTATAACTGATGATCTAGTACATGGATTATTGCAAAGGATTGGCTGATGTGGTGCGTTCTGTGTTTCATCAGGTTGGACCGGATGCGACCACTCTTGAAAGAAAACCAGCACACGACTTGAATCCAGGAGATTGGGTTCGAATAAAAGTCCACCGGAGAAGAAATTGTTTGGTTCCTCGCTGGGACGAACCACGACAAGTGATCCTAGTGACAACGACCGCAGTTAAGTGTGCAGGAGTGAAACACTGGGTTCATGCCAGCCACACCATCAGAGTTCCAGAACCTAAAGATCGACCTGTGAGTCGGCATCTGGAAATAATAGACAACAGTTCAGCATCAGAAAGAGAAGAGGAGACAAACAGGGTGCCAGAACTTGAAGATCGACCTGTAAGTCGACATCTGGGAGACCCAACTACAAATGAAACGATAGAAGAAGAAGAAGAAATAGAGGAAATAGCTGAAGTTCCAGAATTTGAAGATCGACCTGTAAGTCGACATCTGGAAATATCTGATACCAGTTCAGAATCTGATACAGAACAGTCAGAAGGAGAAGAAATTATAAAGACAAAGTGGAATTTTGAAAGCATAAGAGAAGAAACTGAGCCAGAAAACAGTGACAGTGAACAACCAAGTACGAGTGGTAGTAGAATTCCTTCGAAAGTAATATTAATAGATGAAGAAGGGAGAGTTTCAGACCAAAAGTTAGAAAAATCGGAAAAGCCCCGAGGAGCAGTAGGGACAGATAGTCAAACACAAGAACAGGGAAATTTAGAAGCAGATAGAGAAACTGACACAAAATCGGAAGAACCTCGAGGAGGGACAGAAGTAGGTGAACGAAGGAAGATAAGAAAAGAACCACAAGTAGCTGAAAGCGAAATAATTAGTTTCAAAATAAGAGGAAATAACGAAAAGATTGAAACAGAATCAGAAGAAAGTGGAGAAGAAAGAAATGAAAAACTAGAGACAAGAAAAAGAAATTGGAAAACAGAAAGAGAGGAAAAAGGGAGTGAAGCAAAAAGGCCGAGAAAAGGAGACAATTGGCCCAACGAAGTAAGAAGATTAAGATACAGAATAGTAAAATTGGATGGAAAAAGTGCTGAACAAGTGAATGAAATAACAAGTCAAAAGGAGCAAGGAAAACAAGGTGGTAAACACTTGCAGAAAACAAAAAGAATAAGGAAAGTGAATCAGAAGTACAGATCACCTGAATGGTTGTATCGTGCTCTGACTAGCTACAAAGAAGAATTGAACACTCACAAGAACCCAGAACAAAGAAACCTGATGGGAGAAAGTGAAGTGCAACAAACCTGAAGAAACAAACCTGAAGTGGTTGCTGTAGATAGTTTACCGGATTTGACACTGTAGATAGTTTACCGGATTTGACATTGTAGATAGTTTACCGGATTTGACAAAAACACTGAACTGACAAAATTACCGGATGTGACAAGGAAAGAATTCTGAGAAAGAATTGAAGAAAGAACCAAGCAAAGACAACATTCTGAAAGTACAGAGTGGCAAGCAAGTCATTTCTGAGGTGTAGTGACACAATTTTCTAGAAAACAAGTACAAAATGGAGAATATTAGAGATAGAAAATGTAAATGCGAGTTTTTAAAAAGATGGTGCAAAATGTGCTGTTTTTGTACAGGATTATTAATAACAGTATGGGTAGTTTTAGCAATAACTATTCCAATTAGTTTAGCTGTAGTGGAAAAGTCTAATAACACTGAGAAGGAAAAAGGAGCTAACACTCAAGAGCCAGTTATTTTAAGGAGTAGTGCAGAATTACATAAGGATAAATCAATAACAGATTTTTCAAAGAATGTGTTTACTAAATTACTGTATGAGTACGTAGAAACAATGGATGTAAGGGATTGTTATGTTTGTATGCAGTTGCCTGCATCTGTAGCAGAGGGTGTGACTTATCATCACCTCCCTTTGACGTATGGAATAACATGTAGTGTATTAGCAAGCTTATTTTATAAAACAGGCAGATTAGAATATTATTACACTGATGTAGATAGGATTTTTGCAAAGGTTTCTGTAGTTCCCGAGCTTAATAAAATAAAAGAGGGAAAGATTTTTGGAGAATATTTCTTAGAAGATAAGATATTAACATTAGATAATATATTTAGGTACAACCTTACCTGTGAGTTAAAGAAAGAAGAAAAAGTATTTCTAGAAATGGTTGAGGAAAGAAGAGTGAAATTTGAAAGAAAAGTAATTGAAGAGACAAAAACACCTCTTTGGGCGTTTGAGGAAGACCATCATGACAAGAAAAAGATAAATGCAGCTATGACTCTGGATTGGCCCCAACAGGGAAGGTTGTGCATTAGAAGAAATAAGACAAAATATGACAATTATTTTGTGGGTTCCAGTAATTGCTATGACAATTACCTAATTATAGGTGGATGGGGATTCAAAGGGGGAAAAGATCCAATATTTCCAGGGATTTATTATGTTTGTGGGAATAGGGCTTATTATAGGTTGCCGGACCATTGGTATGGATCATGTTATTTAGGCCTGGTCTTTCCAAAGATTTTTCATGTGGATAGAAAAGAAAAAGGAACACACAAAATGATAAATACCTTTACACGTAGAAAAAGGGAAAGTTTTTCAGAAATAGTAGGTGATATTTTTGGTGCATTGATACCAGCAGTGGGAATATCTTTGAATGCATTCAGAATTCGGAAATTATCCACAGTAGTAGATCGTTTATCTACAGATACTGCTGGAGGGTTCTTAATGGTAAATACCGAAATGGTTGCCATGAGAGCTATGGTGATGCAAAATCGTCTTGCCCTTGACATTCTTTTGGCAAAAGAGGGCGGAGTCTGTGGAATGCTGAAAGTCCAACATTGTTGCACTTACATTCCTGATAAAAGCGAAAATATACAGAAGTATATAACAAATATTACAAATTTGCACAAAGAACTAGTACCACTGGAGGTTGAAAGTGTTTGGGGAAAACTTGGTAAAGGGTTTTCTTCTGTAACGAATTGGTTAACAAGAATGAGTGGATTAATAATAGGGAAAGTTATAATAATAGCAACCATGATAATAATAATAATATTAGTATTGAAGCTTGCAGTAACATGTATAAAGAGACGAAGAAAGCAGAAAAAGTTAGAAAAAGAAAATATGATAAACAAAAGAGAGAGAGAGAGAAATAGGTGAAATAGAGTTAGAAGAAATAAAAGAGAACCTGTACAAGAAGACAAAGAGACAAGTTGAAAGCGATACAGAAGTATAAAAACTAACAAAAGCAAATGGATAAAAGATATATGCTGTCTGAGAAAATTGTATAACTTGGGTTTGTGTGGTGATGTTAAAAATCACCAAAGGGGGAGTTGATGGAGCAGGGTAAATATAAAAATGTTAACCTCCTAATATTTTCGTATAAAAATAATAAACATGTTCGTTCAAGTAAATAACCAACAATGTATGTCTGGGAAAAGGATAACACGCAGTTTTATGTGCAAAGTAATGAACTAATAGTTGTTTACGTTTCTAATATAACATAATATTTTGCGTACTGAAATAATAATAAAATGCATGTTTTCGTGCTTTGAATAAAACGTGTTGTTGCAAAATAAAGCGATGGTAAGTAAGGGACAGCTTTATATGTTGCTTCTGCTAGGTAATACCTAATTGGGGTACGTAGAAAGACGGGAGGGAAACGAAAGGGTTTATATTTCATTGTTTTAATAACATTTTGTTTTCTTTAGAAATAGTGCGCTTAGGCCTGCTGAGCAGCAATATAAAATGGCCGCGAGTTATTAGAGTGCGCAGGAGCGGATGCGACCACGTGATAGAGGAGAGAGGCTGTTGCAAAGAGATGATCACGTGCTGATGCCGAGAGGCTAGGATGAAAGTATGGTCAAGGCTGCTGTGACCCTTCTGAGCAGATGTGTGCCAAGATGATCAGCAAGAAGCGTGAGAAGCCTGGTTGAATCAATAGAAAGAACATTATTATACAATTGTTGCAGAAAAAGAAACAATTTGGACTGATCGAAACGGATGAGCGAGTGCATGAACTGTGGGAAACGATGCTTGCATGGACATTCCTCACGGAACTAGTTAAGACCAGGAAGCTTGATTAGAATGTATAGGGACCTGAGTTTTGGACCAATGAGAATGAATCGCGCCATGTAAGAAGAAACATTTTATGCTGTAAGCTAGAATTAGGGTATAAGAAGACCTACTCTTGGTGGGAGGGGGTTAGAATGCTGCGGGATGCTGCGGGAGATGCTGAAGAAGTTAGATGCTGTAGATGGGAGAGTTTGCGGTTGCTGATGCTGACGAGCTGATGCTGCTGCTGTTATTTTCCTTTTCCAGTTGAGTATGAAATGCCGCTTTAGGAGAACTAGCATTTGACAAGATCTATATTAGAATTATTAGGATTTCCCTGAGAGATAGATAGGTTGATCTATAGAGTCTTTAGATGATAACTTCATTTTCGATCTAATAAAAGTGACATGCAATTTGCAATTATTCTTATAAAAATGATAAACGCAATGATCTGAATAATAAATTAATCCTGAATTTTTCTGCATTCAAAACTTTATATAAACTTTATTATTCTTTAAACCAATGACTCAGTGATTTTCTTTAGCATAATGATTAATAATGTTTTGGTAAAAGAGTTCATTGTGATTGAGCTGGTCTTAATCACCATCAACTGATTCCTACTAGTTGGTCCATCGACCAATGAGCGGAATACCTTAAAAGCAAATGAAAATTATTGTGTCTTTATAAAAGAGGTATCCCGTCTCCTTCCAGCAAATCGTTTTTCTCCTAGGTTTCATGTCGGAGGAAAATCCAGGGAAATAAATGAGTAAGTGAATGTATATGCGGTGTTATGGGCCCCACCGTCATATGGATATAGTGTGTGTATGTTAGAGAAATAATTGCACCTGGATGACCCAAAACCATAGTAGGAGAAAATATTTTTATTGTAAGCGCTGGATCAACTGCGTATTACTGTGGCTTCTTCGTCTGCTCTAGAGTGAGTCCATGCTTTGAGGGTGAGGCTGGGGATGCACAGAGTGAAGTTGCAGATCTGCGGCGAACAGAAACACGGTTTTGCCATTGTATGTGATAGAGCAGGAGGTGTGAGAAGATGGAAGTGGGCAGTGCAGTTGTCTAAGGATGCATCCTGGATGCCAGTAGAAATTAAACGCTTTAAAGCCAGATTTGCATATGAGCTGAAATGTTCTTGAATACTCATGTGGTGCCACCCTACTCAAATGTCTAGCATGTATTTTCTCCGTCATCAGTGATTTGAAAGCCAGCAGTGCGGGCAAAGCACTTAGTGGGAGAGTCTTTCTGATCATTTGCTTGGAGGGGTTTTTAAGAAACTGCAGCCATGGAACCCTGATTGTGCCCACTGTTTGAGGTGCCACAGAGCAGTAACATAGCTAGGCCGCTGTGTTTTCAAAACCAAACTGCATTAGTTAATCTCTCCCTTCCAGACCCTGCGAATTCCACATTCTGCTCCTGCGCGCATGCAAGCATTGTTAAAATCTTTCATACAGCCAAAGGCAGACATGATCAGAGCCACGGACGCGGGAGAGCAGGTTTAAGCCCTCCCAGAATCGTCGAACTCAGTGACACCCCATACTTTTTCCATGAATAGTTATTCTCACTTCAATCTGAGTGTCAAGCATTGGACCCACTTTCTTGAGTTTCGCTTGCTGATTTCATGAATATTTCACACATGGTACTAGCTCCTTATTATATGTAGTGAGTAAATATTAAAGTGCTGTTATGTAAGTTGCTATGCTTTTATTGCTCTGTGACCTACTGTAGACATGCTGCCGCTATATTTTAAACCCTTTTATATTTTTGAGTGCTTCGTTTTATTTGGGCCATTTTTTTTGCAGTTTTATATAGCGCGAACTCGACCGGTAGGCATTGGAGCGCTTTACATGAGCACCAGTTACGTTACACAAGGACACATTCATTTTTGGTAAGCACGGGGAGATTAAGTGATTTGCTCAGAATCACAAGAGGCTTTCCCATTCGAAGAAATTTCATCATGAAAATCTCTTTCATGTTGGAATGACAGGACTTTGCCGTAGTTACTCGCTGTTTGCGGTGTCGGTGTGCGTAAATCCCTATCTTTTCACAATTTTCCTCTAATTCCGTTTTGGCGGTGTCAGTTCCTGTATATTTGCCTTTTCAACCTTTCTTAACCCCACCTCAATACTCCTTCCTTGCGTGATAGTGTCATTATCATCATCATCATCATCATCATACTTTATTCGGAAAATATAGCCATAAAAGGTGCCACAGTAAAAACATGCAATTATAAATGCAAATAATACAAAAAGTGCAACTATAAAGCCATGCAAAACACAGTAAAAAGCCTAACAAAGCTTACGGTGGGAGTAGTGCCACTCTATAGCTCCTAATTCATAACCAATTATGGGAAGAATTACATATATATATACATATTGCATGGTAGTGGCTTGTAGGAACTAGAAAAGATAAGTACCATGATCAAAATTAGAAAGTTCTTGCCCTGATTCTGACCCAGTGTATGGGACGAGTAAGTGCCACTTATCTCACCTCAGAAAAGCGGACAACCTTGCATTTGGAACTTATCAAGTTCGATTAATAACATCTATTCTTAATTTTTGAGGGGAATAACATGCACATTTTGGTGCTTAAAGCACTAAAATCACAATTTTTCAGTAAATACTGAACTATTTTCCCCAATTAAATTCTGACAGGTTTGACCTGCTGAAATTAACAAAGGGTGAGTCATTTAATGCACCCGGCAATAACCAGGTGCGGTAGATACCACCCACCTCAGAATTCTAACCCTTTCTCAAACAGGGGTTTGCGCAGGGGTTGGAAAACACAGATCCACTCATTATCAGGGCAAAAAGAGGGGGATTTATACAATGAGAAAAACTGTTCCCTGCTAAAGACAATTGGGGAGAAATGCTGATACTCACATCAATAACGAGTTCTTGCGAACATCATGGACCTATCACTCACTACTCACATTGAAGAAATACCATTCGCACTAGTTAGTAACACTTTTCAAAGTACATTAAGGGGTCGATTCCGATTCGGGCCGGAAATCTCTCCGACCGAGCCGGACCCGGAGAGATTTCCGACCGAATCGGACCCGTGCAGTCCGACCGAACGAGTCCGATGCATTCGTATGCCACCGGACACGAGTCGGTCGGACTCCCATTGAACTCAATGGGAGCCGGTCGTACAACGCGTACGCGGGCTCCCATTGCCTCCAATGGGTGCGAGGCGGACAAGGGCGCCCCCTACAGCGAGTACGCCGCGAGCGCTCGCGGCGTACACGCACAGGTAGGGGGGACCCATGGGTCCCCCTGTGTGCGACTCGCGCGGGTACGCGTACAGGGGGTCCGACACGGACCCCCAAAGTACGGCTCCGACAGCGAGTTCGAGTCGGACGGCGCGAGTCGGTCGGAGCGGTCGAGGTGCGCATCGTACTTACCCGGCCGGAAAACGTCTCCATTGCGCGGTGCGAATCGGGTCCGAGCGAGTCGGTCGGAGCGGTACGATCCGGGTACGAGTCGGTCGGAGCGGTCGGGTCGCCCGGACGAGTCGGTCGGCGAATTCGCATCGTACTCGCTCGGCCGGACCCGCGTACGATTCGGTCGGGAACAAGGGCTCCGAATCGGATCCGGTAAAGCCGAATCCTATTCGGAGCCCTACCGGCCGAGATCGGAATCGGCCCCTAAGTCTTTTACAGCATGCCTCAATTGTTAAAGATGTAATATGTGTCACAACTGTACAGCTGAAAACCATTCTCACATCCCCTAAATGCACTTGCGATTTCAAGAATTTCACTTCAATTGACAGCAGTTACTGCTTACAGTCAAAGAAACAACATGCAGCATCTGATATGTATTATGGCTGTTCGGTTTTGTATTCATGCCCTTTGATCATACAAAAACCTATGAAGTTAATTAAGAACCCAAAGTATTCTGTTAGAATTCATATTTGAACACCCTATTATTCTTGTGTTTTATGGATGACACTGAATGTATGCATGTCTATGTAGTTACAGCGAACACTTCTTGCAATAAAGCATCATGACTCTCTACAGAATGTAGGGTAGAGATATGTGGGAAAGGGTGTAGATCTGGAATATTGAGCATGAGATGTAGAGTGGCAACAATATTACGATAAAAAAATGAGGTCCAAAATATCGACATGTAAAACTGTTTTTAAGTGCTCTTACCTCGTGTTAGTTATTTTGTATTCAGGCATTTTGCACTTTGGGCTAGTTCCACATTACGGAAGGTGCTGAGCGCTGATTGGCTGTTTTTGGCCAATCAGACGCTAGACGGGAGGAGCCAGTTGTTGCCCACCGTCTATTTCAAGCACTCCGGATGCGGACGCGCGCAGCGGGCGCGCCTAAGGCAAGCCCGTCTGCGCCCGTCCGCGCCTGGACGCTGCCGGCAGCCGGTTACTCTGTCCTCTCTCAAAAAATCATAACCTCTTATTCGCGCTCAGAGCTCCAGTTACTGAACATTAAAGGCTTGACCTGTTGTAGTCATTCCTGGTCTCCATCGGCCGGTCCCTTTCAGTGTCAATCCTGCTCCTTTCAAAGTAAGTTAGAGGAGAGAGGCAATTCCCCCCCTGAGATTTTAGGTTTTGCAGCTTGAATTGTAGGTCTTTAGTCAAACATCATGCTGAGATCCTTGATCTTTTAACTGAAGAGTCCCCAGATGCATTATTTTTGACTGAGACCTGGCTGACGCCGGATTCAGTTGCTGAATCATGGTTGGCACTCCCCCAAGGGTATACGATGATTCAGCTTCATAGAACTGGAAATAGAGGTGGTGGGATCGCTTTGATCCATAAGGAAAATTATTCATGCAGTTTGAAGAAGGAGGACATTCCTGAATGCGAAAGTGCATTCTTTCAAATTACATTAAATTATAATTTTACGATTTCCGGCCTACTTATTTATCGGCCTCCTGGCCCTTCTAAAGCCTTCAGGGAAGAACTAGTAAACAAGGTGACTCTACTGGCTAGTAGGGCAGCTAATTTTACTATTTTAGGGGACCATAATCTACATTTAGAAGATCATTGTAAGACTGACATTTCTAACTTTCTGGCCGACTTGGAGGCCTGTCAGCTGTCCCAGCGTGTCTCGAACAGTACACACATTGCTGGTCATTTGTTAGACCCTATATTTTCCAATTTAGGTTCTTTGACAGCAGCAGCCCCGATTTCTATGGCATGGACAGATCATTTTCTCGTCCCTTTTTCAATCCGCTGGCAAGGGAAGCCGGCCCAAAAGAGTTCCATGCCAATATTAAAAAAACCTTGGCACAAGTTGGACATCGATAAATTCTCTGAGTCATTAATAAGGCTCAAACCTCAGATTCCATCGAATATAGATTCTGCTACCTTGCTTTTTCACGATTGGCAATCTTTTACTCTGGACAGCTGTATTCCTGTCAAACTTTGCTCGATTAAAAGGAAAGAGCAATCCAATCCCTGGTTTAGTGAACTTCTGAGTAAGGCCAAAACAAAATGTAAACAATTGGAACGGGTTTGGAGACGTGCTTACAACACGGAAGCTAAAATTAACTATCGTAAGTCAATTAAGACTTATCATAAATTAGTCCGGAAAGCTAGAGCAGTATATTGCCAATAAAATCTTGGAGAGTACCAACCCCTCAAAAACGATCTTCTCTCTCCTTAAGGCTATGAAAGGCTCTGACTTGAAAGCTGACTCCCCCATCACCTCTAACACTCAATGTAATGAGCTGGCCAGATATTTTGTGCATAAGGTAGATAAAATCTATAAAAGCTTTACTCCAACTGCCAACCTCGATAGGGAGGAACGCTTTGAAGACAAAGGATCCAACAGGGGAAGTAATACACGTTGTTCCTTCCCTCTACTATCCCTTTCAGAGACTGAATCTTTATGTGGGAAGATTAAATCCGGTTCCCCAGTTGACCCTCTGAGACCAGCTCTGTTTCGCCAATTGCTTAATGTCATCTCACCAGTGGCACAAGAAGTGATCAATTTGTCTCTGTCTTCAGCGTCTCTACCATCAGCTTGGAAACATGCTAAAGTTATCCCTCTTCTTAAGAAACCATCTTTGGAACCGTCTGATCCGGGAAATTATCGCCCCATTTCTCAGCTCCCTTTTCTAGCTAAAGCCACAGAATCTCATGTAAATACCATTCTTACAAAGTTTGCAGAACAAAACGAAATTCTGGATGCCTCACAAAACGGTTTCAGGTCCCGCCACAGTACTGAATCTGCTCTGTTGGCGGTGACCGAAGAAATCCGTGGCAGTCTGGATGAGGGAAGTTCGCCGCCTTGATTCTTCTTGACTTAAGTGCCGCGTTCGACACGGTATCACATGAGATATTATTGTGTAGGCTTGAGGAGATTGGGATCAGGAGTTTGGCTCTGACTTGGTTTCGCTCATTTTTGGAGGGTAGAACCTTCCAGGTCACTGTGCCACCTTTCCATTCTCAGGATTATGCTATTAAATACGGGGTGCCTCAGGGCTCGATCCTGAGCCCCTTGCTTTTTAATATCGATGTACAACCGCTGGCGGTGGTAGCTAGGAGCAGGGGGCTGTCATTGGTGTCATACGCTGATGACACCCAATTGGTTATTGCTTTTTCCAAGAAATGTAAATCTAATCTTGTTAAATTCAAGGATGATATGCTGGCAATTGCCAATTGGATGACAGCTAACTGCTTGCAGTTAAATGCAAGCAAGTCAGAAATTCTTTTACTGGGGAGAGACAGTGACTTGTGGTCTGAACAGTGGTGGCCGGTTGAACTTAAACCAGCTCCTATACCAAAGGAGGCGGTCAGGAATCTGGGCTTCTGCATTGATAGAAGTCTGTCCTTTGATACCCAATCCAAGTCGGTCGCAGGGACCTGCTTCGGGCTGCTGAGAGGTCTGAAACCTCTGTTGGGTTTCTTTGATCCCACTGTTCGTCAGACCATCTTACAGGCCACGATTCTGTCCAGACTGGACTATGGAAACTCTTTATATTTGGGTGCCAGCAAGTCTTGTACTCTGCGGCTCCAGAGAATACAAAATGCGGCAGCCCGGACTTTGCTGGCACTTCCTAAATCATGTTTCGTGTCTAGGTCTCTTTCCAGGCTACACTGGTTGCCGGTGGAAAGAAGAATTCAGTTTAAAACTCTTTGTGTTGCTCACAAAATTTCGAATCATCGAGCTCCTAAAGTGCTAGCCAACATGTTAGTGCCATATACCCCAAGACGACTTCTTCGTTCCGCGGATAAAAAGCTGGTCTGTATTCCTCGTGTTTACAGAGCCAGAGCGGGTGGCCGCTCTTTTAAGGTGTTGGCGGCTAAACTTTGGAATTCCCTTCCTTCTGCGATTAGAGGACTTCAGAACCATCTTGAGTTCCGCAAAGCCATAAAGACCTGGCTCTTTTCAGGGAAATTCCTTTTGCACTTGTCTGTATCTGCTTGAACGTTTACCTGGGTAGCGCTGGGACGCCCCGTTGCTGGGGTAGCTATGCGCTGTATAAAATTAGTAAATAAATAAATATAGATTTTCTATATCTAATTCCACATACATGTAGATTGATGATATGCATATCTTCAAGGTAGGCAGATGGGAAGTTAAGAATAGTAATCTGGGGGTGTGGCTAGCGCCCAGGAGGATGGCGGCATTTCCGTAACGCTCCTGGGGCCGGCGGCGAGAACGAAGGAATTTGCGACGTTCCGCGATCAAGAGAACCGGCGAAAATGTCAGAGCGGCTTTCGGAACTTCAGCAGTAGCTGACGAGGTATTTTTTAGCGTGGGAGAGACCCGCTTTATCGTCAGAACACCTCTTTCTCCTCGAAGCAATGCGGCGCCCACCATCTTGAATAAGCCCGTGACCTGAGGAGATTCTCTTTACTCGTGTGGTTCCTCAGCCTTATTTTTCTCTGCTCTGAGGCCTCTTCGTTCAACATTGTTCTTCTCTGTTTTGTCTAATCCTTTTGTCTTGTGGTCGCCCTTCCTGAAGTCTCCCCCGTCTCACCTCGTGGAGTCCGGACGTGTCATCGTTCCATGTGGCCTCCTCCCCCCACACCCTTTCTATGTTTTGGACTCATTCTAGGTACAGTTTTGTTTCCTTTTTTTCTTTCTATTATTTTAAACAGCAACTTTTTTCTTTTTCATCTTCTCTCTGTCTTTTGCTTCTAACTTGTCTTTGCACATCATTTCTTTCTACTTATGCTTTCTTTTTTCTCTTGTTCTATTTTTCCACTTATATTTCCTTGACTTACTCTTATCTCATCATTCTTTTTTCAATCTCATACATATTGTTCTTTCTTACCTTACATTGCATTTGTCACATGTAAACTTATTTTTTCATTCTTGTCCTTACTTCTTTCCCGTAAAATTGTTCTATGTTGCAGATAGTTGGTCTATTTCTTGGCATTTTTCTTATTATTTGTTTTCTTATAGGGATTGTTGTTTCATACTTACCCTCCCATCTACCTCATGTCTTTAAATATTGTCTCTTGGAATGTAAGAGGTTTACACTCTCCTATTAAAAGGCAAAGATTTTTGACTCATTTGGCCAAATTGGGTGCAGATATAGCTTGTTTGCAAGAATCCCATCTAACTGCAGAAGAATCGATAAAGTTGAAAAGAGGTTGGGTTGGAGAGGTCTTCTATTCACCAGGAGATGGAAAGCGAAATGGGGTTATTACCATATGTCGTAAATCACTTTCTGTTAAACTACTGTCACAATGCTCTGACGTAAGCGGTCGATGGCTACTTACTAAACTTTTGATTGGTAATGCTCCGGTTTCTCTATTAAATATATACGCACCCACTGTTGGTGACCCTTCCTTTTGGTTATCCTTAGCTCAGCAACTAGCAAATTGTATTGATGACAATTTCATTCTTACAGGTGACTGTAACCAAGTTCTTGACCCCTTTTTGGATCGTAATTCAATGGTCTCCTTTGCCCCTCATAAGGCCCACAAACTCTTCGTACAGACTATTAAACAATATAAGCTTAGTGACGCCTGGAGACTTTGTAACCCCACTACCAAAGAATACACCTATTACTCTCCAGTTCATCACACTCAATCAAGATTGGACTACTTTTTCATCTCACATAATATATCACAATCATTAATGGCAGCAGAGATTGGATCCATTCTAATCTCTGATCATGCTCCTATTACCATGCGGTTAGATATTTTACAGAAGCCCTGCACTCCCCGTAAATGGCGCTTCAACAATACCCTTCTATTGGACCCAGTATTCAGTTCCTCATTTACTTCCTTTTTTAATGAGTATTTTTTGTTTAATCAGACTGATGACTTACCTTTTCATGTGATCTAGGATGCTTTCAAAGCAGCAGCTAGAGATTTCATTATTGGTTATGTATCCAAAAAGCGTAAAAAGTCACAAGCCCTTACCACATCTCTCCTAGCCAAGATAAAGAGACTGGAGCATTCTTTTTATTCCTCAAGATCAAAAGATTGTTTGTCGGAACTCATTAACGTCAAATTTCAATTTAATAAGGAGTCGACGAATAATGCTTCCACTTATTTATTAAAATCTAGTGCAAAGTTTTATGGTGGGCAGAATAAAGCTGGTAAAGTACTTGCTAATTATTTGAAGGTCAAACATAACAAACTCAATATAGAATCTATCATGGATGAACAGCAGTCATTGAAATATAAAGACGACAAAATATTAAATGATTTTTTTCATTTTTACAAAACACTATACACATCAGAAGCCCTTCCCACTGAGCAGCAAATCTCTCAGTTCTTGTCTAATATCCAACGACCATCTTCTTCCCAATCAGACCTTTCTATTTTAGAATCCGACCTTTCACAAAAGGAACTCCATATCGCACTACTGGCACTTAAAAAAGATAAAGCCCCCCCGTACGGCTTTTCTGTTGAATTTTTCACACATTTTGCCTCCCTATTAATTCCCAAACTACATACTTTATTAAACTCCTTTTTGTCCTTAGGTAAATCTTTAGGCTCTTTCTCAGAAGCTCTCATTTGTCTTATCCCCAAGGATGGTAAGGACTTGAGATATTGTAAAAATTTTCGGCCCATATCTCTAGTTAATGTTGATTACAAAATTTTCTCAAAATCCCTGGCTTTACGATTGGATTCCCATTTGCCCGACTTGTTGGAGGTGGAACAGTCAGGATTTGTTAAAGGTCGTTTTATCACAGACAACACTCATTTATTTTTTGATATTTTATCCAAGTCCTCTCACGTTTCACATCCCTTGGCAGCCATTGCACTGGACGCGGAAAAAGCGTTTGACAGAGTGGAGTGGGCGTACCTTTTCCAGACTCTTCAACGGTTTGGCTTTGGACCCAAAATAATTTCCTTAATCTCACTTCTATACTCTAACCCAAGAGCAGCCGTGTGCGCTAATGGCACCATATCTTCTTCTTTTAATTTGGGTAGGGGCGTTCGTCAAGGGTGTCCATTATCCCCGTTTCTTTTTAACTTAGCCCTGGAACCCTTCCTATCACGAATTCGCCAAAATAAGGATATTCATGGCTTTAACTTTAACGACACTCACATCAAACTGGCAGCATATGCTGACGATATACTGTTATTCATTTCACAACCCCAATCCTCTCTCCCTTCATTCCTACATGAAGTTGACTCCTTTGCAGCCGTATCTGGATATAAATTAAATAAAGATAAATGTGAAATATTACCCTTAATGAAATATACTTTTAAAGATGACTTTGCTACCTCAAACTTTGCTTGGTGTCCTCAATATATTAAGTATTTGGGTTTACATTTTACTCCATCCATTCCAAATACAATTTCAAGATGTATGGATAATTGTATACAAAAAATAACTTCTTTGACTGCTAAATGGCACCCTCTTTACTTATCCTGGTGGGGTCGTCTCGATACCATTAAAATGATGCTGTCTCCCATAGTTCTTTATACGATCTCCAATATCCCATTATCCATTCCCTTAAAATTCTTCAAGAAAATATATTCCTTTTTATCCTCTTTCTTATGGAGCAATAAAAAGTCACGCAAGTCTGTATCAAAATTGACTCGTCCAAAGTCAGAGGGAGGTGTTAATTTTCCCAATTTTCCTATATATCAAAAATCTTTTTTGCTTCGTCAAGCATCATGATGGCTCTCTCATTCCTCCGAAGACTACCCTTTATGGGCCAAACTTGAACTTTCTTTTCTTTCCCCTTTTTCCTTTCAAGAGTACCTATCGTTCTCTCGCAAACCACAACACCTTTCAACCCCCATAATTAAATACACATCCAAAATTCTGAAACCCACATCTTCAGTGGACTTTTTTCTCCAACTCCACGATTTGGCATAATAACATGATATTGATACGTGACAAGCCCTTCTATTGGAAATCATGGAGGCAAAAAGGCCTAATCTGGATACATCAATTTCAGGATCAGATTATGTCTTTCGTGCAGGTTAAAAGACTTTATGACCTACCAACATCCTTTCAATCTAAATATACACTCTTAAAACAAGCTATTTTGACTGCCTATACCCGATACATACCTTCAAACTCCTCCACTGATTCTGTCACCCTTTCAACTGATAAATTGCACTCCTTGTTACAAGTCAACTCCAAGGCTTCTGTTATTTACAATTACTTAAATTTTTCATGTCCTACACGAGAAAAAACTAAGACGGAACTCTCCTGGGAACATGATCTGGGTGTTAATTGGTCCATAAACACATGGAATAAGATATGGAGTAAAATCAGAAAATCTTCGAGAGCTGCAAATACTACACAGACACTCTTTTATATATAATAGGCTTTTATTATCTCCAGTTGCTTTACATAAAAGACATGCTGATATTTTGGATGACTGCTGGTCATGCTCCTCCCCACATGCAGATCTACATCATTTACTTTATACATGTCCACTTGTCCACGGTTTTTGGGAAAAGGTGTGGACCCAAATCAATTTAATTTTTCATTCCAAATATCCTTTCTCTGTTTCTAACGTATTCCTGGGAAGTTTATCTCCGGTGTGGTCAGAATGCACTTCTAACACAAAAATAGTAGACCTATTACTGGCGGTTGCCTTTTAGCAGATTACTAAAAACTGGAAGGATTTTACTAAATTATCCTATCAAGCTTGGTGGTATGCTATTTGTTATAATCATAGATTAGATACAGCTCTTGTTTACCCTATTACCATGGCAACGAAACGTCTGCATTTGTGGTTACCTATTACATCGTTCATTGAAGCTAGTGCTAAACGTTCCTCTTTTTTAACTCCTATACAACAAGAAGTTTCCAAATCACCATGACTTTCTTTTCACTATGTATGCAGGATCATTTTCATCTTGCAACATAAGTTTTTGTGTTCTGTGAATTGTCTACATTAACCCTTTTCTTTTAGATAGATCAACTTTAATTCTATATATAAGTATTTTCTTTCTGTATTCCAAAACTGATTCATGTGATTATGTATTGTTATTTTGTATTGAGATTTGCATTTCCCTTAATAAACTTATTTCTGAACTAAAAAGAATAGTAATCTATACTTTATAATAATGTGAGGAACTCCCACCCGACCTGTATCCTTTTCTTGTAGGCTAATCTAAGCTCTCTGGGCTACCCACAACTATGCATACATGTCAAACTTTCATTTATGTTTTTATTAATTTTATTCTTTTATTAAATTCATTTTTTACTTTTTTCTATAAGAAAACTTTTTCTGATATTTACTTTAGTTATACAAAAGTTAAAAACATATCAATGTGACCACCAAACATTTTTAAAGTGCAATCAATGCAATTATACAATTCCAATATTCATGTCATTTTCATCTGGAACTATCATCATAATTAGGGTTTGCATGCACATTGAAATCCTTAGTGTATCCCTACAAATCTACCACACTCGCATTCTGACCTATCACTCCACACCACACTAGCACGAATATATGACGTTACAACGCAAACAATTACAACGCATGCTTTTACAATGCAGTTTTTACATCGCAACTACCATTACAATGCATGTTTTTACAACGCATGCCATTACAACGCATTTTTAAGAACTACCATTACAACGCATTTCATAACAACGCATACCATTACAACGCATACCATTACAACGCATACTTTTAGTGCAACAGTAGGGTAAGTGTTGGATAGTGTAGGGGTAAAAATTACTATTCCCACTCCAGTGAGTAAAACAGTAGGGAAAGTGTTGGATAGCGTAGGGGTAAAAATTACTATCCCCACTCCAGTGAGTGCAACAGTAGGGAAAGTGTAGGATAGCGTAGGGGTAAAAATTACTATTCCCACTACAGTGAGTGCAACAGTAGGGAAAGTGTTGGATAGTGTAGGGATAAAAATTACTATTCCCACTCCAGTGAGTGCAACAGTAGGGAAAGTGTTGGATAGCGTAGGGGTAAAAATTACTATTCCCAACTACCCCAAAACCCATACCCACCATAAAACTTAAAAATCTCCATTACTTACCTTATAATGCGTTGTAATGGCATGTGTTGTAATGGTATGCGTTGTAATGGCATGCATTGTAGTGACGCGTTGTAATGGCATGCGTTGTAATGGCATGCGATTTAAAGGCAGTTGCCTTGTAACAGTTGCATTGTAAAAGCAGTGCGATGTAATGACTGCGTTGTAATGGATGTTTCCCCACTAGCACACATACCTCGTATACATACACTACCCAGCCCACATCAGCATACCCTAGCTAGATAATGGAGATAACACTTCATAACTGTCTGTGATTGTGTTGCCAGCTTGGATTTCACTGTAGCCAGGTCAACGCAAGTTTCAGTGGAAAACAAGACTTGTATCCACCTTCATCAGGACCACCCGTATTTGCTTTATAAAGATGAGTGGTGGGGGATCATAAAACTCTGGATATGTTCTAGGATGACAGTCGTCACTTGCCCGAATCGAGTGACATTTGATTTAAGCCTCTAAGCATTGTCCACGTGGCATATGTGTCCATAGGTTAGTGTTCATTTTCAGTATTTGGAACACATGGAGCGCCGAAACCATATTCCAGATGTGGTAGTGGAGAAGATCGCTGGCCAACGAATATTCAAGAAGTTACGATTGTTGGCTTATTCATCAATGTATATAGTTCAGAAAGTGAGACTTCCTGGATGTGAGTTCACTTAAGGAAAGGTGATAATGCAACAGCGATGCTTTGGGACTGAATTCCTTCCTGCTCGACACCGACGATTCAGCACGCCATCTTCCACGATCAATCTATACTTACTGAAAACAACTTACCCCCTCTATATTTTGGTTTTCGATATTTTGGTTACTATATTATAATACTAAAATCCTCAATATTCCAGATGATAATTGGGGGAGGGGAGATGAATGAGTGGAGTTCACAGACTAGAATGTGATACAGCAGATCCGTTGTACAAGGAGATTCAATGGAGCTATTTGAGTCTGGGAGATCTGTTTAGTCTAACACAAATTTTATCGAGTCACATGCTTGTGTTACGAACTCTCTTCAGTGGAGTCAGGCATTAGTCCTGAACTGTTGTGAGCAGGACATTGCATCTTTCCAAAGGGGATGGGACTTGTACCTGTACATCTGTTCTGAAGTTGGTTTCAGAGGGGTTACACCTTGATTTTCTGAAGCAGGGACAGCTGGTACCATGCTGTATGTATTTTCCTAGAGATGCGTGTCACGATGAATAAGAAAAGCTTTTGCAAGAAACCCAGGGTAAAAATATTCTATCGCATCCATTCATTTCCTGATGCCTGAGGCTTAGGCTCGATTCTTAAAGAGCCCAAAGAACGAGAATGAAGTTAGCTTTAGGAGACAGCATATATATGAAACAGTGGATACTGAAAAAAATCAACGGGGTCCCTTTCACAAAGCAATGGAATACTACAGGCATATATGTACGCCACCATGCTTTTCACTTTTTTGTTTTTTTTCAAACATCACAAAAGATGCGCCTGGTGCAGGTATCCAAGCATACAACTAGGAAAGGCTCCTGTTCCTCCAGCACTAGCTTCTTCTTAGAGGAAATCTTTGCACAGAAGAAATGGAACCTCCTTCGTAAATGGCTTTTGTTTAGGTTGAAGCCTATTAGATAATGCACATGCTGTCTGTTTTGAGACATATTGTCAGCTTACTGTGGATGTAGAGCCCGCCCATTGCTTACTATTGGTTAGATTTATTGCCACTCTCATTTACTTGCTGCCAGTGGTTACCTTGTTTGGGCTTTACTTCCTTTTCTTTTGTTTGTACCAACCCTGGAGCATGGCAAAATTACTTGTCTGCTTCCACTGCTCACTTTTGGAGCACCACATTTTTCTTTGTGATCAAGCACTCCACAACACTGCATGTTTATTCCAGCTGTCTCCCTCGTAGACTTTTCTTCTTTTCTCTGCACTTCTCTTCCTCAGCCTTGTTCCTCTGTTACCCACCTTCACTCATGTGGCTCTTTCTTGCCCGTCTGCTTCTGTGCTGGCCCAATCTCCTCCATGTTGTTGACATTTGAGTGCTTCTGTGCCTCCACCTGTTCTTCTATATGTTGCGCTCATTCATCCATGTGCTTCTGTGCCCCCCCGGCTCTCTCCCATGTTTTTCTTTTGAGCCCGTGTGCTTCTGTACTCCACAGTCTCCTTCATGTTGCTCTCGTTCGTCCATGTGCTTCTCCTCCCACAGCTCAATGGTACATTTGCTCTCTCCTGTGCTTCTCTGCCTCCCACCTTCCATGTTGATTCAATCCCACCCCCTCCTCAACCTCAATTAAAATTAAAATAGAAAAATAAAATGTTATGCCACAACTGCATCATTTTGTAAACACATGCATGGGCTTATTAAATGAGGAGGATATGCACCTCTATTTTTTAGTCTGTCCTTCATGACGAAAAACCATTGCCAGAGCCAATAGGTTTCTAAGGCAAGACCCTTTGGCTTTGCCAATGCTTATTTTCTTCTTGAGGAAACATTTGTCCCTATGGTTAAAACCCTCCCCATCAACTATGCACATGAGCATATTTATGTTTGCGAGTAGGGTCAATGTGTATTTATCTATTTATATGGTAATTTTTTAATCCCTTAAGTGTTGGCATGGTCCAATCGCCGACGCCTGCACTACATCCCCACTGCGTCCATCTGCCATTGGCCGACACTGGAGAGGCATTAAAAGGAACATCTGTTGTTTGCATTGGAGGATTCCTTGTCTTAAAAAAAGCTGGGAGCAAAGCGGAATCACTTCCACTTCAGCCCTCGCATCTGTGTCGTCAATGACCTGGAGGTGAAAGAGCCTGAAGGTGACCCCTCGATTGCCTGGGGTTCTCACAGATTGATCCTGGGGGCGCCGCCAACTGGTGCCGCGGGATTGAGAAGTATTGTGCCGGCGGGAGTGGTCGAAATACTGTGGACAGACGTGGCGGGCCTAGACGTAATGGCGGCTGCCGCGCTCCCGGCGTCGCCCAGAAGGGAACAATCTGTAACTCAGTAGATGAGAAAAGACGATGTCCCCGGCTGGAGAGGCTGCCCTACCTGAAGACGCTGCTGGGAAACATTGAGCTCCAGAACTCTCTGGAGACGCGAGGTGAGGAGAGAGGGCAAAGGGGGCCGAGGAGCGGCGGCACCCCCGAGGCCTGAATATCAAACCCGGCGCTGAGGGTGTGAGCGACAAAGCGAGGGGCCGCAGCCAGGACTCGGCCTACATTCCGAGTGCGGCGACCCCCGGAGCACCGCACCTACATGACCACAAACAGAAGCAGAGGCCCAGAACTGGGGGCTCATCATTGATTCGGAGGGGGGAGAGGCTGGAGGGCACTACGCCCGATTTGCGGGGTACACCTCAGGCTCCCCACAAGCTCAGCACGCCGAGGCCTGGCTGGAGGAGATTGCTGGTCGCTGAAGGCTAGAAGCAGCCTACCAGGGCACATCAGGGCCGGCCAGATAGCCAGTCGTTGTTTACCACTGACCCCCAGGAGTAGGGGCAGAGAAAGAGAGTAACGGGCCACCGCATAAGGCGTACCCCGACCTGAGGTGAGCAAGCGGCCCACCCGCGAATCGACAAACATCCCCTGAGAGACGACGGCGGGTAGAAGCTCGAGGCCCACAGAAGAGTGGAGGAGTTCCAGCACGGAAGGAGTAAACAGAGTCAGCACTACCTGCTGGGGGCTGATCCGGACGGCATCCCCCGGAAGAGGCAATGCAGGTGCCACTGGCTCTGACTGGTGATTCTGGAGCGATTTGGGGTGCCCTTGCGCCAGGCCCCTGATACAAAGGAAGCTAATGCATGCCAGCGCACTGCACGGGTAGCCAGCTATAAGCCCCCGGGGCAAGAACGGGCAAGAGCTTGGCAGCAGTAAGAAACAAGGAGTTGCATCTATTCTTAATCTCGGCCAGCAAGAAGTGGGAGGATCAGCGAGGATAACAAGGCAGAGGCTGCGCCTCCGGAGCGGAGTCAAGGGAGAACGGGACAGCCTAGCTGAAGAGGGCTCCACCTAACACTTAGCGAACCCTCTCAGTGCAAGGAGCTCCCATCAGGCAAGGGACGTATAATATTAGAGCGCATCACCTCCCAGACCTATCCCCAAACATGGCAACTGCAAGGGGGAAAAAGGATCGCACATTGAAGGATATGCTGACCAGGCTCCCTTCTGGGTTTGGGGGGTGATGGGCAAGTGCATCAGAGTGGCCAACCTGATCAGGATTTGGAGAAAGCAGAGGATCCAGTTACCCGCGCCTTTCTGGAGTCCCTGTTTGCTTCACTGCGTGATGACATACAGTCACTCCGAGGGGAGCTCTCTAGGGATATCAAAGAAGTTCGGCGAGAGGTTTACTCCCTTGGGGAAGACAATGAACAGCCGTGGCGGCTGTGGAAGACAATGAACACGCACGGGACGAGGAAGTGGAGTCTCTGCAGCAAGAGGTGCTTCGCCTACGGGAGCAACAGATAGAGCTGCAAGCCCACCCTGAGGATCTTGAGAACCACTCCAGGTGCAATAATCTTCATGTCAAAGGTGTTCCATCGCAAGCAGAGGGCTCGGATATCTTCCAATACCTAAGGGAACTCCTCGACTATATCCTGGGGGCCCCTCAGTATGACGAGATTAAAATAGACCGGGCACACAGAGTGGGCCTGCAGCGGCGCTCTATGGCTCCGCCCCCAGACATCCTAGCCTGGTTCCCAGACTTCCAGCAAAAGGAACTGCGAAGGCATGAGAGAGGCAGTCTCTGGAGTTCCGAGGCCACACTCCAACAATATACCAGGACCTGGCCATGATCACATTGCAGAAAAGAAGGGAGTTTCGTCCAGCCACTGCACCTTTGCGAAACCTAGGGTTTGCCTACTCATGGGGACACCCTTTTCGCTTGATATTCCGGTGGGAAGGTAAATTGCTTCAACTTCGGTCCTTGCAAGAAACTTGTGACATCCTGGGAATCGCAGACTCCTCTGACAAAGAATCGGAGAAGGTTGATCCTAAGTCGCAGTGAAGGAGAAATCGGGGGGACCGGAAAGGACGCTCCAGGGAGCACAATACGAGGCCCGATCCTGGCACTGTAGCGAAAGAACCTAAGACGGCCCTGGAGTCGCTGTCAGGGGAACAATAAGAAGACGCTGCCACATGAGACCCCATGTCAAGTATTGCACTACATGCAGGTTCACTCTGGTGGAGGGCGGGGGCTGCCGGGGGAGGAAGGGGACACATGGGCGACTACACATCCCCAATTTCTCTCTCTTCCAGGGACTTGTGGACTCAACCTGCGAGTCTCGGACTTACAATGACTGTTTTGAGTTTTAAGTTTTGTTTGCCTCAAGTTCTGGGGGATCCAGTACTCAATTTAATGGGGAAGGAGGAGCTCGAATGGCATGTACAGGGAAGAGACTCTGTTCAAAGGGGCTGCGGGAGACTAGGACCACTTGAGACACCAGGGAACATATCCCACATAAGATATGGCACCACAGGTAATTAATGTACTTTCGCTAAACGTCAAGGGCCTCAATAATCGCATCAAGAGCATCCTTTCTCAAAAACACCGAGGCGGATATTTGCCTCCTCCAGGAGACTCCTTTATTGAGCAAGGACTGGCCCCGCCTTAAAGCACGCGCATTCCCACTCCAATTTTTTTCATCCACCTCCGAAAAAAAGGTAGGATTAGCTATGCTGATAGCACAAAGGTTTAAAGGGAATGTGGGCCCCAAAATAGTGTAGGTTAAAGGTAGATTTCTGGCACACTTTGTTCAATTTGTTGGTCACAACCTATTAGTGGGATCCCTCTATGCCCCTAACACAGGCCAGGAGCAGTTCCTTCGGACAGTGGTCTCAGAGGTGATGTCTGCAAACAACCGCATGATGCTAGTGGGGGGTGATTTGAACCTCGTTCTAGACGCTAATAAGGATAGATTCAGCTCTAGGACTGATCAGGCGGGGGCCTTGTCTAAGGGAGGATGCAAGTGGCTGCAGGAGATGGGGTTATTGAACCTCTGGAGAGAAGCCCATCCACAGTCTACCCAATACACATTCTATTCACATGCCCACAAAACATATGCACAACTTCATTATATACTAGGGACCAGGGAGGTTCATCATGTCATGTGGGGCATATAGATAGAGCCAGCGGCGTTAACGGACCATGACACAGTGATCCTTACACTGGAGGTCCC
This sequence comes from Calotriton arnoldi, assembly GCA_963921515.1. Taxonomy (NCBI): domain Eukaryota; kingdom Metazoa; phylum Chordata; class Amphibia; order Caudata; family Salamandridae; genus Calotriton; species Calotriton arnoldi. Next base: position 649,963 of record CAWUFW010001376.1, read on the forward strand.
GCAACAGAAACACCAATATGGAAACTGGCACCTTAGGGAGACCCTGCTTCAAAGGCCTGCAGTAGTACAACAGCTAACGGTTGCTATACGCAATTATTTCAAACAGAATGACATCACTGACATCACTATTTCCACACTCTGGGAGGCTATGAAGGCCATGGTTCAGGGGGAACTCATAGCAATATCAGCAGCTGACAACAAAGCACGTAGAGAGAAATGGGACCAACTTACAGCACAAGTCAGGGAACTGGAACGCATACATAGGTGCACGGGGCTCCCAGAGTCTGGTGCCAATTACGCACGGCGCGAGCTTAATTAGCAGGGATAGATTTTGACAGGGCAGAATACGCCGCCCTCCGCCTCAAACACTCCTTCTATATAGGGGGATAAGCCTTGGAGACTGTTAGCCAATAGGCTGAGGGCTCAAAGTCAGCGGACAAGTGTTCAATCCCTGAAGTCCCAAGTGGGAGGGGAGATAGTGGGTGACGAACAAATAGCGAATGAGTTTCGGAATTTTTACGCAGAATTGTACGAGAGCCAAGACCTAGCAGTGCAGCACATAGACACTTATTTGAAGGGGACGAACACTCCGAGGTTAGGCGATGCTCAAACAACCTCGCTAGATGCCCCTATCAGGATTGATGAAGTTATCTCCGCTATTTCCCATCTCAAGCCCTTTAAATCCCCGGGTCCAGACGGATTCCCTGCTAGCTTTTATAAATCATTCTGTCAGGTCCTGGCTCCCATCCTTACGAGACTATTTAATTCGTTTGGGGGCTTTGGTTCAGCCCCCTTGACCATGCTGGGCGCATCTATTGCAGTAATCCCAAAGCCAGGGAAAGATAAGCAACTCTGTAGTTCTTATCGCCCGATATCATTGCTAAACGTAGATAACAAGCTCTATGCGCGCATTTTAGCAGCTCGCTTGGGTCCCATGATGCCGGGTATCATTTATCCTGATCAGGCAGGGTTTATACAAGGCAGGCAGAGTAGTGACAACACGAAACGCATTCTGCACTTCATCGATAAGGCGGATCACACAAGCCTGGAATCCCTTCTCTTGACGGTCGATGCTGAAAAAGCAGTCGACAGGGTGCATTGGTAATACATGGAGCTGACTCTGGCCCATTCTGGCATTGGTGACTGCTTCCGCGCTGGGGTGGCGAGCTGCTACGGTTCCCCCATGGCTACAGTTAGAGTCAACAGTGTCTCATCTCCTCCTTTTTCTATAAGGAGAGGTACCAGGCAGGGGTGCCCTTTGTCACCTCTGTTATTTGTGTTATTTGCTCTGTACATAGAACCCCTATCACAGCGAACTAGAGACAACCAAAAAATTCTGGGTATTCCCTTTGGAGGGGAGAGACATACAGTTAGCCTGTATGCAGACAATATATTGGCCTCCCTAAGCAATCCTGTTACCTCTCCTCCGGCCTTTCTCGAGGAGCTATCCGCATTTGGGCTAGCAACGGGGCTCCAGATAAATGTCAGGAAATCTCAGGCTTTGGCCCTATCAGGTGCGGGTGTGCACTTGTCCACGCTGAAAGAGAGTTGCCCAGTGAGATGGGTGAAGGGGTCTCTACCTTACTTGGGGATTCAGCTCGCCCCATCAATAACTCAGACCATCGCGACAAACTACAACACACTCGGACAAATTAAAGGAGAGCTGCACAGTTGGAAGAACCATCATCTCTCCCTTCTGGGGCGAGTCACAACCATTAAAATGTCCATACTACCAAAGATTTTATATCTTTCCCAGGCAATCCCAGTTTCCCCTCCCCGGGGGATGCTCCCTATGCTACAGAGCGAGCTTCATAGGTTAGTGTGGCTTGGGGCGAGACCTCACATGAGGAGGAGTTTGAGCCATCTGGGGCCGGATGAGGGGGTGTTGGGCATGCCAGACCTGAAGAGATATTTCCAGGCAGCCCAGATGAGGTACCTAGTAGAATGGAATAGGGAGGAGTCTGAAAAACATTGGTTATTTCAGGATAGGGCAATTGCACGTCTCCCCTCTGGAAGGTTCCGTTTCTTAAAAGAGCAGACAGGCCGCAGAGCCTCATGGGTTCCCCCATCACTACGATGGTGGTGGGAGTCTGGGACTCCATGGCAAGCCGTAGGGGGCTCACTACGTTCCCATCCCCCATGACGCCGCTATTCGAGAATGGCAATTTTACCCCGGGTCTACTTTAGGGGCATTTGGGGCCTGGCATCGGACACCATGCTGCGCTGCGGGTCACATGTTTGATGAGACGGGAATCCTCTCCTTCACGCAATTGCATCAACAGTACAACCTCCCGGAATCCGAAAGACTCCGATACCTTCAGGTGCGCCACTGGCTAATGCATCCCACAAATTTACCCGCGGTTAGCAGACGCCTTACCAAATACAAGAAATGGTTGGTCACCAAGTCTACAGATAGACGGCTGATCTCAGAACTATATGTCCTACTTCACCATCCTGCCCCTACACAGCCCACACCAAGGCAACGTAGGTGGGCAAAAGAACTCGGAAGGGAACTATCTCCTAAAGAATGGGGGGAAGTATACTTGAGAGCCTGACACACTGCGCGGAACACGGCTAGCGTGGAGATGGCCACTAAAATTGCGACATATTGGTACCTGACTCCTGTGCGTCTTAACAGGGGTAATCCAGGGCGTAGCCTGATTGTTGGCGGGGATGCGGTCTGCCAGGCATGCTTCTACACATACTCTGGGAATGTCTGCAGATTGCATCATACTGGACACAGATACTGGATGATATAGACACACATTTTGATACTCAGATCCCCCGTTTACCGGCCTATACAGTCTTGGGCCTATCCAATCCACTGACTTTCCCACTTAAATCTCGAAGAGGTAGGCAGATGAGGTAGCACTCGGAGCAGTGCTCCAGAATATTCTCACGCACTGGGGGTCTGCTATTATTCCTACACATCTTGGTTGACTCCACAGGCTATGGTATATATTAGGGATGGAAAGGATGTCTGCCACCCTCACAAATTCAAGGCCTCGTTCTGCGAAATATGGCATCCCTTTCTCAGTCTCATGGCCATAGAATTCAGAGAGCTTACCTGTCCCAAATATCTGCGCATCCTCCGGCTTTCTGAGAAGGAATATTACATGCCACAAGTATAGGAGGAGAGATATAGCTACACCTCCCTTCAACAATAAGGCCAAACACCTTTGCATTGAGTACTGGGGGGGTAGGAGGGGGTGAGGGTTTGTGCTTTGTTACCTTTTCACTGTTGTGTTATGATAACTGGTAAAACGCACATGTTAAGTTAAGAGACACCTGCGATAGAGACTTGCATACAGCTTGTGAATGCTGGATAGGATGGTTTAAACGCTGTACCCCATTGTCTTTGATGCATGTGTATAATAATAACAATAATAAAAAGATTCAAACCGTAAATGTGTTTTTCTCCTGGGTGGACAATCGCGTCCCCCAATGGAAAACACACCTTTAAAAGAAAATGTTGTTAGGGGGTCAGTCCCACTCGCGTAAAACGCACATTTAAAAAAAAAGTTTGAAGGGAGTTTATAGACAACTCCCTTCAACCATTGGCATGTTGTGTCATTCACATTTTCCTTCCTCCCAGTGCAGCATGGGGCAATGTGTCTGGGTACTTCTGCTTTTGGCTAACTTCACTGTGAGGGATAGCAGTGTGAATTTTCACAAGGGAAAATGGCTTCACACAAAGTTGCAGAGGCTTCTATGTGAATGTATGCTTCTTGAGATGAAAGGTAGGTTTTTGCCTTTAGGAAATTATTTTTAGACTGGCAATGGGCCAGTAGCTACACCAACAGTAAAGTTTTTCATAAGCCATGACAAAACAATCTTAGACAAAGAGGTCTGCCGATTTCTGTCAGCCTTTTGACTTTGCTATTGGTCTCAAGTTTGCTAGTGGGAGGCACTTATTGTAGTGCCCAAGCCTAGCATATGGCCCTGTCTGAAAAAATTATGTATATAATAATTTTAGTAGTGGGATGTTGGTTTTTTAGGGGATAAGGGTAGAGAGATTTTTAAAAATGGAATGTTTTTATTTAAATGTAATGCAAATTATTTTAATGGTATGCAAATTAATATTCTCTAAATAATAAGTTATAACTATTTTGAATATATGTATTAATTACATTAAAAGTAAAAAAACATTATTTTATTCAAAAAGCAAAAATAATTATTTAAATTATTAAAAAGTCAAAGTTCAAAATATCAAAAATAAATTTAAATATGTAAAATATTTGTCATATTTTTTATAAATATTTTTTACGATTTTTTTAATGTTGAAATTATATATAATTGTAAATTAATTGTTAGAAAATGTTTTAATGTTAATGTTTACATTTATTTCAAACGTTTTTGAAATGTTGTCTAATAAATTATGGAAATGGAAAAAATATGTATTGTTTATGATGTATTAAGTTCTATTTTGTTGTATATTTATAATTTTATAGATTTATTTTTAAACAAAATTTCAGTATTGACATTTTTAATATGTTTAATATTGGAATAAATTCTGTTGTTAGGAATATATTTTCTAAAAAGTATTCATTTTAATTTTTGTAAAACACATTTTTAATATTTGATTTAAAAATGAGTTTGATATGTTTTTGTTGTTTTATGATTATTTTCTTTTGGAATATGAATTTTCTTATGTTATGCTTCAAAGTTTCAGAATAGTAGTAAATAGTAATAAAAATATATATATATTAATTATCAATAGTGATACACATATTATTTCATATGTAAATGCTTAATTATAAATATATAGGTTTTTTAGTTTAGGTTGTTGTGTTTTTGTAAGTACTTTTTATTTTATTTCATAGATTTAAAATTATGTGTGCGTATGGACTATTGATTGTCCATAGACTTTTTTTTTGTGTGGAGCAACTTGCACAAAATGTTGTAGATTCTAGTGGAAATAGTAAATGTCACCACTTTAGTGTCCAACACCCTCATCATATTGGTTCAGATTGGATTAGGAACTGTAAATATCAACCCTTTAGTGTCCAGCACATTCTTAAAAATGGTTTATGTTGGATTGGAAATAGTAAATATTTCCAGTTTAGTCAACACCTTTACCAAATTGGTATAGATTGGAGTGGGAATAGCACATTACAGCCATTTAGTGTCCAACACCTTCCCCAAATTGGTATAAATTGTATTGTAAATAGTAAATGTCATTCCTTTAGTGTCCAACACCTTCCCCAAATTGGTTTAGATTGGAGTGGGAATAGTAAATGTCACCTCTTTAGTGTCCAACACTTTCTTCAAATGGTTCATGTTGGAGTGCGGACAGTAACTGTCACCTCTTTAGTGTCCAACACTTTTCTCAAATTGATATAGATTGGAGTGGGAATAGTACATTTTACCCCTTTAGTGTCAAACTCCTTCCCCAAATTAGTATAGATTGGAGTGGGAATAGTAAATGTCACCCCTTTAGTGTCCAACACCTTCCCCAAATTGTTTTAGATCGGAGTGGGAATAGTAGATTTTAGTGTGAAATACTTTTATTAAATTGCATTTCTAAGTGATAGGAGTAGTTTATATTATTTAGTTAGTACTCTTGGCGTTTAGAAAGATAATTAAAAGAGTAGTTAATTGTATATTTGTAATAAATAACATTATTAATTATAATTTTCTCCTTGTTACGCCAGTGAATTTCAGTTTTGCTCAGGGCTAGATATGGCACTGTTCTTCTTTCTCTCTTTAAGGCAAAGAAGCGTGCACGTGGCTTGTTAATAAATTTGCCCCTTTATTTTTGTATTGGACATAGTTTTTCCAAAGGAATATATATAGTTTCCAACAACAGCTCCTGATTAAATTAACTACATCCCAACCTTTGTTTTTGACGTTCTCTAGCTTGATAGCAGCATATACTACAGGAAAAACATTCCACGTCAATTCACAAGCACTGCAAAAAAAATCGCTTTTGAGCAAATAAGATTTAAGATTTTGGACCAATTATTTCCAGAATTCTCCACACCAATACATCGGGATTGCTACTACAATGAAATTTGTGGCTGATATTATATTTTTTCAGGGTTTTGTTGATTTCCTAACCCAGTGCCACAATTGAGTGAGTGTGTAGCAAGCAAGACCCACTCAGAGACTCATGCACCCACTCACAGACCCACTTAGACATTAATGCATACACTCACAGACCCACTCAGACACTTACGCACCCACTCAGATACTCATGCACCCACTCTCACACCCACTCAGACACCCACTCACAGACCCACTAACAAACTTACGCACCAACTCACAGACCTTCTCAGACACTTATGTACCCATTCATAGACCCACTTCAGACACTCATGCACTCACTCACAGACCCACTCAGACACTCCCTGTCACAGAGCCAGCCAGAGACACATGCATTCACTCATAGAGCCACTCAGAGACTCATGCACCCACTCACAGACCTACTCAGACACTCACACAAGCACTCACAGACCCCCTCAGACACCCGTGTACCCACTCACAGACCCACACAGACACTCACGCACCTCTTTGCAAACCCGCTCAGACTCTCACATCCACTCACAGACCTACTTGTAGACTAACACACCCACTCACAGACCCACTCAGACCATTACCAATGCAGTCACAGACCCACTGAGACACTCATGCACCCACTCACATACCCATTCAGACACTCACACACCCACTCATAGACCCACACAGAGACTCATGCACCCACTCACAGACCTACTCATACACTCACACACCCACTCACAGATCTGCTCAGACATTTATGCACCCACTCACAGCCCCAAACAGACCCTCATATATCCACTCACAAACCCATTCTGAGACTCATGTACCCTGTCACAGAGCCACTCACAGACCTACTTGTAGACTAACACACCCACTCACAGACCCACTCAGACCATTACCAATGCAGTCACAGACCCACTGAGACACTCATGCACCCACTCACATACCCATTCAGACACTCACACACCCACTCATAGACCCACACAGAGACTCATGCACCCACTCACAGACCTACTCATACACTCACACACCCACTCACAGATCTGCTCAGACATTTATGCACCCACTCACAGCCCCAAACAGACCCTCATATATCCACTCACAAACCCATTCTGAGACTCATGTACCCTGTCACAGAGCCACTCAGAGACCTCAGACACGTTCTCACTCACACACCCACTATGAGACTCATGCACCCACTGACAGACCTACTCAGACACTCACACTTCCACTCAGAGACCCACTCACATACTCACGCAACCACTCACAGACTCACTCAGACACTCACAATCCCACTCACAGAGCCAGTCAGAGACACACACATCCACTCACAGAGCCACTCAGACACTCATGCCCCCACTCACAGATGCATTCAAACACTTACGCACCCACTCACATACCCACTTAGACACACATGCACCCACTCACAGACCCACTCAGATACTCACACCCTGACCCACAGACTCACTCAGCCACATTATGCACCCACTCACAGACCCACTCAGACACTGATGCACCCACTCACATGCTGACTCAGACACTTATGTACCCACTCACAGACCCTCTCAGACACTATGCACCCACTCACTGACCCACTCAGACACTCATGCATGTACTCACATATCCACTCAGAGACTCATGCACTGACTAACAGTTCCAGTCAGACACTCATGCACACACTCACAGACCCACTCAGACACTCATGTTTCCACTCACAGAGCCAGTCAGAGATGCACACACCCATTCAGAGTGCCACTGAGACACTCATGCACCCACTCACAGACACACTTAGATACTCATGCACTGATTCACAGACCCACTCAGACAGTCATACTCCCACTCACAGACCCACTCAGAGACATATGTACCCACTCACAGACCCAGTGAGACACTCAGACAGCCACTCATAGACTCCCACTCACAAAGCCACTGAGAGACTCATCTACCTATGCATACACACACTTAGATACTCAGACAGCTACTCACAGAGCCATTGGCAGGTATACAGAGTCAAACCAGAGTTACAAATCGTGAATGTGGTGTTGTGTATTGAATGTGTGCTTTTGCTTTGCGAATTCGCAGCAGATTCGCAAATTAAAAAACTATGTATTAAAACAGATTTAAAAAGAAAATGAAGCAGTGATTGGGAAAAGGGATGGCTCTGAAAGAACCTTTGTGTTTATTGTGTGTAGATTATAACTACACATAAAACAGGATGCAGTCTTTCAAGCTGTTAAGGAACACTCTGTTGCCTTTATCTGTGAAGTGAATTCCATCACTTCTATATATATCCTCCATGTCAAAGTGAAAATTGTTGTAGATGGAGCCCAGGTTATGGTCTCTGAGGAATGCAGAAACAGCTTTATTCACATTTCCTGGCTTTGTCTATCTGTGGACAGAATTCATTTGACCACATCCATTTCTGCCTTTGGCAAATGTTGGAGAACACCAAGGCAGTATGAGGGAAAAGTGCCTTTAATTGACTAAAGGTATCCTTCATTAGGCTTTCCAGTCCTACCCCAGTCAGTGTGCTTAAGTAATTGCCACCACATTGAATTTCTAAGGTTTTTGAAATTCTGTTTCCGAACTATAATGTCCATGTAAAATTTGTTTTTTTAATGGTTTTCTATAGTTTTTTTACTAGTCATTGCGTTTGCAGAGTAGTGGAGAAAGGAGGCGTAGCCTCCGAAGACCTCTCAGCAGTTCGGCTGTGTGGGACTTACTGCAAGTAACAGACGGGCTTGTTGGCCCCCCAAGGACACTCTAGAGCAAGGGGACTCCATCGCCCAACCAGCAATGCACCAGGAGGCGTATTTGCAGTGTGGTGCAGAAAGGGGAGTGGCCTCCAAAGTCCTCTCAGCAATTGCACTCTCTGGGACTTATTGGAGATAACAGGAGGGCTTGATGGCCCCCAAGGACCCTCTGGAGCCAAGGGAACTTCATCCTCCAACCAGCAGTGCGCCAATGTCAGCCCCGGAAACCCCATCCCTTGGGCCAGGCCTTTTTTAAATGTGGGAGGGGGGCCCCACAGCCCCCCTTCCTGGGCTGATTTTGGCCCCGGGAACCCCATCCTCTGGGGTCCAGTTTTTTAAATTTATTTTTTAAATTAAAGCGAGGTGGGGGGCAAGAGGCCCCCTCCCGGGCAATTCCAGCCCGTGGGACCCCATCATCCATGGCCCAGCCATTTTCTTTCTTTCTTTATTTAAAACAAAAAAAATAGGGGGCAGTACAGCCCCCCTCCCGGGCCTATTTCGGCCTCAGAGACCCCCATGCCTAGGGGCCCAGCCTCTATTGTAGGTGTTCTGGTCCCACCCAGGGCGCCCACTCTGTTGAGGACCACAGGGGGAGCCTCAAGGCCCCTGCAGTCCCTGCCAGCTCCCTGCCTCCTGTGGTGGGCGGCAGCTTTTACAGAGAGGGAGCAGCTAACATGCAGCTCCCTCTCTGTAAAAGCAATTGTGCTCCGCTTTCAGCAAGCAAGAGCATTTTTAATGCTCTCGCTTGCTGAAAGCGGAGCACAGTTTGCTATGGCTTGGCGGGAGCAGTAAAGATCCTGCCAAGCCATAGCAAACAGCTATGTCCTGGGGATGGGCACCCTGGGACATAGCAGGAGCCGGCCCTGGGGAACACATGCGTTTTGTAAACAGTTACACCCATTAGCTGGACACAGGCTGTTCAAAATTAGGTAGAAAAGTAATATGGTACTTACCCACCACTGTGTCAATTATTAAACAAACTAGCATACTCATTGGATGTCATCAATGATGTCATTTGAGATGTCATCAGTGATGTCATCAGTGATGTCATAAATGATGTCATAGAATATGTCATGAGTGATGTAATATGTGAGGTCATAAGCAGTACATGGCGGAGGCGCAATTTATAGTTAGCACTTCTAACTATTACTGGTGAATTGCTGCGTTTTATTTTTACTTCGAAACGTTACTTTAACCTTTGGTTTTTTTCAGTGAATATATATGTATATATACATATATACACACGCATTAAGGCCTCAATTACTAGTGTGGCGGAGAACAGGTGTTATCTATAGTTCAAAATATAACAGGTGAGTTAACTAGCACCTATCACACGTTTTTCTCATTGCAATGTGGAATTACTTGCGACATTTGGTGATTTCCAGATTTCCATACCAAAATCTGCATGCCCCAATGATTACCTGGCCTCTTCACTCTGTAACTATTTGCAGGTTTGACCTACCGATATTTACCTAGGAAAAAGTTCAAGGGGTTGGAAAACTCCGACCAGCTCGTGAATGCAACACTTGTGCAAGCAGGGTATCGCAATTTAACAAGGTACTCATTATCAAGTTCAGTATGTGATTCATCAGCAAGGTGATATCAATTTGCCAAATGTGGAGTTTCTATGAAAAATTAACTATTTTAGTTCCCATGATTGCTGTACTTCAGACCGAGTCTTCTAGTGCGCATTTAGGCACATGCAGGTGAGCCGCAACACATTTCACATAAAGCCAGTTACACTAACAGTGCTGGGCCCCAGGCTAGAGTACTCGCATCAGTTTCAAGGGGAAAAGAGTCTTCTGCGTCAGGGCAGACATTGGGATTAAGCCTCCTGAGGTCATTAATAGAGATGCGTCTTTACTGGTCAGACAACTCAATGCTGATGTCAATCAGGAGCACGTGGCCATGTTGAGGGTGATACAGTCACAGGGATGGACAAGCTCCTCACACAATTTGCTATAAAATCAACTGTTCTGTATGCAGGCTTCTTGATATCTTCAATATAAAAGGTCCTGCCTACAGGGCGACATGGAAAGTTGTTCAGAAAAGTGCTTTTGCAGTTTCACAGTTTAAATTAATCGAGTTGGGGTGGTATTAGCAAATGCTCTGCATACAAGATGGTGGAAAATACTCATAGCAAGTAATTCACAGCTGGTCCTTGAGGTTCTGGTCATTGAGTTTGTGCCACCATCTCCTCCCACAGCAACAAAGGATTTCCCAGGGCAGATCCATTTCTCTTGATGGGGACGGCAGAGAAGAGGTCTGTTTCTCATTATAAAATCTTCTGTTCTGGGGCACAAAGCTTCTCTGAAGCCAAACATATATTCCAAAGCTACTGTGAAACCACCAATCTATATTCAACAATTGTGGCAATTGGTGACAAATGAATAAGACATTCAATTGTATCTCCAAGGTGTTGAGGCTTCCCGTCTTATCAGCAGGACTTGAGAAGCCATGGCAATGGAGGGCCTCCTATAATACCCACTTTAGATAGTGGATTCTCTCTACACAGACCTCAGCCAATGAAGGTCTGTAGCTCTTATAAATGGACACCAAATATAGGGAACAAGCCCAAAGCACATTGTCCAGAAGTCCTTCATTTCAAATAGTCTCATATGATGGAGAGAGCCAAGTAGGGCTTCTCAGTTGCAAGTAAGCTGAAAATTTCCTGGAACGTTTTTACACTGATAAAATAAAATACAAAGGTTTCCTTGTCACCCATATTGTAACTTTCTCATTTCGCGAATGTATCCCAGGCACTCACACCACCATGTTACATTGGTCTCCACTGACAGGAGTGGGTAAATAGGCAGCATCTAACATGCGGGAGAAAGTAAGGGAACACGTTCTCGAAAAGGTAAACAGCTGACCCTTATGTATAAACTATCGCCATGTAGCTACAATCGCTGAGTCTGCAGCAAAGTTACACCAAAGGCACCCAACATTTGAAAAACACTCATGGGACGAGTAACCCTATTTCTGAGGGACAGAGAAGATTTTACAGCAGGAAAATGTAAGGACTTTGCACCTGCAATTAATGGGACTGCCACCAACCAGCTCATCTCTCCATGGCCAACTATGGGCAAATATTCTCCCCTAGTAGAGGTGGTGATTCAACATGGGCGTATTCCCTTCTCCAGTGGAACCTAGCCCTCTGTTGGGTGAACCACTCTCAGAATACTGGGTGCCAGGAGCAAGAAAAAGTATCAAGTTCACCCAGAAAGAAGAAATCAGGTGCAGGGGTACTGAGACTGGCACTTTGAGCGCTACAGAACAATTTATTTCCTTTTCTTGAGTTTATCTTTCTAATGGAAAGTACCAGTACTACACAACAACACCGATGCCAATGCCCTTCGTCGTGATAAGGGTAGATCCATTATGGGTTTTTTCTATTCAGGCTTGGATTTATGTAAAGCGAGCATTTGCAAAGCCAATAGGTCTGGCATTGGCATGCTGGTGCAATGGTTATTTTTTATTTTATTTTTATTGCAAGGATATTCCACAAAAAGAAAAAGAAAAAAAGAAAACATGCAGCCACTTAAATATAACCACCATATGCTTGCAATAAAAAAAGTTACATTAAAAAAATATTCACTGGTCTGTTTATTTTACTATTGATTACAAAAATGCATTTTAGTTGAGACATGCATTTTAACATTTTACTTTTTCTTTTTTTGTGGAGGCGACAAAAGGAAGACATCATCACCCAATCAAGCACTTGAATTGCAGGCAGTTTTATTTCAGGGCAACACATTTATTCACTCATTGCCAGTGCGCGCACACACCCTTTTACACAAGCACTCACAGACAAACTAGACACACACATTGATTTGAGCGAAATGTATAAGGCTCTGTATAAAAACAAGTATTCCATTTCTCATGTGTGCACAAAATAATTTAGAGTTCGTTTTATACCTCTGTATGTACTTAAATATATTAATGCATGTTTGAGAATGTATTCATTAAACATTCTAGGACCAGAAAGTGATAAACTGCCTTCTTGAAACCAATGTACAGTAGTTTTTGTTCATTAGCAGGTAAGGACTGGCAAAAAAGTTTCCCGTGCTCTTTCCTGATACTGCAAGTTAAACTTATTCTTTAGTTTCTTTCATTTTATGATCCAACTTCTTTCAAGACTCACATTCTCTTTCCATCTGCTTTCTAGAAAAAAATCTTTTGAATTCCTGGGTCAATTGAAAGTTTACATATGAAAAAAGCCTTCTGAAAGAAGTCTCTGCTTTCTTTCTAAATATTTCATTGCACACATATTGGTCAAGATGCAGTGAAAGATTTATGAAGTGGGAACTGCCAAGACTTAAAAGTCTGTTTCCTCCTTTTAAACATTTGTTTCTGATAATTCAGTTCTTATAGCTTCAGAAGATGATGCTGCGAATATTCTCGCCCCCTTCTTTACCTGCAAGGAATGAGCCCCCACCCCAAATCGATCTGTGTATTGCTTGAGCTATGGGCGAAATCTGTGCTTTGGTGAGCCCAATTCAATATCGAAAAGACAACTTAGCTGCTTTACACCGTGGGGTCTATTCACAAAGGCATTTTGGAGTATATAAAAATTCACTCCTGTAGCACTATTTTATGTACTCTTGCGCGCGTTTGTGAATTGGTCCCAAAACGTCCAACTACCTATTGTCAAAAGTGTGAAGAGGGCACAGTACATTATATCTGTACTATGGTTATTCCCTCAACATTCCCATTTTTATTCTCATTTTGATGTTTGGCTGTAATTCAAAAAGCATGCATGAGTACGTAAGAGAGTACTACAGGAGTATGTTTTTATGTACTCCAACATCCCCTTGAGAATAGGTCCCAATGTGTTTACTCCGGAAATACCACCAATTAATATCAGAGTCAATCTGATCATTAAGTCGTCCATAAAAAAACTAGACATCAATGGCTTGGTGTCTTGGACAGTAACCCATCTGCCTGTGTCCCGGTTCTCTTACCTCATTCAGAGTTGAGGTTAGTGATGTGTTTTCAAAGGTGCACTTTACCTATAATCAACCACTAGCTCATATGATGTCAGAGGGTGCGTCCTGATAGGGCGGACCTTTCAATAATAGCATATGAGCTGTGGACACCATAGAAAACTCCCTCCAGCCTCCATTAACAGTTCTGCAGAATGGGGGTTGGGGGGGCAGCCGAACGTAGGGAGGTCTGCCACCCGGGCAGATTGAGAGGGGCTGGGCTGGCCAGGTGCCGGCCATTTTGTAAGTTTTGGGCTCCTTAGAGTATAGCCCAAGTATAAGGGCCAGCGAGGGTCGCTCCCAGTCACCATTTTTTGGTTTGGTGACCTGGTGGTTGGGAGCTGTGGTAGTTTAGTTAGCCTTTTTTCCATATTTGAGGTGTTTTTGGTCAGGAGAAATTAGCGTTAGGCTTACCTTTAGGATGGAGGATTACCGTGTCCTTGAAGCGATGCGTCTGTTGAGCGAGGCAGGGCGGCTTGACCTGCTAGTGCCAGAAGCGTCGGGCCCATCGCGCCTGCCTCGGCAGGCATCGGCAGGGGTAGCGGCCGCCGTCGCGGCGTGCACCTCCCCCAAGAGGCATAAGGCGGAGGCGGTAAGTCCGAGGGGCCGCTCCTAAGCCAAGAGAGCGGCCCCTGGTGCATCCGCTCGGGTGGAGCCTCGGGTGTTGTCTGAGGCTCCGGGGAGTGAGGTTGGGGGCGGGGCTATTACGGGCTGCGGTGGCGCATTAAGCGCTAAGAAGGGGAGGATTGTGAAGAGAGTCCTGTCAGCTCCGGGGCATGAGGCGAATGAGACCGGGGCCTCTGGAGCTGCAGGGAGAGGAGCGAAAGCTCAGTTAGCGCTGACTTCAGGAGGGGGAGGGGGCGGGGCAAGGGGGATAAGGCACAGCACGGTGCAGTTTTATTTGCACGCGATAGTAATACTCAGGCTGGGAGTGGGGAGGGAAAAGTCGAGCTCAATTTTGCGGCGAGCAGTGCCTCCAAGACAGTGGTCAGGGCACCCCTGGGTGGGGGGGATTTACAGGATGAAGGAGGTGAGGCTCCAGAGGTTTGGGGGTATTTTGCTTCAGGAGGGGGGGTGAGTTTGGCTCATCTGGGGGGGTTTATGAGCTTAGAGGCTCAGACGTAGGGGAAGAGGATGATATCCCTGGACGAGTGGGAGCCTGCGGGGGGCACTCAGGCCTGGGAGGAGTTGGATATCGTCTCCTCATGGAAAGAGGAAGTGAGGGGCTTAGATAGAGTGGGCCAACTAGATGCTTATCTGGCCCGGGGGGGTCACTGGCAGAAGGGAAGGGGTGCAGGATTCTGGAAGGGGGGCCAGGAGGGGGGGACGGGGTTCAATTCTGAGCCTGGTTTTGGGGGTCCTGGGCGGAGCCTGGTGCAGGGTCCAGCATCAGCATGTGTGGCTGCCATGCTGGACTAGAGCGGGGAGGAAGAGGGAGGGGTTAGTGACAATGAGGCAGGCGGGGATCCAAACATGGGTCTAGGGTGGGCGGAAAATAGTCTACGTCTGGGTAAGAAGAGGAAAATAGAGCAGGGGGGGTTTGCTTAGGCCCAGCATACCAGACCAGATGTATTTTTCAGGTGGAAGAAAAACATAGAGTGGCAGACTCGGCAGAGCTGGGAGCAGCTTGCTGGCGCCGAGGAGAAGGGAGGGTGGAGCCTAGCTCGGCGCGCCCGTTACCAACGGGGGACCCCAGCGTGGCCAGCATAAGTAGGCCCAGAGCGACCTCGCTGGCCCAAACACCCGGCGGGTCTCGGCGGTCTGCAGGGACAAAGGAGTGCAAGACCAAACGGACAGTAGGGTTGGTGGAATACCGGCGGGTGCAATCAGCACCACCTGAAGCAGGGAGAAGGGGGTCCAGTAGGGACAATAGGGTGCAGACGCATGGTGAATGGCATCAAGGGCCAAGTGGTGAGGAGCTAGATTTTGACGAAGAAAGCCTTGAAGAGGGCGAGCTACGTGAGAAAGAGGACAGGGAAGGGGGGGGACAGATTAACCTGTCTACTAGTGTGTTTCAGATAACACCGAGGGCGTCGGGGCCTGTGGGGAGGCCAGCAAAGTCATCGCTTAACACCGGGCCACTGGTGAGGTGGACTGCAACCACACGGGCACCCTCCTTGGAGCCAGGTAAGGCCAAGGGCTTGAAGGAAAAGCCCATAATGGTGTTGGTGGGCATAGGGGGGAGGACAAAGGGGGGGAGAGGGTAGGTTACAGAAGGGTAGGTATGTCACAGATATAGGTGTAGGCACAGACGACGTGGGTATCACGGGAGGGAGCAAAAGTGAAAAGGACAAAGACGCAAGTAAAGTAAGCAGGGAAGACGATTCAATTGAGGAGAAAAACGAAAAACTGGAGAGCAAGGAATTGAAGATTAAAAAACATCCTTACATGGGTGTGACTAAGCCACTGGGGGCGCATTTGATGCTAACTACTAAAGAGCGCATTTGGAAAGGTGAGTATGTTGAAATGGTGTGCAGAACAATGGCCTTTACACTGGAGAGATGGGGGGAGGAGCATTGCTTTTCTTGAGTTTTTCCCTTAGTAGTAGCAGTGACATTGAGGGGAGATCAGCTGGCACACAAAAAAGTTACCTTCAGAGTAGATAACATGTCAGTGGTTGAACGCCAAACGCGGGACCTGGCCCAGGATCAGAGGTGGCGCAGGACCCGGTCAGGTAAGTTTTTTTTTTTTTTTCTTTGAACCCCCCTCCCTGCGCGAACCCCCGCACGACCCCCCGCCCCCCCACCCACGAGTATTGCGAGTCGCGACTGTGTTATTGACGGTTTCAGAAAGGCAGGTACGGGAGGTTGGTTTTATAGTAAGGCATATTTTTAACTGCAATACATTGTAATGTTGTTGATATGTTAATGGCAGGGTGGGGGCATGTTTGAGGGGATCGTAGGGGCGGGGATCGGGATCAGGGGTCAGTTGTTGGATGTATAGCAAGGTTTTGGTTTTGTAAGGCAGTTGCCAGGTATGGTATTTGTAATGTGCACCTGTTTCAATAAAGCGGCCTTTTTCACACACAAATGGGTCTCAGTCTGGTCTGCCCCCCTCCCTCCCAATGGGGGTTTGGGGAGCAGACGAACGTAGGGAGGTCTGCCCCCCTGGGTAGATTGGGAGGGGCTGGGCTGGCCAGGTGCTGGCCATTTTGTAAGTTTTGGGCTCCTTAGAGTATAGCCTAATTTTAGCCCAACTATAAGGGCCAGCGAGGGTCGCTCCCAGCCACCATTTTAGGTTTGGTGACCTGGTGGCTGGGAGCTGTGGTAGTTTAGTTAGCCTTTTTTCCCCTCCCTCCAATCCCTTAGACATTTGTTTTTCCTGGGGGTGTCAGTTGGTTCATTTTACGTTTCTGGGGGCTATCTTTGTTTGGGACAGGTGCACAGGGGTTTTTAAGTGTTCTGTCGCTTGGAACAGGTGCTTGGCTGGGTTTTGAAAAGTTGGCCAGGGTTAGCAGAGGTATTTGGTTAAGCGTTGGAAGCTGTGAGCAGGGGCAGGGAAAGGGTAGGCAGGTAGTTTAAGTTTCAGTTTACTTTACAGTTTCAGTAGACTTTTTGTTATTTACAGTTTCAGAAAGGCAGGTATGGGAGGTTGGTTTTATAGTAAGGCATATTTTTAACTGCAATACATTGTAATGTTGTTGATATGTTAATGGCAGGGTGGGGGCATGTTTGAGGGTATCGTAGGGGCGGGGTGGGATCAGGGGTCAGTTGTTGGATGTATAGCAAGGTTTTAGTTTTGTAAGGCAGTTGTCAGGTATGGTATTTGTAATGTGCACCTGTTTCAATAAAGCGGCCTTTTTCACACACAAATGGGTCTCAGTCTGGTCTACCCCCCTCCCTCCCAATCGGAATGACTCCATGTTTTTGTGCAGTAAAACCAATAGCAACATTACAAGTGCGAGAGTGCTGCAGTTATCACATGAGGAAAAATCTGTGGTAATACCGACTGAAAAAGCCCAGTTTTTTTCTAAGCAATTTTAATGTATTCAAGACAACTTAAAAAAGTGAACTCATTTGAAGCTGAGGAACCTGCAGTACACGGGAGGCAAGATGGCGACTGAACAGGAGCGTGGCTAGTCTCTCCCCGCTCCATGCTCCTCTCCGCGAAAGGAACATGCCGGTTCTAGCTGGGAACGGACGGTGAAAAAGCTATCTGGTGAATCCGGAATCAGGAGGAAGCTGCGGCGTTCTGTTGCCAACGGAGCCCCGAGTGGACGTGTCAGCATTGCGGTGCTGCCTCCAGGCTTCGCGTCACTGAAGGGCTGCAGTGCTGGCGGCGAGTGGGTGGATCTGCTCGGTGTGATCGCCAGAGTGTTTGCTGAGTGCCACCCCCCGGAACACAGTGGAAAAGCAATCTTCTTGTGTTGGCTGTTATTGCTATCTCCCCTAAAGCATCTAAACCGGCCCGAGGTAAGGGAGACATCGCAGCCAGCGCTACACGGTCGGCGGAGGTCAACAGAGGGCAGAAACAGGACTCGCCCCAAGACCAAGCAGGCAATGGTGCAGGTAAGCGCACAGAAGCCCGTCCTGCTAAACATTTGCCTGACAGTCTGGGGGGGGCACACAGGACGAACTTATCCGACTGCCCTGGTAACACAGTGAAGAAAACTATGCTATCGGGGGCCCCTGAGTGTACCGCAACCGGCAATCACAGAGTTTTTTCAGTCTAAAAGTTTAACTAATGACCAGGCTCCCCAGGCTGAAGCAGAACTATGTGCAGCGATAACTGCTTTGGAGTATGACCCGGGGCTGCAGGAGTCTTACTCACAACCACAAAATTTAATATCCCTAGCGGGGTCATTAGCTACAGTAGGCCAGGCCATACCTGTAGGGACAGGAGAACTGGGAAAGAGCACAACTAAACCCGATGCAGGATACCAGGGGAAACTGATGAAAAGCTCCAGTGGGGGCCGCATGGCTCCATTACAGATTGGCACACCTGGAAGTATTAGGGCTCTCCCCAACCATAACCCTGAGCAAAGCATTTGTAGACCTCTAAATGCAACACTGGAAGAATCTGATAAATTCTACTCTCTCATGGATGGTTCGGGTTCAGAAGTCCCTAATTCAGGCCTGAATGATGTTGACCACAGCGCCTCCCTGTCAGATACAAGTATTTTGGAAGCACCAGATACAGCCCTCAAACACCATAAATCCCGCAAGGAGTCAAAGGGGAATTCTGGTTTATGGAAAAGCAGAGGAAAATACATGTCTGGGGCAGGGCTAAAGTGGGACTATTCGGATACTAGGATGATCGGACAGTCAGAGGATCCAACACAGCCGGATGCATTAAACCAACAGGCGACGGGAGGCAAGATCTCACTGGAATTGATCTTTGAATCGTTTAAGGAGCACCGCACAGAGACCCGGGCAGGTGGCAAAAGAGCAAGGCAAGCAACTAAAAAACTTGAAGGGGCTATAAGAAAAGTCGGTAAATCCTGTACTAAGATTGGGGAGAAGCTTAATTGCATAGAAAAGAGGACCACAGTTGTAGAATCGAAAGTTGTGGCCTTGAAGGAGCAGGTCAATTCACAAGGTGCACAATTGTTGTATGTGATGTGGAAAAAAACCGTCAGAGACTAAACAATCTCTGCTTCCTTGGGATTGATGAGGGGCTGTAGGAGATGATATGAGATCATTTATGCTGGACCTTCTTAAGAGCACATTTTCAGAACTGTTGAGGTGGAATTGGGAGTCGGAAATCCAGAGGGTACACAGATTCCCAATAACCTGCAATAAACAAGAGCGACTGGGCAACAGAGGTCAAGACCAGCCAAGGGCGGTTTTGGTATTTTTTGGTAACTTTTTGCTCCAGCAAGGTATTTTTGAGAAAGCTAGTCCCGAGGCCCAGAGACTGTATAAGGAGATCTTTTTCTTTGTGCACCCGGATTTTTGTCACACTACCATCGAGCGCAGATGGCGTCTCCGGCAACTAATTAAACCTTTCCGGGAAGCAGGTTTTGAAGCTTCCCTGCTGGCCCTAGCGCGATTAAAAACTATTGTCAAGGACAGCATTAGGTTCTTCCCTTCAGAGATTCAGGCTAAAGAATAACTGTGTAAAGACAATGTTTAAGCTGTGGGCTGTTTGTGGGAGATATATGTTCATACGCTCTTTTTCTCTCCTTCCTCTTAATTTTCTTTGCTATGGCCAGGTATGGCCTCTAGGTATACCTTCTCTTTCTTGCTTTGGTACTGTCCTTTTTATAATTGGTGTTGTTTGCAGGAGGGCGGGGAGCCTGTGGCGTCCCTTCTCAAGAAGCTACCTCACAGACCATGGGTGGTCAGTTTGCCTCTATTGGTTGGTTGGGGGTGGAGGGTTTTGGGGCGGAGTAGGGGGCTGGGATTCGGGGGGATTCAAGGGGGGATGGGGGTTTTGGCTTACAATACAGTGGTAGAGCAGCAGGGGGTTACACGAAAAGTAAAGCATAAACAATGGTGGTGGGAAAAAGAAAAAGTATGTTGGGCTATGGCAGTTGCATGCCAAATGAGCAATACAAGTAGAATCTGCGCAGATGGTGTATACTCATGATTTCCCTATGTTGGGAACAAGATTATGGGAATTTAAGTTGCTAGACTCTGTGCCTCATATGGGTGATGGCTAAGCTCCGCATAGCTACTATCACTATCTGTGGTTTAAATCATGTAGCAAAAAAAAGAAGGGTATTAGAAAACCTGACATTTTTAAGAGCTGATGTCTATTGCCTTCAATAAACCCATATTGGGGGGTGTGGCCAACTGCCGGGGGAAATGGCCGCTCACTAGTGGAGCTCCCTCACAACACTCCCTAAAGATCCGCACATTCCAGTGTTGCCCCACATTAAAATACCTGTGAAGTCCGTCGAGTGTCCCCTGAGGGCAGGAGGGTCGCCCAGCCGTGCTTGGACCGGGTCCGATACGTACAACCGCCAATCCGGAGCTGGACCCGAGTGCTGCTGCTAAGGACCGAGGTGTGGCCTGGAGGGCGCGCGCCGCCTGACTCTGCCGATCTGCGGCTGCGGTGCGGCCCCCGTCTGCTGCTTCCTGGGGGGCCGCTTTGGTGCAATTGGAGCTGGTCCTGCTCCTGCCGGATCGGCGATAGTGAAGTCCCCGGTGAATTGGGGGCCGGTGGCGCATCTGTGGGCATATCGGCAGCCGGCCTGCTACACTGACGGCCTGAAGGGGCCTTGTGGGGAGTGTGCGGAAGACTACCCGCTGCCCCGATCATCTCCCAGCCGGCGCTGGCCCCCGAAATAAATACCGCGCAGCTGGATGCGGTTTGCTGAAGCGGATTCCCTGCTGTGACGGTGCTGAGGCTGCGGCGGCCCTGACCACTCCGTGGCGCCTGTGGGGGCCGCTTTGACTCCAGCCCCCGACTGCTCCTCCTCCTGCTTTGCATGGCCGGATGCCCGCGGAGCGGATGACTGCAACCTGCTGCCCCCTCACCGTCTACCAGGTATGATCTATGGTGAGGGGGAGTGAAGATCCATGTCTTTACTGCGCCTGGTGCATGTAGCACTCATCGCTGTCTCCCGGCCTTAACAGATGATGGCCTGCGCCTCTTGCTTGCCTCCCGGCCGACGTGCTCAGTAGCTGGGACATGCTTGCAAGACTCTCCCTCCACGGGTAGCCACAGCGACGCAGCATCGGCACTACCGACAAGGGCTACTGTTGCTACTAGCATCACAGTGAGTGCTCAGGACATAACTGATTTGTGCACCTGGGACACCGGGGCCGTACTGCAGCCCTACACCCCCTCTCTGGAGGGCACGCTTCGGTCACTACTATCCCCGGCGCAACCTGGCTGGCGAAACCCGACAGGCCGGGTTGGAGTTGGTTCCAGACGCAGGCGGCGGTGAGTAGCTAGCGGGACTCCTCAGTCACGCCCGGCTGCACTTGAAGCACTGACAACAACATGGCGAGTGGCCG
This sequence comes from Calotriton arnoldi, assembly GCA_963921515.1. Taxonomy (NCBI): domain Eukaryota; kingdom Metazoa; phylum Chordata; class Amphibia; order Caudata; family Salamandridae; genus Calotriton; species Calotriton arnoldi. The sequence goes on from CAWUFW010001376.1 coordinate 671,608, forward strand.
TGGCGGCCGCAATGCGCTCCAGACGAAGCTGGAAAAATATGCTTGGCAAAAGGGGCAGGGAGACGCACAGGCCTCTCCCACAGAAGCAAAAAGCCCACCAGAACCTACGTTGCAGAATATCCTGGCGGCCATCACCACGGTGCGTACATCCCTAGAGGGCCGCATCAACACCGTCGCGACTGAGGTCTCCCTGATCAGGGACGATATGCGCAAGAGGAATGAACATCTCTCTGGGGTGGAATCCACTACCAAGGACCTGGTAGCTGACTCTGATCTGCTCAAACACCAGGTTGCGGAGCTGCAGGCCAACCAGGAACTGTTATCGCATCAGCTCGATGACTACGAGGGCCGTATGCGCCGCAACTACGTGCGCATTTTGGGTGTGCCTGAACGGGCGGAGGGACAGGCTGCTGATCTCTTTGTTGAGAAGTTGGTGTTACAACACCTCCAACCTAAGGGGCTATCAAACTACTTTTCGATTGAAAGGGCGCACAGGGTGCCAGGTGGCAGACCGAAACCAGGAGCACCGCCCTGTCCTCTCCTGGCGCGGGTGTTCAACTTTAGAGATCGGGATGTCATACTACACTCAGCAAGGGTAGGCCCGCCAGTCACAATTGACAACAGCACGATCACTTTCTTTCCTGATTTTACACTACCGGTGCAGAAACAACGCCGCAGCTTTCTAGAGGTAAAACGAGCTCTGCATGGGCAAGAGATTAAGTACGCAATGCTGTTCCCTGCAAAGCTACGTGTCAAAGCGGAAGGAAAAACCTGGTTCTTTTCCAGCCCTGAGGACGCATGGGATTGGCTTGAGGGATGGCGCACGGTCGAGAAGCGGACTAACAAGGATCGCCGAGGGACGGGTCGTCAGTCACGGCCGGACGATCGTCAAAGACTCACAAAGCCTGATATTGTTGTTGCAGATGCCTCGCCGGGTCAGAGTCAAACGGAGGAGCGGTGAGACCCTGGAACTTTTTCAGCTGCGATCCACACTGGAGAATTTATTGTGGACACTGTACTCTGAGGGCTGCGCCTGCCATGTGTCGATTGCCTGGGTTCGCCTGCTGCGGATGCAGAAGACAACAGAGACATAACTATGTATACAAAGTGGGGAGCTGGGGGTTCTTATTGACTGATATTATTTCACGGCCCTGCCTCTTCTCTGGGGACAAGTGCTGGGGGCATAAGTTCGCTACAAAACGCTGTTATGGGGTGTAGGGTTGGTACACGCTCCTACAAGTTTTCTAGGGTGGGCGAAAGGCATTCTGCAAGTTTGGGGAGGCGGGTGGTTTCTTGCCCGCCATGCAGGGAGGCAGGGAGGGGGGTGGATGGGGGTCTTTTGGGGGTGGGGGGGTTTTTGTTCGTTTTTATTTCCTTTTGTTGGGTCATTTGTGAGATGGGGGGGTGGACATCCTGTTCGCAGTATTTCTCCGTCATGCATCCTATCCTGTGTTACGCACAAAGGGTTTTTTTTTGCGAACGATGGGGGGGGGTGTTGTTTTAGTGTGTATTGTTCTTTGTTCTTTGGGTATGACAAATATGACTGGCTTCAAGGAAAGGCAATTACTGATTACATTCTTTTAGTATTTCTGTCTATGACGATTAAGTGGTTAAGGGGGTGGTCACGGGAGGCTCCCCCTGCAACTGAATGGCCACGCAATGGAACGCGATGGGCACGGCAACTAGACCGGGGCTCAAGCTGTTGTCGTGGAACGTCAACGGGTTGGGAGACAAGATCAAGCGGGTATAGTGCTCCAATTTTTGAAAAGACACTCCCCTGATGTAGTCGTCTTACAAGAAACGCACTTGCTTGGGAATGCTTGTAAGGCCATGTCACGATGGGGTTTCCAGCTAGTGGCACACTCTGCTTTTGGTTCTGACTCCTGGGGAGTGGGCATAATGGTCCGGAAATCATTCCACATGACAATTGATCTCGTTCACACCGACGCCCTAGGTAGATTCGTTGCTGCCTCTGGGACCTGGGAGGGGCGCATACTCAATCCCCTTTCTGTCTACGTGCTGCTGGGATTACACTCCCAAGCCTTCGCAGACCTTGGGGACCTCCTATTAGCCTTGCCGATAGGCAGAGTATTGATTGGGGGCGACTTCAATTCTATTGTCTCTGACTCTCTTGACCGGTGGCCCCAGAAGGCCTTGCCGCCCTCCCACACGCGGATCCACAGCTTTCTTGGGGCGATGGGCCTGGTAGACGTCTGGAGAAGTCTGCACCCGGCCGAACAGCAATACACTTTCTACTCAGGTGCTCACGTAGTATGTCCCGTATAGACTATGTATTGACGCTCGCACACCAACTTGACTGCATGAAGGAAATACAGCACTTGGCCAGGGGGATTTCCGACCACTCCCCTATCCTATGTCGCCTGGAGGTGGGGGAGCCCACAGTTGGCCGTACAGCCCCGATCAACTCCTGGTACCTTACGACCCCCCCAATCAGAGACAAGATCTTAAGTGAGTCAGACCATTATTTCCAGGAGAACGACGGGACGGTAGACTCGGCGACAACACTATGGGAAGCCTACAAGGCTGTCATACGGGGGGTGGCTCTGGCCCAGATCTCGGGACAGTGAAAGGAGAAGTGTGCAGATACGACTCGCTTAGAGAGAGAAATCCTATCTTTAGAGGAAGCTCTCCGGCTTGACGACTCGGCGGAGGTACGGCAGAGATTGCGCATTAAAGGCAAGGAATATACCGACTTGGCGACTGAAACTGCCAAGTCGCACTATAGGGCCACACTCAGCAGAATCTATGACGTCGGCGACAAGGCTGGCAAATTGTTAGCTTGGCTAGATCGTAGAGATCGGGCCCATCGAGTTGTGGTTGAAATAGAGACGGATTCTCACTCCCGCCTCACTGCCCCCCAGGACATAGCGGATGCATTCGGCCAATATTACCAGTCACTCTATACGTCTCAAACTCCGCACACGGAGGAGGAGGCTTCCTCGCTTTTGCAGGATATTTCTTTGCCCTCGCTCACTGACGAGGAGTGTTCCGAGCTTGACCTGGACATCACAGTCACAGAGGTCGAAAAAGCCATCCACGACCTGCACGGTGGGAAGGCATCGGGCCCCAACGGCTTGCCTATTTAATTGTTTAAGCTCACAGCGGGCAAGACAGCGCCCTACCTCACTGAAATGTTTCGTGACAGCAAGAAGGGGGGATTCTGCCCACGGATCAGCAGCTGGTCAATATCGTGGTCATTCATAAAGTGGGCAAGCCGAGTAACAAATGTTCCTCCTATAGACCCATCTCGCTGCTCAACTGCGAAGCAAAAATCCTTGCGAAGGTCCTTGCCTCCCGTCTGCTCGGGGTCATTACCCGTCTGGTCCACCCGGACCAGTCGAGATTTATGCCCGCTAGGAACACCTCCCTCAACTTGCATAGGCTCCACGGAGTACTGTGCCATGCCGACACAATTAGAGAGGACGCTGTCGTGGTCTCCCTTGACGCTGCTTCAGCATTTGATACCATCGAGTGGCCGTATATGTTTGCTGTCCTTCGCAAATTGGGCTTTGGGCCCGAGTTTACGAGCTGGGTTCGACTTCTCTACCAACAGCCGCTCGCCCAAGGAGTGGTTAATAACAGTAAATCTGCCGTTTTCACTCTTAGTAGGGGCACCAGGCAGGGATGCCCCTTGTCCCCGCTTCTCTTTGCCCTGGCCCTTGAGCCTCTGGCAATGTGGGTCCGCAACCACCCCGCCATAAGGTGCCTCAAATGGACGTCCGGATGGGAAGACCGTATATCGCTGTATCCGGACGACATATTGCTCTATCTGGCGTCCCCGGCTGCATCTCTCAATGTGGTCCTGGACATATTTCACGTGTTTGGTAGATATAATGGCTATTCTATAAACTAGACCAAATCAGTGCTATATGCCCTCTATGGAAAGAGACTTTCGCTCCATCTGGGATATCAACTGGCGGAAGCTACTGATGGCTTCAAATACCTGGGGATCTGGGTCTCTAAAGATCCGTCCAGATTTTATGAACGCAATCTCCTGCCGCCTCTCGTGCGTCTTAAAGCTGACGTCCTACATTGGAAATCGCTTCCGTTATCTCTCTTGGGGCGTGCTGCCCTGTTCAAAATGATGTCCCTCCCCAGGTTCGTATATGCTCTGCATAATACTCCACACCCCGTTGCACCCTCGTACTTTAAAGAAATCGATTGTATCATACGGGACCTGCTGTGGGAGGGTAAGCCACCTTGTATCGTGACACACAAACTCACGCTGGGTTGGTTCGATGGAGGTATCGGACTTCCAGACATACAGAAGTACTATTGAGCGTCACACCTAGCGGCAATTAACCAATGTATGTATCGGCCACAGGGCGATCCATCCTTCCAGATCGACAGATGGCTCCTCCCGGGAGGCACCTTTGAAGGGGCCCTTTATGTACGGTCGTTGAAACCTGCCCTGACTGGCCCAACTGGACATGTGGTACAGGTGTGGAAGGCGGCTACCAAAAGTTTGGGATGGGAGGGGAAACTTACACAGGCCACACCACTCTGGTATAGCGAGCGATTGGGCAGGCTGATTTGCTCGAGGGGGTTTGATCGTTGGGACCTTATTGGTATATTCAAGGTGGGTGATTTGTGGAAGTCAGGTGAGGTGGTCCCTTTTCCTTGGCTGCAGCAGGAATACGAGTTAGCGCAGTCGGAACATTTCAGATATCTCCAAATTAGGCATCCCTACTTGCGGTTCTCCGTAGGGGTAGTGAACTCCCCGAGTCCTCCCCGCTTGAGGATAGAGTGCTAGATGGTGACCTGCCGGAGAAGGCCATATCACTCATTTACAAAAAACTGGTTAACAACATGGCAGATTCCTTGACTCACCTGAGGGTTAAATGGGACCACGACATAGCGGGATTAGATGACGACGAGTGGCTGGCGGCGGTGGCCTCCCCCCGGGAAGTGGCCATCTCCTCCAGGCTCCGCCTGGTGCAGTTGAAACTTCTCCATAGATCCTATTTGTCTGGGTCAGTGTTGGTTCGTATGGGATATGGCTCAGATGGTTACTGTGTAAGGCGGTGTGGGCAGGAGGGAACCTTTGTCCATACACTTTGGGAATGCACGACAATCCAGAGATATTGGGAGGCTGTAGCGAACCTTATGGAAGAAGTGCTGGGGCAGAAGATAGACTGTAACATTAAATTGGCCCTCCTAAACATCTGGGGCCCTACCGACCTAAACTCCAGGGAGCGCACGTGGGTTACCTTGGGGCTGATGCTGGCAAAACGCAATATTGCGAGATTGAGGAGGGCTCAGAGCCCACTGGATATCGAGGACTGGGGCAAAGATATGGACTGGGGTATGGCCACGGAAAAGTCCATCTATGAAGCCAGGGGGTGCCCGAATGAATGGATGCAAGTTTGGGGACAATGGAACATCCACAGATGAGAGATGTGTGAACCTCCAAGATCGAGAGAAGATATTATAAATGGGATCTGAATAAGTCTCTAGGGGGATCGAAATTAGTGCTTTGTAATCGCTATGTCTTAAGTAACTTTTGTAGTGTAACAGTATTGCCAATGTATATGTCATGTGATTTTCTCATTGATCATGCCTTGTTTTCAATAAAAAAAGATTTATTAAAAAAAGAAAAAAAAGAAACCCATATTGCTGGGAGAGATAGAGGCCTGTTCGAAACCTTGGGACTAAATACATTCTGTTGTACGACAGGATATTAGATCTGAAGGGGTGGCTCTATTAGCAAAAGGTAAGACTCTTATCTATGGCCGGAAGGCAGCGTAAAAGTACGGGAGGTGGGCAAGTACCACACCAGGACCTTTACCCTATGTTCAATATATGCCCTGGTCGCGGATGACCCTGCCCTGCTTAACTTTTTAGCAATAGAGTTACCAACTTGGCTAGCCCTGTATGTGGTATGTGGGGTTTTCAACTTGAATGGTACTAGAAGAAGGGTTGGAGATAGGGAAGTGCGCTATACGGAGCGCAAACCACAGTCCTATAGATCTTTCAAGTACCTTGAAAAGGAAGTAGGGTTAGTAGATATTTCGGCCAAATTAAAATTCCCTAATGCTGAGTACACCTACTGTTCTGCTCTCCATGGCTCCTTTGCAAGATTGGATTACTTTTAGGTGTCACCAACACTAGTTAGCGGGTCCCAGATAGAACTATTCCCGAGACTAATGTCAGACCATAATCCCCTTGTTTTAGAGCTCTCAGTTGAGGGACTCAGAAGACAGTCAGGAAGGTGGTCCTTCGAAAAGAGCTTCTTGTTTGATCCAGAATACGTTAAACATATGAAGGGCTGGATTCCAGACATTTTTTTAATTAATAGAGGCAGTGCTCCCCCAGGAACATTCTGGGATACTTTTTAAGTTGGCACCAGAGGGGAAACCCCTAGCTTTAGCATTGCCCAACAGAAGAAATCCCAATCTCAAATTAGAGAGTTAAATAAAAAATTGGGTAAAGGAGAGGCAGAATTAGTTGCAGCCGTGTCATCTGAGTTAGATCCATCTTGCGTGCTTAGCCAGATAGCCATAATTAAATCTTCACTGAATGAATATACGGCCAAGAAGACAGCTGGGAAAATGAGTGGAGCTTGTATTAGCGGTCAGGACGAGGCAAAAACTGGTGGCAGGGCATATTGATGAAATCATGAACGAGCAAGGAGTAACTGTCACAGATCCAGATAAGGTGAGATAAGCCTTCCGTGTATACTATAGCTCATTATATAAAGCACAGGCAGCTGTATGCCCGATGATCTAGAGCAGTTTCTGGTATCAACAATATCTAACAGAGTGACTCAGGAAGAGCATGCACTTCTAGGGGAAGACGTTTCACTGGAGGAAATTCAGCAGGTGCTCCTGGACCTACCCTCTGGAAAAGCGGTGGGCACCGATCTGATAACCCTCGAATTATATAAAGCATTCTCAGTAGAACTGCTTGGAGAGCTTCATGAGCCTTTTTGTCAGGTTAGAAGAGGACAGTGCCCCCCATATTCTTAGGCTACTGCAAATGTAATAGTTTTTTTTATAGAAAGGGAAGAACCCTAATAACCTGGGGTCATATAGGCCAATCATGCTGATGAACAGCGATATTAAACTTTACTCTAAGATCCTGGCAAAAAGGCTGGGAAACATCATTCATAGATTGGATTGGTTTTGGTAAGACAACATGGGTTTATTCCTGGAAAAGGGACGTCCGATCATGTGCAGCGCGTAATTGCACTTTTTGATGCCACAGACATTGCGAAGAACCCATGTGAATCGCCCTGTTGGATGCCGAGAAGGCATTGAACAGGGTGCCTTGGGCCTATCTCTGGAAGGTCATGGAGTCTTTTTAGCTGCGGGGGGGGGCATTTATTCAAGCAATACAGGTGATGTATTGCAAAGCAATAGCGAGACTCCAGATTATGGGCAACGGATCAGACACATTCCGAATAGAAAGAGGAATGAGGCAAGGCTGTCCCTCCTCTCATTGACTTTGTATATAGATCCCCTTCTCCGCAGGCTTGAAGCCTTTATTGATGTCATGCCAATCCAACTTCAGGGCTGGGAGACGAAAACTCTAGCATAGGCGGCCAACATTGCAATAGTTATAAGAGCGATAAAGCTCTACGTGCAATCGAAGAGATAACCAAGGAATTTGGAGTGTATTCTGGGTACCTGTTAAATAGGAACAAAACGCAATTAGTGGAGAACAGACACATGGTTACCCAGGACTGTGGGGTGGTAGAATAGGCAGTTTATCTGGGGGTCACTATTAAATGCCAAGGTGGAACACATGGTTGAGACAAACCTATCCCCAATTATTAATAAAGCCAAAAAAGATTTTCTAAGATGGGACAATTTACATCTGTCTATTATGGGGAGATGTAATCTAGTTAAAATGATTTTTCTCCCAAAGGTACTGTATATGTTTTGAACAATCCCCCTGGAGTTCGAGAAAGTCTGGTTTAAAACAATAGACACGATGGTCTCTAGGTTCATTTGGCCATATGGGAAAATCAGGAGGGCAAATAGGTTTTTGAGCTTACCTAGGAAAAGTGGGGGATGGGCAATTCCCAACTTTAAACTATATTATTTAGCATCAGTTTTGCAGTATCTTTGGCCTCTTTGATAACAATGTAGTAGAGGGGGGGAATAAGGACTTTGTCCCATCAATATTTGAGTTAGGGATTGGCGAGGTTGGTAAGGGATGTCTGTTGAAGATCTTTGAGCCGAGCTCTTACAAAAAACACGGTTTAAGATTCTGATCGCTGCTTTTAAAAATTGGTGTGTAACATGGAAGAAAATGGGAATAGGGAGATATAGCTGGTATACCCCTGTTCATTGTAAAAGCAAACTGCCTGAAATCCTCCATGATGGGTGTTTATCCAAATGAGAATGAGCAGGGCTTGAAAGGATAGGAGATTTGCTCCTAGGCGGTCATATGGCATCATTTGAGGACATTCAGGCCAGATTTAACATAGGCGCCAGAGATTTCTTTTAAATATGTACAACTCAGGGATTTCTTATTGAAAAAGGTGGGTGGGCGTCGCTGGATTTTCTAGGATATCTCTTCTTGAGGTTTTAACAGAGGGAACTAATTACACGATCTCACAAGTATATGAGTGTCTAACAGAGTGGATTCCAGATGACCTTGAAAAACATAACATCAAATGGCAGGAGAGGCTAGATATAGACAACTCTGGTTTCTTGGAATCTTTAGAACTAGGATGCTCAACATTATGCTCATCTAGTTTACAAACCCAGCATTACAAAACGATTTTTGATTTATATTTTACCCCCTAAAATAGCTAAATGATAAAGTAAGGTAATTTATTATGCATGATTATTAAAACCGTTGCATGTACATAACACATGTAAGTAAATAAGTTATACAAAATTAAGATGAAGTTAAAAATCCTTATTTGGTCTATCATATCAATTTAGTGAGTCTTTAACTTAAAACCAAGGGAGAGTGGCTCTAAGTTCCATTTATCCTTTCCCCCGGCGGTGCTATTTTGACTGCGAGGGAGTCTTGCAAAAATGTGTGTATTAATAAAATCTTGTATAAGGTTGCCACAGTGCAGAGTAGGCTTTTAAAACGTGTGGTTCCAGGTTTCCCCCTGACAGTCTTGCATCTGCTGTCCTTCCTATTTTGGCTTGTGGTTTACTGTTCAGCCCTTTTGTTGTATATTGGTGTTATTGTGTTATTTATAGGAGTTATGCGATGTGCAAGCTAGCATGGTTCTGACTGCAGTCTCCTCTCTGCAATGTTGAAGAATTTTGTGAAACGGCAGGTCAGTTGCATGGTAGCGGATTTAAAACAAGTCAGCACTGCCTGTCTGCAGGAACTAATCCTATTTAGATTGAAGAGGGGGTGAAGGAGTAGACATCGTTCTTTTGCTAGACTTTTGCAATTGCAGATTATATGAACGAGGTCTTACGATCCGAGGCTACATAGTCAGCAGGTGTTATCTCCGGGTCTCCTCTTCCATGGTGGAAGATGTGGTAAAATCGGTATTATGCCCATCTGGTATTTTAAAAACTTCTCTTTCAAAAGAATGTTAAATCCTTCGCTCATGTACATTTGTGATTTGGCTGCTACATAGTTGTTTAGTACATGCCAGCCGTGTGCTCTCTTCGCAAGCGCAGCCTTATCTTCTTCCATTGACAGCGCTTTGATGGATTTAGTGACCGCTTTCTTGAAGCTGATGTGGGACGCTGATGTCTCCCATAGATTATTCAGGCCTAGTTGACATAGGGAGTCAACTAAGGTACATTCCGGCCGGTGAATTCCCTCTTAGCGATAGTTCAGCCCAAAGTTGCCAGTTTATTGTGTCTTGCTCCACCCCTCTGATCTTGTGCCAACATTTTACAAATGCTCCCCTTCTGGCCAGTGACTGCTTCTGTAGTCCAAACACTAGCCTTATTTGAGCGGGGGAGGCGTAGTTTGGGAGATGAAAGATCGTTCTAAACTGATGATTATTTTTTCCACAGTGGTGGCGTCTCTTCCTCTCATTGCCTCACTCCCGTATGTTATTGTCTGAAGGAGTTTTGCTTGGATAAGTGCTTTTGTTGAAGCCTTCATGGCAAAGGACATTGTATTGCCTTTCCGTTTTAGTGCTCCATTTGAGGGTTGAAGGAGCCTTTGCTGTCTAGCAGGACTCCCAAATATTTGTATGCCTTTACTGGTTCTAGTCAATGTGTGTCTAGAAACCAACAGGATTTTTTCCTTTTGGTGAGGTTTAAGGTCATTTTTGTTTTTGTTTTGCCTAAGTTGATCTTCAAGGTATTCTCATGAGAGTATTCCTTCAAGTAAGTGTTTGAGACCTATTGGCTTTCGACTTACTAGGACTAAGACGTCGGCGTATAGAATGTTGGAGATGGTAGTTTTGCTGAGCTTGGGGGCGTGTGAATTGCAATTGTCTAGCCTTGCAGGTAAGTCTGCCATGAAGACATTGAATAACATGGGAGCTAAGACGTACCCTTGTTTTAGCCCCTTGGTGGTTGCGATGCATCTGGAAAGGTGTGTTCCTGTCCCCAGTTTGACTTTAACCCAAGAGTCAGGGTGTAATAGGACTAGTTGTTTTAATAAGGGGTGTGGAATGCCCCATCTTTTCAGCTTCTGCCATAGTCTCGTTCAATCTATGTGGTCGAATCCCGAGCTGTAGTCAATGAAACACAGATATAATGGTTGCCTGGCTTCCTTTGCGGCATCAATCAAAAGAGTTAGGGCCATGATGCTAGTGGTTGTTCCCATGTGTTTGCAGAAGCCAGTCTGGTTATTGGTATGATTGATGAGGAGGAGGCCCAAGGGGCCGACTCACAGAACTAATCTGAGACAAAATCCTAAACTTACTACTTTTGGTATTCACAGAAGGCACTTATGATTTATGGTATTCACAGAAATCACTTACGACTACTAACTTTACGTCCGCACTCGGGCTGGAATTTCGGCACTCAGGCCGGAATGTCCGCACCCGGAGTGGAAGTTCTGCACCCCGAGCAGAATTTCCGCCTCCGGGCTGGAATCTACGCCTCCGGGCCGGAATCTCTGCCTCCGGGCCGGAATCTCCGCTATCGGAGTCTGATGATCATTTCAAGTGCCTACCATCCCCCACCATGCTCAAGTTGAATGTGTGATCACTCATGATAATTAGTGCTACACACTTCTGCAACAACGGTAGGGCCCACACTGCTTGTGCTCATCCTTTGTGCCTGAAATTGAGTGCATCACATGTGGCAGCAGAAATGTAAAGTTGCAAACACACTTATCATTGTAGGTCCAATGATATCCTCCCAGATTTCAAGACCCACAGTGACTTCTGCTACAAGGTTGGCTGTGACATCTGGTCAGGGACCACACACTGGGCAGATGCGGGGCCTAGCAAAATTCCAATGGACAAATCATATTGAAATTGGTGTGGATGAGGCTCGCACTGATGTCAGTTGTGTACTTTTGTGATGGATGTATAGGCTGCTACAGTGAATCTTCAGGAAGTTACATTATAAAATCTCTTGGCTGAAAGGCACAACACAAATCCAGTGTAGGCAGACACCATCAAATCTTCGCAACTTACCCACAATGTGGGATCTGAGTCAAATGTTGCATTCTGCTTGCCTCCTCTTCTACTGTAGTGTGGTTTGTGGCCTCCTTGTCTGCATTGCTAAGTTAGCTTAGGCCTGGCTGCCATGATGCCTCTTTTGCACACGTTATTCTGTGACTTTGTTTTTCCAGACTCTGCCGGTGCCCAGCTAGATTAGAACTGTCTGCCTTTTTGCCTTTTACCTTTTCTCATGTTCCCTGTGGGTTTCGTCTGCACACCATGTACAAGGTCGAAAAACAACGTCCCTTGTTATTGCTGATCTGGTCTGGCCTTCGCACTTAGACATAACACGCAGTACAGCTGCATTGGAGACATTTGTGTGCTTTTAATATTGTGATCTCCCTGTTGGTGGTACTTGGAGAAAAACCTGTCCAGGGAGAAGAGCTGTGCTTGTCTGATGATGTAAACCTTGCATCTAGATATTGAGGTATGGGGGTCCGCATGACAAAGCCCAGAGGTCTTCTATTTTTATAATAAACTAGTTATTAGCACGGGGAGGGTGGACAGGTCATTTAGCCCTATATCCACTGTCTTTATAAAATGCTGTCCCCGTTTGTATTCTATGGAATTGTAACCATGCTTATTATTTTATCATTATGCATTATGCTGATAGTACTGGCACGTGTACTTTATCTTAGAGCACGATAGTTGAAATAAACATTTTAAACTATACTGTGTCTCTTATTACGCATGTTGTGGACAAGTATGAGTGAGAGATGAAAGAGTGTTCATGCTCCCATGAGTCCTGAGAGAGAGACCGTGTTCTGGGTTGTCTAATCATTGGTAGCTTCGCTGTAGTACGGAGACCTAATGAGACGCTAAGGCTAGTCGGATTGGGATTGTGGGTACTAAGGTGCATGGTTGGCTCACCACTATACACCGAGGTCCTATTATCCTGTGCATAGCTCTGTATATGTGCAGAATCCCCGCAACATGGCGCCACCAACGTGGTGGGCTTCTTATCTGCGAGACGCTTGAGTAGTGCTTGTGCTTGTCCACAATTCCCTTCACTTATGTTTCCGGAAACGTATGTGAGGGTGATACCTCCCATATTGATGTTTTTATAGGTTCTTTCAAGCTTGAAGTTATTAAAAGGTTTATGTTAACCCAATATTGCGCTGCCTCATAGGTTGTCGGACATTCTTAGTCTTAATGGCTGTCAACATCGCGGCACATAGTCGCGCAGCGCTCCGAACTCATTTGACAGCGTATGGAGTGCCTGACGTGGGTGTCGATCTGATCTTTGTGGTACAAGCGGATCCCGCTTACCACTTTGAGGTGTTTTATTCTTGGGTCACTTTTCCGGCGGTGGATGGAACTGACAACTTGTTCCACGAATACACGCCTACCGCTCTTCCTCATGTTTATAGGCCTTATCTGGCTCTTGAAGTACTGCTCACGGCATGGCAACACCGTGTTTGGTTTAATGGCGCCCTCCCACATCCGGTTACCCCGATTCGTTTAGGCCCCTTATCAATCGAAGGGGCCGCTTGGCCTGTTTTGGCCGGGTTTACCCCACATCCACGTCGTTTAGCGGTTCCAATAGATGAACTGCGCGTGTTGCATGCGTCTTTAATCCGCGTGCACAGTATTTTGGTACAATATGTTACAGGCAACGTCCAGGGGGCCCCTCCTGGAGTTGCGGCACATCCAGCTGGGCCTGGCGGTGTAACCATAAGTCCCGTCATGGTTAATTCGGTGATGGGCAAGTGCCCACAAAATAAGGATGATTTGCCTTATTGGCTTGCAGAAAAATTTGACCAGCTGGAGGCTGTTTTTCCGAATACTTCTCCTGTGGACAAACACAGGATTTTGACGATTAGCTTGCCGAAAGACTTAATTCCCGAGTTGGCAGAATGTTCCAACTGGGGTAAGGTATTCGCAGCAGTGTATGCAAAGTGCTTTGGCACTCCTTCCATGACAGTCCTCCCCACCGTGATTAAGCGTGTGCAAGATGAGCATGGCCCTGAAGCGGCTGTGGAGCTGGGGATGAGACTAGTGGGAGTGTTCGATGTGGTGGCTGATCTAATCCTTGCTAACGTCAAGGGTGATGCCGTCAACTTTCAAGTCGCTAATGCTTTGGCTTTAGTCCCGGAGCCGGACAAGCCACGCGAATTACCAAAAATTATTGCACAGGCTTATAAAACCATTGGCCGCAATAGTCTGGGGGTTAAGCCCTTTGCTAAAACGCAAACTCAATCAAACCCACAACAAAAAACTCAGTCTGAAAAAGATGAGAAACCGTTCCTTACTAAAAAGAACTGGAGGTTGAAAAAACAGGGTAAGAAACAATCAAAACCAGGGTCGCGTGTCGCTTCCCCGGTTTCCATATCTTCTGAACACACTTATGATTTGCGCGACCGAGCGAGAATTAAATCTCCAGAGAGATTTCAGGTCCCTGACCCGCGTTCTCCTCGTTCTTCACAGGCACCAACGTCCTCACAGACTGGTGGAGGAGATCGCCCGGATAGAGGCAGGGGTCGTGAGGCCCCACCAGGACGAGACCAACCTCGACAACAAGGCCAAGGGAAACCAGAAGAACTTCCACGTTCTCGCCCACAATTTCAGAAGAAAAAAGTTGCAGCAGTAACAGCGAGGTATGCCACAGACGGTGAGAACGAGACTCCTGAATTGGACGTGGGCAGTGACGCTTCTAGGCAGCGCCGCGGAAGTTACCATAGTGCGGGAGGCACTACGTCCTCATGTGGAGGCGACATTAACTGATACATACATTACTGTCGAGACAGCTGACACCTGAGTGGCACCCCCTGATAGACTATTCAATATAGTCATTCAAATTGAAGGCGACATTGAGCGTGTTATTAAAGGGATTTTTTGGGAAAATCTGACCTCTTCGTACGACATTCTGTTGGCAGAGGCGGATTGGCCGCCTCCATTCGTATTGGCTGCTCGATGAGGGGAGGAGGTAATCCTTCCGAGCTTTTCTCGTCATGTCCCCAAGGACAAAGCGGAGGCACTCGCAGCTGAATGGGCTGGGGCCTTGGCTCCGGCGCTGTACCAAAATCACGTGGGCTGGGATATGGATTCACCCTCCCATGAAATACCACTGAGGTCTCTGCCAAAGCCACAACCCCAATATCCCCTCCGGCGGGAGGCAAAAGGTCCCGATTCAGACATTCTGACAGTTAGAATATCAAGGAGTAATTAAAACATGCGTATCGCCAATGAATAATCCCCTTTTCGCGGTTTCTAAACCCGATGGGTCATACCGTTTAGTTTTGGATTACCGACATTTGAACTCTCATTGTCGGACCTTTGCGGTGCAAAATGCGCATAGTTCTGCGCTTGTAGACAGTCTTGTTCGTAAAAAATATAAAACGACACTTGACCTATCCAATGGATTTTACACGCATAATTTGTCCCCGGAGTGCAGCCAATGGAGCGCTTTCACTTCCGGTGGAAAACAATTCAAATTCCGGCGTTTGCCCATGGGCTATAAGAACAGCCCTGGTGTCTTCGCCGCCCGTGTTGTCTCTTTGTTGGACAGCATAGACCCAGATGCGTGTTCATACGTCGATGATATCTATCTGACAGACGATGAATTATGGCCGCATCTTTCCCGTGTGGACCGCATTATTCTTGAATTCGCGGTCTTGGGATACAAATTTAATTTTGCCAAATCTCACATCGCTGAATACACAGTTTTATTTTTGGGCTATGAGCTCAACAATGAAGGAAAGGGATTAGCACCCCATTTCTTGGAGAAGTGCGCACTCCTGCGCCCTCCGAACACTCTGAAGAAGCTTCAGTCTTTGCTGGGATTTCTAAATTTTGGGCGTACTTACATTCCCGAATATGCCCAGCGTATCAAGCCTCTTTATGCCTTGATACAACCTAACTTTTCGAAGTCATGCTGGCTTCCTGAGCATTCCTCTATACTGCACTCTTTGCAGTCTGATCTACTTGAATCTACATTCTTGTTGACTCGTGATAAACGCACTAACCTGGTGATCAGAATTGTACCAGGGGCAGTGGGTTTCACATACTTAACCTTTAACGAAGGTGACACAGTCCCTATTGCATACAAGTCGCATCTTTACACTTCGGCCGAGATGCGCTTTTCCACTGTGGAGAAAGTTTTGACTGCGGTGCAAATGGCGATTCTTAAGGAGCGCGCACTGGCACAGGGAAAACGCATATTGGTGGTAACACCATATCCTGCCCTTGAGTCAGTGACAAAGGCAAGTGTACCAAACTCTAAGGCATTGCACCCCCGTTGGATTCAATGGGCTACCTCTCTGACGTCCCCGGATGTCACATTTATCTTTGATTCCTCGCTTCAGACACAGGAGTTCTTACAGTATGAATTTGTTCATCCTCCTCCTCTGTCTCTGTGGCCGCTAGAGGAGTACGAATGTATCATTTACACTGATGGTTCAGCGCAACCGGCCACAGGCTCTAAACACGCTTATTCCGCAGCATGTGGTATTGTTGCAGGTACTATGGTGAACGGTGAATTCAAGTCAAGTGTAGTGCACACACAGGCACTAGGAGACAGTACCGCACAATTGGCCGAGCTGCGTGCTTTGGTGCTCTCCCTTGAGTTTGCAGATCCGGATGTGACTACACTTATTGTATGCGATTCTTACTACTGTGTTCAATCCTTTAATGACAACCTCTTCTTTTGGTCTCAAAACGACTATAGAGATGCTAAAGGCAGCACAATCAAGCATAAAATGCTTTGGGTTCGAGTGGCAGATCTTAAAGAACATCTGCCCCTCACACAGGTGAATCACACACTTGGCCACCAGCTTGTGGGCACGCACGCGGTTGGTAACAGTTTGGCGGATGAAGCTGCCAAATCTGCAGTAGCAACGTGCTCAGTAGCAGCGGTTACAAGATCCATGACTAAAATAGATAATGAGATTTTGGCAGCTATTGCTGCAACAAAGGAAGGTGCTAATTACCCGCGGGGTTTCCCTTCCAAGTACTCTTATCACTTAAGTCCCGAACAGGTTCCTTATGTAAGTATTCCAGACGTTGGGGATCGGCTGATTCCCAACGCGGACCGCAGACCTTCCTCGTCAACGGCCGCACACGAAGGCTTGGCTTCGGCCCATGCTGGCGTGTCTGCGACTGTTTCCATCTTGCAGCAGTGTTACTGGTGGTGAGGTTTATAGAAACAAACCCGTACTTATGTGCTTTCTTGTGACGTTTGTCAGCAAATTAAGCCTTCGACGGTTACACGACCACCACAAACACAGCTCTGCATTTCTAACAAACCTTTTGGGTGTGTTTACCTGGATTACTGCGGTCCATTTTCTTCTGACACTGCATACAAATACATCTTAGTTGCAGTAGACTCGTGCACATGTTTCATCTGGGTCTGGCCACAACGAAGTGCTGATGCTCGAAATGTCATCAGGGATTTGCGTGTCTTTGTGGGAATTTTTGCCTGTGGCACCCTCCATTCGGACCAAGGTCCAGCGTTCGCCTCTAAGGCGTACAAGGACGCAATGCGGTCTTTGAGGGTGCAGGTGCAATTTTCGTCTCCATATAGGCCTGAGGGCAACTCAATTGTGGAACGAATGAACCGTGACTTAAACCAATCCTTGACAGCTAGGGTCTTAGGTACTGGTAGGAACTGGCTGGCCCACTTCTATGGCGTACAACGTGCATTTAATAATCTCCCTAGAAGATCTCTGGGTGGGCGGACCCCATACGAAATGCTCTTTGGCATACAAATGTTTGTGCCAGGCCTTGATGGTCTAGACATGGCGGCGGCTACCGCAATCTTTGACGTAGATAATCATTCTACTATGTTGCAGGACGTACAAGAGACCCGAGACGAACTTGCAAACGAACACTTGCCTTCAGCCACAGACGCTGCGTTGCAGATTCCGGTTGCCGGCTGGCTTCCAAAGGTTGGAGATCTGGTCTGAGAAAAGGTGGAGAACAAAAAAGAATTTGCCCCTCTTATCGTGCACCGGTTCCAGTTCTTGGCTTGAAGGGTACTCGTACAGTAATCTTACCACCGCTTCCTGGTCGCAAAGAGAACAGATACATCTCAGTGGACAATGTCAAGCTACAACATCTGGCCGATCCTGAATAGCATGACACCTTCGTTATCATGTCCAGCAATTTCACTGACTCCTGTTTGTGTCCCTCCATCTTACATAGACACCAATGTTGCCATTGAGATGGTAGATTTGCCTGATTGCCTGCTCAACTTCCCGGCTTCCTCCTGCAACGAAGAAACAGAGTATGCATACCCCGCCACTGAGTCGGTGGCTCATTTACCTACAGCACCACTAAGCCCAGCACGTTTTTCCTTTGATTCGGCTTCCACCTCATCACTTATTCCGTCCCGCTTCAGTGTTTTTGTTTCCTGGTTCAGAGACAATTTTTTGGTCCCATCATGGACATACATCTGGATGGTGCTGTTCCTGATTTTTCTGTTCATGTCCATTGGCTTTGTGACAGTTTTTTTCTTGCTTATTAATGGTCATTATTTACCTGAACGCTCTGCAGTTGACTGTGTCGCTGGAACTTTGGCTCTGCATTCTTCTTCTCACATCATGAAGCGTGACCACACATTTGTGAACATTTCCGCTTTCCCAGTCGCTGATGGCATCGTATGGGATGCTGTAAATTTCCAGATTCATGGACCAACCGAAATTATTAATGTAGCAAATGTCCTCCGTGTTTCTATGGGTGATGTGGTGGAAAGTAATATTCGCTCTGATGATTGGGATGTGCATGCCGTTGAGTCGTTATTTTCTGATTTAAAATATTATGCTGCTTTTAATGCTGAAGATTTGTATTTAAATTCTGCAAGTTATGCTGATTTATATTGTTACCAGCATTGGGGCAACCATTTTCTCCATAAACCAAGTACACTTCGGGGTACTTTTAATTACACCGAATGGGAACATTGTCCGGCCCCTTTGCCTTGTAGCTCCCAAACACTTAAAAGTAAATTTACTTATTTCACAGACTTTGATAGGTCAAACCCTGGGTCCTATTATTTTAAATTAAATTCCTCATCCGCTCAAAAGGTCATGTTGACCCACACTAAATTGCTGTATTCGAGTTCCTTTTTGAACGACTTAGCAGTGGGTGGTTATGAACACTGGCTAAACACCATTGACTTAAAATCTATTTGGGGCACCAAATCATGGCAGGTACGCGGTACGGAAGCCTTGCACCGTGCTTGCCTCATCCCGGCCCAGATTTTATTTTTAAATAGCACGATCTTTCAAACAACCTGTTGGGGTTTGGCAACTTCCAAACAATTGAATGCACCCTCCATTCCCATATTGTCTTTCACTCCCAATAAAAGCTTGCCTTTTAATATTTCCCTTTCAACTTTGCAGGCTTTGTATCAAAATAATTCCTTTAATATTTCTACGTTTGTTCAGTCACCCTGGTTGTCTTGGCCCATAGCATCAAATGCCTGCCAACTACGTTTTCATAACTCTGCTCCTGGTTACAAACAGGATAGGCCTGATCCACGGTTTTCTGACTCTCGTATTGTTACAACATATTCAGTTGGTAAGTTGTGTAAACAGTGGTTGCAGCACTCTTCATTGGATTCTGTAAAACAACATTTATCTCTCATATCAGGCAACATTGATCTGTCCGATTTTCTTCTAGGGCCTCGTGGTCCTCGACCTAAAAGGTTCATTTATGAGACTTACAATGAACTATGGAAGCTTTCGCAAATTGAAGCTGCTTCCCGTTTACGGGAACTAGATCAGGCAAATCTAGAAAAAGTGCTTGCTGTTGTTGACAATAGTATTAATACCCTGTCTTCCCGCATTTACACATTAGAGAATATTGTTTCATCTGTTGTTGATATTGTACAAGATGATGTATCTGTGTTATATCATGGTCAGAATCAATTGTGTTCAGTGATGCAGTTTGCATGGACTTTGCAGACTCTGAAAATGGGTAAAGTTCCTTGGCATTTTTTAAACACGTCTGCCTTGTTCTTGCCGTTTAATTTATCTGAAAAGCAACAGTTTATGTCCATGAAAGATGCAACATACACTCTCTTGCATATCGAGAAGATAGACCCATTACCATTCTCTGTGGCGGAGTTGGACTCTGCAGTGTGGCTAGTTCACGGGGTGATCGCTTTGCCTTTTTCTTTATTTGAGTTCAGTTCATGCATGAAACATTATCCTGTTGGACGATTTCAGCCCTTAGGCAGTGCCTTCTTGCATGAACTTTGGTCCCTGCCTTTTATGTACAGATGCCTTAGGGACGGAAAGGAGGTTTTTCTCATAGGAGAATCATTCGATTCTACAGTGGGTCATTCCCTCATTTGTAAAAAACATTACATTTCACGGGGCTTGTAACGTTTCCGCTCCGAACCTTGCTTGTGTTTTAAAGGGCATTCCGGCTCCTGTTATATCACCCACTTTCACTGTGCTTGCAAATGGTAGCTATCTGCTTCTGAATAATCAGGACTGTTGTGGTATGCAGGCCGGCATCCCCTACATTGTAACTGTTTCCCACTGTGTTGTGTGCTGCAAAAATGTGCTTTTTCCACCCCCGCACGACAGGACAGATAGTCCCATTTGGCCTTCCATACCGACTTTGCCGGCGGATTTCAATAAATTGAGCAGAATACAAGCGCTATTATTAAACCAGGAGGTTATGCTCACTTCCGCCCGGGAGACCTTCGTTCTCCAGGTGGCTAGTACCCACAGTGAGATACAGGCCCTTTTGAACACAAACCTCCCACAACATTTCGGTGAACTGATTCACCGCGTCTTCAATGCTTCTGATACCGCAGGTCTTGTGCACTTTTTTAAAGTTGTGTGCTCTGGCCTTGTTACCTCCTTTCAAACTATATTTGGAGTAATTCCGGCCTTTATTCATTCTATTTTTTCCAGCGTCTTTGGAGGCTTCCCATTGCTCCTAGCCTTAGCTGCTGGAATATTGCTTTTGTTTTGTTTGCTGCGCAATGGCTGCACTTCCTGGGGGCCTTCTCGACTGAGGTCGACTCCGGGTGCTCCGTGAACGCATGCTCATCAGCTTCGGCGTCCTGCCATTGGCGACACTCGGTGTGTCCTACAAACTTTCTTTTCGCTTTGCGTATTTCACTTGCGTGCAACCTGTAATGTCTTGCTTACGATGTCCTTTCTCTTGGTCCTTGGATGTTTGCCTCTCCAATACGTCTCAGTCTGACTCGGATTTTGGCCGGTTGATGGGCCCCTTAGTGACCCATGAACGGGAATGTTCCGGCACTGGATTGATGGCGCGTGCGGCTGCCCTTGGAGTTTTGGCACAATGGGATATCTGGGCGGCTGCTCAGAATCTCCTACAACAAAGTTCCGTGAGTATCACGCAAGTTGTCCCGCATTGCTGGTCACTGCTCCCTATTATGAGGAACATGCATGCAGTTTTGATTTGTTGAACTGGATGGCATCGCTTTTTTCCGACAATACCAATGACATCCTCTTGGAAGGAGTGGCAGTTTTCTGCGCATTCACTCTATTGGATTAGGGTCCTTCACTTTCAACTAACTGCATTTCTGGATTTTTTTATTTTTCTTAGTGCCCTGATTTTTGGCCCTATTTGAAAAAATTTTGTCCTGAACTTTTTTCATTCCCTGTCCTTCATGAGAACTTTTCGTAAATAGACGTTTGCATTCTGCTCCATCTATTTGAACTCTGTCTTCGTCCTATGTCTTGGCCTATGGACTGACAGGGGAGGGTGTAGTGTGGTTTGTGGCCTCCTTGTCTGCATTGCTAAGTTAGCTTAGGCCAGGCTGCCATGATGCCTCTTTTGCACACGTTATTCTGTGACTTTGTTTTTCCAGACTCTGCCGGTGCCCGGCTAGATTAGAACTGTCTGCCTTTTTGCCTTTCACCTTTTCTCATGTTCCCTGTGGGTTTCGTCTGCACACCATGTACAAGGTCGAAAAACAACGTCCCTTGTTATTGCTGATCTGGTCAGCCCTTCGCACTTAGACATAACACGCAGTACAGCTGCATTGGAGACATTTGTGTGCTTTTAATATTGTGATCTCCCTATTGGTGGCAATTGGAGAAAAACCTGTCCAGGGAGAAGAGCTGTGCTTGTCTGATGATGTAAACCTTGCATCTAGATATTGAGGTATGGGGGTCCGCATGACAAAGCCCAGAGGTCTTCTATTTTTATAATAAACTAGTTATTAGCACGGGGAGGGTGGACAGGTCATTTAGCCCTATATCCACTGTCTTTATAAAATGCTGTCCCCGTTTGTATTCTATGGAATTGTAAATATGCTTATTATTTTATCATTATGCATTATCCTGATAGTACTGGCACGTGTACTTTATCTTAGAGCACGATAGTTGAAATAAACATTTTAAACTATACTGTGTCTCTTATTACGCATGTTGTGGACAAGTATGAGTGAGAGATGAAAGAGTGTTCTTGCTCCCATGAGTCCTGAGAGAGAGAGACCGTGTTCTGGGTTGTCTAATCATTGGTAGCTTCGCTGTAGTACGGAGACCTAATGAGACGCTAAGGCTAGTCGGATTGGGATTGTGGGTACTAAGGTGCATGGTTGGCTCACCACTATACACCGAGGTCCTATTATCCTGTGCATAGCTCTGTATATGTGCAGAATCCCCGCAACACTACTGTATCCACCTACATAAGTGAGTGTATAATATATGAGGTTAGGATGTCTGCTGTACAAGACATCATCCGTTGTCAGCTTAATTCTACCATAATGTAGGAAATGGATTATGGGAACAGAGGACACTCAAAGGATGGACATTACAAATGTGTGATCTCTCAATCCAAAATGAGCTTTATGACTTCATGGGTAGGGAAGCACAAATGACACACAAAATGTACCTGACTATTGCACATCTCACATATGAACTCTGCAATGCAATGTTTGAACTGATGTGCAAATGTGAAACTGGTCAGCCTGTGGATGTACACTCCTTTCAACTTGTCAACAGACAACATCATACTCATGAGACATGTTAGTCTTAACGGTGAAGGTGTAATCAATGTAATGCGGTGGCGTCCTGATTATTTCTCCCCTTGCTTCAAATATCAGTAACCTTTTCATACACGTTTGTCTGTTGATGTGTCATCTCATTGATGTCAGTGCTGTGTGGAGGTAACAGCTGGCAATTGCTGCATGTGAGTAGGGGCCCACATGTAAAGTCATGACATAAACATGCTGCACATTGTCCAGGAATATCCTATCAATGGTCATTGAGAATGACATATACATGTTAGCTCATAGCTACCATCTGGTGTACTGAAATATGGACATGTATGTCTCATCACAGCTGCTGACAGGATGACACCAGTGCAGCGTACAACACCATCCCGGGGAATGCAAGACATCCTGGCTGCAGCAGTGAAACCCTCTCGCACATGTCCATCAGGTAAATGTGGCGTGAAGTGTTTCCCTATCAAAACCATGACTAAGATCAAAATCCCCTTCTGCATAGAACCTGCAGTTGGTGTTAACAAAGTTACATACATATCATAAGTGTCACATGTGCCTGTTTGTAAATTAGTAAAGCAGATGATTGAGAATGGTGTCACTTCGCTCTACAGCTGCTGGATCGGGGACTGCTTCGTCAACAAAACATATGAGGAGCATTGTTCAGCAGTTGACATCAGGGGGGATCGCAAAGGGACACAAAGCTGTGGCTGGAGCTGGTAAGTTTGCTTGTGCAATGTACATCTCCGTTTCACCCCTCAGTGCTATGGTGTGAGCTGTCACTTGTAAGGGTACCCAAAACAGGTCACATGTGCGTCATCTGTTGATGCAAAGTACAGTAGAGCCAACCCTTGTGTTGCACCAGACCTAATACTAGGTCAATTACGTATCCTGTTGCAACCTCTGTGTTCCAGGTGATGATGACGATGAAGAGGATGGACCTTCCACCAGTGTTGAGCGACGGGCAATCAAAGGGGAAAATCCACTGCTCCTCCAGGCAGTAATGTCGGCTGCAAGTACTGCGCAAGAGGAGGAGGAGGAAGTACCTGAGGAGGATGAAGGATTGGACGATGATCTTGACTATCTTTTCACCCTCTCAGAGGATGAAGAGTCTGATGCCATAGACAGAAATATTCCCACATCGCCCACATTTTGCAAGGCCTCACACCCTCTGCCCAGCAAAGTGCCTCAGCCTCCTCCAAAACAAAAGATTGCCTTTCCCCAGCATAGAGCTAACCAGCCACAGCTCACACACACCCCAACACAGACATCACTCCCTCACAGCCCTCACATCCGGGACAGACATGGTGGTTCCCCTACACACTCCTCCCTATACAGTGTATCCCAGGCATTCTCTTCACCATCTAAGGGAAGTACCAACCCTGTTGTGGTGCAGGTATCCCCTGGGCACCATTCTCCTGTCCACAGCCTTCCACATGCCACCCTCCCCCCTGCTGTTGGACCTGGCGGTCTCATCCATGGCCGACCCCTGCTGAGAGGGCCTGCACAAGGCCATGGTGCCCAGTGGGAGAAGGACTTCTTCCAACAGCAGGCAGATGTGAGGCAGGACATTTGTGCCATAGGGGCCACCCTGTCAGACATGTCTGAGGCCCTGCGCCAATTCCCTCAGGTGGTGGACAGACAGACCCATGTTTTGGATAGGATGGATAGATCTTGGCAAGACATGTGCAAGAATATCAGAGACATCATATCTATCCAAAGGGAAGAGAGTTTAAGACACCATGCCTAGGCCATGAAGATGATTGAGGGCATGATGAAAGTGATCCAAAGTCTCCCTTCACGGTCAATGCAGGGAGGGGAGCCATCACATCTGCCTGCAGCACATCACACCCATACACCTGTACCACAAACTGCACAGGACCACAGCAAGGGTACATACCCACCACCGCCCCCTATCCAGGCACTCCACCCACCTGCACATCCACCACCACCCCCTGAACAGGCACTACCACCACCTGCACAACCACCACCACCCCCTGAACATGCACTACCACCACCCGCACAACAACCCCCTGTCCACGCACAAACACCAACTGTACAGACACCATCTGCCCCTGCACATGAACTTCACCCTGTACAGGCAGATGCACCACACCAACCTGCACCTCGGCGACAACCCAGACATAATACATCACAGCGATCCTCACCTCTGAAATTGTGAAGCCGCAAGCACGATCCCCATTGATCACATCCCAGGAACTTTTTGACCAGTGTAAATAAAAAGAAATTCTCTTCACAAGTCACAACTCTGTTGCGTATCATGTCATGATAGGCTAATGTTCACCAATTTTGGTCGCCTAGAGATGTGAGGATGTATGTGTGTGTGTGACACATGTACAAGTGTAACCCCGTCATTGCAGCAAGCCCTCATGTGCAGAGCAGATGACTTCCAAAATACATGTCCATATTTTGTACAAGACATTCACAATGAAGTTAAACAAGATAGAGAAAGTATGATTCATAATAATATTTTATGTAAAAAAAGTGTGGGGTTAGAAAAACAACAACAGTATGTTTGGAAGGGAGAAAGGAAAACAAATGATGTTCTTACTGCAGTAGGAGATGGTAACTTGGATTGGGGTGGGGCAACATAAATATAACACGTCAGGGAGCGTCAGTCTATTTACAAGGGGGAATGTAAATAATTGTCCACAAAGAAAAATCTGTCCAACAGGTCAAGTGTCCTTCTGGTCATCCTCTAGTACCACAATGTCCAGATCCTCTGAGTCCAATGCGGGCTCCTGGCTGGCCGGTGCAGGAACAGGCACCACACGGGGTTGGGACACACGAGGAGTACGGGGGGAACAGTGTGGGGCAATGGACAGGGGGAGACATTGACGGTGGTGTGGGAAGGAGGTTGGGATACGAAAGATGACATGGCTGCAGTCAGGGAATTGACACTGGCAGTGAGGGTGGCCAGAGCTTGGGCAATTTCCTCTCGCATCATACGCACTTCTAGACACATCTACAGCATGATGCGAGAGGACATGTCTGGCTGACCCTCACATGCCCACATCAAGTCCTCTGGTACAGCCACAGAAGGAACAACACAGGGAGGGGTTTGGGTTGAACATGAGGGGTATGGTGCCTCAGGTTTGGAGCCAATGTTGGTGTCGACCTGGCAGCTATGATGAGGGGGACTGGTTGCAGGGGATGCAGCTGGAGGTCCCGATGGAATGGGGGCTTCTAGAGTTAGGGAGGGGCTGATGGCAGGCCCAGGTTGCGTAGTAGCCTGCCCCGGGGACACCTCGGCAAAACTAACAGGTGAATGGTCCGGTGGAGAGTAGCTCTCCACCCACCCCTGGCCAGATGTGTCCAGTTCTTCCCCCCCACTTCAATGTCCTCAGCCTCCACCCAGTCCATAGCACCAGAGTTGGCTTCCTGGTCAGTCCGGGTGGGCGCAATCCCCCTGCCTCCTGATGTTGAGGGTCCCGCCTCATCCTCTTCTTCCTCACTGGTGGAAAGAGGTCATAGCCGCCGGCGCACCAAAGATGTCCTGCTCCGAACCGGGTCCTGCATTTGTTCCTTTTGGCCAGCTGAGTCCACTGAAATGTAAGACAAATCATTATGTAGTGGTTGTACACGTCAGGACAAGACACATATCAAGATGAGCCAAGGTCAGACTTTGTTTTCATCTAATCACACTATACAGTTGTCAGTGTTTATGAGCTTAAATTACGTGTATGTTCACTGTCGTCTCCTGATTTGAGTCTGACATGGACATCTCACAGGATTTTTGGTGGCTTGCACATCTGTACTGGCCAACCCTCAACTTTGGCATTCTTGTGACCTGTGTGTCCTGTCAATGCTACATGGGCAGGTTCCAAACCCAGTCTACAAAAGGAGATCAGAGGGAGTCCAGATGGTATTGAAAAGGGCCTGTGATATGGAGTCTCTGCACTTTTACGTCTGGAAAAATGTTATCTGCTGTGTAGCATTGTATGGGACAACACAAATGCCGATTGGGGGTCACACATCCATATAGGGTCTGGGCAATTAGGTTTGCTAAGTTGTAAGTCTAACCTTTTGATATTCCCTCACAGAAGCTGACAATCCAGTGCCACATATTGGCTTCGGAGACTGATCAGGTAGTGCTGTGCACTGGTGAACAGTAGTGTCTCGTTGTTACAGCTACCTGTTCATGAAAAATGGCATACAAGCCACTGGGGGTAAGACGTGTGTCTGTGGACACACTTGGCAAAATTTGAAACACTTAAGAGTGAGGCAAGGATCCCAAAATCTGTCTTTACTCCATGGCACATGATGATCTGTCTCAATCAGAACCCAAATTCACCGAAAGCAATGCAAGTCACAGCATCCAATACCCATTGGCCTCTCATACACACACTGGACAGTGTCTGTACCATTCCTCATCCAACACATAAGTTATGATTCCCTTGTTTCACTGTTAGTGGTGCTGGCAGTGCAAATGTCTGTACAAATGCAACTGTGTGGCTCAATTCCCCAGTTGTCATGATGAATCTACCACTCCCAGAATGCACTCTGCCCTGTACAGTCAATGCACTACAGTGAGCCTTTTGATTCATGATGATTGCTGCATAGACACAGAATAGGTGAATGGAGGCATGGGACACACGATGGTACAACTCTGTCTTCACTCACATCATACTTCCAGACACATATTGCATATAATGCACTTATCAGGTCTCTGCTGCTCATGCTCCTCCAGCTGAGCATGGAGGGTCGGATGAGCTGCACGCAGGACCCTCATGTACAGTGGCGAGGACGATGCACATGGTGCTGCGAAAACTGGCCCAGTAGCTCCTCTGCCTTGTGCCGGGCCCAGCGTTTTAGGTCCTCCCAGCGCTTGCGGCATGCCCTCGCGTTCCTGGTGTGAACGCCCAATGTACTGTAGCGCTCACCAATGTCGGCCCATAGTCTGGCCCGCGCTGCATTACTCAGCTGGTCCTCTGGTCCCCCATATTGCAGAGGATATTTGAGTATGACCCCCTCAGCTAAGATGTCTAATTCCCTTTCACTGAAAGGGGGTGCTTTCTCTTCATAACCCTCAGCCATTTTGGGGGAAATAAGGTCGAAAAGAGCAGCAGGATGGCAGAGGATCTGATCTGTGAGAGGGGATGACTCAGAATGAACACAAAATGGCTGCCAACAACTTCCTGTGATGTATTTCCTGTCTCCCACTTCCTGTATGTAATTTCCTGTATGAAATAATGGGTTCCGGTTCAATTTCGGAGATTCCGGCCCGGAGGCGGAGATTCCGGCCCGGAGGTGGAAATTCTGCTCCGGGTGTGGAACTTCCGCTCCAGGTGCGGAAATTCCGACCCGAGTGCGGACGTAAAGTTAGTAGTCATAAGTGATTTCTGTGAATACCATAAATCGTAAGTGCCTTCTGTGAATACCAAAAGTAGTAAGTTTAGGATTTTGTCTCAGATTAGTTCTGTGAATTGGCCCCCAAGTTTTTAGTTCTTCCAGGAGCAGTCCTGCGTAGTATTTAGCATTGTTGTCAATCAGGGCAACAGGGCGGTAGTTTTCACATCGCCCTTGACGCCCTGCTTGTGAATTGGTGAGATTATTGATCCTTTCGACGAATTTGGGATTTTGTCCGCTGGACAAGATCTTGTTGTATACTGGAACCAAAATGTAGGACCAATACTGTGGATCGTGTTTGTATAAAATTGGCGGGATCCCATTTGGGCCCGGAGCTCTTTCCGGCCTCCCTTTTGCAATTTGCCTCATTATTTGTGTTTTTTTTATCTTGAATATATCTTCTCTTGGGTCTTGAATTGCTCCATATCCTAGGCATTCTTTGCCTGGTTCAGAACCGTTATCACTGTTGTTTGGTTCCCATTGTGTCTCGTTCCCCAAGATCTTCCTCATACCCATTTCTCTCTCGGACTGGACTATTGAAGTACTCGTGAAGAAATGTGTCCCAGTCTTCCTCTGTAAGGTAGAAGTCTATTCCATGATGGGGATGGCATTGTAAGGAGTTGATTGTTTGCCATAACTTTGCATTGTTCTTGCTTTTTGAATCGTGGAGGAGCTTTGCCCACATCAATTTGTTTTCTTGCCTCTTTATGCCCCATTTTGTCTTTTTGAGACTTGCCTTAAGTTTCCTCAGTTCCCTCTGTAGGGAGTTCTCCCACGGGTTCCAGCATAGCTTTCTTAAGGTTTGATTAATAGCAGATTTAAGTCTTGTTATTTGAGGCGTGTTGTCACTGGCTGGTTGTGTCTTACTTAGAGTTCCTTTTCTGGCTCCCGCATTAGTTGCAAACTTCTCCCTAAGGGTGAGAGTTACGATATTCCATGCAGCTAGGGGGCTCTTTTTTTGGATGGAATTTTCAAGCAGGATGGATTTGGCTGATTCTAGGAGCTTCTCGACTGAATCGGGCTATACTTGATCCTTTTATTATTAGTGGTGTAATCTGTGGCTATTGCTTTGATTGCTGTATGAAACAGGGGAGCGACCCTGTTAGAACTGGGGGTCTCTAGTTGGCAGAGGTAGGTACCTTTGTCCAAATAGGGACCCTTGCTTCTAGTCAGGGAAAGGGTAATCACTACTAAAATAACCCCTGCTCACCCCCTTGGTAGCTTGGCATAAGCAGGCAGGCTTATCTCAGAGGCAGTGTGTAAAGCATTTGTGAACACATACAGTAATACAGTGACAACACTACAGATGGACACCACACAGGTTGTAGTATAAAAATAAGTATTTTTATATAGACTTAACACAAGACCCAAAACGACAAAAATCCACAATACACTATGAAAAATATGACTGTCAATGGTAGAAAATAGTTCAGTTCAAATGTAGGTGATAAATGCGACACTCTATGTTCAATGTACCTTTGGGTGCGTAACGCGATACAAACAAAAGAGTTGCAGGGAAGGTGATGCGTCGGTTCCTTACACGCAAGAACAGTGATGCGTCGGTTCCTTGCTCCGGGGGAGGTGATGCGTCGGTTCCCTACTGCTGCGTAGGGTACGGTGGTGCGTCGGTTCCTTACCGGAGAGGAGGTGATGCGTCGGTTCTTCACTGCGTGGGGAGGTGATGCGTCGGTTTCTTACTGCGCTTCTGTGGCGATGCGACCAGCAGCGCCTCGATGCGATGACGACCCGGTGCAATGAAACAAAGTGGCGTCTTCCTTTTGATGCGACAACGAAGGGGGCGATGCGTGCACGCTCGACAGCCGTGCGGCGACTCGGTGAATCTTATGAGCCGCGACAGGCCCTGCGACACGCTTCTCCGGTGATGCGACGCGTCTGCTGCGACGGCGACACTCTTCTCCGGTGATGCGAGGCGCTTCGGTGATGCGATGGCGACAGCGGCAGCGGCGGCATGCTTTCTCGGCGATGCGACGACAACTGCTGCGGCGGCGACACGCTTCTTCTTCGTGAGTCGCGCTTCCAGCTCCCAGCGACACGCAGTCTCTCAGAAGGCCCAATACAACAGTAGGCACTTCAAATTCCCAGCAAGGGAATTCAGGGGAGCTGGTTGGTGAAGTCTTGTGTCCCTGAGACTTCAGCAGGAGGCAAGCTCAATCTTCAAGCCCTTGGAGATTTTCTGCAAGATGATGAAAGTAAGCACAAAGTTCCTTTCTCCTTTCTTTGGCAATCAGGCAACCACTGCAGGCCAATCCCTCAAACAGCACATAGCATAGGGATAGTCTCCTCCTTCAGTTTCTCTGGTTCCTCTCCTCAGCAAAGGTTCTTCTTGCTTCCCAGAAGTGATCTAAAATCTTGGGGTTATACTAGCAAATCCTTTGTCCTCTGAAGGCAGAGGGTCCTGTGCCTAGTCCAAACCAGTTCTGGGTGCATTTTGCCAGTGCACACCTTCTTCCTTTGTCAGTGTGGGCCAGGGTCATCAGACACACCACAGGAGGTGGAGCCAGCATTGTGGAAGGCAGGCACAGCCCTATTCAGGCCCAGGTGCTACTCCTCCCACCACTCCTCATGCAGATAGGTCTATTCAGCCTAGTGCTGACTCACCCTGCCTCCTGGAGTCCCCCAGCCCCTGTCTCTCACAAACCCAGACACACAATACACAAGCTAGCAGAGGCAGGCTGGATGGTTAGGCAAGAAAATACCTACTTTCTAAAAGTGGTATTTTCAAACACAGAATGTTAAAACCAACTCCACTAAAAGATGTATTTTATCATTCTGAGTTCAGGCATCCTAAATTCGCTTTTCTACCATGTTCCCTGGGTCAGTTAGGATTATAAGATGTTATAATCAAACTGCCCATTCTGGCCTATGGGAACAGGTAGCCTTGCAATAGTGAAAAACGAAATTGGCTGTAATTCACTATCAGGACATGCCACACACACCAGGGCATGTCCTACCTCTTACATACAATGCACCCTGCCCGCAGGCCTACTTTAGGGGTGACTAACATGCAGAAAAGGGAAGGTTTGGGGACTGGTAAGTGGGTGCACTTACCAAGTCAACATGGCAGTACCAGACTGCACACAGGCTCTGCAATGGCAGGCCTGAGACACACTTTACAAACTGCTCCTGTGGGTGGCACAACCAGTGCTGCAAGCCCACCAGCAGCATTTGATTCACAGGCCCTGGGCACAAACAGTGCACTGTACTATGGTCTGACAGTGAATCAAATAGGCCAAACATGGAGTCACTAATCCATACATCAATTTATAACAGAGAGCATATACACTTTAGCACTGATCAGCAGTGGTAAAGTGCCCAGAGTCATAAAACCAACAAAAAAAGGTCAGAAAAAGTACAGGAGGAAGGCAAAAAGTTCAGGGATGACCCTGCAAAAAGGGCCAAGTCCAACAGACCCTTTTGAAGATGACTTCTTGTGGTAAGTGATCGCTCTCAGCCGGTTCTCCCGGGCTGTAAGAAGAAATTTCGTCAAATAGTGGGAGTGTCATAAATGTATAATCGATATGTGAAGAGGCAGATGTCAAATAGAAGGTGGGAGCTGGTGGGTTATCTTTGTGAAAGCGTCCATTCAAGGCTCTAAGGTTGAGGTGTTCAAGCTACCTTAGAAGGTATATACTTAATCCAGTCTGCTTGTTTGTAGTGCATTTCCCCTGCATTAGAATTTCCCATGCCCTGTTTAAATCTTGTAGCAGGTCGTCTTCAATGGGAGTATCCATAAGATGTAGGTTGAAGTCTCCTGCAACTATGATGTTGTCGATCTCTTTCTCCTCAATGATTTTCAGCAGCTCATCAATTCATTGTTTAGCCCCCTTAAGTTTGTGCCTGGGATGTAGGTAAACATTTACAATTATGATGAGGCGTTCGTCTTTGTTGATTCTGATCGCTGTTTTTACTGCTAATAGTTTGTTGGGCGTCGGTAGAGTTGCCTTCAAGTGTTTGACTGGCTCTAGTGTTTTTAATGATGTGTAGGTTGACAAGCTTCCTTTCCTGTGGCCAAAGCTGGCTTCTTTCCGGGCGAGAATATGTTGGGAGTTCTGCCCCTGCAGATGTATTGGTTGGTCGGGCCAGGTTTCTTGGAGAAGTATGAGATCGAACATTTGTAGGTAGGTCATTAATTGCGGGTCTCTTTGTTTGACAGGCCACTGATGTTCCATATGCACATGCGGATTGGTCTAAGCTCTGCTGCGTTATCATGGTGACAAAGACGAGTTGCCTGTCATTGGCTGTTGAACGCATCGAATGTTCAGGCTACTTAGGTCTGATTGCCCCTATTTGTTCCATCCAGTGGCTCAGGTCTATTTCTTGTTTCATTCTTATCGTTTAAGACACTAATGTGAGTCATAGGCAGGGATGTACTTCTTGCGGCCCTGAGTACGGAGTGTGTTGCTCCTGAGATGCAATTGCTGGTGGTTTTTCAATTAGAAATGGGGTAGGGTAGGCCGGTTTGTGGTAGGGGTATATCCTTACCCCCGATTGTTGGAATGTGGGCGAATTGCTCATTACTTCGTTGATGTTTCTCTTGTTGTCCATGTTGTTTTGGTTGCCTCTAGTCCTTGTTGGTTATCAACATAGAGGAATTCTATTGGTGCTAATTCTGCTGGGTTCACGTTTTCCACGTTTTTTGTAGCATGAAGGAGTCGCATTATGTTCCCTCTGTTTAAAATATCTCCTTTCCCCCTGGATTTATATTCTGACTGAAATATTATACAGGTTGTTGAGAATTGTTCATTTTCTAGAGCCCATTTATGCTGAGATTGTGTCTCTTTAATTTGTGCTTGTGGCGCTGCGTAAGTGTTCAGGCTGGTGTCACACTGCCTGTTTTCTAAGGGCTCTCTAGGCTCCATAATTGTTCTAGTTCTACTGTGAGCAGGCTTTGCCCCTGTGGTCTGTGGTTTGTGGATTTATGCTTTTGGTGAGCCTTTTGCTACTACAGAGGGCCTGTGATTGTAAGGGCCTTTTTCCTCCTCTGTTAATAGGTAGTTTCCTGCTGACTCCGTTTGTACCAAGATTGGCTCTGTTTCAGGTTGGGCCTTGTATTCCAGGGTTCTGTTACAGTTCAGCAAGGACTGTTTTTGACATGCTGTCTCGGTGTCACAGGATTGTGGTTTGTTTATGCGCTTGCTTTTAGCTAACCAGGGTATTACAGATTGCCCGCCAAAGGGTAGGCCTTCTGTTTCTCACACTTGTATCATTGTTGCCGGAATTAGCTCCTCTTCCGTTATTTCTAGTGGTACGAGTGAGCCGCTGAAAATAGTTTTTTCGGTTTGCGTCAATGTTTCAAGTGTTGTTTTCTCTTCCTTTGCTTTTGGTTTTGCCGGTTGGTGAGAGAGTGGCTGTTGTTGGTTAGTCTGTAGTTGATCTGTTAAAGGCCTTATAGTTGGGTCCCTTACAGATGGGCCAAGTATCTTGCCTTTCTTGTTTCTGCCTTTCCTACTTTGTTTGGGGCAGATTTATTTTTTGTTTGGACTTGCGTTGCCGGTCTCTTGCGAGGGTGAAGAGGTTGAATCTATTGTTGACTCAGTGGTGGATGGTTCTTGTTCTCTGGTTGCCCCTGATGAGAGGCTACCAATTGGGCGGGACCTTTTTGTCGTGTTGTTCTGGTTGAATGCATCTGCCATTGATTGCTCTGTCTAGGGCAGAGTGACAACAGCATTTCTTGGGCCGAAGTTTTGTTTTAGGTCCATTATTAGATCATTTAGCATGGTCGGGAGTGTGACTTTTTTGTCCAGTATTGGAGCACAAGTGCAGTCTGTTTGTGCAGGTGCAGCTGCTTGAGCATGTTTTATCAGCCCATTGAGGTCTGCCAGCTTATCATCGATTCTAGATATGGAGTCTGCTAAGGAGTGGAGTACTATCAGCTGTAGATCCATCTTGTCTGACTGGTAGTGTAAGGCTGTCACTGAGTGCTGCATAGTGCTGAAGAGAGTCCCCCAGAAAGAGTCTGATATGAGAATGTCAGCGATTGACCCTCTATCCGTGGAGATTGGGTAAGTTGGAGTGGGTTCAAGGCCTGCACTGGTTTTTTGTGTGTAAGACGATACCAGCTCTTCCCACTCCTTTGTTGCTAAGTATGACATGTCCCATTCACTGCCTTGTAGTTCCTCCTTGCTCCGCTGGGGTATTCCCTTTGCCTGATATAGAAGTAGATGTTTGTCCTTAGCCAGAGTTGGCAGCTCGAAGTTAACTGCTACTGTTGCCCTTGTGGGCGAGCTTTGTAGTTGTTGTGAGTATAGTGGCTGTTGAAAAGAACAGTTTCCAGTGTGGGATTTGTCCAGTTCATGCTGTTTATGTTGTCTGTGCGCTGGCCCATATATCAGTATGTTGTCTCCGCTTGGCTTTGTGCTGTCAGTATCTTCACCTATGCATTCCTCTGTACTGAGGCCCATTGATAAAGCCAGAGGTTCCTTGCTGTCTTCCTCCTGGTGTTTCTCGTCCCCCGTCAAAATCGGCGGTTGCCATGGAGATTTGCTCATTGGGTTTCTCCTTATCTCTGTGGTCCCATGTGCTGAGCCCTCAGCTCCGTTCTTTTGGTCCTCGTTTATCCTCCTGCAGAGATTTGAGTGAGTTACCATGGTCATTTACATGAGTGAGCCGAGCCTCAGGGCAGGAATTTGAAGGTACTGGCTGTAAGGGTTGAAAGGGAGATTGCAAACCCGTCGCTTCATCATTGGTGGAGTAAAGTACGGTGCCAGGGTCCTTCAAAAATGCAATTTTGTGTAGAATTTTGGCTGGTAGGCACAGGTTCCAGCCTTCCGTGACTCTCCATCAATGCATATGAATTCTTCCATGCCTTTCTTCCTTGGGTTCGTACTTTACTATGCAACCTGCTCTGTGCTGTTGTTCCCGCTCTTGGAGCTGTCACAGTTGCTGATGTGGTTTTTGCTTTTTAAAGCTTTTCTCACAAGCGTGCGCCTTCCCCTCTGACTGCCGCTGTGCTTTTCTTTCCCTTGTGATAGTTGCGGACACTTTTTTTTTGACCTATGAACTCTGGTCCCAGCTTTCTGTTTGTGGGTCCATGTTGGTCTTTATCCTTTGTCCTTTGCCCTTTGTCCTTTGGTCTGTGTGCTATTTGCTATGTGTATCCTATGTCACTCTTTGATTTATATTTGACTCCCTCTAAAATAGCTAAATGGGGTGGGGTTGCTGGGATTCACTGCCCTCAATGTCAGGAACCGAGAGCAGATTTGGTGCATATGTTCTGTTCCTGTCCTTGCCTCAAAACACTTAGGGGCACATGCATCAAGCAAAGGAATTGCGATTCCTTGATAGCGATTATTAAGGAATCGCTATTAATGAATCGCAATTCCTTATGTATGCTGGTTTCGCAGAAAAAATTGCGATTCCTACACATTCCCTATTAGCGAATCACAATTTGCGATTACCAAATAGGTAATCGCAAATTGCAATTGCAATTCAAGGGTGCAAGGGGGCCAAAAGGCCACCCTGATGCACCCCCAAAATTGGTATTTGTGCACATGTTGCGCACACACATGCCCTAAGGCCATGTGTTTGCGCCACATGGCACTTAGAAAAATGCAATTTCGTGCATTTTTCTAAGGAATAGCAAATTACCATCAACTTGAAGTTGATGGTAATTTGCGATTTCTTAATGCAAAGTCGCATTCTGAGAATGCTTCTTGCATTGCATTTAGGGAATCTCAAATTGCGATTCCTTAACTACATTCGCAAAATAGGTAATCGCAAAAATTGCGATTACCTATTTTGCGAATGCCTTTGGGGTTGATGCATCCAAAAAGGCTATTTACCGGTCGCAAAGGGGCCGAATCTGCCAATCGGCCCCTTTGCGACCGGTAAATAGCTTGATGCATGTGCCCCTTAGATCAGATATTGCACTATTTTTAGGGGAAATCCTTAAGCTGAATATTTCTCTGTCGACACAGATTATATTGTTAGGGTTTAGATGAGTCATTATCAAGGACTGGGGCCCAGCTAATTTGTATTGCAATGGCTGTCTGTTGGCTCTGTATAGCCTCAGCATGGTTGGATCCCCAACCTCAATCATTTCAGCAATGGAAGGGGCGCTTTCTAGAGACTTAAAACTTGGAAGTTGCACTTTATGAGCTTAAGGGAAAGAAAGCTAAACAAAAAGGAAGGAAGATCTGGGGGACACTTTTGGACTGGATATTGTCTCTTAACTAAGCCAACTGTGGCGTGAGTGAATGTAAACCGAAGGGTATGGTTTAAGGTTGCTTGGGTGGCTTACGAGATTAAATGTATGTACTGTAAATCACAGTTGACTTTTGGTACTATTAATTTTGTACTTGATTAGCGTGGTTTAGAGATGAATTTGTATATATGCCCAACTGATGGACCTATTGGTATTTATTGTATTCGTTTATACCTGCTGCCTAAGGTGTGCTAAATCAAAGAAAAAAAGGGGTTAAAAAGCAAAACTTAAAAAAAAGGAGAAGTAGCTCATTACACCTCTTGTCATACTGACTAGATTTCTTCTGTTTTTTGTTATTTCTTTTTATTGACATTCTCATTTAATGTTCTTTTTGATAGGAAACAGAGAGTGGCTTCGGTATGGCGCTGTGATTGCTGAAAAAGTTATTAGATTAACACTCTCATCTTCTGCTTTTGATATTTGAGATGAGCAAGAATTTCTCATCCATTTGGTCTCAAGGATTAACTTGAAGAGTTATTATCTACTATACTCACATTGCTACATCGTGTACGGATAATGCTACTCTTAGACTAACTTAGCTTTAAATCTACCTTTCATAAGAAATTGAGCTTCCAGTTTAATTGGGGACATTTAGATTGTAGAGGAAGTCTCCAATGCATTCTTGATTTCTTTTCTTTTCACATACCTTCAGTTTCATATCAATCAAGTAGCAAATACTCTCTTGCGATAGGCTACATATTTAGTTGCACCTCAAACTTAAAGATTGAACAAACACACCAAAATCTTGGGAATGATTAAACATATGGTAGATTGTCTTCATGCGAAGCCCTGCAAATGCAGTGCTGTGTCATCCTTGGCAGAGTGTAGTGGATGTTCTGACTTATGTTACTCGAGTCAATCAGTTAGCTACACATATCATTTGAGTCAGGAGAACTCATATTGCACCTCCCAATATGGGAGTTCGTGGACATGAAAATGATGAATTGGCTTGTGTGTCTTGTCCAAAAACTCTGGCTTGAGTCAATGTTTCATTTTATCCTGTAGATTGATGCTCAAGTATGAAAAAGATGGGTGGAAAACAGAAAGAGAAGATCCCAATGATTGTCGTCTCATCTAATGTAGAATACTGAGTTGAGAGTGACTTCTCCATCTATTGAAATATGTGCACAAGTAGAAAGTGCAAAGGAGCATCTTTTATATGAAGAGACGGATTGAAGACGTTACCTAAGGTTGTGCCTTCGCTGCCACAAGAAATGGCACATTATTCCTTTATTCATCATCATCCTTTATCACACCAGCTAGCTTTTTCAGGGTTGTGACAAGTGGAAATATATTAACTTGGCTGAAGCCACTTCCATTTTTTGTTGGTACATTCAGTACTGATAGAATCTGTTGCAGCAAACAGAAGTCGAAGTGCTTAAAGGAAAGTATGGGAACTGTGATCCTGAGTACAATGGGGATGTGGTCAGCTAGTGTGGGGGGGGGGTCAGTGACAGTGACATGTGACATGGATAAAAGAACAACATATTCTGTAAAATTACATGTAACCATGTAAAATATAATGTGCACACCTCAAATGAAAAATAAATGCAACTTAAATAAAAATAAAGGAACCAGCAGTACAGGAGTGTTACATCTCACCTTTAGTTTCCGCAGGTTTCAGAAGAAAAGGTCCCAACTTCCCTTATTCACCAAGTATGCCCAACAGTGTCAAAGCAAAACTGGTGTAATGGGGGAAGAGTGGAAACAAGGGAAGAGAAAATTCTGTCCCATGACCTGCCCAGTGAAGAAGGTAAGCTTCAATGTAGTCCTATATATACCCTGTATGTAAAGAGCAGAACATGTTTGTTAGTGTATGTGATAATCTATAATAGTCATTACAATTCTCACTAAACGTATATGTTGTGTAATGGCCTTGCTACCTGCTTAATCCCTTCTTCCACTTTTAACTCAATCACAGTATATAAAGGAACAGTGTGCAATCTATAAGAGAGAATAGAAACATGTCTTGAAAGTACAGCATGGTAAAGCAAACAGAGCAAATAGAAATGAGTAGAACAGTATAATACCCACCTACACTTAGGATGAAGCAGCGTTAAGTATAGCCCAAAACATTTCATAAGAGAATAAAAAAAAAAAGCATAAACAACGTGACAGATTCCCTTGAACTAAAATAAAATAAAAAGCAAAAATATGCAGGCTATTTGTTACGTCTCCTTACCATCAGGAGACTCTAATGCACTGTTTCTATATTACAGTTGCCACAGACATACATACAGAAAACGGGATCTCCAAGTCGTGGGGACAACAATCAGATGAGTAACTCATAGGAATATATTTGTCAGCACAGAGCCCTTTTACCGTAGTACAGCCGTTCTAGGTACTTTAATGGATTCTTTCTCTTTCTTTTTCCATTACAGGAGAAGCCAGGTATTAGTACCAAGCACCAATGAAGGAGGACGCCACCAGGAGCGAGGGAGAGAGCAGCCGAATTCTATTACAGGACCGGAGGCTTCGTATTATGCTTTCTCTTTCATTTATTGCCACTCACAGCAGCCAATGAAAACTTTGTTTTATGTAAATAAACTTCATTTCCCATGATGCACATGTAACACATCACATCCTGTAAGCCCCGATAAGAGCCACCATGACCGGAAATCCTCCTCTTTCTTTGCTGCTCACGCAGAAAGTTAAGTACATGTCTATGTCATGCATGGCATTATCTTAGTTTAAGATCGCGCTGCTATGTGTAGCTTATGTGCGCTTTGCTTGTAATTGACAGCGTTGTTGGATTTGCCTCGCGAGCATCGCGCAACGTGTTGCACGCCCAGTGGGGCTCTGGTTCGGTCTCCCGAGGGAGCCGGAGTGCTGCGCTGCCTTCTGCAGCCTTATAGAGATGCGTGGGGCATTTCAAACCCGCTACGGCGGGAAAACATAATTAAACTCACTTGCGGATGGCCGGTTCGGCTCCCGCTGGGTTTCCCCGCTACCGCGCTGCCTCCGGCGGTGTTTCCAAGCACCTTTGTGAGCGCGAGGCTCCCCTAATCAGCCACATCGCTCTGAGCCAAAGAATTAACCCTTAAGGAATAGTTTTGACGTGCGCAGCCCAATTGGGCTACTTTTTGGTAGGATTTGGGCTGCGCACCTCGCTACTGCCCTAATTACCCTAGGAAGTTCATTCTGCTTTCGTTTTTCTCCAGAGCAGTTTTTTCTACGCCTGGTTGGCTGAAATAGTGTGTTTGGGCCCTGGAGTGTGCACAACTCCTTATATATTATTGCTCTTTTGGCTCTCTTACGCCCTGTGGGCTGCAAAAATATTATACAGCTGTTGCTGAAGAGCTAGGTACCTGATATTATTTTTGTGCTGTGGGTTAGCTCTCCCATTACTCCTCTTGACCTTTTTTTATGCGCAGATATAGTTATAAAATCAGCCCCACGATGGAAGATTGGGTCACTTACGAAGAGGATGACAACCTGTATGAGGAGGAAGTGGCTACTCCTTCCTTAGAGGACAACATTGTGGAGGCCCTGGACGCCTCGGTTCAGGACTCGGTGAATAAGGCCCTCGAGAAGGCAGTCCCTGGGACTGTGCAGCAGGCATTGGCCACTGCATTGAAACCAATTACGAAGCAATTGGAAAAATTTGCTAAGCGTCATGCTTCACTTCACCTGCAGATCAAACAAAGGGTGGCTCGGCTACGGAACCCAGAGCTAAGCCCTGGCCGCATTCTACCGCTCTATCGGCGCTACCTGTTCCTGAGTCCAGTAAGTCCAAGCGTCCGGACACGGAAACGAACACAGACACCAATGCCACAGACACTTCGGATGAAGCTCCTCCCAAGAAAAGGTCCAAAAAGTCCAAAAATATAGATCAGGACCTCTCTCAGACCATTTCCACTCCTTTCACCTTTAACCCCACGGATATAGTCCATCCCAGGTCATCTGACTGGGCTCCTGCCCCTGCTTTTGCGGCCTACCTGCATGATAACCTTCGCAGGAGTTTTGATAAGGAGGTACGAAACAGGCTCCGTTCAGAGTGCCCGAGACCAGACCTCACTGACAGAGTGGCTGACACTCCGGACATAGATTCCAGTTTGCTAACTTTCCTGAAAAAATTTGCGAAGGACCCTAAAAAGGGTATTGATCGCGCTTGGCGAGGCTGTCAAGACAAACTTCTGGATGTCGCTGGACCCCTCGCAAAAATCTTAGAGATGGCCTTGGAGGCGCAGGAAGCCAACACTGCGGTAGACCCCCATATCCTGGCAGGGTGGACCCAAAGAGCTATTTGCCTGTTGGGGAACGCAAACTGCGCCATTTCAACAGAACGACGCAAATCGCTTCTTATGCGTATGGACTCCAATCTCACGGAGCTAGCCGCGGCAGAACCAGGTCCCTTAGCAGGGGGCAATCTTTTCGGAGAACGGTTCGTTAAAGATGTAGCTAAATATGTGGGCACGTTCACCACCCTCAATAAGGCACAGTCGGGCATCAAAAGAGTGTTCAAGGCTGGCCTTTTTAACAGGGCCGGACGAGGTCGAGGACGCTCGTTTAGCCGTCAGTTCTCCCAAGGTCCTCAAAGAGGTGATTTCGGACGAGGACGTGGCGACTGGGACTCCACCCGTGGGAGTACCTTCTGCCCCACCCGACAGCGCTTCAATCGGAGGCGCTTCCACAGAGGGAGTTATCGTGGAGACTTCCAAGCCTCAGATTCTACAGATAAGGGCTCCGGACATTTCCCCATTGCCCTTAGGGGGTCGTATCCAATTTTTATATCAAAATTGGGTTCTAATCTCGCAAGATGCTAAGATATTGCAGACAATTCAAGGTTTCCATCTAGATTTCTTCCAGACCCCTTATCAGGTAACACTGCCCAGACAGCTTTCTTTTTCCCAACTCGAGTGCGAATTTATAGATTCCGAAATCGAAGAATTGCTGCGGAAACGCGCGATAGCATATTGCGACGAGGGCCCTCGCGGTTTCTGCAGCAATATTTTCTTAGTACAGAAGAAAGGAGGAAATTACAGGTTGGTACTCAATTTAAAGGATTTCAATCATTACATGACTTACAAACATTTCAAGATGGAGGGCATCCATCTGTTGGCGGATCTCCTCAAGCAGGGAGACTGGATGGTCCGGCTGGACCTGAAGGACGCCTATTTGTCCATTCCCATCTTTCCTCCCCATTGCCGGTTCCTGCCATTTCAATGGCGGAACCGATGGTTCGAATATTTGGTCCTTCCTTTCGGACTCTCCTCAGCACCATGGTGCTTCACCAAGGTACTGAAGCCAGTGTTAGCATGTCTCAGAGAACAGGGGATTCGCATGATAGTGTATCTGGACGACATACTCATCATGGCACAGTCTCCAGCCTTGGCGGTCCAGCATTTAAGCATGACCATTGCTACGTTACAGACCCTGGGGTTCGTGATCAACGAATCCAAGTCGGTGCTCTGTCCCTCCCAGATGGTGGACTTTCTAGGTTTCGTCATAAATGCTCAAACAGCTCAGTTGAGGCTTCCCCGCTCCAAACTTCGGGATATCAAAAAGGAATTACGCTCTCTGTTATCACAACAGATGGTCTCACTGACAGTCATTGTCAGAATAGTGGGTCTGTTGGCCTCCTCCATACAGGCGATTTTTCCGGGTCCTCTCCATTATCGCGCCCTTCAACGATTAAAGATTCAACATCTACAGAAGGGCCTCACATACACGGATCTGGTACCTCTCTCCCCAGAGGTACAGGAGGAGATCCAGTGGTGGCTCGCCCACGTGGAGGCGTGGAACGGCATAGCTATTTTCAGCTCCCTGCCGGAGGTCGTCATAGAATCCGACGCCAGTTGTTGGGGTTGGGGAGCTCGCTGCGGAAATATTTCTACAGGAGGGCGTTGGTCACTGCGCGAACCAGACCTCCACATCAACTGTCTAGAACTCCTTGCAGGGTCGTTCGCGATCCGGACACTTTCACCCAAGCGAGTCTCGTGTTGCATCCTCTTGCGGATGGACAACATTTCAGCGGTTCAATACATCAACAAGCTGGGAGGCACGAGGTCCTCCATGCTAGTAGAGATAGCGAAGGACTTTTGGCATTACTACCTGAGTCGCCAAATCTCAGTCATAGCCGAGTACATCCCGGGCCAGTCGAACGTAGTGGCGGACTGGAACTCCAGACATCTCAAGGACTACAGCGATTGGCAACTCCAATCCAGGATAGTACACTGGTTACAGGCGATCTGGGGGAATTGCGAGATCGACCTGTTTGCATCCAGATTGAATTGTCAAATGACCAAATTCTTCAGCTGGAGGCCAGATCCGTTAGCCCTGGCGACGGATGCTTTTTCTCAGGATTGGTCCATGACCCTGAATTATGCCTTTCCCCCCTTTAAACTAATTCCTCGGGTTTTCACGCAGATAATGCGCCAGAAGGCAGGAGTGATTCTAGTGACCCCCCTGTGGAAGTCGCAGCCTTGGTTCCCGATATTTTTGGAGGCGAGCTGCGACTCTCCCAGGATGATCCCGTGGTCCTCAGCGATGCTCCAGGGCCCTCATGGAGAGACGCATCCGATGGTATTATCGGGGCAGTTGTCCCTGATGGCCTGGAGACTTTCCGGCAAGGTTGGCAAATGCCTGGGTTTTCGGAACAAGCTTCGGCTTTTATCAATCAGGCTTGGGCCCCCTCAACAAAGAAAAGATATTCTTCAGCCTGGAAAGGATGGGTTCGTTGGTGCGTGGAACAGCACGTGGATCCCGTGGGGGCAGAGTTACCCTATGTTGTAAATTTTTTGTCCAAAAAGGCTTCTGAGGTATTGGCATATCGTTCTGTCAACAATTTCCGCTCCGCCATTTCGGCGGGTCACTCTCAGATTGAGGGTAAGCCAGTAGGGATGCATCCGCTAGTATGTAAATTGTTGAAAGGTATTAGGGTGGCGAACCCACCCAAACCAAAGTATTCTTCCTTGTGGGACGTCTCTCTAGTTCTTTCCTTATTCAATAAA
Organism: Calotriton arnoldi; assembly: GCA_963921515.1. Taxonomy (NCBI): domain Eukaryota; kingdom Metazoa; phylum Chordata; class Amphibia; order Caudata; family Salamandridae; genus Calotriton; species Calotriton arnoldi. Next base: position 714,663 of record CAWUFW010001376.1, read on the forward strand.
TGGCCACAAAATAATTTGTTAACACGGAAACAACTGTCATCCAAACTCGCCATGTTGTTATGTCTTTCCGCTTGTAGACGGTCCTCCGATGTTAAAGCCCTAGACATTACAGGTAGAGTATTCACTCCAGAAGGAGTTTCTTTTAATATCACTTCCAGAACTAAAACTATGTCACGAAATGTGGAATATCATGCTTTTCCTGGTAATACGAAGCTTTGTGTAGTTCAATGTCTCAAGACTTATGAAGAATGTACCAGGTCTGTTCGGCCTGATGGTGTGGTACAATTATTAATTGCTTTGCAAAAACCTTACAAACCTGTTACCGCAGCTACTATAGCCCGATGGCTAAAATCTGTTATGCAAGAAGCAGGTATTGATACCCAGGTATTTGGGGCACATTCTGTTAGGGGCGCCATGGCCTCCAAGACATTTATGTTGGGTTCTACTATTCAAGACATTATGCATTCGGCTGATTGGTCATCTGAGTCTACCTTTAAACAGTTTTATTATAAACCGGTGGGTGATATTTCCTCTGTGGTATTTGACCAGCGTTAAACTAGCCTCCGGTCCTGTAATAGAATAAAAAATTAGCTAGCATTCGCGCCAAGAATTTTCAATTCTATTAAGGACACGGAGGCGAGGATTATCCCACCCGATTGTATTACAGTATTGTAATGTTCACCCACCCGTATGTATTTATATTCTGTTTAAGCAGGAGTTACGGGGTTTTCTATCTCTCATTTTTTCCAGGTTCGGAGAAGAAGAATGAGTAAGACTCATCCTGGTTGAGAAGCCAATATTTCCAGTTGGATTTGTTCTTCCACGTTGGAGGATGTTTTGGACTATTGTTATGTTATTGAACTTTATTGTTCGCACAAAGAAAGAGGAGGATTTCCGGTCATGGTGGCTCTTATCGGGGCTTACAGGATGTGATGTGTTACATGTGCATCATGGGAAATGAAGTTTATTTACATAAAACAAAGTTTTCATTGGCTGCTGTGAGTGGCAATAAATGAAAGAGAAAGCATAATCCTCGCCTCCGTGTCCTTAATAGAATTGAAAATTCTTGGCGCGAATGCTAGCTAATTTTTTACTCCAGTTCATCAAGGAACACCAACCGCAGCATGATGCGGCAACCCAGTAGCAACAAGGTAAGTGAACCGGATGCAGAAGAGGCGCACGCGATCACTAGAACGCAAAGTGCTCTTCTGCGTTCACAAAGCCTTTTTATTCCGGTATCGCTCCGCCTCTGCCGCAGCACAGGCCGGAGGCGGAGCACTCCTGAGTGAGAAGCAGCGACTAAGATGGAAATCCTCCTTCATCTCCAGCAGGGAGTAAAGAATTGCAATGAAGATATTAGTCACGTACATATCATTTAAAAGTTAGAATGTCCCAAAATAACATAATACAAAGTAGCGCAACACATGAACTGTGAAATAAAAAAATGTATTCACTTGACCAAACACATCTACCAACAAAATTGCTTAAAATCGCAGAACAGGGAATAACTGAATGCAAACCACACACATGTGAATCTAAGTACACAAACTTGTAAATGTAATCAACATCAACACTCACATTCAATCACGATCACTGCCAAGGTGTCAGCTCACAATGACACTTCCTTCTGGGTATACAAGCTAAAAATGCAGATTCTGGATATCATCTGCTAAATTTTATACCTTCCCCCCTTGATTTAGGTGAAACAACTGGCTTCTTAGGTCAATGTTTGACCCCCCCCTCCACATGTCTGCAGCCAACATCATAACAGCTTAATATTTAGACTTTTGTTATGCACCATTAAATACCTCCTCACTGCCATTGGGGATGCAATGGAGGAAGATTTTGGCATACAGACTGCCATACCTCCCACCCCATGAATCTCACAAGGGCACATTTTGCCAGTGGTGGATGACAGCTGCATACCATCTCTACTAAGATATTCTGAAACCCAGATCTGGTGGCTCAGTGGTGACAAACATCCACTGCAGGAACTTAGGTTTGATCACAAGTTCAAATCACAAAAGATTCCTTTGACCTTTAATACACCCTGAGTTTGATAAAATGAGAACCTTTAAGTTGGGTGAAAATAAAGAAATGCTGTGCTTAATTTGATCTGGTGGTTGGCAGTGCTGGCCACCGGCACTCACTTTTGGGGACTGACACTTATTTTTCCTCATCCAACATTTCCAGAGGGCAAGAGAGGGTAAACACACAACAGAGAAAAGAGAAAGATGGAAAAACCGTCACAAAGAGTGAAAGCAGGAACCTGCAAGATTTAGATAAAGGGGCAGGAGTGTCTAGTGATGAATTAAAGAGGTCTGAGGTGGATTTAAGCCTATGCAGGCTTGGTATTCAGTACACCGGTGCCGGCCGCGGGCTTCTGAGCAAAGCTTCTGGGCATAGGCACTTATTCTTCAACAAATTAAGCACTGAAGATATGTTATTTATTGTTTGTTATTTATTTGCGAATAAAAAGAAAACCAACTTACTTTGTTCTCCCTGACATTAATTTTTCCGCTGACCACCAATAAATTAATTGGGCGAAGACAAAATTGTATGGTATTTAGGATTTTCCTCTTGTCTCAATTGCTATAGATTGCATACACATACCATTGGTTGTACTCCAGGCAATAGACTAAACCTACCACTATAGGAACATGCGGCACACCCTTAACATGCAGATCAGGGGTCTCCAACATTTTCTGTAGTGAGAGATACTTTTGATCAATGAAAATCGCTGTGAGCTTTTAAAAGCCAAGCATCACACATTTTTCCAACCAACCCCCCCATGCTCAGCTTCATTGACTTTAAGCCAAATTTCTTCGGAGCCCATACTGTGGTTTGAACAAAATACTTAAGGGCTATTATTACAGTTCCGACCGGAGTATTTGGATGCGACTGCCCGTAGGGAGGTAGGAAACATCAATTTATTAATGCCACAGTGCAGGGGGGATGTTGAGGAGGACACCATAGGTGCCCCCTAGGCCCCATTGCAGAGGGTCAGGGGATGGGACCCTTTCTGACTGCCTTTCCATGTCGGAAAGGCCAACATGGAAAGGCTGTTGGAAACTGCCATCATAATCCCGAAGGCAGAGCCGAACCTGGCTCTGCCGTCAGAAAGGGATTATGGTGTGTTCCAACGCATCGACGGGCTCCATGAGCCCGTTGGAAGCACCGCGGACAGTCTCTCCGCCTGCTGCCTCTGACCGTACACATTGTATTGCGTTGATCGGACCGCAGCAACATATGGTGGTTGGACCGCAACCTACGAGCTGTCGTTGTGGTCCGACCGCCATCATAATCGGCCCCTTAGGTTTCCCTAGAAACACTGATAGGAATGACTTTGGATTTATGTTGCCACCATGCTTCAAGATATTTGGATTCATAATAATAGCCCTGGTTTCTAAAATATATAAATATGCTTCACACGCAACACCAGCTCATATGGATGCTTCTATTTTTTTTTTTAAAAAGAGTCTGAAATGCTGCTTTCTTTCAATGTAATCAATAAAATAAGGCAGAGTTTCACACCGTTTTTTGTTTAAACATTTCATGTGCTCTGAAGTAAGCTATTAGGTTAGGCCAGGGCAGGGGCTCAGTATGAGTTTACAGCGCTACAAATAAAGCCAGGCCAGGAAAGGGCTTACTGATCAGTGTACTCCACGCGATGCTCAAAAACACGTTGACAGGCCGCAAAGTGCAAGTGACGCGGGTCCCGATAGTATTCCAATACTGCTTGTGCCACCTGCATGCTAGCAGCCGTTCCTGCTCTGCTCCGCAACACATGCTGCTCCGCACCAGCACATGCTGCTCAGGATCAAAGCATGGTGCCAGGCTGCAAAAGACAGGTGGTGCAGGGAGGAGGAAGAACGTTATGCTCTTCGAGCTGCCCCGCCCCAGCTAAGCTCTGTTAAGCCAATCTGAGCAGCTGGTTTCAATGAGGGCCTAAAAAGATAAAACAACAGAAAAGGGCTGCAAATCGAGATTGTGCAGCAAACTACTCATGGGGTGTTTGTGAGCTACCTGTAGCTCACGATTGACTGGTTGGAGACCCCTGGTGTGGACGGTGTGTGATGCAGACCTGATTTCACAAATTGCTGTGTCCTATTTCTCGAATAAATCCAAAACTACATAATCCTGAAGAACAGGCATATCTCCTACATGATGGAGACACATCACATGCTCATGACATGGGCACTAGCTGATTAGATCAAACTGGCAACCAATTAAATAGTGATAACATAGTCATTCCATGTGTCACTTACAAGGGTCATTGAAGATTGAAGACTGCAATCAATAGTAAACATTGCTCTGTAGGTGACAGCTGCTACATTCACAAAGCCATCTGGAAATTTTGGTACATCACCCACACATACACAGACATGGCTGAAAAACACAGACATAGTAAAAAACTGCAATAAACCGACCATTTGATGTTCTGCTTTTAGCACTAGCGTTGCATTCCTGAATATGTACTTTGGGAATATCATATTGGCAGTATGATGTGCACAATTCTATGAATGGCCTAAAGTGTGCGATCTTTACCTGTCATCCAGAACTGAATAAATGCAATCAAAGGTAGCCAGAGCATGTGTCGACGCAGAAACACCCAAAGTTGAAAAAAATCCCACAATAATCCTCAATATCCTCAATATGCGCTAACTAGTGTAACAAGGGTGGCCACCCGACACCCTTTAGAAGTTATGGAACAAAGTCCCAATAAGTGAGGAATCATCCACTGTGAGCACAATTTTATTAGTCAGATTTCTTGACGGTGTACAATGGTTGTTCTTTATTATCTTCAGGTCACTTTTGCTTGACATCACAAACCCATCAGTTCACATTTCTTGATATCAGAAGCCAACACAGGCTTCGTAAAAACCCATCTGCCTCATACACTTCTTCAGGGCTAAAGTTACAAATAAAAATACATGATAAATCAACCAGTCTCATAATTCTAACCATCACCAACAGACCCAAGGTGGAAAAATTGAAAAGTATTAATATTCCAAGATCAAAATATACCGGCGTTTTTTGGGAGGATCATGTAAATTAAATCCTCATTATGATAAGCACATATTACCAAAATACCTCAGTGATTTAGTGAAACACAGCCAGTGTAAATGAGAGTGGTCCCCAGTAATCATTAACCTAAGATAACTAGATAGTAATTCAGTGAAAAGAGTGCCCAAACCAAAAAAAGACAACATATTGCACCCTCACTCAAGTGTGCTAATTATCAAGACCTAAACATGCAAAAGGATGTACATGAATTATCAAATAAACCATGCAAATGAATCATAACCAATCCATCATAAAAAGTGTAAAGTTATCCCAAAGTTACAAAACAAAAACTAAATAAAGAATAAGGGGCTGATTACAAGTTTGGTGGTCCATCGGACCGCCAAACCTATAGTGGCGGTCCCTGGACCACCAGACTAGCGGTCCACCCGATGTATTATGATTACGGTGGTAGGACCGCCACAGGCCTGCCACAACCGCCGGGGATCATGGATCCTGCTGCAGTGGTGCAGTGGTGAGAGGCCCTAATATGCTGGGGGTGCCGCTGCAGCACCGACAAGCATATTAGGAGTTTCCTCACCGCCACAAATTTCATGGTGGTAAGCCCGCAATGAAAAATGTGGCAGTGAGGAAACAAAGGGGGCCCTACAGCGCCCCCTTTGTTTCCCAGGGCTATGGGGTGTCTTCAGGGGGTCACATGTTGTGCCCCCCTGTGTGCATTCACCCCCTTTCCTGCACGGCATGGACTACACAGTTCATGCTGTGCAGGAACAGCCTTTGGCGCTCCTCTTGCAGTGCCTTTTTAATGGGCACTACCGTGGGACCACCAAAGCACTGCCCACCAGACATGAGGAATCTTGTCATCTGGCAGGCTCTGTCAGTACTGCTCTGGCAGTGTGGGAGTGGGGCACAGGCGTAAAAGCCCGCTCCCACACCGCTAAAGTCGTAATTATGCCCCAAGTTCTCATCACACTAAACCAGATGATAAGAAATAAGAAGTATGTTTTAATCACTGAATGTTCTAAATGTAATTCTCTATCATCAGAGTGCACCTTTAACAGCCAGTTTCGAGGCACCCCATAAGCACCGTTAAAATCAGCACCACCACTTGCATAATAATGCTAGGAAAAAAGAACTCACTAAAAGACCAAGATTATTCAATATATCTGTGAAAAAAGACCATAGAATGGGCCCAAAATAGCTATAATGACTAAAAATCAAAAACATAGTCAATTATTTCTCTGTAAAGGGACATTATCTACAGTCCAAACTAAATACGATTAATGTGACCTGACTCACCCGAAAGCAGAGTACTTCTGGTCACTGCATATCAAAATCAAAAGCGTTCTACTCAAGCGCCATATTAAAAAGTAATTCTGTAACAATAGAAAGAAGACAGGACACACTGTCCCATGTAAAAAAGGCTTGCATATGCATACTCAAATATAGGCACCATCTTTATTGAGTGTGGACGTGATTAACATATATGTATACAAGTACTTCTTTTTATGACAAAATCACGTCTTTAGCTAATTAAAATTGTCTGTGTAAACACAGTCATTTGCCATACTAAAATAGCTCATAATCATGGTCATTACATGTAATTATCAAAGTAAATCACATTAACAAATCTGGTCATAAATGCCCAAACCACAAAACTTAACACAGACACAGCGGAGACAAAGAAAACACTTCCTATCAATATTTGAATATTAAGGAGGGCAAAATCAAACTTCAAAGGAAGATTATTCTATTTTTTCTATTTGCCAGATCAGCCATATGAGACACTTATGCTCAATAGACCACTTCCACCTAGGTGACTGAGTCACACCAATCTCCAATGTAGTAGTACATTTCCTTGTAGGCACATATATTGTGTTAACAGTAAAGACATTCATTCTCTCAAAAAGTACTGCAACTCATGATCTATAGTAGGACCTTTCTCCACCCTTCGTAATTTAAAAATCCATAGGGCTTCTGATCTGTGGAGCATAAGTTCTCTGATCCCCTGTCGCTGATCAAGTGGGGTATGATCTGTTCCATAGAACCTAATCCATTTTTAACATTTCTCTCACATGTGTTAACATGCAAGGCCAGCGGGTGTCGCATATCTCCCGACTTAATTGCCCTGATAAATTCCCTAAGAGGTCTGATAGTACTCCCCACATAAATTAGTCCACATTTACATATGATCACATATACCACAAACTTAGTATTACAGGATGTATGCCTATGTTTCTTATAAACAATCAGAGTATTGTACTGAAAGTTACTTTTTTATCCTCTGCATACCAGCTGACACTACAGCTGCCACATTTGTAAAAGCCCTTATTTAACTCTCTCAGCCAGTTACCGGGCTCCTTAGGTCTAGGATAAGAGGGACTAACTATATTATGTAGAGTTATACCCTCCTAAATGTAATACTAGATTTTGTCAGAATCCATCTAGTCATCACTGGCTCACTGATAAGTAAATCCCATATTTGTGCAAAATACTATTTATTCTACCAATGTCAGATTCAAATGATGTAATTAATCTAATTATTCACTACTAACATTACGTTTCTTACTCAGTCCCGTGGTGTATCCTCTCTCTTCAAACATTGTGCTCGCTGAGATGCCCTTTCGACTATATAAGCTTCATATCCCCTCTGCAGGAATCTTTCTTCCATATCCTTTATTGTATTACTAAAGTCCTGGTCCTAGCTGCAATTCCTCCTCACCATAACCATCTTCCTATAAGGTATACCTCTAAGTTGAACAAATGGAAGGGCACTACTTGCATGTAAAATAGTATTGCAAGATGTTTCCTTTCGAAATAATCTACTCTCAGTGACGTTATTCTTAATATAAATCCCCACATCCAGAAAACAAAGCTTCTCAGTGTCACAATTCATCATAAATCTGAGATTGTATGGATTGTTATTTAAGAAAAGAGTCTGTCAATTGATCAATGGTGCCTGTCCGGATAACCGATACAATATTGGAATCAACAATATAGTGCAACAAAAATATTGTGTCAAAATTATTGTTTACAAAAATATTCTAGCCCTATCTTTATAATGATAAGTACAAAAATATCAAAAGAAACATCGTTTCACACTAATATCATTAAAAAACATGCAAAAATATTGTTTCCTAATATATATATATTCAATGTAGTAAATCTTAAATATTTTAATATATAACATTAATATAATGTCAATTAAATAAATCTCACTAATATTTAATTATATATAAATATATATTTACATAAACACACATACATATATGTGTGTATGTCTATTAATATATAAAAATATATGTATATATGTGTATATATATATTATGTGAAAACATTTATTAAAAATAAATAATTTACATTGTATACATTTTTTGTTTAATTCTTTACATTTACATTTATGTAACACATTATATATGTATGTATGTATGTATATATATATATATATATATATATGAGTGTATATATATATATATATATATTTTTTTTTTTATTTTTTTTATTTTTTTTTATTCAACAAATGCCGAAGCTTCTCAAGATGCACTCGACAGTGCGTCTGCCATTCGGCATCACGGTTCAGCCCGCCCCAGCCATCCAAGTTCGTTGTGTTGCCTGACGCGTTTCTGTGGCCAACGTACCACTTCATCAGAGGCATTTCTCCTGTACGCATTGGAGCGCTCTTTATACTGCATGCTGATTGGTTTAAAAACCCCTCATGGGTTCAACTACGTACTTGATTTCTTCATACAGCATGCTGGGATGTGTAGTCACATCGAGCTTTCATTAAACACCTATAGTAGGTTCCAATGCTTACAGATTTCAGAGAGTCAGTTAAAATCCTTAGTAGGATCTGGATGTGATGGGAGCAGGCACTCTTCATCAAGACGCACTGTGCTGGAAACCGGAGCAGTAAGGTTCCTCTCCCTCAGCCTCTCATTCCTTCGAGATGGTGCATCTTGCACAGGAGGGCACCCGTGTCATAATTTTATTCAACAAATGCCGAAGCTTCTCAAGATGCACTCGACAGTGCGTCTGCCATTCGGCTTCACGGTTCAGCCCGCCCCAGCCATCCAAGTTCGTTGTGTTGCCTGACGCGTTTCTGTGGCCAACGTACCACTTCATCAGAGGCATTTCTCCTGTACGCATTGGAGTGCTCTTTATACTGCATGCTGATTGGTTTAAAAACCCCTCATGGGTTCAACTACGTACTTGATTTCTTCATACAGCATGCTGGGATGTGTAGTCAAATCGAGCATTCATTAAACACCTATAGTAGGTTCCAATGCTTACAGATTTCAGAGAGTCAGTTAAAATCCTTAGTAGGATCTGGATGTGATGGGAGCAGGCACTCTTCATCAAGACGCACTGTGCTGGAAACCGGAGCAGGAAGGTTCCTCTCCCTCAGCCTCTCATTCCTTCGAGATGGTGCATCTTGCACGGGAGGGCACCCGTGTCATAATTTTATTCAACAAATCCCGAAGCTTCTCAAGATGCACTCGACAGTGCGTCTGCCATTCGGCATCACGGTTCAGCCCGCCCCAGCCATCCAAGTTCGTTGTGTTGCCTGACGCGTTTCTGTGGCCAACGTACCACTTCATCAGAGGCATTTCTCCTGTACGCATTGGAGCGCTCTTTATACTGCATGCTGATTGGTTTAAAAACCCTCATGGGTTCAACTACGTACTTGATTTCTTCATACAGCATGCTGGGATGTGTAGTCACATCGAGCTTTCATTAAACACCTATAGTAGGTTCCAATGCTTACAGATTTCAGAGAGTCAGTTAAAATCCTTAGTAGGATCTGGATGTGATGGGAGCAGGCACTCTTCATCAAGACGCACTGTGCTGGAAACCGGAGCAGGAAGGTTCCTCTCCCTCAGCCTCTCATTCCTTCGAGATGGTGCATCTTGCACGGGAGGGCACCCGTGTCATAATTTTATTCAACAAATGCCGAAGCTTCTCAAGATGCACTTGACAGTGCGTCTGCCATTCGGCATCACGGTTCAGCCCGCCCCAGCCATCCAAGTTCGTTGTGTTGCCTGACGCGTTTCTGTGGCCTACTAAAGGAACAGGAAATAAACATGCATGCGAAAAAGTAAACATAAAAGAGAGCCCTTCCTGTGCAAATTCTTGTGAGCCTCTGAGGAAGATGCTACGGCATTGAAACGCGTCAGGCTAAGAATAAACAATCTGGACTGCAGAGGAGAGTTAAAGGTGAAAGCCGGATGGTTGGATTGCTGCCGAGTGCCCTCCCGAAGCTCTAGGGCATTTGTTGAATAAAATTACTACACGGCGGTCCGGTCGTGGGGAGGTGCACCATCTCGCTTAGAAACAGAGAGGCTGTGGTGGGAAACGATTTCGTCACCGTACAGCGCAGCGATCCGAAAAATGAATAACCTTTCTCTGCACCCGGAATCCTACTAAGGATGTGATAATGACTTTCAATTTGAATTTTTTACAGGAACCCACTGAGGGAAGATTGACTGCTCGAGGGGAAAATACATATCCCAGCATGCCATTGACTGCACTATGCAAAACCTACTAAAGGAACAGGAAATAAACATGCATGCGAAAAAGTAAACATAAAAGAGAGCCCTTCCTGTGCAAATTCTTGTGAGCCTCTGAGGAAGATGCTACGGCATTGAAACGCGTCAGGCTAAGAATAAACAATCTGGACTGCAGAGGAGAGTTAAAGGTGAAAGCCGGATGGTTGGATTGCTGCTGAGTGCCCTCCCGAAGCTCTAGGGCATTTGTTGAATAAAATTACTACACGGCGGTCCGGTCGTGGGGAGGTGCACCATCTCGCTTAGAAACAGAGAGGCTGTGGTGGGAAACGATTTCGTCACCGTACAGCGCAGCGATCCGAAAAATGAATAACCTTTCTCTGCACCCGGAATCCTACTAAGGATGTGATAATGACTTTCAATTTGAATTTTTTTACAGGAACCCACTGAGGGAAGATTGACTGCTCGAGGGGAAAATACATATCCCAGCATGCCATTGACTGCACTATGCAAAACCTACTAAAGGAACAGGAAATAAACATGCATGCGAAAAAGTAAACATAAAAGAGAGCCCTTCCTGTGCAAATTCTTGTGAGCCTCTGAGGAAGATGCTACGGCATTGAAACGCGTCAGGCTAAGAATAAACAATCTGGACAGCAGAGGAGAGTTAAAGGTGAAAGCTGGATGGTTGGATTGCTGCCGAGTGCCCTCCCGAAGCTCTAGGGCATTTGTTGAATAAAATTACTACACGGCGGTCCGGTCGTGGGGAGGTGCACCATCTCGCTTAGAAACAGAGAGTCTGTGGTGGGAAACGATTTCGTCACCGTACAGCGCAGCGATCCGAAAAATGAATAACCTTTCTCTGCACCCGGAATCCTACTAAGGATGTGATAATGACTTTCAATTTGAATTTTTTTACAGGAACCCACTGAGGGAAGATTGACTGCTCGAGGGGAAAATACATATCCCAGCATGCCATTGACTGCACTATGCAAAACCTACTAAAGGAACAGGAAATAAACATGCATGCGAAAAAGTAAACATAAAAGAGTGCCCTTCCTGTGCAAATTCTTGTGAGCCTCTGAGGAAGATGCTACGGCATTGAAACGCGTCAGGCTAAGAATAAACAATCTGGACTGCAGAGGAGAGTTAAAGGTGAAAGCCGGATGGTTGGATTGCTGCCGAGTGCCCTCCCGAAGCTCTAGGGCATTTGTTGAATAAAAAAAAAAAATATATATATATATATATATCAACGCTCCAAGTGCATCAGAAACAAATCACTCTCGGACGGGTGCTCTCATGCGGCGATGCGTTCCGCTCCTATATTAGCTCCAAATTCCCATGTATGGGGAAAATAAGCACTCACGGGTGGCGTTTTCATAGATCTTTATTCTGTGAACAAACGCGTTTCGGCGGTCTGCCTTCTTCGGTGTTACCAACACACCGCGGGCAGCCGTCTTTTAATCACTTACTACAAAAAGGGTAAACATCAATAATGGACACATACAGGTATTTAGGTACAGCAGGGCTAAGCCGATTTACGGCTAAGAAATGTTATGTTAAGGTGTCTAATGGTATGGATGGTTGTCATGATTTAGGCATTTTAATAGTCTGTAGCTGACAATTACCTGTGACATGTCAATGAATTGATAATAAGGGTAACAACTATGCAGTGGACCTTGGCCGATCCACGGCTTGATGATTTTATACAAAGGATGATGTATACTATTTAAATGAACTGTGCACGAGAAGCGCATTTAATAATATTATTGAATTGAGAAGAGGCGATAGAATTTAGAAACGCCTAAATGCATTAACAATACTACGTGAATAATCTCACTATAAATATCATAAATGTTTAATGATATTTTGGACTGTGAATGTGTAGTTGTGTACACGTTTTACTTTGCAAGGTATTAGCTTTTGTAAGAACCATAGGTATATGCTATGTGTTAAAAGATGGCGCGATATTTTGAACGCTATCTGTTGGGTCCATTGTGTCCATTATTGATGTTTACCCTTTTTGTAGTAAGTGATTAAAAGACGGCTGCCCGCGGTGTGTTGGTAACACCGAAGAAGGCAGACCGCCGAAACGCGTTTGTTCACAGAATAAAGATCTATGAAAACGCCACCCGTGAGTGCTTATTTTCCCCATACATGGGAATTTGGAGCTAATATATATATATATATATATATATATATATATATATATATATATATATATATATATATATATATATATATATATATATATATATATATATATATGTATGTGAACAAGGTCTCGGCAGTGACCAAAACGCATCATGGCAGTGAAGCAAGATCAAAATTAAATAAACGAAAAGAAACTGATTGGTGTCTGCGCCTGGTCCCTTGGGGGATGCAACAAGGATTACGGGTACCAAACCAATAAAATGAAAAATGAAAAGAAGACATTTACAAATAATGTTATAAAAATGTAAAAACAAATAAAGATATAAACAAATACTATAAAATTATAAACAAATAGTAATAATAAATATATTTAACCAATATTAGGAAAGGTTTGGAGTTTTGAAATAATAGATGTTAGAAATGGGATCTCTGGTTGGCTAAGGCTTGCGCCAAAGCCAGGCAGAGACCACCACTCTAGTCAGGGCAAGGGAGTTACACGCCGACGATAACCCCTGCTCACCCCCTTGGTAGCTTGGCACGAGCAGTCAGGCTTATCCCGGAGGCAATGTGTAAAGTGTTTGCGCAACACACACTCAGCAGCAACAAACTAGGCACACCACAAAAGAAACTCCACACAAGGTTATATAAAAATAGCCTTTGTATTGTCATAAACACATTAGAAACAGTAATCACATATTTACACTGTGCCACCTGGCACTAGGCAATATTCACAGGGGACTATTTACAGCTGACAGGGCCAATCGGGCCACTGCCAGAACCATCAGATCAGGTAAGTAAATGCAAATATAAAACACAACCAGTAACTACTGGTGCAATACTGACCTAAGCATTACCCCTTTGGGCATAAACCATGTTAGGTCCAAACCTCATTAGCATAAGACCCCCTCCTAAGCATAAACACCTTACGCACTAGGACATCAGCAGCCCAAACACATCCGGCACTAATCACGGGGGCATAAATCACATTAGGTACAAATCATCATAAGCATAAATGCATTATACCATCTCATTAGGCCTAAACATCACAGCATGACATTTAACGCAATAGGCATTACAGTAGGCATCACCAGCATAAACACCTTAGGAAATAATTAGCCTAAACACAGTATGCCCCAATCGGGGGCACAACGCACTGGCGCTGGACCCGGGCCAACTGGCCTCTCACAGGGGCTCAAAAATGCCCAATGTCCAGAATGTCAGGGCTGGCTGCGCATGCAGCAAAGTAAAAGTGCGCAAACGCGCAGGCCTAAACGTGGCAGCTGCCGCTTCTGCGGCGCAGCTGAGAAAATGCCACAAGCACCGACAATGTGCCTCGAGCGGCACCAACACTGTGGTGCCTTCAGCCCCCCCTCACTCACGGGGGGCGCACCAGCAGATTTCTCTGGGTCCCTGCAGGAGGGGGCAGGCACCGACAACGTGCCTCGGCTCTCTCTCACCCCCGGGCCCCTCCTCACCTGTTCAGGCGGTCTCCTTCTGGTCACAGGAGCGCGGGGTAGGCTCCCGTCTGCTTCCTGCTTCTTTGGCCACACGCGGGGCGCTCTCCTCCTCACGGGAGCCCCGCTCTGTCCCAGGCCGCTGCTTCTTCTCGCCAGTGCGGGGTGGGCTCCCGCCTGGTTTCCTTCGCCGCACCGGACCTCGCCGCACTTCACCCGGGCCCCCTCCTGGGACCCGGGACTTCTCAGCGGAGCCTGCGAGGCTCCGGACTTCCGTTCTCGGGCCGCGCTACGATTGGGCGGCCTTGGCAACTTCCTGTCCTTGGCCCGCCCACCACCAGGCAATGGTGCCTGTCTTCCGGGTCGCACTTGCAGCGGCCCGGCGGCACCCTCCTCTCGTGGCGGCACAATGCGGGGTGGGCACCCGCCAAATCAGCACTCAAGCGGGGTAGGCTCCTGCTAGTCAGCGCGAAATGCGGGGTGGGCACCCGCCATTATAAAAAAAAGGCAAACGCGGGGTAGGCTCCCGGAGGAAGGTAGCAATGCGGGGGAATCCCTACGTCGGGATTCCCTCGAAATTGATCGCAGTTCAGTGCTGTAGTGCGGGTGGGCACCCGCCTCCAGAATACCATAAGCGGGGTGGGCTCCCGCCTCTCTTCTGAGCACGGGGGAATCCCCACGATGTGCAGCACAGTGCTGCGGAGCACGCACACTCCTCTTCTTCTGGGAAACAACAAAGTAAAGCGCTCACGAGGCGCTAGGAGCCCCAGCTCCAGCAGCAAAGTTCTTAGGGGCACCAGGCTGGGCCCAGGCAGGCCAGCTCACAGGGCCCTCCAGCAGGGAGGCAGTCCCTTGTGGCGGTTCCTCCTGGAGCCCAGGAGCAGCAGCCCCCAGCACAGGAACAAGCACAACAGAACAGAACCGAACATGAACTATCAGGGGGTCACAGCCCCCTCTTTTATACACCCTTTTCCTTTGTCACATAGCACAGGGCTGGGGAAAAACCAGGTGCAACTGGTTTTGGGGAGCTTTGGAGCACTTTGTTTTGCTCAGCTCCTCTCTCCTTTCACAGGACAGGCTAGGGACATCAGACGCACCACAGGGGTGGAGCCAGCATTGTGGAGGGAAGGCACAGCCCTATTCAGGTCCCAGGTGCAACTCCTCCCTCCCATCTAGATGCAGATCTCCCTATTCAGCCCTGCGCTGACTCACCCTGCCCCTCCTGGAGCCACACACACCTCCCAGCCCCTGTCACTCACAAAGCCAGACATGCAATTCACATCAGGCAGGCAGACACAGAGCACACATACATGCCAACTTCTAAAAGTGGCACTTCTCCACTAGTCACAATAAATCGGCGCACACCACTGCGCAGCATTTATTCTCACGAGTTCGCACATACTAAACTCGCCCCTGCCCTACTCTCACACCAGGAATTACCATGGACACACATATCCCCCATGCATTCCTATGGGAGGGCAGGACAATCTCACCACATGCACTCAGAGTGCGCACGCACTTTACACTGGGACACAGTACTAAAGTGCGCAAAGGCCAAAAACTACTAACACTACACAGAAAAAAGGCCGGAGACAGGCAAAAAGTTTAGGGGTGAACCTGCCAAAAGGGCCAAGTCCAACACAACCCCTTCCAGCCAAAACGCAGGGCAGACCAATCACCACCGTGATGGGCTTCCCTGCTTGGGGCGATAGAACACGGACGCGGGCCCGCAACTGCAGGGACACCCTCCTGTTCTACGCCACGGTGAACCCATGTGGTTCCTTCTGAAAAAGCTGTCCGGAGCAACTGGGCTACCCCACTGGTACTCCCTAGCTGTCCGCGGCCAGGACCAGGCCCTAGGCCATCCAGATGCCACTGGTCCTTGCCCATTCACAGAGTGGGGGTAGTAACCCCTGGCACATAGTAGCCATTCTCCACTCTTCCCCTCATCAGGGCAGGTCTAGACTGCCACTGATCCTCCAGCCTAGGGTCTGCACCCTCAGGCGGACCAGAAGTCACGGGTGAGGCTCTCCTCCCCTACCTCTTCTTCTAGGGCTCCGCACTCTCCTCCTTGGAGAGGCACCCTCAGAACACAACTCTCCCACCAGTTCAGGACCTCTCTCCAAAAACTGGTCTCCCAACCTAGGGTCTAACCCCTCAGGTTGCACCGGGGTCAGAGGCGAGGACTCCCTCCCTCTGCACCCCCTTCCAGAGTTCTGCACCCTCCCAACTGGAGCGGTACCCTGGAAGATGAACCGGTCAGGACACTGATTACAGATGTCCCTTCCTCCAGATCAGGCGGATCCTGAACCTGGCCTCCCAACCTTGGGGCTGAACCCCACGGCTGAGCATTTGCCTGGCACACCAGGACTTCCGGGGCGCACTCAGCAGCCCCCGAGGGTAACACATGACTCATGTGTTGCGTGACAGTCTGCGTGGCGCAGACCTCCCGACCCCTGTCCATCTGACAGTGCGCAGAGATCCCCCACGACAGAAGTGGTGTCACCATGGTCACTTCTAGGAGACTCAGCCCTTCTGGCTGGCCCCTGACCCACTGGTTCTTCCACTGGGAACACATCCCCCTCTCACCCCTCAATCCGGACTTCTGTACCCTCCCAACTGGAGCGGCACTGCCAGACACCAGAACCACTGGAGCTCTATTTACAGATGCTCCAGGTTCTCCAGACACTAGGAGATCCTCCTCAAATGGACTAACAGGACAGCCTAGGCTCCCAACCTGGTGTTCCCTGAAGAAACCATCCAGGCTCTGAGACGGGGTTTCGGGCACCTGGGGACACTCAGTCCCACACTCACTCCTACTCCACTGAGACAGGACGTGAGCCCCTACACCCCTCCCACTACACTGGGACCTAGCTGGGCTACACTGAACCTCTTCCTCAATACAGGACTGGAAGATACCTGAACCATTACTTTCGGAATCACTCCCCAATGCCTCATCAGAACCTTGGGCCTCCACCCAGAGGTCTGCCTCTCGTGTAAACTCCCATAGTTCAGAAAACCCACCCTCCAACAGGTGTTGGCGCAACCCCGGCAAACAACAACTGAGCAGGTGCTCTCTGAGAACCAGATCGAACAGTCCTTCAAAATCCTGTTCCGTGTTAACCGTTACCCAATCAGCCAGTGCATCATTACATTCATCCGAAAAATCCACCCAAGACTGGTGAGACAGTTTCCTACTGCCCCTGAACTTCAACCTGTACTCCTTTTCTCTGGAACAAGGTACCATATTTTGGGAACTGGGACTTCCTGCACTGGACTGTATATTGCTGCCACCACTGGACTCCACCCTCACTGGGGAATCCAGAAAACTACAACTGCACTCAGGGGATAATCTACCCTCCCGAGCTAATTTCTCTCTGGCGAAGGCCCTCTCAGCCTCCGCCATCCTCTCCTGCGCTAAGACCCTCTCGGTCTCTAGCTTTGTCTCCTCCACACTCAGCTGCGCTATCTCCCTGGTATGCTCTAACCTGAGCTTCTCCAAAGCCAGCTGATGCTCCCTTTCTTCCCTCCTATCCACCCACTCCTCTGGGGACAGGAAAAGGGATGGGGCACTGCCCCCGACACTGGACCCAGCAAGGGACTCCCTATCTATGGGGTCCTCACTATCTACTGGCGTCCCTGTCCTGTCACTTTCTTCCTCCTCTTCAGACTCCTCAGGGCTCCCCTCCGACCCACCACCCTCTTGGCGTGCGGCCAGGGCCCTCTTCTCCTCATTGCGCTCACAGTCCCATTCATCCTTTTGCCATTGGATCAGGTTGTCCCTCAGTTTTGACTGGGTGTCTGACCCACTCACTGCTATGTCTCTCTCCTTACAGAAGTCCACCAACTCCCACATGCTGTATCTAAACAGACCACAAAAATTAAAAGCAGACTCCATTTTGGCAGGACGCTCAGGGACACGTGCAACACAGGAGACCTAGGTGTCTGAGCTGAAGCAAGAGTATACACTTTACAAATGACACTTTTAGGAGAAGAATTAAAACAAAACTCAGAACAATAATCCCCACACACGTGATTATCTAAATGTAGAGTTTGTAGTGCAACCAGTTGTCGCTGTGGTACTGCGCAAACGCAAGTCCTATCCTCACCGCTGACAACCAATGTTAGAAATGGGATCTCTGGTTGGCTAAGGCTTGCGCCAAAGCCAGGCAGAGACCACCACTCTAGTCAGGGCAAGGGAGTTACACGCCGACGATAACCCCTGCTCACCCCCTTGGTAGCTTGGCACGAGCAGTCAGGCTTATCCCGGAGGCAATGTGTAAAGTGTTTGCGCAACACACACTCAGCAGCAACAAACTAGGCACACCACAAAAGAAACTCCACACAAGGTTATATAAAAATAGCCTTTGTATTGTCATAAACACATTAGAAACAGTAATCACATATTTACACTGTGCCACCTGGCACTAGGCAATATTCACAGGGGACTATTTACAGCTGACAGGGCCAATCGGGCCACTGCCAGAACCATCAGATCAGGTAAGTAAATGCAAATATAAAACACAACCAGTAACTACTGGTGCAATACTGACCTAAGCATTACCCCTTTGGGCATAAACCATGTTAGGTCCAAACCTCATTAGCATAAGACCCCCCTCCTAAGCATAAACACCTTACGCACTAGGACATCAGCAGCCCAAACACATCCGGCACTAATCACGGGGGCATAAATCACATTAGGTACAAATCATCATAAGCATAAATGCATTATACCATCTCATTAGGCCTAAACATCACAGCATGACATTTAACGCAATAGGCATTACAGTAGGCATCACCAGCATAAACACCTTAGGAAATAATTAGCCTAAACACAGTATGCCCCAATCGGGGCACAACGCACTGGCGCTGGACCCGGGCCAACTGGCCTCTCACAGGGGCTCAAAAATGCCCAATGTCCAGAATGTCAGGGCTGGCTGCGCATGCAGCAAAGTAAAAGTGCGCAAACGCGCAGGCCTAAACGTGGCAGCTGCCGCTTCTGCGGCGCAGCTGAGAACATGCCACAAGCACCGACAATGTGCCTCGAGCGGCACCAACACTGTGGTGCCTTCAGCCCCCCTCACTCACGGGGGCGCACCAGCAGATTTCTCTGGGTCCCTGCAGGAGGGGGCAGGCACCGACAACGTGCCTCGGCTCTCTCTCACCCCCGGGCCCCTCCTCACCTGTTCAGGCGGTCTCCTTCTGGTCACAGGAGCGCGGGGTAGGCTCCCGTCTGCTTCCTGCTTCTTTGGCCACACGCGGGGCGCTCTCCTCCTCACGGGAGCCCCGCTCTGTCCCAGGCCGCTGCTTCTTCTCGCCAGTGCGGGGTGGGCTCCCGCCTGGTTTCCTTCGCCGCACCGGACCTCGCCGCACTTCACCCGGGCCCCCTCCTGGGACCCGGGACTTCTCAGCGGAGCCTGCGAGGCTCCGGACTTCCGTTCTCGGGCCGCGCTACGATTGGGCGGCCTTGGCAACTTCCTGTCCTTGGCCCGCCCACCACCAGGCAATGGTGCCTGTCTTCCGGGTCGCACTTGCAGCGGCCCGGCGGCACCCTCCTCTCGTGGCGGCACAATGCGGGGTGGGCACCCGCCAAATCAGCACTCAAGCGGGGTAGGCTCCTGCTAGTCAGCGCGAAATGCGGGGTGGGCACCCGCCATTATAAAAAAAAGGCAAACGCGGGGTAGGCTCCCGGAGGAAGGTAGCAATGCGGGGGAATCCCTACGTCGGGATTCCCTCGAAATTGATCGCAGTTCAGTGCTGTAGTGCGGGGTGGGCACCCGCCTCCAGAATACCATAAGCGGGGTGGGCTCCCGCCTCTCTTCTGAGCACGGGGGAATCCCCACGATGTGCAGCACAGTGCTGCGGAGCACGCACACTCCTCTTCTTCTGGGAAACAACAAAGTAAAGCGCTCACGAGGCGCTAGGAGCCCCAGCTCCAGCAGCAAAGTTCTTAGGGGCACCAGGCTGGGCCCAGGCAGGCCAGCTCACAGGGCCCTCCAGCAGGGAGGCAGTCCCTTGTGGCGGTTCCTCCTGGAGCCCAGGAGCAGCAGCCCCCAGCACAGGAACAAGCACAACAGAACAGAACCGAACATGAACTATCAGGGGGTCACAGCCCCTCTTTTATACACCCTTTTCCTTTGTCACATAGCACAGGGCTGGGGAAAAACCAGGTGCAACTGGTTTTGGGGGAGCTTGGAGCACTTTGTTTTGCTCAGCTCCTCTCTCCTTTCACAGGACAGGCTAGGGACATCAGACGCACCACAGGGGGTGGAGCCAGCATTGTGGAGGGAAGGCACAGCCCTATTCAGGTCCCAGGTGCAACTCCTCCCTCCCATCTAGATGCAGATCTCCCTATTCAGCCCTGCGCTGACTCACCCTGCCCCTCCTGGAGCCACACACACCTCCCAGCCCCTGTCACTCACAAAGCCAGACATGCAATTCACATCAGGCAGGCAGACACAGAGCACACATACATGCCAACTTCTAAAAGTGGCACTTCTCCACTAGTCACAACAAATCGGCGCACACCACTGCGCAGCATTTATTCTCACGAGATCCGCACATACTAAACTCGCCCCTGCCCTACTCTCACACCAGGAATTACCATGGACACACATATCCCCCATGCATTCCTATGGGAGGGCAGGACAATCTCACCACATGCACTCAGAGTGCGCACGCACTTTACACTGGGACACAGTACTAAAGTGCGCAAAGGCCAAAAACTACTAACACTACACAGAAAAAAGGCCGGAGACAGGCAAAAAGTTTAGGGGTGAACCTGCCAAAAGGGCCAAGTCCAACAATAGATATACTATTCCCACTCCAGTTTATGCAAAAGAAGACAAAGTGTAAGAGTTCAGAGGGGTTAAATATATTATTCTCACTACAAACAGTGCAACAGTAGGGAAAGAGTTGGACTTCATATGACCTGAATTTACTATTCCCACTCCAGTCTGTGCAACATTAGGGAAAATGTTGGACTTCGGAAGGGTAAGATTTATTATTACCACTCCAGTCTGTGTAAAAGTAGGGAAAGCGGTGGACTTAAGCGGGGTTAAATTTACTATTCCTACTCCAGTCTGTGCAACAGCAGGGAAAGCTTTAGACTACGGAGGGGTTACATTTATTATTCCCACTCGAGTCTGTGCAACAGTAGGGGAAGTGTTGGACTGAGGAGGGGTAAGATTTAATATTCCCACTCCAATCTGTGCAACAGTAGGGAAAGCGTTGCACTTCGGAGGGTTGAAATTTGCTATTCCCACTCCAGTCTGTGCAACAGCAGGGAAAGCTTTAGACTACGGAGGGGTTACATTTATTATTCCCACTCGAGTCTTTGCAACAGTAGGGGAAGTGTTGGACTGAGGAGGGGTAAGATTTACTATTCCCACTCCAATCTGTGCAACAGTAGGGAAAGCGTTGCACTTCGGAGGGTTGAAATTTGCTATTCCCACTCCAGTCTGTGCAACAGTAGGGAAAGCGTTGGACCTCGGAGGGGTAACATTTACACTATTCCTAGTCCAGTCTGTGCAGCAGTAGGGAAAGCACTGGAGACTTAGGAGGGGTTCAATTTACTATTCCCCTCCCGCCATTGCAACAGTAGGAAAAGTGTTGGAATTAGGAGGGGTACAATTTCCTATTCCCACTCCAGTCTAAGCAACTCTTAATATACACATATTATATAGATACATATAATGTAATATACTTATAAATTATATATATATATATATATATATATATATATATATATATATATATATATATATATATATATATATATATATATATATATATATATATTTATTTTTATTTTTATTTTTTTTAAATTTAAAACAATTATCCAAGTTTGGAAATTCATAAACAATTTACTTATTAATGTTCAATGAAAAAAGAACGGTCATTTAATTACTACTTAATTTATTTGCCACCCTTTACCTCTACACACCTAGCAACCTGCACCTACAATATAGCTAAAATAAATAAGTATAACACGATTTACATAATTGATAATTAATCACATAACTTATTTACAATTGATAATTAATTGTTAATTCTTATTACTTAATCAACTTCCAACCCAACAACCCTACAAATCCACAGCCCATACCTAAAATATAACAAAAATATAAATATTATTACACAATTTACATACTTATTAGTCAATTAAATATTTAGTCACACATTATTCATTCTTTTTTTATAATTATTACTTAATTAACTTCACACCCTACATCCCTACAAACCTAACAACGCACAACAAGGCATTTTCCTATTGCGGCGGGTGCTGCAGCCAGCAGCACCCGCCGCAATGTTAAAATGCCAGATGCGGCCTCCGCGGTGGCGGTCGCATCATAATTTGGGTGGCGGTGTCTCGTCCTGAATTCCCATGTGGTCCACATTGGTGGAAGGTTGGTGATTATCCCTTCCCACAATGGGCCACATCAAGAATGACACTTCGCAGTGAGTGAGTAACACACGTGCCTTTGTGTGTTAATGTGTCATATATGAGCAACCTTGGGTGGATATGTCATCGCACACAGATGCAGCTCAATGCCAAATTGTCCTCCTTTGCTGTAACAGGGCATTTCTACTGTGGACCTGTGGTTAACGTTGCCTGCTTATGCTGACATCAGTACAGTGAACACTGCAGCCCATCAGTAGCATTGTTCCTTCAACATTCCAAAGGCCCTGTTCCTGGAACTAGTCTGCAAGACCCATCTTACACATTCATAAAACCATTAAACTTCTAGACTTTATCCTGCTATTTATTACATGGGTCTTACATTCAGGATCATGATGCTTGGAACTTTGAAGGGTATAGTTGGGGCACATGGCCAAGTCACTCCCTTGGTATTTCCCCTTTGTATGTAGCCCCATTTGTATTTTACCAATCTGCTCAGAGGTAGTTAAACATTTTTGCAGCACTACATAACAGGATAAGAGCAGTATTTAGTGCAATACAGCAATCAAGATATTGATACTGTTTGCACTGCTGCCGCATGATAAAGCAATGTCTTCACAATTAAGACACTTACCTGGCTCATCAGAGCCTCCGGTTTCCACTTCTCTGGGAATACCCTGTAGGCTGGTCAGGATGACTATGGCCTTCATCGTGCTCTTCCACAGCTCTAGGGCCAGTTCTGATGCTGAGATACCTCATTGGCCAACCTCTTTGGTCAGTGTACTGCAAGCAGATCTCTCACTCTCCTCTTCCTGTAGTTACACCATTTTTTGCACTTCTTCACCTCTCGGGGTTCAGAGGAGAGGGCTTTCACCTTATCAGTCATGGTTTTCAAGATTCTGTCACAGATGTTTAGGGAAGTTTTGACCATGAGGTAGTCCATTAGCCCTACTTCCTGCTTTAGCACATCCTCCACAATTACTTTCAGCGCCTGCTCTGAAAATGTGAGCTTCCTATATCGCCTATCGTGTAAGTGCTATTAAATGCATTTCAGTGAAAGGATGAAAGAGAATGATCCCTAATGTGGCTGAGAAATGCGCCTTTTAATTTCCAATTAACCTGGGGCACTCTTTGAAGAAGTATTCTGTGATTGCACTATATTACCGTATGCGGCCATGCTACTTCCTATACTGCTGCTCATGTTTCTAGATGTGGTGTTTTGGCATGCTGTGATACTGGGTGCAGTAATACCATACTTGGTAAGAGTGATGCTGATGGTCCAGACCGTACACTTAATGGCATATAAGGGCCCTAAACATTTCCACATACCGATCAGATTTACAAATGTGGATAATCTCGCATTATGACTGAATGTTCGTACTCATAAATTTGGGGCAGTGGTGGGAAAGCTGACAATACAAGGGGTTGCAAAATACTCTTCATGCAAACTGTTGTGAATATCAAAATAGCTTCAAGGTTGTTTCACACCATGCAAATGCACAGAAATGTACCCTTGTAAAAAGCTGAAGGAAGTGTCTACTCCAGTCCATTTATTTATTTTATTTATTGAGTTTGTATAGCGCCTGAATCTCCCCCGAAGGGGTATCTCTGCGCTTGCGGACATACAGGAGAAGGCTGGCGTAACCGTGATTCTAAAACAGAGCAGTTTTCAGAGACTTTCTGAACTGACGGTGATCCGGGCATTGCCTCAGCGAGGTGGGAAGCTGATTCCAATAGCGGGGAGCAAGATGCGAGAAAGCTTTCCCGCCAGTCCTTGACTTCTTGACCCGAGGAACCACCAGAAGAGATTTGGAGCCAGAGCGGAGATCCCTAGACGGAGTGTAGCTATTAAATTTCTCCGTGAGGTAAACTGGACCGTTACCATATACCGCCTTATGGACGATGCAGCAAACCTTAAACCTTATACATTTCCGCACCGGTAGCCAATGGAGCTGTTGAAGAAGCGGAAGGGAGGCCGTTCTGTAAGGGGCATTTAGTACCAGTCGCGCTGCAGTATTCTGGACTACCTGTAGACGGTCCAGCGATGACTCGTTAGCTGAGACCAGCAAGGCATTACAGTAGTCCAGTCTGCTCAATACCAGAGCCTGAATAAGAGTTTTACGTGTGGAGTCTGGAAGGAAAGTCAAGACTCGTCTCAGCAGACTAAGCACATGGAAGCAGGATCCGACAGTTTGGGTTACGTGTTCTTTCATGTCCATGGCGCTACAGATAATTCTTAAGGGAACAGGTTGATGACGTTTATAAGAAGAGGCACCAGAGTCCTTTGTGTTGTTCTTTAGGGTTTGTTATACAGTGGGACTTTCCTATTCAGGGGATGCCTAGCTCTAAGGGAAAAATATCAACAAAAAGTGCCTCCACCTAGTTGTACGTACTTCAGTGAGGCAGCATAGACACCATCTAAAGGATATTTAATATCAATAAACAATGTTACATTGCTTTTACCCATTATTATAAACATAATACCCAGCCCTTTTCATGGAAGAAACAAGAAACAATATTATTGTCCCAAGACATGTCCAAATGCTTTGTTGCCTGATACACTCTGGAGCTACAGTAAACCAAATCCCTGGCATAGAGAAAAAGGTAACAGTGTCTGGTTTGAGGCAACGTACCAAAAATATAATGAGGACGAAAAGTGAATACGGGTAACATTACAGAGGGTGGGAGAACAACCAAGATGGACCTGGCATTTATGGGGAGATTTAGACCTGCCAGCCTTAGGGTGATCTTTCCCCAAACTGTTTGCCTTTCTCCTCCATTTTTACTACCCTCATTTTTGATGGCCTTCGTACTCTGTGCACTTTACCACTGCTAACCAGTGCTAAAGTGCGTGTGCTCTCTCCTACCAACATGGTAATATTGGCTTACCCCTAATTGACATAGTTAATTTACCTAGAATTCCTTAGTAAAGTGGTACTACATGTACCCATGGCCTGTAAATTAAATACTACTGATGGGCCTGCAGCACTGATTGTACTACCTGCTTAAGTAGCTCTTGAAACATGTCTCAGGTCTGCCATTGCAGAGCGTGTATATGCAGTTTTAAACTGCCATTTCACCTTGCAAAATAAGCATTGTGCCAGGCCCAAAACTTCCGTTTTAATAATTAAGTCACCCCTAGGGTAGACCCTGAACACTCCAGAGGGCAGGGTGCAATGCATCTAAAACAAATGACACATACTTTTACGTTTTATATGTACTGGTAGTGAAAATCTCTTAAATTCGTTTTTCACTACTGCTAGGCCTATCTCTCCAATAGGATAGCACTGAAGTTTCCATATTACATTTTTATAAGTGCAATTTCCAAATGAGAAGAGATAACCAGTTCATGTTTGGTGTCTCTGGAATCACGATTTAACATCCTAACTTATGGTGAAGTCAGATTTTAAACTGCAATTTTGAAAATGCCACTTTTAGAAAGTTGGCCTTTTCTTGCCTTAGCCATTTAGTGCCTGTAGCCTTATACACATACAATAGGGAGCTTAGGTGTGCCTGGATGGGCCATCACTGGCAGGATTGGATGGAGAAGCTATGTCCTGGCTCCACACAAAGTGCTGCATACCCCCTGCAGTTAGTTTGGAGCCAGGGCAGGGAAGGCAGGATGCCTGAGGACTTCATTGGGAAACCTCTAGAAGCTTCTCCTCCACTTCAAAGGCACAACTAAGTATAAATACTGGACCTCACACACCAACTCTTCAGTACACTTCTGGACCTGTAGATACTCTACCAGTAAGAAGAACTACTGTGCTGCTACAAGGATTACCACTCTTCTGGACTGCTGCTCTAAAGGAAGTGCTGCCCTGCTGTGCTGACCAGCTGCCTGCTGCCCTCTTGCCTGGGGAAGAAGAACTGGACATGCAACTTCATCTTGAACCCAAGACCCCAGAGTGACTCCAAGAGCCTCCTGATCTGAGCCTCAGGGACATAAAAGGCTCCCCAACCAGCTCCTGGACCCAGCTGCAGCGAGTTCCGGACAACCAAGTCATCCCCTTCAGACCCTGGACTCTTGGTGTAGCTCAGCACGCTCAAATCAAGCTTTAGGGTTCTTTGTGACCGTAAAAGGGCCCGTTTGCACCAAGAGCACGCCACTCGCACTGGAAATCAGCGTGAGCTGCCGCCAGCCAGTCTCTTCACACCGCAACATCGACTGCTCGCAGGGGACCGCCAATGTGAAGCACCAGCCCGCCGGGCCTGCTTTTCACGCAACGGCGACATCCACCCGCGACCCTCTCCAGTGTGAGTAGGACTCTTGGCACAAAACTTGAGAAGATAAATCCTCAGCAGGACTAATCTGGGACTGTATCTGACCTGTGCTCCTTTGACTTTGACTCGGTCCAGCGGGACCAAATAGCCGCAGTTGATGCTTTCTGCTTTTAGGTGCTATTTTATACTTTATTCTTTAAAAATTATTAACTCCGGTTCTACTGATTGGAATTTTGTCATTGTGGTCTTGTTTAGTTATTAAATAGAGCTCTATCTTTCTAACCTGGTGTGGGGGTCCTTTTCTTGTGGTGTTTTCACTGTATTACTGTTGAAGTGCTGCACAGATACTTTACACATTGCCTCTCACAGAGCCTGACTGCTCTGTGCTAAGCTACCAGGGAGTTGAGCACAGGTTCATTTGGGGTTTGCTTGTGCTTTACCCTGAAAAGGATTGTGGTTGCCGCTGGACCAGGGCTCACACCCCAGTCAAGCAACAACCCAATTTCTCACATTGTTGATCAGCTGTGGGATCAAGATTTGTGTTTGTGCAGTGCCACACAGTGATTTGGTGTACACTACCATCCCATATCTAAGACCAATTCAAGTTTAAATTTTCCTTGATTGGCTTCTTTTTTTTCCAAATTCTTCCCCTGATTATGTGTCTGGAACCACATCTGCAAGGATAGAATTCAAGCAGGCCAACACTGGTGCCTACACTGTGCAGAAGCTCCCCAACCAGTTGTGGGTGGATTTCGTGGACTACTCTAGCAGGCACTGAATGGTGGTGTAGGGCAGCAAAGTTAATGATTACAGTGGATTGTACAATCTAATTCTGAGAGAGCAACACGCTCAGTATTTCTTTTTCAGAGCTGCGCCAGCACCTAGTAGACAGTAAGCTAACTTACCCCAGGAAGCTTGCTGAGGAGGCGGACCTCTGGGCCAGAATCAGAGTGTCCTAAAAGGTATCTGGGGGAGACTCCCACAAGGGTGGTCAGGGGTCTCACCAGAAGAAAGAGGGGGAGAAAAACTTAAAAATAAGGAATTCTCAAAAAGGCCCCTACAATAATTCCCAAGAGAACAGTGGCAACCAGTCCCAGTCTGAGCCTGAAAAGAAGGGGTTCTTTGATAAGCAGACAGGGAGGTGTGTACCTCAGTGCACAGAGTGCTACAAGTATGAGCATTGCAAGGGCCACTCCAAATGTCCCAAGAGGGCACAGCCCCCCACCGGTGGGCAAACTCTTGGGTTGGTGAGTGTAGAGCTCGGGTTCTCTGAAAGTAGCTGTGAGACCTGCCTTGCCTTTAGATTGTCTTTTGGTCAACGACCTGGAGCACACTATCTGGAGAGAGGTAGAGCTCACGTCACTCTTGGAGATGTTGGGAATGCCTGAATGGGTTTGTATGACCACAAACCCCATGGCTGCCCGAGAAAGAAGTCAAGGGCGTCTAGAGCCTGAACAATGGCCCAAACAGCTACCAAGAAGGGGAGGGGCAAGGGACTTGGGAAACTAGCCCCTGAAGTTCACACAGTCGAGGTTTATGGGGCGCCTGAGGAGTAGGCCCCTGAGCTAACCCTGGGAGGATATCTCCACCCTGGTTGACCGCTAAGGGTGGGAGGTCAACTCCGTTCCGCCCGCAGAGTTCTCATTGTTTTTGCTACTGCACGCTCTGCTTTGAGCGCAGAGTTTAGCAAAAACTCTGCATTCCTCCGCATAGAGGAGTTTACAATCCAACCCTATTAAGGGTTAAATTAAATCATAAATTATACGGATTGCACCATCGAGCTTAGCATTATTCTATACATACAGAGGGGAAAGTGGCTGCCTCCGCTCCCTGGCGTCATCCTATCTTGGTTTACTGTCCTGCTGGCCCTGGTGTTTACACATTACAGCCCCCTCTTCCGTCTTCCCCTCCCACCTCCTCTTAGAGTGGTTACGTTTGCAGCCCCAGGCGCTGGTGGGAAAAAATATGGTGACCGCCGACAGTAGCAGCAGCCCCAGTACAACCCAAGGCAGCACAAAACTCCAGCTGCCCTTCCCTGGGGCAGAGATATGGTCCAGCGGAGCCAGAGACAGCCAGCAACATGGAAGGTGAGGACTCGGAGGACATTTTGGCGGTAGCATGAGTGTGACCACGCGAAGGTGAAACTAGGCATTTAATCTCTACTCTAGCACACAAAGAGATTCCTTGATGCTGAGACATGCCGGGACACCTGAGACATGCCGGGATTTAAAAATAGCATGCCCTTCTGAAGAAAGAGTGCATCTCTTCCCTCCAGGTGGGGACAGCACAGCTATTGCTCTGACTCTGAGCATGGCCTGAGTTGTAGCATGTAACATCGCCTCACCTCCGAGTAATCCCCTCTCGGTGCTGCTGCTAGACAGGGCTCCCTAACCAGCCTGCTGACAGCGAGATAAAAGGGATGCTCACAGCCCACCATAAATGACTTTATTTTCGTGTCTGGACACCTGTGTACTAAACTGTCCTGGAAAAAAGAACCCAGGATAAGATACTCCACCCGCTCCGTGGTCTCCGAGGAATTTGGCAGAGTTTTTCATTTACTCCGCGGAATTTCACAGAGTGAAACTCCACGAACTCCGCCCACCGCTAGTGACCGTCTGAGCTTGCTGGTTGCCAAGTTGACAGTGGGCCCACCGGGGAGGAGTTCTCCAAAGTGCAGAAGTGGGCCCCACTCTAGAGGGATTGAGGCGGCAAGCTAAGGCCCAGGCAGTATGTGACACCTCTGGAGATCACCTTATCAATTGGAAAATGACCTATACAGTGAGCCTATGATTCCTGGATCTGTGGCAGTCAGTCAGCTGGTGGTTCCACAGTGTTACAGGACTATCCTACTGGGTTTGACTCATGACATACCCCACGCACGACATTTGGGGCAAGACAAGACCTTCGCCAGGCTTGTTGCCACTTCTATTGACCCTGGATGAAGACTACCTCAGACTCCCTCTGTAGGTCCTGTCCTACCTGTCAGGCCAGTGGGAAGGTGAGGGAAAAGCTCAAGGTTCCCCTGACCCCATTACCTGTCATTGAAACTCCCTTTGAGAGGGTAGGCATTGACATTGTTGGACCATTGGACCCAAAGACACCTTTAGGATACAGGTTCCTCCTGGACTTGGTGGACCACACCACTCGCAACACAGAGGCCATCCCTCTGAGGTGGGTGACTGCACTTTCAGGGGCCAGGGCCCTGATGGGGCTTCTTACCTATGTGGGGTTCCCCAAAGAGGTAGTGTCCGACAGAGGCACTAACTTCATGTCAGTGTACATGAAGTTCATGTGGGATAAGTGTGAAGTAACTTATAAGTTCTCAACACCCTATCACCCTCAAACCAACGGTCTTGTGGAGGATTCAACAAAGACCTTGAAGGGCATGATAATGGGCCTACCTTGAACCCATGAGGCGTAAGTGGGAAGTCCTCCTTCCATGCCTTTGATTTGCCTACAGGAAGGTGCCACTGAAAGGGGTTGGGTTTAGCTCCTTTGAACTCCTCTATGGCCACCCTGTTAGAGGACCTATTAGCTTTGTGAGAGAGGGGTGGGAGCAAGCTCACAGGAATCCCCCTCAAGATGTGGTCAGCTACATGCTGACCCTCCGCAACCAGATGCACTGCTTCTGGAAGAAGGTGAAAAGCAATCTTGAGGCCAGTCATACATATGTCGGTGATACATGTGTGATTTACAATAGTAACTATACATTTTAGATGTTTTTTCACATTTCCAATTATGATAATAGTTATTTTTATATAACACTCACATAGTCAAGAGGTTCCTTTAAGGCACAAATAAAAACATAACATTATCGAAAAGCTCTGAGATTTGAGTATGTAAAACAGCATGAGCTCTGAGTAATTAAAACTACACTCATGTCCCATTATGCCCTTTCCATAAAGTATCATAAATGAGTGCATTTGATGTGATTCATCATCAGCAAAACTCACCTGTTAAGTTCCAAATATAAAGGATACTAGAAGTACCAGGCTTCTTAAAACAAGCTTTGTATTTTTCTATTTCATTGCATTGCACTTTGTACCTCTGCTACAAGTGTAAGGAATGGTAAAATATGGTTGTGAGAGACCTTCCAATGATGAAGTGGCATTATTGCCTATGTTAATTAGATCACCCCTTATTTTTCTAGGGGACTTGTTTCCTGCTTTCTGTTGTCAACTGGGTGGAGCTTGGATGAGCAGTGCTGGGTTGTTAATGCTATACAAAATGAATAAACAAGTGACTTATCATGAGTCTTGGAGTATGAGACATATGTTCATTCACTGGTCTTTTTCATGAAGCTTCAGGCACATGAGTGTGGGTATCCCGCGGGCCAGAAGCGGCCTTTTACCTCGATCGACCTGCCCATATGATCAGGGGCTTGGACCCACTAATTATTGGGTGAATCTGGCTCCCATGATACAAGATGTACTGGCTTGTACATGAACATTAAAAAATGATGAGAATGAAATTAGAGTGCAAGCGCTCCAGGGATAAGGATAGCCAATCTGTGAAGTGTGAGTCTCTCCCCAAATATCCTCACATTATAGACAGCTCATGAACTATAAGATGGAAGAGCATCACAATGGAATCAGCCATAGCTCGCACGGCCATCAAAACTGAACCTTGAAAGTCACAAAGCTCCTTGATGTTATTGGTGCACTAAAGGATAGATTTCAATCAATCAATCAATCAATCAATCAATCAGGGGCTGATATAGCACGGCTACTCACCAGTGAGGGTCTCAAGGCACAGGGAGGACTGCTGGTTCCTCTGGGGGTGGGATCATTCGAACAGCCAAGTCTTGAGGTACTTCTTGAATTGGGTCAGCAACGCAGAGTGCCTGAGGTGGAGGGTCTTGGAGTTGAGGTAGAAGAAGGATCTTCCTCTGGTTCTGGTCTTGTGGATCCTGGGGACGGAGGCTAGGGCGAGCTGGGCGGAACAGAGTTGTCTGGAGGGCACGTGGAATGCGAGTCAGTGGTTCAGGTATGCTGGTCCTTCATTGTGGAGAGCTTTGTAGGCATGTGTGAGGAGCTTGAAGGTGATTCTCTTGTTGACTGTCAGCCAATGGAGTTGTCTGAGGTGTTGCGTGATGTGGCTGCGGCAGGGAATGTTGAGGACCAGTCTGTATCAGTGTTTTGGATGTTCTGTAGTTTCTTGAGCTGTTTCTGGGTGATGCCGGCATAGAGTGCGTTGCCGTAGTCGAGTCTGCTGGTGATGAGTGTGTGGCTGACCATTTTTCTGGATTCTGTGGGGATCCATCTAAATGTCTTTCGAAGCCGGTGGAGCGTGTGGAAGTAGGCTGAGGAAACTTTGTGGATTTGGTGGTTCGTTGTGAGCGATGAGTCCAGTATGATGCTGAGGTTGTGTGTGTGGTCCGTCGGGGTGGGAGTGGGATCCCAGAGCGGCTGGCCACCAAGAGTCGTCCCAGGCCTAAGGCTTGGTTCCCAGGATGAGTACTTTGGTCTTGTCAGAGTTGAGCTTGAAGCAGCTGTCTTTCATCCAGGTTGCGATGGACTTTATTCCCCTGTGGAAATTGGCTCTGGCGGTTGTGGGTTCGTTGGTGAGGGAGATGATCAGCTGGGTGCCATTGGCATAGGAGACGATGTTGAGTCCATGGCTTCTGACGATGGCTGTGAGGAGGGCCATGTAGACGTTGAAGAGGGTGGGGGTCAGGGAGGAGCCCGGGGCCACTATGCAGCTGATCTCTGTAGGTTCTGAGAGGAACGGGGTAGTCTAACTCGCTGAGTGCGGCTGGTGAGGACTGAGTGGAACCAGTCCAGTACCTTCTCACGGATACCAGCATTGTGGAGTCTCGTGATTAGGGTGCGGTGGGAGATGGTATCTGTTGTACCGTTGCAGAACACACACACACAGCAGAAAGCACAGCGAAGGGAAAGACATTAGCTAAAGTATGTTGCTCAAAAGTTTAATCTCAGAAGCACAGGATGTTGAAAGATAGACCACAAGCCATCAGAACACTTGAACTGGAGGGCACAAAAATTTCAAGGTTGATGTGAAAGAAAACACATTCAGGATAGTGCATAGAAGTTCAGCAACCATTTCATACAAAAATAGCTAGCAAGCAATCAAAATAAGCAAGGCAGTTGCCATTTCATTTAACCAGAGCTTCTCCCTTGATCAGTTATAGCATGTAATGCTAAAATCCATATATTTTGGTGCTACATTTATGCACTTTTTTCAATGCTAGTGAATGGAAGTGAGAGCCCATGATAAATTCGAAACTACCAAGAGGCACTAATCACCTGGTGCCAGGCTCTTCTCATGGGAAGAATGTGAGAAGACCTTTTCGAAACTGGTACAACTATCCCAAGCAAAGGTTGACCAAATGACTTCCTTAAATATTCGCTTCAATGTGCCAACCTCAGAATGAGGTTACTCTTACTAGAATGTTTGAGCAAAAATGTGCAGTGGCCAGCAGGGGATAACATGTTGGAGGGTAATTGAAAATGTTCTTAAGTGTGTAATAGTACTAAGCCTTAAGGGGTCTTCAAGTAAGTACAAAAGCGAAATAGCAATTGATTTATAAAATGTAACAGTACACAATTTAAAAGCACACATGGGCATTCATATTTTCATAGTATATAAGCAAGTATTAAGGCACATATGCATGTGAATGTACTTTCTCATTTAAAAACAAAATTCATGGTATAATCCATATTGTATAGCTGATGGATGAGACATGTCATTGCTGTGTTATGGGGCAAGGGGGTTTTGGGGATAGCTAAGGAAGGGTTTGGGGATTGGCAAATACCCACCCAGAAAAAAAGTAAGATGACTGCTATTCACAAAATAAACTTCTAAAGTTACTACAGCATTGGATTAAGTTTAATACCACACATGGTCACTCACAGTGACTGCAGCACACTCCCATAACAAACAAGCATTGGTAAAGCCAATAGTCTGGCATTGTTTGCAGCCTTTTAGCTTTGCTAATGCTTACTTTATTTTCCAAAGTTTTTTTCTCAAATCTTTATTGTTGGGGATGCTGCTGGGCTGTCATTAATCTTAGAAAAATATTGGCTAAAAGCAAAAATATTTTATGTTCTCAGAAAGCACATTGCCATAGTAGTCCTTGGCACTTAAGAGAACGACTTTGTGTGTGGATGTGCCCCTTGTGGAAGGGAGGTATATATTCACTCACAGTAAAAATAGAAAGTGGCCAAAGTGGTCTGACCAACTGCCACATGCTGTATGCTGTAGTGGGTGGAAAAAAGATGTTATTGACACAATTAGAGACCAATGGATGAAGACGGCTGGCAGAAAGCTCCTATAAGTAGGTATTCTATACATATAATTTTAGTAAAATCAGAAGGTCTTGGCTAATGCCAAACTTAATAATGGAGGCAGGATCTTTAAATAAAACTCAAAGGAAATAATGTTTATATATATATATATATATATTAAATCGACATGTCTGTTCGAATACATTTCTAAAATCAGCACACAACTTATATATATATATATATATAGTTAGAACCTAATTTCCATAGGAAAAGCGTTTTTTGTTATGCCAAAATCTTTGGCGCCATTTGATGAATCTTCACAAGATTTTTCAAAATTAACACGACGCTCATTTGAGAAGCAGTCTTGAAAGTTTTGGGGTGATTCATCAAGGAGGGGCCGAGAAAAAGGGAGTTTTCCCCATGCAATTATTTCCTATTGGGATTTTAGATGCAACTACTGCCCGAACCGCTGAATGGAATTACACCAAATTTGGCAGAAAGGTAGCTGTTGGTCCAGAAAGTGACCTTTTTGTAAATTGATGTAAATCCATTCAGTAATTGCGGAGTTATTAAAGAAAAAACAAATGTATGTATCGAGGAACACGAAGGCTCCGCAAACCCTCCCAATCTCATGCTGAGATCTGATTGGCAACCAACACTTCACCCAGGAAGTGTTGGCAGCCAACTTGGGACTCGGTTTCAGCTGATTCCCTAAAAAAAGGTTAATAGAAAGAGAAGGCAGCAGGGTAGGAATATGACCCCTTAGCTCTGGTGCTGGGGTCCCAGAAGACCCCACCAGGGCAAAAACGCATTTTTAAAAATTATTGCTGAAAATTGTGGCGGATCCTCGACTCTGGCAAAAATAATAATTTTAAAAAAACAAGTCCGGACTTCAACGCTTGTTTTGAAAAGAGCCTCTGGGTGGGTCAGGTCCCGGAAGCAATGTTTAAAAAAAGAAGGGAGTGCACGGGCCCCTCTCCTAAGGCACTTGAAGCCCCGGCGACTACCACATCCCTGGACATGTATTTATCAAAAAGGAGGGGTGCACGGGATCCCACTCCTGAGACACTTGGAGCCCCAGGCCACCACCTCCCCTGGGCTTTATTTAGGAAAGTTGAGGGGGACACATGGGGCCCTCCTCCAGAGGTTTTTAGAGCCCCGGGGACCAACACCTCTGGAGCTTTAGTTATAAAAAAGGAGGGGGGCCTCGCGGACCCCCCTCCAATGCTCCTCTTGGCCCCAGGGATCACCACCTCCATGGTGCCATGTTTATAATGGGAGGGGGCTGCACGGCCCCCCTCTCGGGCCATATATGACCCGGGGACCACCACCTCCCTGGACAGATGGCCAGAGCCGCCCTGGGAGGTGGCAGTCCTTACGGACATCTATGACTCCAGGAGGGGTGCCATGTGGCCCCCTCCTTTATTCTTGTAGGGCCTGCCCTGGGGAGGTGGTGGTCCCTGGGGATGAGAACGGCCTGGGTGGGGAGCCATGGGGCCCCCTCCCATTTTTTTAAAATAAACTTGGCCCTGGGGAGGTGGTGGTCCCTGGAGCCCCTGTGGCCCCCCACTACAAATGTATTAATTCCCGGGGAATGGGTGGGCCCCGGGGCCAGGGGGTGGTCCGAGAGGCTCCCCATTAACAATGTATTAGCTCCGGGGAGGTGGTGGTCCCCGGACATGTGGGGGTCTAAGAGGCCCCCTGATTTGTTTTTGGAATGTGATCCTGGGGTGGTGGTTGTTCCCTGGGCCCAGGGGGTCTGAGAGGCCCCTCATGTTAAAATAAAATAAGCCCTGGGGAGGAGGTGGTACCCGGGGCTTTAATAACCCCCAGGAAGGGGGCCCGTGCGTCCCTCCTCCTTTAATTTGAAAATGCACCCATGACCTGGCCCAGCGGGGGGGGCGATTACTAACAGAGCATATGTATATATAAAAACTTTCTTTCAGCTATCAAGCCATAAAAGTTTTACCATCACATTGAAATCACATAAAACAAATGTTTAAAAAGTCCTCAGGTTGCCAAATATTGAAAAGTATTACAATAATTAGAAATAAGACTTAAATCTGGTATCGTCTCAAGTCAGTGCTGGAAAACCCCCAGATCAGTTAAAACAATCATACATATACATCAGATAAATTCATTTCTAAAACATAAATCATTGATTTCATCCTACCTTGATTGATTAATTAAGCGAATAATTAGACAAACAATTCCAATATAGTATACTTAAAACCATCCAGCTGTTAATATATTTGTGACTTAGCTAACTTAATCAATAATCAATGCTTTGAGTTAAGTAGGGCCTTATTTCTTTGATTCCATTCCCAATAAAGAAAGACTATTTGTTCTCTTGGGACACTTTTTAAAATCCTTGCAGCCTTCCAATAGTGCCTCACGTCCATAAGTCTACAGATGGCAATTATCCATTGCCTGCGTGCTGTCAGATAAAGGAGACAAAAGAACAGGAAGTATGCTTCCTTCTCTGCAATCTGTGGGCAAATTGGGCAATATTTAGAATTGAAAGGTGTGTTAGTCCACTTTGAGGTGTGAGCTCTCACTGGGAGAAGGCCACATCTAAATTGTACATATAAACATTTAGCTTGGAAGGGGTAAATTCTTTCCACTTAAGGCTACAACCTAGGAGAACATTTGTGATTCAAAAACAATCCAGATGTACTCCCCTCAAGATGATCTCTCCAGGTCTGTTGCATCACATCCTTCCAATACATTGGTTTCACTTTCTGAGCATCTACTTTAGTTATCTGTACTGGTGAACTCCATAATTCTCCCATTCCTATACTGACTGAAAGTTCCCTTATTATATTCAGTTAGGGGGTACATACTTCTTTATCGAGGGCCATCAGCTCCTTTAGTGACTGCCTGTAAGGTGCTAACTCTTCAGTGGACCAAAGTGTGATCCAATACAGCAAAGGTTCAAGCAGGGTAATTAAATGTATAGGATTTAATGCCAGATCTAGTCTCAATGGTAAAATAGTCGTACTTACAGGCAGGTTAAAGAGGGCCCTGATAAACTTATTCTCAACATTGGTGAGGCTTTCTACTTTCATGTAACCGCATTCCTCTGCACCATAGGCGGCAGCTGTTAGTGCTGAGGCTCTGTAATCGATGATAGCAGGAGACACCTTGCCCCCAGAGGTGGCCTTATATTTCCTCCCAATGGCCGAAGCTTTCTGGTGCAAGATGGTTTTACTTTTTTCTAGCTGAGCCCCCATGTCAGATTTTCTGATAATCTGACACCTAGGTAATTAAAGTGTGAGAGCCGCTCAAGGGGAACCCCATCTAATATCACCTTCCCTTTGTAGGATCGATTGGGATTTATAGTCATAAAATTTGATTTTGATGGGTTTAATTCTAAGCATC
This sequence comes from Calotriton arnoldi, assembly GCA_963921515.1. Classification (NCBI taxonomy): domain Eukaryota; kingdom Metazoa; phylum Chordata; class Amphibia; order Caudata; family Salamandridae; genus Calotriton; species Calotriton arnoldi. Next base: position 752,053 of record CAWUFW010001376.1, read on the forward strand.
TCTTCTCACAGAAAGCTACAAAAGCATTTCATTCTGATTGCAGCCCCATTGGAGTTCTCGATATGAGCAGAATATCATCGACAAACATAAGGATTGGGATGGGTACTCCTGCAGATTTAGGGGCTTCATGCCTCCGTTCAGGCAATCATATGATAGCTCCATTTATAAGTTACAAAGTGTGGGAGCAAAGACACATCCTTGTCTCACTCCTCGCATAATATCAATTCTATCTGATAGGACCCCTGCCATATTCTATCACACCTTGGCATATGTTTTTGCATGTAAGACCCTCAAAATGCAAAGTAGATCTCTTGGGATTCCATATTCATTGTGGACTTCCCAGAAATTTTCCCTCAGGACCAGGTCAAATGCCGCTCTTAAATCGATAAAAGCTACATATAGATGGTCTTGCCTCAAGGTGACATAATGTAATATGTGAGGTCATAAGCAGTGCATTGCAGGGGCGTAAGTTATAGTTAGCTCAGGTAACTATAACTGCTAAACTTCTATGGTTTCGTGCGTATGTAACCTGAGCCTAACTATAAAGTCCCTGTAACCTTTGTTTTTTACAGTGAATATATATATTGATCGCAAGATTGAAACGCGTCTGTTTCGTTTGCTAATAAAATACCTGTAAAATCATTACTGCGTTGGTGTGGCTGTTTCCTCGGATTTACGGCGAAGGAGGAGAGCGAGTGGAAAATATATATATATATATATATATATATCAACTAACAGTATCCCCGTGCGAGCGCGCACAAATGGGACTACGGACTCCAGGTATAGCTGTTGCTAGAATGCGTGCTTTATTACCACAAGAAAAGGTGCATATATATATATATTACTGCTCCGTTTACACCTTGATATTGGACCACTCTCGAACGGGTGCTGGCGTCGCGGTGGTGTACCGTGAATTTAATCCAAGCTCCACTATTCCTACTACGGTAACTGAAGCCAGCACTCACGGGGTAGTTGCAAAAAAGTTTATTTCCTCAACGCAACAAACAAATGCGTTTCGGCTTCACTCCTTCGTCGGTGTTACTGACACACACGACGCGGACATTTTTTAAACCCTATGAGTATACATTGACACAGATAAAGGACCAGATTTGATTCAAATCGTTGAGACAGTTATAATGCAATAATGAATAAATTGATGTCTGTAAATTACAAGGGATACATTTGACAACGACATAGGACCTTGGTGATAGTTGATATGATATTGCACATTGTTTTCTCTAGGATTGTCCCTTTTGGCCGATACACGGCATTATAACTGTCTCAAACTGATAGCGATTTTGAGCAGATATACAGCGAGATTGAACAAGATGTTTCTCTTATGTGACAAACTGAATTTAAAAATGTTATTGCGGCATTATGTAATTGTCAGGGATAACTTGAGACATATGTTTTGTTTATATATATATATGGAATGAATCATAAAAACAAAATAACAAGGGCAAGTGCAATATAACAATGACATTTTGACATGCAAAGATTGCGCTCAACGATTTGAATCAAATCTGGTCCTTTTTCTGTGTCAATGTATACTCATAGGGTTTAAAAAATGTCCGCGTTGTGTGTGTCAGTAACACCGTCGAAGGCGCGAAGCCGAAGCGCGTTTGTTTGTTGCGTTGAGGAAGTAAACGTTTTTGCAACTACCCCGTGAGTGCTGGCTTCTGTTCCCGTAGTAGGAATAGTGGAGCTTGGATATATATATATATATATATATATATATATATATTAGGTATTTATAGTTAGAACCTACTTTCCATAGTCAAGGCATTTTTTGTTTCGCTAATAACTGTGGTTATGTTTGACGAATCTTCACGAAATATTCAAAACTAGTGAGCCAATAACTTCAAAGGTTTTGCGGTGTTTTGTCAAGTGGGGCTAAGAAAAATGTGGGGTCCCAAATACACGTTTTCCCCATGCAATTTTCCATAGGAATTTTAGACATGACTACAACCCGAACCACAGGACGGAATTACACCAAATTTGGCAGAAAGCTAGCTCTTCGTCCAGAAAGAGCCATTTTTATGGTCTGCTGTAAATCCGTTTGGTAGTTTTGGAGTTATTAAAGAAAAAATACATTTGTATATCTAGGGACACGAATCATCTACAGATTCGACAGATCTCATCCTGAGATCTGCTTGGCTGCCAACACTTCAACCAGGAAGTGGTGGTAGCCTTCTTGGGACTCAGACTCACCCGATTCCCATGAAAAAAGGAAAAACAAAAGAAGGGGGCAGGGTAGGAATGCCATGCCCCCTAGGCGAAGTGGTGTAGGGACACCACTGGGGGCCAAAAATGTTTTTTTCAAGTTTGCTGCAAATTAGCAGAGGATCTGCAATTTGGCAGAGGATCTCTGAATCCACAGCAAAATTGGGCCAGGTCTTGGGGTGAAAATACATTTTATATTACTGGGGAGGGGTGCGCACGCGGCCCCCTCCTCAGGCCGATTCCGGTCTTGGGGACCCCATCCCCCTTGGCCAATGCGATTTCATAAACTGGGAGGAAAGCCACACGGCCCCCCTACTGGACAATTTACGTCTCTGAGGACCCGACCCCCTCATGGCCCACCCAAAAAAGAATGCAGGAAGGCGGACTGTGCTGCACCCTCTCAGGCCGAATTCGGCCCCAGGGACCCCATCCCCCTGGGCCCGGTCGATTTTTAAAAATGGGAAGGGGGGCCACACTGCCCCCCTCCTGGGCCGATTTCTGCCCCAGGGACCCCGTTGCTGGGGCCCACCCTTAAAAGTAATGGGGAAAAGGGGCCACATGTATCCCCTTCCCAGGCCATCCCCGGGGCCTGGCCTTGGAGAGGAAAGTGAGGAGGGCACGTGGCTCCCCGAGAGCCATTATTGGCCTGGGGACCCCATCCCTCAGGGCTGGGCTCCTGCTATGTCCTGAGGTGCCCACCCCCGGGACATAGCATGCTTGCTCTCACTTGGCAGAAGCAATTTTAAAGCTCCCGCCAAGCAAGAGCAAACACTACCAAGGGCCTGATTACGATGTCGGTCGGAAAGGCTCTGAACGGCATTCGGATTTTCCTAACCCGTGTCGTAGCCCATGTTTCCGACCGACTCTGAAACATTTCCGACCGACCGATTACAATAGAAGGTAACCGTTCGGTCTTTCCGACTCAGTTCCGACCAGCATTCGGAGACTCCAAGTCGGTCGGAGCCGAATCGTACAGGTCTGTGGACTGCGTTTCAGACCAACGTATTACGATGTCGGATTCGGACAGCCTTTCCGAATCGGTCCGTCCGACATGAAAAGACTGTCGGAAACTGACTTTGGGGGCCCATAGTAGGCCCCCCTTCACTTGGAGGCCTCCGGTTGGGGCCCGTAGGGGTACCCATGGGGCCCCTCTTTACAACCATGTACAGTGTAGCAGGCACCATGGGGTGCCTACGACAGGGTGCAAGGTTTTTCCGCAACCACCCCTTTTTTCAATGGGAGCCTGTGTTGTCGGTCGGAACACAGGCTCCCATTGAAGTCAATGGGAGTCCAACCGAACGGTGTTCGAAAACATTGTGATCGGTCGGTCAGACTCGCGCCGATTCCGACAAGAAGTCGGTCGGAATGCCTTCCGACTGACAGCGTAATGAGGCCTTATGTCCGCACCCAGCAGGCGAGAGCATGTAAAATGCTCCTGCCCACTGGAAGCAGACTTTTTATCTGTTTCCCTCCCTGCTGTGAAGCGGGTAGGGAAATAGATGAAAAAATTGCTCCTGCCCGCAGAGAGCAGCATGTTTAGCCTCTCCTTATGCGCGGGAGCAATGCTGGCTCCTGCTGGAGGTGGGGAGGTGGCAGGGGCATGGGGGCTTTGGGGCTCCCCTCACAGCCCCCAACAAAGAGGAAATGGGTGCCTTGGGTGGGCTCCAGGACACCCACACTTTACTGCCAAGGCCCAGGGATGGGGTCCCTGTGGCCAATATTGGCCCAGGGAGCCCATTCTTAATGTGGCCGGGCCTAGGAAGATGGTTCCCCGGGGCCGAAATCGTCTTGGAGACGGAGGCCGCGCTGCCTCCCTCCCAATTATTATAATATGGGGCCTCTATTGGCCCAGGGAGGGGGCTACAGGCCCTCCTCCCCCATCAGAAAATGCCTGAGCCCCAGGAGATGGGGTCCCCAGGGCCACAATCAGCCTAAAGGCTGAGCAGTTCCCCCTCCCCAAATAATAAAAGATGGGGGTGGGATGGGGACACCGGGGCCAAAATTGGCCTGGGAAAGGGGGCTGCATGCCCCCCTCCCACTTATGAATATGGCCGGTCCTCGGGAGATGTGGTCCCTGAGGCCACAAATCAGCCCAGAAAGGGGGGCTGTGTGCCCCCTCCCCATTTAGAATAAGGCCGGGCCCCAGAGATGGGTCCCCGGGGCTGTAATCAACCCAGGGAGGGGACTGTGTGCCCCCTTCCCAGGTCCACTGCCTTTGGGGTGTTGGCCACAGGGCCGGGTCATGGCATGTGGCTGGCTGCATGCAGGTGTTGGCCGTAGAGTCTGGCTACAGTCCAGGCCCGGCAGCCAACCACCCACCATGAGTGTAGTTGACTGCATGTGGGGGTTGACCGCATGCCATCCGGCCAACCCCACACCATGCATGGCTGAAGGCTGTGCACAGCGTGGGATTCGATGCATGCGGCGGTTTGTTATGTTATGAGGATTTGCACAGCTACTCTAAAGAGTGTCCAGGCGCTAAAAACAAGGCGGCACCTACGGATTAAATTTATACAGATTGTGTGAAAAGCCAAGTTTTCAGTTTCTTTTTAAAGACGGTAAGGTCCCTTGTTAAACGCAGCTCCCTAGGGAGCTTGTTCCAGATAAGCGGCCCCAGATAAGAGAATGATCTGCTGCCTATTCTGAGCTGGCAAATACGAAGAACTTTAGCCAAGTGTTCAGGAGAGGAACGCAAGGTGCGGGCAGGGATGTAGTCATGGACCCTCTCTCTCAAATAGCCGGTACCTGAACTGTGCATGGCTTTATGCATTAAAACCATGGCCTTGAATTGTATCCTCTTTCTTATTGGAAGCCAGTGAAGAGACTCCAAATGAGTGGTTATGTGTGATCTAGGGGGAGATTGAGTAATAACCAAACAGCCCAGTTCTGAACCACCTGAAGTCCACACAGAAGGTACTCCGGGAGGCCGAGATAAAGAGCATTACCGCAGTCCAATCTTGAGGCTATTAACGCTTGGATGACCATGAAAGAAGGGGCAAACATTTTTTCAGCATCCAAAGCATTCCGAAGCAGGAGCCTGTCAGAGCCTGAATCTGTGGTTGAAAGGAGAGGGCCTTGTCAAATTTAATGCATAGGTTCCTTACAGAGTTCTGTTTGGGGCTTGGAAGCGGGGCTTCCTTCAGCCAGCAAGCTCTCCACAGGTTAGGGGAAGATGCACCGAAGATCATGATCTCAGTCTTGTCCAGGTTGCATTTTAGTTGGTTCATAGCCAACCACTGAAATACCTTGGAGAGGCAGTTTGTAATAAGCCTCCCCATCTAGCTCCCCTCCTTTTCCACAGGAGAAGAGAAGCTGGATGTCATCTGCATAAGAGATTATTATTGCACCCAGCGACTCTGCCAGTGACACCAATAATGTAAGATATACATTAAACAGGGTAAGGCTCAGCTCTGAGCCCTGAGGAACACCAACTGTCAGTGTGCAGGCTTTGGACGTAAAAAGGAGGCAGCCAAATTTCTTGGCTTCTATTGTCCAGAAAAGAGGAAAGCCAATTCAGGGCAGTGTTCCTAATCCCTATTGCCTGCAGACGATCAAGCAGCCTTTGATGAGGAATGGTATCAAAGGCCGCAGATAGATCCAGCATAATCAGGATGGACTTGCCTCCCCAGTCCAGGGTGCCTCTCACAAATTCCACTACTTCCAAGAGTGCTGTTTCCGTGGTCAAGTGTGGCCTGAATCCTGATTGACTAGGATGTAGCAGCTTATTGTCCTCCAGGAATTGCGACAGTTGTCCATTAACCGATTTTTCCAATATTTTGGAAAAAGCAGCTAGGAGGGAGTTAGGTCTATAGCTTGCCCGTTGTCTCGAATCCCCTGTGGATTTTTTGAGCAGAGGTGGCACTTTTGCCCTTTTCCAATGTGCTAGACCCTTGCCAGATGATAGCAAGGTGTTTAAAATTATATTTAAGGTAGGATTGATGATCTGAGAAACTTTAGTCATCATAGCAGTAGAGCAAGAGTCAGTGGGAGAACCCGACTTTAGGCTCTTAATAGATGACAAGGACACCACAAGGGATATAGAGCAAAAAACGGATAGAGTGGCGCTTTCTGTAATAGGGATAGGAGCTTCAATTAGATCCGGCATGATTGGATCAGATTGCGCATTTTTAAGAAGATCTGCCTGAATGGTCATGATTTTGTCATGAAAGAATAGATCCAACTCCTTGCACTATTCTATGGTTGGCAATCTCTGGAAATTACATCTGAACTAAGAAAAGATTTCACAATTTTAAAGATCTCCTCAGATTGTTTCCCAGCTTCTTCGTTCTTCCTTCCAAAGAAGTCCTTTTAGGCAAGATGCACCTTTGAGTGATAGTCCTATGGTGCTAACATATAGGTTGATTTAACTTCTAAATTGAAGTTACGCCACCGTTTCCTTTCGAGGTTTCCACAATGTTTTTTGCTCAGCCTAAGGACCTCATTAAACCAGGGGGCTTTGGTTTAGTCCTGAGAGAGTTGCGTGCTGAAATACGGGCTTGCTCATTAATAGTCTCTTGAATCCAACTATCCAGACACGCGGCATCCTTTTCAAGAGAACCAGACAGGATAGGGACATTCACTACCAGTGCTTGATTTAGGTCGCTTTGCTGTACTTTGTGGAAGGCCCGGGAAAAGGCCTGGGAATTTTTCCTGAGGGAGGGCCCCTTGGATGCTCACACCCACTTGATTGTGATGAGGTGGTGATCAGACCCCCACCAGGGGTTTGACTTCGAGACCTCCAGGCTCACGTTAGAGAATACCTGGCCAAGTGTGTGGCCAGCTTGATGGGTTGAGCCGAAGTCCTGTTGCCTAAGTGTAAGGGAGACCATGGTATCTAAAAGTGCGGAGGCCTCCTGGCCTAGCCAACCCTAGTTGCGATAAAAAAAGTACAAATTTACTGAAAAAAACAAAGTTTACAGGGACGTTATAGTTTGGAAATATAATTTTCAAAAACTTAGAAATTCACTGAACAAAACAAAGGTTACAGGGACGTTACAGTAAGGTTCAAAATTTACACACACAAAACCACAGAAATTCAGCAGTTATAGTTTGAGTTATCTCAAGAAATTATAACTCGTGACCTAAGGTAACTATAACTCGTGCTCTTGCCATGCTTTGCTAATTATCCCACATATGACATCACTCATAACATCTTATATGACATCATTGATAATATCACTGCAACATTTGCTGTAAAATTATTGATTAGAAAACTGTACATGGCTGGGGCAGGAGTTATAGTTACCTTAGGGCATGAGTTAGGTGTAATAAAAGTATGTGTTTGAAAAAAAACTTAGAAATTCACCATTTAACCAAATGTTAAAGTAACGTTATAGTTAGGTGATGCCATCATTGTTGTCATTTGAGATGTCATCAGAACATGTCATGAGTAATGTCATAAGTGAGATCATAAGCAATGCAATGCGGGGGCGCAAGTTACAGTTAGTGCTTCTAACTATAACTGGTACATTTCTGTGTTTTTTTTTTAGTTCAAAACATTAGCGTTGTCACTGAGAAATTCTCTATGTTGCTCTGGATCAAAGTCTATTGATGAAAAGTAAGCGCCAGTCCTAAAAAATGAGCACCAGTGGGCCCCACCTGCGACCATCGCCTCAAATTAAGCACTGCATTTACTCTTGAGCACCACACTTGCAAGCAAATGCTCTAGTGCACAAACTTCCTTAGTGATGCAGGAGGAAATCTGAAGATGAGTGCACATCTCCTGCCTTTGCTACCACAGCGGTCCAGAGGTGGTCCCGCAACGGGCCAGATCTATCAATACACCTGTTTGGGAAGGATATTCCTCCTGGACTTAGACCCCGGGCACCTTTACAAACAAACTTGGCCATCTCCCTTTCATCTCATTAGGTGGGCAGCCAGAGGCTGGGGTAGAAATATTCCAGCCATTTACAATAGTTATAAGCCGCTGTAAACATCTTCTATTGATTTGCTCTTCTCCTAAAATTGTTTTTTCCCCTTTTAGTGGAAATGTAATGACGTCAATTCCATTTATTTCTGTGACTGTTGTAGGAAAAAGGAAATGACTTCCGTTCGAAAAACCACATAAACACTTCTTGTATATTTAGCATGGTTTCATTTATCATTTATAGCGCTGTCACGTCCCACAGTGCTGTTCTCTTTTCTTGGCAGTATCAAGTTCACTTTTTAACCCACGTTCTCTTGTACTGCACAAGCCCTCTCCAAAGGAGAAAGAAAGGAGGCATTTTCAGCGTTTCTTATCTGTATTTATCTATAAAGTTGCTGTTAAGCATGGAAAGGGCAAGCAGGCAATTTAACGTTAATGACAGGAAGTTGAAAACTTAAATCATGGTTGTAGATACGCAGAAATGTCTTTGTTAGACAGCATAATGGTGGAAATAGATGAACGGCTATATTCTATATGTTTAGAAATGTGTTAAGCGCAACATATCTAGATAGCATAGCTTCAATGCGCCTCCAGGCCAATTCAGAACAATATGGCAGGCAAAAAATAAGATCAATCATTCAATCAACCAGGATTTGTAGAGCGCGGCTGCTTCATCAGTAAGGGTCTCGAGGCGCAGTCTGATAAAACTTCTTGTTCTTACAATAATGGTATAAACAGGTTCCAGTCTTTCAGAAAGCCATAACATTAAAACAACTGTTTATCGAATAACTCGTTTTTTTCAACTTTTTCCTACACGAAAAGAGCCTTGAAATATCTTTTAGGGGTTGAAGGTGTGAGTTCTCTAAAGGGTTGCACTTCAGACCACAAAACTGCAGTCAGGGGCGCAACTAGGCCCGAACCTCGAGGGGGGAAGGGGGGCGCTAACACTCCCAGCCAGGGCTGGCCCTAGCACTGGTCGCACACAGCTCAACAGTCTTTATTGGCACCCCAACCCCCATTTTCTCCTTCTCCATGAATTCCCTCACTACCACTCACCAACAATGCACCTCATCTCTCTATAGCTCCTTTCTGACAAACATTTTATTGTTTAATAGCGCTACTCATAGTTTACTCACACTCTGTTCTGTGATCTGCATGGTACACGTTCTTTGTAGCATGTCCATTAACCCTCTGCACTGTGTGGGTGGCAGGAGTGCCCATGTGAGTGCACGGTGAGCGATGCGACAGTGTGAGAGTAGGTTAAGGGGAGTGACTTCAGGGTGAGTGAGGTGACCATATGAATTTGGGTGCAGATGTAAGTGCAGAGTGGGACGAATTAATGCATGGTTAGTGATGGGCTTGTTTGAGTGAGTTTGCAGATTGAGCAGTGGGGGGGACAGGTGAGTGAAGTATCACATGAGTGCAGGGTGAGTAGTGTGCTCGTGTGAATGCAGGGTGAGATACAGGGTGAACAGCGCAAGTGCATTGTGAGAGCAGGGTGATCACTGTGAGTGCAGGGTGAGCGGGTGAATGGTGGGAGTGCATGGTGATCAGTGTGAATGCATTGTGATCGCTGTGAGTACAGGATGAGCTTGAAAGTGAAGGGCGAGAATGAGGAGTGAGTTGTATGAATGCAGGGTGCATTCCCAGACACTTGAAGTTACTCAGCTTGTTATTGACGGCGGTGTAGGGTTTCCGATATAAGTTAAACTATTGCTATTAAGGCATTAATCAGGGATCGAGGACGGAGGAAATGAATAATGTGCTGATCCTGCAACAAACTTCAAGTCTTATGATTAGGGTTGCCAGCTCATTATTTTGATGTCCCAGACAGTACAAAAATAAACAGTCACCTAAAGCCATATTTTCAGCATTTATCTGTGAATACTTCGAACAGCAAATATAAATAGAAAGCACTTTTAATTGTGTTGTACGGCAGCCTGAATGATCCATGACTGATTATTAAAGGGAACAAAGACAGAAAAGTCACAATACAAATGAATACATACTTTTTTATTTATAACCCTATTTAGTGTCAAGACGAGGTCTTTGCAGGCTCTTTAAACAACACATGGCTGGCATTTTTCTTTTGGCAACCCTACTTTATATTCCTTTTAATGAAATGCATTCTCACACTACGGCAGTAAATGTAAAATACAAATGTAATGAATAGGCAGAGTGGGGGACCAGGAGGTACTGGAACCAGAGAAAAAACTAAGCCTCAGTAACCCATTTACAGAGGTATGTAAATGTGCAAAATGTCTTTAAAGACCTGTGAACAACTCGGGCGTGCCGGAGATAAGACTCCAGACACTGCCCAGCCGAGCCCACAGCAGCTCGAGTTGCAGCAGCCCGGGCTGTGACACATGACGGGGGCTGAAGCCCCTTCAGCCCTATGGGCGTTGCACGCCTGACTGCAGTTCCCAGAGAGCTTCGGAGGTGTGGGTTTGTGAGGAGTTTGTTTGAAGAGAGATTGCTTGCTTCTCAATTGTTACATTGTCTGGTGGCGTGGAAAGACAGTGGAGGGATGGCAGTGGGGCCTGCCAGCTCAGGGCTGGTGTTAGGCCTCCGCCCATTTTTTTCATCCTTTGGGCTCAGGAAATGCCTCTGCATTGCCTGAGGCCTGGAGAATTGGAAACCGCTCTGCCCAGGTGTAAATGAAGGCCTTAATATGCACAGTATGCTGTACAGGCAGTCTCAGTATCCACCTTGCCCTTTATGCAGTAGGGGCTGCAACTGAACAGAGGTGGTGAGGCAGGGGGAGAGGGGGAATAAAAAAAAACGTACCTGTGTGCCGCCGGCCACCGCCTATCCTGCGACGTCGTCTCCGCGCTGCAACAGGAAGCACACAGCCTCCCAAAATCCCCTGGCCAATACCAACGCTGCAATGCATCTTTGTGATTGGTCTGAGCGCCGTGGTTCGGCGCTCAATTGGGGAAAAGGAGGCTCTACATGTTCCCTACCAGGCTGTGTAATGCAGCCTGGAGGGGAACATGCAAAGTGCCCAGGACTGTTTGACCGGCCCAAGAGGGCCGGCCAAACAATCCTGCGCACTTTAGAGCGTGCCTAACACTCCTCCGCCTGGCCCCTCCTCTGACCAGCCTAGCCCCACCTGCCATGCCCTGCCCTGCACCTAAGCAGGAAGGAAAACTAAAATGATAATAACATTAGTTATTATCATTTGAGTTTTCCTTTTTAAACTGCTCCCAGAGCAGTGTGGTGCTGGTCCTCCACCTTAGCAGAGGCACACACAAAAGACAGGAAAAGGCTGACGATGACTCCGTGAAGCTGTACAAAATGTGAACCAAATGTAATCTGTCTAGTTAAATCCAGGTAAAAACTTACGTTTACGTTTCTCCCTATAGAGGCAAATAACTGAACACGGCCCTCATCAGTAACGGGAGCATTTTTCAATGTAGAGATATAAAAAGATAATGTCAAGGGCTGGAGGAAACGGTTGCACGAGGTGTCTCTCTCCTGTGTCGTCTGCGACAAGAAAGGGCAACTTTTTCTATTACTGCACTTACCATTAAGACAACCAGGGGAGCAACGAATACTCCTCAAGTCAAGTCAATTTTATTGTATGGTTAATAAAAACCTTTACAAACAGTAAAAAGCATTGAAATGTGCAAAATTCAAGTAAAACCATATAATAAAACCATTGCTGGGAGCCGACTAAGGAAAATCAAATAGGTCTTGCTTTCCTAGTGGGTGGGAAACCCGTAGAACATGTGGCAGGAACTTTATAGGTAGGATTAAGCAATGGGCCTACGGCACAAGACATACGACCCAGATGCTGAAAAGTGGACTGAGAGGAGAACTGGTCTTGTTAAAAGTGATTAATACCAGCAAACAATACATAAAATAAGACACAAAATAATTTCAAAGTGTGCAAATTTCGCAAGGCTCGAGCCTAAGAGTGGAGCAGTCGAGATGGGGAAAAAAGTTCCTTTGCTGTAAGGCTGGCCTGGTGCAAGCCAGACGGACATTTTGGAGCGAATCTGCACAAGCAGTGCCAGCATAAGGTGCATAGAAGGAAACCAACTTATGCAAAGGGTTATGAGCTTAAGTGCAAATTTCACAGAGCAAGGGCCTGGGTGTAAACAGTCGACTGGAATGGAGAGAAGAACACTACTGTGCCCCCTGTTTTTCACTAGGCCCCCTGCCATCTTATGAAATTATAGTAGCTTTATACAAGCAGGACCACAACATTGCGTCTAAGCCTGCTGAGGGAAACTGGTTGGGGGTGGGGGAAGTGAGGAGTCCTCATTGCCAAGTCTGTGTTTGGCCTGTTCTCTTCAGAGCAGGATTTGGGCCTTGAAGTGTTGTATCCCAGCGTTGTAGCATCACTGACGCAAACTCAGACGGCGTTGGCACCAGGGCTCTGAGAGTGCCGCTTCATAGGCTTACCGCATATTTATTAACTTTATTACGTAATAGAGATGACAACAGAACTCTTACATGGGCAGAGGAGAACAGCCAACTTAACTGTGCCCATTTCGCACATGCAAAATGCTACATTCCTCTCGAAATTAAATCAATGAAAACTGTGCGAATAAAAGATGTTGCAGACTGAAGGCTCAGCTTCTCGAGGTCTGGCTAAAGAGGGAGCCTCTGGAGACCTGGGTTCTATCGGCTAAGGTAAGTTCGAACCTGCAGGAATCCCTCCTGGTCCCTGATTATGAGTGGTAGAATGTCACCCAGTGTAATTCCGACACCTGCAATTATGAGCGTCTCCAGGCCTGGAATTATCGGGATGTCAAACTTGAGTCCTGATAATTCTGGGTCCAGAGACATTGGGCCTTTCTTTTTGGCCACAGGGGCTGCAGGCAGCCGCACAGCCTGGCCTCATTTGACCTCTTTAACTGTGAGGGTCTAGCAGACATTGCTCCCTTACCAGCCACTCACTACATTCTCCTGTCCCCACAGCCCTCCCACTGACACCATGTGACTGATCAAAGAAGCTGAAAGATATCAGCAGTTCTGACCCAGGAATCAGGGAAAACTGACCATAAAGGGATGGAGTATTTCTGGTTCTGTGCAGTAATTCCCCATTCTGATGAGAAACCTTTTTATCGCTGCTTTTGAAGCCGAGATACTGGCCAGAATCAGAGATTCTAGACCGCCGGCATCCCTGCACCAAAAACCGACACTCTTGTAATCGGAGCCTTAGTTTATGAGTCCCAAGGCAGTACTAATTCACTGGTGATCTGTGAGTCATTGTCACCCGGCACTCCTGATGGGCCGCAAGACTTTCAGAAATGATACACTTCAATTCACTCATCATTCTGTCCCTCTCCTGCCAGTCAACATGCTGTCTTGAACACATACCACATCCTAGGGAGACAATTCTAATGGGAGGTGAAATTTGCTGCCAGAGTGCCTATCTTCTACAAGTTCCAGATCTCTGATCCCTCTGTGAGACCATTGAGCATGATGTGGAGAACTGCTTCTTTTATTTCTTCTTTTAAAACGGGTGACAGACCATCACATCATTTACCAGTTGCCCCATACTCATCTGGCTGTTGTGTAAGGGGACCTATTGTGGCATGCGGGATCTGTCAATAATCTTGGAAAAAGGTATATATGCCCACGTTTATATTTTGTCCAGAAACATAGGTGTTTCAATAAATTTGGTAATGGTTCTCATGAACTGGTCAGTTTGCATGTATGCCTGCATCCAAATGGGGGAAATCTTGAGATGTTTGATGTGAAATTATTTTAAGTAATCTGCAAACTCCTGACCCAGGAAGGGAGGCTGATTATCTTTTTGAAGTTCTTTGATTACGATGTGAGTGACTAATACTTTTTTAAGCTTTGGGATAAGTTAATCTGCCAGCATAGTTTTGATGATCTCCACTACTGAATATTTTGAATGATCATTGATTATCACAAGCAGATGATTTTCATAAGACAGACTTCCAACGTCTGTGCCTGATCTCACCCATGAATGTGGAGGAATGTCTTCAATATTGAAGAGCGCTTGTGGATCTGGAATACTAGAAGCTTAACACTGAAGATATCCTTTCACTGTGATTATACCAGCTCATCTAGCCAAGGAAATAAGACATTAACAGTCTTTTGATGCCCACAGGGGTCAATTATCCTCAGTGGTGGCACCAAAAAATTAATCCTTTAGTGACCTAAGGAGTGGAAGTGACCATTCCACTACCTTTCTAACATATTCTTCAGTTTCAATGGCACATTGCACTTTAGCAGACGTGGAGGGTCTCAGGTGTCTTGACAGTTAGTCTGCTGGATTGTGTGAGAATGGTCGATACACCACGGACAAAGAGTACTCTTGCAGTTGAAGAATTCATTTTTCTATTCTTGGTGTGGGCTTTGATGATAATCCATAGAACAGAGGGGTTAGAGGCTTATGGCCTGTCCTAACTGTAAAGTGTCCATACAGATAAAGACGAAAGTGCCATCACCCCCAGTGAAATGTGATTGCTACTTTCTCTGTATGGGAAGAATGCTTTTTACTTCTTTCTCTAAATGGAAAGAATGCTTTTTGGTCGGGGAGTTTATCTGTCGTAGGTGATGGGTACTCACTCTCCAAAGGGTTGTTTGTGAAATAGGGCTGCTCCTTGGCCAGTAGGACTGACATTCACTGTCATCTCAGAATATTTAGATGGACCAAAATATTGGAATGAAGTTTCTGTGGACAGTACATCTTCGGTTACTTAGAATGTGGTCTGATGTTCAGCCTCCGACATGGATGTAGGTGGGGGTGTGACTTTATTATGCTACTGACTTTCGAGGGGTCAGGGACTATCACTTCAGCTGGAAACTGGTATCCGGAAAAATTGATGCTGGTTTAAAAATACTTCACATGTACCACAATTGAGGGTGAGACCACAGTCTCTCAACCTTTGGAAAAATGGCAGAGTCTAACATGATGTTCACCTAGAGTATTGGCATGCACAAGAATGTCATCACTGACTGTCTGAGCCCAGTTTAAACCTTTTGGATAGTTTTCTGATAGTTCTGATGTTCTGATAGTGTTTATAGCTCTGAAAGACTTCGACCATGCTGAAGAATCAAAAATGAAGTTGTTTGTACTTGTGGAGGTCAATGTGGGTGGAAAAGGTTGTAATGCCTCTGGAGTTTTCAGTCGAAAAGATTTGGGAGTATTCAAAACTGAGATCAACTTTGAAAAACCAATAAGCGCTGTTCACGTATACTACTATATAATCCCCTATTGGCGTAAGGTGATGCTCTTGTTTGACAGCTCAATTTGGTAAGCACATATTGATGTAGAAAGGTACCTCAACAGATTGTTTCAGCTTACGAGCAACTACAATTTATGATACCACTTGTATGGGCCCTTTTAGTCGCTTAGGGGCATATTATCAAGAACGGCGTTAAAATTATCGCCGGTTTAGCGGCAGAAAACTGACGCTAAAGCGGCGATAATGGGCTTGATAATATGCCCTGGAGAATTCCAATAGAAGCCCATGTTCACACCAGAACATGGACTTCTATTGGAATTCTCAAGGGCATATTATCAAGCCCATTATCGCCGCTTTAGCGGCAGTTTTCTGCCGCTAAACCGGCGATAATTTTTAACGCCGTTCTTGATAATATGCCCCTGTGTTTTATCTGCCTCCTCAAGTTCGTGTAGCTCTTCCTCCAATTCCAGGCTTAGATGAAAAGCCCTGTGGTAATGCCATGGATTGGATGGCTTGATCTATATGCAGTTGTACAGTCTTTCCTTTAAGGCATCTTATTCCATGGAACAGTTCATCAAAGTCTCTCACTAGGTCATTGTGCATGGCAAAGCAAACACAAGGTGATGATGGACGGAGCACTGAAACTTTTCAGACACTCACCCCCAGTCACAGATCTGGGTTGAATCCATCATCATTCTTTAGCTCACTTCGCCACCCCAGTTCAGACCCACCTATATGCAAATCAGTCTTGACCCTGTGCCTCATTGGAGCGGTCCAGCCCGAACTGCCAAGCCAGGTCTTCCCTGGACCAGAAACAAGCATCCTGGGATCGATTTTGGGGTAACACCCCTCACCAGCCAGGCTAGCTTGAATCCAGTGGCAAAGTGAGCAAGGGACCCACGTCTGGGCATACCGTGCCAACTTAGGGCGAACAAAGCAAAAACATGGCATTCATTTTATATGCAAATAGTATCAGGCAGTTACAAAGTTGTCTGACAGATTTGGGGCGTCCCTGTACCCTTTTGAGTGACATATAAGTTCTCTGTGGTGGCTGAGCTGTTTTTGCTTTATTTCTGTGGTAATCATGCTGCACAATGGTAGGGGTAAGTTGTTACCAAAACAAAGATCTAGACCCTCATGGGCTTTAATTTGGATGGTGGTACTAGAAAGTCAAATTGCGACTTGACCTCAATGTTGATTAGAGCTATTACAAGTTCTCCGTCAACCTGGTCCCGTGATTTAGGTTCAGTGCCGCTGTGGCTTTTGCTCTACACAATTGCACTACCCCCTCATTTTCCTGCCTTCTACTGCATTTTGGCAAAATGATTAAACTTGCCGCAGGCCAAACATTTTACAAATATGCCTCTGGTTTTGCTTTGTGTGGTGCTAATCTGTACACATGGTGAATTTAGTGATTTGATTTACCTGCTCTGCTTTGATTCGTTTGTTTAGGGCTGCTTTCATGTGCAATATTGGGAACTGGAGCGCTCCAATGACCGACTAAATGTTAAGATGTCTGGTGGAAACTTGCCCAGGTTCTTCACAATGTGTCATCCTAGTTTAGCAGAGGGACACCACTGCATGAAATGAGTTCAAATGTCCTTTGTTTAATCATATAAGGTGAATGTGATGGAAAGATCGTTGACTTAGATGTGAACACATCCACATACTCCTCCCGATCTTGCTTGCCCTGGTGAGTGAGTGCGCGAATCTTCTTCACTCATGAGGTGTAAAAGCATCAGCCTCTTGTCATCAGCCACTGGTGATGTAGATCTGAAGCGATTCAACCAAAAGCTTAGATTTGAGGCCTTGAGATGATGGTGGGCCAAAAGATTTTAAATTACGATATGACTTTAGGCACGACATTCTTAATCCCTTTTTTAGGTCTCGCCTGGCGTTAGCAGCGCGCTTCGCCATGTGAGGTCCTTTTGTAATCGATACAATTCCAGAAGGGTACTTGGAGCCCCGCCCCTCTTTTCCATTGGCTTGCGTCATCGTTTCTGCTAAATGATGGTGCGTGATTGGAAAGCAGGTTTTTGGGTTACCTCCTTGTCCACTTATCGGACGGCCCAACGCCATCTTTTTTTAATTAGTGCGTTTAGGGCGACCAGGGGGAAAGATTAAGTGATTTGTCCATAATCAGCAGGATGTGCCGACGCCGAGGCTCGAACACGATCACCAGCTCTCAAGTTGTCAGCTCTAACTGCTGCGCCACCGACGGTCTCTCACTCTGGGAATCCCTGTGTTCGCCTTAAATGGTCTTCTCTGATGTTTGCCGAGCCGCATCTTTGTTTTCTTCGGCGCGGCTCGCAAACTCTAATGTTTCGATATTTTACGTTTTTCGTAAGCAGCACAGCACACTGCCTATGCTGCGCTGGTTATTTTAGTAACACACATAGAGTCGAGTCCTCCCCTCACCCTCCTCCAGGTTTCAAAGCATGTCCTTTCAATTTCAAAAAAGCGTCTCTAGTACTCTGTTCACTACAGAATCTGACTAGCAGCCTGGGAGCCTCACAGCTGTGAGTACCTCACAAGCAACTCGCTGGCTGCATTCAGACGTGTACGGGCTTACAGCTTCACTATCTGTTTCCCTGTCTTGTAGAGAGGGAGGGGGGAGCGTTTCCCGATTTTACCTCTGCTTTGCTGGAGTCCGTCATGTTTGTTTTCACATCACACTCGCCTCCCTTCTCGCTTCTAAAGACAGATGGCCTGGGGGCAATAAACCCGGCCACCCCACCTCGCCAATCGGCTGCTCTACGCTCCGGCTGCTTACACGTACACACTGTTGTATACACATTCCAAACAAATGAATCCTCGATTTGTGTGAAGGGCTAGTGCACTTAGTGCTGTTTTTTGTGTGCTAAATTGTAAAATGTGTTCAGTGTGACTCAAGGACAACGCATTTTGAACCTATTGCCGGCCATTTAGCTCCCTTTCCAATGTTCTCTTAGTCTTAGATTCTTACATACAGGCAAACATGTTGTAATATTCAGTTGAAACAAGAGCACCCCAGGAGTTACCAGATCAGCATAAACTCTTTGGGTGTTGCCAAACCAACTTGCTACGATCTCCTCTTCCACTGGGGCTGGCGCATTAAACCTACAACCAGGCGCTGTGAGCTTAGCTATTACACACAGCTTTCCGCAGTGCTTCTCCTGGATTGCAAATCATACAATTATTCTTACAATGATTCTATTAATAGAATAAAAGGAATGACGCTGAGCATGCCATGTGTATGAGAAATCTTTAGTGCTGTCACAAACATATATACCAGGGATGAAAGTCTTGGCACTCTGAGGACAGCTGAGCCATGCAGCCCTTTTAGCCATCTTTCAGACTGACCCTGTGTTTCCCCTCGGTGGACCAACAGATGTGAGCCCATAGGAGGCGCTCCATCACTTTCGATTTCAGTTCCACAACACATCACCAGCTCTGCTGTTTCGCAATACAAGTAAATGTACCCCTCTTCATAGTACTGGGTGGCTTCTGATGCCCCCGAATAAGGATATGAGGAGACTGACTGGTACTTTAGTGAGGGGTAGAAGCTTCATTACATATACCCCACACAGAAGAGTTCTCTGACCATGTCCAGGTGTGACCTGCTCAGTCTTGATAACCGGGGGCCCTTCTCTTTCACATGAGTTTGTGTTCTGAAGAGGTCGAGTGCAGTGTCAATGGTGCATGTAATACAAGACAGTGGTTGTAGGAGAGTAGGATCTGCTTCACATGGGTACCCCCACTTTTGCTGATGCTTCACTGTTTTTCGACATTAGTCTGGCTGGGGCCCTGCTAATCAGAACCCCAGCCTAGCTGCTTCCTCTCTAAAATGATTTCCATGTGCCTTAGGCACATCACTGATTGGGATCTGGAGTGCCCTTATAAGTCCCTAGTATATGGTATACTATGTACCAAGGGCATAGGTACCTCAGAGGCCTGCCAGGGGCTGCAGCATGTATTATGCCACCCCTGGAAGGCCATCCAAACTGACACCACAGGTCTGCTACTGCAGCCTGGGTAAGGTGGTGCATGCACCCTTACTGTGATATAGGTTACCTATATCACGAAATGCATACACACATATAAACCTATAAGTCACTCCTAAGGCAGGCCTTATCAATCCTAAAGGCAGAGTGCGTGGTTCCTATGTGAGAGGGTGCCCCTGCATGAGCAGGGCCCCTCTGCAGCGTTCGGAGACCATCTCTGATGCTGTTTGTAGTGCAGCCTGACCATATACTCTTAAGCGCATTATATCCTCGCGGTAAAATGCTAACTTTGGAATGGCTGCACCTAAACATGTCGTGTTTGGTGTCAAACATCTTGGAATACTACCCCGCCCGCCAATCCTGGCGGCGGGGGTAGCATTCCACCCTTCTAGAGGGAAAGACATGTTAACTCTGACGAGTCCGGTAACTTCTTTCCAGAGCCCTGGCATCACAAAATGGATGCTGCTGCCACAGACACGAGTCTGGCCTCCTGCTGCTGGACGAAACTCCGGCAGGGGAGGCCTGGACAATAGGTTTCCTGTCCCAGGGAGGTGTGACCACCTCCCAGACAGGATAATGTGTATTGGGGCTGGGCGGGAGCACTTTCGGGTGCTTTGAAGTCCTGCACTGGGGGCACATTTGGTGTCCCTAGTGCATACCCCAGTTCAAACCGGATCAGGGGCTTGCAGCCCCTGCTTTGGCGCGAACTGGACAAAGGGAAAGGGTGTAGCCACCCTCTGCCCTGACCCACCCATAGGTGGGGCCACAGAGTAGTCCAACCCCTATCTTTAGAATAAAGGTAGGAACCCAGTCCTTAGGACTTTAGACTATCCCTGGACGAAACTCTGAAACTGATTCCTGGACCTTCGACGCTCTACTCACGATTAGAGGACAGAAGAATCTCCCTTGGGGTCAAGGAGTGACTCCCCTGCTTGGCATGCACCAAAGAAGCATCTGTCCGGTTCGCATTTCTGAAGCTCCCGTCGGACGCCGAAGTCATCGCATCACCAGAGGTGGATTCTCAGACTTCCTCGAGGCTACCCTGAGTCCCCAGCAAAGCTGAGGCCCGTGGCTATCGTGGGTGACTTGAGACCGTGACCCCTGGACACCGAGCACATTTGCAAGTGCATCATCTTCTGGGTCTCCCAAGAAGTCATGCTTTGGGCTCCAAGTAGCCCTAGCCTCCAGCACCACCTGCACCGAAGATCACTGGCCCCCACTCCAGGAGTGTCCTGTAAGCCAGATCCACGTGCGGCGTCACGAGGCTCCTTCGCGGTCGCTAGCCTGTTGGCTAGTAGCCCTTAACGAAGGCCAATCCTTTTCTTACTTGGCATCCTGGTTGCTCCAGGCCTGCCCTCATTTACCCTCGCTGGGTGAGTTCCACAGACCTTGCTGGTCTGCACCATCGACGATCTACATCTTCACCGAGACTTGCCGTTGCCAAGGCTTGTTGGGTCCAATCCGGTCGCCGACACCTCAGCACTCGACAGACATTGTGTACCAGCCCGAATCCTGCTCCTGGTTGCCGACAACGCCTCCTGGACCTCGTGGCTGAAGAGTCAAGATGACCGTCAACGCACCTGAAGCACTCGACATCGGTGGGCATCTGTCCATCGCCTTCCTGGTCACTGGCTAGTGACCCAGACTCTGTCCCCTCTGCTTTCAGGTTCTTCAGAACTCTGATCCACTCTTGGATCCACCCGGACACTTTTCTCTTGGCCGCCAGCAGCACTTTGCAGCAGATCGCCATTCGAATCGACGACGAAACCCGACCCCGAAAGGCACCTATGCACCCGGTTTCCCTGGGTGAGGTAACACGAGTACTCCGGTGCTCCCGTGGGTAGAGACTCTTCAAAGTCCTAGATCTCAAAGGGTTTTGTCCTAGTCCTCTTTTAAGTGTCCCTTTTCTCTATCTTCCCGATCCCGACTTTCTCCATAGAAGTCAACGGCGTATCGCGGTTGTGTATTTACACTGCACGCGTCTCCCGTAGGTCCCCTGTGTCACTACCTTGGGTGGTTCCTTGTGGTCCAAGCACTTCTAGTGGTGACCTGCACAGGGAAAGGCCTATCCTGCATTACTTTAAACCCTGGGCTTTCTCCTTGGTGGCGTCATAACAGTTTTACCCTTGCATGGTTTCTAGCTGCAGAATACATTCAGCCTAAACACAAATAACTGTGTGAGCATACCAATCTTGGTCGAACCATTGGCTGCATTCAATGCCACTGACATCCCCTCCTCCTTAATGGTAAAGCTCAGTCCAGGATCTGGATACTAGATCTAACAAGCATTGAAAATGCAATAGGTCTCGCCTTTGATTAAGTTAAAGCCATTTGCTTTGCTAATGGTATTGTATTCTAGCTTTGCATTATTTAGTGTATATTTGTGATATGTTGTAGTTGTATGTAGTTAGAATTGTTTTGTTAGCTGTGTAGTAGTTTAAAGCATAGCGTTAGTAGGAAAAGAGCAGTGTTTCAGATTTCGGAGGTGAATAAATAGAAGAATAGTATGTGTGTTAATTTCGTAAAGTGAGTATTACAATAGCATGAGGCAGACGAAAGGGGCGAGGGGAGAGCAAATATATGCACATATCACAAATATACACTAAATAATGCAAAGCTAGAATACAATACCATTAGCAAAGCAAATGGCTTTAACTTAATCAAAGGCGAGACCTATTGCCTTTTCAATGCTTGTTTCGATTGCAGATAGTATTTTGGCCCACTATACTTTGAGTGAGAAGAAACGGGCAGCCAGACATAGACACCACCAGGCAGTAAAGGGTTAATAACTTTCAGGCAGGTGTGCAGAGCTTCTGATGGCAGCACAGTCTATTTTATTAGTACACACGAGAGGCAGCACACCCTCACCTTCGCTGCATTACATGGTGGAGAAAACAATCACTGACCACGTGGCTCGCTGACGCAGGGTGGCACTACTTGACTGTTGCAGTCACCGAGGCATGAGAAATGTTATAAAGAAATAGCTCAACAGTCTCTCACAGCATGCAGCTGTCGAAGTAAACTCCCTCTGGGAGCAGGCTGACTGCCCAGAGCCTAGGAGCAGGCTTGCGCAGGGATCTGTGCCCGTTTATCGCCCCCCGCAGCGTTCCTCACTGGCATGTGACCGTGGCACTCGCGCTCAGCCAAGCTCTGTGGTGACAGACATGACATTGGTCCCAGCGGGATGCAGACCGGGTCTAGCGTTGTTGTGGGCGTGACCTCGATGAGCCCACGTGGCCTGCAGCTCGAGGAGAAGGCGAGGACGCACAATTGCATCTGCAATCGTCGCCAATGTGATTTTTTTTTCACCACGTTGCAGCATTGTTAACGCAGACGGTGTTTGCAGAAGTTGCACAAGAGTGCAGAAGCAACATACTAATTAAATGTATGACATAACGGGGGTGATACCAAAACTCTTACATGGAAAGGGGGGAAATGCAACTTTACTAGTGCCATTGCCATGCACAGGGCCTGTTCTAGGATTTTTGGGGCCCTGGGCATAAGAGGAATGTGCGAGGCCCCTCTAATTTGCATAGACTACCCATTCAGGGCTGTCTGCATCTCAATAGATGCCACTGCTCCTGAAGCTGCAGCCCCTCCCTCTCAGCCACCTACAAGCAACTCTTATAGATACTCTATATCTGTAACGTGTAAGTATGTAAATTTCCTCATGTAACGTACTTGGTTCTATTGTGAAGCGCTCTGACACCTTTGGGTAAAGTCCGCACTATATAAAATTGCATTAAATAAAAAAATAAATAAATTAACAGCTCATAAAGGGCTGAAGATGTGAGGGTTGCTGATCTCCAGAGAGGGTTAAGACTGCCAGCAAGCTCAACAGCCAGGCAATAGTCTTCCCGCTGTGCCTCTGCATGGGTGGGAGGAGGAGGCCTAATTGCAGGACAAAACTGAGGAATGTATCTTCTTGCAACTGGGACTGCTCTCCACCCCCGGGTTCGCCTCGCTACATCATTGCAGTGAGGCCAGAGGAGGGGTCCCCCAAAGGTGGCGCACTTGCAAGATGGCACCTTTCATGCCGTGCCCTGACTGTGTGCCCTGACTGGTAGGTCGCTCCCCCACCACACAGCTCCGTCTGTGTGTCCTGCTGCTGCCCCTGATTGTGCTCGTTTTTTCCTTTCTGTGCCACCTTGCTGCCCCTGATTGTGCTCGCTTTTCCTTTCTGTGCCCCCTTGCTGCCCCTGATTGTGCTCGTTTTTTTTCCTTTCTGTGCCCCCTTGCTGCCCCTGATTGTGCTCGTTTTTCCTTTCTGTGCCCCCTTGCTGCCCCTGATTGTGCTCATTTCTTTTTCCTTTCTGTTCCCCCTTGATGCCCTGATTGTGCTCGTTTTCCCTTCTGTGCCTGTTTCCCGCCGCTGCGCCTGCGGCCCCGCCCCTCACTGCCCATTCGCTGCCCCATTCCCTGCTCCTCCCTCCCACCTCCCCATTTATGGCGGCCGCTGCGTGGTGAAGAGGGCGACCCCTGACCTTGACTGGTAGGTCGCTCCCCACCACACAGCTCCGTCTGTGTGCCCTGCTGCTGCCCCTGATTGTGCTCGTTTTTTCCTTTCTGTGCCACCTTGCTGCCCCTGATTGTGCTCGTTTTTCCTTTCTGTGCCCCCTTGCTGCCCCTGATTGTGCTCGTTTTTTTTTCCTTTCTGTGCCCCCTTGCTGCCCCTGATTGTGCTCGTTTTTCCTTTCTGTGCCCCCTTGCTGCCCCTGATTGTGCTCATTTCTTTTTCCTTTCTGTGCCCCCTTGATGCCCTGATTGTGCTCGTTTTCCCTTCTGTGCCTGTTTCCCGCCGCTGCGCCCTGCGGCCCCGCCCCTCACTGCCCATTCGCTGCCCCATTCCCTGCTCCTCCCTCCCACCTCCCCATTTATGGCGGCCGCTGCGTGGTGAAGAGAGCGACCCCTGACCTTGACTGGTAGGTCGCTCCCCACCACACAGCTCCGTCTGTGTGCCCTGCTGCTGCCCCTGATTGTGCTCGTTTTTCCTTTCTGTGCCACCTTGCTGCCCCTGATTGTGCTCGTT
Source organism: Calotriton arnoldi (assembly GCA_963921515.1). NCBI lineage: Eukaryota > Metazoa > Chordata > Amphibia > Caudata > Salamandridae > Calotriton > Calotriton arnoldi. Next base: position 776,329 of record CAWUFW010001376.1, read on the forward strand.
TTCCTTTCTGTGCCCCCTTGCTGCCCCTGATTGTGCTCGTTTTTTTCCTTTCTGTGCCCCCTTGCTGCCCCTGATTGTGCTCGTTTTTCCTTTCTGTGCCCCCTTGCTGCCCCTGATTGTGCTAATTTCTTTTTCCTTTCTGTGCCCCCTTGATGCCCTGATTGTGCTCGTTTTCCCTTCTGTGCCTGTTTCCCGCCGCTGCGCCTCGCGGCCCCGCCCCTCACTGCCCATTCGCTGCCCCATTCCCTGCTCCTCCCTCCCACCTCCCCATTTATGGCGGCCGCTGCGTGGTGAAGAGAGCGACCCCTGACCTTGACTGGTAGGTCGCTCCCCACCACACAGCTCCGTCTGTGTGCCCTGCTGCTGCCCCTGATTGTGCTCGTTTTTTCCTTTCTGTGCCACCTTGCTGCCCCTGATTGTGCTCGTTTTTCCTTTCTGTGCCCCCTTGCTGCCCCTGATTGTGCTCGTTTTTTTCCTTTCTGTGCCCCCTTGCTGCCCTTGATTGTGCTCGTTTTTCCTTTCTGTGCCCCCTTGCTGCCCCTGATTGTGCTCATTTCTTTTTCCTTTCTGTGCCCCATTGATGCCCTGATTGTGCTCGTTTTCCCTTCTGTGCCTGTTTCCCGCCGCTGCGCCCCTGCGGCCCCGCCCCCTCACTGCCCATTCGCTGCCCCATTCCCTGCTCCTCCCTCCCACCTCCCCATCTATGGCGGCCGCTGCGTGGTGAAGAGAGCGACCCCTGACCTTGACTGGTAGGTCGCTCCCCCACCACACAGCTCCGTCTGTGTGCCATGCTGCTGCCCCTGATTGTGCTCGTTTTTCCTTTCTGTGCCACCTTGCTGCCCCTGATTGTGCTCGTTTTTCCTTTCTGTGCCCCCTTGCTGCCCCTGATTGTGCTCGTTTTTTTCCTTTCTGTGCCCCCTTGCTGCCCCTGATTGTGCTCGTTTTTCCTTTCTGTGCCCCCTTGCTGCCCCTGATTGTGCTAATTTCTTTTTCCTTTCTGTGCCCCCTTGATGCCCTGATTGTGCTCGTTTTCCCTTCTGTGCCTGTTTCCCGCCGCTGCGCCCCTGCGGCCCCGCCCCCTCACTGCCCATTCGCTGCCCCATTCCCTGCTCCTCCCTCCCACCTCCCCATTTATGGCAGCCGCTGCGCGGCCGCGCCGCTGGCGCGCCGAAGGCGCGCCTAAGGCAAGCCCGTCTGCGCCCATCCGCGCCGTGACCGCGCCCAGCGCCAGACCCCCTGGTCCGGGCATCCCCCGCGCCCGCCACATCAACAGACGCCGATACGACGCCAGCACCCTCCACGCAATCAACCCCGGAAAAGATCACGCCTGCTACCAGGCCACCCCGAAGCGCACCCAAGGGCCCTTCACCTGCCGGAACTGCAGCTTCGCCAGCACCCGCCCCGCCAAACCACCGCCCAGGAAAGAACCCAACTACCTCAGATGCATCCTCCTCAACACCCGCTCCGCCCGCAAACACGCCATCGAACTCTGGGACCTTCTCGACTCAACCTCCCCAGACGTCGCATTCCTGACGGAGACCTGGCTGAATCCCGCTTCAGCCCCCGACATCGCCATTGCCATCCCGGACGGATACAAGATCACCCGCAGGGACCGCACCAACGGAGTCGGAGGAGGCATCGCCATCGTCCACAGGAACACCCTCAGAGTCTCAACCAACACCGACGACACCCTCAGCACCGCCGAACACATGCACTTCCAGATCCACACCGATCCCAACACCACCCTCAGAGGAACCCTCATCTACAGACCCCCGGACCCCGACCACAGTTCAGCGATTCCATCGCTGACTTCGTCAGCACACACGCCATCGCCTCCACGGACTACATCCTCCTCGGGGACCTGAACTTCCACCTCGAGAACAACAAGGACACCAACTCCACCACCCTGATCGACAACCTCGCCACCCTCGGACTCAGACAGCTCGTGACTACACCCACCCACGCCGCCGGCCACACGCTAGACTCCATCTTTTCCGCAAGCCCACACGTCTCCTTCAACCACACCTCCGAACCCCACTGGACTGACCACCACTGCATCCACTTCACCTACAGGAATCCCACCACGCACCACCGCACCGAACAAATGCCTCGCCGCTGCTGGAGCAGAGTCACGGAAGACCAGCTAACCACAACCCTCGCCCTGAGCCCACCCGCCGAACCCTCCGACCCCGACACCGCCGCCCGCAACCTCAGACAGTGGATCGACGACTGCGCCAACACCCTCGCCCCGCTCAAGAATCCGCCCAACAGCCACACCAGCAAGAAAGCCACCTGGTTCACCGAAGACCTCCAGGCCTCCAAACGAACATGCCGAAAACTGGAGAAGATCTGGCTCCACGAACGGACAGCGGACAGCTACGCCGCCCACAAGAGCGCCACCCGCAGTCACCATCACCTCATCAGATCCGCCAAAGGGCCTCACTCAAAGACCGCCTAGACAACAACGCACACAACAGCAAAGAGCTCTTCAACATCGTGAAGGAACTCTCCAACCCCAGCTCCAACACCAACGACATCCAGCCGTCGCGAGACCTGTGCGACTCACTGGCCACCTTCTTCCACCGCAAAATCGCCGACATCCACGACAGCTTCAACACCACGACCGCCCCGGCAACCACCGAGACCACTGCCCCCACAACCACCAACCGCCTGCTCTCCTGGACCAACATCAACGACGAGGACACCAGCGATATCATGAACACCATCCACTCCGGTTCACCGCTAGACCTGTGCCCTCACCACATCTTCAACAAAGCCAGTACAGCCATCGCGCCCCATCTCCGGAAAATAATCAACATCTCCTTCGAGACAGCAACCTTCCCGGAAAGCTGGAAGCACGCCGAGATCACCGCCTTACTCAAGAAACCCAAGGCAGACCCCAAGGACCTCAAGAACTTCCGACCCATCTCTCTGCTCCCGTTCCCCGCGAAGGTCACCGAGAAAATCGTCAACAAACAACTGACCCGCTACCTCGAGGAGAACAACATCCTGGACCCTTCCCAGTCCGGCTTCCGCAGCAACCACAGCACCGAACCCGCCCTCATCGCCGCCACCGATGACATCAGGACCCTGCTAGACAACGGAGAAACAGCAGCCCTCATCCTCCTGGACCTATCAGCCGCCTTCGACACGGTCTGCCACCACACACTACGAACACGCCTTCACGACGCCGGGATCCAAGAGAAGGCCCTGGACTGGACCACATCCTTCCTTTCCGGCAGAACACAAAGCGTCCGCCTCGCCCCTTCCGTTCCAAGGCCGCCAAGATCATCTGCGGCGTACCCCAAGGCTCCTCCCTCAGCCCAACGCTGTTCAACATCTACATGGCACCCCTCGCCCACGTCGCCCGACAGCACAACCTCAACATCATCTCCTACGCCGACGACACCCAGCTGATCCTCTCCCTCACCAAAGACCCTCACACCGCCAAAGCCCACCTCCACGAAGGAATGAAGGCCGTCGCCGAATGGATGAGGACCAGCCGCCTGAAACTGAACTCGGACAAGACGGAGGTCCTCATCCTTGGTTCCAACCCTTCAGCCTGGGACGACTCCTGGTGGCCAACATCACTGGGAACAGCCCCGCCACCGACCGACCACGTACGCAACCTAGGGGTCATCCTCGACCCCACCCTCTCCATGACTAAGCAGGTCAACGCCGTTTCCTCATCCTGCTTCAACATCCTCCGAATGCTCCGCAGGATCTTCAAGTGGATCCCCACCGAAACAAGAAAAACAGTCACAGAGGCCCTCGTCACCAGCAGGCTGGACTACGGAAACGCCCTCTACGCAGGAACGACGGCTAAGCTCCTGAGACGGCTGCAACGCATCCAGAACGCCTCTGCACGTCTTATCCTCAACATCCCCCGACGCAGCCACATCACACCCCACCTGAGAGACCTGCACTGGCTCCCTGTCAACAAGAGGATAACCTTCAAGCTCCTCACCCACGCACACAAAGCACTCCACAACTCCGGACCAGCCTACCTCAACAGACGACTCAGCTTCTACACCCCCACCCGCCAGCTCCGCTTGACCAGCCTCGCCCTCTCCACAGTCCCCCGCATCCGGAAAACGACCGCCGGCGGCAGATCCTTCTCCCACCTCGCCGCCAAGACCTGGAACACCCTCCCCACCAACCTCCGACAGACCCAAGACCTACTGGCCTTCAGAAGACTCCTCAAGACCTGGCTCTTCGATCAGTAGCAGCACCACCCCCCTCTTCCCCCAGCGCCTTGAGACCCTCGCGGGTATGTAGCGCGCTTTATAAGTGACATGATTGATTGATTGGCATTGGTGCGAGGCCCCAAGTTGGAGGGCTGACTGCGGGGCCCTGGGCAGTGGCCCACACTACCCATGCCCAGCGCCTGCCCTGGCCATGCATTTGTACAGTGGCGTAGCAAGGTGGGTATGGGAGGTGGTCCGCCCCGGGCGGCATGATTTTTCGGGGCACCCCTCCTTTTTACCTGGGGCCGTCCCGGGGCGGCAAACCTGCCCAAACCCCCTGATTTTACATGCAGCTGCGGAGTGGCAAACGCTGGGACCACCACGTCCAGCAAAAGGCCTAGCTACGCCACTGCATGTGCAACAGTACAGGCTCTTTAGTGGTGGTAGTGTGTGTGTTGCCAAGGAACCTACCTGCACTGAGGAGTGCAATGCAGGCTGACTAGTGAAGCATGCACCTCAAGCAGAGTTAGTTCTAATTTCTCTGCAGCAATGGATCACACTTGTGCCTACTGACTGACAATGGAGAAGCAGGCTTGGCAGTGGTGCTGATTGCGGCTGCCAGTGGCTGAACTACTGCAACTAGGTAGTAGAGGCTATCTAGACTACCCTGGTATCTGGTATGCTGACCTTGCTCAAGGGGCCCTTCAGTGGCAGCCTGCAAATTGTGAGTGTTTTCTGCTTCACGATAGTGACACTGGGGCTCAGACAGCTGTCCTCGTTCTCTGCTCTGTTAACGGCTTACATCATGGTGATCTGTACTGGATTTGATCGAGATAGTTCAATATCATTTCTTTTAATTCATCAGCTGAACACTGAAAATTAATTTGCAGACGGTTCTCTGAGCTCTGTTGCTGGAATTAAAGCAAATGTTTGATTGATCATATTTGCACTGTTTCGCACTGCATTTAAGTCACCTCTTTGTCTTCCTCTCTCAAAGTGCAGTTTTCGTTTTCTTTCTGTCTGCAACCCTTTGAAAGCTTCTCTTTATATCTCCCCCCTTTAAATGCTGCTACAATTTATCTATCCTCTCTACTTCTCCCACTCAGTTCTCCATATGATACCCTGTACTCTCTTTGACTGTACTGCTTTGCTGAGAGTCTTTTTCTCTTAACAGTATCTCCTTTCTGGCAGTACCTTTTGATGCCTCCAATGGCTTCAGTTGTAACAACTGGGGCTCTTCACCACCGGTGTCCTGGCTCCCCATATTACAGAGGCATTAACTGGGAACCAAGTACTTCTTTACGTTATTTGGCTCAGAGCAGTCCAAGGCTTACTCAGGAGAGGTAACGAAGCAAAACAACAAACAATGCTTAATAAATGGATGTACAAAAGGAAAAGTATTTAATTACAAACACTACTAAACACAACACACAAATTTACAAATATATGCAGAAACAACAGATGGCTATGCCTGCGGTGACACCCTATAGCAGGGCACACAACCAACAGGGGGCACACAATAAAGATAGGATTCACAGGTCAGGTGTCCCCCTAAATGTACTCTGTACCCTGTACTCCCTGCACCAGAGGCACCTCTTACAGTCAGTGCACAGCCAACCAGAGTCCTAAAACCACAATAAACCCACTAGGTTCTTAACACAATATAGTGGGTGCAGTTAAGAGAAATTAGGCCTACTGACTTTGTCAAAGTATCATCACAATAGTTAAAGGGAGAATTATGAGGTTAAAACAGTGCAATTAATATGAAGCCATTCAGGATGGACCCACCTTCCAATGACATTTACTAATAAGTCCAATATTTGCAATGATTATCTGTTAACGATGCTATGTTCAATACAAATTTCAGTGTTCAGTGGCGGTGCATTCCCATCATGCACCGTTGAGGGTCTGTGCTCTGTGTTCCACTCCACTCACCCTCGCCAAAGCCGAGTGGCGTTTAGAGGCGCATTGAGAGCAGCATGGCCTTCCAGTGCTGCTGGCGGTGCCGCTGCCAGTTGGCAGAGGCAGTATTTGTGGCTGTTTCGGCATCGGCATTGGCAGCGGTCTGACTTGAGGCCAATGACAAGAGGGGGGGAACCAATCAGTCACTATGGCCATGATTTCCGAGAAGCTGGGAGGCAGATGTCGGTGTAGAGGATTCCCTTGCTGTGGCCTGGGCGGATGCTGGATTCACTTTTGTAACAGTGCTCTAACCCTCTTTGTGTGGCTCATTTTCTCTTCTCTTCCGTATTTCTCCTCCAATCAGCAGCCCATTTAATGCCTCATACCGTGGGACAGTAGCAGCAGTGAATTTGAGGCTTTTCGTAGTATGACTGTTTTGCGAGTCTGACTGGCGCCTGATGACTATAGGTGAGGAGTCGGCCTGTGGGGGAAATTTAGATCAATTCTGATCCATTCAGACCAGGCTTCGATTTCTCCGTGATAGTTTGCCTGTAGATATCTTGATATTACTGCCCTGTCTTTTTAGGTCTCACCTACGCAGCGCGCATGCGCTGCATAGGCAAAAAGACCTTTTGCCATTGATTCGGCTTTTCAGCCAAAAACGTGCACGCGTTCCATTGCCTTCAATGGCAACGCGTGCACGTTGGCTGATTCACTTGCGGGAGCGAGCGGCGCCATATGGTAGCAATTATCGCTACTGGCGCCGCTCACTCCCGCAAGTGAATCGCGCAGGCTCCCTTCTCTCCCCCTCCCCTGCTGCCGTGCGAGGCGCGTGCGCTTGTTGTCTTATGTGACGAGTACTAACCGTGGTATTATTTTAATTTTTGCTGTTGACTAGGCACTTACATAAGAAGCACAGTAATAAAACAAATGACCACTTTGTTACTGCTGCATTGGTATTGGCTTAAAGAGTTATGTTGTAAGCACTGGAAATGCACCCCAAATACGTTTGGACAAGTTAAACAGAAGTTTAATCCGTAATCATTTAATCATGCCTTCCCATTAAAAGTGCTTGTAAATTAGTATTATTTTTGTAATGTGAGCGATAACCATGTTTTATTTTCTACTTAGCTGTGAGGTTCTTTAATTTTGACCCCATCTTACAGTCACCGCCATTTTTGTGTTGCCGTTACACAGGCTGCTCGATGAGCGAAGTGTCTCTGCCCTTTTGGACTGCAACGTGTCAAAAACCCCCTCCGTCCTTGTCCTTAAAGCAATCTCAAACACCAGCCGGCCTAACTAATCCTTGTCTGGACTACCTAATCCCCGTATCAACTATCTGTTAGCCTTTAGTATTCTCCTCTCGCCATATCTTATCTTCTGGCCTTCGCTATTCTCTCCCTGTGTTTTCCTACTTTGTAACCTTCCTCTTGAAGCATACAGATATGTCCTGCCATTGCAAACACCGAACTATGGGTACCAGTATTGATTAACTGTGGGGGCTGGATAACACACAACATGTAAGCAGAGAGCATTTTGGTGACACAATATCTTGTTTTCAAACTCTCCTGATTGGCTAAAAAGTTGGTCGATGGGTGTATGTTTGTACAGATGTATTTCAACGATAAAAGCTTGTGAGCCACGGAGTCAAGTGGCAGTCTCCTGAGAACCTACTTGATGTACTTCTTGGACAACTGTGCTTAGCTGCAGCTAATAAACTTGGTTTTCTACGCCAACAGAGTATTCCGTGTCTCTGTGCAACAAGGCAGGTGAACCCGAAGATTTCAGGCGTGCCCTGCGCCGCCAGGCCCAAAGGCCCGGTTCTTCAATTGGCGCCCGAACGTGGGGCGGCTTCAGAGGTAGCGGTTGAGCCCAAGGATCGTGAGGAGCCCCGCAGGAAAATTCCAGAGGAGGCGCCTCCACACCAGCGACCCCTGTATGTCGAAGAGTGGGCCGATGGTCTTTTGAAGTGTGGCTTCTCCTTTCCAATGGCTGCTGGTGACTGCTGCCCTGACTGCTGCCCTGCCTTGGTCCCTCTTTTGGTGATGACTGGTATTGCGAGACGTTAGACGGACCTCTGTTGGCGTGAAGAAGACATTTGTTAAGTACTGGTGGGTAGCTCCCACCCCTTTTTTTGTTTGTTTTTGGGTTCTTAGATTCGAAAATTGCAATTGTCGAAGCCAAGGGGTGAGTACGTTTGTGCTGTTTTGATTAGCCCCTTGTTGTCTGTCGGAAGCCAGTGAAAGTAACGATGCCTGGTTTCAGTAAGTTTAAAAAATGGTGTTGTTTTTGTTGCGATATGGACTCCCGACTGGAGGACTCTTGTCCAATTCCTCCGGCTGGAACTCCTACTTATGAGCTTTACTCTAAACATGGTATGGGCCCCATCACCTTTAATGACATATGGGTCCGCTATACGAAGAAAGATGGTGTTTTACAGTGGCCACATAATGGTAGTTTTGAGCCTGATATTTTAGACAATTTAGAAGCTACTTTGTTTAAAAGAAAAGCCCGGCCGGCTATGTTTGACTCTTTTCGCCTTTGGCGCAAGGAAGCCAAACAGAAAGAAATTAAACAGGCAAAAAGAGATAGGAAAGAAAAAGATATCACTGTCATACAGGCTGCCCAACAGTTTAAAAATAATGAAATAGATCATGCGATAGAGATCTTAGATAGGCAACATCACATGGCGATTGACAAATGTTACCCAGTGCTGCCAACTTCTTCCCCAAATCGCGATGCTGATCCTGAGAAGGATCCTTTAATGTCTCACTTATTACGATCGCCTCCGCCCTATGCACTAGGCGCTAATGCACCCCCGCTTTGTTACCCATCCAACAACCTGTTATTCTCCCACCAGCTCCAGCTCCTGCACCTCCAACACAGCCCTTTGTGGCACTGCCACTCCCGCCATTTTCTTTGCCTTCAGCTCCCTTGTTTCCAGCTCCTCTGCCTCCGACTTCTTTGCCTCAGTCTCCTTTGCCTTCGACCTCCGCTCTACCTGTTGCCTCTTCTCCTGCTACGTCTCATACATTATCTCCTGTTTTTCTGTCAACTTCCCCTTCTATCCGTCAGCGGATGGTTGAGACTGTTTCTGGTCTCTTTTCTCCTCTCTTTGGGTCAGTAAGTCTGACTCCTGTTCTTCCCCGTAGGCAGACCCGTAGTTTACTTCCTGACTCCCAAGAACGAGATACGTTCATGGGTCTTGCTCGCAGGTGGATCCTGAGTGATCTTGAATATACTGTTCAAGATATCATGGATACTTTTGAACAGTGGGATGCCCCTGTACAAAGATTCGTTTTCAATGCCATGTGTGAAATCCTAGGTCAGGAATGGGAGGCCACGGGATTGGGTTTAGCTCCCAAGGGTTTGCTGGATATTAGGACTGATTTTGATAAAGGAATTATTGTGGGTCCTGAGGTTGAGAATGCTATACGGATACTTATTACTTTTAGATCAATGTTCTTTTCCCGGTCTTTGTCTGAACCTGATCCTTCTGTTAGGCGCAAACTGAAACACTACCCTATGCGAGAGGTTCCCCCAGTCTGGAGAGAAGAGGTTGCAGCCCAGGGTAATAATCCGCTTATACCAGCTCACTTCCAACGTATATGGGTACATGTACCTTGGAAGAGATCTGAGGTGCTGGCCCTTAAACAGTCTTTACCTGACCCCCGTAAAAACCCTGCTGGTTACTACAAGGAATTATCTCAGACTGTTAACGCTTGTATTATGAATTTGGCTGACATAGATATGTTAATGGGAAATGTTGTCCCACAACAATTGTGGGCTAGGATTCGGAAGGAGGACCACGCCCAAGAATTAGGAGGTGATTGGAATGCTATACTAGCTGCTGATGGGCTCCAAGTGGGTGGCGCTAAACCCGATAATTTAATTGCAGAACTTCCTGGTAGAATAATTACCTTAATGAAAACTATGATGCCCGCTCTGCGAGTTAATTGGGATAAGTTAGCTGCCTGTAAGCAGAAGAAGGATGAGAGTGTCTCTGACTTCTTCACTCGTTTTGAAGAAACGTTTCTTGATCACAGTGGTCAGGATATGAGTACAGAGGGGGACAGCGATTGTTCGTAGATAAATTTGTATTTAATTTGCTTCCCGAGCTCTCTAATAAATTAAAGGATTCCGAAAGTTCATGGGCTGTTTCTTCTTCAGCCCAGATATTGGCTACTGCCCAATATTACGAAAATAGGGATAAGGAGGAGAAGGACAAATTGGATAAAAAGACTAAAGATTTGAAGACGAAGGCTCTTTTACAACAGGCTTATCCTCCTCGTCCTGCTCAGCGCCAGTTTCAGCCGACTCCCCAGTTTCAGAAGGTGTTTCAGAAACCTGAGCCTTTTGTTCCACGGCCTCCACTGGGTCCTAATCAATGTGCCTATTGTAAGGAAGAAGGTCACTTCAAGAATAATTGCCCGATATTATTGCAGCGTGCTGGTGGTACGCCTGGGCCGCGAGGCCGAGGTGGCTTCCAGTCAACACCTAGGGGAGGGGCGAAGTACCATGTCCCAGGATCAACGTTCCTTTCCGCCGCAACATTCCATGAATTATTTTGATCAGCAAAATACTCAGTCTGCCCATTATTATAATGACGATTATTATATGGAAGATGAGAATCAGGGTTTCTCTAGCTAGGACAGCCGTGGACAAAGTGAGGGAGTCATTTCAGTTCCAGTGGACCAAAATGGGCCTTATGTTGATGTCGTTGCGCTTGGTGTATCAGAACCATTTCTCTTGGATACTGGTGCAACGAAGAGTTCTATCATCCACTCTAAACTCCCTGGGGCACCTTTGTCTGGCTTAACAAATGTTTCTGTAGGATTTTCTGGCGCCCCAGTTCGTAACCCAGTTTCTTGTCTTTTACCTATCTCCATTGGCCCTTATGATTTGGAGGCTCCTCTTATTTTGACAACTGGTTGTGGTGAGAATTTGTTGGGGTTGGACTTGTTAAAGAGACTGTATGCGACACTGCATTGTTCTCCTTCTGGTGTACATCTTACTTTAGGCAAGAGATTAATTTCCCCAACATATTTGTCTAGAGACCAACTCCCTTCTGAATTACGTTCCCTGCCTACTACTCTTTGGGCTAGAGGCCCCAATGATGTTGGTCTCTTGCAGATTCCACCCTATGTTGTCACCCTCAAGTCCAATGTTAGGTTACCTCGCATTCCTCAGTATAGAATTTCGAGTGCTGGTGAGAGAGCGCTGATGGCTATCATTTATGATTTGGTTGAGAAAGGTGTGGTTGAAGAGACTAGAGGAAATGTGTGCAATAGTCCTGTTCTGCCTGTCCTTAAACGTACTGACTCTTCCCAGCCACCGGTTTATCGTTTTGTAATCGATCTCCGGGAGGTCAACAAGATCGTTGTATCCCAGTTTCCTGTCGTCCCAGATATCACTGCTTTATTGACAGTGATACCTGCCTCAGCTGCCTGGTTTTCGGTCATTGACCTTAAGAATGCTTTCTTTAGCATTCCCATTGCTGAGGAAAGTAGGGATATTTTTGGCTTCTCTTTGGGAGGCCGAAGCTTCCGGTTCAAGCGCGCACCTCAAGGCTATTGTGAAAGTCCCTCCATTTATAGTCAGGCTTTGAAAACTCAGCTCGATGCTTTCACTTTGCCTCCAGGTGCCACCCTTATTCAGTACGTAGATGATCTGCTAGTTGCTGCTGATTCTGAGGAAATTTGTAAACGAGTTACTGTTTCACTGTTGCATCACTTGTCTGACCTTCATCATAAGGTTTCACCCTCTAAATTACAATATTGTCGCCAAGAGGTTACCTACTTAGGTCATCTCTTGTCGAAGGAGGGACGGCGGTTGACCCCAGAAAGAATCCAAGCAATTGCACAAATGTCTGTACCATGCACACAGAGAGAGGTGCGTGCCTTTTTAGGTATTACCTCTTACTGCAGACAATGGATTCCGAATTTTTCTTTGTTAGCGAAACCTTTGTTAGCACTTACCCTTAAAGATACCCCCAACCTCTTCCTTGGACAGAGGAATGCCAGAAAAGTTTTACTGATTTGCGTACTTCCTTGTGTTCTGCTCCTGTGTTGGGTACTCCGGATTACAGCAAACCTTTCACACTTTATGTGCACGAGAGAGAAGGTTGCGCGTTGTCAGTTTTGACACAACAATTTGGTGACAAACAACGCCTGTGTGCTTATTTTTCGGCTACGTTAGACCCTGTAGCTAAAGCATTACCTAGTTGTCTGAAAGCTACAGCAGCAGCAGCAGTTTCTATTCGCCAATCTGCTGGATTGGTGCTAGACAATACGCTTATTGTCATGGTGCCACATGCAGTGGATACACTTTTAAACAGGACAAAAACCCAGCATCTTACGAGCGCCCGTTTATCGGGGTATGAGCTGACGCTCTTGGCCAGTCACGTGCACATCAAGCGATGTAATACCCTAAATCCAGCTACATTGTTACCAATCCCAGTAGAGAAAGACATTCAAGAGCAACATGATTGTTTTCTCCGTACAGAGGAGGAGACAAAAGGTAGGATTGATTTAAAAGATACGCCGCTCCTGGACCCGGATGGGATCCTATGGGTGGATGGTTCGTGTTTTAAGCTCCCCAATGGTGAAACGACTGCAGCCTATGCTGTTACCACTTTGCATACGATTGTGGAGACAGCACGCATTAGGCAGAATTCAGCCCAAGCAGCTGAATTGATAGCTCTGACTAGAGCTTGTGTATTGGCTGAAGGGAAGAGAGTGAATGTGTTCACCGACAGCCAATATGCATTTGGGGTGGCCCACAGTTTTGGCCGCCTTTGGAGGGAAAGAGGATTCTTTACCTCACATGGTACTAAAATACAGCATGGTCAGTTAGTGAACGACCTTTTGGAATCACTTGCTTTACCCACTCAGATAGCAATTGTGAAGTGTAGTGCGCATAAAAGAATCACTGATGATGTGGGTGAAGGAAACGCTTTGCGGATCAGATAGCGAAAGAGACAGCGAGAGATGTGACGAGTCATATGTATGTTGCTGGACCTGCTAGATGGGTCAGTCAAGGAGGAATGTGTGAGGACACAATAGAAAGTGTGAAAATGATTCAGGAAGAGGCTACAGAGAAAGAATTGAGTAAGTGGAGAGATAGTACGGGAATGTTGGATGCGACAGGATGTTGGATAGAATTGTCAGAACACCAACGTTGGCTGTTACCAGACGCCTATGTACTTCCAGTAGTGACTATGGCGCATGGTCCAGCCCACATCAGTGCGAAAGGAATATGCAAGCTTTTGGCTCCGGTATGGCAGAATACAGGGATTCCTAAATGTGCAGACAATCTTGTTAAGCATTGCATTGTTTGTTTGATGCACAACCCAGGAAGAGGAACACCAACCCCAGCAGGCCATTTTGCTCCCCCAACGTATCCTTTTGAGGTAGTGCAGATAGACTACATTCATATGGAGAGATGCAGAAACCTAAAGTATGTCCTTGTGGTGGTATGTGCCTTTTCCAGATGGATAGAGGCCTACCCCCTAAAGGATAATACTGCCTTGTCTACAGCTAAGGTCCTTCTGAAAGAATACTTCCCGAGGTTTGGTTTACCTCGAATTGTCTGGAGTGACAATGGAAGTGAATTCGTGGGTCAAATCATGCAGAAAGTATGTGCAGGTCTTGGGATTAAGCAAATATTCCACGCGGCAAACCACCCTCAGTCAGCGGGTTTGGTAGAGTGCTATAATGGCACTCTCAAGCTTAAACTTGCAAAGATACAAGCCAGCACAGGTCTTGCCTGGCCCGACGCTTTACCTTTAGCCCTCTTGTCAACTCGAACAACTGTTCATTCTCGTGTGGGACTTAGCCCATATGAGATTGTGTTCGGACGCCCGGCTAATGTCTGGGGTGTCCCTAGACCCAAGAAGTACTCTGACATAGAATACCCAATGTTAATTGACTATTTGCATGACCTCACCACTAAATTGCGTGTTCTCCATCAGCAGGTACAAGACACCTTGCCACAGGCTTCCTCGGATCCTGGGCACACCCTCCAACCTGGCGACTGGGTGTGCCTTAAGAATTTTCAGAGGAAGAGGAATTTGGAGCCTCGCTGGCGGGAGCCAAGACAGGTCCTGCTGACAACACGTACAGCCGTAAAAGTCGTTGGGAAAAAGAACTGGATCCATGGTGTGCACTGCAAAAGGGTACCCTTGCCTTTGCCTTTTGATCAGTGGGTCCACGAAGGTATAGGTGATTGTGAAGGAGAGAGAGTTCCCCGGTTTGTACCTTTTGGCGATGCACACCTAGAATGGACTCGGACTGAGAAAGAGGACGATGATGTTTTGCAAGAAGCTGTACCATCGCATCTCAGAATAGATACAACTGATCCAGAGACACTTTTTCAAGACCAGACTGTGCCAAACAAGGATAGATACAATCTGAGGCCTAGAGTGGCCAAAGACATTTGAAATTTATTTTTATTTTTCTCCCCTTCGTTCCTAAACTGCAATTTTTTATTTCTTAGATTGCATTTTTGAATTTTTGAATTGTATATATTTTCTTCCTTATGTGATACTGGACTCATCCCATTTTTGCAGGGTCGTGGTAGGAGACTTGGTTTGTGACCTGAGTAGTGGCACTAGGTCTGCAGGACTTGCAGTGTCATAGGACGGCCAATAACCACAACTGAGTGAGATAGGAAGATTGCCACGAGCAACACTTTAGGGGATGACTTCCGGTGAATCAGAAATTGATAAAAAAACAAAATGAAGGAAAAATATTGTAAATTACTATTTAATAGATGTGGCGTAGTATTATGTGTTTTAACTATGTTATGTGTTTTATTAGCTTGTGTGGGTTGGGTTATTCACACTTTGCAGCCAGCATCTGTACCTATATCTACCTCTCAGCCCATACCTTTTCGCACTACTATTTCCCCACACCAATTCTATACGCTACCAGGGCATGAACAAATTAGGAGAATGGAATATCTCAACAATTCATTCATCCAGCTATTACACCAGCATCAATTAGTAATCAATACCACCGATTGTTGGGTTTGTGGACTTTTACCCCATAATACAGATAAAGGAATGCCATATTTAGTTCTACCCTTCTCCCTAAAAGGATCTGCTTGGGCTTACACCTCTATGTTTGCCAATGCCTATGAGAACCAACATCTACATCCTGTTGGTCCGTATAGGGATGGAATTGACGTTAGTCATAATTCACTAATAAAGGGAATAGTGGCTATGTCAAAACATTATAAAACATTTAGTGAATTCCCCACCGACGAGCGACAAGCATACATTGACTGGAATGTGACACATTATGTCACTAGCCTTACAGACAGAGCCAAAAGGAAAGGATCCCCACCTATATATACTGTACCCCACCAAGGTCACCTATGTCTCCAAGCCAATGGTCAAAATCCTAAGGCTCAATTGGGAAAGAGCACTTGTAATATTACATACATCTATACATCCCGAACGTCTCCACCATTGGTAGCATCTCAAGGAACATATTTCGTCTGCCATGACAGAGCCTATACATGGTTACCAGCCGATTTCTCAGGGACTTGTTATATGGCTTTTCTCCTCCCTCCAACATATACAGCTCCTTCGGGACATCACAAGACAAGGTACGGCAGAGGGGTTATTGCTTTGGAGGACACAGCAGGACAGGAAGGAGGTGACTTCCTTAAAGGATTCCTCCCATTTTGGGGCCCTATGGCCAATAGTAGAAATATCAGACATCTCATTCGAGTAGTTGAGGCAACAATAAATGAAACTGTCGGAGCACTGAGTAATGTCACTGCTGAGCTTCAGGCGGATCGCCTTATGACATTACAGAACAGAATGGTGTTAGACATCATTCTCGCAGATCGTGGTGGAGTCTGTACATTGATTGGATCGAGTTGTTGCATTTATATACCTGATAACGCCCTACAGTATACCAGGCCATCTCTAAATTGCACCACATTGCTGAGTCCATCCACCAGGACGAAGGAAATTGGTCTCTGATGGGATGGTTTTGGGAACTACTGTCCACATGGGGATGGAAGGTATTGACCTTTGTTGGAGTAGTTTTGGCCATCATCTTCTCGTGTTGCCTTTGTTTACAATGTGGCCCCGCAATATGTGGTCTTTGTGCTATTATGTGTGTCCCAAGACCCATGCCACAGAAAACGGAGAATATGAAGATGAAGATGATGTTGCAGCAACAACTTGACGACTTTATGACCATCGACATTGATTCAGATTAGCGTGAGTCTTTGTGTATTGCCTGCGTAATGGCAAAAGGAGGGTCTGAGGTTCTTTAATTTTGACCCCATCTTACAGTCACCGCCATTTTTGTGTTGCCTTTACACAGGCTGCTCGATGAGCGAAGTGTCTCTGCCCTTTTGGACTGCAACGTGTCAAAAACCCCTCCGTCCTTGTCCTTAAAGCAATCTCAAACACCAGCCGGCCTAACTAATCCTTGTCTGGACTACCTAATCCCCGTATCAACTATCTGTTAGCCTTTAGTATTCTCCTCTCGCCATATCTTATCTTCTGGCCTTCGCTATTCTCTCCCTGTGTTTTCCTACTTTGTAACCTTCCTCTTGAAGCATACAGATATGTCCTGCCATTGCAAACACCGAACTATGGGTACCAGTATTGATTAACTGTGGGGGCTGGATAACACACAACATGTAAGCAGAGAGCATTTTGGTGACACAATATCTTGTTTTCAAACTCTCCTGATTGGCTAAAAAGTTGTGCGATGGGTGTATGTTTGTACAGATGTATTTCAACGATAAAAGCTTGTGAGCCACGGAGTCAAGTGGCAGTCTCCTGAGAACCTACTTGATGTACTTCTTGGACAACTGTGCTTAGCTGCAGCTAATAAACTTGGTTTTCTACGCCAACAGAGTATTCCGTGTCTCTGTGCAACAAGGCAGGTGAACCCGAAGATTTCAGGCGTGCCCTGCGCCGCCAGGCCCAAAGGCCCGGTTCTTCAGCTGTTCCAACTATCGCTGCTGACGCACCTGGCTTTCTTGTGTGCAGGGGCGAGGGGGGCGCGAGGTTATTTAGGAGGAAGACCCCCTGTGTGAGATACGCAGTCCCAGTGGAGCTCAAACAAAATCTAGCTATCACTAAGGGCAAGGTTAACTTAAAGTAGAGAAGAGGCATAAGTATTCAGTATTATTAAAAATGCGGCACATGGGGAAAATACAGGCGTTAAATAAGCACATACGGGATAGTTTTCCAAGTTTAAATGCATTGACTACAGACGCTTTGTTGGTGCACCAAAAATGCATTTCTAATAGAATTAAACACATGCTGCCTTTTAGCGCGTTTGAAACCACAGTAATGAAACTGAAGGAACATTTCCTGCAGTGGTTATTAATATTTCCACAAAGAGAAATAGAAGGTACTTCATAAAGGTTAATAAAAATAAGTTGCAAGTAATGTTGTAATCTAGAGCTTCTTCTTCGCTAAGAATCGAAAGTAAGGAGTTTCTTTGTTAGGTATGTATGGTTTAAATTGGATGCAAGGTAATAAAATGTAACAATGGCTAAGGAAAAGTAACGAATAGGCAGGGACTAATTTGCTACTCTTGCTTTCCTATTGGCTTAAAAGTATAGAGCTGTTATCATTTTTCTTTTTAATTCTTTTTATTAGATAAATAAACAGATCCTGCCAGTCCGGCAATTGGCTAAAATTCACAATACATTTACATTGCTATTATCTTTGCCATCAAGTATCTGATTGCATATCTTACAAGACAGAACATTAAATCCAATCTTGAGAACATCACAACGCGATACAGTATATATTTCCCCCTTTTGCTTCTTTACTCATGTGTCCAGCCAATGATTCAAAGTCCTCTGTCTTGAGTCCATTTCCCCCATATTTTGTCCCATTTCTTAGGGCAACCCCTGCCCTGGAACACCACCTTCTTGGCACTGCAACACCAGTCTAGGTCGTCTTTCCATTTCCCAACACTCGGTGGCTGGTGCGCCCCCCATTCTTTTGCTATCTTACTCTTGGCTACTATGCCCGCCGTCATGAGCCATATCTTGGAGTATCTTGGCCATTTTTCCTCACCCGCTTTACAAGAGATGTGCCATTTAGCCTCACAAGGGACCTCCTGGTCTATTACCTCTGACATGACCTTTGTCACTTTTCTCCAAAATTGTTGCATCTTTGGGCATGCCCATATTATATGGAAGAATGTACCCACTGCCCCGTGCACACTGGTCAGTATCGCTGCGCCCTATCCGGTGTAGAAGTACTCTAGAAGTGTATGACCTATGGAGGATGTGTAGCTGTATTAATCGGAATCGTGCCCTAATCGCTACCTCCCTCGGGCTCTGTATCGCTTCGGTCCAATGTTCATCATCCAGTGTCACTAGGTCATTTGTCCAGGCTTCCCTAAGTGCCATAAAGGGGTCAGGGGAATTGTTCATTATTATTTTGTACACTAGTGAGACAGCTTTATCCAACATGGGGTCCACAAGCAGTCTATCCTCAAGTGGGTGTATTCTGCCAGTTGTTCCCCATCCGGGACATGTCTCTTTAGGGCATGTTTAAGTTGTAGGTATCGGAGGAACTCCTTGTTGGACATTTGGTATTCTACTTTTAGATCCGCAAAGCTTATCATTTTTTGCCCCTCCATACATCTCCCAGATATTCAATCCCGATGGTCTGCCATTTGCGATAGAGTTGTTATAATTGGCTAAAGAGAGAAGGAGAACCATGTTTACACTCAAGAATGAAATATTTTAAATACGGCTTTGTAAACTTGTGACATGATGTATAGATCTCTTTTTATTTTTGCTCCCGAAATTTCCTCTCAGCAAGAGTATATATATATATATATATATATATATATATATTCACTGAAAAACCATAGGTTTTAGGGACAGTTATAGTTAGTTGGACATTGCACTCGTACAAAACCCGTGAAATTCCCCTGTTATAGTTAGTTCAGCTAACTATAACTCGCGCCCCGCAATGCACTGCTGATGACGTCACATATTACATCACTCATGACATGGTCAGTGACATCACTGATGACATCACTGATGACATCTCAAATGACATCACTGATGACATCATCCAGTGACTGTGTTTCTGTAAAGTTTAAATATGTTTAATATATATAGGGAAAGGCGTATTGAAGAATGAGTGGGTGTATAAGTGTCTGAATGGATGATTTAGTACGTGAGTGACTGACTACAAGTGAGTGATTAAACGTATCTTACTGAATGCATGGGTTAGTGACTAAACTGTGTGAATGTCTGTATCCGTCTGTTGGTGTGTAAGTGGATGCATGGATTTGCGAATAGCTACATGAGTGTCTATATGGGTTATTGATTGGTTCTCTGAGTAACTGTATGGCTGCCTGACTGTTTGTGTGGGTGGGGTGTGTGTGACTCTATACATAGATGTGTGAGTGGGTGATTCACTGGGTGCATGATTTCAAGAGTGCATCTGTGATGGACTGCTTGGGTGGGTGAGTGTGTGTATGGGTGTGTTAGTGAGTGAATCTATATCTCCGTGGTACATGTGCGAGTAACTACATATGTAAAAGGCAGTATATATGTGTGTTAGAGTATTTAAATGGCTATAAGTGAGTGTGTTATTGTGAGAGTGGCTGTATGGATGCGTGTGTGCTTGTATCAGTTATTGTATAAGAGCGTGAGAATGTGCTAGTATTTGTATGAGTAAGTGAGCTGGTGTGTGTATAACTGTATAGGTGAGTAAATGGGTGTGTGATTAATTTTTTGCATGACTGACTAGGTGTGTGAGTACCTCTATGGATGAGTGGCGGTGTGTGAGTGTTTATATAGGTGTATGAGTGCATATGATAGTCCTGTACTGAGTGACTGTAAGTATGAGTGACTGTACAGGTGAGTGAGTGGATGTGTGTGTAGACCTAAGAATCAGTGAGTGGGTATGTAGTTTTTGGTGTTGGAGTGTCTATGGTTTTGAGAATGGCAGTCTGTAATTTAGAGTGGGTGTATCAAAAGTTATATTAGGGTGTGAGAAGATGCATGAAATTATCACATGGATGATGTCATCAGTGATGTCATGAGTGATGTCACTGACCATGTCATGAGTGATGTAATATGTGACGTCATCAGCAGTGCATTGCGGGGCGTGAGTTATAGTTAGCTGAACTAACTATAACAGGGGAATTTCACGGGTTTTGTACGAGTGCAATGTCCAACTAACTATAACTGTCCCTAAAACCTATGGTTTTTTCAGTGAATTTCAAAGGTTTTTTAAATGCTAATTTCTAACTATAACGTGCCTGAAACCTATGGTTTTTTCAGTGAATTTCAAAGGTTTTTTAAATGCTAATTTCTAACTATAACGTGCCTGAAACCTATGGTTTTTTCAGTGAATTTCAAAGGTTTTTTAAATGCTAATTTCTAACTATAACGTGCCTGAAACCTATGATTTTTAAGTGAATTTCAAAGGTTTTTTAAATGCTAGTTTCTAACTATGCCAACAGAGGTAGGACATGTGAAGAAAGAAGAAAAAACGCACAGAAAGATGCAAAAGATGTGCAGAAAGAACCAACAGAGGAGCAGAAAGAGGCCTTGTTGCAAAATCATCCTGTGCCCACAACTTTTTCAGACGGGTACTGGTGGTAACTGACTCTGACTAACCAGAGCCAGTGGCACGTTTTAAGTTGTGGGATTAAGTCCCCTTGAATCCTGAGGGTCCCTGGGGCCCAACTAGCCCCCCAGGTACCTACAGTTAGGACCACAGAGTTGCAGAGAGGCGTTGCGAGGCCACGCACCTTTTTTCTCCTCTCTGCAACGCAACTCTGTTGTGCTTACTGAAGGTACCTGGTGGGCTAGTTGGCCCCCAGGATTCAAAGGGAATTAACTCCCCAACTTAAAACGCACCACAGGGCGTGTTTGCACACATGTCACCTGAGGCCCCGCCCCCTCCCTTCACCACTGTGCAAACGCGCCCCGTGGCGCGTTTTAAGTTGGGGGATTAGGTCACCTTGAATCCTGAGAGTCCCTGGGGCCCAACTAGCCCACCAGGTACTTCCAGTAAGCACCACAGGCCTGCGTTGCAACGCCTGTAACAAATTGTGCAGTTGTGTTTAGGTAGTGAAGAGGGTCATGCTGGGGGTAGTGTTTTAGGGTTTAGGATAGTGCAGTGGTGTTTGTGTAGTGTAGGGGGTCATGCTGGGGGTAGATTTAGGGTTTAGGGTAGTGCAGTGGTGTTTGGGTAGTGTAGGGAGTCGTGCTGGGGGAGTGTTTTAGGGTTTAGGGTAGTACAGTGGTGTTTGGGTAGTGTAGGGGGTCGTGCTGGGGGTTAGTGTTTTAGGGTTTTAGGGTTTAGGGTAGTGCAGTGGTGTTTGGGTAGTGTAGGGGATACTGCTGGGGGTAGTGTTTTAGGGTTTAGGGTAGTGCAATGGTGTTTGGGTAGTGTAGGGGGTACTGTTGGGGGTAGTGTTTTAGGGTTTAGGGTAGTGCAGTGGTGTTTGGGTAGCGTAGGGGGTACTGCTGGGGGTAGTGTTTTATGGTTTAGGGTAGTGCAGTGGTGTTTGGGTAGTGTAGGGGTTCGTGCTGGGGTAGTTTTTAGGGTTTAGGGTAGTGCAGTGGTGTTTGTGTAGTGTAGAAGGTCGTGTTTCAGGGTTTAGGGTAGTGCAGTGGTCTTTGGGTAGTGTAGGGAGTCGTGCGGGGGTATTGTTTTAGAGTTTAGGGTAGTGCAGTGGTCTTTGGGTAGTGTAGGGGGTTGTGCGGGGGTAGTGTTTTAGGGATTAGGGTAGTGCATTGGTATTTGGGTAGTGTAGGGGGTCATGCGGGGGTAGTGTTTTAGGGTTTAGGGCAGTGCAGTGGTGTTTAGGTAGTGTAGGGTGTCGTGCTGGGGGAGTGTTTTAGGGTTTAGGGCAGTGCAGTGGTGTTCGGGTAGTGTAGGGGGTCGTGCTGGGGGAGTGTTTTAGGGTTTAGGGCAGTGCAGTCATGTTCGGGTAGTGTAGGGGGTCGTTCTGGGAGGAGTATTTTAGGGTTTAGGGTAGTGCAGTGGTGTTCGGGTAGTGTACGGGGTCATGCTGGGGGTAGAGTTCTAGGGTTTAGGGCAGTGCAGTGATGTTCAGGCAGTGTAGGGGGTCGTGCTGGGGGTGGTGTTTTAGGGTTTAGGGCAGTGCAGTGGTGTTCGGACAGTGTAGGGGGTCGTGCTGGGGGTGGTGTTTCAGGGTTTAGGGCAGTGCAGTGGTGTTTGGGCAGTGTAGGGGGTCGTGCAGGGGGTGGTGTTTCAGGGTTTAGGGCAGTGCAGTGGTGTTTGGGCAGTGTAGGGGGTCGTGCAGGGGTGGTGTTTCAGGGTTTAGGGCAGTGGTGTTCGGGCAGTGTAGGGGGTCATGCTGGGGGTGGTGTTTCAGGGTTTGGGGCAGTGAAGTGGTGTTCGAGCAGTAAAGGGGGTCGTGCTGGGGGTGGTGTTTCAGGGTTTAGGGCAGTGCAGTGGTGTTCCGGCAGTGTAGGGGATTGTGCAGGGGGTGGTGTTTCAGGGTTTAGTGCAGTGGTGTTCGGGCAGTGTAGGGGTCCTGCTGGGGTGGTGTTTCAGGGTTTAGGGCAGTGCAGTGGTGTTCAGGCAGTGTAGGGTGTCGTGCTGAGGGGTGGTGTTTCAGGGTTTAGGGCAGTGCAGTAGTGTTTGGGCAGTGTAGGGGGTCGTGCTGGGGGAGTGTTTTAGGGTTTAGGGCAGTGCAGTCGTGTTCGGGTAGTGTAGGGGGTCGTGCTGGGGGAGTATTTTAGGGTTTAGGGTAGTGCAGTGGTGTTCGGGTAGTGTAGGGGGTCATGCTGGGGGTAGTGTTCTAGGGTGTAGGGCAGTGCAGTGGTGTTCGGGCAGTGTAGGGGGTCGTGCTGGGGGTGGTGTTTTAGGGTTTAGGGCAGTGCAGTGGTGTTCGGGCAGTGTAGGGGGTCATCTTGGGTGTGGTGTTTCAGGGTTTAGGGCAGTGCAGTGGTGTTCGGGCAGTGTAGGGGGTCGTGCAGGGGGTGGTGTTTCAGGGTTTAGGGCAGTGCAGTGGTGTTCGGGCAGTGTAGGGGGTCGTGCAGGGGTGGTGTTTCAGGGTTTAGGGCAGTGGTGTTCGGGCAGTGTAGGGGGTCATGCTGGGGGTGGTGTTTCAGGGTTTAGGGCAGTGCAGTGGTGTTCGAGCAGTAAAGGGGGTCATGCTGGGGGTGGTGTTTCAGGGTTTAGGGCAGTGCAGTGGTGTTCGGGCAGTGTAGGGGGCGGTGCAGGGGGTGGTGTTTCAGGGTTTAGGGCAGTGCAGTGGTGTTCGGGCAGTGTAGGGGGTGGTGCAGGGGGTGGTGTTTCAGGGTTTAGGGCAGTGCAGTGGTGTTCGGGCAGTGTAGGGGGTCGTGCAGGGGGTGGTGTTTCAGGGTTTAGGGCAGTGCAGTGGTGTTCGGGCAGTGTAGGGGCGGTGCAGGGGGTGGTGTTTCAGGGTTTAGGGCAGTACAGTGGTGTTCGGGAATTGTAGGGGGTGGTGCTGGGGCTGGTGTTTCAGGGTTTAGGGCAGTGCAGTGGTGTTCGGGCAGTGTAGGGGGTTGTGCTGGGGCTGGTGTTTCAGGGTTTAGGGCAGTGCAGTGGTGTTCGGGCAGTGTAGGGGGTCCTGCTGGGGCTGGTGTTTCAGGGTTTAGGGCAGTGCAGTGGTGTTCGGGCAGTGTAGGGGGTCTTGCTGGGGCTGGTGTTTCAGAGCCTAGGGCAATGCAGTGGTGTTCGGGCAGTGTAGGGGTCTTGCTGGGGCTGGTGTTTCAGGGTTTAGGGCAGTGCAGTGGTGTTCGGGCAGTGTAGGGGTCGTGCTGGGGGTGGTGTTTCAGGGTTTGGGGCAGTGCAGTGGTGTTCGAGCAGTAAAGGGGGTCGTGCTGGGGGTGGTGTTTCAGGGTTTAGGGCAGTGCAGTGGTGTTCCGGCAGTGTAGGGGGTTGTGCAGGGGGTGGTGTTTCAGGGTTTAGTGCAGTGGTGTTCGGGCAGTGTAGGGGGTCCTGCTGGGGTGGTGTTTCAGGGTTTAGGGCAGTGCAGTGGTGTTCAGGCAGTGTAGGGTGTCGTGCTGAGGGGTGGTGTTTCAGGGTTTAGGGCAGTGCAGTAGTGTTTGGGCAGTGTAGGGGGTTGTGCTGGGGGAGTGTTTTAGGGTTTAGGGCAGTGCAGTCGTGTTCGGGTAGTGTAGGGGGTCGTGCTGGGGGAGTATTTTAGGGTTTAGGGTAGTGCAGTGGTGTTCGGGTAGTGTAGGGGGTCATGCTGGGGGTAGTGTTCTAGGGTTTAGGGCAGTGCAGTGGTGTTCGGGCAGTGTAGGGGGTCGTGCTGGGGGTGGTGTTTTAGGGTTTAGGGCAGTGCAGTGGTGTTTGGGCAGTGTAGGGGGTCGTTTTGGGTGTGGTGTTTCAGGGTTTAGGGCAGTGAGTGGTGTTCGGGCAGTGTAGGGGGTTGTGCAGGGGGTGGTGTTTCAGGGTTTAGGGCAGTGCAGTGGTGTTCGGGCAGTGTAGGGGGTCGTGCAGGGGTGGTGTTTCAGGGTTTAGGGAAGTGGTGTTCGGGCAGTGTAGGGGGTCATGCTGGGGGTGGTGTTTCAGGGTTTAGGGCAGTGCAGTGGTGTTCGAGCAGTAAAGGGGGTCATGCTGGGGGTGGTGTTTCAGGGTTTAGGGCAGTGCAGTGGTGTTCGGGCAGTGTAGGGGGCGGTGCAGGGGGTGGTGTTTCAGGGTTTAGGGCAGTGCAGTGGTGTTCGGGCAGTGTAGGGGGTGGTGCAGGGGGTGGTGTTTCAGGGTTTAGGGCAGTGCAGTGGTGTTCGGGCAGTGTAGGGGGTCGTGCAGGGGGTGGTGTTTCAGGGTTTAGGGCAGTGCAGTGGTGTTCGGGCAGTGTAGGGGGCGGTGCAGGGGGTGGTGTTTCAGGGTTTAGGGCAGTACAGTGGTGTTCGGGAATTGTAGGGGGTGGTGCTGGGGCTGGTGTTTCAGGGTTTAGGGCAGTGCAGTGGTGTTCGGGCAGTGTAGGGGGTCGTGCTGGGGCTGGTGTTTCAGGGTTTAGGGCAGTGCAGTGGTGTTCGGGCAGTGTAGGGGGTCGTGCTGGGGCTGGTGTTTCAGGGTTTAGGGCAGTGCAGTGGTGTTCGGGCAGTGTAGGGGTCCTGCTGGGGCTGGTGTTTCAGGGTTTAGGGCAGTGCAGTGGTGTTCGGGCAGTGTAGGGGGTCTTGCTGGGGCTGGTGTTTCAGAGCCTAGGGCAATGCAGTGGTGTTCGGGCAGTGTAGGGGGTCTTGCTGGGGCTGGTGTTTCAGGGTTTAGGGCAGTGCAGTGGTGTTCGGGCAGTGTAGGGGGTCGTGCTGGGGGTGGTGTTTCAGGGTTTAGGGCAGTGCAGTGGTGTTCGGGCAGTGTAGGGAGTCGTGCTGGGGCTAGTGTTTCAGTGTTTAGGGCAGAGCAATGGTGCTCAGGCAGTGTAGGGGGTTGTGCTGGGGGTGATGTTTCAGGGTTTATGGCAGTGCAGTGGTGTTAGGGCAGTGTAGGGGGTCATGCTGGGGGTGGTGTTTCAGGGTTTAGGGCAGTGCAGTGGTGTTCCGGCAGTGTAGGGGGTCGTGCAGGGGGTGGTGTTTCAGGGTTTAGTGCAGTGGTGTTCGTGCAGTGTAGGGGTCGTGCTGGGGTGGGGTTTCAGGGTTTATGGCAGTGCAGTGGTGTTCGGGCAGTGTAGGGTGTCGTGCTGAGGGGTGGTGTTTCAGGGTTTAGGGCAGTGCAGTAGTGTTTGGGCAGTGTAGGGGGTCATGCAGGGGGTGGTGTTTCAGGGTTTAGGGCAGTGCAGTGGTGTTCGGCCAGTGTAGGTAGTCTTGCTGGGGGTGGTGTTTCAGGGTTTAGGGCAGTGCAGTAGTTTTCGGGCAGTGTAGGCGGTCGTGCTGGGGCTGGTGTTTCAGGGTTTAGGGCAGTGCAGTGGTGTTCGGGAAGTGTACGGGGTTGTGCTGGGGCTGGTGTTTCAGGGTTTAGGGCAGTGCAGTGGTGTGCGGGCAGTGTACGGGGTTGTGCTGGGGCTGGTGTTTCAGGGTTTAGGGCAGTGCAGTGGTGTTCGGGAAGTGTAGGGGGTCGTGCTGGGGGTGGTGTTTCAGGGTTTAGGGCAGTGCAGTGGTGTTCGGGCAGTGTAGGGGGTCGTGCTGGGGCTGGTGTTTCAGGGTTTAGGGCAGTGCAGTGGTGTTCGGGCAGTGTAGGGGTCGTGCTGGGGCTGGTGTTTCAGGGTTTTGGGCAGAGCAGTGGTGTTCGGGCAGTGTAGGGGGTCGTGCTGGGGGTGGTGTTTCAGGGTTTAGAGCAGTGCAGTGGTGTTCGGGCAGTGTAGGGGGTCTTGCTGGGGGTGGTGTTTCAGGATTTAGGGCAGTGCAGTGGTGTTCGGGCAGTGTAGGGGGTCTTGCTGGGGTGGTGTTTCAGGGTTTAGGGCAGTGGTGTTTGGGCAGTGTAGGGGGTCTTGCTGGGGGTAGTGTTTCAGGGTTTAGGGCGGTGCAGTGGTGTTCGTGCAGTGTAGGGGGTCATGCTGGGGGTGGTGTTTCAGGGTTTAGGGCAGTGCAGTAGTGTTCGGGCAGTGTAGGATGTCGTGCAGGGGGTGGTGTTTCAGGGTTTAGGGCAGTGCAGTGGTGTTCTGGCAGTGTAGGGGGTCATGCTGGGGGTGGGGTTTCAGGGTTTAGTGCAGTACAGTGGTGTTCGGGCAGTGTAGGGGGTCGTGCAGGGGGTGGTGTTTCAGGGTAGTGCAGTGGTGTTCGGGCAGTGTAGGGGGTCGTGCTGGGGCTGGTGTTTCAGGGTTTAGGGCAGTGCAGTGGTGTTCGGGCAGTGTAGGGGGTCTTGCTGGGGGTGATGTTTCAGGGTTTAGGGCAGTGGTGTTCGGGCAGTGTAGGGGGTCTTGCTGGGGGTGATGTTTCAGGGTTTAGGGCAGTGCAGTGGTGTTCGGGCAGTGTAGGGGGTCTTGCTGGGGGTAGTGTTTCAGGGTTTAGGGCAGTGCAGTGGTGTTCGTGCAGTATAGGGGGTCGTGCTGGGGATGGTGTTTCTGGGTTTAGGGCAGTGCAGTAGTGTTCGAGCAGTGTAGGGGGTTGTGCAGGGGGTGGTGTTTCAGGGTTTAGGGCAGTGCAGTGGTGTTCGGGCAGTGTAGGGGGTCGCGCTGGGGGTGGTGTTTCAGGGTTTAGGGCAGTGCAGTGGTGTTCGGGCAGTGTAGGGGGTCATGCACGGGGTGGTGTTTCAGGGTTTAGGGCAGTGCAGTGGTGTTCGGGCAGTGTAGGGTGTTGTGCTGGGGCTGGTGTTTCAGGGTTCAGGGCAGTGCAGTGGTGTTCAGGCAGTGTAGGGGGTCGTGCTGAGGCTGGTGTTTCACGGTTTAGGGCAGTGCAGTGGTGTTCGGGCAGTGTAGGGGGTCGTGCTGGGGCTGGTGTTTCAGGGTTTAGGGCAGTGCAGTGGTGTTCGGGCAGTGTAGGCGGTCGTGCTGGGGCTGGTGTTTCAGGGTTTAGGGCAGTGCAGTGGTGTTCGGGCAGTGTAGGGGGTCGTGCTGGGGCTGGTGTTTCAGGGTTTAGGGCAGTGCAGTGGTGCTCGGGCAGTGTAGGGGGTCGTGCTGCGGGTGATGTTTCAGGGTTTAGGGTAGTGCAGTGGTGTTCGGGCAGTGTAGGGGGTCGTGCAGGGGCTGGTGTTTCAAGGTTTAGGGCAGTGCAGTGGTGTTCGGGCAGTGTAGGGGGTCATGCTGGGGGTAGTGTTTCAGGGTTTAGGGCAGTGCAGTGGTGTTCGGGCAGTGTAGGGGGTCGTGCTGGGGGTGGTGTTTCAGGGTTTAGGTCAGTGGTGTTCGGGCAGTGTAGGGGGTCTTGCTGGGGGTGATGTTTCAGGGTTTAGGGCAGTGCAGTGGTGTTCGGGCAGTGTAGGGGGTCTTGCTGGGGGTAGTGTTTCAGGCTTTAGGGCAGTGCAGTGGTGTTCGGGCAGTGTAGGGGGTCATGCTGGGCGTGGTGTTTCAGGGTTTAGGGCAGTGCAGTGGTGTTCGGGCAGTGTAGGGGGTCGTGCTGGGGGTAGTGTTTTAGGGTTTAGGGTAGTGCAGTGGTGCTTGTGTAGTGTAGGGGGTCGTGCTGGGGGTAGTGTTTTAGGGTTTAGGGTAGTGCAGTGGTGTTTGTGTAGTGTAGGGGGTCATGTTTTAGGGTAGTGCAGTGGTGTCTGGGTAGTGTAGGGGGTCGTGCTGGTGGTAGTGTTTTAGGATTTAGGTTAGTGCAGTGGTGTTTGGGTAGTGTAGGGGGTCGTGCTGGGGGTAGTGTTTTAGGGTTTAGGATAGTGCAGTGGTGCTTGTGTAGTGTAGGGGGTCGTGCTGGGGGTAGTGTTTTAGGGTTTAAGGTAGTGCAGTGGTGTTTTTGTAGTGTAGGGGGTCATGTTTTAAGATGCAATGCTCCAATACCTGACCAGTCTGCACTACATAAAACTGCAAAAAAACTCAAAATAAAAAGTGTTTTGCACACTTTTGTCATTGGGCTATATGTGGGCTACATCTGGGTAATATTTGTGCTACATTTGGGCTCTTTTTTCACTGGTGGCCATCTTGGAAGACTTCTTTGTTATGAAGTTTCCTAATTTCTTCATTTACTGCAGTCTTCTCAGTAGGAAATGCTTTCAGTTTTTACTTTGATTCCATCAAGAAGGCATTCAGATGTGTCTCACATCTGACATAAATTCAGAATGTTAGCACTCTAGTTGCTCATTAGATCACTGGAGTAAAGCTACTGCTCACCAGGGAGTTAACTGGTAGTCTGCTGCTGGTATTGAAAGTGATTGTTTCAGTCTGCATGCCAGAATTTTCTAATGAAATAGAAGAGGATATGAGATCTCAC
This sequence comes from Calotriton arnoldi, assembly GCA_963921515.1. Taxonomy (NCBI): domain Eukaryota; kingdom Metazoa; phylum Chordata; class Amphibia; order Caudata; family Salamandridae; genus Calotriton; species Calotriton arnoldi. The sequence goes on from CAWUFW010001376.1 coordinate 805,188, forward strand.
TTAAAACATGCCCTAATTTTTCTTTCTGCAGCACTAACCATAATTTCTATTTCAAAAAGAACCCCTCATTTTGTTCCTTTTTAAATTAAATGTTTTAAGTGTTACCGGTTTATTCCAATCAAGATGGCTTCAGGTGTGCCATACTTTTGTCATAAGTAAGGCTGTTAGCGCTCTAGTTGTTCTTTAGAACACTCTGGGAAGCTGCAGTAGAACACAAAGGCATCAACTGGCAGGCTGCTCCTGTTGAAATATAACAGGAAGATATTTGAGATCACACTTGAAATATGTCCTAATTTTTCTTTCTACAGCACTAACCATAATTTCTATGACAAAATGAACCCCCTCATTTTGTTCCTTTTTAAATTAAATGTTTTAAGTGTTACCAGTTTATTCCAATCAAGATGGCTTCAGGTGTGCCATACTTTTGTCATAAGTAAGGCTGTTAGCACTCTAGTTGTTCTTTAGAACACTCTGGGAAGCTGCAGTAGAACACAAAGGCATCAACTGGCAGGCTGCTCCTGTTGAAATATAACAGGAAGATATTTGAGATCACACTTGAAACATGTCCTAATTTTTCTTTCTACAGCACTAACCATAATTTCTATGACAAAATGAAGCCCATCATTTTGTTCCTTTTTAAATTAAATTGTTTAAGTGTTACCAGTTTATTCCAATCAAGATGGCTTCAGGTGTGCCATACTTTTGTCATAAGTAAGGCTGTTAGCACTCTAGTTGTTCTTTAGAACACTCTGGGAAGCTGCAGTAGAACACAAAGGAATCAACTGACAGTCTCTGCCCTTGTTGGATGTACATGTTTTACTGAGAATGTCAGACTTCATTCTCACATGAGTGAGAAAGATAATGTGAATTTACAGAAAATATGCTCTCATTTTAGCTTCTGGAGCACCTTCCAAACCTCCATGGGACAAGCATGAGAAAATAGTGATCTCTCAAACATGATTCATGATATCCCAGCAGAAGGTTTTTCACATGGTAAAATCACCTTAGAATACACCACAATTCCTAAAAGTAGTATGGTACCATCAACAAATAAATTCTAATGTAACTAAAGCCTGTTATCACCCTTTATAGTTCTCCTTTTGGTGACCCTCAAAATCTTCTATTCACTACAATGCATTTCAATGAGGTACTATCATTTATATTGGTCCCAAGATGGCTGCCAGCAATTCCAGGATGAAGTGCTGACAGCCAATCAGATCTCACGATGACATGTGTGGTTAGGCTCCGCCCAGATATATATGTGACTTTACTTTTGATTTTCTCAGGAACTACTGAACGGATTTACACCATTTAAGCAAAAGGCACGACACTGAACCAAGGGCTACCTCTTTGCCAAATTTGGTGTAATTCCGTTCAGCAGTTCGGGCTGTAGCTGCGACTAAAGGTTCCTATGGAAAAATGAATGGGGAAAACGCGTTTTGGGACCCCCTTTTTCTCGGCCCCCGCTTGACGTATCACCCCGAGACTTTCAGGATAGGAGCGGACCGGAGCGCCCCAACAAGTTGGAAACTTTCGCGAAGATTCGTCAACCGGCGCCAACGTTATTTCAAATAGAATGTCGCGGATTTCCTATGGATAATAGGTTTTAACTATAACTATCTACTGGCGACCGCCAGTAGATAATACATAAATATATATATATATATATGTTTTCCTAAATAAACACCCGTGAGCAGCAATCTACAGACTGTTGATAAAAACATTTATTGCAGTTCATTTGTATTAGAAAAATGGTTTAAACAAACGCAACACAGTAAACAGCAGCACGTAAATTACACAAGTGGTATACACAAATGACTCTTCACAATTAAATCAATGCACATATGTTGCTTTGCACTATATACAATATTTTGTATGACCCTCCCAACTGCACATACAGCGTTCCTGTTTGGCCTGGCTTGTAACTGCATATGCAATGTGATGTCTGGGTTACTGTTTGTTGGACACCAAAAAGAAAAAGATACAACAAACACGTAAAATGAGTGCTGGCGCAACAACATTTCTAAAAATGCGCTGTATAAATGGGAAAGTTAGTTCAAAGACGTTGGAGCTTAAAATAAAAAAAAAACATACAGCTGATAAGCACAGTAAAAATGTGTTCTAACAGGACAAAATGATATTTAAAAGCACGCTGTAAATTCATGCAGCCAGAGCAAGATGACTAAAGGTAAATAGTAAAAGCTGTGCAGCCTTAGCGAGCGGATGAGAATTAGTAATTGGGCCCCGGGATCCTGATAAGAGAGAAACACACAAGGGAGAACGCTTAAACCAATAGAAATGAAGGAAAAGTAAAGTGACAAGCATAAGGACAAATCACATATGAAGGTGGCATGTAAGCTCCTTTTAAGATAAATTCAATGCAATAGATTTCACAAGCACAGGGCAAGCGCTGTGCAGGCGAAACCTAAAAAGTAATTGTTGTCAGTGGAATGTGTGGCTTTGGTAACCAGCTAATCTACATGTTATATATTACAGGAAAGAATTTTCCTTCACATATTCACATGCTGCGAGGAGCTTCATGGCTTGCATTAACATCGGGATCTGGATTGCACTGGCATAGCCAATAGGTCTCGCCTTTGGGACCTTTAACTGTTGCATGGCTAAACAGTTATATGTTGTTGCAGTAAGGATATTGTGCTGCATAACTAAATACTTATAAGGTCCCAAAGGCGAGACCTATTGGCTATGCCAATGCTTGTTTACTTGACGACTTATGAAGCCTAATGCTTATAGAGGATCTCCATGGAAGGCTAAAAAGACTTTCCGAAACCCAACACAAGAAACGCTCAGGGGTATTAGGGCGGGCAAATCAGACGAGAGGCCCTCCCAAGAAACTGCCACTTCTTTGCCTCAATCTTGGGGTATTACCAATGGAGGAGTATGCAGAAAATGTTTCACCTAGGGATGCTGATATGTTCACTGGCCTTTGAACTTAGGGGTGATGGCTATACCACATAGCGCTGCTTTAAAGAAGCTAGAGGGGGCCCTCCCTGCAATCGAACTGGCTACACGAAACTCCATGGGCACTGGAGCTGGTCTTAGCTTTCTGATACTACACACTCAGACTTACACACTGGAAATGGGAATCGAAGTATCTCCAGTGAAAAATGATCTATTATTTAAGACCTCTCAACAACTACAAGATATGACATCTGATCCCAAGATGGGGGTTGAGGGCCTAGAGGTGCTTAAGAGCACTGGGGATATCGACTTACTATCTCTTCGTGTGGAGAGCAAGAGAGAGTCAAGACAGGTAAATGGGGTCGAACTTGATGTTGCTGATAAGGAGGTGATTGTTTCTGAATCTTTAGATTCTTCATTACCCTCTCTTTTGCAGTTGCCAGTTTCTATGGTGTATACCCAGCCTAAAATCCTTCCTCCGAAAGACCCTCCTCTTAACAAATGGTTTGCAATTCTTTTATCATAGATTAGGGACATTATAAAGTCTCAGTCACGGGCCATCTCATCTCTGCACAATCATTTAACCAGGATTGATGATAAGCTTACTCTTTTATCTGAATGACTCAAACAGATTGAACAATGGGTCTCGGACGTGAAGGATAAGGCAACTAAACAGCAAAGGTTTGTAGATGATACTGGTAAAGAACTCTCCATGGTGTGAGTTGAAAAACCATTCAAGACTTCCTAGAGGGTACATCAATCTTATTATGTTGTTATATTCGTACCCGGTGGCCTGTCTGAGGGTCAACGGATCCCTTACAGACCAGTTTCCATGTACCAGGGGGACCCACCAGGGTTGCTCCCTTTTGCAGCTACTTTTTAGGTCTCGCCTATGCAGCGCTCATGCTCTGCATAGGAAAAAGACCTTTAGCTATCGATTCAGTTTTGCTGACAAAAACGTGCACGCATTGCATTGCTTTGAATGGCAACGCGTGCACGCTTGGCGATTCCCTTGCGGGAGCGAGCTTTCAAACCATCTGTTTGTAATTAACAGATGGTTCCTGCTCGCTCCCGCAAGGGAAACATGCGCAGGCCCCCTCCTCTCTCCCCTCGCCCTGCTGCCTCTCGTCAAACTTTTTTTTTTTTTACTTTGAGCGCGAGGCGCGCGCGCTTGTATTCCTTTGGGGTGGCCCAGGACTGAGCTAGGGGCGTGCGTGGAAGCACCCGCACACTAACCCAGCAGGGTTTGCTCGCTTCTACTTAAACATGAATGGCATTTTAAGTCATCTTAGTTTGCCCAGGAAAATCCCAGTCACTGAGAAAGTTCTCGGCCGGCGGGCTCCCCTGCTCACTGCGGCGGCTCCGGGGTGCCGGGAGAGGCAGCCATGAGTTCCCCTTCTTCCTCGGAGGGCGCTGGAGCCCGGGCGGCCGTGACAAAAGCCCGCTTTCTTCTCAGGCTCCACTCGGGGCTGCTACTCCTCCTGCTCCCGCCGCCCCCCGGAGCCGCCTCAGTGAGCAGGGGAGCCCGCTGGCCGAGACCCACTCCGCCACATCGGCAGCGGGGCTGAGCCCGGTCGCCCTCCTCAGAGCCAGTCCCTCGCCTTTCACTCTTTTATTTATTCTTTATCCCCGGGATCGGGACACTATGTGGAGCAGGATTATCGAGGACTACGGCGACAGAGCCCGCAGATACCCGGGAGATGAGCGGGGCGGCGGGGGGTGGTCGCTGGCCGGAGGGGACTCCTGTCACGCTGGGGTACAGCCTGTGATTTAGTCGGCCACCGGGCTGAGGGGTGTGGTGGGCGGCGTGTGGCGTCTTTGCGGCCCATGTAAACCTGTTTCTGGGGCCAGATATGAGCGGAGAGATCCGGGACAAAGCCCGGCTCCTGCAGCCCATGTGAGAGCCAGGCACCGCCGAGCCCAAAGCATCTCTCGCCCCTTCCTCTCCAGAGACCGGCTCGCCCCGAGTTGGCTAAGAGTGCTTTTATTTTGTGTACGTGCCATGCTGAGTGACTTACTAGCCCTGCACCTCCCTGTGCTTGCCTTCACCGGCCCAGCATTTTGTGTAATTAAACGTGGCAGCTAATGCTGTCTCACTGTAAGGGGCTGTGATTGCTGAGGCCACTGGTTACTTGAATTATTTCTGACAGGATTGCCTCCTTACCTAAGTTCTTTACATAATGAAGTTGCACGCTCAGTCTTATTTAAATGTTGTGTGTTGTATTTGCATGTGCTTAAACTGTGCTTTACAAGTATCACTAGGTTGTCTTTCTAAATATAGACTTAAATTGGAAATAATGGGGCACCCTATGAGTTTGCATAATGCCTGTCAAAGTAACCAGGGGAGACTTCTGGTGCTGAAATGATGCTTCAGCGGCGCGTTGCATTTGTCAGAATGGACTTTTCAAGGGATGTCGCCGGGAAACCGGTCGCTTTTTGTTTACTGAGTCTTGGGGAATAACGGGGGTTGGCCCATCCAAAAAGGAGTAGCCAGAGCGTAAACAGATGTGGTTGCAGTGCAACGTCTTTCTGGGTGGCCTCACAGTTTGCACTGTGTTGTCCCGGTACAAGGCTGGCCCGGCCTTACTTATCAACTTTAGTTTATAGGACTAGTGGAATATGGGATAATATTAGGAGTCATTTCCGCATAATGGGGACATACCGAGTTGCGGTGTTGAAACAGCTTCATTTCACTCTGACATTGAACATGGAGGCAGGGTATCCTCTGCTGGCATTGGAGACTCTGTCTCGCCTACGGATACCGTAGGTAGTACCAGTTATGCCATTTTAAGCACCTTGAAGCTAGCTGATCGATTCTTTTAGGCCACTAGATATAGTTAATTACCATATTCTAACCATGAATCTAACAGGGCACCTACAATCAACAAGCATTGGCATAGCCAATAGGTCTCGCCTTGGGGACCTTATAAGTGTTTAGCCATGCAACGGTTGATGTTGTTGCACCAAGGATATTGTGCTGCATTACTAAATACTTATAAGGTCCCAAAAGCGAGACCTATTGGCTATGCCAATGCTTGTTTATCATAGCAATGGACCGAGTGGTTGGGCAACTTTAAGAGCGGCACCTCCATCGAGGCTTAAGATTTAGACCCGGTCCATTGTTGATATCCATGTACACGGATGATATCTTGCTCTTTGTAAGACAGCCTGTTGGCAACCTACCCCCTCTAATACATGAAATTATTCGTTTTAGTGGTCTGTGTGGCCTCTCCATCAATTAAGCCAAGTTGGAGCTCTTTCCACTCACAGATGCTACAGCGAGATGCTCGCTGAAATAGCCATTGACCTTGTGCAAAGAGACAGCTAAATACTTGGGCATAATACTTCATAGACAAAAGGAAGCATTGATTTGCTTGAATTATGGCCCAGCCATTACAAGCTGACCACACACATTGAATGCTGGATTAATCTCTTGCTCTCCATGGCGGGACAAATTGCTATCATCAAGACCGCCATGCTTCCCCGCTTTTTATATTTGTTCACGAACATCCCTATTGCCCTGACAAATAGCTTCTTTGCCACTATGAAAAGCCTCCTGACACAGCGAATCTGGGCGGGCCATCAGCCCAGGATCAAATGGGACACATTGATGCTTTTTTATGAAAGAGGGGGGTTAAGTGGGTCATATCTGTAGCTATACTTTCTTGCGGCGCAGTGCCAGTTTGCCTACCATTTGTATCACACTGATGCATGCTTGCCTTATATGAAACTGGAGAAGGATCAGGCAGGGGATACCCCACTTTCCTCTATTCTCCTCCTGGGTATACCTAGGGACCCCACCGACATTCAGACATTGTCAACTAACTGCTGGGCATGGGTGGGGATCTACTTTATTCTCTTGCCATTCCCCTGATGCATAACCCATGGCTCCCACTCAGTACAGAAAAACTAGTATAGCAAACACTAGGAACCTTTCAACTACATACAGTTGAGGACCTATGCTCGGATGGCCAAGTTATCACTCATGCCGATACTGCCGGATTTAGCGACGCTACGTACATGGACCAATTCATACTCAGACGGCTTCATAATACTACACGTGACAGACTTCCATCTTATCCATTGGAGCTGGATGAATTTCCCCCGCTGACTCTAGTAATTAACTCTACTGAGAGGGCGAGACTGGTCTCCAGACTCTACCAAACTAGTATTGCACTAGGAAGGTCAAAGCTGCAAGGGAAACGGATCTGGGGCAGCCTATCCCTGATAAGATCTGGCACTACTGCTGTACCCAAACCATTCTTATCTCCCCCACTCATCGGCATAAGCTTGTACATTGCAAGTTTCTTCGTCCTGCATACACCACTCGGCAGGGCCTGGCCGGAAGGATTTCACATCACCTATTGCAGCCCATCAGAGCCAACGCATCTTCGCGTAAGGACGGCGCCTCACCCAATGCTGCTCCCTGGAACCGCAGCCGTGCTCTGCATCTCCTCGCCCGGACCTCACATCGCCTCTGCTATGCGACGTATCCTCAACACAGCATCTCTTCATAACCAGGATTAAGCTACTGTGTTCAACAGGCCTAAATGCATCCCTTTGACTGGCTAGTGCTCCATTGCGGCTGGTCTGAACTTGTGACTTTGTCACTGTCCGTCGCAACCTGATAACCACAGCTAGCAGTATTTGCTTTTTGACGCTATTTTCATTGAAACCTTTAAACTTGCATTTCTCCAGGTTTACTCATTAGATTTTTGTCATTTAGGTCTTGATTTATTCATTAACATTTACTCTGTTTTTCTAATTTGACTTTACTACTTCACCACTTTATTACTGTTTGAAGTACTGCATAAATATTTTACACATTGCCTCTAAGCTAAGCCTGACTGCTCAGTGCCAAGCTATGAGAGGGTTGAGCACTGGTCAATTTGGGGTTTGCTTGCGACTTCACCCTAACAAGAATTGTGGGTGCTGGTCGAGTAGAGTTTCACCCCCCCCTCCTTCAACCAGTACCTCAATTTCTCACAAACCTGCAGGGGGGCCGCTGTATTCATCCTGTGTTTGGTTCTGCACTACCTTGGGGCAAGCAACATCAAGAGAGGGACCGTGTTCAAACCCCTCTATCATTCCACCACGCTAAGGTTCTGGCCATTACAGGGCTGAGGAGGCAGCTTATGGAAGAACTCTGCACAACCGCAGCTGCTGGGGACCACAAGTCCCAGAATTCCTGTGAGCCCCCACCTGCAGTCAGCTACCATAAATCAGGTGCTACTTAAGGGCGTCACTGTCCTGCACAGTGGGGCCCGCTGTATTCATCCTGTGCTTGATTCTTTGCTACCTTGGGGCAAGCAAAATCAAGAGAGGGACCATGTTCACATCTATCATTCAACCACGCCAAGGATTTGGCCGTTCCAACACGGAGGGGACAGCTCATGGAAGAGCTGCTGCACTCTACAGCCGCTGGGGACCACAAGTCCCAAAATTCCCCCACCTGCAGTCAGCTACCATCAATCAGGTGCTACTTAAGGGCATTGCTGTTCCGCGGCATGGGACGCGCCCGGGCAAAGCGTGGGCCAAGGGCGGGCCCATCCACCCCCATCGGAGGTCCCCCCTTTCATCTTGCTCTAGGCACACCACGCTACAGAGATATTGTAACCGTAATAGCTTTGAGCATTGACGAACACGCCGGCACTTGGAAAAATGTACTGTGATCCCCGTGTTTTAGTAACTAATGCAAACACGATAATAACTTTGCGATTCAGAGTTGGGTCATTAAACAGCATTCACCTGGAGGTGACGCTGTCTATTTATGCTCAAATATAGCCCGAGTTTTGTTCTGCATTAGTATCTGTCGCTGGACCATGTACCCTGGTGTCTGAAAACGGTGCTTTCAATTACCCACCTTGCCTAAACTATAAGATAGAATTGTGCTCCTTGTGCCAGAGTGTTATACTGAATAATAATGGGGAAAAGAAAGGCAGTTGAGGCATCTCTGGGAAAACAGTAATGATAATGAGAAATGCGGGGGACAATTGCACAATGGTGGAAATATATAATTTAATAGAGGGGGTTGAATCTATGGTGGGGACAAGGTAAAACTTGCTATAACACAGAAGGAGAAAAGATCCTCCCATTATACTACGAAAGAAAGGGAAAAACAGAAGGGGAAACTGGGCAACAAACCTTTAGAAACTAACATGATGGGGAACCATGTATTCATAACTCAGACTCCATTGATGCAAACGTAATAGTGACAGACCAGGTACACAGGCATTTGACAAAAGATATACACCCCAGCCCAGACAAGCATTGGCATAGCCAATAGGTCTCGCTTTTGGGACCTTATAAGTATTTAGTTATGCAGCACAATATCCTTGGTGCAACATCAACCATTGCATGGCTAAACACTTATAAGGTCCCAAAGGCGAGACCTATTGGCTATGCCAAAATTTTGTGAAGATTCGTCAAACGGCACCAAAGTTATAGCAAAACAATAAGCACTTTGTCTGTGAGAAATGTTGGTCCTAACTATAACTACTTACTGGCTATCGCCAGTAGGTAATATATATATTAGGGCACAGGCGTTTTTAGAGTTTAGGGGTGTATGAGGGTTTTGGGTGGCTAGGGTTTTTTTAGGGTTTAGGGTAGGTGAGGGTATTTGGGTGGGAAGGATATTTTTAGGGTTTAGGGTGAGTAAGGGTATTTTGGTGGCAAGGGTATTTTTAGGATGGGTAGGTGTATTTTTAGCTAGGGTGAGGGTATTTGGGAGTCAAGGATATTTTTAGGATGGGTAAGGGTATTTGGTGGCATGCATGTTTTTAGGGTTTAGGGTGAGTGAGGGTTTTTAGTGGCTAGGGTGTTTTTCGGGTAGGTAAGGGTGTTTGGGTGGCAAGGGTATTTTTAGGGTGGGTAGGGAAAATTCAGTGGCACAGGTATTAGGGTTTAGGGTGGCTAGGGATATTTGGATGGCAAGGGTGTTTTTCGGGTTTAGGGTAGGTAAGGGTATTTGGGTGGCAAGGGTATTTTCAGGGTTTAGGGTGGGTAGAAGTATTTGGTGGCAAGGGTATTTTCAGGGTTTAGGGTGGGTAAAGAGGTATTTGGGGGTTTAGTGGTTGGAGGTCGGAAGGTAATTTTATATATTATATATATATATATATATATATATATATATATATATATATATATATATATATATATATATATATATATATATGTGTGTATATCCAAACAAACTTCTCCAGCAAGGGGGTGTATATATATATATATATATATATATATATATATATATATATACACACACACACTCGTATGGACACATATATATGTATTTGTGTGTGTATATATATATATATATATAAGGCTTTATACTTACTGTGAAATACTTATATTTTCGTTGTAAAGGCATGCATGTAAAATTTAGCATGGTAAAGGCATGCATTAAGGACGCATTGTAAAGGCGTGCGTGTTTCCGTCCTACATCTGCTTTACGCTACCCCCTATTAAGTTTGTAGCTAATGACCTGAGGTTAAAAAAAATGGGACCATGAGTTTGCAGTAGGCACTGTGGTTTGTGTGATCCCTGTAGGGATGGGAAATACTATTTTTCCATGGAAATGGTTTTTACGTTCGAATGAGGAGCGCAATTGGAAGATGACATGATGTTTATCCTCTAACCCTACCCCAAAATTGTTGGTAGTATCTACTGGTCCTCAGGTTTCTGCTGCGTCGCTGGTACCATTTGGTATTGGCTCATGCTGGTTTTGCGTTCAGCTATTGAAAAAGCATTACTGTTTAGTTTATTACTTTTACCTTGCATATCGAACCTTCAAAAAAACAAAATGTCAGCTTAGGTCTGATTTTGGAAATTTGCATACAAATTAATCAAGGAGGGGATTTTTATTATTTTTATTTTTTTTAAGTTTACTTTTCCATTGTTTTATTTTTCCTAAATGGAAATATCTGGTAAATGAACATAAAAATCATTGACTGAATTCCGTGCCCAGTCTCGACTTAGGGTTGTTTAATAAGTGATCATTGACCCGCCATGTACCCTGAGACAGCTGTATCCCGAGGGCTTTAATGGCGGGTGAATTGGGCACATTACGTGAGGAGGAGGTCAAGGTGGAAGTCACATTCAGAGAACATATCCTGCATCAGCAGCACACTAAGCATGGTCTTAAACAATTGGTACGAAAGTGCACAGCATATTCACGTTCCATATTTTACTTACTGTTTGTTACTGAATAAAAGCATGCACGTTGGTAATAGAAATTCTCGGAAACAAATTATGTGCATTTAAATGTTGATTCTTTGGCCTTGGCATTTTTTGTTTATTAATGCGACCTCACTGTAGAAGCCCGCTTGAATATTTATTTATTGTATTTCAAAATCTGACCAGATAAGTATGGATAAAAAGGAGCAGAGTTGAGCATAGAAAAAGGCCGTAATGTATAGGCATAATCTCAATTAAATATTAATTTTACTGATGATTCCCAGTCTGGCATTCGGGGTCTGTAGCAAATGAGCCTGTGAATCTGATAAAGATGCCTTTGCTAGACCGCTACTTTTACAGTTAGTGACTTGCATTTCCTAACCAATCAGTAATTCGATCCTGTAATGAGTATTTACAATTATTTATTAGATGCTCCCAGGCACTACAGTAATAGTGCTCTCACAAAGATCTTGCAACAACATACACTCAAAGCTTAAGGAACAGTTTATCCAGCACATAAGAGCAACTGTAAAATGCCACAAAGTAAAAGCGAAGAGTCAACATTCTCGTAAATCAACGTTGAAAACATTTTGCACCAGAACCAAAGTTGAAAACATTTTGCAGAAAGAGATGTTTGTTGAGATGCTTTCTGAAACCTAGAATAAGTGTGGTTTCCTTAAATCGGGGGTTAAGGAGTTGTATGCGGTAGTATCAGCCATGCAGAAAGGTTGTTATAGGATAGAAGCTACTCTGAATCCGATAGAGGTGTCTGAAATTCAGGAGATCACACGTAACTACGCAAAATTCAATTTTTCATTTAGTTTTAGTTTTTTAGTACAAAATGCATCCTCTCATTCATTGCACTAAAAAACAAGCCTTGGCCGCGCTGCCGTGAAAGTGACGCGGCCGCGAAAGTGAAAGTGCTTCGCGATCGCGATCCACTTAATGACCCGTGACAGGAGGAAAGACAGATGGTGGCTGCGCGCGTGCACGCTTGAGTGCACGCAAGCTTGAGGCCACCAAAATGCCTGTGGTAGCACTTTGAAAACCCGCTTTCTAAATGTCTCGCAGAGCAGCGCATGCGCTGGCTCAGGCGAGACCTAAAAAAGGGGAAGAGCAGGGGCGGGGTAATGGCAATTACTTGCACAAATAGATTTGCACCACTATCCGATGAAAAATCAGTCATAAGAACATCAGAGCAAAGCCCAAACAGCCTTGGTTGTTTAAATCAACCCCCTATAATAACTAAGGAAGCACAAATAGAAGAAGAGTCAACACAATTGCCAGGAACTAATCATTGTAGATGTAGCATCAATAAATTCAATAAACTTTCAATAAAAATAAATGCCTTAACAAATGAAGTGCTTGGTCTAAAAGATCTAATAAAAATGCTGACAATTCAAGTAAAGGACTGTAAAAGGACACCATCAGAAAGAAGCAACCATATCTTTAAACAGCCAACTCTAAAATCTCAATCAGTGCAAAGGAGACTTTTGCCGACTGTAGCCTAAGCAGACCCCAAACCCATTGAGCTACCCATGTGGTGTAGGAAGCGTGTGTTAGACTTGGCACCATTGGCGTGGGTCTCCCTTCCATTTTTTTGCTGTTGCCTCTTATGTTTTGCTGGTTTTAGATGCTTTTGGGCACTGTGCCACTGCTGTTCAGTGCCACAGTGCAAGTGCTCCCTACTGTAAAGTGATGTATGGATTAGTGACTCCATGATTGGATGATTGGTTTACTTGTCAGTCCCTAGTACAGTGCACGGAGTGTGCCCAGGGCTTGTAAATCCAATGCCGCTGGTGGGCTTGCAGCACTGGTTGTGCCACCCACAGAAGCGGCTTGTAAAATGTGTCTCAGGCCTGCCATTGCAGAGCCTGTGTGCAGTCTGTGACTGCCATGTCGACTTGGCAAGTGCACCCACTTGCCAGTCCCTAAACCTTCCCTTATCTTCATATCAGACACCCCTAAGGTAGGCCCAAGGGCCGGGTGCATTGTAAGTATAAGGTAGGACATGCCCTGGTGTGTGTGGCATGTCCTAATAGTGAATTACAGCCATTTTCGTTTTTCACTACTGTAAGGCTACCTGTTCTCCATAGGCCAGAATGGGCAGTTTGATTATTACACCTTATAATCCTAACTGACCCAGAGAACATGGTAGAAAAACGAATTTAGTATGCCTGAACTCAGGATGATAAAATACATCTTTTAGTGAAGTTGGTTTTAACATTCTTTGTTTGAAAATACCACTTTTAGAAAGTAGGTATTTTCTTGCCTAAACCATCCAGCTGCCTCTGCTCAGGTTGTGTATTGTATGTCTGGGTTTGTGAGTGACAGGGGCTGGGGGATTCCAGGAGGCAGGGTGAGTCAGCACTAGGCTGAATAGGTCTGCCTGAAGGAGGATGGGTGGGAGGAGTTGCACCTGGGTCTGAATAGGGCTGTGCCTGCCTTCCACAATGCTGGCTCCACCTCCTGCCGGGCGTCTGATGGCTCTGCCCCTCACTCTCAAAGGAAAGAAGGAGTCAGAAAAACAAAGTGCTCCAGGACTGACCAGAACTGGTTTGGACTAGGCAAAGGCCTCTCTGCCTTCAGAGAACAAAGGGAAAAGGTGTATAAAAAGGGGACCCAGACCCCTAGGAAATTAGATCACTTCTGGGAAATCAAGAAACCTGTTGCCAAGGAGAAGAACCGGAGAAGCTGAAGGAGGAGTACTGCCCCTGTGCTGTTTTGCTGATTGGGGTTGGCCTGCAGTGGTTGCTTTCTGCCAAGGACAGGAGAAAAGACTTTGCTGTGCTTTGTCATCTTGAAGAAGAGAATCTCCAAGGGCTTGAACTAGAGCTTGCCTCCTGCCTGAAGTCTCAGGGATACAAGACTTCACCAACCAGCTCCCCCTGCATTCCCTTGCTGGGAATTGAAGTGCCTGCTGTTGTGCTGGGCCTTCTGAGAGACTGCGTGTCGCTGGGAGCTGGAAGCGCGACGCAACAACGAGAAGCGTGTCGCCGCCGCAGCCGCGGTCATCGCATCGCCGAAGAAGCGAGACGCCGCTGCCGCTGTCATCATCGCATCGCCGAAGCGCGGCGCATCACCGGAGAAGCGAGACGCTGCCACAGAGGTCATCGTCGCATCGCCGGAGAAGCGCGTCGCAGGGCCTGTCGCGGCTCCAAAGATCATCGAGTCGCCGCACGGCCGTCGGGCGTGCACGCATCACACCAACGTTGTCGCATCGCAACCAAGACGCCATTTTGTCGCATCGTACCGGAGAAGAGTATCGCATCGAGGTGCCATCTTGTCGCATCGCACCGGAAAGCAGTAAGAAACCGACGCATCACCTCCCCACACAGTAAGGAAGCGAGCATCAACTCCCTGCGCAGCAGTAAGGAACCGACGCATCCACTCCCCTGAGTGTAAGGAACCGACGCATCACCTTCCCTGCGACCCTTTTGTTTTCTTTGCGTTACGCATTCAAGGTACATTGAGAGTAAAGTGTCGCATTTACAACTTGAGAGAACTGAACTATTTTATAACCTTTTAAAGCCTATTTTTGAGTACAGTATTGTGGATTTTTGCTATTGGGTCTTGTGATAAGTCTATATAAAGATTACTTATTTTTACATAAACAACCTGTGTGGTGTCCATCTGTAGTGTTTTCACTGTATTACTGTATGTGGTCACAAATGCTTTACACACTGCCTCTGAGATAAGCCTGTCTGCTCGTGCCAAGCTACCAGGGGGTGAGCAGGGGTTATTTTAGGAGTGTTTCCCCTTATCCTGACTAGAAGCAAGGGTCCCTATTTGGACAAAGGTGCAAACCATTGCCAACTAGAGACCCCCAGTTCTAACATTGGTGGTCAGCGGTGAGGATTTGGACTTGCATTTGTGATTCATATACAGTGATTGGTGTACACTACTAGTGAGTGCAGACCAATACGCGACCACATACCTTTTTGATAGGACTTTTTTTCTTTGGAACCTTTATTTTTGTTGAGAACTGCCAATTTTCACCATGAGCAAAAAAGGATCCATTGCACCTGCAGATATTGAATTTGAAGAAGATAGGGTTGATACCTACACTGTGCCAGAACTCAAAGCTGTTTGCAAAAAGTTTAAAATCTCTATGAGAGGCCTCACCAGAAAGGAGGAGTTTCACAAGGCACTGAGAGCCTGGTTGGAAGCACGGAATGCCAGTGGGCAGTCCGAGGAGCCTGTGGAGGAGGCAGAGAATTTAGATGGGCAGCTTGAGGGGCCATTGGGCTTAACTGGGAGGAGAGCGCCTTCCAGGGAGGGCAGCAGTGTTTCTCAAAGGGCCTGTCTCCAGAGGAGCTGGAGGACAGGGACAAAAGCAGGATGCATGAAATGGAGATGGCCAAACTGAAACAGGGAAGCCATGATAGCCTTGAGCATAAGAAATTGGAGTTAGAAAGTAAGAGGTTGGCTATGGAAGAAAAGAAGATGCTTTTAGAGCATGAGAGAGTGGTGAGGGAGCTAGAGCTAAAGGCTAGAAGCCTAGAAATCACTCCCTCTGGTGGCAGCACACCTCCAGTGCCTGTAGAAAGTAGAGTGTACATCCCCAAGGAGGTTATTAAGGATTTCATGAAGGGGGAGGACATTGGGCAATGGTTTAAAGCATATGAGATCGCCATGACATCACACCGGGTCCCTGAGAAGGATTGGGGAGCGGGGTTGTGGGGCCGCTTTGCAGGTGAGGGAAGGGAAACCTTGCTAGCCTTGCCCACAGTGGATCAGATGTCCTATGCCCACCTGAAGGAAGCTTTAGTGGCAAGGTATGGGTTAACTCCAGAGCTTTATAGGCAGAAGTTTAGGAACTGCAAAAAGCTGGAGTCTAGTACCTGGGTGGAGTATGTGTCTTATTTTTGCAGAGCATTGGATGGATGGGTGAAGGGTAGCAAAGTAAATGACTTACAGGAGTTCTATGATTTAATCGCATGGGAGCACTTGTCCAGTAGTTGTTTTCCAGAGCTACGCCAGCACCTAGTTGACAGTAAGCTAACTAATCCTAGAAAGCTTGCTGAGGAGGCGGACCGCTGGGTCAGTACCCGGGTCCACAAGGGTCTTGTGGGAGACTCCGCCAAAGGTGGGCAGGGTCCCCAGCAGAAGAGTGGGGGGACAAGGGTAAACAGAAGGAGTTCCAAAAGGGCCCCAAAGTAAACCCCAAGGGAACCAAGGTAAGGGTTCCCAGCCTCCCACTGAGAAAAGACCATGGGTCCCAACAGATAAGTCTGTTCAGAAGGGGCCCAAAGCATGTTTTAGTTGTGGTCAGGTGGGTCACTTTGTAGGAAGTCCCAAGTGTCCCAATACTGTGACCACTGCACCCACTGGTGCACCACCCCGGCAGATGGCTAGTGTAGCCCTGGGGGAGGAGTTGGGTGCCCAAGGTGGGTGGGGTCCCGCAGAGATGTCCCTGGTCTCTTTAGGAGACAATGAGATGGTCCCTAGGACCCAGCTGCCTGATAACACTAAGAAATACAGGCAGTGGGTGACCATCAATGGCCATAGGGTGGAGGCTCTGAGAGACACCGGGGCCAGTGTGACAGCTGTCAGTTGTCGGCTGGTGTCTGAGGAGCAGGTGGTCCCCAATGTATTCTACCCTGTAGTTGCCGCTGACAACTCAGAGAGCCACTGCAAGGTGGCCCAGGTTCCCTTTGAGTGGGGGGGTCTCAGGTATCCTTCAAGTAGCTGTGAGGCCAGCCATGCCTGTTGACTGTCTGCTAGGCAATGATTTGGAGAGCTCCCCTTGGGCGAAGGTGGAGCGGAGGTCTCATTTGGAGATGTTGGGTCTGCCAGAGTGGGCGTGTGTGACCACTCGGTCAATGGCAGCCGGTAAGGGTATTCAAGAGGACCTGGAGCCTGGAAGAAGGGCCCAGGTGCCTGCCTTAAAGAGAGGAGGCAGGGGGCGCGGGAAACCGGCCCCCGAAGTTCCCACGGTCCAGGAGGAGGCAGACCTTGAGGGGGATGCCCTGGAACCTACAGGGGAACAAGTGGCTGAACTGGGGGACCTGCTTGAGCTGACCCATTGGCAGCAGGAAGGAGGCCCCTCCAGGGAAGAATTCTGCGAGGAGCAGAAGAAGTGCCCTTCTCTTGAGGGCTTGCGGCAACAGGCTGTAAGCCAGGCAGCAGGTGATCAGTCTGGATCACACTGGATCTATTGGGAGAATGGTCTCCTGTATAGTGAGCCTAAGGTTGCTGAGCCTGGGTCAGCCCGTGTGCTGGTGGTACCCCAGCGCTTCAGAGCCTTCCTACTGGGTCTGGCTCATGATGTGCCTTTAGCAGGACATTTGGGGCAAGACAAGACCTTTCAAAGGCTTGTCACCCACTTTCATTGGCCCCAAATGCGCAAGAGTTCAGATACTCATTGCAGGACCTGTCAGACTTGCCAGGCAAGTGGTAAGAGTGGGAGGAAGCACAAGGCTCCTCTCCAACCTTTCCCTGTTGTCAGCACCCCCTTTGAGAGGGTGGGTATTGACATTGTGGGGCCTCTGGATCCCAAGACAGCCATGGGCAACAGGTTCATCCTGGTCTTGGTGGACCATGCCACCCGGTACCCGGAAGCCATCCCTCTTCGGACAGTGACGGCCCCCGTGGTGGGACGTGCACTGATGGGGATTTTCTCCCGTGTGGGGTTCCCCAAGGAGGTGGTGTCTGACCGTGGTACTAACTTCATTTCCAAGTATATGAAGTCCCTGTGGCAGGAGTGTGGTGTAACCTATAAGTTCACCACTCCTTACCACCCCAAGGTAATGGGCTGGTTGAGAGATTCAACCGGACCCTTAAAGGCATGATTATGGGTCTGGAAGAACCCATGAGGTGTAAGTGGGACGTCCTCTTGCCATGCCTGCTCTTTGCTTACAGAGAGGTGCCCCAGAAGTCCTTAGGGTTCAGTCCCTTTGAACTGCTGTACGGCCATCCTGTAAGAGGACCTCTGAGTCTGGTCAAGGAAGGCTGGGAGAAAGCTCCCAGGAAAACTCCCCAGGATGTATTTAGTTACATGCTGGCCTTCAGGAACCAGACTCGGCGTTTCAGACAACTCGCTGAGGCGAATCTGGAAGCCAGCCAGGAAGAGATGAAACGTTGGCATGATCAGAACGCCACTCTGATCGAGTTTCAGCCTGGACAAAAGGTTTGGGTCATGGCCCCAGTGGAGCCCTGTGCGCTCCAGGATAAGTGGACCGGACCATTTGAGGTGGTGGAGCGCAAAAGTGATGTCACCTACTTGGTGGACTTGCAGTCTCCCAGGAACCCCTTGCGGGTCCTGCATGTGAACCGCCTGAAGCCCCACTTTGAGAGGTCTGAAGTGGGCATGCTCTTAGCAACAGATGCTGGGATGGAAGAGGAGACTGAACCTCTTCCTGATCTCCTGTATGCAAAAGAGCAAGATGGGTCAGTGGATGGTGTGAACCTCTCTCCCACCCTGACCCCGGAGCAGCAGAATGACTGTCGGCAACTGTTGGGACAGTTTTCTGATCTGTTCTCCCTGACTCCCAGTATCACTGAATGGTGCATCCATGATGTGGACACTGGGGACAGTCCTCCTGTAAAGCACAAAACTTACAGAGTGACTGACAGGGTGAGGGCTTGCATCAAGGAGGAGGTCTCCAAGATGTTTGCCTTAGGGGTGATTGAGTCCTCTAACAGCCCTTGGGCCAGCCCAGTGGTCTTGGTCCCAAAGGCTGCCGCGCCTGGTGCCACACCCGAACTCCGGTTCTGTGTGGACTACCGAGGACTCAATTCAGTCACAAGGACTGACGCGCACCCCATCCCCAGAGCTGATGAGCTCATTGATCGGTTGGGGGCTGCCCGGTACCTCAGCACGTTTGATCTAACGTCTGGGTACTGGCAGATCGCCTTAACTGATGGGGCCAAAGAGAGGTCAGCATTCTCCACACCAGATGGGCACTACCAATTCCGGGTGATGCCCTTTGGGATGAAGAATGCCCCTGCCACCTTTCAGAGGTTGGTCAACCAGGTGTTGGCTGGGCTGGAGGATTTCAGTGCCGCCTACCTGGATGACATTGCAGTGTTCAGCGCCACTTGGGAGGAACATCTGCACCACCTCTGGGAAGTGTTGAAGGCGCTGCGGAGGGCAGGCCTCACGATCAAGGCGAGTAAGTGCCAGATCGGGCAGGGTTCTGTGGTGTACTTGGGACACCAGGTAGGGAGCGGCCAGGTGGCGCCCCTACAGCCCAAGATAGATACCATCCTGGCTTGGGAACCCCCAAAACCCAAACAGAGGTGAGGGCCTTCTTAGGACTCACCGGGTATTACAGGAGGTTTGTCAAGGGGTATGGCAACCTTGTTGCACCCTTGACTGAGCTGACTTCCAGGAAGCAGCCCAGGAAAGTGAACTGGACTGATGCCTGCCAAAAGGCTTTTGATGCCCTGAAATCTGCCATGTGCACGGCGCCCGTGCTTCAGGCGCCCAACTTCTCAAAGGAATTCATTGTGCAGACAGATGCTTCAGAGCATGGTGTTGGGGCTGTGCTTTCACAGATGAATGAGGAGGGCCTAGACCAACCTGTAGCCTTTATTAGTAGGAGGTTACTCCCACGGGAACAGAGGTGGAGTGCGATTGAACGTGAAGCATTTGCTGTGGTCTGGGCACTGAAGAAGTTGAGACCATACTTGTTTGGGACTCACTTCCGGGTTCAGACAGACCACAGGCCCCTCAGATGGTTAATGCAGATGAGGGGTGAGAATCCAAAACTGTTGAGGTGGTCCATTTCCCTACAGGGGATGGACTTTACGGTGGAACACCGCCCTGGTACAGAACACGCCAATGCTGATGGTCTGTCCAGATTTTTCCGCCTTAGTGATGAGAACTCCCAGGAGGAAGGGTAGTTCTCCCCACATTTCAGCTGGAGGGGACACGTGTTAGACTTGGCACCATTGGCGTGGGTCTCCCTTCCATTTTTTTGCTGTTGCCTCTTATGTTTTGCTGGTTTTAGATGCTTTTGGGCACTGTGCCACTGCTGTTCAGTGCCACAGTGCAAGTGCTCCCTACTGTAAAGTGATGTATGGATTAGTGACTCCATGATTGGATGATTGGTTTACTTGTCAGTCCCTAGTACAGTGCACGGAGTGTGCCCAGGGCTTGTAAATCCAATGCCGCTGGTGGGCTTGCAGCACTGGTTGTGCCACCCACAGAAGCGGCTTGTAAAATGTGTCTCAGGCCTGCCATTGCAGAGCCTGTGTGCAGTCTGTGACTGCCATGTCGACTTGGCAAGTGCACCCACTTGCCAGTCCCTAAACCTTCCCTTATCTTCATATCAGACACCCCTAAGGTAGGCCCAAGGGCCGGGTGCATTGTAAGTATAAGGTAGGACATGCCCTGGTGTGTGTGGCATGTCCTAATAGTGAATTACAGCCATTTTCGTTTTTCACTATTGCAAGGCTACCTGTTCTCCATAGGCCAGAATGGGCAGTTTGATTATTACACCTTATAATCCTAACTGACCCAGAGAACATGGTAGAAAAACGAATTTAGTATGCCTGAACTCAGGATGATAAAATACATCTTTTAGTGAAGTTGGTTTTAACATTCTTTGTTTGAAAATACCACTTTTAGAAAGTAGGTATTTTCTTGCCTAAACCATCCAGCTGCCTCTGCTCAGGTTGTGTATTGTATGTCTGGGTTTGTGAGTGACAGGGGCTGGGGGATTCCAGGAGGCAGGGTGAGTCAGCACTAGGCTGAATAGGTCTGCCTGAAGGAGGATGGGTGGGAGGAGTTGCACCTGGGTCTGAATAGGGCTGTGCCTGCCTTCCACAATGCTGGCTCCACCTCCTGCCGGGCGTCTGATGGCTCTGCCCCTCACTCTCAAAGGAAAGAAGGAGTCAGAAAAACAAAGTGCTCCAGGACTGACCAGAACTGGTTTGGACTAGGCAAAGGCCTCTCTGCCTTCAGAGAACAAAGGGAAAAGGTGTATAAAAAGGGGACCCAGACCCCTAGGAAATTAGATCACTTCTGGGAAATCAAGAAACCTGTTGCCAAGGAGAAGAACCGGAGAAGCTGAAGGAGGAGTACTGCCCCTGTGCTGTTTTGCTGATTGGGGTTGGCCTGCAGTGGTTGCTTTCTGCCAAGGACAGGAGAAAAGACTTTGCTGTGCTTTGTCATCTTGAAGAAGAGAATCTCCAAGGGCTTGAACTAGAGCTTGCCTCCTGCCTGAAGTCTCAGGGATACAAGACTTCACCAACCAGCTCCCCCTGCATTCCCTTGCTGGGAATTGAAGTGCCTGCTGTTGTGCTGGGCCTTCTGAGAGACTGCGTGTCGCTGGGAGCTGGAAGCGCGACGCAACAACGAGAAGCGTGTCGCCGCCGCAGCCGCGGTCATCGCATCGCCGAAGAAGCGAGACGCCGCTGCCGCTGTCATCATCGCATCGCCGAAGCGCGGCGCATCACCGGAGAAGCGAGACGCTGCCACAGAGGTCATCGTCGCATCGCCGGAGAAGCGCGTCGCAGGGCCTGTCGCGGCTCCAAAGATCATCGAGTCGCCGCACGGCCGTCGGGCGTGCACGCATCACACCAACGTTGTCGCACCGCAACCAAGACGCCATTTTGTCGCATCGTACCGGAGAAGAGTATCGCATCGAGGTGCCATCTTGTCGCATCGCACCGGAAAGCAGTAAGAAACCGACGCATCACCTCCCCACACAGTAAGGAAGCGAGCATCAACTCCCCTGCGCAGCAGTAAGGAACCGACGCATCCACTCCCCTGAGTGTAAGGAACCGACGCATCACCTTCCCTGCGACCCTTTTGTTTTCTTTGCGTTACGCATTCAAGGTACATTGAGAGTAAAGTGTCGCATTTACAACTTGAGAGAACTGAACTATTTTATAACCTTTTAAAGCCTATTTTTGAGTACAGTATTGTGGATTTTTGCTATTGGGTCTTGTGATAAGTCTATATAAAGATTACTTATTTTTACATAAACAACCTGTGTGGTGTCCATCTGTAGTGTTTTCACTGTATTACTGTATGTGGTCACAAATGCTTTACACACTGCCTCTGAGATAAGCCTGTCTGCTCGTGCCAAGCTACCAGGGGGTGAGCAGGGGTTATTTTAGGAGTGTTTCCCCCTTATCCTGACTAGAAGCAAGGGTCCCTATTTGGACAAAGGTGCAAACCATTGCCAACTAGAGACCCCCAGTTCTAACAGCGTGTTATTGAGAACATTAGTAAAACAGATAGATCAGCAAGAGTGCCAAACATAAAGGACCCTTGTATACCACCAGTAGGGCAATTCCAGCACCAACTAGAATTCACCACCACCCAGCATTATATCACCAACCGAAAGAGAATATATATACACCGCCTTACCTGTCCCAATGGAGGGGAGATTCTAACATGAGAGACAACCACAAAGTAGGGAAAATGCCAAAGTTATCCAGAGAACATAGAATTTACTTAATTTATGTTCCAAAGCTGGATAAACAGAATAAAGAGGATGGGGAAGCTCTTAAAAGCAAGGTTACTCATTGGATCAGGCACAACTGACAATGTCTGTCGGTAGTACGCTCAGACATAGTGAGGGCAGAATGCTTGCAAGGCGGGGAGAAGGGTCATGATATTATCTCCCTTACAGTTGTAGATAAAAAGATTGTGGACCGATTAATTGCTATTGTTATACCTGGCATCATTGGCGTGGGTTTCCCCAATATTTTTGCTTTTGCCTCCTGTTATTTTGCTGTGTGTTGGACTTTGTTTTTTTTTGCTGGTCTAGATTCTTTGGGCACTTTGCCACTGCTATTCAGTGCAAGTGCTCCCTGTAAATTGTTGTAATGGATTAGTGATTCCATGATTGCACTGTGTATGCCCAGGGCCACTGCAGTATCTGTGCGCAGTTTGGTACTGCCATGTCGACTTGGCAAGTGCACCCACTTGCCAGGCCCTACCCTTCTTTTTTCTTACATGTTAGTCACCCCTAAGGTAGGCCCATGGTACCCATGTGGGCAGGGTGCAGTGTATGTGAAAGGTAGGACATGCCCTGGTGTGTGTGTGGCATGTCCTGATAGTGAAATACTGCCAAATTCATTTTTTACTATTGTAAGTCTATCTGTTCCCATAGGATAGAATGGGGAGGTTGGTTATAACATCTTACAAGCACAACTACCCCTAGGAACCAGGTAGGAAATTAAAGTTTAGCATGCCTGAACTCAGAATGTTAAGATGCATCTTTTAGTGAGGGTGATTTTAACATTCTGGGGTCGATTCCGATTCGGGCCGGAAAAAGCACCGACCGACTCGGATCCGGAAATAATACCGACCGACACGTACCTGTGGCGCCCGACACCCCAAGTACGATGCAAGGCGTGAAAAATCCGACCGACACGTACCGAAACCAAGTCGACCGACCGAGCCGCAAGGAAAACAGCAATCCGGCCGGAAAAACACGCGAATCCAACCGACCGACACGCATCCGGAACAAATCCGACCGCAAGGCGCGAAAACCACGAGCGAGTCGGACGGAGGCCAAGCCGCACGACCGACACGCATACAAAACCGAGCCGAAGCAACACAAAACACCGCGACCGACGCGTACGCAGCATAGAAAACTGCACAAACACAGCGTGAACAAAACGGAGAAGACCGTACGAGACAAATGCAGGGTCCGACTCGGTCACAAGAACGTTTCCAACATACACAGACAGCACAAAGGAAAAATCACCCAAAAAAAGGCCAAACAAGCAATTACCAAGCCAATAAATACTGGGGGGGGGGTGGGGACAGAGAACAAAGACACACCCACAACTCCACCTATATAAAGGACACAAATCACAACCATGAGCCTTTGCAAATGCCATTCCACTGCCAGCACCCAAGAGAAAGCAACCACACACCCACAGCTCATCCCTCACACAAGCCACACACCATCAGCACACCAACAAATACCTACCTCACATACACCCAGCAAAACACACACTCACACACCCTCACCTGCACACAAACACACACATCACTCACCATCACCATCCATCACCATGCCCCCCAAGAAGAATCCCAAGTTCCTAGATTGTGAATTGGAAGTCATGGTAGACGAGATCCTCAGGGTAGAGCCACAGCTGTTTGGCACACTGGTCCAACAGACCCCCATCTCCCAGAAAACCAAGATGTGGGAGAGGGTCATCAACAGGGTGAACGCACAATCACCATGTCGGCGCACAAAGAGCGACATCCAGAACAGGTGGTATGACGTGCGCAGGAGGGTACGGGACCTGCTGAAGAAAGACTACATCAACAGCCAATACACCGGTAGTGGCCCTCCTGCCAAGCCAATATACCTCAGGCCCTGGGAGGAGAAGGTGCGGGCCATCCTTCCGCCAGTGAGCGTATATGGACTAGAGGACATCCCAGAGCCTGGTGAGTACACAACAAATGTACACAATATACTGCCACAAAACACACACATCACTGTCAAGGGGAGAGTCAAACCATGCACTCATACCAATTACACAGCAACCAGAACAGAATCATCCCAAAATGTGTATGTCAGTCAGATAAACACAACACATGCCATCAAAAAAGTCACATCCAACTGTGCCAACACATGTACAAACACAACTACAACTACAGCTAGGCAGTGGCACAAATAGAACTAACAAACACATCCAGACATGTAGCCACCACAACAACACCAACACACAGTGAAGACCACTCAAAGAAAGGAATTCTGTGTATGCTGGCCAAGTCAGTGTAGCCAATAGCATCATGGGAGTCGCAGTCACACATATTGCCCCCCACAACTGTCCCATCAACACCACCCTGAACCATGCTCACATCACAGGGAGTGGAGAAGGACTCACAAGATGGCTGACACTGGCTACTGCTGTGGGGAGCACAAGGCCCTGCTGCCAACTGTGCACCAACAAACAGCAGGACACCACTGACTGACATCCTGAGAGACAACTTCCACTCCCTGCAATGCAAGCACGTTCCATGGTGGGATATCTGGCTAGCTGGGTGGGAAGGAGGACTTGCAGCACTGACCATAGTCACAAGCACCTCCCCTCACACACACCCCAACACAAACTCCACAGAACCCACCTGGTAGAATGCAATGCCCCCATCCTAACACAAGATCCCACAAAGAACCACCACCCTGGGTTATGTTGTGTGAAGCACAGGGACACTCTTGGGACTTTTAGCCAAACAACTGCCAGGACAACACTCCCAGCCATCCTGTCAGCATAGCCAGCCCACCCCACAGGGAAGCAGAGTCAAAAGGAAGGAAGCATGGGCATGCTGGGAAGGGGGGTGGAGGCAATAGCATAATGGGAGTAGTAGGCACAGATATTGCTCAGCCTCACAACTGGCCCATCAACA
Organism: Calotriton arnoldi; assembly: GCA_963921515.1. NCBI lineage: Eukaryota > Metazoa > Chordata > Amphibia > Caudata > Salamandridae > Calotriton > Calotriton arnoldi. The sequence continues at coordinate 830,611 of CAWUFW010001376.1, forward strand.
CCACCCTGAACCATGCTCACATCACAGGAAGTGGAGAAGGACTCACAAGATGGCTGACACTGGCTACTGCTGTGGGGAGCACAAGGCCCTGCTGGCAACTGTGCACCAACAAACAGCAGGACACCACTGACTGACATCCTGAGAGACAACTTCCACTCCCTGCAATGCAAGCACGTTCCATGGTGGGATATCTGGCTAGCTGGGTGGGAAGGAGGACTTGCAGCACTGACCATAGTCACAAGCACCTCCCCTCACACACACCCCAACACAAACTCCACAGAACCCACCTGGTAGAATGCAATGCCCCCATCCTAACACAAGATCCCACAAAGAACCACCACCCTGGGTTATGTTGTGTGAAGCACAGGGACACTCTTGGGACTTTTAGCCAAACAACTGCCAGGACAACACTCCCAGCCATCCTGTCAGCACAGCCAGCCCACCCCACAGGGAAGCAGAGTCAAAAGGAAGGAAGCATGGGCATGCTGGGAAGGGGGGTGGAGGCAATAGCATGATGGGAGTAGTAGGCACAGATATTGCTCAGCCTCACAACTGGCCCATCAACACCACCCTGAACCATGCTCACATCACAGGAAGTGGAGAAGGACTCACAAGATGGCTGACACTGGCTACTGCTGTGGGGAGCACAAGGCCCTGCTGGCAACTGTGCACCAACAAACAGCAGGACACCACTGACTGACATCCTGAGAGACAACTTCCACTCCCTGCAATGCAAGCACGTTCCATGGTGGGATATCTGGCTAGCTGGGTGGGAAGGAGGACTTGCAGCACTGACCATAGTCACAAGCACCTCCCCTCACACACACCCCAACACAAACTCCACAGAACCCACCTGGTAGAATGCAATGCCCCCCATCCTAACACAAGATCTCACAAAGAACCACCACCCTGGGTTATGTTGTGTGAAGCACAGGGCCACTCTTGGGACTTCTAGCCAAACAACTGCCAGGACAACACTCCCAGCCATCCTGTCAGCACAGCCAGCCCACCCCACAGGGAAGCAGAGTCAAAAGGAAGGAAGCATGGGCATGCTGGGAAGGGGGAGGAGGCAATAGCATGATGGGAGTCGTAGTCACAGCTCTACATCCCCCACCACATGGCCAGCAAGCTCACACTCACGCATGCACATCCCACAGAGAGTGGAAAGGCCCATCAAAGATGTCTGACACTGTTGCTGTGTCGTGGGGAGCACAAGGGCATGCTGGGTACTGCACACCAACCAACAGCAGGACACCACTGTCAGCCATCTTGCCATTGCTCTCACACCCACACACACTGAACTCCCCACAAAAGCAAGTAAGTATGGGAATGCTGGGAAGTGGGGTGGAGGCAATAGCATGATGGGAGTCGTAGTCACAGACATAGCTCACCCCCACAACTGTCCCATCAACACCACTCCTGAACCATGCTCACATCACAGGGAGTGGAGAAGGACTCACAAGATGGCTGACACTGGCTACTGCTGTGGGGAGCTCAAGGCCCTGCTGCCAACTGTGCACCAACAAACAGCAGGACACCACTGAATGACATCCTGAGAGACAACTTCCACTCCCTGCAATGCAAGCACGTTCCATGGTGGGATATCTGGCTAGCTGGGTGGGAAGGAGGACTTGCAGCACTGACCATAGTCACAAGCACCTCCCCTCACACACACCCCAACACAAACTCCACAGAACCCACCTGGTAGAATGCAATGCCCCCATCCTAACACAAGATCCCACAAAGAACCACCACCCTGGGTTATGTTGTGTGAAGCACAGGGCCACTCTTGGGACTTCTAGCCAAACAACTGCCAGGACAACACTCCCAGCCATCCTGTCAGCACAGCCAGCCCACCCCACAGGGAAGCAGAGTCAAAAGGAAGGAAGCATGGGCATGCTGGGAAGGGGGAGGAGGCAATAGCATGATGGGAGTCGTATTCACAGCTCTACATCCCCCACCACATGGCCCAGCAAGCTCACACTCACGCATGCACATCCCACAGAGAGTGGAAAGGCCCATCAAAGATGTCTGACACTGTTGCTGTGTCGTGGGGAGCACAAGGGCATGCTGGGTACTGCACACCAACCAACAGCAGGACACCACTGTCAGCCATCTTGCCATTGCTCTCACACCCACACACACTGAACTCCCCACAAAAGCAAGTAAGTATGGGAATGCTGGGAAGTGGGGTGGAGGCAATAGCATGATGGGAGTCGTAGTCACAGACATAGCTCACCCCCACAAATGTCCCATCAACACCGCCCTGAACCATGCTCACATCACAGGGAGTGGAGAAGGACTCACAAGATGGCTGACACTGGCTACTGCTGTGGGGAGCACAAGGCCCTGCTGCCAACTGTGCACCAACAAACAGCAGGACACCACTGACTGACATCCTGAGAGACAACTTCCACTCCCTGCAATGCAAGCACGTTCCATGGTGGGATATCTGGCTAGCTGGGTGGGAAGGAGGACTTGCAGCATTGACCATAGTCACAAGCACCTCCCCTCACACACTCCCCAACACAAACTCCACAGAACCCACCTGGTAGAATGCAATGCCCCCATCCTAACACAAGATCCCACAAAGAACCACCACCCTGGGTTATGTTGTGTGAAGCACAGGGCCACTCTTGGGACTTCTAGCCAAACAACTGCCAGGACAACACTCCCAGCCATCCTGTCAGCACAGCCAGCCCACCCCACAGGGAAGCAGAGTCAAAAGGAAGGAAGCATGGGCATGCTGGGAAGGGGGAGGAGGCAATAGCATGATGGGAGTCGTAGTCACAGCCCTACATCCCCCACCACATGGCCCAGCAAGCTCACACTCACGCATGCACATCCCACAGAGAGTGGAAAGGCCCATCAAAGATGTCTGACACTGTTGCTGTGTCGTGGGGAGCACAAGGGCATGCTGGGAACTGCACACCAACCAACAGCAGGACACCACTGTCAGCCATCTTGCCATTGCTCTCACACCCACACACACTGAACTCCCCACAAAAGCAAGTAAGTATGGGAATGCTGGGAAGTGGGGTGGAGGCAATAGCATGATGGGAGTCGTAGCCACTGATATTGGTCACCCCCACAACTGTCCCATCAACACCACCCTGAACCATGCTCACATCACAGGGAGTGGAGAAGGACTCACAAGATGGCTGACACTGGCTACTGCTGTGGGGAGCACAAGGCCCTGCTGCCAACTGTGCACCAACAAACAGCAGGACACCACTGACTGACATCCTGAGAGACAACTTCCACTCCCTGCAACACAAGCACGTTCCATGGTGGGATAACTGACTGGCTGGGTGGGTGGGAAGGAGGGCCGGCTGTCAACCAAACACAACCAATGCAGACCATGTTCACACCCCAAAAAATACATAGAAATGCCCAAATAATGCAGGACAATGTGCCACACCAATATCAACCCCTGACTGTGACAACTTAGGACAATGCAATGTACAGGCCCGCACCCAGAGGCACAGTCACAACTGTCATGTGTGTCAACCATTGATGCCTGCAGAAACAAAACATACATTGTTTGTGTCTCACAAAAACAGGTGATGATGGGGACACAGCAGCAGACGCTGAGGAGTCCCAGTCCCAGGCTCAAGAGGATGCGGAGCTCACTGGCGTCGTACAGCCTCTGTCCTCCTCGGACGATGAAGACCAACCTGGCACATCCGGTGCAAGTCAACATGCAGCACCAGCAGGACCACCAGCTGCAGCACCAGCAGGACCACCAGCTGCACCCCCTGCACCCACCCCTCCAACGACTGTCACCACAAATACCATCCCTGCTGACATGGACAGAACAAGGAGCAACACCAGCACAGGGACCCTGGACCAACCTGGGGCCATGGACACCACCACCACCACCAACCCCCAAGGTGGACCAGGGTTATCTGTGCGTGCCACTGCACACACTGCACATGTCAGCAGGGGTGGTGGGAGGGTGGGAGACAGAGGTCGCTGCTTGCAGACGTTGCTGGTGTGCATGATGACCCACAACTGGTACGCATAGCTGATGCGTACCAGTCCAGCACCGGAGACCTCAGCCAGGTAGTGGGGCTCCTCAGAGACATGAAACAGCAGCAGGCTGCCCATCATGCCCGCTTGGACTCCCACATGTCCCACGTGGAGTCACACATGTCCCGCGTGGACTCACACATGTCCCGCGTGGAGTCCAAGTGGGATGCACTGCATGAGATGACGGCGGTGCACAGGGACATTTTACAATGCCTCCGCCAGATGAACAGCAACCAGTCCACACCTCCCTGTGTGCCAACAACATCTGGTGCCGAACAAACTGCAACTGCCACAGGGAGGGAGGAGGACTCTGGCGGAGAGTCCCCTGCAACGCAGCAGCCTGTACTTGAGGGCCCCCCCCCCAAGAAGAGGGGTCGTCCGAGGAGGGAAAAGTGAGAGGCCAATTCCAAGCGCTACTCCCAGGAAGCCTGAACCTGTTCTGGATGTTCGCCTTTGTGCACAGACTGTTCACCCTGTTGACGGCAACACTACTCCCACACATTGCATGGGGAGTACAAGTTGGACCAATGTGTCAGACAACTGTGGCCCCGATACTGGGGATCCTGTCTACCAGGACTTTCAATTCACCTAGGAACTTCGGATTGCAAGATTTATGTACAGCACTACCCATCCTATGCACTAATAACACAAATGTATCACAATAAACACACTAATACACCATACTTGCCTCTGTCGTGATTCCAACGTGGGTGCTGTTATGGGGATGATGAACTGCAAAATTACACTGTGTATGCGAACTGCAACAGCAAGGACAACACAGGCATGTGAGTAAAGGCAACGTGACACATATGAGGGAGACACACCACCAGGGCTACACAACACATACACACCTAGGCCATCTGACTCATTGCCTACACTGATGTTGCCAGGGAAGACGGTGCAATGCACAGACACCACACCCATTCCCAGTTGTAGTCAAGTAGCCCACAGGTGCAGTAAGCAAATGGCAGTCAAATGTGTGACCACAGACAACGCACATCACAAAGTGAAGCACAGGTTTATTACACAGTTGCAACATGTCGTAACCACTACAGATGCAAGGTAATCCCACCTGGCAGCGGGCACACAGTCAACAACTGTAGACGGAAGGAAGTCCATGGGTGTGGCGCACATCACCTGTAGGGACACAACAGCTACCACCCTGGATGTGCAATCACGTCGTCGGTGGACACAGTTGACCAAACGAATCTGAAAGTACCCTGTGAAGGACAGAAATGACACACAGTCAAAAGCAATGTAGTACAGGACAGAACAGCAAAACTCATGCACAATACATGTTACAAGATACCCACCCAGAACCAAGTTAGCATGTCAACACTGTTGGGGAGTACAGCCCACCTGTTAGCACACATCGCAACACACATCCAGTCAAGTAGCCCATGGACACACTCCAACAGCACCAGAGCACCACCCACACATCATGCCAACTCACATCATTGACATGACACCTCAGGATACTCACATTCAGCTAAAGAAGTTTGTGATGAGCTGTGTGCGGACATCACCATCATCATCATCATCATCATCATCGTCACTGGCATCGTGGTCCAGGCCAGGATCCTCCACAGGTGGCGGATGTTGGTCATTGTCATCCTGGATGAGAGGCAACTCCTTCCGCACTGCCAGGTTGTGGAGCATGCAGCAGACGATGATAATCTTGCACACTTTCGCAGGGGCATATGGGAGGGACCCTCCGGTCTTGTCCAGGCAGCGGAAGCGGCTCTTCAGGAGACCAAATGTCCGCTCAATCACTCTCCTGGTCCGACCATGTGCCTCATTGTAGCGCATCTGGGCTGGTGTCTCAGGGTTCCTGAGGGGTGTCAGCAACCACGGCATGTTGGGGTATCCCGAGTCACCTACGGACAGACAAGTGCACATTAGCTGACTTGGAAAAGTGGGCGGAATACTACAGATCAGATCACACACAATGGCACAAAGTCAGTACACACCGACAAGCCAGGCACGCTGGTTCTGCATCTGTGCCATCATCCTGGGGATGCGACTACTCCTCATCACAAAGGCATCGTGTGCTGAACCAGGGAAACGGGCACACACGTGTGTGATGGTCATGTCTGCAAGACACACCACCAGTGCATTGACCGAGTGGTAGTGCTTGCGGTTCCTGTAGGCCTGCTCCTGGGCCTGTGGTGGTACCAAAGCCACATGTGTCCCATCAATGGAGCCAATGACATGCGGCATCCTCCCCAGGGCATAAAAGTCACTCTTCACGTCAGTGAGTCGTCGCAGTCTAGGGAAATAGATGTACCGGTTCAGGAATAGCAACATTGCCGCCAAAACATCGCGGAGCACACGGCTCAACATGGTCTGTGACATCCCACCAGCAGTCGCCACAGTATGTTGGAAGGTACCGGTGGCAAAGAAGTGTAGGGCTGCCATCACCTTCACCTTGGGGGTCAGCGCTGTAGGATACGGCCGGCCAGGCTGCAAATGTGGGGACAACTGCACTGCCAAATCCTCAATCAGCTGCCTGGTGAAGCGGTACCGTCGGATGCTGTCCCGTTCCACCATCGTTGCCAGGTCTGGGAATGGTCGATGGACAGCAGGAGCCCTGCAGTGCAGAGGAGAAGTAAGCAAGATTGTCAGTCACCCCACATATGCGGCATTGAACACACTCAAGATCCCAACATACATCATTATGAGGCACAACTACATGAAGTGTGCAGTTCCGGAAGGACATGTATGGTACATACATGGCCAACATCTGTCAACATGGTCCAACAGGTGGCATCAATTAGTCCCAGGTTGGCCCATTGGATATCATGAGGCCGTGTCACAGTTCCCATCTCCTGCTGCCGTGTCACAATACCCCCCACAGTGACATGTGAGGACAGATGTGCCCCAGGCACCACAGCTCAACGACAGGTACATTCCCAGGGACCCTGTATTGCCACATGGACACTGGCATTACATGGAGTATCATGTATACACCACAGCAAAACAACCATGACCCCCACAGGTAGTGGCCCCACTTGCCACGGCAGGACAGACATGGACGTCTGTGACACACACACGCACAACATCAAAGTCCATGCACATACAACCTGGATGTGGAGACTGTCTCCCATTGTGCACATGAAATCAGAGACATTGTAAACACTACATGCACAAAGACTGTGGAGGACCATCACTATTGTGCCACTGGGACACCCTGGCTCAAACATACCGTCCCACATGGGACTCACGGGGTATGTGACATGACATACACATACACCACCGTGAAATGTGACCATGGCACATGCACAGATCTGAACAGTTGCACATCACAGTGGTCATGTACACGTAACACCCAGGATCCTGTCCCCATGAACACGTGCACAGCCTGGGGGTGGCAGCCCACAGGTGACACCCACAGGACAACATGTACACCAACATACACACAATAGGAAATGCAGCCTTACATGCCTCATGATAAAGTTTGGACAGGCTGTCGTGATGTAGGTGTGCCCCTCACTCCCTGGGAGCTATCTGTGGCTGGCATATGTCCATCTGAGACAGGCATGCTGACATATGCCAGTCACATGTACAGTGATGCGTTGTACTGCAATGGACCGATCGGTGCCTCCGGCCGGCCCATTGCATTCAATGTGTGCGGGTACGCGTTGTACCCCTGTACGCGTTGTACCCCTGTACGCTGTTGAACTGCAATGGACCGATCGGTGCCTCCGGCCGGCCCATTGCATTCAATGTGTGCGGGTACGCGTTGTACCCCTGTACGCGTTGAACTGCAATGGACTGATCGGTGCCCCGGCCGGCCCATTGCATTCAATGTGTGCGGGTACGCGTTGTACCCCTGTACGCGTTGTACTGCAATGAACCGATCGGTGCCTCCGGCTGGCCCATTGCATTCAATGTGTCGCGGTGCACGCGTTGTACCCCTGTACGCGTTAGTACTGCAATGGACCGATCGGTGCCCCGGCCGGCCCATTGCATTCAATGTGTGCGGGTACGCGTTGTACCCCTGTACGCGTTGTACTGCAATGGACCGATCGGTGCCTCCGGCCGGCCCATTGCATTCAATGTGTGCGGGTACGCATTGTACCCCTGTACGCGTTGAACTGCAATGGACCGATCGGTGCCCCGGCCGGCCCATTGCATTCAATGTGTGCGGGTACGCGTTGTACCCCTGTACGCGTTGTACTGCAATGGACCGATCGGTGCCTCCGGCCGGCCCATTGCATTCAATGTGTGCGGGTACACGTTGTACCTCTGTACGCGTTGTACTGCAATGGGCCGATCGGTGCCTCCGGCCGGCCCATTGCATTCAATGTGCGCGGTACGCGTTGTACCCCTGTACGCGTTGAACTGCAATGGACCGATCGGTGTCCCGGCCGGCCCATTGCATTCAATGTGCGGGTACGCGTTGTACCCCTGTACGCGTTGTACTGCAATGGACCGATCGGTGCCTCCGGCCGGCCCATTGCATTCAATGTGTGCGGGTACGCGTTGTACCCCTGTACGCGTTGTACTGCAATGGACCGATCGGTGCCTCCGGCCGGCCCATTGCATTCAATGTGTGCGGTGCACGCGTTGTACCCCTGTACGCGTTGTACTGCAATGGACCGATCGGTGCCCCCGGCCGGCCCATTGCATTCAATGTGTGCGGGTACGCGTTGTACCCCTGTACGCGTAGTACTGCAATGGACCGATCGGTGCCTCCGGACGGCCCATTGCATTCAATGTGTGCGGGTACGCGTTGTACCCCTGTACGCGTTGTACCGCAATGGACCGATCGGTGCGCAGCCATTGACAATGGGCTTGCCTGGCAACGGACGCGTTTTCGAATTTCGAACGAGTCGGTTGCTGGAAAATCAGTTGGTCACCCACAAGAATGTTGCAAAATCATGTATGTCATGAAGTTGAAGATTTGAAGGATGCTGTGGGCGTGTTTTGGTGCTGCTATTCCATGGATTGGCCAGATTCAGAAGATGCAAACGACTTGGACCTATCACTTTGGACACAAGGGACAGTATTTGCCTCTCCAGCACATATATATTGCTGGCTGTTCCCCTGAGAGCTCACTTGCCTGCACTACATGCTCCAGGACGACATCTGCCACTGCACTGCTGCTGTCTCTGCCCCTCTGGACCCTGCAATGGCACGTACTGTGGAGAGAGCCCCAGCCTTCAGCCTTGAAGAGAACCAGGCCCTGCTGGACAGCCTACTTCCACAGTACAGCAAGCTGTATGGGACACCAGGGGAGCAGGTGAGTGTTCTGTGCACTGCCTTTCTGAATGTGCATTTTGTCTGACTAGCAAGGCTGAAAGTCTGCACGCCACTGGCTAGCAGGCTCACTGAGTAGTTGTCACCCCCATAGTGTGTAGTGACATGCACTGGACAGGTATGGTGCAGTGACAGTGCATTTGAACAAGGTTTTACTTCCCATGCAATGATACCATGTAGTGACGTCTGGCAAACTGTCCATGGGCAGCTTTGCACTGCCTGTGTACATCATGTGCCCCTGTGATTGAGACATGTATATACAACTGTGTCATGCACGGATATGTTGCATGTGTAGTAATGGCCTTTTCACTTTGTCATCCTGACAGGTTAATGCCCATCGGAAGCAGGAGATCTGGAAGGACATCGTCCAGTGCCGTCCGGTCCGTGGGGGTCTACAAGCGCCGGATCCGCAACTGCCAGAAGAGGTGGCAGGACCTTCGGGGCTGGACCCGGAGGATTGCACGGGTCCAGCTGAAGCTGTCGCCTCCTCGCAGGAGGGGCGGAACACGGACCCTGACCCCCCACATGCTCCAGATCCTGGCGGTGGTGTTTCCAGACCTGGATGGGCAGCTGAAGGCCAGACAGCAGCAAGGAGGGGGTGAGTCAAAGACTGCACTGTGAACTCTGTATTACATGCTTTGTGCCCTCCTCTGGCCTGGTTCAACTGCCACAGTGCAGCAGTCAGGTTGTCCAGGAGCCATGTCCCTCTATTGTGCACTGCCCACTGCTCATCTGATACCCAGGTGTGGCCCTTACATTCAGGGAATTGTGTCACTTGGGACTGTGTCCTTGCAGTTTGCTTCACTAAAGGTGGGGGACAGCATCTGTTTCCCTAACTCTGTTGTGGGCATCATGGGTGGGTCCATTGTTCACACAACGCCTGTGTTTGGACATGTGATCTGCGTGTTGCTTTGATATGCGGTCCACTTGCTGAGCTGAGCCACCACATGTGCCTGGGGTATGTGGCACATGCCCATGCAGCGGGTGGGAACAATGTTTGGGCCCCAGGAGTGTGCAGATTACGTGTGTCACACATACATAGCCAGCTATCCACTGTCCAGGGCACATCCCTCATTCATGTGGAGCAGGACAGTCATGCCTACTCCAGGCCATGCAATGCACTCTGTACTCCCACTCCCGTGTATCAGCTGACACATTGTGCACAGTGATTTGACCCCTCAGGTGTCTGCCTCTGTGTCAGTGTGCTGTGGATTAGTTGCCAGGACTGCTGGGGTGTTTCTTGGTAGGGGCTCAGCATGCCCCTGGAGATGTGACCATAGGAGACGATACTTGTGTGTCACATAGGTGTTTGATCAGCTGCCCGTGCAGACTGGGGTATGCGAATGTGAAGTTCAGGCAGCTGTTCCCCATTCACAGCAAATTGTGAGGGGCTCAGGTTCAGAGGGTAGTGTCACAGGTCTCCCATATGTCCAATCGGTATGACCTGGACAGATGAGGGTTAAGATGATGTGTTGTGTGGGGGATGTACATGTGCACTTGTGCAGCTCCAGGACTTGCATTCCCCATGACCTACTATTGTGACACAGTGCATAGTGTTGTTGTCTGGCTGCCAAGTCATACATCACTAAGACAGTGATGTATGACTTAGCAGTCATGCCTCTGCCATGGCATGTGTCAACTTATTGGTGGTCCTGCAGGGGAGTGACATGTGCTACATGCACACCATTGTGGCGATGGCTATCAGGACATGGGTGCATCATGGTGTCTGTCGCTGGTATGCATCACATGCATTTCCTATTTGACTCTGGGCATCCCTTTCATCCGGAAACCTGTACTGACTCAGTGGCAAGAGCTGTGATGTGTGCATGTCCACATGCCACACCGTGTCCTCTGCACTGTCCAACTACTGTGTACTTGGTGCATGTGTCCACACTGGGGTGTTGCAATCCAACAGACACCAGACAGATGGGTGCAAGGCCATGTGGGATGTGAGTGCCATGCTTGGCATCAGACTGACAATTGGCTTCTCCTGTTCAGTTAGGGCACTTTTAGCAATGTACAACTAATGATGCCAGGGCTTGCTCTGTAATGTGCTGTGCTCACAGTGGTGTGTGCGTTTGGTGCAGGTGACTGATGTCTGTCTGTTTCCCCATTGTTTGCAGATACATCCACGGCCACGGAAGGGGACAGCTCCACGGACCAGGAGGAGCCAGAGAGCCAGACTGGGTCAGCAGCCGAGGAGTGGTCGGAGGGACCCAGTGGCACGGAGGGCGAGGGGAGCCACACCGAGGAGTCCTCAGCACCATCCACCTCAGCTGAGGACCAGAGCAACTCGGAGGATGACTCCCTTGTGGAGGCGGGTGTCAGCAGCCACCACACCCCAGCTAGTGTTGCTGTCCCCGCCACCACCAGCACCACCACCGCCCTCCCATCGGCTCCCATTCCCCAGGTCCGTGGAGGCTCCCATGTTCGGGAGCGTGTCTCCTTTGGGCCAGGCACCGCACCCCTGCCCCTGTGTCCCCTGCTGCCCTGAGTGAGGAGTCTGTGTACCTCCTTCGCCAGCTCCATGTAGGGCAGACAGCCATGCTGAGTGTCCTCCATGCGCACACCGCACTGTTGACTCAGCTGGTGTCGTTCATGGAGGGCATCTCATCGGGCATGTCTGACCTACAGAGGGGCAATAGGTCCATGGACTCCTCCCTGACGGCAGCAGTGTCCCTCCTCAGACAGTCCCTCACCCCTCCTGCCTCTGCTCCATCCACACTCCCCAGCACCTTACCCGTCCCAAGCACACACACACCGGCACAGGCACACACCAGCACACACACGTCCAGCACACAGACACACACGCCACAAACAAAACGCACACGCACGCACAGTCAGGGGACTGAAACCAGACTCACAGGGGATGGGGCCCTGGTACACACACACGCATCCACGGGCACTGCGCAGTCCTCAGTTGCCTCTCCCTCCAAAGCACCCTCCCTTGCCTCACCTGCAACCCCAAAGACCCAGCGCCTCTTCCTCAGTGACCTCGGCCTCTTCCCCTCCGATCCAGCTGCTCCAGCATCCAGGGTGAAGAGGAAGCCCCCACACGGAGCAGAGTGCCCCTCACCCCCGGACACCCTCCCCCAGGCGCAGACAGACTGAGGCCCCCACCCGCAAGTCCCCCGGAGTGGTAAGAGCAAGACCCCACCGCCGCCCTGCAGCTCAAGCACCAGGTCTCCTTCCTCCATCCCTCAGGCCCCCACTCCACAGGTGCCCCCACCACACCCTGCCCCAGGTTCCCCCACCCACAGATATACCATCCCCAAGAGGCTCCGGCCTTCTCCCCCTGCCACTTGCTCTCCCGGCACCACACCCCCGCTGCGCTTGTCTGTGCCACTGATGTGGTGAGGGTGTCCTCCCCCTCTGTCCAGCCCACTTTGCCTGTTCCCCATTCTCCTCCCCTGGTGGTAGGCACTGCAGTGGAGTCCACTACCACCCTGTCTGACTTGGGCACTGCAGTGGCGGACCTGTCCACTCCATCTGCAGGGTCCACTGCAGTCGTGCCGGCACCCACAACATCTGAGCCATGCCCCCCAGTTGTGCCGGCACACACCATGTCAGACACCTCCACTGCAGTTGTCAGTGGCTCTCCAGCACCCACCACCCCTTCCCTGCTTCCTCCTGGTGAGCCCTGATCCTGTCCCTGCAGTGCCTGGCCTACCCCCCGGTTGCCCCTCCTAGTGGATTGTCCCTGGTTTTGTGCAGGCATGTGTAGGGTGGCATCTGCCACTGTCACCCACTTGTGACTTTGTTGATGGACTGGCCATTGGCCTTTGTTTATGTTCTACCGGACTTCTACTTTTAATGCCACATATGCTGAATAAAGCAACTTTCTGTTCTCTAGTGCTTTTGCTTCTGATGTACATGATGTTGATGATGCTAACCATGCCCTTGCTGCAGTGATGGTGATATTTGGTCTCATGATAATGAAGTGTTACTGTGCAGGAACCCATGTGGTCCAGGGGGAATGTGTCCTATCCTGTGGTGTATCCATGTCATCCATAGCAGCATCTGAGGGTGTCATGTGTTCAGTATTTGGCAATGGGATTTCCTACTTAGATTGGCTATTTCACATCTGTGGCTTCCACCCCTGCACATCTGTTGTGCCTGCCATTGTTCAATTCGTCTACTTCCCTGACCGTGTGGCCATCTCCAGTGGACATGCAGGTTTGGGCATCAATGGGGAAGGACTCATCTGTGTTGTCAGTGCAACATTGCTATACAAGTGTGTTGGATCTGTGCTGATGATTCCGTTGGCACTTCCATGACCAGGCTGATGTGACGGGAGCCCTCATTTGGTGCTAATTGTTGATTGTGTGACCAAGTGCTCAGCTGACATGATGGGGCCCTACTGAGGCAACATATGGCACAGCTTTCCTCACACAGGAGTGGAGTCCCCTCATGGCAGTGTGTACTCCTGTGACATTGCCTGCGCCCAAGGTGTGTGTTGTATGTGCATGTCTGTGTGTTCACTTCCGTTTAGCTGTGCATGCTGTGATCCCTAGTGTTGTACCTGTTTGTGATGCTAGCTGAGTTGAGCTATGTTCCCCCAAAGTCTTCTCCCTGGGTTCTCTGTGATGTGGGTGCATGGCACATTACTGGTCATCAGGGTGTCACCCATAGGTGTGTTTGCTGTCAGGGCTGAGTTTGTGTGCAGACGCAGATGGGTCACAGTCAGGTTTCCCCTTGGCACTTGTTGTTTGCCCCTGTCATGTGATTTCCAGTTTGTGTTATCTTTCGGTGATTGTGACACGTTGTGTGTGTGACTGCTGGCACTCCTCAGGGTCCGGGCTGCAATGTTGGTTGTTGTCTATGTGTGTTCTTTGTGGGTGACCTTGGCTTCTTCATTGGTGTGTGACTGTGGCTGGGATCCCATTGGTTGGTGTGGTATTGCCGTCATGTCCATGTACAGCGTAGTGTGCAGTGTGTCAGACATTCAGGAGTCTTGTTGAGTGTCCATGTGTGATGTGTTTCTGCACCTTGGTTCCCACCCACCACCCTGGAATAGTCATGGGTGCATGTGCAATGTCACCAGTGCATGTGTGCTTCACTGCTGCACATTGTTGGAGGTCGAGGGGTGTGGTGTTGAGTGTGTGCAGATGAGAGTTGTTGCCCGGCTAGGCCCCTGCCTCCATGTTGGCCTTGGCTTACTGGCCATGCTGTTTGATTTGTGCTTGTGTAGGTGTGATGGTAGTTAGTTGCTCAGTACACATGACTGTGGTTCACAGTGTGAACCACATTTAGCTTTGTCAACACAGTGGGATTGTAATGCAGCCCAGGGTCACCACATTGTGGGGGCCCTGGGGGTGGTGCTGTGGTGTGTGTGTGTCTTGCCTTGTCAGTTGCTGTCCCTACATGCCTGTGTGACATGTGTGATTTGTGCTCCCTCTCATCTGACAATGCCTGCTTGCCCACATAGGGGATTTGGATCCATGAGTTACCTTTGTGTGGCACTGTATGCACATCTGTATGATTGGTATTCAGGTCTCCTCATGTGTTGTGTGGTTGCCTGGGGACACTGGCACCCCCCCTCACCTGTTGTGTATGATGTGCAGTGTGGGTCTACCTGTTTGTGTTTGTGCATCTGCACCACTGCATTGGCACATCTTGGGTGTGCCATTGGCTGTATGTAGTTTGGTGGGTTTCCCCTGCTGTCCCTGGGACTCCTAGGTCATCGGTCAGCACAATGATCATGGTTTGTGTGTCCCATTGCTGCCATGCT
This sequence comes from Calotriton arnoldi, assembly GCA_963921515.1. Taxonomy (NCBI): domain Eukaryota; kingdom Metazoa; phylum Chordata; class Amphibia; order Caudata; family Salamandridae; genus Calotriton; species Calotriton arnoldi. Next base: position 845,636 of record CAWUFW010001376.1, read on the forward strand.
ATGGTATCTGTTCACCTCACATCTGCAGTCTCCACAGGGTATCTGCATGTGTGTGCCCATTGGTGTAAATATGTGGGTCTGCATTCTGATGGTCACTTCTGTCATTGTGTCATTGATGATTGTTGACAGTGTCAGCCCCCATGGGTGTTGTTTGTCTGCACATGGCCAAAGGTATGTCTTATTTGCACTGCAGGATTTGGCTCCCCCAATTTATGTTGCAATGGGACACATACACTACTTTGCCACTGATGAGTTTGTTGTTCTGTGACCAGGAATCATCCATGCAGTTTGGCAGTTGCACCTCTTTCTTTGTCAACACTTACCTTTTGGTCACTGTGATGATGGGGGTTTGGACCCCATTGCCACAATGTTCGAAATGTGCTTCAGCTATGGACCCCACACTTACATTTTGGTCACTGTGATGATGGGGGTTTGGAACCCATTGCCACAATGTTCAAAGTGTGCTTCAGCTATGGACCCCACACTTACATTTTGGTCACTGTGATGATGGGGGTTTGGACCCCATTGCCACAATGTTCAAAATGTGCTTCAGCTATGGACCCCACACTTACCTTTTGGTCACTGTGATGATGGGGGTTTGGACCCCATTGCCACATTGTTCAAAGTGTGCTTCAGCTATGGACCCCACACTTACATTTTGGTCACTGTGATGATGGGGGTTTGGACCCCATTGCCACATTGTTCAAAGTGTGCTTCAGCTATGGACCCCACACTTACATTTTGGTCACTGTGATGATGGGGGTTTGGACCCCATTGCCACATTGTTCAAAGTGTGCTTCAGCTATGGACCCCACACTTACATTTTGGTCACTGTGATGATGGGGGTTTGGACCCCATTGCCACAATGTTCGAAATGTGCTTCAGCTATGGACCCCACACTTACATTTTGGTCACTGTGATGATGGGGGTTTGGACCCCATTGCCACAATGTTCAAAATGTGCTTCAGCTATGGACCCCACACTTACCTTTTGGTCACTGTGATGATGGGGGTTTGGACCCCATTGCCACATTGTTCAAAGTGTGCTTCAGCTATGGACCCCACACTTACATTTTGGTCACTGTGATGATGGGGGTTTGGACCCCATTGCCACAATGGTCATGGCCTGCTTGCATTGTGGGTGCCACACACATATATGTGTGGCACATGTGCTAGGGGGTCACATTGTATGTTCAAAGTCATGTTCAGTGTTGTAGGCATTTGACACAGTCTACACACGCTTGTCATGGTGTTGGGGGATGTCTTCTTCTTGCATTCCCTAGGTTGTGGTGTGCTGGTTGTGTCATGCATTGTCCATCCTATGAGTGGGGGTGGTAGTAGTGGTAGGCATCCAGCCCCCCTGGGTGAGGGTGGTAGTAGTGGTAGGCATCCAGCCCCCTGGCTAAGGGTGGTGGTAGGCATCCAGCCCCCCCTGGGTGAGGGTGGTAGTAGTGGTAGGCATCCTGCCCCCCCTGGGTGAGGGTGGTAGTGGTGGTAGGCATCCTGCCCACCCTGGGTGACGGTGGTAGTAGTGGTAGGCATCCTGCCCCCCCTGGGTAAGGGTGGTAGTAGTGGTAGGCATCCTGCCCCCCTGGGTAAGGGTGGTAGTAGTGGTAGGCATCCAGCCCCCTGGCTAAGGGTGGTGGTAGGCATCCAGCCCACCCTGGGTGAGGGTGGTAGTAGTGGTAGGCATCCTGCCCCCTGGGTGAGGGTGGTAGTGGTGGTAGGCATCCTGCCCACCCTGGGTGAGGGTGGTAGTAGTGGTAGGCATCCTGCCCCCTGGCTAAGGGTGGTAGTAGTGGTAGGCATCCAGCCCCCCTGGGTGAGGGTGGTAGTAGTGGTAGGCATCCAGCCCCCTGGCTAAGGGTGGTAGTAGTGGTAGGCATCCAGCCCCCCTGGGTGAGGGTGGTAGTAGTGGTAGGTATCCAGCCCCCCTGGCTAAGGGTGGTGGTAGGCATCCAGCCCCCCTGGGTGAGGGTGGTAGTAGTGGTAGGCATCCTGCCCCCCCTGGGTAAGGGTGGTAGTAATGGTAGGCATCCAGCCCCCCCTGGGTGAGGGTGGTAGTAGTGGTAGGCATCCAGCCCCCCCTGGCTAAGGGTGGTAGTAGTGGTAGGCATCCATCCCCCCCTGGGTGAGGGTGGTAGTAGTGGTAGGTATCCAGCCCCCCCTGGCTAAGGGTGGTGGTAGGCATCCAGCCCCCCCTGGGTGAGGGTGGTAGTAGTGGTAGGCATCCTGCCCCCCCTGGGTAAGGGTGGTAGTAGTGGTAGGCATCCTGCCCCCACTGGGTAAGGGTGGTAGTAGTGGTAGGCATCCTGCCCCCCCCTGGGTAAGGGTGGTAGTAGTGGTAGGCATCCTGCCCACCCTGGGTGAGGGTGGTAGTAGTGGTAGGCATCCTGCCCCCCTGGCTAAGGGTGGTAGTAGTGGTAGGCATCCTGCCCCCTGGGTAAGGGTGGTAGTAGTGGTAGGCATCCTGCCCACCCTGGGTGAGGGTGGTAGTAGTGGTAGGCATCCTGCCCCCTGGCTAAGGGTGGTAGTAGTGGTAGGCATCCTGCCCCCTGGGTAAGGGTGGTAGTAGTGGTAGGCATCCTGCCCCCCTGGGTGAGGGTGGTAGTGGTGGTAGGCATCCAGCCCCCCCTGGCTAAGGGTGGTGGTAGGCATCCAGCCCCCCCTGGGTGAGGGTGGTAGTAGTGGTAGGCATCCTGCCCCCCCTGGGTAAGGGTGGTAGTAGTGGTAGGCATCCTGCCCCCCCTGGGTGAGGGTGGTAGTAGTGGTAGGCATCCTGCCCCTCCTGGGTGAGGGTGGTAGTAGTGGTAGGCATCCAGCCCCCCCCTGGGTAGGGGTGGTGGTGAGCATTCAGGCCCCTGTGTGCATATGTGGCATTGGTGATGGGCATCCCGCCCCTATGGTGCTGCTGTTGCTGGTGTAAGTATATTCTGCATCCCTCTGTGTGTGTGTGATGTGTCGTGTACGTGTTGTATGTGTTTTGTGGTTGGTGTCTGGCTTACCTTCTGCGCCGTACGCGTCCGTGCCTGTTCCGGTAGTAAATGTAGAATATTGGTATGATCGGGACGAAGGGATTCATGGTTGGTTCGTGTCGTTCGTCCTTCTCGTTGCTTCGCGTCGTCCTCGTCGCTTCGCCTCGTCCTCGTCGCTTCGCGTCGTCCTAGTCACTGCCGTGTTCGCCTCGGAGCCGTGGATCGTGTTGTGGCGCGAATCGGAGCTTATGTGCGCCTCTCCCGGATGCTTTGACGTGCCGTGCGTAGCGACGGGTTCGGCGCGTACGGAAAGCGCATCGTACTAGTTTGGCCGGACGGAGCTGCATTTTCCCTTCCGTGCAACTCGATTCAGCGTTTCCGGATTCGCCTCGGTCGGGGAACAGGACCTGGTTTGGGTGAGTACGGCTCGGACGGATTCTTTGCTGTTGTGCGCATCGTACTTACTCGTTCGGTGTGCTGTACGGATCGGGGGGGAAACAGGCTTTCGCATGGCTTTTTTCCCGACCGAATGGTGTTGGGTGCGCCTCCGACCGAGATCGGAATCGGCCCCTCTGTGTTTGAAAATACCACTTTTAGAAAGTAGGTATTTTCTTGCTTAGCCATCCAGTGTGCCTCTGCTAGGATGTGTATTGACTGTCTGGCTTTTGAGTGACAGGGGCTGGGGATGTGCATTCTGTTCTGACAGCCACTTGGGGGTGGGGGGGTTAGGTGTGTCCTGCCTTTCCAGGGTGAATCAGGGCTGGGCTGAATAGACCTGGGGGGAGGAGATTTCCTTTCACCTGAATGGGCCTGGTCTACCTTACACAATGCTGTCTCCATCTCATGCCAGGAAGCTGCACCAGAGAGGACAGAACTGGTTTTGACTGGACACAGGGCTTCTCTGCCACCAGAGAACAAAGGGTTTTGGCGTATAAATATTGGGGTCCAAACCCCAGAACTTTACATCACTTTTGGAATTCAAGAGGAAACACTGCCAAGGAGAAGAGCTGGAGAAACTGGAGGAGGAGTACTGCCCCTTTGCTGTGTGCTGTCTGGGGTTGGCCTGCAGTGGCTGTTTCTGCCAAGGAGAGGAGCTGTGTGTGCATCCTGCTTGAGAAAGTATCTCCATGGCTTGAAGTGGAGCTTGCCCCCTGTCCAAGAGGTCTCAGGAACAGCAAAGTCCTCACCATCCTTCTGGGCACTGTCTCTGGTTCCGCTGGTTCCAGTCGCTGCAGAAGAAAAGAGCAGCCGACTCCGTCACCGAGTCCGTCGCAGACTCCGTGTCCTGAAGGCACCGCAGAGAGCACCGCCTCGCTTCGCAACGCAACCCTGGTCTCACCGACTCTGTAAATAAGCCGCTGCTTGCCCCACGTCCTGTGGACACCGCACTCTGCACCGCTTCGCTACATGCTGCACAGATATCACCGACTCCGTCGCTGCCCGACTCATACATCAACCAGCTCCGTCGCCGCACCGTGACCTGCCAGCACTGCATCGAGCACCGTCTCACCCTGCAACGCAAGCCTTGGTCTCACAGACTCCGTCAACAAGCCGCTGCCTGCACCGAGCCATGAGGACATCGCACGCTGCAATGCTTCCATCTCACATAGCAACTGTGACGGTTGCCCCGACCGACTCGCATCGGCGCATTGGCCGCAACAAGAAAGGTACTGTCTCCGAGTCTGTCGACACTTTAGCTGACCCGTACTGACGCGGTTGGCTGGAATTGTTAGACTCTGTCGTGTTCAGTATCGCGGTAGCCCTGAACGGAGCTACCGAGTTGGAGGAACTGTGTTTTCACGTTATTCCTGCAATTTAAAGGATATTTTGCACAGTAACTATTTTTACAGCATTGTATGTTGGATTTTTGTCGTTTTTGGTCTTGTGTGGTTTAGATAAAGTTTTGCTTATTTTTCTAAACTGATGTGGTGCCCATTTGTGGTGTTTTCACTGTTACTGTATGCATGCACAAATGCTTCACACACTGTCTCTGAGATAAGCTTGTCTGCTCATGCCAAACTACCAAGGGGGTGAGCAGGGGTTATTTTAGAAGTGTATCCCCCTTACCCTGACCAGCAGAAGAGTGGGTGGGGCAAGGGTAAACAGAAGGAGTTCCAAAAAGGGCCCCAAAGTAATTCCCAAGGGAACCAAGGGAAAGATTCCCAGCCTCCCACTGAAAAGAAGCCATGGGTGCCGGGAAGTAACCCTGCACCAGACGGGCCCCAGGACACGTTTTGCTTGTGGTCAGGTGAGCCACTTCATAGGGGATCCTAGGTGTCCCAAGAAAGCCACTACCGCACCCACAGGTGCTCCGCCCTGTGAGTTGGCTTGTGTAGCCTTGGGGGAGGAGTCGGGTTCCCAGGAGGGGTGGGTGTCTGCAGAGATGACCCTGGTTTCTTTAGGAGACAGTGAGATGATACCAAGAGCTCATGTGCCTGATAACACTAAAAAATACAGGCAGTGGGTGACCATCAATGGCCATAGTGTGGAAGCTCTGAGAGACACTGGAGCCAGTGTGACAGCTGTCAGTAGTCAGCTAGTGTCTGAGGATCAGGTGGTCCCCAACACATTCTACACAGTAGTTGCAGCTGACAACTCTGAGTGCCTCTGTAAAGTGGCACAGGTTCCCTTTGAGTGGGGGAGGGGGTCTCAGGTACCTTGAGAGTAGCTGTGAGGCCAGCCATGCATGTTGACTGTCTGCTAGGCAACGATTTGGAGAGATCCCCATGGGAGAAGGTGGAGCGGAAGTCTCATTTAGAGATGTATGTCTGCCTGAGTGGGCGTGTATGACCACTCGGTCTATGGCAGCAGGTAAGGGCAATCAAGAGGACCTGGAGCCTGAAACAGTGGCCCAGGTGCCTGCCAGAAAGAGAAGAGGAAGGGGACATGGGAAACAGGCCCCTGAAGTTCCCACGGTCCAGGAGGAGGCAAACCGTGAGGGGAATGCCCTGGAGCCTACAGGGGAGCAAGTGGCCAAACTGGGGGACCTGCCTGAGCTGACCCATTGGCAGCAGGAAGGGGGCCCCTCCAAGGAGGAATTCTGCCAAGAGCAGCAGAAATGCCCTTCTCTTGTTGGATTGCGGCAGCAGGCTGCAAACAAGGCAGCAGGTGATCAGTCTGGATCACATTGGATTTACTGGGAGAATGGTCTCCTGTTTAGTGAGCCTAAGGTTGCTGAGCCTGGGTCAGCCCGTGTGCTGGTGGTACCCCAGAGCTTCAGAGCCTTCCTACTGGGTCTGGCTCATGATGTGCCTTTGGCAGGGCATTTGCGGCAAGACAAGACCTTTGAAAGTCTTGTCACCCACTTTTACTGGCCCCAAATGCGCAAGCACTCTGACACGCATTGTAGGTATTGCCAGACTTGCCAGGCAAGTGGTAAGAGTGGGAGGAAGTGCAAGGCTCCTCTCCAACCTTTTCCTGTAGTCAGCACCCCCTTTGAGAGGGTGCATATTCACATTGTGGGGCCTCTGGATCCCAAGACAGCCATGGGCAACAGGTTCATCCTGGTCTTGGTGGACCATGCCACCCGGTACTCAGAAGCCATCCTTCTCCAGACTGTGATGGCCCCCGCGGTGGGTCGTGCGTTGATGGGGATTTTCTCCCATGTGGGATTCCCCAGAGAGGTGGTGTCTGACCGGGGCACCAACTTCATATCCAAGTATATGAAGTCCCTGTGGCAGGAGTGTGGTTTTACCTACAAGTTCACCACTCCTTACCACCCCCAAGGTAATGGGCTGGTTGAAAGATTCAACTGGACCCTGAAGGGCATTATTATTGGTCTTGGTGAACCCATGAGGCGTAAGTGGGACGTCCTCTTGCCATGCCTGTTGTTTGCTTACAGGGAGGTACCGCAGAAGTTCTTAGGGTTCAGTCCCTTTGAACTCCTGTATGGGCATCCTGTAAGAGGACCTCTGAGTATGGTCAAAGAAGGCTGGGAGAAAGCTCTCAGTAAACCTCCCCAGGATGTATATAGCTACATGCTGGCCTTCAGGAACCAGACTAAGTGATTCAGGCAACTCGCTCAGGGGAATCTGAAAGCCAGCCAGGAAGAGATGAAACGGTGGTATGATCAGAATGCCACTCTGATCGAGTTTCAGCCTGGTCAGAAAGTGTGGGTCATGGCCCCAGTGGAGCCTTGTGCGCTCCAGGATAAGTGTACTGGGCCATTTGAGGTTGTGGAGCGCAAGAGTAAGGTCACCTATCTGGTGGACTTGCAGTCTCCCAGGAACCCTTTACGCGTCCTGCATGTGAACCGCCTTAAGCCCCACTTGGAGAGGTCCGAAGTGGGCATTCTCCTGGCGACAGATGCTGGAATGGAGGAGACTGAGCCTCTTCCTGACCTCCTGTCTGCTAAGGAACATGATGGGTCAGTGGACGGTGTAACCCTCTCCCCCACCCTGACTCCTGAACAGCTGAGTGACTGCCACCAACTGTTGGGACAGTTTGCTGCTCTGTTCTCCCTGACCCTGGTGTCACTCAGTGGTGTGTCCATGATATGGACACTGGGGACATTCCTCATGTAAAGCACAACATTTACAGAGTGACTGACAGGGTCAGGCTTGCATCAAGGAGGAGGTCTCCAAGATGCTAGCGCTAGGGGTAATTGAGCCCTCAAACAGCCCTTGGGCCAGCCCAGTGGTCTTGGTCCCAAAGGCTGCTGCACCCGGTGCCACGCCAGAACTGCGGTTCTGTGTGGACTACCAAGGGCTCAATTCAGTCACCAGGACTGATGAGCTCATAGATCGGTTGGGAGCTGCCAAGTACCTCAGTACGTTTGACTTAACGTCTGGGTACTGGCAGATTGCCTTAACTGATGGGGCAAAGGAGAGGTCTGCATTTTCAACCCCAGAGGGGCACTACCAATTCCGGGTGATGCCCTTTGGGTTGAAGAATGCCCCTGCCACCTTTCAGAGGTTGGTCAAACAGGGGTAGGCTGGACTGGAGGATTTCAGTGCCGCCTACCTGGATGACATCGCAGTGTTCAGTGCCACTTGATAAGAACATCTGCACCACCTCTGGGAAGTGTTGAAGGCTCTGCAGAGGGCAGGCTTCATGATCAAGGCAAGCAAGTGCCAGATCAGGCAGGGTTCAGTGGTGTATTTAGGACACCAGGTAGGAAGCGGCAAGGTGGCGCCCCTACAGCCTAAGATTGACACCATTCTGGCTTGGGAACCCCCCAAGACCCAGACAGAGGTGAGAGCCTTTTTAGGACTCACCGGATATTACAGGAGATTCGTCAAGGGTTATGGTTCCATTGTTGCCCTCTTGACGGAGCTGACTTCCAGGAAGCAGCCCAGGAAGTTGAACTGGACTGATGCCTGCCAAAAAGCTTTTGATGCCCTGAAATCTGCCATGTGTACGGCGCCCGTGCTCAAGGCACCCAACTTCTCATAAGAATTTGTGGTGCAGACAGATGCTTAAGAGCATGGTGTGGGGGCTGTGCTCTCACAGCTGAATGAGGAGGGCCCAGACCAACCTGTAGCCTTCATTAGTAGGAGGTTACTTCCAAGAGAACAAAGGTGGAGTGCGGTTGAGCATGAGGCTTTTGCTGTGGACTGGGTGCTGAAGAAGCTGAGGCCCTACTTGTTTGGGACTCACTTCCGGGTTCAGACCGACAACAGGCCCCTCAGATGGTTGATGCAGATGAGGGGTGAGAACCCAAAGTTGTTGAGGTGGTCCATTTCCCTACAGGGGATGGACTTCACGGTGGAACACCGCCCTGGTACAGAACACGCTAATGCTGATGGTCTGTCAAGATTTTTCCGCCTTAGTGAAGAGAACTCCCAAGAGGGTGGGTAGTTCTCCCCACATTTCAGCTGGAGGGGACAAGTGTTAGACCTGGCATCATTGGCGTGGGTTTCCCCTGTATTTTTGCCTTTGCCTCCTGTTATTTTGCTGTGTGTTGAACGTTGTTTTTTATGCTGGTCTAGATGCTTTTGGCATTTTGCCACTGCAATTCAGTGCCAAAGTGCAAGTGCTCGTTTTAAATTGTTGTATTGGATTAGTGATTCCATGATTGCCATATTTGATTTACTAGTAACCCCGGGCGGAGACCTCCGCTCCGCCCACGGAGTGTGCGGAGATTTGCCTTCTCCGCGTTCCGCGGAAAACGCAAATCTCCACACACTCCGCAGCGGAGCGGAGTTGGCCAGCCCCCGCCTCCACCCCCCTATTAAGAAGTAAGTTAACAGTAATTAAAAATAAACTTAAAACCACTTACCTCTTTACTGCGGCGTCCCCGGGCTGCCCTCCTCCTCTTCCTCACCGTACCGGTACCGCAGTTTTCTCAAGCATTACCGGTACGGCGAGGAAGAGGAGGAGAGCAGCCCGGGGATGCCGCAGTAAAGAGGTATGTGGTTTTAAGTTTATTTTTAATTGCTGTTAACTTACTTCTTAATAGGGGGGTGGAGGCGGGCGGCGTAGTCGAGCTCCACGGAGTTCCACGGAGTTTGTTTGCAACTCCGTGGACCTCCGCGTAGCCCCGCTACGCCCACTACGCCCAGGGTTATTTACTAGTCAGTCCGTAGTACAGTGCACTGTGTGTGCTCAGGGCCTGTAAATCAAATGCTGCTAGTAGGCCTGCAGCACTGATTGTGCCACCCACATAAGAAGCCTGTAAATATAACTCAGATCTGCCACTGCAGTATCTGTGGGCAGTTTGGTACTGCCATGTCGACTTGGCAAGTGCACCCCATTGCCAGGCCCTACCCTTCCCTTTTCTTACATGTTAGTCACCCCTAAGGTAGGCCCATGGTACCCCAGTGGGCAGGGTGCAGTGTATGTGAAAGGTAGGACATGCCCTGATGTGTGTGGCATGTCCTGATAGTGAAATACTGCCAAATTCGTTTTTTACTATTGTAAGTCTATCTGTTCCCATAGGACAGAATGGGTAGGTTGCTTATAACATCTTATAAGCATAACCACCCCTGGGAACAAGGTAGGAAAATAAAGGTGAGTATGCCTGAACTCAGAATGTTAAGAGGCATCTTTTAGTGAGGGTGATTTTTACATTCTGTGTTTGAAAATACCACTTTTAAAAAGTAGGTATTTTCTTGCTTAGCCATCCAATGTGCCTCTGCTAGGATGTGTATTGACTGTGTGGCTCTGGAGTGACAGGGGCTGGGGATGTGCATTCTGTTCAGACAGCCACTTGGGGGGGTTAGGTGTGTCCTGCCTTTCCAGGGTGAATCAGGGCTGGGCTGAATAGACCTGGGCTGCATTTAGACTAGGGGGAGGCGATTTCCTTTCACCTAAACGGGCCTTGTCTGCCTTACACAATGCTGTCTCCACCTCCTGCCAGGAAGCTGAACCAGAGAGGACTACTGGTTTTGACTGGGCACAGGGCTTGTCTGCTACCAGAAAACAAAGGATTTTGCTGAATAAATATAGGGGCCCAGAACCCAGAACTTTTGATCACTTTTGGACTTCAAAAGGAAACTCTGCCAAGGAGAAGAGCTGGAGAAAGTGGAGGTGGAGTACTGCCCCTTTGCTGTGTGCTGTCCGGGGTTGGCCTGCAGTGACTGTTTCTGCAAAGGAGAGGAACTGTGTGCGTATCCTGCTTGAGAAAGTATCCCCAAGGGCTTGAAGTGGAGCTTGCCCCCTGTTCAAGTGGTCTCAGAAACAGCTAAGACCTCACCATCCTTCTGGGCACCGTCTCTGGTTCCACTGGTTCTTGTCACCACAGAAGAAAAGAGCAGCCGACTCCATCACCGAGTCTGTCGCAGACTCCGTGTCCTGAAGGCACTGCAGAGATCACCACCTCGCTTCGCAACGCAACCCTGGTCTCACCGACTCCGTCAACGAGCTGCTGCTTGCATCGCGTCCTGTGGGAACCGCACTTTGCACCACTTCGCTACATGCTGCACAGACGTCACCGACTCCGTCGCTGTCTGACTCAAACATCAACCGGCTCCATCGCCACACCGTGACCTGCCAGCACCGCATCGAGCACCGTCTCACTCTGCAACACAAGCCTTGGTCTCGCTGACTCCGTCAATGAGCAGCTGCCTGCACCGAGCCGTGAGGACACCGCACGCTGCAACGCTTCCATCTCACATAGCAACCGCGACGGTTGCTCTGACCGACTTGCATTGGCGCGTTGGCCGCAACAAGAAAGGTACTATCTCCGAATCTGTCGACGCTTTAGCTGACCCGTACCGATGGGTTGGCTGGAATTGCTAGACTCTGTAGCTCCCGAACTGAGCTACAGAGTCGGAGGAACTGTGTTTTCATGTTAATCCGGCAATTTAAAGGTTATTTTGCACAGTAACTATTTTTACAGCATTGTATGTTGGATTTTTGTCGTTTTTGGTCTTGTGTGGTTTAGATAAAGTTTTGCTAATTTTTCTATACTGGTGTGGTGTCTATTTGTAGTGTTTTAACTGTTACTGTATGCATGCACAAATGCTTCACACACTGCCTCTGAGATAAGCCTGTCTGCTCGTGCCAAGCTACCAAGGGGTGAGCAGGGGTTATTTTAGAAGTGTATCCCCCTTACCAGGAAGAAGGGTCCCTACTTGGACACAGGTACCTACCTCTGCCAACTAGAGATCCCAATTTCTAACAGCTATGGACCTGAGAACAGAGTTAATATCAAAAACAACACTAAAGTTCAAGCTTCACAAGCCATCCTCTGATAATACTCAAAATACCCAAAATCTTGAAGCAGGAGATTGACTGATGCCACACAGATTAATTGAAGAAGGGGGCACACATTTACTTTCAGAACAGAATCATGATGTAGAGATAGCATGACTAGGATATACAAATAGGACAAAGTATCAAAAAACACAAGTAGACATAAATGGGGAGTAAAACAAGCCTGCAAATACTGAGACAAGACGGAAACAACATTTGACCATCTCTAACACTCGTAGTATAATGGACAAGGATATTCTAACAATGATCTCATGGAATATTGCAGGACTTAGAAATAAGCTCTTAGATCCTAATTGGCACAAATATATAGAGCAGTTCCATTTCTGTCTCTTCCAAGAGACACAGCTGCTAGACCCACCATATAAACAAGGGTATAAAACATTCTGTAAAAATGCAATTCCTCCATAGAATGTTAGATCATCAGGAGGTTTGGTTATGTGGGTAAAAATTGCCTGAAATGTAAAAATTGATATTTATCAAATTGATTCACCAGATATACTTGGAATCAACATAACGATGAATAACGAAAAGCCATTACATTTATCTAACACCTATATAACACCTAAAATACCTAACATTGAATAACAGATTATAAATTCTCGGGACACCAGCCTCAAGAGTATAGATCCTAGTGAAACAATTATTATAGAAGGAGATTTTAATTGTACTTATGAGTCATTAATAGGCTTGGACTTGATTATCGAGGAAGAGGACACGGCAATGGGTATCTCTCAATTGGAAGCAGGTTACCATGCACCATGCCCCATAGCAGCCATGCAAATAGCACATTTTACAATGGAGCTTGGTTTAAGAGCATGTAATGGAAGGATAAATAATGGCAATAAAAATAATCTCCCCTTATATACATTTAGAAGGGGCACCGCTCACTCTAGAATGTACTATATACTGCATAGTATAACAACATGGTATAAGATTACTAAACTTAGAATACATTTGGAAAGAGATTATAGCGACAACTACCCTCTATGCCTAGAATGGATAGAGTGTAACACTCATGCATGGAAAACTCATGCAGACCCCTTCTTGAATTTACCTATGATAGGGAATAACCGTAGAACACTCAAATGGCCCTGCATTGTGAAGAGCACAGAGACCATGACTAATATCTATAATACTTTCTCTGAGGTGTTGGAGAAGCATGTTGAGAGTAATCGCTTGGGAGTTTTGGACATTGCCACCCACCACACTTTAGTCTAGGAACTAAGATTATCATTAACAAAAGCACTCCCAAGCAAAACAGGGCAAGGAGCGAGGAGGGCGAACCCATGTATCCCATGGTATACAGTCAAATGTAAAGAAGCTAAGAAGTCCTTACTCCATAGCCTGAAGAGCGGGAATCAATTAGCGATAAAGAAGGCTAGGGCCAATCACAAAAAGACACTGTTGAATGCGCAGAAAACCTGGAAGGACACAAATTGGTGTGATTTACTCAAAGCAGCTAAGTCAAAGGATTCTGCTTTCTTCTGGAAAATAATCGCACATGGAAGTAGGGACATAGCTTCTTGTACAGAGCACCATGTGTATCCTGATACCTGGACCCAACATTTCACCAAACTCTATTCTGCCCCTGAGTATCTCGAATATGAAGAGTAGAGGATTGTGAGGATTGAGGAAAATGAGAGGGAGGAACTGGTACTCCACCTTAGTTTAGCAGAAACAGAGCGGGCCATAGACGCCATAAAGTTGGGAAAAGCTCCTGGGATAGATGGGATCTTGAATTACGAGAAAGAAGTGTGAGTTCCCTATGTAAATCTGATAAGCAACGCAGTTGCATCGGGGGCACCAATTCCTCTGACATGCAATGGGCAGAAATAGTACCTATTCATAAAAAAGCCAATAAGTGCAAACAGGGGAACTACAGGCCAATAAGCTTAATAGATGTGATGCAAAAAAGGTAAGCTCGTCAAATCCTGAATAGACTGAATGATTGGATTTATGATAATGATATTCTTACACCCTTTCAGGCAGGGTTTAGGACCCGCACTAGTACCATCGCCCAGTTGTTCAGGCTTATGTGCATCCTATGGAAGTACATTAAAATAAAGAGAGGCCATGCTTATATAGCATTTAAAAACTTAAAGGCGGCATTTGATTATGCCCCAAGAGGGCTTTTATGGACGATATTAAAGGCTCAAGGTGTCCCAGGTGAAATACTGACTCAGATAATTAGGTTACATGAAAACAACTTTGCTAGAGTCAGTAGGGGGTGAATATGGTAACCTCACAGAACAAATATCAATTGGCAGAGGAGTTAGGCAGTGGCACGTGCTAGCACCTACTTTGTTCTCCCTCTATATTAATGATGTTGTTTATCATTTAAAACAATGCAAGCATGATTCCCCGAAGCTTTGTAGGACCTCGGTTCAGCATTGCTTTTCCCATATGATACCATCTTGATCTCGCAGACACCAAGGGGAATTCAAAACTTGCTTAATAGTTTTCACACTTATTGCAGTAAAAAAGGACTGGAAATGAACACAAATAAGACCAAATACATGACAGTAAAACCTCATAGGTCCTTTAGGAACAATATCACAGTGGGGGAACAAAAACTGGAGCACATATCCAACTTTAGGTATCTGGGTGTAACATTAGACTCTAGTTTATCGTGGGAGACCCAAATAAGTCATGCAAAGATGTTCCTTACCCAGAGCTTGAGGCAAATTTTGAATGAATATAATAAGTCCACTACAAAGGCAATAACACCGGCCTTGGAGGTTTATAAATACAAGGCTCAGGCTGAGTTATGGGGCTCAGATAAAGTTAAATCGCTCTCCATTGGAGAAAATAAGTTCATGAAAGGGCTGTTAGGTCTCTCAGTGGGAGCACCCTAATACCTATGTATTATGCAACAAATAGAACATGTTGCAGCACTGAGACCTATTCTTTATTGGATTAGAATATGGATAACAGAGGAATTGGATCATTATCGGTAAGGTCTTAAGGAAATACTGGATTTAGACAAAAACCAAACCTTCCCATGGGTGTGCCATGTTAAGACATGGCTTGTTAAACTTGGCTCACTCTCATATTGGAGCAAGCCACAAACGTTATCAAGTAGCTCCAAGAAACATCTTAAGCTAACATACTGGGAACATGTTGCAAACACCTACCTTAACAAACCAAATTTAGGTCGATTGACATCACAATTTCTTACCATCAAGCTAAATCCTGCTTTTAAAGACTTTCAAGATGTAATTCACCTCCACTTGGCAAAAATATTGTATATAAAATGTTGCTATGACATCCTCCAAATTAGAACATATACTTCCAAATGGAAGCCAGATAATATGGTTGACTGACTGACTGACTGAAGGTATTTGTAGAGCGCACTACTGCCGAGGCGTCTTGGCACTGGGTGATATGCAAAAACAGTAGCCAACATGTTCAGGGTTGGGAAAAGAGCCATGTTTTAATTTCCCTCCTGAAGGCAGATCTGTTTAGCAGAAATCTCAGGTGTGTGGGCAATGAGTTCCAGAGTTTGGATGCTAAAAAAGAAAAGCGTTTACCTCCACACCTTGCTCTCTTTATCTTTGGGAGTTGTACCAGACCAAGGGAGGCTGATCTTAAAGATCGTGATGGTACATATCGGGAAAACAA
Organism: Calotriton arnoldi; assembly: GCA_963921515.1. Lineage (NCBI taxonomy): Eukaryota > Metazoa > Chordata > Amphibia > Caudata > Salamandridae > Calotriton > Calotriton arnoldi. The sequence goes on from CAWUFW010001376.1 coordinate 860,889, forward strand.
GGATTGCACATCCTTGGCCCCACCACCAAACAGGGCTTTGTGCACCAGGCATAGAGTCTTAAAATCAACACGTCGCCGCACTGGGAGCCAGTGAAGTTGTTTTATACTGGTCGATGTAGGGTGATGTTTGGGTAGTTTGAGCAGTACTCTAGCTGCCGCGTTCTGAATTGACTGTAGTTTGGAGAATTGAGCAGCACCTGCTCCTAGGTAGAGAATTACATTTGCACTTTAGGTCAGCCAGAAAATATTGCACACACCTTGTTTTGTTTGCACAGTTTACAATAAGAATAGGAAAAAATAGATTTGCCCACTTTGCAGGAATCTTGGCTTTAGGAAATTTGAGGAAGCCCTAAGAGTATTAAAAGGGACACATCACCTCATATAGTTTTTGATCTTAGTAGATATTTATTTGCAGTGGGATTCATACATAAGATACATAGATAAGATACATAAGAAGATGGCCCTGAAATTTTAACAGACTAAATTAGCTGTATATTGTTTTAATAGGAGAATGTAGGTATAATGTTTGGCTCAGCTGAATATTTTAATGTTTTCAAATGGACTTATTTTAAACATAAGTACACCAATAGAATGGCAAATCAAAGTCCTAAATAGGACCCTTTTATACAACTGCTCATTTTATAGTATTACTAGAGTTAAGTGGCTAAACGTAGGTGTATATTACTAGTGTAATAGAAATTTGATTGTGACTCTTTTGTTGGATGACCTTGAATTTTTTGACAATATGGAATCATTATATCAATCTTCTTGTTGGAAATGGTCGCCAGTTAAAAAAAGACTGTTTATTTATACTGAAATAAAATATTTTTATGTATATTTTATTGTATAAATTTTAGGGCCTAAGGCCGAAATAAAGCATATCTGTATATCCACAAACCTGCAGTATATCCACAAACCTGCAGTGTGTAATATGAGAAATTGCTAATTTCTTGCAGGACATACTCTCAAGTCAGATGGCAGGCGAAACTGATGAAGTATTGCGTCCCTGTTAGCATAATTCAGGAAGCGAGCAATGATGGTTCTTGGTGGGGCCCCAGGTGGAGGTTTGGCCATCAGGGTTCAATGGGCCTGTTTGATGATGAAGCACCAGCAGGCATCCAAGTACGCAACCATGAGTCCAGGACATGCTCGGGACTCATTCCTTCTTCCACCTTCGCAAAGTCTAAGATATTCTGCCAAGACCTGCTAACAGCGTCCTCAACTCGGTGCTCTAAGCAGCTCACCATGTCTTTAAGTCATGCGACATCCGAAGTCAGCGTGTGTACCATATCCTCTGTGGTCGATGTAATATGTGAGGTCATAAGCAGTGCATTACGGGGGCGTAAGGTATAGTGAGCTCAGGTAACTATAACTGCTGAATTTAACTGGTTTTGTGTGAGTGAAATCTGATCCTAACTATAACGTCTCTGTAACCTTTGTTATTTTCAGTGAATTTCTAAGGATATTTTAAATCTATTTCCTAAGTATAATGTCCCTGTAACCTTTGTTGTTTTCAGTGAATTTTCACGTTTTTCACATTTTATTTCCTAACTGTAACCTGTAACCTTTGACAGTGTGTGTGTGAGTGGCTGTATACATCAGAGAGTGAGTGTGTGAGTGACTGAATGGGTCTGTGAGTGGGTGTTTGAGTGGCTGTATGGGTTGGAGACTAGGTGTGTAAGTGCTGTATGGATGTGTGAGTGGGTGTGAGTTTTTTTGTGGGTGTGTGAGTGGCTTTATGGGTGTGTGAGTTGCATACTACTAAGGTGGACGGGGCAGGGCCAAACGGGTGATGCCACCAGGTGATTCTACACGTTTGCATATTTGTAGTCATTGAAGGGGAGAACCATGAACTCTGCTCTCACCATGAGAGGCCAAGAAAGAACCCATTTGTCACAGTCACTACAAATTGTGCTCTGATAGATTAATGATGAATTCGCCTTTACTAAGGATTTAGATTGTTTTTCAATGTGGAATTGCAGAGAAAACACATTTGCTTTGCCTTCGCGAAGCCCACTAAGTTAGGATCATTTGTCTTTACAGAACTGGAGCTTCAACTGGGGCACTACCTATGTTTATATTGGTAAGTGCTTCCTGTTGAGGTTTAATTTCTGTGAAATGCGCATCAGGGCCCAAAAGGAACATCACCTCTCCATTTATCCAACAAGTGTCCACAGTTTTGCACAAAATGTCTACCCAGCTCGAGTAGTTTATACTGGTTAATTAGTAAGTGCTATCTCATTTGGTAAATGCCAGGTGCATATTCTACACTATAGCTGCATAATGGACAACAAGGAATTTTCTCCAGCAACCTTCTCTGTGCAATGGTATTGTTCCCCATGTGTCTTCATCCAGAAATCTGTGATAACATGAATCCTGCTATAGAGAAGACAACAAGACTTGAAAGAGGGGAATCACCACAAAACAAAGGTACTTTCTCCAAACTATATAAAGCAAGTGCTTCTTTGTTTGGTGGAGTTGTCCTCATTTTCTTGGGCATCAGGAATGCAACATCATTTTCTCCGGCATCAAGAAACAGATGTGCCCAGAAGGCTTTTCTTTTCTTTGAATTGTATTTTATATTTGCGAATTTGTTGCAAAATGTTGAGACAGTATATTAAGCTACATCAGATGTTTGCGGAATCAGCATGATTTTTAGAGAGTCTGAAAAACATATATATATATTGTAATTAATGTTTGTGATCAGTAGTTTACTAATATATAAAGTGAGATTTTCCTAAGTAATTTTATGATTGAACACTATTTTATTCTATTACCCGTATTTGTGAATACGTCTGCGTTCGTGAATACATCAGTGTTCGCGAATATCACATGACTACCAAACAAAGGAATTTCATTGGACAAGACACTTTCGATTATTTTAGAAAGGAAGTCCCCACCAAGTTTTCCTTTCTTTAGACTTCCAGTGCTGAGATTGGAGGTTCACATTTCAGCACCTGCTCTTTTAAATTTGAATACTGATTTGGCTTAGTTTTTGGAAATTATTTCCAAATAAAATGACATCTGGTGGCAGTGAAGATCAGCAGCCACACCTTGCTAAAGACAGTTCTTTGGAGGAGTAACCCCCGGCAAAGCGGCAATTGATTGCTTGGGAGATTTTTACCATCCCGTCCAGGGAGAAGAAAGTGGTGACTAAGCATGTGAAGTGCTCAATATGCGAGAAGACCCTCTCCAGGGGTACATCCAAGAAGTATTCATGCAGCATAATGAGTATGTTGTATCTTCTGAAGGCGTACTACTCTAAGGAGTTGCCCAGAGCACAGAGGCAGTGAAGTGCAGAGGATCCATCTACCTCAACTGCAACACCAATTGCTCCTGGGGACCCTCTACCATCTGACGTCCAGCAACAGTTCCCAAAGAAGTCCACAAAACTACAAAGAATTGGCACTTTTTGTTTGCACTGCAAGAAAACAAAATTCAAACTTTAGGGGAACAATCTGTTCCCGAACTTTTTGGCTCAGCAAAACTGCACAATTTAAAAAAATAATTTTTTTTTTAATGATACTTGTATTCCCCAGTTTTCAGTTTTTTCTGTTAAAACCTTTTCCAGTTGCCATTTTATTTGTAAAAAAAAGTTACAAAACTCAAAAAAAGACGAAAAGTTCTGAAAAATTACAAAAAAACAAAGGTTCTCGTTAGGAACCACATTTTTTGGTTTAAAAAAATAAAATGTATGTGTGTGTTTAATAAGAAAGATTATGAGTAAATGAGTTTCTTTGTTAGTGATTGAGTGGGTGCATGAGTGAGTAAGTGGATGTGCAAGTGGTTGAGTGAGTGGGTGTGTGGGTGAGTGAAGGGGTGTGTCAGTGGCTGTATGGGTTAGTGAAGGAGTGTGTCAGTGTTTGTATGAGTAAGTGAGTTGGTGCATGAGAGGCTGTATTTGTGAGTGAGTGGGTGTCTGAGTGGGTGTATAGGTACATAAATGGGTACATAAGTGGCTGTATGGGTGAGTGATTGGGTGTGTCAGTTGTTACATGGGACAGTGACTAGATGTGTTAGTGATTGTATGGGTGACTGAGTAGGTGTATGAGTGGCTGTATGGGTGAGTGAGAGGATGTGTTTATAGCTGTATGGGTGAGTGATTGGGTGTGTCAGTGGTTACATGGGGAATTGACTGGGTGTGTTAGTGATTGTATGGGTGAGTGAGTGGGTATATGAGAGGGTGTATGGGTGAGTGACTGGGTGTATTAGTAGCTGTATTGGTGAGTAATTGGGCATGTCAATGGTTACATGGGAGAGTGACTGGCTGTATTAGTGATTGTATGGGTGACTGGGTGCATGAGTGGCTGTATGGGTGAGTGAGAGGGTGTGCTTGTAGCTGTATGGGTGAGAGAGTGGGTGCATCAGTGGTTACATAGGAGAGTGACTGGGTGTGTTAGAAATTGTATGGATGGCTAAGTGGGTGTATGAGTGGGCCTATGGGTGAGTGACTGGGTGTGTTTGTAGCTGTATGGGTGAGTGATTGGGTGTGTCAGTGGTTACATGGGAGAGTGACTGGGTGTGTTAGTGGTTGTATAGTTGACTGAGTAGATGTATGAGTGACTGTATGGGTGAGTGCATGGGTACATGAGTGTCTGTATGGGTGAATGAGTGGGCGTGTGAGTGCCTGCATGGGTGACTGAGTGCCTTTGTCACTAACTGTATGAGACACTGAGTGTGTGTGCCACTAGCTGTATTGGTAACTGACTGACTGTGTTAGTAGCTGTACAGGTGAATGAGTGGATCTATGAGTGGCTGTATGAATGAGTGAGTGGGTATGTTAGTAGCTTTATGGGTGAGTGAATGGGTCTGTAAGTGGTTATGTGAGAGAGTGACTGGATGTGTTAGTGATTGTATAGGTGACTGAGTGTATGTATGAGTGACTGTAGGGGTGAGTGAGTGGGTGCATGAGTATCTGTATGGGTGTGTGAGTGCCTGTACAGGTAAGTGAGTGCCTGTGTCACTGACTGTATGAGAGACCGAGTGTGTGTCACTAGCTGTATGGGTGACTTAATGGCTGTGTTAATAGCTGTATAGATGACTGAGTGGGTGTGTGAGTGACTGGGTGAGTTAGTGGATGTTTTTGTAACTGTATGGGTGAGTGATTGGGTGAGTCAGTGGTTACAAAGGGGAGTGACTGGGCCTGTTATTGATTGTATAGGTGACTGAGTGGATGTATGAGTGACTGTATGGGTGAATGACTCAGTGCATGAGTGTCTGCATAGGTGAGTGATTGTGTGTGAATGCCTGTATGGATGAGCGAGTAACTGTGTCATTGACTGTATGAGAGACTAAGTGTGTGTGTCAGAAGCTGTATGGGTGACTGACGGACTGTGTTAGTAGCTGCATTTGTGACTAACTGGGTATATGAGTGACTGGGTGAGTGAGTGGGTGTGTTACTTGCTGTATGGGTGAGTGGGTGGGTGTGTCAGTAGTTACATGCAAGAGAGTGACCGGGTGTGTTAGTGATGGTATAGGTGACTGAGTGGATGTATGAGTACTGTATTGGTAAGTGAGTGAGTGGGTGAGTGTCTGTATTGGTGAGTAAGTGCCTCTGTCACTGACTGTATAAGAGACTGAATGTGTGTGTCACTAGCTGTATTGGCGACTGGCTGGCTGTGCTAATAGCTGTATAGGTGACTGAGTAGGTGCATGAGTACTGTTGGGTGACTGAGTAGATTTGTTTGTAACTGTATGGGTGAGTGATTGGGTATTGCTGTAGTTACATGGGAGAGTGACTGGGTGTGTTAGTGTTTTTATGGGCAACTGAGTGGGTCTATGAGTGGCGGTATGAATGAGTGAGTGGGTGTGTTAGTAGCTGTATGGGTGAGTGGGGGGTCTGCAAGTGGTTATGTGGGAGAGTGACTAAGTGTGTTAGTGATTGTATAGGTGACTGAGTGGATATATGAGTGACTGTATAGGTTAATGAGTGGGTGTGTGAGTGTCTTTATGGGTGAGTGAGTGGGTGTGTGAGTGCCTGTACAGGTGAGTGAGTATCTGTGTCCCTGACTGTATAAGAGACTGAGTGTGTGTATCACTAGCTGTATGGGTGACTGAATGGCTGTGTTAGTAGCTGGAGAGGTGACTGAGTGGGTGTATGAGTGACTATTTGAGTGGATGTGTTTGTTATTGTATGGGTAAGTGATTGGCTGTGTCAGTGGTTACATTTGAGAGTGACTGGGTGTCTTAGTGATTGTAACGGTGACTGAGTGGATGTACGAGTGACTATATGGGTGAGTGACTTGGTGTGTGAGTATCTGTATGGGTAAGTGAATGTGTGTGAAAGCCTGTACTGTTGAGTGAGTGACTGTCAGTGACTGTATGTAAGACTAAGTGTCTGTGTCACTAGCTGTATGGGGGACTGCCTGACTGTGTTAATAGCTGTATTGGTTACTAACTGTGTATATGATTGACTGTTTGGGTGAGTGAGTGGATGTGTTTGTAACTGTATGGGTGAATTATTAGACATGCCAGTGGTTACATGGGAGAGTGACTGGGTGTGTTAGTGATTTTATAGGTGTGTGTGGATATCTCAGTGGCTGTATCAGGCTCTCCCTTGGTGTGTACCGTGGCAAAGTAAGTTTGTTGAACTACACAGAAAGAAGTAATCAGGAAATTACTTTACTCAAATAGATGGTGTAATTTCTCTATTTAAAAAGAAAAGAACATAAATATAAGTTAGTATAACTTTTTACAAAATTCCACAATTAACTTGAAATGCATACGTTCATATTATATACAAAACAGTAGACTTTTGTATGCAGTAGTATTATTCCACATTATAGTAAATCATTTCCTTTTCCCTTTCTTTTACTGTTCTCAGCTTTTGTACTTGTACATCATAAATAATGTACTTTATAAATATTCACCCTTGAACAGTGGGGAAAAAACAATCACAAACATGGTAGAAAAAACCCTGTTCTCAATTCAGAAACTGCTGTTTTCTTCTTCTAAACTCAAATTTGGTGGGCTTTTTTTAATTCATTTGGAAATCAAATGGGATCTGGTAGCAGAGAGGATCAACAGCCACACCCTGTTGAACACAATTTTTCAGAGGAGCAAACCCCGGCAAAGCGGCAATCAATTGCATGGGAGTGTTTCACCATCCCCTCCGAGCAAAAGAATGTGGTGGCAAAGCATGTGAAGAGCTCTTTATTCATCAAGACTTCTCCAGGGGTGCGTCTTAGAAATATTCGGGTGGCACTACGAGTTTGTTGACACATCTAAAGACATATAACTCCAACCACTGTTGAAAAAGAAAAAGAACACAAATATTAGTTAGTGGTAAATTTACAAAATTCCAAAAAGAAAACTGTACACATTGGTTATGTTATAATGGTATATCACATTATAGTAAAACATTTCATTGTCCCTTTTATTCTGTTCTCAGCTTTCATACTTGTACACCATAAATGATGCACTGTATAAAGATTCATCCTTGAATAGTGGGGGAAAAAAAATTGCATAGATTGTAGAAAGGGAGTACGCTTTGGACAGATTATCCTTTTGCATAAATGGGATACTGTTCTGAAGGAGGAGCTTATACACCTCTTAACCAATTGTACTCTCTGACACAACTTGCATTGGCACTAACTTTCCTGTCATCAAAAATGACCAAAAACAAACCAGACAAAGTTCTAACTCAAGACAATGCTACATATTACATACCTTCTTTAAATACAGTACTACCAATATTAATAAAAGCTGCATCTACACTTAAATCTTGAGATGTATTAATAGTTACAGCGTACGCTAGAGACACTGGAAACTGCTGTTGCCAGCCATATAAGTCCTTTACAAGCAAAAACGGACAACACATCAGCCAATCTGCTTCACACCATCAATCTGATCCAGTTTGATGGCTATGTATTCAACCTGATCCCTATTTGCAAAATGAATGAAATCAATACCATGACCCACTGCACCATTTACTAATCCTTCCTCAACATTTAAATTATGCAGCAAAATTACTCTATAGTTTTTGCATATGCGTAAACACTTTTCTAATCCTACAGTCCTGGATACAGATTGCTCCAATGAATCCAATTGTGTATGCAGTTTTGCACTTGGCAGTACTGTCACCCCATTGGTGTTCCATTTGGTCAATTGCTGTAGTTTCCAAAATTTGTTCTTTCTAGAGATTTAGTAATTGTTTGTTAAAATTGAAGCACTCCTCCTATAGTGTAGGCATTAAGCAGACTATGGATTTCCCTTCTTCAATGATATTGAACATTAGCTGTGCTGCTGTGTTGTTAGAGGTAAATAGTTTCTTGATAAGACAACCTTCTAAGGGACGTTTCCTCTTCTTTGACAGAACTCCTACTCTAGTATCTTTCAGAATATTTCCGTATTCCTCGTCAGATGCTTGACGCATATTTTTAAGTAGTGCCTTGTATTGGAAGTTAAGCCAAATGTTTACACTGCCAATATTTAACAAATAATTCTGAGTTTGATCATGGAGAAATGTCTTGAAAACAGGCTGTCTTTTGACGGGGTAAGTTGCAGTAGGTCACCGAAGACAAATACATTCTTTCCTCCAAACAGCACGTCATACTCTTGTTTTTAAAATTGGTTACATTCTCAAGTGTATGAAGGCAAGCATTAAGTTTGAAACCCGGCTCACCTCATCGATGACTAAAAGCTTCAGTTTCCTCAGTACTCTTCAGACTTCATGACAAGTTTCACGGATACCTTCTGGTATTCCAGTTTATTCTTATGTTCAACAGGTAGCATACATAGTCAATGTAAACTAATTCCTTTAATGTTGTGTGCAGCTAATTCAGTTGGTGCTCATACTACACACAATACATTTGATTCTGTAGTCCTCTGTAGGTAGGGGGTAAGAACTTTCAATAATAAGCTTTTCCCAGTGCCAGCTTGGCCACTGATGTATAATAGTATTGGCATAAATAATGAGCATTTATATTCTTTCTTCTCGTGGAGAAATCCATGCTCTATTTTCTCTTTTACCTCCGTATAAATTGGCCCAACGCATGTTTAAAGGTCTACTTTTCTGGATGAGTAACTAGGAGTGTCAAAATTATTTACATATATATATATATATATATATATATATTCACTGAAAAAAACCATAGGTTTTAGGGACAGTTATAGTTAGTTGGACATTTCACTCGTACAAAACCATAGAAATTCCCCCGTTATAGTTAGTTCAGCTAACTATAACTCGCGCCCCGCAATGCACTGCTGATGACGTCACATATTACATCACTCATGACATGGTCAGTGACATCACTGATGACATCACTGATGACATCTCAAATGACATCACTGATGACATCACTGATGACATCATCCACGTAATAATCTGATGTACCTCCTCACACCCTAATATAACTTTTGATACACACACTGTAAATTACAGACTGCCATTGTCAAAACCATAGACACTCCAACACCAATTACTATATACACACTCACTGATTCTTAGGTCTACACACACACATCTACTCACTCACCCGTACAGTCACTCATACTTATAGTATGGCCCCCCTCCCGTGGCCGATTCCGGCCCCGGGGACCCCATCCCCCGGGGCATGGCCACTCTTTTTATTATTTTTTTGAGGGGGGCTGCATGGCCCCCTCCTCAGGCCTCCTTTTGCCCCGGGGACCCCATCCCCCGGGGCAGGCCTTTATTTTTCTATTATTTTTTTTTTTTTGGGGAGGGGGCCGCGTGGCCCCTCCCGAGCCACTACTTGCCCCGGGGACCCCATCCCCGGGGCTGGCCCTCTCGTTGGGGACCGTGGGGGGTCCCCAATCCCCACGGTCCCGGCATTGCTTTTCCACATGGGGAGCTGCTGACATGCAGCTCCCCATGTGGAAAGCATCTGCTTTGCTTCATTGAAGCGAGAGCAGGTTTCCCTGCTCTCCCTTCAATGAAGCAAAGCAGTTTGCAATGGCAGGACGGGAGCCGCGAGGCTCCCGTCCTGCCATTGCAAACTACAGTGTCCCGGGGGTAGGCACCCCGGGACACTGCAGGAGCCGGCCCTGGGGGGTGGCGGTCCCCAGGGCCATCAATGGCTCCAGGAGGGGGGCTGCGCGTCCCCCCTCCCATGTCTTTAAAGCCCCGAGGAGGTGGTGATCTCCGGGGCGTGTAGGGGGGCTCGAGCCCCCCCACACAGGAAATGTTTTTTTCAAAAAAAAGAAGCCCCGGGGAGGTGGTGGTCCCCGGGGCTGCGGGAGGGCCAAGCGCCCTCCCGCGACATTTTTATTAGAAAGCCCCGGGGGGTGGCGGTCCCCGGGGCATGGGGGGCCTTAGAGGCCCCCCCATTAACTATAAACCCACCCCCCGCATGCCCCCGGGACTTGGGCCACCCAGGGGCAAAATAACATCGAAGCGCGGGAGACCGCGCTTCGATTTTTTTTTTACGGCGGGATTCGCGCACCCTAAGCGCATTTCGCCGATTTTTTTAAAAAAAAAATGCTTTTTTCTGCCCAGGGGGTCCTCGTGGGACCCCCTGAGCAGACCTAGGGGTCAGGGTGTTTCTACCCTGCCCCCTTTGTGCGTTTGCGCACTTGTGATTTTTTATCGGCGGGATCCGCGCACCCTAAGCGCATCCCGCCGATTTAAAAAAAAATGCTTTTTCTGCCCAGGGGTCCTTGTGGGACCCCTGAGCAGACCTAGGGAGTCAGGGTGTTTCTACCCTGCCCCCTTTGTGCGTTTTGCGCACTTGTTTCTCTGCCTCGGTTCTACCGAGGGACAAAATGGCTGCCAACACTTCCTGGCTTGGAGTGTTGACAGCCAATTAGCATGCAGCTCGTGATCGGGAGGGTACGCGGACCCTAAGCGGCCATAGATATATATGTGATTTTACTTTTGATTTTCTCAGCAACTACTGAACGGATTTACACCATTTAACAAAAGGGTTCTTTCTGAACCAAGAACTACCTCTTTGCCAAATTTGGTGTAATTCCGTTCAGCAGTTCAGGCTGTAGCCGTGGCTAAAGTTTCCTATGGGAAAATGAATGGGAAAACACGTTTTGGGACCCCCTTTTTCTCGGCCCCCGCTTGACGAATCACCCCGAGACTTTCAGGATAGGAGCGGACCGGAGCGGGCCATAAAGTTTGAAAATTTCGCGAAGATTCGTCAACCGACGCAAGAGTTATTTCAAATAGAATGTCGTGGATTTCCTATGGAAAATAGGTCCTAACTATAACTATCTACTGGCGACCACCAGTAGATAATATATATATATATATATATATATATATATATATATATATATATATATATATATATATATATATATATATATATATATATATATATATATATATATATATATATATATATATCCACAGGGTCCTACTCCAACAACCCCACGGCGATGAAGAAGGCACAAACTCCTCTTAAATTGGGCGTAAGTATATTTATTTCAGCTCATCATGTCATTACGCGTACATATGGAAGAAATCCTCACGTTGCACGAACACAAGGAAAAGCCGCACTCAGGATGATTGGATAACAAAAGAGTTTTTTTAATGACTGACGCGTTTCAACCTCACGGTCTTTGTCAAAGTCACGAATATATATATATATATATATAGACTCCACTCTCCCCCAACTCGTAGAGGAAATGAGCACACGCGGGACTCCAGGGGAAATGCAAAATCCTTCTTTATTGTGGCGTATGCATGACGCGTTTCGTTTTTGATAAAAACTTCTTCAGATGCCGCCAAGGATGTAGCAAGTACTTCTCCCGCCCTCTCTTTAAACAAGATGCCTCGCTCCGATTGGATAGGCTTCACTGGTGTTTCAGGCACTGGGAAAGGCGCAAATCCAGGAATCTGGATCAGCGCAGAGCAGACACCAAGCGTCAGTACTGGCCCCAGTGGGCGGTGTCTGCTCACTTCACCCCAATGCTCACCGAGTTCTTTACAGTGGGCGGTATTGCAGTTCACCTTATCCCTCACCCCGCCGCTTTGCTTTCCAGCAGGAGCTCGTGCACGTCGCCTCAGTAGGCAACAGCATCCCTCACAAAATCGTAATCCACTGTTAATGGCCGAGCTAATTACAGGTAAGCGGCGTGTCCAGGCGTTACCACAGAGCCTGTAGTATGTCCAAAGTTTGCCACCAAGATTCGCCGGACTCAAAAGGGGTGGGTGCTCCTGGGGACGTTCGTGGCCGCATCCCAAAACATAGACTCCACTCTCCCCCAACTCGTAGAGGAAATGAGCACACGCGGGACTCCAGGGGAAATGCAAAATCCTTCTTTATTGTGGCGTATGCATGACGCGTTTCGTTTTTGATAAAAACTTCTTCAGATGCCGCCAAGGATGTAGCAAGTGCTTCTCCCGCCCTCTCTTTAAACAAGATGCCTCGCTCCGATTGGATAGGCTTCACTGGTGTTTCAGGCACTGGGAAAGGCGGTTGCCAGTAGGTAGTTATAGTTAGGGCCTATTATCCATAGGAAAAGCGTTTTTTGATTTGCCAATATCTTTGGCGCCGTTTGACGAATCTTCGTGAAAGTTTCCCAAAAGCTGGGTTGGACCGCTCAGTTTGGGTGTTGAAAGTTTCGGAGTGATTCGTCAAGCGGGGGCCGAGAAAAAAGGGGGGTCCCAAAGCGCGTTTTCTCCATGTTATTTTCCATCGGAACTTTATTTCAGGCTACAGCCCGACCTGCTGAACAGAATTACACCAAATTTGGCAAAAAGGTAGGTCTTGGTTTAGACTGCGCCCTTTTTGTTAAATGGTGTAAATCCGTTCAGTAGTTCCTGAGAAATTTAAAAAAGAAAAAATATCGATATCTGAGCACCGAGGAGGGTTCACGAACCCTCCTGGGCACGAGCTTCACTCTGATTGGCTGCCAACACTCCAAACCAGGAAGTGTTGGCAGCCATCTTGTGACTCGGTAACCGAGTCACAAGAAAAAGGGTGAAACAAAGTGAAAAATGAAGAAAAGGGGGCAGGGTAGAAACACCCTGACCCCCTAGGCCTGCTCAGGGGGTCCCACAAGGACCCCCAGGCCAAAAAAAAGCATTTTAAAAAAAAGAAATCGGCCGAATTCGCGCTGGGGTCGCGAATCCGGCCGTGAAAATAAAAAAAAAATGAAGCTAGCCCCCGGGTGGGCCAGGACCCGGGGGCATTTTTGCTGCAAACAGCAGTCGCGTCGCCCCCCTGGTGCTGGAAACGGCGCATGGGGAGAGAGTAGGCAGAACTGTCTGCCTGATAAGGGGGACTTGGGAGAACTTTGTTACCTGCTTTCGCACTGCAGCGGCTGTGGAACGCCGACCAGCGGTAGTTGGAAGCATCACTTGGTGTTCAGTGGGTACCTTCACTGTATGGTCCCTGCGGCGAAGTACGATGTCCAGCATGCAGTGGAGAAGCAGGCACAGCACAAGGAGCTTCGCACCTGTGAGGCAGAGGAGGGGCGTGATCACATGACAGGGAGTGGTCACAGCAGTTAAAACACCACTGCAAAGGACCCCTCACAAGGATACAACTGAAACGGGCACTGAGGAATCCATTTGAAGGATGAAACGCGTCTGCCGAGCGTTTCAGGGACCCCTTTTATGCTTGTGCACTGTCATCAAATAAAGCCGCTTTTCAAGTCCCCCGGAGCAGTATCACACTCTTTTCCAGGAGGTGGGAGAGAGACTGGTAGTTATGTTTATGCCAGCTAGCAAGAGCTGGCTTTGTGACCTCCCTCTCGGTCTGGTGCTACGGGACCTTCCTGTGGACTCTTTGGTTTTTTGCTGCAAACGGCAGTCGCGTCGCCCCCCCGGTGCTGGAAACGGCGCATGGGGAGAGAGTAGGCAGAACTGTCTGCCTGATAAGGGGGACTTGGGAGAACTTTGTTACCTGCTTTCACACTGCAGTGGCTGTGGAACGCCGACCAGCGGTAGTTGGAAGCATCACTTGGTGTTCAGTGGGTACCTTCACTGTATGGTCCCTGCGGCGAACTACGATGTCCAGCATGCAGTGGAGAAGCAGGCACAGCACAAGGAGCTTCGCACCTGTGAGGCAGAGGAGGGCGTGATCACATGACAGGGAGTGGTCACAGCAGTTAAAACACCACTGCAAAGGACCCCTCACAAGGATACAACTGAAACGGGCACTGAGGAATCCATTTGAAGGATGAAACGCGTCTGCCGAGCGTTTCAGGGACCCCTTTTATGCTTGTGCACTGTCATCAAATAAAGCCGCTTTTCAAGTCCCCCGGAGCAGTGTCACACTCTTTTCCAGGAGGTGGGAGAGAGACTGGTAGTTATGTTTATGCCAGCTAGCAGGAGCTGGCTTTGTGACCTCCCTCTCGGTCTGGTGCTACGCAACCTTCCTGTGGACTCTTTGGTTTTTTGCTGCAAACGGCAGTCGCGTCGCCCCCCCGGTGCTGGAAACGGCGCATGGGGAGAGAGTAGGCAGGACTGTCTGCCTGATAAGGGGGACTTGGGAGAACTTTGTTACCTGCTTTCACACTGCAGCGGCTGTGGAACGCCGACCAGCGGTAGTTGGAAGCATCACTTGGTGTTCAGTGGGTACCTTCACTGTATGGTCCCTGCGGCGAACTACGATGCCCAGCATGCAGTGGAGAAGCAGGCACAGCACAAGGAGCTTCGCACCTGTGAGGCAGAGGAGGGGCGTGATCACATGACAGGGAGTGGTCACAGCAGTTAAAACACCACTGCAAAGGACCCCTCACAAGGATACAACTGAAAGGGGCACTGAGGAATCCATTTGAAGGATGAAACGCGTCTGCCGAGCGTTTCAGGGACCCCTTTTACGCTTGTGCACTGTCATCAATTAAAGCCGCTTTTCAAGTCCCCCGGAGCAGTGTCACACTCTTTTCCAGGAGGTGGGAGAGAGACTGCCATAGCAAACCCTGCTTTGCTTCATTGAAGCGAGAGCAGGAAAACCTGCTCTTGCTTCAATGAAGCAAAGCAGATTGCTTTTGAGCAAGGGGAGCTGCATGTTAGCAGCTCCCCATGCTCAAAAGCAATGCCGGCTCCCGCAGGAGGCGGGGATCCAGCGGGACCGTGGGGGCATTGGGGCTCCCCCCACGGTCCCAAACGCAAAGGGCCACATAGGTGAGTAAATGGAAGTGTGATTGATTCTTTGCATGACAGACTAGGTGTGTGAGTAACTCTGGATGAGTGGCGGTGTGTGATTGTATAGGTGTATGAGTGCATATGATAGTGTTGTATTGATGAGTGACTGCATGTATGAGTGACTGTATGGGTGAATGAGTGGATGTGTGTGTAGACCTAGGAATCAGTGAGTGCGTATGCAGTAACTGGTATTGGTGTGTCTATGGTTTCGAAAATGGTAGTCTGTATTTTAGAGTGGGTGTATCAAAGGTTATATTAGGGTGTAAGGAGGTGCATCAGATTTTCACGTGGATGATGTCATCAGTGATGTCATTTGAGATGTCATCAGTGATGTCATCAGTGATGTCACTGACCATGTCATGAATGATGTAATATGTGACGTCATCAGCAGTGCATTGCGGGGGCGCGAGTTATAGTTAGCTGAACTAACTATAACGGCGAAATTTCTCAGGTTTTGTACGAGTGAAATGTCCAACTAACTATAACGTCCCTGAAACCTATGGTTTTTTCAGTGAATATATATATATATATCAAAGCAAAATCCCAAGGTTCGGCCGCGCCGGGAGAACACATGGCACAGACTCTAGTTAGATGAGAAGAAAAGTTGTTTATTGCACCATCATTAAGTCCAAATGACACGTTTCGGCCGCCGGACTGCGGCCTTGATCACATAGCGCGCTGCAGTTAGGTTACAGTTATATATAGACCTGTAAGTGTTTCTTCTATGTTTACATCATCTACAAGGTAGGTACATACTTTATGTCCTATTTCCGACGTTTGCAACGTAAGTTGAGATCGGCTCCAGGTGAGTCATATGCAAATGACTACAGTGCTGACATATCCAGAGTATCAAGTGACATAATGAAAAGACTACTGAAATCCACAGAATGCAAATGCACCACTAATCATCTATACAAGGACTAAGGACATCTAGATTAAAACAGTTGTAGATACGCCGATGGCAGACGTATTAGGAACAACATACAAAAATAATGGAAAAACGTAATGGACACAAGAGTAGAAAGACTCAAGCCGAAACTCATGTCATACCAAGCCTTCAGCCCTAAATCCCTGACATCTGATGGGCACTAATAAGAAACATGTCGCCAGGGTCAGAGAAATGGACTCCTGGTAGTGCACAGAAGATACATTAGGTACAATCGGTGAAGCATAAAGAGTGGATTCTAGGAAAAAAGTAGGTAAGTGAACATATCGAAACGCACAAATGCGTGGCATACGTGGCAGCACGGGAATCAGATATGTGACCTAAGTAGGGACCGTCTGGAAAGAACAGTAGTAGAACAATTAAATAAAGGCAAGAAAAAGATGAAGGTCAAAGGATAAGGGGCAGGGAAGTGCTGGAGTGTTTAAGCTAATGCGTGTTAAGTTAAGAAGTGAAGTGAAGTAAAATCAAGTGCATTAGTTGCAAATCGAGATTAGTAAAAAACAGGATCTTCAAAATGGCCACGGAGATGTGACCAAAGAGAACTAATGTCTACAAGTTCCAGCCGGAACAAGTAATTCTCAATTAGGTCAGGATAGTGTGACTGAAATATGCAGTCTACAAATAGACATTGCAAACAATCACATGCAATACAATAACTGGTAGAACAACATGAATCGGAGGTGTGGGAATCATACTGTCACAGTGCCAAAGGCAGGATCAGGATTATCAAACAGATAGGGACAGGCATCAAACTCATATGCGAAAAGTTAACTGACTGAAAAACACATGCCACACAGTCTGGGGTATCTATAGAAAATTGTGTAAATCCTCACTAATGTTAAGGCCCGCTGGTGACTTCATGTTAAGTTCAAGAATGTGGTGTGTTTCTAACCTCCTAAGCTGTTTCTCTCGGTTACCACCCCGTCTGAGTGGGGGTACACTGTCAACAACAAGTATTTGAGATGGTCTAAATTGTTGTTGTGTTCACCCTTGAAATGCCTGGCTACAGGGTACGCGGGATCACTGTTGACAATGGCACGTAAATGTTGGAGGATGTGTAGATGGACCTGGAGTTTGGTACTGCCAACGTACATTATGCCACAATTACACTGTAGTACGTACACTGCAAACTCTGTTCTACATGTGAGTCTGCTCTTGATGGTGAGTGGTTCTTTGCGAAAAGTGGCATTGATTTGGGTAGTGTTAATACCAAACTTGCATGCTCTGCAGGTACTGCATTTGAAAAATCCCTTGATGTCAGAAAGCCAGTTGGATTTCGAGATGACTTCAGGGCTACTCCTGACCAAAGCGTCGTGCATAATAATAATACTGAAGCTTATAAAGCGCGACAGCTACCCCAAACAGGGGTGTTCCGGCGCTGAAGCAGCAGGTAATTGCAACCGGAGTGAGCACCGGGATCCAACGGACCCTATTAGTCTGCCATAAAGAGCCATGTTTTCAGGGCCTTTCTGAAACAGGCTTCTGACTTGGCCTGTCGCAGGAACCCTGGTAGAGCATTCCACAAAAAAGCCGTTCTAACCGTGAATGCTCTGCCGCCCAAGCGTGATTTCGCAAAGCGTGGGATGCATATCAGATTGTGGGAGTTGGATCGCAGCGTACGATTTTGCTTATAAAGGCAGAGTCTGTCTTTCAGATAACCAGGGCATTTTCCGTAGAGGGCCCGATAGGCCAGTGTCAAGGCCTTAAACTTTATTCTCCTTTCCACTGGAAGCCAGTGAAGCTTCTGTAGGTGCGGAGAGACATGGTGTCGAAAAGGTATGCGACGAACCAGTCTCGCAGCCGCATTCTGTATCATCTGAAGGCGACAGATGGCATAATTGGGGAGGCCAAGATATAAGCTATTTACGTAGTCCAGCCTAGATGTAACTGTGGCGCGGACTACTGATTTGCGGCAATCTTCCGGTAGGAAGTGTAGCACTTTCCTAAGGTTTTTTAATTTACTGAAACAGATTGCAGAGACCTGCTGTATTTGGGCTGAGAAAGAGAGGTCCGCCTCCCATCTCACCCCTAAATTACGGATGCGTGTGGCAGGTGATGGTGGTAGGCCCATTTCTGACGGCTACCATAAATCAGAGTCTGGCACTGGGCCTTTCCCAAAGAACAGAACCTCTGTCTTCCCAGCGTTAAGTTTTAATTTATTTGAGTTCATCCATAGAGCTATATCGCGCAGACAGCCCTTGAAGTTCTTAAAGGCCTCTGTCGACCGCTCTTTAAACGGAAAGACCAACTGGGTGTCGTCAGCGTAGGAAATAGCCTTCACACCCCAGTTGGCAATCAGGGAAAACAGTGGAGCTAAGTATAGGTTAAAAAGCAGAGGGCTCAAAGCTGAGCCCTGGGGGACGCCGCACCAGAGCTGTTTTGGTTTAGATTCAAACGGTTGAAGGGCAACTCGCTGAGTGCGCCCGCTCAGGTAGGATGTCAACCAGGACAGCACTTTTCCACCAAAGCCCACCCCTTGTAGTCTCTGGGTCAATATGGAGTGGTCAACCGTGTCGAACGCGGTGGACAGATCCAGGAGCACCAGCAGAGCTGATGCTCCTGAATCCAATGACCATCTTACCGACTCTGCCACCTCGAGGAGAGCGGTCTCCGTACTGAAACCAGCCCGGAAACCCGATTGTGTGTCGTGCAAAGCACTATTCTGCTCAATAAAAGTGGTCAGTTGGCGCTGGACCAGCTTCTCGAGCATTTTTCCTGGGGCGGGGAGCAGAGAGATGGGTCTAAGATTGCTAAGGTCGCCAGGGTCTCCATTTGGTTTCTTTCGCAAAGGGAGAAGTGTAGCATGCTTCCATTGATCAGGGAAGATGCCTGTATCTAGGGAGGTGTTCCAAATATGAAGTAATCCTCCCAACTGACAGGGGGCAAGCATTTTCCACAATTTGGGAGGGCAAGGATCATCAGGGGCGCCAGAGCGGCATTTTTGGATTTCAACTAGCGCATCCTGAGGCGAAATCGGTGTGAAGTTGGTGAATGGGAGAACCTCACCCATGCCCTGTGGGAGATCCGATTTCTCAGTTGCCTCCGGGGGTGAAAAGGAGTCATAGACCTTTAGGATTTTAGTATCAAAATGACTTGCAATTTTTTCACATAAGGCTAGGGACGGGATTATTTCAGTCTCTATTGCCTTGGGTTTGAGAAAGGTTTGAGCTACTTTAAAAACCTCTGTACTGGCGTGGTCCGCATTGTGGATGCATGTCACAATATAGTCCCGCCTGGCTGCTTTTAGGGATTTATGAAAATCTTTTAAAGCTTTTTTGTAGGTTACCTTAGCTAGGTCGCAGTAGTGTAGCCTCCACTGGCGTTCTAATTTTTTACACCTACTTTTTAACTCTTTGAGGACATCGGAGAACCAGGGAGCAGAAGGGGACAGTCTGGTAGATTTTACTACTGTGACCGGCGCAACTGACTCCACCGCAGTGGCAATCCATTGATGTATAGCAGCTGCATCTACATTGGGGTCAGAGGATAGGCGGGGGTAATTTTCCTGCAGAATCGGGCTTAATGAAGCTTCGGACAGGTTCTTCCAATTTCTTTTTTTAATAAAACGTGAGTTTTTAGCTTGGCCAGATATTGGCAGAGTAAATGAGAAGGGGATCAAATAGTGGTCTGACCAGACCAACGGGGATGAGGTCTCTATATCAATGGTAGTGATATTAGTGAAGACTAAATCCAAGGTGTGTCCCGCTTTGTGGGTCGGGGAAGACACTTGTTGTACAAGATTGGCACCTGCTAAAGAGGCGACCAGTTGCATTGCTTGTGGACAGTTCGAGTCGTCCACATGCAGATTAAAGTCTCCCAGGACTATAAAATTGGAATACAGTACCGATTTTTGAGCAACATAATTGCACAGAGCCTGGGATGCAGTCGTTACACAATCAGGTGGTCTGTAGATCAGAATACCCGCTATGGCAAACGAGGGGTTAATTTGTATACAAAAATTAAGCCCTTCGATGCCCTGAACAAGGAGAGGGGCCGAGGACACAAGCTCCCAAGAGTCTTTAAAGATAATAGCCACCCCACCTCCCCTTTTTCCGCCCTCTCGGTTGGCGTAGCACATTTTGAAACCTGGTGGGGTAGCTAGTGCAATAGTAGACATCGCGTCCGTGTTTAACCAGGTTTCAGTTAAAAACATAGCATCCCAAATAGCCTCAATTAAAATTGACCAGACATCCTCCGCATGCTTGGGCAGCGATCTGCAATTGATGAGGCACGCCTTGATTTTAACGCTGCGCTCGATCCCCGCGCCCCGGGGGATTACCTTTCTAAGATTAGAGGCCTTACCCCAGTTTAGAAGCTGCCCGCATGCGCCGCAGCTATGCGGCAGAAAGGTTTTAGCTAAGTCAATCAGGTGTGCTCCTGGGCAGGATACGCCTTGTAGACACATCAGGTCATCTCGCGACCAACAAATGGCCTTACCTCTTCCAAACCCAGCAGCATGACCGGCGCCGGCCGCGATCCAGTCGCGGACGGGCGCAGACGGGCTTGCCTTTGGCGCGCCGCTGCGCGCGTCCGCTGCGCGGCCGGCAAGCCCTCTGACACATATACCCATGGGCAGGAAGTGAGGAGTAGTATGGGCGGAGTCACGCCTGTCCCTCCGTTCAATCGGCACTGTTTGCCGTGACGGACCAGGGACCGCGAAAAGGAGCAGAGCCAACCAGACAGGTAAAAAGATTAAATGTTAAAACTCTTAATGTTTAAAAATACGAACCGCGCGAAATCAGCAAGTATTATTCAAATTAAAACAACGTGCAAATAGCAATAGCAGCAAGTATTACAGTTCGGAAATTAATGTGCAAAACAGTGCAGTAGCAGCGAGATTAAACACAGTGACTAGCCTCGCGGCGCACAAATACCAAGTGCTGCGCGGCCGGCAAGCCCTCTGACACATATACCCGTGGGCAGGAAGTGAGGAGTAGTATGGGCGGAGTCGCGTCTGTCCCTCCGTTCAATCGGCACTGTTTGCCGTGACGAACCGGGGACCGCGAAAACGAGCAGAGCCAACCAGACAGGTAAAAAGACTAAATGTTAAAACTCTTAATGTTTAAAAATACGAACTGCGCGAAATCAGCAAGTATTATTCAAATTAAAACAACGTGCAAATAGCAATAGCAGCAAGTATTACAGTTCGAAAATTAATGTGCAAAACAGTGCAGTAGCAGCGAGATTAAACACAGTGACTAGCCTCGCGGCGCACAAATACCATAGAGAATGCACGTCTGTAAGTGATGGTCGGGCGTTGAGCTACAAGTGCCCCCAAGGTTGGGTCAGACCTTATAATCCTCCAGTGTTTGTTGATGATAGATCTGATTGTATGCTCCTCTTTGTTGTATGTGATAATGAGGCGAGTATTGACTGCACCTGTGTTGGCCAACTCAGCAGGAGTGTCGGTGTTACTGAGACTAATGTCGGGTCTGCCTGTCAGGAGCTCTTCTCTAGGTATAAAGTTGGCCCTGGTCGTGGTCGTGACTATGTTGTTTTCAGAATAACCTCGTGCTCTGAATCTCTGGTGTGCCTCACTCTGGCATACAGCGAGGTCACTGTTGGAGCTGCAAATTCTGCGTAGTCAGAGCATTTCACCGTAAGGGATGCTAGCAATCAGGTGTCTGGGGTGGAAGCTGGATGCATGTAAAGTGGAGTTGCCTGCAGTAGGTTTTCTGTGTAATTTAGAATGTAGTGTGCCATTGGAAATGTAAATCATAACATCCAAAAATTCAACAGAAACAGCACTAATATTCGCATTGAATTCAAGGTTAAGATCGTTTAAATTAATCGCAGAGATGAATGACCTGGCACTTTCAGTGGTGCCTCTCCAAATTACAAACACATCATCTATGTAACGCAGCCATGTCACAACATGGCTGCTCCATGCCTCAGAGTGTCTTGCCATGAGAACCTGCTCCTCCCACCAACCCACATGGAGACATGCGTAGCTAGGGGAAAAACAAGCTCCCATGGCAACACCCCTGAGCTGTTGGTAAACTGATTTATCGAACATGAAAAAATTATTGTGCAAACACCATTCAACCAAGAATAAAATAAAATCATTATGCTTGTAGCAGTGGATAGGTCTCTTCTTTAAGAAATGTTGGCAAGCTGACAAACCATCACAGGGCCTAATACTTGTATACAACGAGTTGATGTCTAAGGACATAAGAATAAACTCATCAGACCATGGAATGTCTTTGACTTTTAACAAGAAGTCGCTAGTGTCTCTCAGGTATGAAGGCAATTGGGTGACAAATTCCTGTAGAAAAAAGTCTACATATTTAGATATGTTTTCACATAGACTTTTGCGGGCTGAGAAGATTGGGCGTCCCGGGACAGGTGACAGACCTTTGTGTACCTTAGGGAGAAAATATAGCACTGGAAGCACATATATATATATATATTGCGACTCACACAACTATTTACTAAACCATAGAGCCACTCACAAACCCAGTCAGACAGCAACAGATATGTTCCGCATTCAGTCCATCATTTGTATGTCTTTTGCTTTCTCGCCCTAAGTGCGCCGGTTATGCCCAGACATGGGCCCCGTGCTCACCATGCCACTGGAGTCAAGCTAGCCTGACTGATGAGGGGTGATACCCTGAAACCGGTCCAAGGATGCTAGTTTCCAGTCCAGGGAGGACCTGGCCTGGCAGTTCGGGCTGGACTGTTCCCAGGGGTAGCAGGGTCAAGAATGATTTGCATATGGCTGGGTCTGAGCTGGAATGGGTCTGAGCTGGAATGGCATGGGGAGCAAAAAAACGATGGATTTAGGCCCAGATCTCTGTACTGGGGTGAATGTTTGACATTGTTCAGCATTCCATCCATCAATTATTCTTTTTGTAATTATATAAAATGTCAGCTGCAACTTTCTACACAGGTTGTGCCCAGCCAATCACAGAATTCCTGTTGGTGCATGTATTCGCAACGTGTCGCAAATTTTTTGTGAAGGCTTTGTGGCACTAGATGTACGAATTTGGATGTTCTTTAATATCTCGAAAATGACTGAACGGATTTACACCAAATTACAAATAGCACACTTTCAAACCAAGATCTACCTTTCTGCCAAATTTAGTGTAATTCCGTTCAGCAGATCGGGCTGTAGTCGTGTCTAAAATCCCTATGGGAATTAACATGGGAAACACTTTTTTTGACCCCCTCCTTTTTCTCCGCCCCGTTTGCCGGATCATCCTGAAACTTTCCATGGAAAACTAGAACCAGCTGGAAACGTTTTTTGAAACTTTCCTGAAGATTCGTCAAACAGCGCCAAAGATTTAGGCAAGAAACTATCACTACCTACTGGCAACTGGCAGTAGGTAATATATATGTATGTATATATATATATATACGTATATGTAGTGTCTATTCACTGTTCACTGAAAAACATGGTTAAAAACTGACTTATGGTTCTGGCTCAAATCCACAAAACCATTGAAATACACCACAGTAGGTTATCAATGCACCCAACACATGCTTTTACTTGTGCTTTCCACCTTGTTTTTTTTAAATGAAGTTTTCCATTTATTACAAATATACACAACAGACATTGCTGAGCATACAAAGTATTACTGAGGAATCATACATGGCCCGTCACAGCAATCAATTTGGACATACTATAATGCAGTTAGAGAGAAAGAGAGGGGAAAAGGTGCATGGTGGAACACTACAAGAAGAGGTTGAAGAGGGAGAATATCTATGAATTGTGGAGTTATAAGGAGCTGACCACTGGTTGACACATATGAGGATAATCAATCCATGTCAGTCGGTTCTAGGGAGAGGAGATAGTCCTGGAGTTGGTTGCCAAATATCTTTAGGGCTAGATGAAAGGGACTGTAAGAGTGCATAATCCTCACTGACTCTATTAAAATAGGACATGGATTTGAGGTAGGTGGATTCTGTAGGAGGGTGTTCGCTACCCCAATGTACGGCAATCTCCCGTTTAGCAAGTTATAAGGCCACAAATACGAATCTGTGTACAGGTTTAGGAATGTTATGAATATAGCTGAGGAGCACCATAGCGGGGTTGGGCTGTATTGTGTAATCGGCCATAGTGGAAAGAAGTGAGAAAACAGAGGCCCAGTAGTGACCAATGTAAATGTAAATGTAAATGTAGTAGTATTTGTATAGCGCCCGAATCGACCCCCGAAGGGGTATCTCAGGCGCTTGTACGCATACCGCTGTGGAACCCTTCCTGGCCTTTTCCTGTGAGATGCCTACTCCTGGGCACCCCCAAGGTGAAGCCAGGCATCCTAGCGTTGTGGGGGCCGTTGTGGAGATTAAGCAAGCTATTGCCCAGAGTTGCAGAGTGGGACCCATGATCAGAATAGGCACCGAGGCGAGAATTATCAGGTCCGAGGAAATTGAGCCCAAGACCCGCCGAGGCGGGAATTGAACCCTGGTCCCGGGCTAGACCTCTGCATCAGGGTCTGCCGCTCTAACCATTGAGCCACACTTCTCCACTAAGGGGGCAAGTCCAACTAAGGTGCGTGAAATCAGCATTTGGGGCTTGACACTTGGGGCACTGAGTCAAGTGTATCGGGTAAAATTTGGCAATGTATGCAGGGGAGACATACACTCTCTGCAGAAGCTTGAAATGGATGAGTTTGTGTCTGTGGTTGATGGATATGAGTTTTGTTTGAGAGCCGCAATACGCCCAGACCTTTTCAGAGATCAAATATCCCAAATCTATAGTCCAGGTCTCTCTAACCCACGCAGTAGAGTCTGGTCTTAAGGCCAGACAAGCATGATATAGTCTAGAAACTATGTGGTCACCGTCACCATCGGTAATTCTGAGCTAAAGCATTGTGAACTCATCTGGAGCCAAAGGATACATGAGTGTACAACAGCATAAGGTGTTAGGAAGTCTGCGTAGTATGAAGTGATCCATATGAGATGCACCCTGGAAGCGAGTGTTGGTAGTATGGGAAAGAGCATGACCATCTGGAAACACATCACCTAAGGCAGTGGTTCCCAAACTGTGCGCCGCGGCACCCCGGTGCGCCACTAAAACCAGCCAGGGGCGCCACGGTCGCAATTGCAGAGAAGAATCTTTTAGGAATTACATTGGCCGTTTACATGTAGGCCGGCTGCACTGCTCCTGGCGCCCACTAGGTGGTGAACTTGTGCCTTTTAGCCCCATGATTTGTTTTTTTTCGTTCTCTCTCATAGCTGCCAAGGTTTCAGATTGCCATGTGTGACGTTTTCATAATTTCAGTGTAATTATGAGTGACATTTCAACAATTATGTGTGACATTTTCTCGCAAACAAAATCAAGCAATGAAGATGAGGGAAACATTTAAATATAAGAAATTACATTCTTTTGAGGAACTAGAAACTCTAATATCTTAAAACTGTTGTAAAGCAACAAAAATGGAAGGGCACTAACCTAGTAAAAAGCAGTTACAAACAGCTAATCCTCGTGAAAAAATACAGTTGTGCAAACATGCTTGGGTCATGTAAGTTGACAGCTACTGTAAAAGCTGTTGTTTTACGTTCCTCTCTGACAAAGAAATGTGTCCGGGGCGCTTTGAAAATCCAAGTTTTGCTTAAAATGCAATGCTTTTCCAGCTGTCGGCACTTGAATGAGGCCTGCAGACCTTTGCCCCAGACTCCTCTCAGGCGGGGTGAGGAGAGAAGAGTGGCCCATTAGGCAGAAGCTGGCACCCAGTCAACAAGAAGGTGAGTGATGACTTCTTCCTCCTGGGTTTGTTTACAGTCCAGGCTGCCCCAAAGTTGCCCTGAGAGGCCAACAGCCTGCCCTCTGGAAACTGAGCAATGCAGGCGAATGTGTCCCAGTTGGGCTGGCGAGCTGTCACGATCCCCTGCTTGGCCTAAACTGCCCTCCCTTCCTTTTTGGAGCCAGGGTGCAGGTGCGGAGTTTCCGCTTTCGGAGTACAGTGGGGCTTCCTCGCTTCTCTGCCTTGTGGTACCGGGCCCTGCCAGTGAGGGTCACGGCAGCGCCGGCTGCCTTTCCCTCTACTTGCTCCAAATCGTCACATTTAAAAAAAAAAAAAACAGCAGCAAAACACAGCAGTGCAGCATGGCCACAACGGCAATGTTCGCCTATAATTAACTGAATTATCTGCAAGCAAGCAGGTGCGTGGTGTGCCTAAAATGATCAGCTGTGAAACAGTCAGGCGCGTAATTAAAGAGGAATGTATTGTGCCACACGGGCTCTGCGTGCTAGCACATTCGACCGTAAAATTCTTTATAGAAACAATCTAAGAAGTAAACCAAGTTTGATATAGTCAGTTGAGCAGGACCTCAAAAGAGAACGATTATAGGAAAATGATATGAGAAGCTCTCCATACCTTCATTCCTATTATTTTCAGGGATTAAAATGGAAGTCCTACCGAGGTCGGCCTTACATTCTCTCCCACCAAAAAATAGTAATGTAATGGGGAGCCGCGGCCTACGGCCAATTGGTCAAAGGAGCCGCGAGTCAAAAAAGTTTGGGAACCACTGACCTAAGGTGTAGAGGCCATGACGGGCCAGGGTTTGTTGGACTAGTTTTTCACTTGTGAGGGGAAACCATGGGTTGTCCACCAAAGGGATGCCTGGGGAATAAAGCATATTTCCTCCCAGTGCACAAAGTAGTCACCGCCAGGCCCAGCAAGTATTGGAAAGAGTCTGTATGTCGGTGGGGTCCATGGGGATACCCTTTGGCAAGATTGCTGAAAGTGGTAAACGTCCTGCCCGGTCCCTCTTGGGCCTGAGGTATGGGATGCAGGCATCAGGGTTGCAGGCATCAGGGAGTAAGACCTCCGACCCGCGGTCTAGGTCCACTCTCTCCCCGCAGCTCCACTGTACCGTCTCTTGCCTCCAGACCCCGACCTCCTCCTTGGGAGGTTCGAGGCTGCTGCCCGCTCCTGCGCCTGCTGCCCGCTCCAACTGGGACCAGACTGCCTGCAACCACCGTAACCTTTCTCAGCCATTTTTTTTTTCTTAATTTTTTCCCTGTTTTGCCACTGTTATTGTGCCCATCTGTGTCTTGCTCTAATTCCACCACTGTTTTTATTTTCTCGTGCCTGCCTGTTCCTTTCGTCTTTCACCACTGCGGCCCCTCCCCCCCGGAATTCCCCCCCAGAATTTCCCCGCTCCCGCCTGCCAGCCTCTCCTCCCTCCCATCTCCCCTACTGAATGGCGGCCGCTGTGCGGTTGCGCGCAGCAGTCGCGCGCAGCGGGTGCGCCGCCGGCGCGCCAAAGGCAAGCCCGTCTGCGCCCGTCCGTGACCCGACCGCGGCCAGCGCCAGGAACCCTGGACCTCCCACTACCCATCGCTACGACACCACCACCCTCCTCACACTCAACCCTGGAAGACTTAGAGAATGACAACAGGCCTCGCCGAACATGACCCACGGCCAGTTCTCCTGCCTCCACTGCCGCCAGACCCTCACCGCCACCCCGGCCTCCAACACCGCCAACACCAGGACCGGCGACACCCTAAAATGCATCCTCCTCAACGTACGCTCCGTACACAAACACGCCATGGAAATCTGGAACCTACTCGACTCTCTCTCGCCCGACATCGCCTTCTTCACAGAGACCTGGACCAACGCATCCTCCGCCCCCGACATCAGCACCGCTGTCCCAGACGGATACAAGATCCAGAGGAAAGACCGCCCCAACCACCCAGGAGGGGGCCTCGCCATCGCCCACAAGAGCACCCTCCGCCTCACCACCTCCAGCGAAACCTTCCCCTCCGCCGAACACCTGCACTTCCAGATCCAGACCACCCCCAAAGTCACACTCCGAGGAACCCTCATCTACAGACCCCCCGGCCCCCGAACACCCTTCGCCACCACCATCACCGACTTCATCGCACCCCACGCCATCGCCTCAACAAACTACATACTCTTTGGAGACCTGAACTTCCACCACGACAACCCCAGCGACCCCAACTCCACTATCCTTCGTGACAACCTCGCCAGCATCGGACTTAAACAACTCATCAACACACCGACCCACAGAGTAGGACACACCCTCGACCCATCTTCGCGGCAGGAAACAGCGACCAATTCAGCCACACAACGCAGCCGCCATGGACCGACCACCACTGCGTACACTTCGCCATCAACAAACTCAAGGCACCCAAACCAGCCCCACGCCCACCACAAAGGAACTGGAACAAGGTTACCGACGAGCAACTCAACTCCACCCTCACCCGAGACAACCACACCTGGGCACCGGACGCAAACGACACAAACGACGCAGCCAGAGAACTCCACACCTGGATCTCTAACTGCGCAGATGAGCTCGCCCCGCTACGCAACCCCGATAGACAACGCCCCAGGAAAGCTGCCTGGTTCACCACCGCTCTCCAAGAAGCCAGACGCACCTGCAGACGCCTGGAGAAGAACTGGAGAAACACCAAGACAACCGAAAACCACACCACCTACAAGGACGCCATGATGGACTACCACAACCAGATCAGAGCCACCAAGAGGAACTTCATCCACAACAAAATCCTGGCCAACTCCACCAACTCCAAGGAACTTTTCAGTGTCATTCAAGAATTCACCAACCCACGCAGCGAAGCCACAGACATCACCCCATCCCAAGACCTCTGCGACAAGCTTGGAACCAATTTCCACCTCAAGATCAAAAACCTCTACGACAACTTCATCGACCATCCACCAGGCGCCACAGACGGCCCCCCGCCCCACAGAAACACCAGCCAGCCCACCATCTCCAGCTGGACACTGATCACGGCCGAAGACACCGCCTTGACCATGAAAAGCATCCACTCGGGGGCCCCCACCGACCCCTGCCCCCCTAACATCTACCACAAAGCTGCAGCCGCCATCGCACCCGAACTACAACGCACCATCAACACCACCTTCAAAACAGGCACCTTCCCAGACGACTGGAAGCGCGCAGAAGTCAGACCCCTGCTCAAGAAGCCCACAGCTGACCCCACCGACCTCAAGAACTATCGGCCCACCTCGCTCCTCCCGTGCGCAGCCAAAGTTGCAGAGAAAACAGTCAACAGGAAACTGACACGATTCATTGAAGAGAACGCCATCCTCGACCCGTCCCAATCTGGATTCCGAAGCAACCACAGCACAGAGACTGCCCTACTACGCCGCCACAGACGACATCCGCACCCTCCTGGACCAAGGCCACTCCGCAGCCCTCATCCTACTCGACCTATCAGCGGCCTTCGACACTGTCTCCCATCGCACACTAGTCGCCAGACTACACGACGCAGGCATACAAGGAACAGCCCTGGACTGGATCCGATCATTCCTCACCGGAAGAAGCCAAAGGATCAGACTCCCACCCTTCCTCTCCGACCCCACGGAAATCACCTGCGGAGTCCCACAGGGTTCATCACTGAGCCCCACCCTCTTCAACATCTACATGGCCCCCCTCGCAGCCATCGTCCGACAACACGACCTCAACATCATATCCGACGTCGACGACACCCAGCTCATCCTCTGCCTCACCAAAGACCCCAGCACTGCCAAACTCAACTTCCAGAAAGGAATGCAAGACGTCGCAGTCTGGATGACCAACAGCTGCCTGAAGCTCAACGCCGAGAAGACAGAAGTCCTCGTCCTCGGTACCACCCCTTCTGCATGGGACAGCACCTGGTGGCCGACTGCCCTCGGAAGCCCACCTACCCCCTCAGACCACACCAAGAACCTCGGCATCGTACTCGACTCATCACTCACCATGAACCGACAGGTCAACGCCGTCACCTCCAGCTGCTTCAACACCCTCCGCATCCTCCGCAAGACCTTCAAGTGGATCCCCCCTGAGTCAAGGAAGACAGTCACCCATGCACTCATCACCAGCAGACTGGACTCTGGAAACGCACTCTACGCCGGCATCAACAAGTCCCTACTCCGCAAACTCCAGACAATACAGAACACCGCCGCCAGACTCGTCCTCGGCATCCCCCGACACGAACACATCAGCCAACACCTACGAAATCTCCACTTGCTCCCCGTGGTGAAAAGAGTCACTTTCAAAATCCTCACTCACGCCTACAAATGCCTACACAACAACGGACCCAAATACCTCAACGACAGAATCAACTTCCACGTACCCAAAAGAAACCTCCGATCTTCCAACCTCACACTGGCCGAAACCCCGCGCATCCACAGAGCCAGAGCAGGCGGAAGATCTTTCTCTCACATTGCAGCCAAGACCTGGAACGAGCTACCGGCAGACATCAGACGCGCCCCCTCCCTGAACACCTTCAGGAAGACCCTCAAGACCTGGCTCTTCAGCTAAACAGATCTGCGGACCACCCCCTCAGCGCCTTGAGACCCTCACGGGTGAGTAGCGCGCTTACAATTCCCTGATTGATTCATTGATTGAGGGTGATACCAGCGGTAGGCATACTGGCACTGTGCAACAAGATAATAAAAAAGAAGTCTGAAACTCCAAAACCGCCACACTCGCAGGGAAGGGTCATGGTGTCCCAATTAATGCGGGACCTACGCCCAGCCCAGATGAGTCATGTGAGTAGACTATGCAAGGTTTTGAAAAAATGTTGTGGGAGCAGGATGGGAATGTTTAAAAACAAATACAGAAAACGGGGGAGCACTACCATTTTAATTATTGCCACCCGTTCGGCAATGGAAAGATGAAGGCTAATCCAACGTTCAACTTGCGCCGACAAGCGGTCCACAGCAGGGCCATAGTTTAGCAGAAGAACTTGTTCTTTATCTAGATGTATGTGAATACCCAAGTATTTAGCAGAACCTGTGACCCACAATAGGGGGTGCTCAATGTCCATGAGATGTGTAATCGCTGTTAGCGGGAATAGCTCAGATTTGGCTCAGTTTATGTGAAGGCCTGACAAACTGCCAAAGCTTATAATTTCCCGAATCAATGGTGGGAGGTTGTCAGTGGAACGGTGGACAAATAATGAAAAATCATCTACATAGAGTGAAGCTAAGAGGGGGCCACGTGCCAGTTGAAGGCCACAATGTGAGTGTCGCTCCTGAGGATGACAGACCAAAGGGTCCACTGCAATCATAAATAAGAGAGGGGAGAGGGGGCAACCCTGCCTGGTGCCCCTGGAAACAGGGAATCACGCAGTAAGCTGGGTGTTTACTCAAAAGCAGGCTCTTGGTTGAGTGTAGAGAAGCATGATTGAGGGTATGAAGGAGCTGGGGAATCCAAGTTTTGTCAGCGGTGCTCTCAGGAAAGACCATTCCAGAGAGTCAAACTCTTTTTCTGCGTCCAATACTGCCACAGGAAGCGTGGGGGAAATCCTATTTAACACAGAGAAGATTTTTCTCAAATTGAAAGAGGCAGAACTGTGCGGGACAATTCCTGATTGTATTGGTGAAATAATTTGGTCAATAAGTAGGAAGAGACACGTGGCCAAGATTTTGGCAAAGATCTTATTATCTAGATTTAGTAGGGAGAGGGGTCAATATGAGGAAGAACAGAGAAGGGAATCTCTTCCAGGTTTCAAAAGCAATGTGAGGACCGCATCACGGAGTGTTGAGGGGAGGGAGCCCGTACTCGAAGTCTCCATGTATAATGCGAGCAAATGAGGGGCAATTAGATGCTTGTAGGCTTTGTAAAAAGCACTGGTTATGCCATCTAGGCCTGGGGCTGTGGAGCCATCTATAGCATTTATGGCCTGGATGACCTCTTCGCAGGTAATAGGCTCAGCTAGAAAATTCCATTGGCTATCGGTAATCCACAACATGGCTATCTCGGCGAGGTACGCCGCTGTCTCAGTCTCTGCATTATAGGAATGAGAGGAATACAAATGTTCATAATACTTCTTGAATTCTGAAAGGATACCTTGAGTGTCGGAGACAATGGTGCCATCCGAGGTGCAAATTCCTCCAATAAAGCCGCTGAACTGATTGGGGCAGAGTATGCATGCAAGGGTATAACCCAGCCTTTCCACCTCTCTGTATCATCTAGCCATGACCTGTTTACCCACGTACTTTACCTCCCTGTCTGACAGCTCATGGAATTCAGTAAGTAGAGCCGATCTGGCATGCAACCGGGGGGGCGCTACCCGGGCCAATAGATTTCCCATTGATGTCATGTAGGGTAGATTCTATCTGAGTCAGCTGGGTGCAGATGTCTCGGAGGATACCTACTTGCTTGGACATGCAGACACCTCGTATATAGGCCTTGAAGGCCTCCCAAAGGGTGGCCTGAGTGGAGACTGCATTGAAGTTCAACGTAAAGTATTCATTGATGGCCTCGTGCAATTCGGTGTAAAAAATGTAGTCATGTAGTGCCTCACCCGGGAATCACCAGGGGGAGTGCAACTTCTTCATGCCAGGGAATTGGAGAGTAAGAAGCACTGGGCAGTGGTCTGACAGAGTGTGTAGGAGATGCTTATCGTCAGTGGTCCAGAGTGAAGCATTCGCCGAAACAAACCAATAGTCGAGTCGGGTCCACACACCAAGGGGCAAGAAGTAAACGGTGAAGTCAGTGGCAGTAGAGTGGCGAGCCCACCAGACATCATTAAGAGCATAGTTGTCAATGATGTAATGCAGGATCGTTTTGAACCTGGGTTTTCCACTTGGCTGAGTGCTGGTGGAGTCTATCATCGGATCTAGAACCAGATTGAAATTGCCCCCCCACGATCACCTGATTTGCCTCCAATTGACCCATGTAGGTGAATACTGCCTGATATGTGTATACTCGGGGGAGTCTATATTGGGAGCATATATATTTATTAAGAGTAAACATTTGCATGCTAGAAGTCTGAAAAGTAAGATATAGCGGCCCTTTGGGTCCAAAATTGCAGAGTGGTATATGATGGGGACACTTTTATGTAAGAGCATACAGACCCCTCTGGAGTAGGTACTATAATTGGAAAAGTATTGGTATGTGCCCCATGTGGAGGCAAACCTGTGGGTGTCCCGAGGTAGAAGATGAGTTTCTTGCAGGAAGGTGATTTTGACACTGTGGCTAGACAAATAAGTGAGGACCTGCTTACCCTTACAGGGGTTGTTTAGTCCCCGAATGTTCCAGGAAATGAAGGAAATAGTCACCCCCCCCTGTAGTTGTCAGGAAGAGGCATCTAAGGTGGTTTGGTAGGATGTAGTGGACCATGAAGTTGTGTATCGTCGTTGGTGCTCACAATGCAATATAAAACAATTACAACCAAAAAATTCCCAAACAAACTGTTCCCAACCCCCTATCCACATCAGACAAGAAACTATCCAGTGAATCCCCATCAGACACAACACAAAACAAATTAACCCCAAGAAGAACAGATCGGTGTTCACCGTTGAGGGATGGCAACACCACGGGGGTCACAGTCTGAAAACCAGATACATGGAGTGAAGATAAGTATGGATCGCAGAGCACTGGATGATGAGGGCATTCGCCCGAGTTACCAGGGAGAGTGCATTACAGTACATAGCAAGCGCTGAATAGGAAATTCATGAACTGGTGAGGTCCTGGAGCAGTGAGACACATCAGTCAGGCAGTACATGCACCGAGGAGGACAGAGAGGCCCTGTGGTCTGAAATGGCATGCTTAGGACTTGGTAAGCTCGCCGCTCAGCGTTTGCAGAAGTCTGTTGCTTCCATTGGATTGTCGAAGAACTGCGATTTTTCATCGAATTCAATGCAAAGACAAGCTGGATAAAGCATGGCGTATTTGAGTCTCAGTTTGCGCAATGCCTGCTTGGTGTCGGTGTATTTCCTCCGTGCTTCCGGAACAGTAGGGGTGAGATCTGGGAAGAACATGAGCCTGGAGCCTTGGTATTGCACTGAGCCTTTCTCATGGGCTAGCTAGAGTACTGTGTTCCGGGCCTTGTAGCTCAGCAAACGTACCAGGAGTGGTCACGGTGGGGCACCAACTGGAGGGTGGGGACCAAGGGTGCACTGAACGCGCTCCACCACGAAGGTGGACGCTAAGTTTGTGCAGTCAAAGAGATCGGTGAGTATGTTTCCAGAAATACATCAGGGCGTTCCCATGTTGGCCGTCTCCGCAACACCAAGCATGCGGACATTATTCTGCTGTGAGCGTGCCTCAAGGTCTTCATTTTTAATAGCCAATGTTTTAAGGATGCGTTCCGTCTTGTCTAGTCACTTTGTTGCAGTGACAGCACCATCCTCCAGACCCAAGATCCGCCCCTCAGCACACTCCAGCCTAATGCTCTGCCGCTCCAGGCTCCCACCCACGCTATTGATGCAACTGGTAAAGGCATCAAGACTGGCATGAGGGAGCGGAAGCCGGCCCTAATCTCTTTATTATTATTATTATTATTAATGCATTTTATAGAGCGCACAGCTACCTCCAACGGAAGTGTCCCGGCGCTAACGGTAGGTGCAGGTCGCATACAGGGACTGTGGAATTCCACAAATGTACTAGGTTAGGCTGAAGAGCCAAGTTTTCAAGGCCTTTCTAAACAAAGGCTCTGTCTTTGCCTTTCGGAGATGGACTGGCATAGAGTTCCACAGCAAGGCGGTTTTTACTGCAAAAGCCCGACCCCCATCCTAGCCTTTTTAAAGCGCGGAGTCACCATTAGGTTCTGATGATTAGACCTCAGAGATCTTGACTGGTGATATCTCCGAAGTCTATGCTTCAAGTATTGGGGGCCAGTGTCATTAATAGATCTAAAGGCCAATATCAGTGCCTTAAACTCGATCCGTCTCTTGATCGGGAGCCAGTGCAGGCTTCGCAGGTGAGGAGAGATATGATGGCGAAGAGGCACATTTCTTATTAGCCTGGCTGCAGCATTCTGTATAATCTGCAGTTTTCTTAACAGGTAGTCCGGGAGCCCCAGATAGAGACTATTCGCGTAGTCCAGTTGTGAAGTTACGAGCGCATGGACCACATTTTTTCTGCAATTCATTGGTAATAAATACAAGAATTTGCGTAAGCTTTTTAATTTCCAGAAACACACGGAAGAAACCTTACCAACCTGAGCACTACCTGATAGGCTAGAATCAAATCGGAAGCCTAGGTTCCTAGCTGAGCTTACCGGGTTAGGAGGGGGGTCCAGCTCAGCCGGCCACCAGAGTTCAGATGCAGGAGGAGAGGGTTGATTAAAAATAATACCTCTGTTTTATCAGTGTTCAACTTCATGCAGTTGTTTGTCATCCATACCAAGATTGTGCGCAAACAGATTTTAAAATTCGCAAAGGCTGCCTCCGTGTGTTCTTTGAAAGAGAAGACAAGCTGAGTATCATCAGCGTACGAGACCACCTTCACGTCACACTGTTCAATCAGTGTGGAGAGAGGGGTCAAGTACACATTGAAGAGGGTGGGGCTGAGCGCTGAGCCCTGTGGGACCCCGCAACTAATAGCTCTAGTTGCCGAGGTGAAAGGACGCAAGAACACATTTTGAGACCGACCCTCTAAGAAGGTGCGGAACCAGTTTAACACAGTACCCTTCACACCAAGAGACTCAAGTCTCTCTAGTAGGATCTGGTGTGACACAGTGTCAAAGGCTGCGGACAAGTCCAACAGCACTAACATTGCACATCTGCCCTGGTCCACTGTTTCCCGTATGGTTTCTGCCACTTCCAGGAGGGCCGTCTCTGTGCTATATCCCTTCCTAAAACCCGACTGGGAATCGTGGAGAAGATGGTTGATCTCCAGGAACTCCGATAGTTGCATTTGGACGACCTTTTCCAGCACTTTGGCCGGAGCCGGAAGGAGAGAGATCGGTCTAAAATTTTTTAGATCAGATGGATCCGCATCTTCTTTCTTTAGAATTGGTTGGACATACGCCATCTTCCATGGCACCGGGAAGATACCCCGACTCAGAGAAGCGTTCCATACGGCATTTAAGACGGGATTCAGCCGTGGAGCCAGGAGTTTAAAAAAGCTGGCTGGACAAGGGTCAGTCGGGGCACCAGATTTAATTTTACTTAATTCCATCAGAGAGGTCTCTATACCTAATGGGTGGAATTCCGACCAAGTGTTGGGAAAGTTAGAATTGTCGATTTTGGCTGATGACGTGGACATCCCAGCTGAAGGAAAAGAGGAGTAGATTTTCTGGATCTTGTCATGGAAGAAGCTGGAAAGATCTTCACAGAGGGAGGCTGAAGGGGAGATAGTGCTTTTCAAGGCTAATGGCTTCAAAAGCCCTGAACGATCTTAAACACTTCTTTAGTTGAATTATCTGAGGTATTAATCTGGTTAACAACATAATCCCTGATCGTGTTACGTTTTAAGATGTGAAATTTTTTTAATGCGAGTTTATATCTGTGTTTGGCGTCGGGATGATAGTATTTCCTCCATGCCCGTTCCAATTGTTTACATAAACTTTTCTCCAGCCTAAGTTCAGTAGTGAACCAGGGGGCAGAAGGATTTTTCCTGGAAGGTTTCGTGATTTTAAATGGAGCAACTTTGTCCAAGGCAAGTGTAATCCAGTTATTAAAAAGAGAGACATCTTGACTGAGCTCCCCTGTCAAAACTGGGACTGTATCCCGTAACACCAGATCAATGGCCTCCGATGTGACCTTCCTCCAGTTTCTTCTCATTTCGGGTTTAGAACTGACCTGATTATTATTGGAGGGAGTGATCAGATGAAAAGGAACTAAAAAATGGTCTGACCAGGTCAGTGGGAGGGGAGAATCCACTCTTAAGGAGGAAATGTTAGTGAAGATAAGGTCCAACATATGTCCAGCCATGTGTGTCGGGGCTGATACTTTTTGAGCCAAGTTCAATCCTTCAAGGGTGTGTAGTAATTGAGCGGCTAATGGGCATATGTCGTTGTCCATATGGACATTGAAATCTCCAAGAATAGTGCAATTTGCATATTTAATGATAGTTGTCATGCTAGCAGTGTCCTCAAAGCCCACCGCCACATCTAGGGGTTTGTCTGTGTCTGAATGTGACCCATCTTGGCGTGTAGGTTTAGTATGCTCAAACAGGAGCTTGCATTGTTTTGGATCTCCCTTGCCCATCATTAACAATTAGAAGGGAAAATCTGGGGCAAATGTCAATGCATATGGGTAGCTGGTGCAGCAGATCTAAAATAGCTTCAATAGCACTGTGGGGAGGAATGCCCAGCAAGAAGAGGTGCGCAGTCCACCCATCCACCTGAGTACCAGCGCGGTGAGTCCCAAGATGTTGCGTGGGCTCCACTGGGAAAGGAGGGGGGTGGAGCAGTCCAACCAGGGCAAAATGAGGCATCACAGAGAGAGTACAAGGCCCCCAGTAGCCTCCCACTATGGCCACCCCAGTCCACGGCCAGCCCAGTCTCGGGCCCAGCACCCCCCACAGCAAAGACCAGGGGGGGCCACACAGTCAGCGAGGCACCTTCAAGGTATCAAGAGGAGGGGGGCAAAGGGCACACCATGACCTCCCAGCAGGGGATATAGCCAGGAGGGGAAGGACTCCCCCCTCCAGGTGGCAACGCGACAGCACCGGGGAAGCCCACCAAGCACTGGGAGAGTGCAACGCCGGAGCCGCGGCAGGCCTGACCCTGCCCCTCCAGATCGGGCAGACAGGAGGAGAACTAGTACGGGCACGAGGGCCACCTAACGGTACAGCACTCACCGGGGGGCCAGCAGATGTCGTCAGGGCCTCCCGCCCCACATGGCTCACCAGCAGCAAAAGTGAAGCAGGCGGCAGGGACCCCCAGGACCCAGTAGGCAGGCAGCAGGTAGTGCGGGTGGCCAAGAACTGGAGTGGGCACACACCCTCGCCACAGCTCCTGCAGCGGGAAGAAGAGGGAGGAGAGATGAGCTGACAACACTGACAAGACTCAGCAGTCTCAGCCTCAGGCTCGCCTGTGTCCCCTGTCACCGCGGGGCCTCCGAGGCGGTGTCCGGATGTGTAGGCCTAGTGCTTGAGTCTGGAGTGTATCAGTGGAGTTTGAGCTCGGGCCTGCAGTCCCATGTCACGACGCTCATCCAGCTGGAGTGCTGGAATTAAGAATGGTTCTCAATGCGATCCATGCAGTTCAGGAGACTGCAATCCCCAGAGCGTCACGTGCGAGTGGCCATTTTAGTCGCTGCCGAGGCCACTCCCCCGCACCTCCCACCTTGTTGTTCTCCTGATAACTGTTTTTGTGTTTCTGTGCCAGTGGTATGTTTGTGTTTTTAGCATGGTGGGCGCAGCAGAAAGTTAAATAAAAAGGAAGCCATGTGGATGGAGGGCAAAATGTATTAATGGTATAGCCTGCTGTGCAATAAATTGCAGGAATTAAAAGTGCAAAAAAGACAAATGCAATATACTAGGGACATCAGCAGTTGCAATTTGCATCTGCGGTATCTGATACAGTACCAACTCCTGAAAGGGGGTATCAGGGAGAACAGATAGCAGTGCTTGGGACTCCTGGAGGCTCTCCTGAATGTCTCTTCGCGTAATGGCAAATCTTTGTCATTGCATTCTGTGTCCCTTTAAAGGACATTAGCTACAATAATGGAATTCTGCGAGTGGCCTTCACCACTGCATTCACAGACATTTTCAATGACTGCAAGAGGGAAGCCTGCTTCACTAATTTTTATGTGGTAAAGGTTTTGTGAATTCCTGCAAATCCTTTTTTGTTCTGGGATGGATTATTACATATGACATAGTGCAAAAAAATAATGAATTGCAGTGTTGCGCTAGTACATTGTCTGGTTTGCAACCCAAATCTAGACCTGGGCAATTTCTGTTATGCTGGTTTAATCTAGCATACTTTTATGTTATGCTTGTTATGTAAAAATCCCACAATGATGCTATTACATGCTGTTCGCAGCAAGAATTTAGCATAAGTACATTGGAACAATGTGAACGACCAGTGCGCGTGATTACTGTTTCAGCACTTTGTTTGTGGGTTTTTTGCGCAAAATGTATCCACACATCTAAAATTTACACAAGGACACATTTAGAGCTAAAACGTAGCGCCAAATGCTGGGTATGCATTTCGATCAACTTCCCATTATTATTTTTTCTGCATAATTACACAAAACAAAATTATGTGAATTTTGCATACCCCTACACAAATCTTGATACATCTGGCCCTTCGTCTCAAATTTTCCTCTGTATATTGACCAGCAATCCCCACACTATTTCAATTACATTTACATTCATTTCACTTCTACAGAAAATTTAGAGTGAAAGTACATAAACTGTGCCCTTGGCATGGGTGCGAGAGTGACACTCTCCCTTCTTGTGCTGCTTCTTGTGAAAGCCTTTGCAGCAAACAGGTCGCAGTATCCGGGGTGAAATATGCAGTTTTCCAAGCAAAGGCCATGCCTGCTTCTGATAGTTCAGATTTTCTTAAATATATCTAATTTTAAGGCATTACAACCAATTCACTTTAAAAGTCTGCTCTCGTGATGAACAGCTCCCTCCCTTCTTGCACCCGCCTCAGATGTCCAATCCTCCGGTGGACAATTTATCCTTCCATTAAGAGCAATATTTCCTGCCAGGAAAAGCTTTGAGATCTCACGGACACCCTATTCACATTCCATCAGTTCCACATCATTTTGGGATTGTAGATCAGATATGAAAGACATTTTTCCCCTGGGGACAGGCCTTCCTCAGGACTGGTCTAAAATGTAAATGAAATTCTGTCTAATAGAAAACAAGCTTCTAAAACTCCAAACCACATTTTAATGGTAGAGACGAGAAACGAGCATATTAGATTGGGAACAGGCATTCAAAGTGACTTACGAAATAATAGAAAATGAACAACCACGCCAGTAGACTTTTAAATAATTTAGCACTTGGATTTCCTATCTAGTTTCCTACTTTACATTGCCTTATGCTCCCACACTTTCAACTGCCTTTCAAAAGTCATTTCCTTCTTTTGCTCGCCTGGATCGAGGTCGCCCTTACACGGACACTTCTCATCAAACGGCAAAAAATAAAATGAGCTCCGCTAAAGTGACCCTTCATAGGGCCCGCAGGGCATTGCAGTGCCGCCCCTAGGAGGAGCACGCCCGATGATGAAGCATGGCATCCCCAGGGATGTGTGAGGGCACCAAGGAATAATCCTAAGGATTCCCCATTCTGCGTCCACCGTTCTGACCTCTTTGCTTCCTGATAGGAACAGTACCTCCACTGCTTGTTGTATTAGCAACTTCGGAGCCAAGGTAATGGACCTTTATTGGCTCTTAGTCCCCCCCCCTATTGTGTTACAATTTCTTATCTGTTATATTGGAATTGTGATGTTGTTGTGAAAGAACTCAATAATGAAATAATTAGAGGATTATAGAGCTGAATGAATGGGCATTTGAGATAATTAGGTTTTATATCCTGATGCTTCTTTATATCAGATGAATTTATAAAAGGTACATATGTCATAAACCTTGAAATTGTTGATACTATCATTGCGCCCCACGATTAATTGTTGTATATTGATTTAATTGTGGTGAGCTGGAGGGGTTACTGTGGGTGAGCAGTGCAAGGCCTTTCTTTTCAGCTAACGAAACCTGAAACTTCATCTCTTATTTGCCAGGCTATCAGAGACAGTGAACACCCTTGCCCCATCATAGCCCTGCACAACTACCCGAGTAACAGTTCAGCAAAAGAGTCAATTGTCCTTTAAAAGAGATGCTGACCAAAAACAGGATCCTAGAATGTAAGTGGACGCAATATCTCAACCTAAATAAGACTTTGGACTTCAATGGAAGCCTATGAGCCATTTGCAAAGTCATCACCACAGAAAGTGCTGCAATTACTACTAACCAAGGGGTATGTTTATCAGGAGCTTTGCATCGTGTTTGCACCACGCAATATGGTGCATGTGTGATGCAAACCTTAAGTAAGATTTAAGAAGCCACGCAAACCCACTTTATGTGGCGCTGAGTGGCTTCATAAATCTGGGGTAAGGCAATGCAGCGCCAATCGTTGCGTTGTGTTACACTGCCCTGGGAAGACATTCCATGGGTGTTGTGTGGGTGTTCCCACGCAACTCCTATGATTCTTTACGCATTCCCAGAGTTACCAGAACTGGTAAACCTGGGAATGCGCCAAAACATTACGCCTTTCTAGGGGAGATGTATCAAGGTGAAATATCTCTATTTCTCCTCGTTTCTCTCATTTCGCTGCATTCTGCAGCACACATAGAAAGAGGAATATGCCTCCCAGGATTGTTTTTGTGCAGGAAGGTGTCCCTTCCTGCTCAAAAACAATCCTTCATGCAATGCAGGCACCCTTGCACCCTGATGTTAAGGTGCCTGCGTTGGTGTTAGGCAGCCCATTGTGCGCCAGCATATGGGAAGGGATACCCTGCCCTTTCCCTGTGGCTCAGTGCAGCAAAGTGACTTGCTGCACCACATCCTCGTAAATATCCCCTATATATGCACCCCAGGGCCGTCAGAAGGAGAGGGCATCCAGAGCACTTTTACCCCAGGGCCCATACTTTTTGAGGTTCCCTGCTCTTGTTACAAAATGCATTTCCATAAAAGTACACAAGCCTTTTCCTTTGTGATGTGGCGATTAGTGGTGCAGCTTGGGGGGGGGGGGTGTCTGTCGACTACCACCATCCCCCGAACAAGTCGTCCATCGCCCACCACCCCCCGCTCTTACCTGCACCCGTACGTAGGAACAATGGTCCCAGAAAGTGATAATACAATGCATAAAATTCTCATGGATCAAAACATAAATTCAAATTCAAAACTAGGACAAAGAGTATTCGTTGCACACAGTGTTTTATTCACACTGGGCATCGATCTATTAGTGAAAGTATTTACACATTATTACATATGAAAGTGCCCCTAGAAAGGAACGGGAAAAAAGGGAAAGAGAAGGTGGGGTGATTGTGGTTCAGTGAGGATAAGGAAGTGACAGCAGGATAAAGTGTGCATCAAAACAATATGTCACTTATACAACACGTGGCTCATTCCTCGAGCCTTTTAATCACAATTTAACAAAACAATACGTAGCCATGGTTTTAAACAATAACACAGTATAGAATATCTGTTGTTCACGCTGGCTAAACGGTTAAATGTCGATGTTTCGACCCCTATAGAACAGTAGGCTGTTGTATCCCTTACGCCAGGGTCTTCATCAGGACAGAAGTGTTGGGGACAGGGGAGATCTAGGGAAGAGTATGAAAACACCTTAGAACCATAGTCATGTAAACCGGAGTTTACATCTACATGTAAATATGGACTGAATCAGAAGAGCGGTTATTACCATGAATAGCCTCTGAATAGAGGCTGCGGACGGAGAAGGGCGCGTGGGCTCCTAATGCGTGCGAGCGAAAAAACGGCGCCTGAAAGATTAAGGTGCGATGTCAGCTATGTGAATTCGTGTTTAAAATGGGTAAATAAAGACCAAAAAATGGTCACTTACTCTATCAAAAGTTAAACATTGGCTGTGTCATGCCGGATTAATCGGCTGTCACTGACATGGTAAATAAAATCTGAAAAATATAAATGGAACACTATTAAGGATCAACCGTGGAACCACCTCATAGTCTAAATCTAAATATAATACAATACAAAGCATGTTGCGCGCAATACCTGAACTACTGAAAAAATAAACACTGTATCCAAATCAATATGTGGATAAAGTATAGAGAAAAATCTAAATTAGAACGGAGCATTACATTTAGATAAAAAGCCGCATCAGCACGAGTGTAAAAGTAAGATTACAATTACCTGCGCTTTACAGTGCGGGCCAGACTACTCCTGTTCTCTTAACGCCTAAAATCAATTAAAACAGAAGGGGGGCTTGCGTTAGTAAAACCAAGCTCAAAAATGAGATTGTGCATAAAGCACGTCATGCGAAGCCGAGTGCTTCAAAGTTACTCACCGCTGCTCTGCTGGGAAACCTCCGTGCGAGACGAGCGAACCGGAGGGCTGCAACCAGCTGTTTAAATAAAGCCGTCAATCACGCGTGTCAGAAGTGAGCGTGCAGACGCTCAATGCTTGGCAGCTATGACAGGACAAGCGGAGTCAGTGAGGAAAGACTCACGTCCAAATACTTGAGGGGAAAATACTTCTACGGATGACCGTTGTTACCAAAGGGATTGGGTGATCATCTAAGCCTAAATATGTTTTGAGACCATGATAGACACAATCGGTGGAAATACGTAAATAAGTGGATATGTCTCTCATTGGACATACGAGGCAGACAAAGTTGCACATGTTGACATTGTGGATGAAAATCCCACCGAATTAGCATGAGCAGGTCGTTCTCAATTATATTATGCCGAAAAGGTGGGGTACTGAGATGACATTTGGCACGTAAGCATGTTGACACAGTCTTAATATGCACATTTGTTACATCCGCTGTTATTTTTCACAGGGCATCTCGTACAGATGTTCAGTACATTCATGTTAGAAAGTACCAAAAAAGTTAACATGATGACATTTGGCACGCTAGCTTGTTAACACAATCTTAAAATGCAAATTTGTTACATCTGCTGCTGTAATAACATTCCACCTGGTCTGGAGGTCAAAGGACACTCCCACAGTTGTTATAAAACACAATATAGAAAAAATATATTCTCCCACAGTTGTTATAAAACACAATATAGAAAAAATATATTACATTTACTGGATGAACAGTACATTATGGAAATTGTGCTACGTGCCCGTTATTCAAATGACGCATGCAAATTGGGCATGGCTAATTTCTGATTCGTTCAGGCCATTCCGAATGGAGTCCAGAAGGGACATCCATTTACATTCCCTCAAATTAAGAATTGCACCAATGTTCCCTCCCCTAGGGCCCAGGGAGGCTTTCTCTAGTACTACCCATCGCAGTTCATCAGGATTATGGTTCATAGTTGAAAAATGTTCCACCAGCGGTGCTCCCTGCACACCACATCTTATCCGGCTACAGTGCTGGAGAATACGGGCCTTTATCTTCTGTTGAGTTTGGCCTATATAGATGAGATCGCACGGACATATAATACCATAGATTACGTTATTTGTGTTGCAGTTGTAGAAAGAGTTCAAGGTAATCACATGGTCTTTATAGGTGAGCTCTTTAGTTTGGATGGTTGTTGAGCAGGCCTTGCACTGCCCGCATTTGAAATGGCCCAGTATTGGTGGTAGATTCCACATTGATCTAATCGAGGGTGTTTCAGGGGTCTCTAAAAAGGAGCGTACAACGTGTTCCCTGATGCTTTTTGCTTTTTTGAAGGAATGCATGGGGAGACTGTCTTGCTCAATGTCATCTGATATTAGGCCCCAATGCTTATTAATGGTCTTCTTAATAGCATGGCTTTGCGTTGAGAAGGTTGTGACGCAACCAGGCACCAGTGGGAACTACGGATATCAAGACACATGGTACCCACCCCAAGGACCCTACCCTTCTCCTTTTTAGGGGAGGGCCAATGGAGACCACCCAGACGTCGAGGTGGGAGCTGGCCCAGGGGACAATTACGAGGACAGCCAGCGAACAACAACAGCTGGGAGAGAGGACGCGGGAAGACACAGAAGCAGGTCCGCTTCCAACCGGAGAACCATGGAGAGATACAAACCCGACGCAGGGTCTACAGGTGGTAAGAAGAAAGCAGAACCCGTAGTGAATATCTCCTCCTACACACTCAAGGATGAAGAAACCAGTATCCTGAGTAAAGGTCTTTCTTTCGTGCCGACAGCACGCCCCAATGAATTTGCACTAAAAA
Organism: Calotriton arnoldi; assembly: GCA_963921515.1. NCBI lineage: Eukaryota > Metazoa > Chordata > Amphibia > Caudata > Salamandridae > Calotriton > Calotriton arnoldi. The sequence continues at coordinate 905,388 of CAWUFW010001376.1, forward strand.
CAGAACTCCACCGTTATGGCTACGCTCTTCAATTTCCAGCCTATGCCTTTGGAGGGCTCACTGGTGGCTGTACAAGGCCTCAAATCAGGATCCTTGCCCTCCAAACCTGTTAGTGATGGGGGCAACCACCATTAACCCACTGGTTAAAAGGGTGCTCAATGCGTCATTGTCCTTAGTAACAGTCCCTGTGTCATGGAAGTAGGCAAAAATACTGCCACTGTTAAAAAAGTCCTCAGTGGACCCTACTGAGAATTCAAACTATAGGCCAATCTCTCTACTGGCTTTAGGCCAAACTTCAGTACTGAGACAGCACTGATTGAAGTCACTAAACATATCAGAGGTACCTTGGATGCGGAGGGGGAAGGCCGTTCTGATCATGTTAGACCTGTCAGGAATCTTTAATACCGTCCCACACTCAAGAAGGCAGGAAGTATGGGTCCCCCATTATTTTTCAAGAGCATACGAACTGATAGTGAGAGTGCCACAGAGTTCTGCTCTGAGCCATACATTGTTTAACGCGTACCTCACCCCTTTAGTGCAGTTAGCATAGGCCTTGGAGGCTAAGGTGATCATGTACGCCGATGACACCCAGCTGCTGTTCACATGTGGGAAGGGCGAGGGCATTGTGGGAGAGTCCAATAACCCCTGCTTGTTTCTGTTTTTCACTGGATGATCACCCATCAACGAAAATGTAACCCAAACAATTGAAATACTACTCTTCGGTCCCAATGCCTTTGACCTATGGCAGGCTCTGTGGCCCAAAGGCACCTCACCTCCAGGTCCTCAGGGTGGAACAGTTAAGAACTTGGGCATTACATTTGACAACTCTCTCTCTTTTCAACCACAGATTATATCTGTGATTGGGACATGTTTTGAGCTTCTGTGGACATTAAAATGGCTTTTACATTTTCTTTCTTTGTCTGCAAGAAAGGTGGTCATCCAGGCACTTATAACATCTAGGCTGGATTATGGAAATGTCCTGTATCTGGAACTCCTGGACTATCTACTTAACAAGCTTCAAGTTGTCCAGAATACAGCAGCTGGCATTCTCCTTTGCCTGCTCTAAGAACGCAGGTGTCCCCACACTTGCGGGTCCTTCATTGGCTTCTGATTAAGAAGAGAATTCTCTTCAAAACGTTAGTCTTAGTCCACAGAGCACTGCACCATTCTGGGGCAGGTTATCTTAGGGCCAGAATCAGTTTCTATACCCCCTTCAGAAACTTGTGGTCAGCCTACAGGCTACTTGCTAGGTTTCCTAAGATTCATCGCATGTGAATGGGTGGACGGACCTTCTCCTATCTCAGCCCAGTGGCATGGAACAAACTCCCTTGGTAGCTGTTACTGCTCTGTTCAAGAAAAGGTTGAAAACTGGGGTCTTCCAACAAGATTAAATGATCTGATTTCACCTTGTGGATGACTGAAAGGATCAGCGCCAGGTCACTCCATGGAGTAGCAGTGTGCTTTATAGGTCACATTTCACTCACTCACTGTAGAATGCAGCAAACATGCAAAGAGTTTAAAAAGAGAAGAAATGCAAACATTTCTCCTCATTATGCCTGCCTCAGGGAGGCGCAGGATTTTGGCCAATTTCCTGCCTACAATTCTTTGTAGATAGGGATGTGTGCCAAAACCTTTTTTTTTTAAATTATTTTATTTATTAAGTATTTTCATAAAACAAATGAAAAGAAATATACTTTACCGTCTTAGCATTGTATGTAACATTCAGAGCATGTTGTCATGGTTGTGTTACATTTTACATCATCATGAATAAACATTACTTGTTCATAGTATCCTGGTTGTCTATATAGGGGTCTACACTTTATGTGCTGGTTACAAGTGCCTTATATCACAATGAGACTACCTATGTCGTGATCTAGCAGCACAGTGTATCTACACTATGTGCTACTGCTAGGTCTAATCGGGACACGATCCCTGCTGTGATCCCTTAGTGTTTTGATCTGTCTATACATTTTGCTGAATCTCTTGTTGTCCTTCCACCTCCCGCCTTTCTTGAGTGTTTGGTGTAGTATCTTGAGTAGAGAGAAGGTAGGTTTTGAGGGGTTGCCATATATCTTTGGGCCTCGACGAGGGCAGAAGCAATTCTGCATAAGTAAGAGCTTGTTCCTGCCATGTTGTCATGTCCAAAAGCCAATCTTTAAATTTAGGGACTCTGCCTCTGCCCCCACCTGCAAGCGATTTTGCGTTTTGCTATCAATAGCCCCAATGCTAGAAACTTCTTATGTATAGTTTCAACCTCATCTGAGTTTCCCAGTATAGCTATAATCGGGGTAGCTTGAAGGGGAGAGCCCACCATTTGTTCCATAGCCGCGAACACCTGTTGCCAGTATTCGTTGATGGTCGGGCATTCCCAGACTAGGTGAGGGAATCCCGCTCCTTCCTGCCTACATCGTGTGCACCTGTCGTCATCTCTTAAGTGGAGTTTATATAGCCTAGCAGGTGTATAATATAATCGGTGTAAAAATTTATAGTGTATCAATTTTAGCCTGCTATTTGCTGAGATATATCCTGTTTGTTTACAACAATAGTCCCACTTCTTGTCTGGTATTGATGTGCCCAGTTCTTCTTCCCAAGCTTTTCGGGATGATATCTGAGGCGCTTTAATTGCACTTTGTGTGCTATGGTATATGCGCGACGTCACATGTCGAGGTGGTTCTGTTTGAAGTATATCGTGCACTGGCGTTAAAGTCTGGGGTTCTTGCGGGAAATCCGATGTGATGGCCCGGACACTTTGTCTAATTCTAACAAACATAAATAGTTCCATCGTTGTGGGAATTTTGTCTCTAAAGAATTGCTCCTTTGTTAAAAACTCCCCGTTTTCATAGAGGTCTCCCCATGTTCTCCTCTGAACTCTATCTAGGACCTGCCTGCATGTCTTCTCATAGGTAACCTGCAGGTCGGGGTGGTACTCAATTGGTAGGTGAGGGGAGTATAGCATAGGTACTTCTAGTCTATTCGCTATTCTCATCCATGCAATGCTAGTGCATGCTACAGTCAAAGGGGCTGCCTCTCGTTTTTTTGGCTTTGTGGAGATAAATTCTGACAGAGGGATTGGATCCATATATCCCATCTCTACTGCTAAGTGTGGCATAAAAGGGGGTGGGTGGAACCAATATGTTGCATAGTGTGCCTGTGCACTGTGATAATACAGTTCGAGGTCTGGTATCTCAAATCCTCCTTGAGAGTATGAGAGTATAAGTACTTCCCACTTGAGTCAAGGTTGTTTGCCTCCCCATGCTAGCCAGATCATTTGTGTTCGTAGGGCCTTGAATAAAACCCTACTTGGGTTGTATGGGATGTTTGTGGATAGGTAAAGCATTTTGGGAAGTATGACCATTTTTATTAATGATATCCGTCCTGCCATGGACAGTGGCATCGCGATCCAGCGAGATACAGAGTCTGTTATAGTATCTAGGGCTTTGCCATAGTTAATGCGCATCAACTCACTCTTATCCCTTGTTACCTTAATCCCAAGGTATTTAACTTCCGTCTCGTTCCATTCCAGGGGATAATCAAGGGTGTAAGGTGTGATTTTTTCTGTGAGAGGGAATATACATGATTTTTTCCAGTTCATGTGTATACCCGAGTACTCCCCGAACTTGGTAATTTCTCGCAACAAGGGGTTTAGGTTTTCCTGTGGGTCTTTTACATAAAGGGTAATGTCATCTGCATATAATGATATTAGGATGTGTCTGCTGGGGTATGCTAATGCCCGTTCTTTATGATGCTGTCTTAGTTTTGCAGCTAATGGTTCAATTACTAATGCAAATAATATGGGGGTTAGCGGGCACCCTTGCCTCGTACCTCTTGTAATTTCAAATGGGGGTGAGCGGGACCCATTAAGGAGGACTGTGGCCTGGGGTTTCCGATATAGGAGCTCTATCCACCTCAGAAAACCGGGGGGCATTCCCATTGGTCGCAGTATTCCGCAAAGGAAGTCCCATTCCACAGAATCAAATGCTTTGGTGGCGTCAAGAAAAACTGCCACTGCAGTGGTGTCTGGGTCTATATCCTGCAGGAGCGAGAACAATGTTCTAAGGTTATGTGATGATTTGCATCAAAACCTTGACACAAAGTAATGCAAGGTAACGCATTGCTCTGTGTTGCATTGCTTTGGGTTACAATCCAACACAAATCAGAATTTGCCTTGAATTTTAAGTCCTGCCAGTATAATAAGGGCCTGGTTCCGAGTTTTGCGGTGTGGCACCAGGTCCGCTGCGCCGCCACACCACCAAACCTGTGGTCGGTCCGCCCGCCAGATTTCAAGTGTTTCTCATGTCTGGCAGTCATTTTTTTTACGTTCTCACAGCGGTGCCTCAGAAAATGGCACCGCAATCGGAACACCAAAAACAGTTCCTGCACGGCATGGACTATAAAGTCCATGCTGTGCAGGAACTGGTGTGCATGCACACAGGGGCGCACATGCTGTGCCCCCTGTGTGTATCCACATGGTGTGAGGCTCCAGGAGGCCCTGTAGAGCCCCCTTTGTTTCCTCTCTGCCATGGTTTTCAGAAAACCGTGGCGGAGAGGAAACTTGTAATATGCTTGACGGGACCGCAGCATTCCTGCCAAGCATATTACTACCTCTACAGCACCGCCGCAAAGGAATGACGGTTCCCTGTCGGCTGCGGCAGGGCAATGTCAGTCTGACCGCCCTAATTGTAATAGGGCGATCGGGAGACCGCCACCACCGCAACCACGCGAGTCTGGCGGTCCGTGAACCACCAGACTCGTAATCAAGCCCTATGTGTCTGGTCCGCGCTTAAAAAAGTAACACACACCTGATGCAAAATATTTGTAATTGTGGGCCTAAATCTACAAAGAGTCCATGCATTCAGTCATCCTAGTTCAAAAGTGTAAAACAAAACTGTATGGTGGCCTTGCAATATATTTTATCTAAGAAAAAGCAAAATAATGAATTTATGCTGAAGGCATTTTGTAAATAATAACTATAAAGACTTCCAAGCCTTGACAGTATCATCCTTTAATTACAATTCACTTGAAGCAGATCAGATTCTAAACTTCGTAGAAAAAAATCATTTATGCAGATTCAGGCATAGAGTCTTTCTAACCTCTGCAAGTGATGAAGGGGGTGAAGTAGAACTCACTCGTGTTTTCCAGACTCTTTTAAACCAGTTAAAAATAAGAATGTAGAGGTGGTTCCGCTGCAGAAAGCAGGACAATGAGTTCCGTGGGCACATTTCAGTTCGTGGTTGCACCTGTGTCTTTAATTGTATTTGTGTTATCTTTGTCTTGCTGGGTGGATTTGTTTGTAGAATAGTACGAAAACGCCCTCTCATTTTTAGATTAGCTGTAATTACGGGAAAAGCATTTACCAATCTGGTAATTATTGCAGCTGCTTTTGATAGCATTTTGCTCTTTTGCAGAACCAGTTTGGTGTTAATTTAGTGTCAAGTTTCGATTAAGCCTGATTATATGCAATACTAAAGGTTGAAGGTGGCAACTGAAATTACCAGCTAGTAGGTAACAGACGGTAATAGAGGTAAAATAGGGTTTCCGACTGGTTATTAGATAATCTCAGTACAAGGGGTGGGCATAACGTACTTAGGGGCATATTATCAAGGCGGCGCAATAAAATTATCGCCGCTTTTGCGTCCGTTTTCGGCCGAAAAGCGGCGATAATTTTATCGCCTTATCAGCAAGGTCACGCTATCGCGTGAATCCTTGCCGTAGCGCCCTTTCCCTTAACACCCAGCTTTGCATCTCTAATGAGATGCAAAGTGGGCGTCACTGGGCGTACCCCTGATGGACTACCTTGCAAATATCGCTGATGTTCACATCACAATATTTACAAGGCAGCCCACAGGATTTTAGCATACGTTAGATTTTGGCGAAAACGGCCGTTTTCGCCAAAATCTAACGTCTGCTAAAATTCTGACTTACCTATGTGTGACATAGGGGGTGGATTATGCTGATACGACCACAGGGTCGTATCAGCAAGGTTATCGCCGTTTTGCAGGGAACATCGCTGGAAAACCAGCGATGTTCCCTGCAAAACGGCGATAACCTCGCTATCTCTGGAATTTTTATCGCCCTGGAGAAACGCGTTGTTAATAACGCGCTACCAGGGCGATAAATTCCAGAGATAGCCTGCGATAGGAAATCTATCGCTAAGCACGGCCAGCGATAATTATCGCTGGCCGTTGATAATATGCCCCTATATGTTCTGAAGCGTATTTGTGCGAAACTACAGCAAAAATGTATGAGATCACGCAAGGAGCGTAACCCAGTATTTCGCACAATTTTCTTAGCCAGATGCATCCTCACTTCCATAATGGATTTGTAGGAAGCATTTTGCACTAAGAAAATAACACTAAATGCAACAGAACATGAACAGCAGCAGCCAGCAGCTGCTCGCGCTCGCTAAATTAGTTGTGCCCGTGCTCCTACAGTGTGGAATTTTCTGCCAAATGACTCATAATTATGTGAGCGTGCGCAATCGCGTAATTTCGTGTCGAAAGAGTAAAGCAAAATGACTCTGATTACTCCAGCGTAATTAAAATTTCACCCAAGCCTACTGATAACTAGTCGCGGCCCACATTAGTTGCTGCAAATTTGTATTACATTTTCCATATGCTCATTCCATGCATCCTCATTGACTTCTTACAATGACCAGGTGTGCAGTCACATCATTGCCCGACCCATGCATGTCATTGTGCTGCAGTGGTTCGTTTAGCTTTAGCATACTTTTTATGTTAATGTATTTCCTTTCTATCCACTTCTGACAAATGCAAGAGACTGGTAGTTTTATGAGCTTCCGGAGCTCACTGAGATTTCTGCTGGAAGTATCAGGCAATTCAATGTAAGACGAAATGTTAGATGGAGTGAAGATAGTTTTAACACCCAATGTATCATTATAAAAAGCAAAGGCAATGTTTTTCATGTATTTATTTATTTATGTATTTATTTATTTCTGCATTTATTTATGATATTTGTAAATCGCTCAGTTACCAAAAGATGTCCAAGCACAAAAAAACAGCATCTTAACTCCTAGAATTGAAAGACCCCATTAACGTTTCAAACAAGCAAGTTTTCAGTCGATTATTACATTTCATAAAGCCAGAGATCAATCTCATTTCAAGAGGTAGTGAGTTCTAGGGCTTTGCTACCGGGAAGGTGAACAACCTTGGGTTTGTGGCCGCATGTAAATGAGGGAAACACTTCACTTTTGATCTTGTGCGAAATTATGTATGTATGTAGAGGCAATGGGGCCATGAGAAGGAGCACTGACTGTGTGCCACAAAGAGGTGGTTCACAATCAGTGCGCTTGCTAAAGGGCACCTTCTGAAAGGGGAACAAAGGGGTCCTAATAACCCCCCCCAGATATCCCCTGCAGGTAGGAGTAGTGACTTACTACATCACTCACTGGACTTTCTTCAAATAAACAGGAATTATAAAGCGCAGCTAATCACCCGAGAGGGTATCCAGGCGCTGGGAACCCTGCTGCTAGGGAGAGTTCCGCTGAACAGTCATGTCTCAAGTCCTTTCCTGAATTCCAGTAGAGAGGATGATTTCCGAAGGTGATGGGGAGGTCATTACAGAACTTTGCAGGGAGGTAGGAGGAGCGTCCTGCACTCTTGCTTCAGCGGGTGAGGGGCATGTGGGGAAGAGAGAGGGAAGCAGAGAGCAGGTATCTGGAGGGTTGGTGGAAGTTCCGGGGGTGGCTGATGTCTGCTGTTTCTTGGTTGTGTAGGTGTATTTGTACAAGTGGATCAGCACCTTGAATTGACATCTCTTCTGAACAGGGAGCCAGTGGAGCTTCTTGAGGTGGGGGGTGATGTAGGTCTGCCTTGGGAGTCAAGGATGAGTCTGGCCATTAAATTCTGTATGGTCAGCAGTCTCTTCAGGAGTTGCAAGATGATTCCTACGTAGAGTGTGTTGCCATAGTCCAGCCTGCTGGTGACAGGAGCTTGAGTGAAGGTTTGTATGGTGTTGATGGAGAGCCATTTACGGAGCATGCAAAGAGTGAGGAAGCAGGTGGAGGAGACTGTGTTGATCTGGCTTTTCATGGTGAGCTTGCTGTCCAGGATGTTGCCAAGGTTGCTGGCATGGTCTGTTGGAGTTGGTGAGGGTCCAAGTTCGGAAGGCCACCAGGCGAGTCGCAATTCACTTGCTAATCGCTAAATAGCGTTTGCGACTCGCAATTAGGAAGGGGCGTTTCAAGGGCGTCCCTTCCTATTTGCGACTCTGAGCCCTATGTATGACTGTTTTGAAACCGCAATTGCGGTCGCAAAACAGTAGCAACTTACCACCTACTTCAAGTAGGTGGTAATGCAGTCGCATCCCCTTTGCAAATGCATGCGAAAATATTTTTTAAGGGCAGGCACTGGTCCCAGGGACCACTGCCTGCCCTTAAAAAATGAAACGAAAACAAAAAAGCTGCTTTATTTAAAAGCAGTTCCAGACATGGTGGTCTGCTGAGCCCAGCAGGCCGTCATCCCTGGGAGGGCCAGCCATTCTCAATGGGGTCGCAAAATACGAGTGCCTCCTGAATATTGATGAGCCTCGCATTTTGCGACCCCATTGGGAATCGCTAACAGTGTCTCTGACACTGTTGTACATTTGGAATTGCGACTCGCAAATTGCGACTCGCTATTTTTTGCAATTTGCGAGTCACAATTCCAAATGGTCGTACATCTGGCCCTAGGTCTTGAAGAAAAAAACTCTTTTTATTGAGAACCACTGAAATCTTGTGTTATTAATGCTACCAACATCAACATTTCTAGATTGAACTATGCCAAGGCTTGCTATGCTGGTCTACCTGCATCTGCTATTTACAAGTTTCAATGTGTTTAGCATACAGTAGCATGGCTTGTCATGAATTTTCAGGAAGTTTGAGAAGTTTTCCGAGGCACACTGTAAGTTGCTCTGGTTGCCAGTTTCTAGAAGGATTCATTACAAGGTGCTCTGTTTTTCCCACATAGCCTGTAATGAAACAGGCCCCATGCTGCGTACGTTTGCTTCCAAGTTTAACCGATCTTTTCATTTTGGCTCTTCCCTCCTGCTTTCAGTCCCCCTAAGTAATTGGTGGCTAGAGGAGAGTATTCCTTCTCTTTTGTTGCCACCTTTATTTCTAATGCACTCAATGTTAGCCTGCAATAAATAGAGGCTATTTCTATGTTTAGGAAGGCTCTTAACAGTAAACTATTATATTGATTGTCTTCATATCTTTTCTGATGTTGTTAGTTCAGCGCCAAGATGCCTTAGGGTGTTTGTTGTATTTTCTCCGCTTAGCTCATATCTTGCATGTATAAGATTTCAATATAGTGGGTGACCTCAGGCATTAAACGAGGGTTGGTGGCAAATTGCAGGAGAAATAGAGCAGCAATGGTGCGTTATGGCTCTTGTCTTTTGGAGAAAGAGTATTGTAAATTGATGGATAGCTCAGGTGTCTGATGCCTGACCTATGGGTAGTCTGAGAGACAGCTCAGTTACGTGAAGCCTGAACATGTAATTTTTGTCTAGCCACAGGCATACCTCTCCCACCTAAAACTAATGTCAGAATGATTAGTTTCTCAGGGTGCATTGGAAGGCAGATGTGGAATTTGCTTTAACGTATGCCTTGTGTTTTGTTTCCGGGATGTTATCTATGCAGAGGCAGCACACCAGCACTTACCGTGGGTAGGCATTTCTTTGATGTGTCATGCCTGTTCAAACTAGCATAGTTTGGCAGAAAGATGCTTATGAAACCTTATTCTGCTGTCAATGTAAGACTGGCTCTGTCAAAAACAGCATAACTCTGATAATGTGTAAAAAAGGTCACCAATGCAAAAGCATTACTCAATAAAAACACTACTTTGTGCACTACTTATGCCACTATCGCAATGACAAACTGGTTACCATGTTGTCTGTGTTGAGTTTCTCTTGTGGTCCATTAAAGGTCGTCCCTTCCACTACCCAGGCTCTGCTATTTGTTATAATTGGTTCAGACATTTAGGAACAACCATTATAGAGAATATGGTCATTCTTTGCAAAGGACATTTGGAGAAATTTGCAACAAATGTTGCATTTTATAATGCACATTGGCTTTGCAGGATTTAAAATCAACAGTTATATTTAAGTGGATTTCACACATTAAGTGCTGGGGCTATAGAACAAAATTGAAAGCATGGTTGTTGCAAAAGTAACATATGCTAATAAGTGACACTATTTCTGTTTCTCTTGGAGTAGCTTCTTTGCAGGACATTGCACCCCAGCCACACATTGAATGTATTCTGGAGCATGAAGAAATGTTTGTGTCCTTTGCATGCTAGAACTCTATTTGTTGCAGTTATTTCAAGGCAACTACGTTTTTTGCCACTTCTTTAGGCCTGGTGGCGTCCTCCATGGATGTAGCTCAGTCATCTCATCTGAGAACTGCTCAATTTGGGGGACTAACAACAACAATTTTATTTTGATTTAGCATAGTTCAGATTCCTAGCAGAGTAATTAACAGGTGGTAATATTACCAACTAATTGGCACTCACTTATTCAATCTCAGGAGGAATGGAAGATGCATTAGGAATCAAACCTGAGACTTGCTAGGCACACATCCAAACATTAGGTGCCTTAATCAACTAAGCTCTATAGTCTGAGACCTGTACAAGTGTGCGATTCAAACAAGCATATGTTGCAATGTCCCGATGAGCAGACTGAAAATGCACCTTTGGTCAACAGTCAGGCCGTGGTGTCTTTCTGAAGATGGAAAGAAAATATTTCATGAACTCATCATCTCACAGAAGACATTTTTCAGTGAATTGGCAACAAAGTGTCGTCATCTTGGAATAACTTTGCAAAAACTGGTTAAAGTGCTTTGGTTTGAACTCTGTAGAAGCTGCTTTTTGGTTGTCAAATCACTCATTCTCCTTTTTAAAGATTTCTGTCAGTAGCCTATAACCATTTTCAGATACACTAAAACATGTTGGTTATATTTGTATGGGGTTTGATCTATATGTTTCCTAAGTACAATGTATTGCTCTATTTCCTTATGTTGGCTCTAAGGATAGCTCTGCCCCATTGTTCGAAGAGTTAGCCCTGCCTTCATTGGTTGACCTGTTAGGCCTCCTCCTGCCCTCCGAAGTTCAGCTCTAGTTGCGATCCTGCAGCACATCCTAGGCATAATACACCTCTGAGAGTGAAAGGCTTACCCAAATGGCGGGACGTTCCAATGGAGTGGCCCTACGAGGTTGAAAGACCAGAACTTATATTACACACGGGGATTGAGTGAGTCTGGTAGGTTTTTATTTGATGATCTTAGGTTTCGAGTTTGAATGTTATGGGATAACATGTGAGAGGTTGTCAGGGTAAATCCCACTGATTGCTTTACATTTGAGCATTAAAGTTTCTTTGGCGGCGGCATTTTGCAGACAACCATCCAGCTTAGGGGTAGTAGAAAGAGTTTGAAATTTGTCTGTGGTGTTTGAAAGAGTTCTAATAGCAATGTTTAGGACATTGTTATATTATGTTAAAATATTTATACAGTGCTACACCTGCTGGTATGTCTTGGGGCAAAATAACAGAACTTGGAAAATGCTAGCAAACTAGAACAGATCAATATCAAAGAGTCAGGTCTTTAGTAGACATTTGAAAGAGGCAAGATTGTGATTAGATTGTAATGCCAAGAAAATCCTATTCCATTGTCTAGCAAGTGCAACTGAAATTGCACGACCATCAAAAGCAACAGTCTGGACTTTGGGGACTTCAAGTAAAAAGAGAATGGCAGATTTGAAAATCTGACCTGGGTGAAGCATCATCAATTGTTTTGGCTAAAAAGGACGGAATGCTGGAGAATATGGGTTTGTGATCAATGGTCACTGATTTGAAAACATTGTTGGCTTTCACAAGCAGCCAATACTGGTATCTGAGTGCCAAGGTAATGTGACAGTGGGTGTATTAGTTACAGTTGCGTTGGAGTATTTTGAATAACTTGAAAATGGTAGATCAGTTTGGCAGAGGCAGCAAAAAACTTGCATTGGCATAGTCCAGACGACACTGGAACAATGCATTGTCCAAGAGGATGCGGAGATCAGAAGAATTGTAAGGTAAACTTTTTTTCAAAATTTGCACATGGAAAAAACAGGTTTGGGCAACTTGGCGAGTTGTGTTTCTAAGATTAAGGCATTGTCTGTAACCACCCGTAGATTGTGAAAGCTCTTAGCAGGGGAAGAAGGAACCCATAGTTTCTGGCCACCATTTGAGTTGCTAGGTAGAGGGCGAGGCAGGGACCACATTGTTCAGCGGGGCGCGTGAGTATTGAGGTAGGCCCAATAGAAGACTTGTACAGTAGTCAAGTTTGCTATTGATGCAGCACGATTTTAAAAATCATAATATATGATACAGTTATAAAAAGAAGACATGGAAAGTTGAAAGTACACGTTGCACACGTTGGACATAGTGACATATGAAACTGAGACAAATGTAGTAAAAACATCGTAAAAGCATGCTTTAAAACATGAGATGAAGAAAACACACATATGAAGTAATACTAATACATATAAACGAAGTTGCACTCATAATTTTCTAATGCACATGTTGCTTATTAACATATATTGATGAAATTTTGAAGTTAAGAGAAATGGCTTAGTGTTTGGATGTTTTCTTTTAGTGTGCACCATTTAGAAAAGCAGGTGCAAAAACATGTAGAAATGAAATACAACTTTGTAACTTTGTATAGTAATACTAGAGACTCAATAGTTTATGAAAAACTAAAAACGATTTTTGTGATGTGATTTAAGAAAATTATGCACTTATACGAATATCGTGAAAAATTGTGGTAGTAGGGTATTTCTAACATTAGCTAGTTTCATGAAATAATGATTTGTGAAAGTTCTATATATTCTTTTATTGAATTAATTTAATTTCATTATAGTTGATGTTGGTTTACAGCTCATTTCATTTAAATGTGCAATGCTAAATTAAAAGCCTTTTCTAAATGCTTTTTCTCTAGTGCTGACCTTCCCCTGACTTAATACAGTGGGTCATTTTCTACAAGTGAAATGTTGCTTATTTGTCCTGTACAGTGGCGGCTCCTTCGCTAAGGCAGAGGAGCGTCACCCCACTGCTGTGCAGCAGCAAATAAAGGAAAAATAAAATGATAATAACTCAAGGTTATTATCACATTATTTTGTCCTGCTGCGGCAGCTCTGCAGGGCGGGGCTGCTCTGACACAGGAGCAGGGGGAGTGGCGACCACACTTTGCAAGTGCACATGAATCTTTGGCCGGCTGTCTGGGGCTGGCCAAACATTCATGCGCACTTACCATGTTCTCCACCCAGGCTGCATTACAACCTGGGTGTAGAACATGCCCAGGCTCCCATTCCCTGGCTGAGCGCCAACTAGCAGCACTCAGACCAATCACAACGCTGCTTTGCAGCATTGTGATTGGCTTAGGTAGCCTGGGTGTGCTTCCTGATCCTTTCGGTGGTGCTGAGCGAAGGAGAAGAGATGTAGCAGTATGGTAAGTCTTTTATTTAAAAAAAATATATTTTCTTTTTCCTTAAATGCTTCACACCCTCCTCCCCTGCCCGCCCCGCCACCCGCGATTGGTGCCGGCCACGACTGGTCCTATGCATGTCTACATCCTGACATTTCTGAATGTTTCTTCAATGTGCACAATAAAATATTCTTGTGGGAATAGAATTTCAGCTATTGCTTAGGACAATTACTTTGTATCTTTTTTAATTGATCCTAGGTCTGTGTGGACTCTTAATCTTTCATTTCTCATGACAAGCATGGGAAACCATCTCAATGTTGCAAGTATCCTAGGTGGCACTATGGGAATATGGACATGTGATAGTCTTTCGATGGCGGTATGAAGCCACCTCACTGGGACTATCTTAGAAACCTTTATAAAAGAAGAAACCCCAAAGGAGGAGCAACGCCATTCTGATTTTTCTTACTTGAGACCCAGATGCTATGTTGATCAATTTTGAGCTATCTTTTGTTTTTGGACTTTCTGGTGGATGCCACTATCGGTAGCTGATGGACTGAACCTTCTTTGCCGAACCATTTCTATTTTTCCATTTTCTTGAATTCTTTGTTTATGATAATGGACTCGCCCCTAATGGACTCTAAACCTGAACCCATTTCTATTTTCCTTTAGGATTTTGAGCTGTTAGACAACAAACTATCCTTCTGCCTTAGTGGTGGTAGAACTCTGTAGCTGACTCTGATTATATCCATTCAAGAAAGCCTGCTTAAATGTTTGCCATTATTGTACAAGCTGTGATATTCTTAACTGAACTTCTCAAGAAATTACTTGTGGCAATGAATTTTGAATCTTTAATACAATAACCAAATTCATCAAACATCTGCCTGAGTCTATTATTGAGTCCTGTTGGTTCTTCCATTTAAACTGTGTTGTTTTCTAATGACTTAATGTGCTGTAGAGAAAATCATCGAGCTTTTACAAAACATCAGGTGTTACTTCTTTTGTTTTGTGTTTCTATTGCAGAGCTTTTGGTCTGCATAATTCTAACTCGTCTTAACTTCTTTAGGAGGTTGGGACTTCCTGTTGCTATCCTTTATTTCTGCAGCGTGATCTTAAGAGTGGTGTACCAAAATATTATTTGTGAGTTGGCTGTCAATTAATGGTCTGCATTAGGCAGCTAACATGGAGTTTGCTCACCCTAATATCCTCCCCTCCTATCAGCGGAGAAATATTATTCAGAGGATCATTGCCTCTGTGGTAATTGGAAACACTGCAGTTTGTCTAATTGTAATGGGCCCAGTGTCAAGATAGCCACTCACCTGAAATCCAGGTGGTTCCACTTGGGCGAGGACTGTTCCCAGATCCCTCTGAAAGCACACAAAGAATGATGCTTTTATTATGCATCAAACTGTTACGATCTCCCAGGGGAAGGGTGATATGGATAAAGAAACAAAACAAGAGAAATAAAACAAGGCTGCCAGCTGCTTCAGGATAGGAACTGGAATCTTCTGGGAACTCAAACTGGCTGTTAGTGGGGTTCACGATTGTTCAATTACTGACTTCTGAAGTGTCACCAAATATGTTATAGTACCTTTTGATCAGGTTTGCTGAATAAAAGAAACATCATTAAACACCATAAGTCTCACCTATTGTATGCTGTTGTACAAAATATATGCATGCAACTGAGAGTCTAACAATTACCTTAACATCAAGGAATCAACATAGGTATACATGAGTTTTGCTGCTATTCGCTGGGTAGAAATCTGTGAAAAATGTTCAATTAATGAGAGATCTGTGAGTGAATAAATAATAATAATTAGAAGTTATGTCCTTTCACTTGTAACTGTTACACTATTATAATAAAGGGAAAAATCATTATACCATTCAATAATAGAATGACTTTAAACCACTAAAGGAAGTAATAAAATATTTCCAAAACGATTTATCTCTGCAGTGTCTCTTAGTCTATTTTCTTGATCTCCGAACGGTTCACTGAATGTCACAAAATTGTCTCAAAATGAAAGTTTTCAAATATTTCCAAGCGCTTTGTCTCTTTTCAAATATTTCCAAGCACTTTGTCCCAGTAACTTTTCTAAGTTCCAAAACAGTTCTCACACAGTAATAGTTTGTCGACAGCTTGGTACAACTAAATAATGCCTCATCAAAATACAATGGTTCGCCTTTACCGTAAACATTGTCCTCTTTTTCTTTTCTGCAGGTATCTGGCCAATGAGAGCGGCTGAGAAGAAGGAACGCCTCTGGAAAGAGATGCACCGAGTCAGAGAGACGTCGCCGAGAGCCGAAGGCCACAGGAAATGCCTCTGAAGTCAGAAACCAGAGCAGGATGCAAGACGGCTCGGGATTGCAGGACCGGAGACTTCAGGTAAGTGGAATCTCTTCTGGAAACGAAGCTAGCAATGTTCATTTGTGTTAGAAATGGGAATTTTGGTAGGCTAGGGCTTGTGCCAAAGCCAGGCAGAAACCACCACTCTAGTCAGGATAAGAGAGTTACACCCCTAAAATAACCCCTGCTCACCCCCTTGGTAGCTTGGCACGAGCAGTCAGGCTTATCTTAGAGGCAGTGTGTAAAGCATTTGCACATAACCAACAGTAATACAGTGTAAGCACTATAAAAGGACACCACACCAGTTTAGAAAAATATCCAATATTTTTATATACTTAAGACAAGACAAAAATGATAAAAATCCACAATACAGTACTTAAAAATCTTCAGTTATCAAAATATGCTTGAAAAACAGTTCCTTGATGTCGATAGCTCCGTCCGGGGCTATCACGGCGTCATGAGCAAACAAATCCAAACAGTTCTGGCTGACCGCGGCGTCGCGGGCCAGCTACGGTGTCGGGAAGACCCGCAAACAGTACCTTTTAGAAATGCAGGGCGTCGGCAACCTCTCATTGAGCTTCCGAAAGCACGCCGTCCGCAGGCATCGGTTCCGGAGGTCGGTGCAGGAGTCGTCGGGGCCCTCTAAGTCACACGCGTTGCAGATCGAACTCCTCTCTGTTGAAGTCAGGAGCACTGGCGTCGGCAGGCGTCGGGTGCTGAGGTGCGAAGTGCAGCGGTGCGGCGTGCGGTGCCCTCAGGTCGCGGTGCGAGCAGCGGCTCAGTGGTGGCATCAGATGGTGTCGTCGGTGAGACGAGGGTCGCGGTGCGAAGTGAATGCGGTGCTCGTCGCGGTGCTGGCAGGTCACGGTGCAAGCAGCGCCGTCGTCGTTGCTGAAGTGCTGTCATCGGCTGACGAACTGGAGTCGATGGTGCCGACTTCGGTAGGCCAAGGCTGCGGTGCGGGATGAGGGCGGTGCGTCATGTATCTTTACGAGTGGTGCCCTCGCACCACGGTGCAAGCAGCGGCGTAGATTTCGGCATGGAGCGGCGTCGTTGGGGATACCAAGGCGTCGTGGTGAAACGAGGCAGTGTGGAGTGCGGTGCCCACAGGCCGCGGTGCGAGCAGCGGCTTGGTGGCGGCATCAGCAGGCGGCGTCGGTGAGACCAGGGTCGCGGTGCGGCGTTGCAGCGGTGCCCTCTGCAGTGCCTTCAGGACACGGAGTCGGCAGTGGCGTCATAGATGGTGTCGGGTTGCTTTTTCTTCTTTTGCAGCACAAAATACACAGTCCCCAGTGCTGAGGGCAGAAGAACTTGAAGTCTTTGCTGTTCCTGAGACTTCTTGAACAGGGGGCAAGCTCTAGCTCAAGCCCTTGGAGAAACTCACAAAAGTAGATTGCAGAAAGTCCAGTCCAGTCCTTTCACTGCCCAAGACAGAAGCAGCCACTGCAGGCCAACACAGCAAAGCACACAGCAAAGTGGTAGTTCCTCCTCACAGCTTCTCCAGCTCTTCTTGGTCCAAAAGGAGTTCTAAAGTTCAGGGGTCTGGGCCCCAATATTTATATCCCAAAATCCTTTGATCTCTTAGGCAGAGGGTGTCTGTGCCCAGCCAAAACCAGTTCTGTCCTCTCTGGTGTGGCTTCCTGGCAGGAGGTGGAGACAGCATTGTCAGAGGCAGACCAGGCCCATTCAGGTGCAAGGAAATCTCCTCCCCCTACTCTAAATGCAGCCAAGGTCTATTCAGCCCTTTCCTGACCCACCAAGACTATCCGGAGCCACTCCTGCTCCCCAGCCCCTGTCATCCAAAACCCAGACAGTCAATCCACAAACCCAGCAGAGGCATACTGGATGGTTAGGCAAGAAAATACCTACTTTCTAAAAGTGGTATTTTCAAACACAGAATGTAAAAATCACCCGCACTAAAAGATGCATCTTTAGATTCTGAGTTCAGGCATACTAAACTTCATTTTCCTACCTAGTTCCCAGGGCCAGTTATGTTTATAAGATGTTATAAACAAACTCCCCATTCTGTCCTATGGGGAACAGGTAGCCTTGCAATAGTGAAATCCGAAATGGACAGTAATTCACAATCAGGACATGCCACACACACACCAGGGCATGTCCTACCTTTCACATACACTGCACCCTGCCCACAGGGGTACCTTGGGCCTACCTGAGGGGTGACTGACATGTAAGAAAAGAGAAGGTTAGGGCCTGGCAAGTGGGTGCACTTGCCAAGTCGACATGGCAGTACCAGACTGCACATAGGCTCTGCAATGGCAGGCCAGAGTTAGTTTGTTTGTGTGGGTGGCACAATCCAGTGCTGCAGCCCATCAACAGCATTTGATTTACAGGCCCTGGGACATGCAGTGCACTTTACTAGGGACTGACACATAAATCAAACAGGCCAATCATGGAAACACCAATCCATAACACATTTTACAGAGAGCATATGCACTTTAGCACTGATCAGCAGTGGTAAAGTGCCCAGAGTCTTAAAACCAACAACAGCAGGTCAGGAAAAAATAGGAGGAAGAAGCAAAAAGTTTGGGGATAACCCTGTAAAAAGGGCCATTTCCAACAATTTGTATGCTTGAGCTTTAAATAGGTTGAGGGCACATGTGCTGGAGACTCATTTGCTTAACCACCGGCAGGTGCTTGATGGATGCAATCACTTGTGCAGGAGGTACCTAATTAGAATACACATGCTGGAGGGAGTGTGTGTATAACGGTTAAATCTTCATTGAAATACACATGGCAGTCTTTGTGACTATCAGCCTTTCTAAGCCACGTGCATCCTCATTTAAATACACATGGCAGTTCTTGTGAATGCTTGCTTTTCAAAGTCATGTGCAGCAAGGCTTTTCAACTGACGATTTACAAACAGAAGAGTTCTTGATAATTATACCTGTTTATAAATGTCTTCAGAGTTAAAACTTACTATATTTATGCAGCCAACTGTGCATGATTGCACAAACGGGAAGTGTGTGAACAAACAATCATGACATGTGGCGTGGAGCTCATGATACCCAGTTCGTTTAGGGAGTAAATGAGAGTAAGCGTATTATAAATATTTTTGCCTCGTTTTACGCTGCAACACTAAGTATTATTGAGTTAATTAATTTTTGTGCTGTGATGAGCACAGTTAGAGGATTTTCAATTATTTACTATCTGGTAATCTGCTGCGGTAGCTGTGGTTGTTGTAAAAGATTTCATATGTATAGAAGGACTAAACAGAATTCTGAGGTTAGTGATGGAGTGAGTAAAATTCAGTGTTAACAGGAAGCGGATAGAGTTGGTTGAGAAAACAGGTCAAGAAAAGGAAAGGAAGTACAGGACATAGGTCTTGGACAAGTTCAGCTAGAGAGGCTGTGTTAGACCTGGCATCTTTTGGCATGGTTTCCCCTGACTTTTGTTTTGCTTTCTGACCTCTTGTTTTGACTGTGTTCTGAACTTCATTTTTGCTGGCTTTAGGACTCTGTGCACTTTTTCACTGCTGACCAGCGCTAAAGTGCATGTGGTCTGTGTCTAAAATGTAATGGCATTTGGTTTCTCCATGATTGGCATATTTGATTTACCAATAAGTCCCTACTACAGTGCACTACATGTGCCCAGACTTGTAAATCAAATGGTACTGGTGGTGCCACCCACATGAGTAGCTCTTCAAACATGTCTCAGGCCTGCCACTGTGTAGCCTGTGTGTGGAGTTTAAATTGCCATTTCGACCTGCCAAGTTAACCTACTTGCCAGGAGTAAACCTTCCTGTTTATTATACATAGGTCACCCCTAGAGTAGGCCCTGGACAGCCCATGAGCAGAGTGCAGTGTACTTAAAAAGTGGGACATGTACTTTTCAGTTTTACTTGTCCTGGTAGTTAAATACTCAAAAATTCGTTGTTGCCCAACTTCGGAAACGACGTATCGCCTACAACAGCGACACATCCCCTCCTTTGCTCAGCGCATCATCCCCGAGCTGCAACGCATCCAAGGTACTGTCAGGGGGTCTGCGTGACTCCTGTACCCGGCCCGCGCTCCATCGTGGTCGGACTGAACTTTTTGGATTTGCCCCGGTCAAGCACAACCAGATAGCCCTAGTTGGAGCTATTGATTTCGAAATACTGCATTTTGGTTTAATCTTGCCAAATTTGTATCTTGATTTGTGTGTATTAGATTTTTATCATTTTGGTCTTGTTTCTTTCCTGAGATAAATATTGGCTATTTTTCTAAACTGGTGTGGAGTATTTATGTGGTGTTTTCACTGTGTTACTGTGTGCGTATGTGCAGAAATATTTACACATTGCCTCTTTATTTTAGCCTGACTGCTCTGTGCCAAGCTACCAGAGGATGAGCACAGGTAAACTTTTATTGTGTACTACACTTACTCTGACTAGGATTGTGGTTCCTGCTTGTACAGGGTGCATACCTATGCCAACCAGAAACCCAATTTCTAACAGGCTGTAGGGCCATCCAGTGTCAAACAGCAGACTGACAATTCTGCATCAGTCCTAGCATACATAATGGAAATAGACAGGATATGTTGGAAAGGAATAGGAGAATGATGAAGACAGATCGGCATGAGGAGAAACAAACGATGGAAATAGAAAGGACATCGGATAAGGGTGCCAGGAAAGTGAGAAAAAGATATTACAACAGGAGAAAGAAGTAGGTAGGCAGAAAAATACAGAGGCAGGGTTACAAGGAATAGTAACAGAGGAGAAATAAAGGTGAAGATGAAAAAGAAACAGTGCTAAGGAGGGAATACACAATGAAAGGGAGCAAAAGGTAAATAATAGGAGGTAACAAAAGTACACGTGAAGAGGGTAGGAAATGTGCCATAAGTTGGAAGGGAAGTGAGAAAGAGTCAAGGAGAAGGCAGGAGAGATAAGTATTGGTGTCAGTGTGCATGACTAGTGATTTGTTCACTGTATACCCCAAGCTAGGAGGACCGTTGAGAAGACGGAGACAGAGGCAAAATGACAACTCCTGCAATGAAAAAAGAAAAAAATCCCACAAATTTCAAAAGCAGGATTCTATTCACTGAAATATTTGCCTGCATCTGCCAATTGTCCATTGTACATGGTGCAGCAGAGACAATGGATCCAGCCAGTGACTGATTTGATCCTGAATCTACTCATTTTCCTTAAATCCTTCTAGGTTTATTCTGGAATGTTGCCAGAATTTCCATTTTAAAGTGGAGTTCACCCTCTACTTCGCTTAGCTAAAAGCTCCAATTAGCCATTGACAAAAGTAGCCCTCTAACAGCTTATCAGTGTTCATCTTCTTTGGAGGTCACAGGTTGGCTGGGTCACATTCACACTTTAATCTCATCACTATCAGCCTGTAGGTGAGGTCTCCCCTGAGCGGATTCCTTCTACGCTCCTGGCACTAAGGTCAGAGAGACAAAAGGAGATCAGAAAACAGATGTGAGATCTCAAAGAAATACATAAGAGTTTAAATAGAAGCTGCTGATGCTCCTTGTTATGTCTCCAAAAATATGCCATAGTCCAGAAAATGCACAGATGCCCACAATTACATGATGGAAAGGTGTGTTGGTGTCCATATGGACTATATGATCTGTCTCCTCTATTATTTCAAATAAAACACTGTTTTCGGAAAACAATCCAATTGATGCACTGTCAATCCCTCTTTATTTTGACTAAGAAAGCTCAGACCGCAATAAAACACCCAACTAAACATTGAGCTGAGAGTTTTGAAAAGTTTAGAAGCAATGTGATAGCCTGCTGCTCCTGCTTTCTCTGACATATGTTTGAACCCGGGTAATTAGGACCTGGTGCTGCTTCACTTTTAGACATGGCTACACTCTTCTGTGATCATTCTCTGCTAGGCCCAACTTGTCGTGGCTTGCCTGGAAGCAATTTGCCATTTGATAACTTGATAACTTGCAGACGTATGTTTCATTGTGCAAAGAATTCTTAAAATAATGTGCATGCATTATGTGTACCAGTAGGTTTATATGTGTGTAAATTTTGGTACAGCGCTCACAGGTGTTGGCGTTGGACACAGATGAGTCGAGTTTTATTTTTGTAGTATAACTACTATTTTAGTAGTGTCAGGCACATCATTGTTTCCTTTCTCCTTTTACAGGCTCTGGTGCAGTGTTACAGCAAAACTCTATAGAATTATTTCAACATGTTCTTTTGCAATTTGGTCAGGAAATTTAACAACACCAAATAGAGGGGTAGAATAGAGTGGGGCAGGTAATTTCAAAGTAGGTAGAACTACATCAATGCCTTTCTTTCAAACCTACCAGGATTCACAATATGTCTCAACAAAGGTAATACTCCAATGCTGATATACTTCTACCACATTTGGATGTAAGTGTAATATAAGAGGTAAACATGTGGTAAACCAGATGCTAATGCACATCTGATTTACACTATGTTTTAACACACATTATATCACTGCAGACTGGTAATACACACTTACACCAATGATAACAATTGCAATCCAGCATGTCAGTGCTGGCAGTGCCCTGGCTCTTAATCAAGCATCACACATATCAGTGCTCCCTGTTCGGATAATGGCATCCAATGATGATCATTTTCAATTCATTGCATATTCATGGGCGAAAAATGAAAAATTCACTTATTCACCAACAATATTACTGCAGCGGTTGTAGTGAGATTAGTAGCTGGCACAATAGCCCTGCTGATTATGGGTCTCCATGTTGGTTTCATTGCGGTGGCAATCACATGCCGTTCGATGGTGCTGAGTTCTTTGGGCACGCCCACCAGTTTGAGATGTTATCAAAGAACCTTAAATCTGGTAGAACTGTAGCAAGAGCTTTACGGCACAAAGAGTAATACTGCACATAAAAGAGTACAGCTTAAGGGGCAACTTTGCACAAGGTATAATAATATCAGTAAACTGCAAGGGCAAAGATGCAGTAATCTCCAAATGCTTTTCTGAATTGCCAACATATTCTATAGGAGGAGGGGAGTATTTTCTAGGTTTCGCCTACAGTGCGCATGTTCTGTCAGCAAATGCTATTGTAATAAAAAAAAACTTAAAAACAGGCTTACAGCCCACCCGTTACTTACCCTTACTTGCCATTGGTTGGATTTCACTTCACTCTGGCTTCCTTGCTTCTTACTGGTCAAGCCACATGCTTCCTGCCATCTGCTCATCTTCTACTGTAGTCTTTTCAGGGCTTCTGTCCATGCTGTGGAGCATGGACCCAGCACAGCGTCCTGTTTGCAGTCAGTGTCCTTCCACTAGCCGTGTGCTGCTCCAGGTACTTTTTTTCACTTTTTACCATGCACTCTTATAGAGTTCATGGCACTGTATGGTCTCCCCTCACCCCAGCTGTCCATTTTGCCTCCACCCCCTGCCGACTGTTTACTTACCACTTCACCCCAACATCCATTTAGTGTTACTTGTACTTATTGCCACAGACCACAGCTATGCCTTTCTAACACTCTTGGGCCCTGCTTGTTATAGACTAGAATCCTCCTATTTTTGGTGGGCACGATCTCTGATTTGCCAATGTCAGTTAACTCCATGTCAAGTACATGCAAATTAAGTAATGGGTGCCAAAAGACATCCTGGTTTGAGACCTCTGCCCAGGTCTTGTGAGACACCCTGCAATTATTGCCAAGTTTGATCTGTACCCAGAATCATAACACAATGCCCCAAGATGCTATTTTTTTTTACTATAAATGGACTCTGCATGGACGCCACTTAGGGGTCGCCACAGAAAGCAGCTAAGGTCCCTTGCTTGACCCTGGGCACCCTTGGTACTGCCCTTGTGACCCCTGCCCTTGGTGGCTCTCAAAGGCAGTTGTACTGTGAAAAATATTTTTTTATTTAACACAGTGCTACTTTATGCAAGAATAGCTGCCTGGGGCTGGGCTGCTCTAGCAAACAGCGCACAGTTGCAGCTTGGAAAATGAAGCTGCTGACATTTGGCCGGAACGGCTCCTGCATTCTCTGCCACAAGCGTACAAGGCCTCATTGATCCCACCCCCGGCAAACATTTGGACAGGAACGTCTCTATGCTCTGCAAACTCAGTGTATTAGTATCACACCGCGCCAGATCTTCCAATGCGTCAGCCGTCTGCCAAAATGGGCTCATAAGTGGGTTGAAGAAAAGCAGTTGTCTTGCACAGGTCCCTACCTACTTGTCCTTTAACACATCTTGCTAGCCAATAGAGGCAAGCAGTGTTCATGGGGTGCTTTCCCTTGATGGAGACCATCTGTTTCATGATGCAATTCCAAGTTGTCTGGTTGTTTGCACAAATACATTAGAAATCACAGATTTGGATCAAAGATCTAAAGGAATGTGATCATAATTAGTGTAATTGGAGATCAACAGACAGCCATTGAGAGTAGTTTATCGACTGTATATATAAGACTTATTCTCGTATAAGTTTGATTTATGAAGTTTTATATTGTATTGTTCATAGCGTCCTGCCAACCCAGGCACTCGCCAATAAGTACACCACAGACGGAGAGTAATTTTACACATCTTTATTCCACTGCGTGTAAGTCAGAATTCAACATTCTAAGCCGGCCTTCAACTCAACCCTCCAACGTTTACTTCCCAGGCTTACGGTGTACAGTGGGAACCAAAAGAGTTCCAGCATCCTTGTATTACAAGACACTATATTGTTCATTCACACATACTTCTTAATAGCATTATTATCACCTGTGATTTTGTGATTGATTGGACCAATTGGATTTGCAATGTGGGTTGGATGCGCCTCTCCGGAAAGAAGTTCTGTATGGGCATTGCTTGCCTACTCATATGCATTGGTCAACATTCACCGTAATGGTGGGTTGCACGAGCTCCAGTCGTGGCTCCTGCAGGTAAGCGTGGTGGGGTGGGGCCGGGGGAGTCGACAGACGATGGAATAGGGAAAATAAAATAAATCCCATTCAATCGTCTAGCGACTCCCCCCCCCTCGCTCCCCGCGACTGACGAGTTCCTGTTCTGCAAGTGCATTCATTCGGAGATTCAGGTGCAGTCCCTTGATGTTCTAGTAGCCCAGAGCATCAGACTGAAAAGGTTGTCCCCTGGGCAGCCATGAGCTGAAAAAATTGTCTTACCATCAGCCAGTACATAATCTGAAAACTGGGCCTCTGAAAGACGAGGCAGGGAGTTGACGGTAAGTACTGGGTAGGAATTACTTTCTCTTCTATTTATTAGTTGACAGACAGAGCAAAAAATCAGTTCTATTGATATGTAGCATCTCCTATGTATGCATTTAAACACACCAACAAAGCTGCCAAATTGCCCTATGTCGTATGCGAGATAGGAAGTTAGGTGTGATATTTCAGATAATCATAAATTGCATGTTACTTTTCTAACCCATGCTTACAATTTTACAAGCGAAACTACAAGTCCTAAAATCCAAAGTGCTAATAAACAAACTTGTCCGGTGGTGTCACAAATGACATGAGGCTTGGCAGTAGGTCCTGTTCTCACTGCGTTCCTATGCATTAGTAGATACAGATGTTGAGTGATAAAAAATGTTTAATAAATACAGCTTCAAATTGTGCTGGACTGAACACACTTTTTAACTCAGATTCACAAATGCAAATAATGATTTAAATAGGAAAATAAATAGTAGTTATTTAAGCACAGGAGTAGTAATTTATGGAAATAATAATGCAAATAAAGTAGGCAAGCGAGGCTGGTGTGGCCTGAAAGTTTCATCACTGGCTTCCGCTGACCCCTGTCCAAGTGCACAATCTAAGGGGCATAGTTACAAGCTCCTTGTGCCGCCGGTGTGTCACTTTTTTTGCACCGGGGGCGCAGTGTGGTGCTCCATATTTACAATGCCATGTAAAGCTACCCTGTGTTGCTTTTCGTGGCCCTATAAATACGGCCCCGTTTCATGCAGCACTTTGCGTGAAAGGGGAGTGCCATGGGTGTATGCAGCACGCATAGAAAGAGGAAAACGCCTCACATGATTGCTTTTGTGCAGACAGGTGTCCCTTCCTGCACAAAAACAATCTCCCCTAAAACGCAGAAACCCTTGTACCATGGCGAAAAGGTGCCTGAGTTGGCACATGGCAGCCAATTGTGCGCCAGCGCAGAGCAAAGCCCAGGGTTGCGACATATTGTTGTAAATACGATGCGTCCCTGTGCTTTGAAAGTGTCGCAGCGCAGCCAAATGGCAAGCGGTGCCACACTGCGTCACTTTCTTGTAAATATGCCCCTAAATGTATTGTTATGAACTGAAAAAGTATTAGGAATGATAGATGTATAATCTGGGTAATCCTGATATTGGCTGGGATGAGTCTTGGGACTGACTCATGCTGGGAATGCTCCTCACAGGTGCGGGTCTGCCTGCTACCCATCTACAGGAGACCGGAGAGCACACTGCCCTCTACCTGCGCTTTGGCAGCATGAAGTCTGTGGAGGAAGGTACCGTGATACATCCAAGCCCTGTGCCCAACCTCTGAGGAGGCACCACACGCCAACTGTGGGCACCCCACAGCCTCTTGATGTAGAAGACCCCTTCCTTCCTCCTTAGTTGGGAGCCCGGGCTTTGGCAGGCAGTTCAATTTTCCCTCCTCTATGGGTTTTTCTCAGCCACTGCCTCTGCCTGGAACTTCACCAACAGGTGTCTCCTCTTTCTGCATGGTGCATCTCGAGAGGGATTGCACAAGGCAGCACTGCTCCCTATGTCTGTGTGCAGGTGTCGGTGCATCTGTTCTGTGTGCATATGTGTATGTACATGCATGTGAACATGTATGTCTATGTGCATTTGTGTGTATGCATGTATTTATATGTGTGTGGGTATTTGCATACATTTATGCATGTGTGTTTATTTGAATGTCTGCTGTGTTTGAGCTTTGTAAGGCCTATGCTAGTTTGTATGTTTTTGTGTATTTATGTATGTGGGAGTATTTGCGCATGTGTAGGCATGTGTGCTTTTCTGTGTGACTGCTGTGTTTGTATGTGGTTGTTTGTACCTCTATGTTTGCAGGCTGTTTATGCTAGTTTGTATACTTATGTGTATATGGTGGTTTTGTGTATATTTCTGTACGTAAGGGTATTTGCATGCATGCATGCCTATTTATGCACGTGCTGTGTTTGTATTTGGTTGTTTGGGTTTTATACTTTTTATTTGCACATTAAGTGTTATGCAAGGTTGTTAATGTGCGTTTGTATGCTTGCATACGTTTCTGTCTGTAAGCATATTTGCGTGTGTGCGTCAGCCTGTGTGTTTATTTGTGTGCATGCTGTGTTTGTGCATCTGTGTTTGCACATTATGTTTTTAGGTGTGTGTTGTGTGCGTAGTGTGCTCTTTTGTGTGGAGTTCAAAGTTGCTCTCCTTCAACATTTCCAATTGCCGAGCATCAATTGAGTTCAAAATATTATTAGTTCTTTATTATCACCTAGGTGTAGTAATGAGGGACGGGCCCATGGATTGGTGGTCCTTTTAGATCTGTTAGCAGTGCATGCGCATTTGTGCCCCAAGCAGGTTCTACCCATCCGGCTTCCTATTGAAGTCAACTTTTTACTTGGGCACATTGCGCACACCCGAGCCATGCAATTCATTTTCTACTAGCACTGCGTTATGCATCACGCTTGGCTGTGGGAAGGTGCTCTGAAGGCTGCTCGCCAGCAGACTTGTTCAAAGGACTTCTGCAACTTATAAACATTAAACATTCATTTATATTTTAGAAACGTGAATTGGAGTTTCAAACAGTGCATGCACAGATAAACATTGTTATATTTTAGATACACAGAACCGGTTTGGGGTGGTTTCCTTTTGAAGTGCCTCTCCAGGCTGTTCTGCAGACACAGATGTGGAGAGTGATGCTCCTCACAGTAGAGCTGTCTCCAGCCTCGGTAACCCCCAACAGAGACATAGAGGTGTGAACATGTTGCATCTGGCTGTCAGCAGCCACACTGAACAGTGATTAGAAAGAGACAAAAGGCTGACCTCACCTAAAGGACCATTCTCACTCTGAACAACAGAGACTGCAGTCCAGCCCTCTACCCCCACCATCTACCAAGTTGCAGTGCTCAGGAAAACATATCAGTAGCCCCTCCCAGCAAAGGGATCTATTAGAATTTTTACTCATACTTATACTTCAGAGTCCAGGTCTCCTCCCTCCAGCTTTAGTAATGTCAGCAATGCACTTCCACTGTCTTTGAAAACAACCTCATATCCATCCTCTGAACTGGAACAGGCCAAGAGCTTCCAAATTAGAACCCACAGGCCTATATTACTCTGCTTCACGTATACATTCAATGTATGTACCACACTGGCAACATACACAGACATGCTCAACATACACTTGGGTGTTAGCGCTATGTACCTTTCATACTTACGGTTGCTCTGCTGTGCCATAGAAACCCATCTCGGGATTAGGTAACAAAGCAGGGTATAAATCTTACTGAGCAATGGTGAAATGCTTCGAGCCAGGGTCAAACAACTAATTTTTAGTGAGTGAATGGAGCAACCTTTAATAGAAAATACTGAGAGAAGATCATTGAATGACACTTTTTTGTTTTTTTCTGTTATGCAGCATGCAGCGCCTGTACCAAGGTTAGGATACTCCACTCTATGTTTAATAGGCTTGGCATAGAGCAGGCTTGAGCTCTTAATGCTTAAATGATCTGTACATGCGGACTTACATGTTTAAGCTGTTTGCCCCAGACATTGAGCACTATATATAATGTTTTTTATTTCTGCAGCATACTTCCTCAGATTGCTTGCTATCTCAGAAAACCTTCTTCTACTATGCTCCTAAAATCCTGCTTGAAAAATTGACCATGACTTTCTTCTGATTAATTCCTCTCTTTTCTTTCTTCAAAGTGACAATCCCCTTACCGTCTATCCTCTGCATGCCTTCTATTTCTGAGCAACGCCTTCTCTCATTCTCATAACTGCCTGTTTTAATCTCTATTATTGTGGTTCTGAAAATGGCTCACACATCATTTTATAGCTCACAACCTCTCCTGTTCAAACTCTATCCCTGTTGGCTAACAATGCCTAATCTAGGCCAGCCTACTTACCTCACAATCCATATTCTGAAACCACATAGTCCCCACTAATAATCATACCTAATTGACATTACTTTTAATCTACCACAAAATATCTGGAATAAATACATGGGGCCGTATTACACAAAGTGCCCCGGGGGCAACAAGCATTTGCGCCCACTTTGCATGCCCCCGGGGGACTTTGGCATTACAGAAGGGGCCGCAGAAGCTTGTGCGGCCCCTTCAGTAATACCGATAGCGCTGGCCACATAAATTGCCAGCGCTATCTTCAGGGGGCCTTCCCTCATTTGTATGGGGGCGTGCCCCATGTAAATGAGGGAATCCCTTTGCCTCTGCGCCCGTGCCGTAACACTGACGTGGGTGCAGAGGCAAAGAAGCTAACAGGAGGCACACTGTCAGAGCGCCACCTGAGAGCAGCCCTCCGGAGGGGGTAAAGGGGGTCCATAGGACCCCCTTTACATCCTCTTGCAGGCGGGTGCAGTCACTGACTGCACCCGCCTGCAAGGGGATCTCCAATCCCCCTTAAAAGTGCAGACAGGTTGTCGCATGCACTGTAAAAACACAGAGCCTCTTCAAAGCAGCCGCTCCATTTTTCACATGAAGCGCTGCCCCTAGGGCAGCGCAAGTTTGCAGCTGCCCTGAGGGCAGCGCATTCATCATAATATGGTGCATTTTCCTTGATTGCGCTGGGTGCACCTATTAAAAGGTGCGCCCAGTGCAATGAAGGAAAGTGCGCTGCATGTATAATGCCTTTTGGATTCCATAACTAATCCCAATAATCAACAATACCATTGGATTAAACACTAACTTTGGGTTCCAGAGTAGCGTGCTATTCGCCACAAAGCACTTCAAACCTTGTCGGGTTAGTAAGCACTAAGTAAATGCAATTACATACATAATCACAATTGTTTGCTTCATGAAAAGACCATTAAAGCGGGGTTCAGGCGGGAGAACACCATTGGAAACTTCTTATCGTTCTGACCCTCGCTATCACCCAAAATATTACATCTTCACAAATATGCCAAAGAAATGTTCGGGAAAAATTAGAAAAATAACACCTTCTTAAGTTTTCCACAAATATAGCTTAGTGCGTTACCTTACCTTTTTATCCTAACCCTGGAAAACCCAGATATGTATTGCCTGTATCAATATGATAAAAATATTTGTTCAACCTCACCGATCTCCCAAAGCTCACAAAATATTCATTTTCGAAAAAATAAAACTAGTGCGAATGCATATTCAGAACAAAAACGTTTTTGCACATTTTATAGTTTTGAGAAGATAGTCAACAGACATTTGGCATTTTTTGTAACAATGCCATTGAAATTTAATGGCGAATTATTTATTTTTCTAGATGTCAATAAAATTGTCCATTGGAAGATGAGATAAAAATAGCACAGGCAAAGCCAATAAGTCTTGCTTTAATGTGCTAAGACACATAAAACAGGCAGGTACAAATGTATTTTAGCACATTAAAGCCAGACCTATTGGCTATGCCAATGCTGGGGAAAAGGTAGCAAAACAAATTGTGTTCCATTTAGAATGCACACAGAAGATAAAGGATTGAATATGACAATTAGGGCCAGATGTATCAAGCATTTTTGCGTTCGCAAACGGGCAGATTCGTAGAATCTGCCCGTTTGCGAACGTAAAAATCGCTTTTCGATGCAGCAAACCTAATTTTGCGATTCGGTAACCTGTTACTGAATAGCAAAATGGGTTTGCGATTCGGTATTAGGAAGGTGCTTGTTAGGGCATCCCTTCCTAATACCGAATCGCATCCGTATATATGAATGTTTTGTGACCGCAATTGCGGTAGCAAAACATTCACATTTTACCACCTACTTCAAGTAGGTGGTAACCCATTTGCAAATGGGAAGGGGTCCCTGGGACCCCTTCCCCTTTGTGAATGTTTGTAAAACCATTGTTAATTCCCACGGACCACTGCCTGCTCTTAAAAAATTAAAAGAAAACTTTTCATTTTTCTTTTTGTGAAGCATCTCGTTTTCCTTTAAGGAAAACGGGCTGCTTTACAAAAAAAAAGATTGCTTTATTGAAAAGCAATTACGGACATGGTGGTCTGCTGATCTCAGCAGGCCACCATCCCCGTGATTTTTGCGATTCCTAGGGTGCCGCAAATTGCGAACTACCTCATTAATGTTCATGAGGTAGGTCATTTGCGACCCCCCAGGAATCGCAAAAGGTGTACTATACACATTCATACATTCCAAAACATAAGCACAGGTGCACCATGCAGCAGAATTAAATTAATACAGAGAGTCTGTATCCAGGCACAAAGTTCTTCAGTTTTTTTCTTTCTTTTATTCCATTTTCATATATCGTAAAAAACACAGAATCCAGCTGAGGTGACTCAAAAAACAGTACAGCCAACACGTTTCGTCCTAAAACAGGACTTCTTCAGGGCTGTTAAGTACAAACAAACAAATAAATATATTTAAAACAACAAAATATACAACACATAAGACATCCTAATACATAAATACCAAATGGCAACATTCAAATCCATAAACATTATACAATAAAATACATACTTATACATATATTCACAACAAAGACAGACAGACATACTATCTAACAATTCTACACTCATCTATTTACATTACATATAAAAATAAAAAAATATACTAAAGTGTTCAGTAATGACTATTAACACATTGTGAGAGCCTAAAAGTCCCACCTAGAACATCATTATCGGGACATTTTCTCAAATTTGAATTAATTTTTAAGTAAGAAAAAAGAGAGAAAAACGGGAGAAAAGAGAGAGAAAAAAGAGAGAAAAAATTGCCCATCAGGGCTTAGATACACGAAAAAATAGGATTGTTGGAAGACCTAACTAGGATGGAATATCGTATCATGGACCCAAATATATATGAATTCCATGTATTAATACCCAGAAATAAAGAGATGAAATATAACAAATTCATCCACAATATTCAAACCCCCATGTTTTACATATCAGCAAACGGGGAAAAGAAATAGGACACCTTGAGAGAAAACAAGAACAAAGAACAGATAAGTGCCTACCACAAAATGATGGTAGGGTCCCTCATCGCCATAACGTTAAAGATCACAGATTTCCCTGTTAGCAACTTTTTTCCCGTCTGATTTGTTTCTATAACATAATGGCAAACAGTATCAAATTTTAAACAAGAACAAGAAGTAATATCTCTACAAAAACTATAAAAACACAGCCACCATTTTTTCAAAATTCCATTGAATTAAATATAAAATCAAAATGGCTAATATAAATCCATGAAAAAAACCCCGATAGTAGCATGGCCGATGTTATAAACAGCCACTCTGTTTAAACAAATAGAACATAAATATACTCTGCACATTATCTTGCTTTAAGGAGCAACCTAATAACAGAGCACATACCTTCAATATGTCAAACGAAGGTCTAGAAGGTCATGGGCTCGCACCACTTGATAAGAGATGGACTTGTGCAGAGAAACACCGCTAAACCTACAGGGAGATAATTGCCCCTGATTAGTCCTTACAGTCCCAAGCAACTACACTGCCATTTAATATCTTATCTATAGCACATCAGCGCCACAGAGGCGTCACATATCGAATCAATGTTTAAGAGAAAATGATCAGTTTGGTAGACGAAACACCAATCTAAAAGAGAGGTAAATGACCGGTTCCCACCGGTATGTGCTCTGTTATTAGGTTGCTCCTTAAAGCAAGATAATGTGCAGAGTATATTTATGTTCTATTTGTTTAAACAGAGTGGAATTTTGAAAAAATGGTGGCTGTGTTTTTATAGTTTTTGTAGAGATATTACTTCTTGTTCTTGTTTAAAATTTGATACTGTTTGCCATTATGTTATAGAAACAAATCAGACGGGAAACAAGTTGCTAACAGGGAAATCTGTGATCTTTAACGTTATGGCGATGAGGGACCCTACCATCATTTTGTGGTAGGCACTTATCTGTTCTTTGTTCTTGTTTTCTCTCAAGGTGTCCTATTTCTTTTCCCCGTTTGCTGATATGTAAAACATGGGGGTTTGAATATTGTGGATGAATTTGTTATATTTCATCTCTTTATCTCTGGATATTAATACATGGAATTCATATATATTTGGGTCCATGATACGATATTCCATCCTAGTTAGGTCTTCCAACAATCCTATTTTTTCGTGTATCTAAGCCCTGATGGGCAATTTTTTCTCTCTTTTTTCTCTCTCTTTTCTCCCTTTTTTCTCTCTTTTTTCTTACTTAAAAATTAATTCAAATTTGAGAAAATGTCCCGATAATGATGTTCTAGGTGGGACTTCTAGGCTCTCACAATGTGTTAATAGTCATTACTGAACCCTTTAGTATATTTTTTTTTTTATATATATAATGTAAATAGATGAGTGTAGAATTGTTAGATAGTATGTCTGTCTGTCTTTGTTGTGAATATATGTATAAGTATGTATTTTATTGTATAATGTTTATGGATTTGAATGTTGCCATTTGGTATTTATGTATTAGGATGTCTTATGTGTTGTATATTTTGTTGTTTTAAATATATTTATTTGTTTGTTTGTACTTAACAGCCCTGAAGAAGTCCTGTTTTAGGACGAAACGCCTTGGCTGTACTGTTTTTTGAGTCACCTCAGCTGGATTCTGTGTTTTTTACGATATATGAAAATGGAATAAAAGAAAGAAAAAAACTGAAGAACTTTGTGTCTGGATACAGACTCTCTGTATTAATTTAATTCTGCTGCATTGTGCACCTGTGCTTATGTTTTGAATTGTTAGTTTCCTTTGGGAACAGGCACTGTGACGGTGGGTGCTATTCTGTGTGCACATGGATCCCTAATTGTATTGAGGTGATAAGATTAAGAGAGTGATATTAGGTTAGGTGCTGGCAACTGGAAGGTACCACTGTCAGTTCTATATTCTTTTACACATTCATACATTGCATTTTGCGATTCCCTAATTGCGAATCCTTGATACATCTGGCCCTATGTGTGGTAAACGTGACAATTTTCGATGTAAAGTATACTCCCTTGCATTACAATGGAAGCACGGTCTAGAAAGCAGAATGGAACACCCAACAGCCAATAGCATATGGTGACGATGAAATAAGCCCACTGTGTATATTTTGAAGAATGAGTAACAATAGGCCTGCCGACAACCATGCTGTCAAGACAGAGCTAAAAAGCACAGGGGTCCGAAGAAGATGGGAAAGTGAATGATCCAATAGGGTACACAGGAAGGAAATTACACAGGATGGAAATTAAGTGAGTTTCTTTTGAAAGAGAAACGATTACCAAGAACGTCCATTTTTCTCCTTTTATCCCTTTCCCACTGTCTCGCCTACCATGCTGTCTTCAAAACTATTTTCTAACGATGTTTCGCCTTTAAATTTCCCTGTGTTTAATCAAGTACTTTCATATGAAGCTAGCGTGTACAGAAAACATAATAATGACTCTTGGAAGACGCAGTAATCAAAAGGAAAACCAAGATGGTTGGCTCCACGTGTCAGGGTTTCATTTATAGCACTTGATGCGGAGCAGATGCAGAAGCTCGTTAAGGCTGCCTTCATGCTGGTTTATGTCAGCACAGTGCCCTGCACTGTTGTAAAATGTGCCTTTTCAATGTTTTCACTAAACGTGATCCAGAAGTGGCAAAAGCAAAGGGCTAGCAGTGCGTTTTACTGTGTTTCCGTTGTTGCAGCATATAGAACTTTAAAAGTGTGCTGAATAAAATGCAGAAAATAGTCTTAAAGTTTAATTGGTCAATTTGTTTTGCTTATAAGTAAAATAAAGACACGAAGTGGGGATGACGTGTAATGGAGAAAGGAAGCTAAACAGAGAGAGTGAGAATGAATATTGTTAGACCTGTCAGTCTTAGGATGGTCTTCCCCCAAATGTTTTGCCTTCAACTTCCAATTTTGCTGAATTCGTTTTTGTTGGCCTGTGAACTTTACCACTACTAACCAATGCCAAAGTGCTTGTGCTCACGCCCTAAAACATGGTAAAACTGGCTTACACCTGATTGCCATGTTTAATTTACTTAAGTTCATAGTAAAGTGGTATACCATATACCCAGGGCCTGTAAATTAAATGCTACTAGTGGGTCTGTGGCATTTATTGTGCCCCCCACTTAAGTAGCCCTTAAAACATGTCCCAACTCTGCCATTGCAGCCTGAATGCAGTTTTAAACTGCCAATTTGACCTGGCAAATAACCTCCTTGTGAGGCCTTAAACTATATTTTTATTCAGGTAGGGCCTAGGTAGCCCAAAGGGCAGGGTGCATTGTATGTCAAATGATTGGACTTGTACTTTTTAGTTTTACATGCCCTGGTAGTAAAAAACTCTTAAATTAGTTTTTCACTACTGTGAGGCCTATCTCTCTTATAAGACAGCATTGGGTTGCCTTGTTGCATTTAATAAGTGCTAGCTTTTGCTGGGGAACAGGTAAACATTTCATGTTAGGAGTCTGAGAAATTGTAATTTAAAAACTTCGTTATTGGTAAAGTCAGATTTTAAGGTGCAGTTTTGAAAATGCCACTTTTTGATATGTGACTTTTTCCTGCCCTAACTATTTGGTGCATGCAACCTGTTCCTGGGTCACATGACTGGGTGTAGTTGGCAATTTGACTTTGTTTATTCCTCCCAGATAACCACCCAATAGAGGGATTAGGAGGCCCTGGATGGGCCATCACTGGCAGGATAGAAGGGTGGAGCTGGGCACAGCCCCACTTGCAACTGAATAGGCTGTGCCCTGCCTTTACACAAAGGACTTGTCACCACTGCATTGTTCATGCAGCCAGCTTGGAGTTAGGGCAGGGGAGGCAAGAAACTTCAAGCACTTCAAAGGGAATGCTCTAGAAACCTCTCCTATTTCAATAAAGGCACAAGGTATACAAATAGGACCCTCAGACCCACTCTTCAGTTCATTTTCTGGACTTGTGAAAAGACTCTCAGAGGACTGCCTGCTGCTGTGGCCTGCTGTGTACTTCAGAATACTGCTTTGCTGCACCTGGAAGGACTGCTTTGCTGCCTGAAGCCTGCCTTGAACTCTCAGAGGCCTTCCCTACTGTTTGAGCCCTCTTTCACTTCTTGAACCCAGGGCTACAAGAGTGACCCCAAGAGCTAGGTGGTTGGCATCCTGATCAGAGCCTCAGGGACAGAAAAGGCTCCATCCATCTTGAACCTGCAGCTGGACTCAGCATGAGTGAGTCCTAACCCTCCAAGTGATGCCCCTCCAGTCACAGACACTTGGCGGTGGTGTTAAAGGTGCCCAGATAGCCACAATACAAAACTTAGGACTTAAAACATTTTTGGCTAAACACTGCTCTGAGAACCAAAAGGAGACGGGGACCAACCTGCTTATCCATCCGCCAAAGGTGCATCACTGGTTGGTCTGACTTCGCAACAGCTGCTGTTACGTTCTTCTCCACAGCAGCAAATCCTGTTCAGCAGTCATTGCTAAAGGGGTATCCAGCCTCGTGGAACTCTCATCGGCTACAGCCTCCAGCTTTGTCCCGCTGAAGATTTTTGACTTCCAAAAAAGAGACTAAGTCCGAATGTAAAAATCTTCACTCCAACTTCGTCCAGCGGCTCGTCGCACTCCATCATGGTCGGCCATATTTTTCGACTTTGACCTGGTTTTGCACGACTATGTCCACGGTTGGCGCTTTGATCTTTTAGGTGCTAGTTTATACCTTAAATTTGAAAAATGTACAACTCCACTTCTACTGAGTGGATTATTCTCATTTTGGTGTCAAATAATTTATTAAAATGTACTCTATTTTCTTTAAATGAGTGCAGGATTTCTCTTGGGTTATGTTTTCACGTTATTACTGTTTGTGTGCTGCATAAATACTTTACACTTTGCCTCTGAGTTAAGCCGGACTGCTTTTGTGCCAAGCTACCAGAGAGCTAAGCACAGGTTATTTTAGTGGCTATTGTGGCTCACCCTGACGGGATTGTGGCTGTTGCTTGAACAGGGTGAACACCCCATTCAACCAGCAACCACATTTTTTCTCAAATATGAGTTAGCAAATTATAGCTCTTATAGCCATCTTGATCTTTCTCCAAGAGACTTAGATTCAGCATTCCTCTGTGCCTCATGTGGATTTTGTGACTCCTAGTGCCCCACCAGCACCAGTAGAAACTCCTCCATGGTGATCTGGCGAAAAAGGGCTGGACTGGTAACCAAAATCAGTCCTGGGAATTATTTTTAAATCAGACTCACACTATAAGAGACTGCAAGTATAATGGTTCCATGTGGGCATGTTTGGGTCATGGCAGCCCTCCCTGCTCTGAAAGCAGTCCCCTAGTCTGCAGCCTACCAGGGAAATTCAAGAGTGCCAGAATGGATAGTCCTGCTCTGAGGGCCAGCATGCTATGAGAAGAAGTCAATGTTGTGAGCAGTATTTGATTTATATCAATGTTTTTAAACTTTTAACCAAAGATGATTTGCTATATTTTTAACATTTCTCCTATGGCTTCCTTTTCGATTGATTGTGTCTTAGTTTATCAACTGCAAATTATTTCAGTCTGGCATTCAGATTCCAATCCTAGCTATTATGGCATGTGATCTTTTTTCTAGGACATTTTAACATCTGGGCTGAAACTCCAATTTACCTTACTTAGGAATCTGATTGACTACTTTATCATACTGGATCCTACACAAAGGATCTCCACTCCTACACAGGTGGCTGATTAACAGGTTGATTTAATTTTTATTCCTTTAAATTTGATTTCTGAGCATTGTGTCTTCCCGAAGTGTAGTCAAATCACTTCTATATTTTTGTCCTTCAGTTAATTTGCCTTCCAACTTCTTGGCAGCTTCCACTGTAACACAATGTCTTGACACTACCAACATGGAAAATTTCTCCTGCAAACTTGAAGTCAGTAGTTTCGAATTAGACAGAGATGTTGATTGGAATGTGGATAATTTTTAGATCTAGATCACTGATGTGCATGAAGGGGGGTGTCTTTGAAAGCACTCTATTCCTGACTTCAGCATCTCAGCCCCCTGGTGCATGGAGGATCTAGTTATAGCTTGTAAAACCTGTAAAACGTTCAAACACACGTGGCAGACAGATAATTCCCATGTTTTCAAAAGACTTTGGGTCTGATTTAGATCTTGGCGGACGGGTTACTGGATACCCCATCCGCTGAAATATAAATCCCATAGGATATAATTGGATTTATATTTCGGCAGACGGGATATCCGTCACCGTTGTGACGGAGTAACCTGTTCGCCAAGATCTAAATCAGGCCCTAGGTTCTACAGCTTTCAAGAATTATAAATAGAAATTTAGAGCAGCTTGAATGAATTACTTCGCCTCCTGACTCACGACTATAGGCAATTCATCCAGGGTGCTTTAAAGACTGTTGCTGACCTTCTGTAACATGCTTGTTGCATCACTTCTATTCCCCCTAGGATGCACAGTGCAAATTTCAATTTAACTTCATCATTACTAAAATTGATAACATTCAAACCCCTTCAATGACATGCCTCTGGAGTACCCTCCATAGAAACTTGTCCCTGAGGCAAGCCATAGTATAGCTGTGCTTATGGAACGTAGGTAATGTAGCTAGAAAAGGAAAGGCTCTTGCACCTAAAATCCTTGAAATATTAGCAGTATTATCAAAAGACAAGGTCTTTTTGTGGTCAAAGGATTGTAACTTGAAAATAGGATGGACGTATTCCCCTTTAGGGTAATTTTGAGGAGTACAGGGAGAGTATAAAAGACACCTAAAGTAATTTACATATTTGTATCAATTCATTGTGTACATTCTTCAAAAGTGATCTGAAAGCAGAGAATCTTCCATTTTAGATGTTCAAAATTGCTTTTGTCATCCAGAATTGTTTCATTCTATATTTAGAAATAGGCAACCAACAAGTGTTTCTACCTGTAAATTGGCCTGTGGGCCTAGGGCCTTTTCAAGGCTGTACTTAGTATGGTTGCACTAAAATATGATATAATAAAATATAGTATATTATGTGAAACGGGATGCTTCTTATTAGAATTGGTAACAGTGATTGTTGTGAATGTATGTAATGTAACTTATAAGATCTTTTTAGGTTCTTTTTTGGAGCTTCTCTTTTGAAAATTTCCAAAAATGGCCCAAAAAATAATCAATAAGGTTTATTACTCGCTTTCATGAAGGCCACCATTTCATCCATAAGCCCCTACACAAATATTAGTATTTACTAAGTGATAACCCGACTCTTCAAGATGGAATATCACGATCAACATAATTGAGCATTAGACAGAGTAAAAATGTTAAGGATCTCTTTAGTTGACTTAGAATACCGACATAAACAAAGTTTACCATTGACTGAACTGTTCAAGTGACAGGCCCACTTATTTCATTATTTGTCTGTACAATCTGGCATGTCTCGGAAGTACTATATGTTTTTTTTAAACTCAGATTTAAGTATATTTGGGCAAGAAACACACAAATGACCAAGGGGAACCACCCTATAGGCATGTTTTTAAATTTGATGAACACAATTGTTCTGTCAGTTTGTTTGCTTTTTGCTATTGACTTTAATCCAAGAATGCCAAGAGGTGATGACTGGGAGCTGACCTTAAGATGTAGAGAAAGTGAATGGATTCTAAATATAGAGACACTATTATGCAGGGACTTAAGCAGGAGCAGAATTGCACTATTGGCTTGACTAACATATATTTTCACTGAAACAGCCAAAAACAACCACACTCTGGACTCTTAACTATCATTAGAGCTATAATCTTTGGAATATTTAAATATCAAACAAACATTTATTGACCACCCAACACTTTGAAAACAATATATCTGAACTTTAGCTAGTTTACCGAAATCTACAATACTTGTTGCTACATGACCCAACCTGTGTCCTTGATCAACCTGAACAATAACAAAGTTTAGCTGTGCCCTACAT
The DNA here is from genome assembly GCA_963921515.1 of Calotriton arnoldi. Lineage (NCBI taxonomy): Eukaryota > Metazoa > Chordata > Amphibia > Caudata > Salamandridae > Calotriton > Calotriton arnoldi. Next base: position 945,064 of record CAWUFW010001376.1, read on the forward strand.
GTCCATAACCACTTAGGATTTGTTACTAAAGCTAGTAGTCTGCATTATTCTAAATTACTCACCTCTTTCAGGTCCACAAGGGTAGGCTGTCCTCTTTGAGTCTTGTTTCCCATAGAAGTAGATAGCCATCTTCTAGATGCTGTTGACAGGACTTCAGGATTTTATTTCTTCTAAACAGAGACCGACCTGTTGAACATGAAAATAAGAAATTAACAGCCCTATTGAGAGTTTAGCATACAGGATACAGGGTAAAAACATGGTGGATATCCCATCTGCAATATTTCAAGTGCCATAGGGTATAATGCACTTGTAATACGGTGGACGGAACATCCGCCATGTGTGTGACATAAACAGTCTGCAAAACCTTTAAAAACCCCAAGGTCTTAGTCCACTCTAGGTAAACTATCTTGTTTTAGAAGACTAAAAGTTGCTGGAGTGCAATTACCAAAATGGCAAACAAGTAACATTCCCAGCGTTCCTCCAGAATTACCATCCAAACATTAAATACCAAGTTTACCTAATTCCCTCCCACTCATCACATGAATCATCATTTGGCATTCATTAATGCAAAACATGTTTTAAGTGTGGTGTCCATTTACCTATCCATGCATCTCTTTTTCTAAGGCAACCTACATACATAGGCAGTGCAGTTCTTTGAGTCTTCACTGACAGATGAGCATGGGATTGACAGTTTTTGGGGGAGATGGTGGTGTCCACTGCAGACTTAGATACCATTGTTCATTCCAAACTCTATGGTGAATTAGTTTTCTTTCTTTGTCACCTTCCACTACTCAATCACAGAGCCAAAATGGCTGTATCATTGTTGATTGCCTATCTGTGCCATTCATTATGCTCCATTTAAATTTATTCACATTATAATAAAACAGACTGGTGTTTCTGATTGTACCAATTGCCCCAGTTATACTGAACACCATTTCTGAAGATACACTGGCTACTGGACATGCTAGAATTTTATTGCCAGCCTGCTGAGTTCTGGACACTGTGCCTTCATTCCATTACAATAGGTTAATGGCTCTTCATCTAGGAATACTTCTTTTGGTCATCTAAGTAGTCTTGTCTCATCTTCTCTATAGTCATAGGGTCTGATTCACAAAGGAAAACTTACACTTTTATGTAAGGTTACATTTTTTTTATATTCACAAGCATATGTTACAAGTAGTATCCTTATGACTGGGGAGTCTCCACACCCATGGCGGAGATTCCACACCTAAACAGATAAGACAGTCCAATTTTTTAATGTGTGGAGTCTCTGCCGTGAGTGCGGAGACTTCACAGTCGAAAGATACCTCTCACAACATAGGTTTCTGAATAGCAAAAAATCATAAACTTACACAAAAGTGTCAGTGTACCTTTGTGAATCAGGCCCATAGTTGATGACATTTGCTGTTTCTGAGTTTCCTGTGATTGGGTACTTAATTAAAGCCCTGGAACATGCATCATGAACCAATCCATTTCAAAGGTTGAAAGTGAAAGTGATGCAGGTGGTGTTGTTGGTTTAGTAGTACTCCATCATCTAGGAATGGGAAGTTTTGTTCTATTACTGGCCACTGAAACTGCTGTTGCAGTAACAGCATGCTTCTGGACTTGGAGCCAATACTGAACTCTCCAAAGGTTTAAGATAAAAACTTCAGTTCTTCTATGCCCACGACTTTGCAATTGTTGATCTTCCAGTTCACTCACTTTTCTGATGATCAATTTCTTCCAAATGGAGATGATAAAAAGTTAATAGAAGTGGGCAGCATTTATTTGTACCATGAATCCAATCTTGTGGCATAGAAGTGCTTTTTGGAGGACGCAGTCTCTCTTTGCAGCCTTTGATTTGTATTAACACAAAGGATTAAGCTGTTGACCAAAGCAGCTTCTTCGTAGACATTGGTATATATTTATTTCACCTTTTGCAAATGGTACTGTAGCATATGCAATAAAGGGATGGCTTGGCTCATAGTACAATTCTCCCTGCTGACTCCCTGTGTCAAAGGCTCAAAGGGCACTGGAATTTGGATCAGGCACTCATCTTGCTCCTATTTGGCAAATTCCGTCATCAAGGATTGGCATTGTTATCCCGTCCACTTTCAAGTAGGTAACTATTCAGTGCACTGAATGATCCTAAACTGCCTCCAAGGTTTGAAGGAATGGCTGAAATTTGGGCAAATCCTACAATGGATGTTTGTTGACCACTTCTTTCTGAGGTCCTCTTATGTAATTAGGTTGATGCAATGACCTAATATAGGACACAGGGGTCTAGCTATGGCTTTGATAATATTACTGCTATCGTCAGGGGCAACAAATCCACTGCTGAGACCTCTGAGTTGAAGCCATTCATAGACTTTCGTATCAAATTCTTCATGGATGTTGGCAGCTGTATGTGCTGTCTCCATGACAAACATTGCAATTGTTACATGATAATGAAGGTCTTAAAAATAATCAGCAGCATTGAGACCAGTGGCTAGTCGTTGCATAATCCATTTGAAGGAGACCTAGTGTGCAGTCATGTACATGTAGTATGTAGTTTGACAACTAGTCCATGTCTATTGTGAGGTGGATAAACTGAACAGCGCTCTCCTACATTGCTATGCCACCCAGTTCCAACACTTGATGGTGCAGAGATGGCACAGAAACAGTTGAAAAATAGGTACAACGTGCAACCTTTCCATTCAGACAAATTCCAAAAACCCCTCTCCTATGACCAAATAAAAGGGAGGATATTAATTGCCTACATTTTAGGTTGCTTACCATTGTCTGAATGGACTAGCTCAGTGGTTTGATAGTATGGCGACTTTGCTGAGCATACACTTGATAGTGGGCTGTTGTGACTGTCATTTTATTTGTGATGATAGCGCCACAAGTGACCTAAGGGTAACAAGTAGGCTGCTTGGACTGTGACTGTGTCCCACTTTTCCTTGTGCTATGCCAAGATTGCTGTGGGTGATAACTTCACACTACTAGTGAGAGGGCTTCTCACACGATGGTAGCATCTTCTTTTTCCTCATCAGCACCACTTCCTTCTATCTGTTCGACTTCTTCTTCTCTGTGCCTCAATTATCCTTTTCAGATGCTGTTCCTACACAATTGCATGTTGTTTTTTTAGATGGGTTAGTGTGCCCCAATGCCATAATGTCGACCTGGCTTCCCGAGACATACTGGCTTGGGCAAAATGTGCAGTCTGCAAAGTGGTCCTTGTGCAGGCTAAGCGTAAAGAAGTCCCAAACCGGGGAAGTGACTTTACTTGCAGAGCCTGAAGAATTTGCTGTAATACTGCTAGGCATTTACATTTGTGTTTTCTTAGGTCAGGCTGAGACTGTGGTAGGAGTGGCAGTTGGTACACATTTTTGAGTTCCTGAAAAAATGAATAAAGTTAGCAGTGGTACTTCATGACTCAGAGCAAGTTGAAAAGAAGTGACCTGCACCTCCTCTGTACCACTCTTAACATGAACAATCACTGGTTCATTTTGCTCAATTCCAAGCTTTTGGAAATCTTTCTTTTCCCTTGTCTCCGATTGTGGGTATTGGGTGTCCTATCCATGTCACGATCATCTGATGGGGAGCTTGGAGAAGCTGGGGAATACTCTTTCTTTTCCCAGAAAGAGATACTGAAGACAATGTGCCCAATGGAAGAGCAGTGACAACATTCTGCTCTACCTATTTCAAACAAAAGGGCAAGCCAATAATCCCTTGTGAGCTTGGGTATCTACCTTTAAAAAGGTAAACTGCTGACAAGGGAATCAGACAACACAGACAGGCGTGTAGACGTGATTAAATCCAGATTGGATTTAATCACCTCACACACCTGTTTGTGTTGTCTTTTACTAAATATTTCTTGTTAAATGGTTCTATGTGAATACCAATAATTAGTTTACGATGCCATGGATTGGGTCTTTCAGTCATATCAAATCTTTGAAATTTCTGTGCTTTTCAATGATATCCTTGTCAGCAATTTACCTTATTATAACATCCTGCTCTACTTGAAGTTCAACTAGCTGTTCTGCTTCTACCTCCAGAAGATCAGTTGTATCAGACTCTAGTGTCTATTGAATTTCCTGGAAGTTTCAGTTTTCTGCTGGGATAATTTATTTTTGACTCACTGCTCTCAGCCATGAGTGCAGCCACTGTAGCTCTGAGAGACATCTGCTTCAGTTTTGCTGGTGGTGGTATCATTGCTGGCCATGAGATGAGCCACAGATTTACATCCCACATAGGATTCAGCGGGCTTGCTTTGCTACCAGAAAAAAAGGATAAGGGCTTTATGCCAGTGGTGTCAAAAGACTTATTCTACTCACTGGCTGACTTCTTGACAGGAGCAGGCTTATTTGGGGACATCTCTACTTCTTGTCTTATTGGTCAGCAGCACAAACAGTAACACTTTGGAGGGAGATCTCTGGATGATGGTGTCAATTAACTCACAGATCTCTCCTCATCTCAATATCATGTTGTGCACCTGTAGGCAATAAAAACAAGAAGTAAAACTCTCTGGCCCTGAGTACGAGTAGAGGTACTATTTATCTCACCAGATAAATAACGATACCACGAGGTGCATTATTCTTCAGGTACGATGAATAGCACCTACTGCGTGTGTGTAGAAAATAACATGCAGATATTGGTGTTTAACGCACACAAATCTGCATGATACCGTAAATACCTTACATTTTTCCCCCAGTAAATTTCAGCTGGTTTGACCTGCCGGAATTGAATGAAGGTTGAAGTATTTAATGCATCCGATAATTATCGGATGTGTTAAATATAACCAAACAAATAATTCCAACACTTGCATAAATAGGGGTTTGGGAACAGGTCGGAATTAACCGACCCACTCGTAATCAAGCCCTGAGACTTAGCTATGTTAGTCAATGCAATACAAGTCATCAAAACCATCATCATAACAATATCATGCATACACATATGAACTAACTTTTTGTTAGCCAGCATACTTATTAAATTCAGGGAAAGTTAACGTAGAGTCACTGCAGGGCCCATTAAACAAATATATGTGGCAGGGTTTAGCAGGCAAACATGGAATAAATGAATAAAATAAATACCAGGCTCCCTCCAGGTCATATGGGGTCCCCTATAGGAGGCAGGATAACAACTATTACATTAATTAAAACAACACCCATGTACTACAGACTACTTAAATCAGTTACAAGAACAAATAAATATAACAAGCAAAATATATTTAAAAAAAGAAAAATTAGAAAAATAACAAGGGCTTCTAGAAGGCCATATACTCTTAGAAAAAGTGCTTTAAAAGTGGCATAAAAAGAAATAATTAGACACACTCACTGGCTTCATAAAATGGAGATCGTCAACATTAAATACAAAGGAGAAGGTGATAGAGTGCAAATGTCTACACTTAAGTCTCAGGTGCATTCATCAAACTCAATTGCACTACTGGTTAAATCAATAGTTGGGTTTCAGCAGAAGTGTGAAATCTGGGCGCTAACATCAATGAAATAATTTGAAAGTACTAAGGTCCATGGGATCTAGAAGAGAAAGTTCTGCAGCATGTACAAACAATGGGGCAGAAATACCATTTTCTATAACTCCAGTTTTCCAAGCAATTACAGCAGCAGTATTCTAAAAAAAAAAGCAGACATCCCTCAATCCACTCTAAAATATTAAACAAGGTGTTCCTAAGGCATACCTTCAAATCCTTACAGACATACATTCCCATGTATTTAAAGTCTTCTTGCAAGATTTCATGCAGGCCATCAAAACCCAGTGCCAGATGCCACTATGTGAGGGGGCGTGAATTGGCTCTGAACAGTTTATGTAAAAACCAGTGAACTCACCATACAACTAAAACAAACTCTACCTATAGATGCCTCTTGATAGGCAACATATAGCAGTCTATCATCTGCATATAAAGATATTCTGGTATCCCATGTAGTATAACACTTCAGGCCTTTAGCCAATGCTTCCCTCCTGATTCAGTATGTGACTGGTTCTAGAGTTGGAGCAAGCAAAAGTGGAGACAGCAGATATCATTGTTCTGTGCCTCTCCTTAAAGCAGAGAAGGTTGAAAATAACCCATTAACGTGACAAAGGGCCCTATGGGCTGCAAAGAAATTGGACCCAAACCAAGATTGTTGGCCTGAAGCCCCTCTTCCTTAGCACTTCAACCAAAAAACCTCCACTCCATGAGTTGAAGGACTTTTCAGTATTTAATAAAATGACCACAATCAGTCCCACCACCATATATTCTGAACAGTTGGGCATCATTCACCTATCAGAATAAAGGAGGATTGATTCAGTTGGATCAGTGCTCCTATTCACTCATACAGCCTATTGGCCAATATTTTAACAAGTGCCTTCGGCTTTTCCATTCAGCATTGATATCGGCCTATATGAAGCACATTTCCCTGTGGGTTTACCCTACTTAGGAATTATTACTTTTGCGGTCATGCGAAGGTCCAGTGGTAAATACTGTACCTCTTTGGCCTCACTACACATATTCAGTAAGAAATAATCCACTTTGCTTGAAACCTTAGATAAAAAGCCCATTTGTAGGCTACTTGGATGTGGCGCTTTCCCTCCTCAAAGCTGTGAGATCACTGACACAACCTCATCAACTGTTGATTCCTGTATCACTGTGCCTGCAGTGTTGAGTGGTGACTAGACAGGATCAATCACTTCTCAAAGGATTCAAGGTCATCATTGTGACAGATCCATCTAGATACATAAAACTTAAAAGCACCTAGCAATGGTGCTCGCCTTTCCAAATTCTCCTACTATTATGCATCTACTGTACTCATTTATCTTAGAGACCCATCTTGCGCAATTGTCACTCTTGCTTTGCAAGGCTAGGAGTCTGTCTGCCTTTTTCTTGAAATGATATAGATGACTTTGAGTGCTTGGCTGGAACATTGGATGTATTGGGCAGCTAATCTAATTACCATTTCTTCCACTTTTCACCTTCTTTTTCCGGTCCTTCTCCTTCAGGCAATCTTAGATATGAACTGCCAAATAACCACCACTCTATATATTTCCCACTGTATGCTTTTTGAGACAATAGACCTTGTATTTTCATTAAAATACTTTTTAGTGGCCTTAGGCAGTCAAACTGAAGTTCCAGCATCACGAAGTTCAAAGGTGTTGTCTCCACCTTTCCATGTTATGATACAGTATTGTCACGAACAGTAAGTGATCAATATGTCCCTAGCTAATTGAACAATGTCTTTCAACCAAGGTTGAGTGGTTTAGGGTGTGCAGCCCAATGCATAACATGCCTGTTGCACATACACTATAGGTCGGATACAGAAAGGTTAAGTTATACTTTTGACATTTTTGAGAATGTTTACTCTTTTAAGAATGTTTACTACATTTCAGTTTTACAAACTGCACTTTTATAGTAACTTACACTTTTATAGTAACTTACACTTTTGTAGTTAGTACTGCACCACTCATGGCCAACTACTGGTACTGCAACACCCTAAAAATAAATCCCTTATAGGAAATAATGTGAAATTAAATTACATTATTTAGAATAGTTAAAATATAAATAAATATAAACTAATGTTAAAAAAATTAGCATGCACAATTTTATATATTTTTCTAACATTCATTTATATGTATTTATATTTATATATAATTTAATGTTAAAAATATACATACAAATAGTATGTACCAATCTTGCATCTATTATATTGACATATAAATTAAAGTAAAAAAATATATATAAAATGAATATGTACTAACTCACACACTGGGGCAGCAGGGTCTCCTAGACAAGCAGCACAAGAACAGTGTGAGTGATGTGCACATGAACGGCAGTTCTTTAACATGGGCAAAAGTTAACTTGAAAATATATTTGGAGTTGATTTTTTTACCTGAGCGAACCATTCGGGTAATTTTTGAAAGTGAAATGAATCTTTTTATTAATAGTTTACATTTTATTTACAGAGAAAATGCCATAGAAAGCGACACCACTGTACATACAATTCCAACTTCTTCCTGTTCTGATGACTCCTCCTTGTTCTGTGATCAGTCCTTTGTCATTTTGGATTTGGATTTGGAATTGGATTCTAAAGGGAAAGCATCTCTTATCTTTTGTCTTCAATCTCCACTGCATCACAAGCCTTCAAAGCTTAACCTTTTTGGGGAAAAATTAAGTAAGTACAGTGCAGTATTTTCCAAAATGTTTGTTGTTTAAGGGATGGCAGGCACCACTATTTTTGTTCCTTTTTCTATTTTTGTTTGTTTATTACTAGGTGACCTGGAGTTTGGAGTAGTGAGTCTATATAAACCTATGTGGCAGTTGACAAGGCATGTATGGGCAATGGACATTTTCCGATAGTGGAGGCCTTGGAATAGATATATTTTCTCATTTGCATGTGAATGTTAGGGACTAGGTTAGGAGTGGCTCCAAGAGTCCAAGCCCATGTAGCCCAACATTTTCCTTTGCTCTCTGCCACCTTCTTCCCCATGTGTTTGCCCACCATTTTTTGTTTGAGATTGTGTATATGTCAGATGGTTGAAAAATGTGTTCTTCTGCATCTTTAAAAGTATTTTGTAGGGCTAATTGTTGCCTTGGGGATTTGGTTCTGGGGCAATTATAAAGATTTTTTTTAAACATGTTTTTATTGAGTTTCATAGTACATGCATATAACAGATTACAACAGTCTTCCATATTAGTACAAATACATTGAAAATTGAACACGTAGGCTGAATGAAGTACTCAGTCAGTAGAGAATAGGACAATCGACATGTTGTGTGGAAGGAAACGGCAGTGGAGAGCAGTGTATGCTCAGAAGATGTCATCAGTTGCCTTGTTGCAGAGCGAGAAAATAGATATGACACACAGGTAAAAAAAAACGTGATTTAGTTAAACATTAAAACAATAAACATAATCATTAAACTATGCTTTTCCATTTGCAGCATGGTAAGTCATATGTAGTAGATAATTGCACATTCATTGAGATATGATTCAGGAGCCATGGAACTTGGGGGGGGGGATTAGGGGCTTGTGCAATGGGGAGGGTGTGTTAAGGCTATGGAATGGAAGGCTGAGTATATCTATGGGGGAGATGAACCAGATGGAGGGGCGGGAAGGGGTAGTTTGTTGAGTAAGGCAAGGTATCATGTTGTTCACATTCTGAGAGTTCTGGGAAAAATCGGTCGCTGATAGCAGGTAAGTACGGAGGGTCTGCCATATGTCCTTTGGTCTAGAAAATGGGGGTTGAAACAAAGGCATACAGCTCGCTTGTGGTGTCCCAATAAGCTTGGCTGCAAAGCCAGTCTTTGACCGTGGGTGGGTGTCACCTCCCCCATTGTAGTGCAACATCCCATTTGGTGAGCAGGAGGGCCATCGCTGTGTATCGGTGGGTATTTTTCGGGAGGTCTTGTACATATCGCAGTAACGCCAGGAGATGGGCGGGGTCAAGGTCTATCTCCACCATTTGGGCCAGACAGAGAAGACTTCGGTCCAGAAGTGTGCAATGCTTCTACATGTCCAAGCCATATGCAGGAAGTCTGCCCTTGTGATGTGGCATTTGGGGCACTCAGGGTTTCTAGTGTGGTTGAATCTATGTTGATTCGCAGGAGTGATGTATGTTCAGCACAAGAATTTTAAATGGATGAGTTTGTGGCGATGATTGGGAGATATGGAAAGCATTTGCGCACTGCAGGCACCCATATTTTAGCCGTCAAATGGCTACTCAGATCGTGTTCCCCATAGCCCCTAAGTTTAAGTTTGAGGGTGGGCAGCAAATCTAAACATGTGTGGTACAACTTTTTCACTAGCTGGGTGCCACTCTCATCACTAATCACAAGTGTCAGGGGTGTGGACTCATCTGGTGCTAATGGATATGTCGGGATCTGCCTCCGCAGCACACTGTACATGTGTTGCATCATGAAGTGGTCCATGACGGGAGCAGCAGCAAAACGTACATCTGTGGAATGTGAGATAACATGCCAATTGGGAAAAAGGTCACCAAATGTGTGGAGGTCATAGCATGTCAAGGTGCATTGAACTAAGATCTCACATGTGAAAGGGCGCCATGTGTTGTCTGATCTTACCAAGGAAGGTGAGTAGAGTGTCAAGGCCCCCAAAAGGCATTGGAGTTTGCGTCAGGCCCAAAATGTAGTAGAAACTTTCGTTCATTGTCAGGGTCTAGGGGGATATCCTTCAGCAGAATATACGCAAAGGGCACTGATGTACCATGGTGGATTTCAGGTTTGGTGTATGGGAGCCTGGCGTTCACGTGGAATGAGTGGTGTGCGTATTGACATTGTGCTGCTAAATAATACAGGTGAAAATGTGGTACCCCAAACCCAATGCTTTCATATGGGAGGACTAGCATGTCCCAGCTAATGCGTGGCACCTTCCGTCCCAAACGAGCTTTTATAGTAGGCCACATAATGTGGTGAAGAAGGAGTTGGTTAAGGGGATCAGGATGTTTTGAAAGAGGTATAAGAAGTGGGGAAGGACTACCATTTTATTAATTGCAATGTGTCCGGCCATTGACAGCGGTAGACAAATCCAATATTCTACTTGTGTGGTCAGAGTGTCCACGGCGGTACTGTAGTTCAGGCATACCACCTGTTCTTTGCCCCAGTGTAGGTGGATGCCCCAGTATTTAACTGGGCTGTTGCACCAGGTCAATGGAAACTCACACTGAAAAGAGTAGTGGACTCGGTTATGGGAAATAGTTAGAATTTGGACCTGTTGATCATAAGTTCAGAGTGGCCTCCGAAGTGCACCACCTCTATTAGGATAGGAGCCAGGTTTTCTTCTGGGTGTCAGATAAACAGAGGCACATCATCTGGATACAGAGATAAAAGTAGGCCTCTGGGATGGATTATAGGCCTCGATGCATGTGATCTTTCTGTAGGTGTCAGACCAGTGGGTCTATTGCTATGATAAAGAGCAATGGGGTTAGGGGACATCCTTGTTGCATGCCCCGGGTAACATGGAAGGGTTGAGTGAGAGAGGAGTTGGTCCTAATGGAAGCCCAATTTGTGTAGGGTAGGATGGGAAAATGGCCCTTCTAGGGAGTTGAAAGCCTTCTCCGCATCGAGAAGGGCTATCACAGTTGGTACATCAGGGGAAGTCCTGTTAAGGACAGAGAAGACTATGTGTATGTTTAGTGACGTGGAGCGGTGTGGAACAAACCCCGATTGTGTGTGAGATATTATTTGTTCCATCAAGAGGACAAGGTGGTTAGAGAATACCTTTGTGAGTATTTGTTGTCAAAATTTAAGAGTGAAAGGGGCCTATAGGATCCACAGTGCTGGGGGTCTCTACCTGGTTTGAGGAGTAAGATTATAACTGCTTCCCGAAGTGAGGGGTGGAGCACACCAATCTTGATAGATTCTGTATGCATGGCCAATAGAACTCCCCGATGAAACAGTCCAGGCCGGGGTCCTTAGATCCATCCATGGAGTCTATAGCTTACACGATCTCATTGCTAGTGATGGGTTCCCTGAGGAACTGTTGCTGAACCATGGTTAGCCGCACCATGGCAATCCCCTCTAAATGCGTGGTTCAGGCCGACGAGTCGTTGGACAGCCGAGTGCTATGTAGGTGGGTATAAGACTTCATCATTGGAGATTACTTTGGATCCTCTGTCGTTGAGTAGTTCAGAGGTAAAGGAGGTGCTCCTGGGGGGGGGCAGAGGAGTCTGTCCAACGTATGCCCCGGGCGTTAACCCCCTCAATATCTGCAAGCCATGGCATACTTCCAGAGGAACAACACCTTGCGGTCTGCTACATAGTGGTACTCTGTGAGGAGTGCAGTGTGCTTAGGGATTACGTGGGTCCATGATATTGAGGAATAGCCAAGTCCAGCTTGGTCAGGTCTTCCTCGATGCATGTTAACCCCCGGCACAGATCCGGTAGTACCCCAAAGTGTTTGGAGATACATATTGCTTTAATGTATACATTTAATGCTTCCCACAGGGTGGCTTGTGTGTCTACTGAGCCCTCATTAAGGCAAAAATATTCCAGTATTGTGGCTTGTAAACCGGAGCGAAAGAGTGCATCTTGTAGCGCCAATGTGGGGAACCAAAATGGTCTCTCCCGGTCGTCTTCAAACAGGAAACGAAAAGTGGTGCGCACCGGAGCATGGTCCAAGAGCATGTGTGCTAAATGTTGGACTGAGTCGAGCCACTGGCCTAATGCCACAGATATGAGGCAATAATCAATGCGAGTCCAGGTGTTGTGAGGGGCAGTAATGAATGTACGCTAGTAGTGAGGACCCCTTCATACACGAGGAGTCACAAAGTGTGGAGGTGTTGGAAATATTGTGTAGGACGTAGATTGATCGTGGCTTGACAGACAGAGTGGCCGCTGTTGTATTGCAAGTCACATCCATAAGTAGATTAAGGTCTCCCACTGGGATAGCATGATCAATAATCAAGTCATGCAATCTGGGTATGCAATGTCTAAAAAAAATTCAGGGGAGTCTAAATACGATGCATAGACATTAGCCAGGAATACTAGGTGGCCCTCCAGTATCTCTGTCCCCAGGGCATAACATCCATGTTCATCAAGGATAGTAGTTTTAGGGCTCAATGGCATACTTCTATGAATTAAAATGCAGACCCCTCTCAAGTATGTGCTGTAGCATGAAAAATAGCAGTGGGATCCCCAGTGACATGCAAAGGTGTGTGGCCTAACAGGCGGGAGGTGGGTCTCCTGCAGAAAGGCAATTTGAGTACTGTGTCGATTGAGACATCGCAGAACCTGCTACCCTTTTAGGGATTATTGAGGCCTCTTATGATCCATGCCAGTAGTGTGCATCCTACAGATTGTGATTCAGGGGGGTGCAGTGGCATTATCACCAAATGTGTGAAAGACAATAGGACCGTGCATGTGGAGGACAGATGAAGGTCAGCATGTGTGGAAAAACATAAGCAAATTCATATACTCTCCCACACCGCCCACCACTCGCACTAGGGAATAGATAGCCCAGCGAATCCCTAAGTAAACATCCCCATAAACGCAAAAAAATGAAACAGTGAAAGTTACTGAGTACACCACTTGGTGGTGGGAATGCCTCGAGGGAAGCTCGGGATACTGTCGGATCCATGCTGACAAGCTATAGAATGAGTCAATGTTCGGTGACAAATAGCATAACTGGGATATGCACTGTAGTTCCGTGCGGCAAAGGGGGGGTCCCACAGTCATCCATACCGCAGGGGGTATGCCAATAGTGTTATGAGACTATAAGGATCACCCTGAAGGGGAATGGGTCAGCACTGGCATTGGAATGAACATCCGGTGGGGATCTTTCGGGAGTGAAGCGATGTGTAGGGTTATGGTCTTTGGAATAATGCTTACAAAAGTTCTGTGCTGCTGCCGGTTTGTCAAAGAAATAAAGAAATGGGGTTTCCCTTCAGCATCCACCTTGAATTGTGTAGGGTACATCACACCGTACCTGAGACCTAGCTTTTGAAGGGAAACTTTAATATTGTTAAATTTGTGACGAGCGTCCTGTACAGCTATGGTGAATTCAGGAAATAAAGAGATCTCAGATCCTTGCCAGTGTAGCATGCCATTTTCTTGTGCCAGCCTGAGGGCCACATCATGGTCCTGGAAGTTCAGCTGCCTGCCGATGATCGGTCTGGGAGGGCATCCGGGGTTGGGTTCAGGCCCAGTGAGCGATTCGCTCATTCTACAATTAATGTGGATGTGAAGTGTTGCCGACCCATCAGGTCTGTCAGTAGTTTTTCACCAAAGAGATCCATGCGTCTGGTGTTGGTTGACTCCGCGACCCCTAGGATGCGCAGGTATTACGCCGTCCCCTAGCCTCGAGATCTTCGTTCTTTATAGATACGGTCTTCGACATTTTCTCCAGTCTCTCCCAGCTTTTTGTAGTTTGCGTAGTTCCATCTTCAAGACCCAAAACCTTCTCCTCAGCAGTGTCCAACCTGGCAGCATGCCTATCGAAGCATTCGTTCATAGTATCGAGGCATCCAACAAGGGCATCTAATTTGCTATCAATAGCATGGAAGCCAGCTCTCAGTTGTGCCATTATGGCATCTGTTCCAGATAGTTGTTCGGGCTGTGGGTCTCCCACGGCACCCCTGTCTGTCACGAGTGTGGGCTCTATGGTGTCAGTTTGTTTAGGCTCATCGAAAGCAAGCTTCTTTTGTATAGGATCACCCCGAACCATAACTGGAGAGTAATTTAGAGGGGTAGCACTAGAGCGGTAAGTGTCTTGTGATGATGTACTCTGGGTGGAATCGGGGCAGTGTAGCTATATTGTGGAAATGTATTGCTATCTGTCTCTATCTTTCAGATCAGTCAAGCAGCCTCTCCCTTCATTTATTATCAAGGATATTGAAAATAATTATTCCCTTCTTTCTGGTGGATGATCACTTTGGAATGATGCAGGCTCTTGTTGGTTTTCACCTAGATTCTTGAAACTCACTCTATGTGGGAATCACAGCATATCTTACTTTGGCTGATGCAGAACACAGTAGCCCATTTACTGCGTTTTTTCCACATAGTATATTGGTCTTTGGTCATATCCAGCAAAATGACACTAGTTGCTGGGGATGAGCTCTCATCTTTAAAGAGTCTCTGTATATGCTGTTGCAGTGCTAGATGGCTCTCTCCATAGACATAGGCCAAACTTCCTGCAACAATACATTTCTTTATTTCATCCAGTTCAAACTCCTCTCTCTTTCTATCATCCCAATTGCTGTTACAACCCTGTATCCTCAAAGCTTTCAGGTTAGTCATTCTTTTAAATATTTAGTGGCTAAATTGCGGAACTCTCTTCCACTTTTCATTCAGAAGGCATAAGACCGACCTATTTTCCAGAAACTTAAAAAAACCAGAATGTTATCTGGTATGCTGAATTATCAATTCAATTCAAAATATCTTTATTTCGGCCTTTCTGGCCATAAAAGCACAGATAAAAATGGGACACATTTCATACAGTTCAATTTCCCAGGGATAGATGCAAGTACATTAGTGGAAACTCCAGATAAAATGATTAATATACATATAACTATTCAATTTACATGTATTAAAAAGTTAAAATTATTAAAAAAGTGCATAAAAACAATAAAAGGCTGGAAAAGGGTCGAATTAAACCAAGCTGGATTTTAGTATAGCTAAACGTGCGCACCACATACAAAATAAATATCGAGAGACTGAATACACAATAGGGAGGCTGGTATCGTATTTTAATATCCTGTAAGCCTCAACACAGTGATTTGTCCCGAGGTTCCGGCAGACCTGTTGTAGCCAACGACGCCTGATCTTTTTGTATGCCGGACAAAAAAACAGTACATGTTGGTCCGTCTCTGGAATATTATCACAGACCGGACAGCCCTTGATCAAAGCACACCCCCAGTTATTTGTAAAGGCACGGAGTGGTAACACACCGTGCCTGAATTGTATGTAAAGTTTTTAGCTAGGGGGGGCTGGATAGCATCGAGGACAGGTTCTAACCTGTATTGGTCTTTAACCTCTAGAAATTGCGTAGTCAATATACCTGAGGTGGGATTTACCTTGGTCAGATTTAGTTTATATTCTCTGAAAAGCTTTGAAAGAACCTTCCTGGGGGTTGTCAGGGAGGTTGCCTCAGCATTAGTCCATAGGTTGCCCATCCTCATGGCAACTAGAGGGTTTTTAATGTAGGCTAACCATGGGATTTTGCCTGCCCCCTGCAGATTTAACACCTCAGTCATCTCTTCTTTAAAAACCACTAACTCTGGGGTACTCCAAAGACGTCGCCAGTGAAGGAGGGGTCTAAGGGCGACTTCCTCAGGTATTGGACTGACCCCAAGGTCCATTCGGAGTGGCGTCAGTGGTGTACTTTTCGGGAGACCCAGAATTTGCCTAATAAAGAAATTCTCATTCTTGGAGAGGGGATCCGATGAACGATGGCCCCAGATTTCAGCCCCATAGAGGGCCGCCCCCCTTGCTTGCGCCTTATAAATTTCCATTACCGGGCCAACCATTTTATGGGTACATTTCTTGAACATCTTAGCTAGCCCCCCCGATGTTTGGGCCAGTTTTAAGCTGGATTTCTTTATTTGCGCATTCCACTCCATTTTGTCGGTGAGTGTAAGTCCTAAGTAGTCAAAAACTGTGACTTTCTCTTGTGGTTTCCCATCTAGAAGAGGATTTGAACGTGTGGAGTCACCTGCATTAAAGACCATATATTTAGTCTTTAGGGAGTTTATCTCCAAACCCCTACTTTTACAGAACGAATGGAAAATATCCAAGGCCCGTTGAATCCCCATTGGGGACTTGGATAGTAGCAGGGTATCATCGGCGAACATCAGGGCTGGAACCCTGTGGTTCGCCAACTTGGGAGCGTCTACATCCCTCCCAGCAGTCAGATGCTCCACGAGGTCATTAATAAATAGACAGAAGAGGGTAGGGGCCAATACACACCCCTGTCTTACACCTCTATCTATGACTATGGGATCAGTAAGCTCACCATTTTTCCCATATGTGACTTGCGCATAGTTAGATTCATGGAGCCGCTTGATCTGATGACAAAGATACGGGGGAACCCCCATATTTATCAAAGTAGACCAGAGTTTATCCCTAGGGACCAGGTCAAATGCTGATTTTAAGTCCACAAAGATCAGATAAAGGCTGCCTCCCCCCAAGGACACTGTCTTCCAGTAGAGGAGTTGCAGCCTTAAAATCTGATCTATTGTGGACATCCTAGCTCTAAAACCTGCCTGGTAGGGGCTGAGTATGGAATACTCTTCCATCCAGCTCTCTAGACGGTCCAATAGCACTCGTGCATAGATTTTTTGAGTAACATCTAGGAGACTAATCGGGCGGTAATTAGCGGGGAGGAGTGGTGAACCCTTTTTATAAATAGGAATAATCTCCGCCCCCAGCCAGGTAGCCGGGATTGGCATTCCCTGTAGAATGGCATTAAATAGGGTCCAGAAATATGGTGCCCAAATACTGGGTTCATTGCGGAAAAGGTCACCTGGGATCTTGTCTAAACCTGGCGCCTTTGCAGGGGTTACTCTGCTTAGTGCATCCATTATCTCTGTAAGAGTGATTTCTGGGGCATTAGGGAATGGTAGCTGTAGGTTGGTGGACTTGTTCGTAATTTGTCCAGCTTCTTCCTCCCCCCTTGCATAGAGCAATTCAAAGTGGATCTTCCAAATTTCTGCCCCAAGGTTTGGCTCTACTGCCGATTTACCTTCTTTGGAGCCAGTGTTTACTAGGTTCCAAAAGGTCCGCATATCCCTAGAGCATAAATCAACCCTCATACTTTCCCATTTATCACCTTCCCACTGTTTTTTGGCTGCAATGATGGTGGTTTTATAAGCAATCCGCTTGTCTTTTATCATTAGTCTATCCTTAGCTATAATTGCTTGGATTAATGATTGCTTGGCCCTTCGACAGTCACCATTGTACCAGGAGTGGCCCACAGACACCTTTAATTTATGTTTTGTAACAGGGAAAAAAATATTTGCCAAGTCAGTTACTAGGCTTTGGTGATTACTCCCAATTTCTGTTAAAACTATGTTAAGAGGAGCTGCAATACTAAGTTGATTGGCAACTTCAAGGTGTGGGATGGCAATTTGGTAGAGGGAAGCCAACTTTTCCTCCGAATTACAGAGGGCCCCCATCTTACTCTCCTCCTGCAGCCAACTAAAATTGGCCTTGGCCTATTAGGGTGCTTATCAAGGACATCCCTGGAACAGGGCGATAGGATCTCTAATAACAGGGCATTATGGTCGCTATCATATCTAGGTATGACCTTGAAGTCGATCACCCAATGCCAGGAATTGGTATCCATCAGGATGTAATCTAGAATGGAAGAACTTCCTGGTCTATTATAAGTATGTTTCTCTGGAGAATCAGACTTAGTGCGACCATTACAGGCCCTGAAGGAATGCGTCAATGTGAGGGTGTTCATTTGAAGTACCAATGGTGTCCAGGCTCGCGTTGGTGGAGCATTTAATTCTGGAATAGACCGGTACTGGTCTTCCTCATCCATATCACCCTCAATCAGGTCCTTCAGTGGTTCATACTGGCAATTAAAGTCGCCAGCAAGGACCACCAAAATACCGTCAGGAATTGTGTACAGGAAGGTTGACAGCTGCTCAAGAGTAGCCGACTCCTGGCCGTAGCTAACCGGGCGAGAATAAACATTAATTAAAGCTATTCTGATTTTAGTGGGGAAACTCAAGATGACACAGAGTATATCACGTGAGGCTGTATCAACCTGCCTTGCAGTGCATCCTAAGTGCACAGCAACCCAGGTGCACAGTCCTCCCGCAGGTCTTCCCCTTCCCCCACTGGTGGCTGTTAAGCAATAGGTCACATAGCCCGGTCTATGAGTGACCTCTCTAGCCCATGTTTCTTGGAACATGCAGATGTCATTTGCGTCAATAAGGGATCCCCACTCTGGGTTTCCCTGTTTGGAAATGAGACCCGCAATGTTCCAAGATAAAACGCGGAACTTGGGCTTGTTGCTTGGTGACTGATTTGAGTTTCCGTAAGCCACTACAGCCAACTTAGGGCTCTTTCTGATAGCAAGATGGGCAGGATTAATAGGTGTAGATACTTGGATCAGCTGTTGGTGGCCTATAGTTGTTTGCACTAGCAATGGTGGTGAGCCTGATGTGGTATGAGTCAAAGTTAGCTTCTCCAATCCCTCACTATAAACTATTTCTGCTCCATCAACCCTCCTGTCTACCTGTTCGGTTTTCTTTAGTTCTAATGACTGCACTGATTTTAGTCAGTCTACAGATTCCAGGGGAGCAAATCTATTTACAAGTGGGAGGTTAAAAAACAATGGGCTCGGATACTCCTGCCCTATGTTTAAATTTTGCTCATACCGATATCTAGACTCCGCCCCAAAGACTGTCCATAAATTGTTGTCAGGAACCGGTCTCGGGGGGTAAAAGTACCCCAATGGGAGGGGCCTAATGCCCCCTTCATACCCTTGATGGGTGCGGGTTAAAAGTGTCCTAACAACCTGTGGATTTCTAAAATTAATCACAATGGTGTCCCCAGCTATATCTTTGGCTCTTTGGCCTACCCACCCCACCCTGCGTGTGAATAAAATCTCATTTGCATCCCTGTGGGGGAATTGAAGTTGTTTAGACAGCCAGAAAATACATTTATTTTTTAAGTCATGATGTGATTCCCTTTGCCCCATTTTGAGTTCTGGCACATTGGTTAAAATCAGGACATATGGTGTAGAGTCAGGGGGAAGGTTAATACACGGTAATATTGGGCTGCCTTCTAATGCCCCTATACGAAGTTCTTGACCTTCTTTAATTCTATGTTTCACACCCAGTTGTTGCCTGTTTACTTCAGCTTGGGGTTCTTCTGCTGGGGGTCTTTGTTTCCTTCCCACCTCCCACCTCCGTCTTGGCTCCTGGCTTTCTAAGCTGGCAATAGTATCACTTGGTTTGCTAGATGTGTTTGAATGTAAAACCAAGACTTCCCTGTTGCTCTGCACTTGTGGTGTTGTATTACAGGTAGCTTCTGGGACCTGATCTTTTCTTGGGTGGACTAGATGGGCTAAAGATTTAGTCAGCTGGTATAGATCTGCCTCCCTATGATCTGCTTTACTAGCATAGACATCTAATAGAGAGGTAAATTTGTCTACCCTAGAGGTCAAGGTGGTCAGCTCCTCCTTAATTATCTTTCTTATTTCCGAATAAAGGTCCTTTACCAGATTTAACACCCACAATGGTTTATCTGTACCTTCTTTCACATGCCCCCCTGCCCCTCATTCTCTGGCCCCCATTCTCTACAGCATCCTTAATTCCCTTCTTCCGGGATCTTGTGATTTTCACAGTAGGCTTAGCATTCACTTTCTTTCGAATAGCCGCAGGGGATCTTCGGTATACAAGTCCAAGGTCGGGACATCGTGAACTAGGGCTTGTGTACTCGGTTGGACCCTAGAATGGTCAGGGTTACTGGATAACAGGACACTTTGCAATTCAGAGTTAAGCAGGGGTTGGGGGTAGATCCGGTGTTATCGACAGCCGTCTTTCAGTTAGTTAAATTTCGTTTGTAACCACCCCTATAGCCCTCTGGAGCATCTTATCAATCGAGGTGGGCTGATGACATGGCGGCGATTGAAGAGAAACTACTGTTTTTTTCCCAATGTGAGTGCGTTTCCCCATTTTCAGTGACTTGCAAATACAACCTGGGAAAACAGTGTGGGGGGGGACTAAGTCGGGCACAATATGATGTTTACTGCTGAGATATCTCACAGTCAAGAGGTGATTTCTTTTGGCAATATTAAGACCAATTACCCACTTAGGGCACTCACCTTGTGGTCCGATTACCTTCACAAGTCCATAGACGGCAGGAAATTATACCATGAAGTACCAAAAGGTGTGGCCCAGCCCAGTCTCTTTCAGGCTCTGACGGGCGCAGACGGGCCCGCCCTTGGCCCGGGCAAGCCCGCGCGCGTCTCGAGCTGCAGGGAGTGGGCGGAGCTTATATTGCGCCTCCGGGCGCAAGTGCAGCGTCAGAGCGGCGCGAGGCTGCTTGGAATTTGGAGTTCCAGCCGTTCCCCTCACGGCGCGTTTACTGGCGATGAAGGCCGTTCCCCTCACGGCAAAAGACACCGGACAAGGGCCGTTCCCCTCACGGCAATAGACTCCAGATGATGGCAGGTAATGCACTTGGGTAATGCACTATATTGCTGTTTCTCTTTCCAGTACCAGTACACCATTATGGGAACTACGCACTTTACAAATTTATAAAAAGGGTGATTTAAACAACTAGCCACACCAACACTGAATGGATGCCATCAATGGTACTAGCACACCTACAAACCTTATTCTAGAATTTGTGGTGTAATTCTGCCATTAAAACTCTGCATAAAAGATCCAATAATAAAGCTCAGAGGCAGCTGATCTTCTAAACCATTTTTTCTGCCTGAGATGTAGAAGCACAGTAGAAAAATAAACACAATTTAACAGAAGAACAGAGGTAGTACGAGGAGAAAGGAAACAACTAAGAAGAACAACTTTTCGTTAAAATAAACCTTCATGGAGCTGCTTTCATCCTTATTTGCCAAAGTGCAGAAGACCCAGGGATATCCCAGTTTCAGAAGTCGTTGCTTCTTCAACTAGGTGGGTACTTTAACAATTCCAACAGCCTGCACAAGTGGGCTATTTCTTGCCTCAATATGTCATGTTTGATGTTCTTATAGAGTAAAGGGATTCAGAAAAGATTTCTTGTCCATATTTCATATGTGATCTCTTTTCCGTGCTTGAAGCAGATGAATCTCTTTCAGAATATGAGCAAGAGGATTCACCCCAGTCAAGTCTGGTGGGATACTCCTTCAAATCAAGTGGATAGGACATATTGATGGATCCTGTTGACATGAAAGTGGCCTTCACTTCATGTAAGCTTCATAGTTTAAAGACCTTGGCATTATGAGCTACTAAATATTTGAATTATAATGCCTAGGAGAATTTTAGGCCACTTTCTGGGCATCTGACTGTGGTTCATGGTGATTTCACAAGAAGGGGGAGCAGGAGCGCTTGAAGGTCCAGCATAGGTGCTCTGAATATGACTAAAACATAATAAGAAGTTCCTACACCAAACAGTGATGGACTAAGATGAGCAGGTCAGTTTGGACCTAGTGAGTCAGCAGGGAGTCCTTAGGAGCAAGAGCCCTTACACACCCTGCTGGGTGTCATGTTTCATCATTGAGTGAGCTCCACTTTGGGCCGGCGCTGCAATTCCCAATGGGCATCCACAAGGGGGCTCTTTACCAGAGATCTTTTCGGTATGCCGTATGAAGTGGTGAAGCCTGGGTGTGGGGCTAGTTAGTGTAGGTTGGTGTAAGGAATCTTTTAGCTATCAATAGTGCACGAAGACATGAAGACAGATGCGACAAACACCACAAAAATATTCCAACCACTGTGCCCATCAGGGTTAAACTTTCCTATTGTGGTGCGGTTGGGCTTCCTTGAGTAAGAGTAGAGCTGCACTCTAACTATGCGTGCTGTGAAACAAACACAAAAATTTATCTACAAAATTAGTATGCCGAAACGGAATGGAGTCCATCTTGTGAAAGGGCGTATGGGTTAAGGATGCCTCTATGGTTTAATCAGTACTTAGAGTGTCCATAGTAAGGGTGTGCAGGGTGACCTACCGGGCACAGCTCTCCTGGAAGTGAGGGAGCGAGCTGAGGAGCAATTTCTTTTGTACCATGGTGTTAGGAGTCAATTGGCTTCAGGTGATGTTGGTTCCAGGCAGTGAGAACGCTAGCGCTAGGGGACTACGCGCAGGCGCCATCTTGTCTTTGGTGCTGTAACTGGCAGGGGTAGTCCTCCCGATCACTACGAAAGTAATAAGTAAAAAGCACTGTATATTTAAAAACAGCATGCCAAAGATGTGTAGAGGAACTAAATCAGAGTAATGAGCAGCCTGGAGTAACTACCCACTCTAAATTTTATGCAATCATGTGCACTGCGTGTATGCTGTTACAGACATCAGGTGGTAGATGTCATAGGCTGGCCCTATTCAAGGGACTCAGTGTAAATATATAATTATTTAAAGGATTATAAACCCAGTAAATAAAGTATCAGTGAGGGCGCAGGTGGGAAGTATTTGTCTCTTGAGAGGACAACGCCTCGGGGGGGGTGGTTCAACTTGTTATTGTGCAGCTAGTGCAGAATTTCGCTCCATGGAATCTCATAGTTCAATCCATGTAAATGTGTTGCCAAATGAAAAATCCATTTTTGTTCCCTTCTGAACAGTATATTCTTGTCCATATTGGGTGTGCTTCCAGAGCTGTCCGTTCCATGTCATCAGGTGAGTGGACCTTACTGAGGTAGTGTGTAATCATTTTGGTTGCTCATATTTTTACAACGTATGTTGATACGGTGTTTATTTAGTCTAACTTTTACTGGTCGGGTGATCATTCGCACATATCTCATCCCACAGTGACAGGTCACCATATAGACACAGTTTTTTTAAATGCAATTTGTGTGTGTCATTAGTGTCAAAATGAAGGTGGTATCTAGCTGGACTTCTTTTGTGGTTTCAGTGAATTTGCATACAGAAGAAGACCCAAATGGGTGGTGACCCTGGACCGGGGGTAGGTTCCATAATTACATCTGTTCTGCTTGTTTTTGAGCTTGTGGTCCTGTGTGTACCAACATATCCTTGAGGTTAGAAGCGCATTGAAATGCAAATCAGGGGAGTTTGAAGGACAGCTTGCTCATCTGAAAACTGGACCAATGTTTCCTGATAATGTTTCTTATTTTGTTGGAATCAGGAGTGTAGGTTGTCACACACATTAGTAAGTCTTCATTTTGCCTTCTCCGGGGTTCTAATAATGCTTCTCTGTTACAGTTTATAGCACATTTCTGGGCCCTCCTCACGTTATGAGGGGGATATTGTCGTGCCTTCAAACTGGCAGAGAGGGATTGTGCTTGTGTGCCATAATCCTGTAAAGTTCTACACTTATGGCATATCTGTAAAAATTGCCCATATGGTAAGTTGTCTCTGAGGAATTTGGGATGGTGACTCCCATATAACAACAAACTGTTTCTATCAGTGGGTTTTTTGTAGGTGCTGGTCTGCAATGCGTCCCCAACCTGCCTAATCATGAGGTCGAGGAAGGGGAGTTCCTCTTCTGAGATATTGTGGGAGAATTGTAAGTAGGGATTTAATGTGTTGATCCAATTACAAAAATCCTCACAAATTGCCCTTTCGCCTTTCCAAAAGATGAGGATGTCGTCCATAAATCTATGCCACAGGATGATGTTAGTCTTAAGGGGATTATTGGTGTAGAGAATTTACTTTTCTTCAAAGTTGGCCATGTAGCGACACACCAGGCTGGGAGCAAAGGTACTCCCCATTGAAGTGCCCTGGGCTTGATGGTATACTTGTTCACCATTTGAAAAAAGGTTTTCTGTGAAAGCTATTGTAGCACATTTCATGATGAAGCTGATGGGAGTGGCCGAAGTCCATGTCTGTGTGAGAAGGGTGCTCCCTATTACCTCTAGGGTGGCCCTCTGGGGAATGTTGGTGTAAAGAGATTCAACATCCAGACTCATCAGCAGATCTATCTGGGGCCCTTCATTTGTTGTCTTTATGAGATTCAGGATGTCTCATGTATCTTGTTAGAAGGTAGTTGTTTTCCGGAGGCTGGAATAAATGATCACAGAACCTTAAAAGTGGTTCGAGCAGTGAATTTATCCCTGAGACAATCGGTCCCCTGTGGGTGGGAGAACACCTTCATGGATCTATGGTAATGTATAGGAAATATGGGGGCATATTATCAAGAACAGCGTTAAAATTATCGCCGCTTTAGCGGCAGAAAACTGCCGCTAAAGCGGCGATAATGGGCTTGATAATATGCCCTTGAGAATTCCAATAGAAGCCCATGTTGACACCAGAACATGGGCTTCTATTGGAATTCTCAAGGGCATATTATCAAGCCAATTATCGCCGCTTTAGCGGCAGTTTTCTGCCGCTAAAGCGGCGATAATTTTAACGCCGTTTCTTGATAATATGCCCCATGGGATCTTAGGATGACTTTTCACTAGAAAGTCTGCCTCATTTCTAGTTATCCATCCTTGTACCTCTGCGGTGGACACCAATGAGGTAATCTGTGTCAGCAGCCGTTCAGTAGGGTCTTGATGGATGGAAGTGTAATATTTGCAGTCTGATAACTGCCGGAGACATTCAGTATCATAATTTGTAGGTGTCAAAATAACGGGGGGCCCGCTTTGTCTGCCTGCTTTAGGGTAAAGTATCTATCAGTAGTCAAGTCCTTGACTATCTGTAATTCCAATTTGGATATATTCTGAAAGCCGCAGAAGGAGCAATTCTTATCTACATCTTTCAAGACGGCTTGTTCAAAAGTAAGAAGTTCATGGGGCACCATGTTAGCAGTGGGGGTAAAAGTCGCTGGGTTACGTAATCCAGAGTAATTTTGCTCTGGGATAAGTTTTCCCTTGAACAATGCCTTCTTGCAAAAAAAGTTGTGTAATTCGCAACTCCTCTGAAGTCTATACATTCTTGGGGTGGGTACAAAACCCAGACCCTTTTGCAGACAGTCTTAGTTTCAGTCGATGGTCTGGGTGATAGATTAACAACTAGTCTTTTTTTCCCGTTTGGCTCCTGAGAGGCATCTGTTGTGGAGGTGGCTCCTGCAACTGGAATCTCTTTTGCTGTTGCCCTCTTCTTCCTCTCCCTCTGCCCCAGCCTCTGCCTAAACAAATGGGTTGTACTGTTGTGGAAAGGGGGGTTGAGGGCCATGGGTATACATTGGATATTGCCACATAGGGGGGCCTTGGAAATGTGCCATCCTGTGTCCAAACAAATGTGGTGGTGGTGGACACCTTCTCTCATTACTTGTTATTAGTGCCCCTTCTGCAATGTTGATCCTGATTATCAGGGCTTCCGCAAGGCGTTTGGCCGTGTTGATAATGAGGACCAACCAATGTTCCAGGATGCTCTGAACTTTAAGACAGAATTTAGGAGCAGTCAGCCTAGTCTTTGCTGGGAGCTCCACATTTGCCTTGTCCAGACAAAAGTACACCTGAGGAACTGCCATAACAATCAAAGGACTCTTCTGTGGTGTATGTTCCGAAACACCAGCAGCCATCCTTGTCATCTAGATTGGTTTATTTTGACTGCCATCCCAAAAGTGCAATCTATTTACAAGTATAGGAAACAGAAGGCTACATTTTCAAGTTCCTACGGATTGGCAAATGTTTATTCCTCTCCTCCCCTAATGGGTTGCAGTCCTGACTATGAAAGGCATTGATCCAAACTGTCTCTTGGCCTTCACATGTAGTTCTTTGAGGTAACTTGAATCAAATTAATTTCATTTTTTTGAGTTCTGAGCATCATGCATATTTGATTTGATTTGATTTATGATTTATAAAGCGCCTGAATCACCCCCCAAGGGGTATCTCCGCGCTAAGGACCTGCTGTCGTCGGCCAGAGAAAGGGACAGATTAGAACAATGCAGTCTTAAGAAGCCTACGGAACTGCAGGTGATCGGAACACTCCCCCAGATGGATAGGTAGTTGGTTCCAGTAGGTAGGGGCTAAATGGAAGAAAGCCTTACCACCCAGCCGAGATTTTTTACAACGTGGAACCACAAGTAGAGATTTGGTCCCAGAACATAACGCCCTGGGAGGCTGGTACTTCGTAAATTTTTCTGCCAGATAGCTGGTGCCTTTGCCGTTTAGGGATTTGTGTACAATGCAACAGATCTTAAAACGGATCCGCTTACACACTGGGAGCCAATGCAATCTCTGCAAGAGAGGAAGGGAAGAGGTGCGGGGAGGAGCATTGGAGACCAGCCGGGCTGCGGTATTTTAGACCACTTGTAATCTGTTCAATGACGCTTTGTTAGCTGAGATCAACAGAGCGTTGCAATAATCCAGGCGACTTAATACTAGTGTCTGGATAAGGGTTTTCCGAGTGGACAGAGGGAGAAAGGGAAATACCCTTTGCAGGAGGCTTAGAACATGGAAAAAGGCACTGGTGGTGGTTGAGGCCTGTTCCTTCAATATTAACTTCTGGTCTAGGCGGACGCCTAAGTTTTTTACCACGGTCTTGGGGGTCGGTGTGGATCCCAGCTCCGCTGTCCACCAGCTCGGGGACCATCTCATAGATGCGTCGCCGAACAGCATAATTTCAGTTTTTCCCGCATTGAGCTGGAGAAAATTGTGTCTCATCCAGCTGGCAATGGTCTTCATACCTTCTGAGAAGATGGACTGAGCATTGGGGTTGTTTTTATCGAAGGAGAGTAGAAGCTGAGTATCATCAGCATAAAAGATAGGTATGAAACCTAAGTTCCTAAGTAATCCTGCCAATGGGGCAACATAGATGTTAAATAAAGTGGGACTGAGATAGGATCCCTGAGGTACTCCTTTAGTCAGTTCCACAGTCTCAGAGTGGAAAGGGCCCAAATTGATAGTCTGAGTTCTATGTGAAAGAAAGCTCAGCATCCATTGTGAGGTTGTCCCTTGAATACTAATGTCACTGAGTCTCCTGAGTAGGATTTGATGTGAGACAGTGTCGAAAGCCGCCGACAGATCAAGCAGCACCAGTAGAACTGCCTGTCCGTTGTCCAGAGACTGTCTGATGTTATCAGTGACAGCAATCAGAGCTGACTCAGTACTATGCCTGGGTCTAAAACCTGACTGGGAGGGATGAAGACAACTGGAGGCTTCAACAAAGTCCAAAAGGTGTTTATTAATATGTTTTTCTAAAATCTTGCTCAGGAGAGGTAACAGCGAGATAGGTCGATAGTTGGAAAGATCGTCCATAGGGGCCTTGAGGTTCTTGCGTATCGGAATTATTTGTGCTGCCTTCCACTCAGTGGGGAGTAGACCTTTTTCCAGCGAGAGATTAAGAATAGAACAGATAGGGGTAGCAAGCTGTTTGGACAGCAGTGAGGTGGTCTTAGCCGGGATGATATCAAGAGGTGAGCCCGATTTAGCCGTGTTGAGTAAGGACTGTACAGCATCGGGCGTAAGCAAGGGGAAGCATTCAAGCTTCTGCATGTTAGGCAGGGCGGGTACGTGGCCAACAGAGGGATCATGTTGGCAGCTTCCGTCTAGGATAATGTTATCATAAATTATATCGATTTTCTTTGTGAAATGCGTAGCAATTTGTCACATAGAGCTTGCGTGGGGGCTTGCTCATTATTGCATGCCTCTGGGTGAGTAAAAGTTTTAAGAATCTGATCAAGGGTTTTGGGGGCATTCCCCGCCTGCTCTAGTTGCAGTGCAATATTGGTTTTGCGAGCATTTTTTATGTTTTTATGATATTTAGACAGAGCCGTTTTATAGCGTGCTTTGTCTAGTGCATTATTGACTTCCTCATTCAGTTTGTGTCCGTTAATGGATGTTTCTCACCACATATCTCCATCGACCATAAAACTGAGATGTTCATGAGGTTTGCCCGCCTTTTCACGCAGCACTTTGTGTGAAAGGGGTGTGCCATGGGCGTTGCTGTGGGTGTTCACACGCAACACTCATGGCTTCTGCCGCATTCCCAGATTTACAGCCTTTCGTAAACCTGGGAATGCATCAGAATACTACGCCTCCCCAGGGGAGAGTAGCTATGCGCAACGAGGAGAAATGTTTTCATTTATCCTAGTTTTTTCCTCTTTCTATGCATGCTGCATTCTGCAGCACACATAGAAAGAGGAAATCACCTCTTGTGATTGTTTTTGTGCAGGAAGGTGTCCCTTCCGGCACAAAAACAGGCCTCCCTAAAACGCAGACGCCCTTGCACCATAGTGCAAGGGTGCTTGCGTCGGCGCATGGCAGCCAATTGTGCACCAGCGTAGGGGAGAGCAAAGGGATCTTTCATATCGTTGTACATATTGTGCATCCCTTTGCTTCTAAAGTAACACAGTGCGGCGCAACCAAATGGCTTGAGGCACAGCTCTGCGTTACTTTGTCGTAAATAAGGCCCTTTGTTAGGTCGAGCCTAGCGCAGAGCACATGCGCTGCGCTAGGAGAGGGCCTCTTGGAATCACTCCAGACTTCTAAGAGACTTCTCCGTGCCGGGTCAGACTCCTCCCACACATTCCATTGGCCTTTGCGTGTGGCTTTCAATAATGAAAGCACGCAAATGGCCAAAGAGGGGTGCATATCCCGCCTTTCCTCTAAACTTTCACTCCCATGGCCTAGGGGTCTCTGGAGCGCACAGCGGCGCGCAGGCTGGCAGCTGGTCGTGGATCAGGTTACCGATGACAGCTACGAGGGTCACGTAGGCTCAGCACGACTGGGAAGCTTATTATTATGGCAGCAGAACATGGTCGTCCTCGCCCAGCCAAAGAAGCTTTTTTTTTAGGGCGGTGGATCACAGAACAGCACGGTGTCACGATGAGCTGGAAACGGGAGCAGAGAGCGTGTTTATACTGAGGCACCCACCCGCCTCCTCCGTTACGCCATAGCCAGGAGTGCCCACCTCACGTCACCAAGCTGCCTCCCGCCTGCTGCACGTGACTACAACTAACCCCGCACCCACCCCTCCCTGGTCTGTGGCGACTGGTGACAACAAAGAGCAGAAAATACAGCGACCCTGGTGTGCGGCTAACTAAGCTTTACAGCCATGTGCTACGCTCCTTCACAGGCAGCTTTACACTCACGGGGCTGATGAGCACACTGCACGGCCCCTTAAACAGGCAGCGTGGAACGCGTAAGCACTCACGTGCTGTGCTGTCATCCTCCGCCTCACTCTGGTCTCGGGGCTCCGTACCCATCTGCAGTATAGCCTCCCTCTACCCGCGTCAGATATCTGGCTCTTTGTTGCCGCCTCCGCCTCCTGTCATTGCACAAGTCCCTCCCCAAACCCTGCCCCGCTCTGGGTCATGGCCTCGTCTGGCACATGCTGCATGGAAAGTCTCGGCGGCAGGTCGGTAGCACATGAAGCCCCATCCGGAAGTGAGATATTTGGAAATTGTTGCTTAGTCACCGTTGTCATGTGCCTTCACTGCTAATGCGCGGATACCACTGTTACAGGGGGCTTTAAGTGGGCCGGCTCCTGCCGGTGCTCAGCACTTCCTGACAGCAAAATCTTTCTAGATCGGGCCCTGCGCCTCTACCCGGTACAGTGGGGTAAATGGACAGCCTGTATGTGGCTGTCAAACTGTATACACCGTAAAAATGTAACGCGCCAGCCATCATTTGCTTTAAGTACAGTTTCTGAAAACCAGTTTAGTTTTCCTACGGCTTCATTGACCTTTGAACCCACAAATATATGACCTGGTCTGGGTGCCTGCGACCTGTACCCTTCTTTGCTTCAGGGGGCTGTTTGTTTCACTTCAGGGCAGCTGTCTGCTGTAAGTGAGCTGCATGGCTAAACACTTATAAGGTCCAAAGGCGAGACCTATTGGCTATACCAATGCTTGTTTTTATCTTGTCACATTTGCTGAATGCTCAAAGACAGAGGTCAAAAGTCAGGCTATGTCTTCTGACAAATTGCTGCTTATTCCTCCTAACATGGAGATTGGTGCTTACTTTTCTCTCTCTGACTGCAAAAGTTAGAGGATTTTGTAAAGTGACTATCTGACAATCTTGTTTGGGAACAGGGAGCATAACAGGAAAAGTTGTAGGATATCAGCTTTTTTCTAACACAGAACAACATTTAAATATCTGTAAAATATTTCAAAGTATACCAGAAGTTAGGAAAGCACAAATTAAGAACAGTTGTTTGTAATTCTGAAGTGTGATAGAAGCAAAGATTTTAATAGGATCAAAACATATCAAGACACTTTACTTAGTGATGTCCAAGTGATAAATTACATAGTTTATTAGTACATCTGCATGTCAGTGTGGATTTTGAGGCCATGTCAATGAAAAATGTGCTGTCTGTAAATGACAGTGCGCTACCACCCCATGCTTTAGCAATATATTTGTGATATGTGCTCCAAAATTCACAACTCCTACAGACCACACCCATACCACTCTGCTGCTGAATGGGCTTGGTTTATTTGCTATACTTGTTCTTGTGTGACTTTGATTTTTCAGGATCCCTATTCACTTCAATGATGTAACTTTGATGGCAGCACCCCCACTCTGAAAATTGTTGCAGCACCACTGCTCTGTTAATGGCTGAGGAATAAGTACTGATAGTGTAATTGATTGTTTTAAATATATTTATTTATTAATTCAATATTACAAAATAAATTGTCCCTGGTCACCAGGAATGTACAATAAATACAAATCTTAACAAGATGCTGTGCCCATTAAACCATGCAGTCTTTGGATAGAAATCTCAAAAGTTACAATTAATGTTTTCAGAGCCTTTCTAAACACAGTTAATGTGGGCTTGAGTTTGATTTTCACCTGTAGGGAGTTCCAGATTTGCAAGCCCAACGCAGAAGACATGTGATCTCCATTCAATGAACCGTAGTTTGAGAACTTTCAAGAGCATTCTGTTTCCTGACTGAAGAGAATACCTAGGAGGCAATGTAGGTACATCAGTGCAAGCTCTTTAAGGCACTAGAACACCAGATAAGACAAATCCCTTTCCTATGGGTAGTAGTAACGGGTGGTAGGGCTTTTTATGATCCCTTTAGGGTTTCTCAAATTAAAGGCTACTCTGGCTGCCATATTTTGGATGATTAAGAGTCGGCCCATGTGGCCTTTAGTTAAAAGTTAAAAACACCTAATATTCTACTTGGGTATTTGATTTCAGAATTTAAAAGTTTGAATTGTTGTGTCCCTGGGTGTCTAAAGGCAAGACCACCTCAAAAATGTTAATCTACACAACAAAACAAGCTCTTCCCTGTAAAATGTATGACAAACTGTACAAAATTCATACATATAACTTTTGTGACATATTTTAACTTGATTGCAACATAGCACGCACAATTGAAGGGTGACATAAATTAATATCGCTATGACGTGTGTAAAAATGTTCGAAGCTTTAGTAAAGTAGGCCATAACCCTAAAACTCTGTAACCATAAACTTTTTTAAAGAAAGAAAAACATAAATACTATTGCAAAAGCTGTTAAAAGTAGTGCTTATTACAGTTGGCCTTACAAATGACTGTCACCTCAATGTGTACAAATGGTAAGGCAACAAATATAGCATAGACTAAAAAAATATTTCATTAAAAATCATAAATCACTGTAATTTAGTCACAAAAATTTAATAAAGAAACAAGCATTCATCTTCTCTTTGCACACAAAAAAAGTACTCCAGAGACTGGAAAAGAAAGCAAAGTGGGGTGTGGGACTCATTGTGCTGGCTGGGACATAATAACCCTGGATGGTGGCTGTAGAAAGTAGAGACTGTGTGCGTGGACAGTCATGCCCAATAGCATGAGACTTTAGGGCGTTTTCTCGATAAACCAGTCATCACACCCCAAAGTAGAGCAACCCACATACAGAAAAACCATGAAGGCAGATGCTGGAATTAACCTGAACTCTGGCAGACTGCTGATTTCAGTTCAGCGCCTAAACCTTCATGCTCCTTGGCTCCCCTGCTAATAGTTGCCCAATCAGCCTCTAATCCAATGCTTTGTGCCAGTCTCACACAGTGAAATGGAGAGGGGGAGGCAGCAGAGCAAATGGATCACCATGTGTTTTGGGCATTGGGATCATAAAAAGAGATAAATTATGGGGGATAACCAATTTATACAAACTGATACCCAACATTGCAACCTTTTGCATCTCAAACTGCTAGAGTACTGTCTTAGATAACTTGGTTGGTATGGCTATGTAAGCATCCGGTAAGGGGAGTTCATGGTCTTTGCAACTGGTATATTGATTGGAATACTAGTGGTTGAGTTTGATAAGGGAATGAGAGGTGAAGCCCAGAGTTTATTGTGGAACAGCTCAAAGCAATTGAAGGTAAATAAGGCCTGACCGAGAGAGAAACAGAGCATTGATTCAAGTTGATCTGACATGAGGTCTGCAGGAGTAGCTCTTAAGACAAGTAGGTAGATAGTCCATTGGATCACTCCAATGAAGGAGAGAAAAATGAGCTGAACCACTGCAACAGATATACTGTGGTGATTTAACATGCCTACTGCATCAGTAACAAGGGGCGTGGGTGGTGAGAGTACAGGAAGTGATGTTAGGCGCCCAGATGGTCCTGCATGTTGGCCTTCCTTGCCTTGAATGTTCAATTTTTGTGGTTAGTTTAACCCATGCTTTGAAGTTTGACTGCTCTCTATTTGTTAATATCTTTAGCCTGGCCTATGATTCTGTTGGATTTTGTGTCAGGCTGGTGTCTGTCTCACATTGTTTGTCATGTGCTACTGTCCAAGGGGTAGACATGCATCTAATGGATCTTGGTGGGAAGATCATCTAGACATCCAGACTCCTCATCCAAAACACCATGCATGCATGCACCCAGCACAGTGCTGATGCACCATACAGTTGGGTATCACTGGGCTCAAACCCAGCAATCCCCTCTGAATAATAAAACATAAACATCCAACATAAAACATTGTACAGAGCTCAGCTACACCATATAGTTGGGTATCAATAAATTTACAACAGTACACATGACAATGAAACACACTCATAACAGGGCATACTAGCCATAGCTGCATATACAATTTCACAATTGTTAATATTCAATAAGTACTTCACGTTGCTGTGCACACAACATTATGCAGAACACATTATACTGAACACAGACCGGAGAGTCTAAATAGCTCTTATATTCTAAGGACTTGGATATTCACTGAGCTCACAACAGTAGCAACCATAATATTTATTAACAGAACACATTAACCAGAACACAGAACATCCAAAACAGTTCAGAGGCACCACTTGGTTTAACCTGACTGAGCTCCCAACAGGGCTCCACTCTTCATAAAAGAGCTTCAACTCCATGGCAAAAAATGACATACTAAATCAACAACTTTCCAACACCCACAGTTAATCTGTATTAGGAGATACTTTGGGCCCTAACAAACTGCCACACTCAAATACCTCAGACACGTGTTTCGAATCTGGCAATGCACACACTAGTTCTGCCTTATGTAAGGTATCCGAACTGGTAAAGAACTCTGGTTACATGCACCAAACAATATTAACCATAACAATACACTTACAAACATATACATGAAATACAACTAAAACACTCAGAATACAGCCTTCGATCTGTGATAGAATCCTCAAGACCAGAGGATGAAAGTATCTCATCTTTGACAGCATTGCGAGGCCATCCTAATGGCAATGCAGTGCACATCTATAATATAGCATGAAATAAGTTAAGATAACATAACAGAATGCAACAGAAATATAGAACCAACAAACACTGAAAAGTGAAAAAATGCTGCAAGTATCTTAACAGGTTTCTTCACAAAGAAAACAAAGCAACATTTAACAAGATAATTTAATTATCCTACAAAAGAAAACCAAAAACAAATATTAACTTTTAATGTGTTTAATAATTATATTCACTCAGTTTTATTTCATATTAAATGAATGAAATGAAAAGGGAATTTATAAAGCGCTCTTAACCTGCAGGTATCAAAATGCTGAATCTAAGGAATTACAAAGCCCTATCCGGGATCCCTCAAAACGGAAAAAGAAAGGAACAGCAATCTAATAAATCCAAAAATACAAGCCTACAATGTGAAAAGCCAGGTTTTTAAATGTTTTCGAAAGGCAGCGTAGGAGTCGTTCTCAGCGATGTAGCTAGGCAGGGTGTTTCATAATTTCGCAGCTGCCACAGAGAAGGAGCCAGCGCCCCATTCTGCCTTTTAAAATTTAGGGACTACTTCTTTCTTGCCCAAGCCTGATTTAAAATGCCTGGTTGTCCTGTACCAATGAAATGTGGACCTGATTGCCAATGCTCCCTTATCATGAAGCACAAGATGCACTGTAGTAAGTGCCTTGAAGATCACGCAGCCAGTGAAGATCCAAAGACCTCCTTTCAAGGAAATTTATTTCGGGATGTTGAAGATGAGCCACGCAGCGGCATTTTGCACCATCTAAAGTTTGTTCAGCGAGTAGCTATTGATATTCAGATACATGGCATTACAATAGTCTAGACGCAAGGTGATCAATGCAATAACCACTGCTTTGCGAAGTTCCTCAGGAATAAAAGGAAAGACCTTCTTGAGGACACGAATAATAAGAAAACAGCTGCTGAAGGTGTGACTTACCTGTAGACTGAAATTAGGAGAAGTATCCAAGATTACACCAAGGTTTTTGACAGAAACCACAGGGGAAGGGAGGGGCCCGCATGACTCTGGCCACCAAAGCTCTGACCATCAGAATGCTGGGCTCCAAAGACCAACACTTCAGTCTTGTGAGCATTTAACTTAGGGAAATTCTCCTTCATCCAGCGACTCACCTCCTTCATGCAGCGTTTTAAACTTTCAGCTGTTTCAGAGAGATTGTCATTGAAGGACACAATGATTTGAGTATCGTTGGCGTATGACAGCACCTGGAAACCAAAAGATCTCACCAGGGCTGCCAATGGCACGACATACAAATTAAAAAAGTGGAGCTAAGTGTGGAGCCCTGCGGTACTCCACAAGGGAGACTGAAAGCCTTAGCTCTAAACTGACCGCAGCTAACAATCTGACGTCTCTCCACCAGAAAGGATTGAAGCAATTTCAATGCCTTGTCGCCTACCCCTACTTGCTGCAGCCATCTAACCATATGTGATGGAGAGATGTACCAAAAGCTGCCGACAAGTCCAATAGGACAATGAAGGCAGTCCCACTCTGGTCCACTTGCATTCTCTTCACATCAGTGGCGTAAATGAGAGCTGACTCAGTACTGTGGCCATTTCTGAAGCCATTTTGAGAAGGGTCCAGGAGATCATGGTGTGTGATGAACTTGATTAGCACATAAGGGGCATATTATCAAGAACGGCGTTAAAATTATCGCCGGTTTAGCGGCAGAAAACTGCCGCTAAAGCGGCGATAATGGGCTTGATAATATGCCTGGAGAATTCCAATAGAAGCCCATGTTCACACCAGAACATGGACTTCTATTGGAATTCTCAAGGGCATATTATCAAGCCCATTATCGCCGCTTTAGCGGCAGTTTTCTGCCGCTAAACCGGCGATCATTTTTAACGCAGTTCTTGATAATATGCCCCTTAGTTAGTTATTTCTCAAATATTTTTACAGGAATGGGAAGAAGAGAGATAGGGCGGAAATTCTTCAATTCATCCGGATCTACGTTAGCCTTTGTGGGGAGTGGGATAACAATAGCTACCTTCCATCCCTCAGGGAAAACACCACGGGGCATATTATCAAGGGCTCATCGCCACTTTAGCGGCTCTTTTTTGATGCTAAAGTGGCGATATTTTTATCGCCCTATTAGCAAGATGTCGCTAACAGGCGTTAGCGACAGCTTTCCGGCGATAGCACCCGTTTTTTCTATTGCCTTGCATGCCAGCGATATTTATCGCTAATGACATGCAAGGTAGGCGTTCCGTCTCTAAATCCAGCAAAAACTCCCCCTAACCGCTCTTCGCCCTATTAGCAAGGATAGGCCGGACCCGCGAAACTTAAGACCAGAAAATGGTAAACAGCGTTTACTTCGCATGCGATACTTCGCATGCCATTACAATACGGTCGTTACAACGACCGCGTTATTAGTTCGCATACATTTACTACGCAAGTCGGAACAACGACTTGCGTTAGGGGGGAGAAGGTGTTGGATTTAAAATCCAACACCTTCCCTAGTGTCCGCAAAGACTGGAGTTGGAATAGTAAATTATACTATTCCAACATCCAGCGCCCCCTACTGCAATTTGTTGTTCCGAATTGCGTAGTAAAGGTATGCGAACTAACAACGCGGTCGTTCTAACGACCGCGCTGTAATGACATGCGTACTAAACGCATGCTAAGTAACGAGGGCTATTCCCAGAAAATAGCTGGTCTTAAAAATGGGAATAAGTCTTGGGCCCACATCCATGCATGTTTTTGGTGCTGGACAGCGCTGCAAGCAATGTTGCAGCGCTGCCCTGCGACAAAAATACATTGTAGGAATGTGCACCATCAATAAGATAGTGCGCATTCCTGGGCCCCAGTCATGAAAAGTGTTGCTGCGCTGCGACAAGATAGCGTTGCAACACTTCTCATTACGCCCTCCTTGCAACAGCATGGATGCGCTGTACTCACTGTACAGCGCTCCATGACGCAAGTAATGACAGATATGTCAGGAATCCTGACGTATCTGTCTGCGCTAAAGTCACGCATTGCTGCAGTCGTGTCACAACCATGACGAAACTCCAGCAATGCATGAGGCCAGCCTATCCCTGTGGCACTGCCTCACCCTCACGCCTGCCATCAGGCAGGCGGAAGGTACTGACGCAGTGCTGTTCATGAGGGGTGCCCGAATGTCGGCGCAGTAGGAGATACATCAGTGGTGGTTGGGCACTGCGGTGTCATCGTATGGAAGCATTGGTGGAGTGTTAGTGCAGAGGGAGTTGACGAGATGTTCTTCGGTGGCCTTGATCCAGCTGCGAGGGGGTGCGATGATGGCGGTGGCGTCCGGTGGGCAAGGTGAAGACGTGATGTTACCAATGATGGTCGGTCCAGGAAAGTCCGGTGTTGTGGCTGCACTTGAAGTTCACGCTGGCGGAGGTAACGTGCTCGACCATGTGTCCTGCTATGTGGCTTGTTGCGGTGACTTGCTGCTTGCGTCTGATGTAGGGGACCTTCCCCATGAGGGGGTGGTGTCCTGGTCACTGGGGTTCTCCAGGTGGAACTTGAGGTCACCGAGTAGGATGTCGTTGGTGGATGGGAGATCCTGGGGTGCAATGAGGTCTAAAATGTTATTGGAGATTGGGGGGCCTGCACATGAGGGTGCCGCAGAGGATGCACCTGTGCCTGGTCCGGATCTTGGAGTTGACGTGGTCCGTGGTCACCCTTGGGTCATTAGAGTGTGTGGTCAGTCGGAGTGTGCTTCTGTAGGTGATGGCAATGCCTCTTCCCTGACGGTTGGGGTGCTCCTTGCGGGTGATACTGCAGCCGTCAGTGATGGTGATGGCGATGTCCGGTCCGGAGCAGAGGTTGGTCCTGCCAGGCGAGGTGGTGTCCAGGGTTGATGGCGAGGAGGCTGCTGGCGTCGTATCGGTGGAGTGTCCAAGAGGAATGCTACTTGGTGCTGAGCGCGGTCCAGGGGCAGACGGACGCAAACGGCGTAGCCTATGGGTTGCCTTTGGCACGGGAGACGACCATTACAATGCAGGCAGTACATCGTTAACAACGCAACTCTGACAACGCAGGTGCCTTAACATCGCATTTTAATACAACGCATTGTGAGGTCAGTAATGGGGTAATTTCAACTTTTTCAGGTGTGCATGGGTATTGGATGTAAAATATGAAAAATTGGCTGTTTTTTGGAGTAAAATATGAAGAATGGGGTGTTTTTTGGGGTAAAATATGAAAAATGGGGTGTTTTGTGGGGTAAAATATGAAAAATTGGATGTTTTTTGGGGTAAATTTTAGAATTTTTGTGTGTATTTTTTGGGGTCAAATTTCTAAATCCTGGGTGTGTTTTGTGCCAAATTAAAGAGAAATTTGGGGGTGCATTTGTCTCAAATGTGATCTTTTGGGTGTCTTCTGGGGGTTCAGAAATGAATTCCAGGGTTCACGGTTGGGTCTGTAGTGCAAAGGTTATTCTTGGGTCGCACTCACTGTAGTGGGAACAGTGATCGTCATGTCTCAGCTATGCAACACCTACTCTACTGTTGCAATGTGCCTAGTATTAGTATGTATTAGAATGGAATGCGATGTCATGGCATGCATCGCAACTACGTATGTGCCTTTGGCACACGAGTAGTACGCCCGCTGTGCATGGGCGCACAGCGGCCACCATTGAGAAGTGCGGAGGGGGGTGTCTGGACACCTGTGAGGTGGTAAACCCCGTAATGAACACTGGATGGTGCGTGGCTGCGGGGATGTGTGTGTGAGCGTGTGTAGTTAAGAATTTATTGAGGGAAGTCTCACCTCTAAGCCGTGTCCTGTTTCTACGTAGCTCCTGCTCTCCTGCGCCTGCTTCCAGGAAAAGGAAGTAGGCAGCCAGGCTCCCTCGCATGAGTCATTCACAACGCTGCGATGCGGTGGTGGTATTGTAATTTGGCAACAGGACAAGTCATGCAGCCAGGGGCCGGAGGGGTGGGCATGTTCTCCATGCAGACTGCAATGCAGCCTGCATTGCAAACAGAGAAGTGCGCACGTCTGCATTGGGCGGCCTGAGTGGACCGACCAAACAGTCATTTCGCACTTGAGTGTGCATGCCAATCCGCACATTCCCTGCTCCGTGTTTGGAGCAATCCTACCCTCCCGCCCAACCCCTGAGGATACATAGCATGATTACATCCATTATTTATCCCTTGTTTGTCCCTTTTTTAACTGTTTCATTGGCTTCTCTGAGCCCGCACTACACGCTTTCCGTCGCTGCTGTCCCTGCGGCCACGCGCCCCTGTCCTCGCACATTCCCGCCTCCCAGCTGATCGTTCCTCCACCCTCCCCTACTTAATGGCGGACGCTGCGCAATTGCGCAGCGGACAGGCGCTGCTGGCGCACCTAAGACAAGCCCGTCTGCGCACGTCTGCAACCCAACCGCGAGCAGCGCCAGTAAGCCTGGATCATGGGCCACCCACTGCTACGGCACAGCCACCCTCCACGCACTCAAACCCGGGAAAGTCAGAGACTGACAACAGGCCTTGGCAAACATGACCCACGGCCAGTTCTCCTGCCTCCACTGCCGCCGGAGCTTAACCACCACCCCGGACTCCAACACAGCCGACACCAGCACTGGCTACACCCTAGGATGCATCCCCCTCAACGGGCGCTCCATGCACATACATGCCGTGGAAATCTGGAACCTACTCGACTCTCTCTCGCCTGACATCGCCTTCTTCATGGAGACCTGGACCAATGCCTTCTCCGCCCCCGACATCAAGACCGCCATCCCGGACGGATACAAGATCCAGAGGAAGGACCACACCAACCACCCGGGAGGGTGTCTCGCCATTGCACACAAGAGCACCCTCCGCCTCACCACCCCCAGCGGAACCTTCCCCTCCGCCAGACACCTGCACTTCCAGATCCAGACCAGCCACAACTCCACACTCCGAGGAACTCTCGTCTACAGACTCCCCGGGCCCCGGACACACCAGCCAGCCCACCATCTCCACCTGGACGCCAGTCACAGCCGAAGACACAGCCTCAACCATGAAAGGCATGCACTCGTGGGCCCCCACCAACCCATGCCCTCCCACATCTACCACAGAGCCGCGGCCGTCATCACACATGAACTGCAATGCACCATCAACACCACCTTCAAGACAGGCACCTACCCAGACAACTGAAAGCGTGCAGAAGTCTGGCCCCTTCTCAAGAAGACCACAGATGACCCCACCGACCTCAAGAACTACCGTCCCATCTCGCTCCTCCCCTTCGCTGCCAAAGTTGCAAAGTTGCAGAGTAAACAGTCAACAGGGAAGTGACACGATTCATTGATGACAACGCCATCCTCGACCCGTCCCAATCCGGATTTCAAACCAACCACAGCAACGAGGCCGTCCTACTGGCCGCCACAGATGACATCCGCACACTCCTGGACCAAGGCCACTCCGCAGCCCTCATCATACTCGTCCTTTCAGCGGCCTTCAACACCGTCTCCCACCACACACTAGTCGCAAGACTACACAACGCCGGCATACAAGGAACAAAGCGATACCAAAGGGGATGATGGATGGAGCGTTTGAGCAAATCAGACACTCACCCCCAGTCAACTGATCTGGGTTTAATCCATCATCATTCTTTAGCTTACTCCACCACCCCAGTTCAGACATGGCCATATGCAAATCAGTCTGACCCTATGCCTCATGGGAACAGTCCAGCCCGAACTGCCAAGCCATGTCTTCCCTGGACCGGAAACAAGCATCCTGGGACCGGTTTCTGGCTATTCAGCCGTCATCAGCCAGGCTATCTTGAATCCAGTGGCAAAGTGAGCAAGGGACCCACGTCTGGGCATACCCTGCCAACTTAGGGCGAACAAAGCGATACCAAAGGGGATGATGGACGGAGCGTTTGAGCAAATCAAACACTCACCCCCAGTCAACTGATCTGGGTTTAATCCATCATCATTCTTTAGCTCACTCCACCAACCCAGTTCAGACATGGCCATATGCAAATCAGTCTGACCCTGTGCCTCATGGGAACAGTCCAGCCCGAACTGCCAAGCCATGTCTTCCCTGGACCGGAAACAAGCACCCTGGAACCGGTTTCTGGCTATTCAGCCGTCATCAGCCAGGCTAGCTTGAATCCAGTGGCAAAGTGAGCAAGTGACCCACGTCTGGGCATACCCTGCCAAATTAGGGCAAACAAAGCGATACCAAAGGGGATGATGGACGAACTGGGGTGGTGGAGTGAGCTAAAGAATGATGATGGATTAAACCCAGATCAGTTGACTGGGGGTGAGTGTTTGATTTGCTCCATCATCCCCTTTGGTATCGCTTTGTTCGCCCTAAGTTGGCAGGGTATGCCCAGACGTGGGTCCCTTGCTCACTTTGCCACTGGATTCAAGCTAGCCTGGCTGATGACGGCTGGATAGCCAGAAACCGGTCCCAGGATGCTTGTATCCGGTCCAGGGAAGACATGGCTTGGCAGTTCGGGCTGGACTGTTCCCATGAGGCACAGGGTCAGACTGATTTGCATATGGCCATGTCTGAACTGGGGTGGTGGAGTGAGCTAAAGAATGATGATGGATTAAACCCAGATCAGTTGACTGGGGGTGAGTGTTTGATTTGCTCAAGCGCTCCGTCCATCATCCCTTTGGTATCGCTTTGTTCGCCCTAAGTTGGCAGAGTATGCCCAGACGTGGGTCCCTTGCTCACTTTGCCACTGGATTCAAGCTAGCCTGGCTGATGACGGCTGAATAGCCAGAAACCGGTCCAGGGAAGACATGGCTTGGCAGTTCGGGCTGGACTGTTCCCATGAGGCACAGGGTCAGACTGATTTGCATATGGCCATGTCTGAACTGGGGTGGTGGAGTGAGCTAAAGAATGATGATGGATTAAACCCAGATCAGTTGACTGGGGGTGAGTGTTTGATTTGCTCAAGCGCTCCGTCCATCATCCCCTTTGGTATCGCTTTGTTCGCCCTAAGTTGGCAGGGTATGCCCAGACGTGGGACCCTTGCTCACTTTGCCACTGGATTCAAGCTAGCCTGGCTGATGACGGCTGAATAGCCAGAAATCGGTCCCAGGATGCTTGTATCCGGTCCAGGGAAGATATGGCTTGGCAGTTCGGGCTGGACTGTTCCCATGAGGCACAGGGTCAGACTGATTTGCATATGGCCATGTCTGAACTGGGGTGGTGGAGTGAGCTAAAGAATGATGATGGATTAAACCCAGATCAGTTGACTGGGGGTGAGTGTTTGATTTGCTCAAGCGCTCCGTCCATCATCCCCTTTGGTATCGCTTTGTTCGCCCTAAGTTGGCAGGGTATGCCCAGACGTGGGTCCCTTGCTCACTTTGCCACTGGATTCAAGCTAGCCTGGCTGATGACGGCTGAATAGCCAGAAACCGGTCCTAGGATGCTTGTATCCGGTCCAGGGAAGACATGGCTTGGCAGTTCGGGATGGACTGTTCCCATGAGGCACAGGGTCAGACTGATTTGCATATGGCCATGTCTGAACTGGGGTGGTGGAGTGAGCTAAAGAATGATGATGGATTAAACCCAGATCAGTTGACTGGGGGT
This sequence comes from Calotriton arnoldi, assembly GCA_963921515.1. NCBI lineage: Eukaryota > Metazoa > Chordata > Amphibia > Caudata > Salamandridae > Calotriton > Calotriton arnoldi. Next base: position 987,187 of record CAWUFW010001376.1, read on the forward strand.
GAGTGTTTGATTTGCTCAAGCGCTCCGTCCATCATCCCCTTTGGTATCGCTTTGTTCGCCCTAAGTTGGCAGGGTATGCCCAGACGTGGGTCACTTGCTCACTTTGCCACTGGATTCAAGCTAACCTGGCTGATGACGGCTGAATAGCCAGAAACCGGTCCCAGGATGCTTGTATCCGGTCCAGGGAAGACATGGCTTGGCAGTTCGGGCTGAACTGTTCCCATGAGGCACAGGGTCAGACTGATTTGCATATGGCCATGTCTGAACTGGGGTGGTGGAGTGAGCTAAAGAATGATGATGGATTAAACCCAGATCAGTTGACTGGGGGTGAGTGTTTGATTTGCTCAAGCGCTCCGTCCATCATCCCCTTTGGTATCGCTTTGTTCGCCCTAAGTTGGCAGGGTATGCCCGACATGGGTCCCTTGCTCACTTTGCCACTGGATTCAAGCTAGTCTGGCTGATGATGGCTGAATAGCCAGAAACCGGTCCCAGGATGCTTGTATCCGGTCCAGGGAAGACATGGCTTGGCAGTTCGGGCTGGACTGTTCCCATGAGGCACAGGGTCAGACTGATTTGCATATGGCCATGTCTGAACTGGGGTGGTGGAGTGAGCTAAAGAATGATGAAGGATTAAACCCAGATCAGGTGACTGGGGGTGAGTGTTTGATTTGCTCAAGCGCTCCGTCCATCATCCCCTTTGGTATCGCTTTGTTCGCCCTAAGTTGGCAGGGTATGCCCAGACGTGGGTCCCTAGCTCACTTTGGCACTGGATTCAAGCTAGCCTGGCTGATGATGGCTGAATAGCCAGAAACCAGTCCCAAGATGCTTGTATCCGGTCCAGGGAAGACATGGCTTGGCAGTTCGGGCTGGATTGTTCCCATGAGGCACAGGGTCAGACTGATTTCAATATGGCCATGTCTAAACTGGGGTGGTGGAGTGAGCTAAAGAATGATGATGGATTAAACCCAGATCAGTTGACTGGGGGTGAGTGTTTGATTTGCACAAGCGCTCCGTCCATCATCCCCTTTGGTATCGCTGTGTTCGCCCTAAGTTGGCAGGGTATGCCCAGACATGGGTCCCTTGCTCACTTTGCCACTGGATTCAAGCTAGCCTGGCTGATGACGGCTGAATAGCCAGAAACCGGTCCCAGGATGCGTGTATCCGGTCCAGGGAAGACATGGCTTGGCAGTTCGGGCTGGACTGTTCCCATGAGGCACAGGGTCAGACTGATTTGCTTATGGCCATGTATGAACTGGGGTGGTGGAGTGAGCTAAAGAATGATGATGGATTAAACCCAGATCAGTTGACTGGGGGTGAGTGTTTGATTTGCACAAGCGCTCCGTCCATCATCCCCTTTGGTATCGCTGTGTTCGCCCTAAGTTGGCAGGGTATGCCCAGACATGGGTCCCTTGCTCACTTTGCCACTGGATTCAAGCTAGCCTGGCTGATGACGGCTGAATAGCCAGAAACCGGTCCAGGGAAGACATGGCTTGGCAGTTCGGGCTGGACTGTTCCCATGAGGCACAGGGTCAGACTGATTTGCATATGGCCATGTCTGAACTGGGGTGGTGCAGTGAGCTAAAGAATGATGATGGATTAAACCCAGATCAGTTGACTGGGGGTGAGTGTTTGATTTGCTCAAGCGCTCCGTCCATCATCCCCTTTGGTATCGCTTTGTTCGCCCTAAGTTGGCAGGGTATGCCCAGACGTGGGACCCTTGCTCACTTTGCCACTGGATTCAAGCTAGCCTGGCTGATGACGGCTGAATAGCCAGAAACCGGTCCCAGGATGCTTGTATCCGGTCCAGGGAAGATATGGCTTGGCAGTTCGGGCTGGACTGTTCCCATGAGGCACAGGGTCAGACTGATTTGCATATGGCCATGTCTGAACTGGGGTGGTGGAGTGAGCTAAAGAATGATGATGGATTAAACCCAGATCAGTTGACTGGGGGTGAGTGTTTGATTTGCTCAAGCGCTCCGTCCATCATCCCCTTTGGTATCGCTTTGTTCGCCCTAAGTTGGCAGGGTATGCCCAGACGTGGGTCCCTTGCTCACTTTGCCACTGGATTCAAGCTAGCCTGGCTGATGACGGCTGAATAGCCAGAAACCGGTCCTAGGATGCTTGTATCCGGTCCAGGGAAGACATGGCTTGGCAGTTCGGGATGGACTGTTCCCATGAGGCACAGGGTCAGACTGATTTGCATATGGCCATGTCTGAACTGGGGTGGTGGAGTGAGATAAAGAATGATGATGGATTAAACCCAGATCAGTTGACTGGGGGTGAGTGTTTGATTTGCTCAAGCGCTCCGTCCATCATCCCCTTTGGTATCGCTTTGTTCGCCCTAAGTTGGCAGGGTATGCCCAGACGTGGGTCACTTGCTCACTTTGCCACTGGATTCAAGCTAACCTGGCTGATGACGGCTGAATAGCCAGAAACCGGTCCCAGGATGATTGTATCCGGTCCAGGGAAGACATGGCTTGGCAGTTCGGGCTGAACTGTTCCCATGAGGCACAGGGTCAGACAGATTTGCATATGGCCATGTCTTAACTGGGGTGGTGGAGTGAGCTAAAGAATGATGATGGATTAAACCCAGATCAGTTGACTGGGGGTGAGTGTTTGATTTGCTCAAGCGCTCCGTCCATCATCCCCTTTGGTATCGCTTTGTTCGCCCTAAGTTGGCAGGGTATGCCCAGACGTGGGTCCCTTGCTCACTTTGCCACTGGATTCAAGCTAGTCTGGCTGATGATGGCTGAATAGCCAGAAACCGGTCCCAGGATGCTTGTATCCGGTCCAGGGAAGACATGTCTTGGCAGTTCGGGCTGGACTGTTCCCATGAGGCACAGGGTCAGACTGATTTGCATATGGCCATGTCTGAACTGGGGTGGTGGAGTGAGCTAAAGAATGATGATGGATTAAACCCAGATCAGTTGACTGGGGGTGAGTGTTTGATTTGCTCAAGCGCTCCGTCCATCATCCCCTTTGGTATCGCTTTGTTCGCCCTAAGTTGGCAGGGTATGCCCAGACGTGGGTCCCTAGCTCACTTTGCCACTGGATTCAAGCTAGCCTGGCTGATGACGGCTGAATAGCCAGAAACCGGTCCCAGGATGTTTGTATCCGGTCCAGGGAAGACATGGCTTGGCAGTTCGGGCTGGACTGTTCCCATGAGGCACAGGGTCAGACTGATTTGCATATGGCCATGTCTGAACTGGGGTGGTGGAGTGAGCTAAAGAATGATGATGGATTAAACCCAGATCAGTTGACTGGGGGTGAGTGTTTGATTTGCTCAAGCGCTCCGTCCATCATCCCCTTTGGTATCACTTTGTTCGCCCTAAGTTGGCAGGGTATGCCCAGACGTGGGTCCCTTGCTCACTTTGCCACTGGATTCAAGCTAGCTTGGCTGATGATGGCTGAATAGCCAGAAACCGGTCCCAAGATGCTTGTATCCGGTCCAGGGAAGACATGGCTTGGCAGTTTGGGCTGGACTGTTCCCATGAGGCACAGGGTCAGACTGATTTGCATATGGCCATGTCTGAACTGGGGTGGTGGAGTGAGCTAAAGAATGATGATGGATTAAACCCAGATCAGTTGACTGGGGGTGAGTGTTTTAATTTGCACAAGCGCTCCATCCATCATCCCCTTTGGTATCGCTGTGTTCGCCCTAAGTTGGCAGGGTATGCCCAGACATGGGTCCCTTGCTCACTTTGCCACTGGATTCAAGCTAGCCTGGCTGATGACGGCTGAATAGCCAGAAACCCGTCCCAGGATGCTTGTATCCGGTCCAGGGAAGACATGGCTTGGCAGTTCGGGCTGGACTGTTCTCATGAGGCACAGGGTCAGACTGATTTGCATATGGCCATGTCTGAACTGGGGTGGTGGAGTGAGCTAAAGAATGATGATGGATTAAACCCAGATCAGTTGACTGGGGGTGAGTGTTTGATTTGCTCAAGCGCTCCGTCCATCATCCCCTTTGGTATTGGCATACAAGGAACAGGCCTCGACTGGATCTGATCCTTCCTCCCCGGAAGAAGCCAAAGGATCAGACTGACATTCCTCTCCATTCCCATGTAAATCACCTGCGGAGTCCCAGAGGGTTCATCTCTGAGCCCGACCGTCTTCAACATCTACATGGCACCCTCGACGCCAACGTCCAACAACACGGCCTCAACATCGTATCCTACGCTGATGTCACACAGCTCATCCTCCCCCTCAACAAAAAGACCACCACCGCCAGACTCAACTTCCAGAACGGAATGCAGGACGTCGCAGTCTGGATGACCAACAGCTGCCTGGAGCTCAACGCCGGGAAGACAGGAGTCCTTATCCTTGGAACCACACCTTCAGCATGAGACAACACCTGTTGGCCTTTGCCCTCGGAAGCCCACCTACCCCCTCCGACCACGCCAGAAACCTCGACATCGTACTCGACACATCCCTCACCATGAACAGACAGGTCTACGCCGTCACCTTCAGCTGCTTCAACACCCTCCGCATCCTCCGCAAGACCTTCAAATGGATACCCCCAGAGTCAAGGAAGACAGTCACCCATGCACTCATCACCAGCAGACTGGACATTGGAAACGCACTCTACGCCGCCATTTACAAGTCCATATTCTGCAAACTACCGACATTACATTACAACGCCGCCAGACTCGTCCTCGGCATCCCCCGGCACTAACACATCAGCCGACACCTACGTAGACTCCAGTGTCTCCCCGTGGTGATAAGAGTCACCTTCAAAATCATCACTCACGCCTCCGAATGCCTACACAACAACGTAACCAAATACCTCAACAACAGAATCAACTTCCACGTACACAAATGAGACATCCGATCTTCCAACCTCGCACTGTCCAAAACACAGCGCATCCACAGAGCCAGAGCAGGTGGGAGATCCTTCTCTCACATTGCATCCAATACCTGGAATGAGCTACCGGGAGACATCAGAGGTGCCCCCTCCCTGAACACCTTCAGGAAGACCCTCAAGACCTGGCTCTTCGGCTTACAGATCTGCGGACCCCCACTCCTCAGTGCCTTACAACCTTCACTGGTGTGTGGCATGCTTACAATTCCCCTGAGTGATTGATTGATTGATTGAGTTATCATCATGTGATGATTGTTCCTCTTCTGCACTGCTTGAGGTGGTGGGGCAACGCTCTTCCAACATAGCGGTAGACCCGCCACTGGGGGTGCGTCATCTACGTGTGATAGGTATGAGCGACTCCCCCCCGGCCCTCCTGCGCTACACGTCCCACCTTCTCCTTACCTGGACATTGCCCCCATGGCGCAATCCACTTCACTCTCTCCACATCTGTGACTCAGCCAGCAGGAGCCTGAGACAGGTGTGCTTTCACTGGGCTGGGTACAGCAGTCACTGCGTAGTCGGCTGGTGGACTGCCCGATGCAGTTGATGCAGCAGGGCTCCCTTAGGCATGTAGTTGCAGCGCTCAGTCCACACAAGTTCGGTGTCGCACAGGGGCCTCACCCTCCAGGGTGTCCGGCCAGCCCAACATCATCCGTCCTGTGATGAAGGGAGACGGCACCCACCGTTGGTAATCCCCTCCGTGCACCCCGGTGTAGTGGTGGATCATAGTATGCAAAGTGGACATCACTACGTTGGTGCGCAGGATCACCTCTACCATTGACTGCACCAAGGTGCGCAAGGCGGGCTTCTCACACAGGTCAGCAACGTGTCTCCATGCGACCTGCCAGACTTTACCACCAGGTACCGGTGATTGTCGCACATCAATGTCTCTCGCCACGGCTCATCGACTCCACATCTACTCCACATCCCACTCCTGGCACAGACGCAGGTCCAGCGAGGGATCCAGGAATCAGACGCAGCTCCAGCGAGGGATCCAGGAACCAGACACAGATCCAGCGAGGGATCCAGGAACCAGACGCAGGTCCAGCGAGGAATGCAGGAACCAGCGCAGCTCCAGCGATGGGTCCAGGAACCAGACGCAGTTCCAGCAAGGGATCCAGGAACCAGACACAGGTCCAGCAAGGGATGCAGGAACCAGACGCAGGTCCAGCGAGGGATCCAGGAACCAGACGCAGCTCCAGCGAGGGATCCAGGAACCAGACGCAGGTCCAGCGAGGGATCCAGGAACCAGACGCAGGTCCAGTGAGGGATCCAGGAACCAGACGCAGGTCCAGCAAGGGATCCAGGAACCAGACGCAGGTCCAGTGTGGGATCCAGGAACCAGACGCAGGTCCAGCAAGGGCTCCAGGAACCAGACACAGGTCCAGCAAGGGATCCAGGAACCAGATGCAGGTCCAGCGAGGGATCCAGGAACCTGACGCAGGTCCAGCAAGGGATGCAGGAACCAGACGCAGGTCCAGCGAGGGATGCAGTAACCAGACGCAGGTCCAGTGAGGGATCCAGGAACCAGACGCAGCTCCAGCGAGGGATCCAGGAACCAGACGCAGCTCCAGCGAGGGATCCAGGAACCAGACGCAGGTCCAGCGAGGGTTCCAGGAACCAGACGCAGCTCCAGCGAGGGATCCAGGAACCAGACGCAGGTCCAGCAAGGGATGCAGGAACCAGACGCAGGTCCAGCGAGGGATCCAGGAACCAGATGCAGATGCAGCTCCAGCGAGGGATCCAGGAACCAGACGCAGGTCCAGCGAGGGATCCAGGAACCAGACGCAGCTCCAGCGAGGGATCCAGGAACCAGACGCAGGTCCAGCGAGGGATCCAGGAACCAGACGCAGGTCCTGCGTGGGGACCATGATCTCATCCTGGTCAACCGGGATGTTGGGTGGCTTGAGGGGGTTGTTGGTGTGTGCTGCACTATGCCCTGGCTGCTCAAATCTGCATTAATCCTTTTTTTTGGTGCATCTTTTATGTTGGAGGTGGCCAGATAGGCTAAGTCAGAAATTGCGGGTTAGCGTGCCTTTTTCTATCGCTAAGGGCTTATCGCTGGATTCCACCCGCTATCGCCGGTTCCATTAACGCTGTCGCGTTAATGTTAACGATGGTTTTCGCCGCTGATCCCTGCAGCTATCGCCTGGTAGCAAAACGTTGCTAATACGTCGCTAACAGGGCAATAACTTGCAGGGATCGACGGCGATAGAAAAACTAGCGCTAACCTAGGTTAGCGATAGTTATCGCCATTTCTTGCTAATATGCCCCCACGTCTCAAAACCAAATAAAACATTTTTACCAAGAACGCAGCCACAGAATCAGGCACCAACTGCAGAACTTTCGGGGGCACGGGTCACTGGGAGACCCTGATTTGATCCCCCTAGGGATTTCTTTGATCTGAAGCACTGACATAGATGGAAATGACAACAGCTGAGGAGCACCACCAGGAATATCTTGGCTGAACTCTTCCTCCACATTGGTCATGACTGAGTTGAATTCAGCGTAAGTGTTGAGAATCTTAGCCCTGTAAAACGTAGCTAGGCTGTCACAAAAAACATGTGATACACTAGTCTCTTGTATACTGGGGGATTAGATTAGTTCTTAACCACTTTAAAAAGCTCCTTAGTAGAGTTTTCTGCTAAAGTGATTTGAGCTGTAAAATAAGGGGTTTTAGCTATGAAGAACGCAGCCTTGTATGTAACAAGAAGGGCTTTATATTTGTCCTTCTCCTTAATGCCTAATTTGGTGTGCCATTTCCTCTCCTGCCTGTGGCAGATCTGCCTAATTTCTCGCAATTCCTCCTCAGGGGACAGACTCATCTCTTTTGGGGACCTCTCAGCCTTAAAGGAGTTATCTTATCTAAGGCTGCCTCGAGACACTTAGAGACTGCTTCATCCGGGGGTTCCAAGTGAATATCAACCTTACTTACCGATGATCTAAGAGCTGATCAAAAATCATCTAGATTTATTTTATTCCAGTTTCTGTGGGCAAGATGCCCCTTCTTTAGTAGTTTCGGATTAATATGCATTTGAGGAATAGAAAGGGTGAAACTAACCATATAATGGTATATCCAACTCAAAGGGAGAGTACAAGGAGTCTGGTGGAGTTGGTAAAAATACAGACTAACGTGTGGCCTGCACTGTAGGTAGCGTTTTTCACCATTTGAATGAAATCTAGGTTAGCCATGAATTCTGCTAGCAAGGTAGTATCTTTATTGGAAGGAACCCCCAATAGGACAAAATAAAATCACCTAAAATAGTGAAATGAGGGTGCAAAATGTATGGTTTCATCCTCTGGCCCCAATTTGCGAGGAACTGCATTCCTGAGCCAGGGGGACGATATATCAACAGGCCTGCGAAAGTAAATTTCGTGAAAAGTTTAAGTCTAAAATGTGCTGCTTTACACACCTCACTCATTACTATTTGAGTGCAGTTAAGAGACTCTTTGCTGAATATAGCTAAGCTCCCCCAGCCCCACCATGAAGATCTACTCGAGAGGTAGTGTACCTCGTTGGTACTGCATCTCCTAGATCCGGTCCCGAATATTCCTCTGCCCAGGTTTCTGTTATAAAAAGGCAGTCTAAGTCATAGTTACAAATCAGATCATTCGCTTCTTATTTATGTTTAATAAGTGACCGCGCGTCAATAAGGCCACCTGCTATCTTCAGCATGGCTCTGCTTCCCAATTCTCCTAGAGGTCACTTCGTAGAGTTTGGTGCTAGGTTTAAAAATATAGCAGTTAGGGCACAGCGGCTGAACCAAGCTATCAGGGGAAATCTTCGGGCAAGCCCTTGGCTTACTTGTGGGATGCCACATGACTAGCTGCTCTCAGGAGTACAACTACTGCAGACCGTACAATGGACATAAACACAGCATAGGTAAACAGCTATTCTCCATAGATTTCCTGATCCCCTCCTAAGAATTCCCATGCAGGAGCAACACTTCTACATTGTTTGAACTATTTTATGGAACTAGATGCCTCTGAATGAGAATGTGATTTACTATTTATTATATTTTTATGCATACGATGTGCTTTAGTTATAGATGATACTAGTTGACTACTGTAATGAATTTACGAAATGAGTTTTGATAAATTTGATTTTTCTTAACTGCAGTCACATAAGGATTTACAAGATTATTTTTCTGACCTACTTTGAGGTAAGACTGTTTCACTACTGCTAAAACTAGTCTAGCCATTCCAAATTAGAAAAAAGGGTGGTAAGTGTTTTATTACATTGTAGGAGGCTGCCATACTGTGATTTGATGAAGACCCTACCTGTAAATAGCCGAATTGGGGTCAAAACATTGATGTAACAATTTGTTGGCTGGTCATTTAATGTACTATTCATGAACCGGAATCAAATATTGTGGTTGGTGAATCATTGAGAAATGTATGCCCAGCCAGCATTCCATTTGCTTTTCACTGTCAAGTTGTGTGCCCTAACACTTATGTCACTAGTAGCTAACACTGTGCCAGCACATGGAGTATCTACCTGTTCTTTTATTGCTTATTGGGAAAAAAAAATGATAACCTACATTCAAAATTCAGTTATATTGAGAGCCGCGTGGCGACACAAGATGGCCGCCCCCTGAGAGGCTCCGCGACATCGAGCTACGTTCGGCATTGAAGGGCTTCACTCTAACCAGCGGCACCGCTTGGAAAAGATGACTTCGTACATCGGAAGTTGCCGGGAGTGCTGAGGCAAGTTTTCAGACCTGGAAACGGTCTGCTTGTTACCTTTTTTCATTCTTCCTTTTTTGCCTCAGTGCCCCCTCACAGCGCGGCCGCCATTTTGCACATTTTTCACACGCATTTCGTCCCTGCAGTAATGACAGTTTTTTAAAATTGTTTTTGGACTGTAGAAAATTTCTTTATTAAGGTACTCTACTCTTTAACAGCATACCTCACCTGGCATAACCCTACTTTCTGCATTTCTTGGATGCATCACGTTGCATATGGTGAGGTGGGCAATCCTTTCATGATGGTGTGCTGCACACACTTGTAACCTCCACTACCGGCATATCTGGATTTTCCTCCTCCCTTTGTACCATATGCTTCTTCTAATTACTTTTGCCGGCCATTTTTGTCACGCCCTTACTTGAAATATCAGCGCAATTTCTGGTCACTGTGTTTTGTGGCTACGAGTTTATGCACGTTGAGAGAACTATTCCTTTTTCTAATTTTTGTAGCCAGTCACTCCTCAAATATGGATACCTTGCTTCCTACCAAGTCCCAAGGAGCATCTTATTCTAACATTATTATTCGCAAGGACTCTTCCAGTAATGCTAATAAACGCGCCAAGAAAGATCCGTCCTCTCCAACGAAATCACCTCTACCGCTGACCTTGGAGGACATCATAGATGAACTACGCAATATTCGACCTTTTCTGACGGAAACCACTGCAACACTCCAAAGAATTGAGGAGAAATGGTCTGGCCTAGACTCACGGCTCTCGGACGTTGAGCAAAAGATAAGTGATGCACAAGACGTTGTTGCTAAAGTTGATACTCTTTCTCGTGAGGTGGAGCATCTGAAGAAAACTACAGAGGACTTGGAAAATTTAAATAGGTGCAACAACTTACGTGTCTATGGTATTCCGGAGGGCTCCGAAGGTTCGGATATGATCTCCTTCTTGAAGACTCATATTCCTCAGATAGTTGGCTTGCCGAAATCCATTGATCTCAACATTCAAAGGGCTCACAGGATCGGCCCCCAGAATTCATCCTCCTCTAGTAAACCACGAGGAATCATTGCTTACTTTCTGTTATACTCTGATCTCATGGCGACTCTTACTGCAGCTCGACAACACAAGCAGATGCTCTGGTCAGGTCAGAAAATCTTTTTCAGCCAGGATGTTTCCAAACCCACTGCCAATCGTCGTAAGGAGTTTCTTGACCTTAGACCGACTCTGCGCTCCATGAATGTTCGATATGGACTTATTCATCCCTGTTTCTTTAAAGTTACTTACAAAGACAGAACTTATTATTTTGAAGATCCAGCTGATCTTAGGAAATGTATTCATACCCACAGGGGAGAAGCTATGGAATTGAGCAAAACTTGAATGTTTTCTTATATGTTTTCTCTTTTATGTTAATGTTAATGTTAATGTTACTAAGACTTCTAAAGCGCTCTGTTACCCTGGGGTGTCCTGGCGCTGGGCACTGCCTACCTGGAAATAGATAAGATGGAACTGTTCATGTAAAAAGCCATGTTTTCAATCCCTTCCTGAAGGGGAGGAGCTCAGTTGAGTTTCTAAGATGGAAAGGCAAGCTGTTCCATGCCTTTGTAGCACAGTGACGAAAGCTCCTGCCACCCCAACTGGCCTTTTTGAAGCGAGGAACAAACACTTGTTTAGCTTGCGAGGAGCGCAACGCTCTACCAGGAACATACCATTGTATCCCATGATTCCAAAAAGCAGGACCAGCACCCATAAGGGCCTTAAAAACCGTACACAGAGCCTTAAATTGTGCCCGTTGTTTGACAGGGAGCCAGTGAAGATCTCTGAGTCCCATCCTCACAGAGACAAACCTGGGTGTACCTGTTAGCAGCCTGACTGCCGCATTCTGTACGATCTGGAGTCTGTTCAGATGTCTCTTTTGGATGTTCACGTAGAGACTGTCACAGTAATCCAGACGTGACAGAATGAGCGCTGTGACTGCTATCTTCAGGCTGTCTTCCAGAAGGAGGAATTTGATTTTCCTCAGGATTCTAAGAATGTAAAAACTTGATGAGACGACCCTGCTGATTTGGTCACCAAAGGAAAGTTTCGAATCGAGGATCACCCCCAGATTCTTAGCCTTCTCCACAGGGACTGGAAGCGTGTTCATTGCAGTTGGCCACCAGTCCGGTGTCCAGAGGTTAGAGATGTTCCCAAATATGATCACCTCTGTTTTACCTGCATTGAGTTTCAGGCAATTTGATGCCATCCAACCCGCGATCGCCTGCATACAGTCATGACATCTTAATCCCGTCTCTACTTCTGTACCATTCTGAAGAGACACGTGCAAAACAACAGTTGATGGACAGAATGCAGAACAATGTCATACATTCACCCCAGTACAGAGATCTGGGCCTAAATCCATCGTTTTTTTGCTCACCATGCCATTCCAGTTTGAACTCAGCCATATGCAAATCAGTCTTGACCCTGTGCCTCATGGGAACAGTCCAGCCCGAACTGCCAAGCCAGGTCCTCCCTGGACTGGAAACAAGCATCCTAGGACCGGTTTCGGGGTTTCACCCCTCTTCAGCCAGGATAGCTTAATTCCAGTGGCATGGAGAGCACGGGACCCATTCTGAAGAGACAACACAATTTGCGTGTCGTCCGCATATGAGGTCAACTGGAACCCAAAGGATCTAATCAAGGCTGCCAGTGGTGACACATACACATTGAATAATGTAGGACTAAGAGAAGACCCCCTGCGGCACTCCACAGGGGAGAGAGAAGGGCCTAGATCTATCCCTACCCAGGGCCACAGTTTGTGTCCTAATGGTAAGAAAAGATCTAAGGAGATCCCAGGCCTTGCCTTGGACCCCAACCTCGGATAAACGGTCCATCAGAACTTCATGATGGACCGTATCGAAGGCGGCAGAGAGATCCAGCATGATAAGTATAGCGGCGCCTCCCTGGTCCAAGGCCTCTCTGATCTCCTCCGTGGATTTGATCAGTGCCAGCTCAGTGCTATGTTCCGCGCGGAAGCCAAACTGTGTAGAGTCCAACAGAGAGTTAGTTTGAAGAAACGTACTGAGTTGGCCATTCATGGCCTTCTCAATCATTTTTCCTGGAAAAGGAAGACGCGAGATGGGTCAGTAATTGTTCGGGTCTTTTGGATCCAGGTTGGATTTTTTTAATAAAGGAAGGATCGAAGCTGTTTTCCAGGGTCCAGGAAAGTGACCAGAGTTAAAAATGGAACTAAACAGTGGGGTAAGGGCTGCCCCTATGATTTCCGGAACCTGTTTAAGTACAGAGGCTGGACATGGGTCCAGAGGGGAACCTGACCGAATTTCTAACAATAATTTGGTAACCCCATGTAAATCCAGCGATGTAAAACAATCTAATGTGGGGATAGGCCTATTGTCCTTGAACAACCCTGTCACTAAGGCCTTATTGGCGACAGTTGGCTGGAGAGTAAAGGAAGAAAAGATGATTTCCACCTTTTGCAGAAAAAAGGCGGCCAGAGTTTCACAGAGTTCAGGGCTACTGTCTGTCTTAGGACTAGAGGGGGTCGTAAGTGTAGAAATAGTTTTAAACAGATCTTTAGATGAGGATCTGGCTTTCCTAATTTGTTCCCCAAAGTATGTCTTTTTGGTTTCAAAAAGAAGCTTTTTATAGTGTGTAAGACTTACTTTATAGGCCTCTTTATCGATGTTATTGTACCCTCTCCTCCAGGCTCGCTCTAATCGCTTACAGTCAAGTTTATGTGCTTTTAGGTTTTCTGAATACCAAGGGGCAGATGGCGATGCCCGCTTGGGAATACACCGTTTGCCCGGCAGTAATTTCCTGCAAGCGGAATCAACCCATTCCGTGTAGGTGGCCGTAGCTTCCTCTACATTAGAAGGTGGTGGGTAAGCTGAAGCTTTCAGGAGACTTCCTGGTTCTAGGCTGTTAATATTTTTTCAGGCCCTTGTAGTTGTCACGGCCTTAGAAAAAGGTTTATATTGATGGCGCTTAGCCTGTTTAAATTCAAATAAAATCGCAGCATGATCAGTCCAAGTAAGTGGTAATGCTTCCTTGTATGCAAGGTTAGGGTTATTAGAGAAAATTCCATCTAATGTGTGCCCTGAGGAATGAGTGGGTTCTGCCACAAGCTGCTTGAGGTCCCCCCCATTAAAAATTTGCTGCAGTCTTATATTATCAGGGTCGGTGAGGTCCTCAAGGTGAAAATTAAAATCTCCCATGACCGTAAAGAACTTGGCACACAACCCCTCCTCTAGAAGTGTTCCAATGGAATCTAAAAACGCACCCCTTGGGCCCGGGGGGCGATAGAGGAGGACGGCATTGAGTGTGTCATGGTCAGATGTTCGAATACTGATTGACAGTGCCTCGCATGCATGATTAAAGACCTTAACAAAAGAGGGCTCTAAGGTGTCATGATAGATAACTGCCAACCCACCACCCCTCTTGATAGGTCTATCAAGCGTGTAGCAAAAGAAACCGGGTGGAGTGGCTTTGACGAGGTCAGGTCCAGATGCTTCATCAGACCAAGATTCTGTTATAAGAGCTAGTTTAATATTATGCTCCTCAATAAACAGGGCGCATTCCACACTATGCTTGATCAGAGACCTCAGGCCTCTACTTTGTGTCTTGTTGGGTGACGCTGTTCGTATCCGCGCTGTTCATCTGTTTTGTTTTGCATGCTCCATTCGTTGTGTTATCCCCTTCATTGTTTGGTAAGTTCCCTTCTTTCTTGTATGTTTACGTTTATGACTACAATTTTACATAAATTTATCTGGTTCTCATAATGTTATTCTCCTCGATGTCCCCTTGGGGTTGCCTCTGTTCTTCTCGCCCCCCCCCACCTACTTCATTGTCCTTCTTTTTTGTGGTCGCTATGACTGAAGTCCCCCGGCTTCTGGTCATCTGCTCTCTGGCTATCCCTCTGAGGAGACTGTGTTCTCCTTGTACTTTCTTTCTCTTTCCCTCGCATTCTTCCCCTTTTTCTTTATCCTTTATCTTTTACTTTCTTGCAGCTTTTTTCTGCCATTACGCTTCTTCCCTTTCTGCGGTGTTTCATTACTCCTTTTCTGGTATACTTATTTGGTTCCTTCTGTCTAGCTACTTCTTTCTCTCACCGCCTTCTCAGCTCTCATTCTTTATTATTTTTTGGTCTACTTCTCTTTTTTTCTTTTTTACATTTGTTTCCATTCAGTACTTGCACTGTTTTCTACTATTCTGCCTTTTGCTTTTTTATATTCTCTTCCTTTTAACTTTTTTTATTTTTTTATGCTTAACTTGCAATCAGCTTTTTCAATGAATGGTTTATGTATTATCTCTTGGAATGTCAAAGTTATCCGTAATCCAATTAAAAAACAGAGGGGCCGATTCCGATTCGGGTCGGAAATCTCTCCGACCGAGCCGGACCCGGAGAGATTTCCGACCGAATCGGACCCTAGCAGCCTGACCGAATGAGTACGATGCGCACGTATGCCATCGGACTCGAGTCGGTCGGACTCCCATTGAAATCAAAGGGAGCCTGTCGTACAACGCGTACGCGGGCTCCCATTGACTCAGTGGGTGCGAGGCGGACAAGGGCGCCCCCTACAGCGTGTATGCGGCGAAGCGACACGCGCCGTACACGCACAGGTGGGGGGACCCATGGGTCCCCCCTGTGTGCGACTTGCGCGGCTACGCGTACAGGGGGTCCGACACGGACCTCCAAAGTACGGCTCCGACTGCTTCTTCGAGCCGGACGGCGCGAGTCGGTCGGACTGCTCGCGGCGCGCATCGTATTTGCCCGGCCGGGGAACGCCTCCATTGCGAGGTGCGCAGCGCATCCGTGCGAGTCGGTCGGTGCGGTTGGGACGGGCGTACGAGTCGGTCGGCGAATTTGCACGCACACGCATCGTACTCGTTCGCCCGGATGCACGTACGATTCGGTCGGGAAAAAGGGCTCCGAATCGGATCCGGTTCAGCCGAATCCAATTCGGTGCCCTACCGGCCGAGATCGGGATCGGCCCCAGAGTGTCTTGTTTCACCTTACTAGATTGGATTGTCATGTAGCATTACTGCAAGAAACGCACCTTAAAGAACAGGATTTATCTTCTTTACGTAAATTATGGGTTGGTGAAGTCTTTTGTCCCCCAGCAGTTAATAATAATAATGGTGTAGTTATCCTGTTCTTCCTATACTTTGTTGCAGCTTTTGTCTGCCATCACTTTTCTTCTATTCAATTTATATATTCCATTATTTTCCTGCCTACTTTTGTCCTTCTCTTTCTCAGAATTATTTCCATTCAGGATTTACACTGTTGAATGATACTTAGCCTTCTGTATTTCACTTATTGTACCTTTTTTAAGTTTAATATTTCTAAGTGCTTAATCTGCATTAAGTTTTTTCGATGAGTGGTTTGCGTATTATCTCTTGGAATGTTAAAGGGATCCATAATCTAATTAAAAAACAACGTGTATTATCTCACCTTGCCAAATTGAAATGCCAAGTAGCGTTATTACAAGAAACACATCTTAAAGAACAGGATTTGTCTTCTTTACGAAAACTATGGGTTGGAGATGTTTTTTGTTCCCCAGCAGTCAATAACAAGAATGGTGCTGTAATATTGTTTCACAAATCATTAACTGTTTGTCTGCAAAATGAGGTCAAGGACACTAATGGTAGATGGCTTTTACTAAATGTTAAAGTCAATAATACTCACTTTTCTATTTGTAATGTATATGGACCCAATGGCATTGATTTAGTATTCTGGAATGATTTTTCCACTCTCCTTTCTTCTCATGCCTCTGAAAACCTGATTTTGGGTGGTGATTGTAATCAACTCATGGATCCTTTTTTAGATCGTAAATCCCAAACCAAATTTATCCCTAATAATATGCAGAAGACTTTTCACAAAGCAATTACAGCTAGAGGGTTGGTGGATGCGTGGAGAATTTCCCATCCTGATGTCTTGGAATTTTCCTTCTTCTCCCCTGTTCATAGGTCTCATTCCCGAATTGATTACATATTTCTCACCCAATCATCTCTTCAATTCATGACGAACGCTGAGATTGGCTCCATTTTCATCTCTGATCACGCCCCAGTCAATTTAGATATAGATTACCCCTCATACCCACCTACCTCTTGCAGATGGAGTTTTAATAATGCACTTTTGTTGGATACCCAATTTGTTGAACAATTCACACAGTTTATGCAAGAGTTTTTTAATAATAATCTTTCCTCTGTTTCACAATTCCACCTTATCTGGGATGCTTTTAAAGTCACTGCTAGAGGATTTATAATAGATTTTGTCTCCCGGAAAAAGAAGAAGGCACTTACGGCTGCTACACTAATTCTAAAACAAATCAAGGCCCTAGAGCATGCTTACTTTACCACGAACTGTCCTGAAACCTTGTCTAATCTCATCAAGGCTAAAATGCAATATAACAAACAATCCTGGGATAACGCCTGCAACAATCTTCTTAAATTTAATGCAAAAATGTATGGTGGCCGGAACAAAGCTGGCAAATCCCTAGCCAATTATCTTAAAATTAAAAAACAAAAGTCCAAGATCGATGCCATTACAGATAGCAAAGGAGTTAGACACATTACAGATACTAAAATCCTCAAATGTTTCACCGAATACTATACCTCTCTCTACACTCCTGAGTCAATCCCTACTACTGATCAAATTGATTCTTTCTTTCAAACCATTCCCAAATCCCCTGACAACCATTCGGATCTCACATCTCTTGATAGCCCTATATCGGAACAAGAAATCATCAATGCCATTATCCACCTTCCTAAAGATAAAACACCCGGTCCAGATGGTTTTACTGTAAGGGTTTTTCTTTTTTTCAAGCAATCCCTAGTCCCTCATTTGTTATCCCTCATAAATCACTTCTCAGCTTCCGGTGCGTCACAGGGTTCTTTCTCTCAAGCGATGTTGTGTTTGATCCCTAAAAAGGACAAAGACCCCTCTCATTGTAAAAATTACAGACCCATTTCCTAAATTAACAAGGATTGTAAGATTTTTGCCAAATTATTAGCCCTTCGAATTAACTCGATAATCCCGGACTTAATTAATATATATCAATCAGCGCCTTGGGACCCTCACGGGTGAGTAGCGCGCTTACAATTCCCTGATTGATTGAAAGGACGGTCCATTACAGATAATTCAAGAACTCGCCTCAATATTATTCATTTAGCCTCTAAGATGAACTCACCGATTGCTGCAATCGCGTTGGATGCTGAAAAAGCCTTCAAAAGGGTAAATTGGGATTTCATTTTTGGAGCCTTGAAATGGCACGGTTTTAGCCCCCCCCCATTCTTAGATACATCCAGCTTCTATACTCTGCACCCTCTACTTCCATTTGGGTTAATGGTTGTCAATCCAAATACTTTCCACTTCACAGAGGAACTAGACGGCGTACGACCTTTACAGCGCGGTTGTTACACGGCGGTACGCTTACATCGCGGTGAATACAACGCAAGTCGTTACAACGACTTGCGCTGGATGGCGCTATACACTAAGGAATTATGGGGCATATGTATCAACCCTTTTCCCGTTTGCGAACGCGAAAAAGCCTTTTGGGATGTATCATACCCAAAAGGCAAGTGCAAAATAGGTAATTGCAATTTCTGCGATTACCTATTTTGCGCATACATTTAGAGAATCGCAAATTGTGATTCTCTAAATGCAATGCAGGAAGCGCTTCTTAAATTGCGAACCTGCTTTAAGGAATCGCAATTTACCACCAACTTCAAGTTGGTGGTAAATTGCAAATCCTTAGAAAAATGCTCAATTTTTCATTTTTCAAAGTGGCATGTGGCGCACATATATGCCCTTAGGGCATGTATGTGCGCCACATGTGCACACATGCATATTTCAGGGGTGCAACAGGGTGTCCTTTTGACACCCTTGCACCCTTGAAATTGCATTCGCAATTTGCGAGTACCTAATAGGTACTCGCAAATTGCGAATGTCTTCCCATTCGTTCCTATGGGCCTTTAGGCCCATAGGAATGAATGGGAAGGTATTCCTTAATTGCGAATCGCAATTTGCAAGTCGCAATTAAGGAATATGTAGGAATCACAATTATTATTGCGAAACCTACATACATTTCGTCTTGCGAGTCCTTAATAGCGAATCGCTAAAATTCGCTATTAAGGAGTCTCAAAACGGTTTGTTGATACATATGCCCCAGTATGATTTACTATTCCAACACCTTCCCTACTGTTACGTAGGCTGGAGTTGGAATAGTAAATCATACTATTCCTAAGTCCAGCGCCCTCCAGCGTAAGTCGTTGTAACGACTTGCGTTGTCATAACTGCGATGTAACGTACCGCGATGTAAATCATCGCGTTGTAACGTCACATATTCAACTAGACAATGATGCCCTTTATCCCCTCTTTTATTTATTCTCGCCCTAGAACCATTTTTTGAAAAACTTCGTCGCTCCCCACATTATACGGGTTTTCAATTTAAACATATAGATATTAAGTTTACTGCTTATGCGGATGACATTTTATTATACCTCTCTAATCCCAATACTTCTCTGCCCACATTTTTCTCCTTGCTAAAGGAATATTCTCTAGTCTCTGGCTACAAACTTAATCTTGACAAATCTGAGGTTTTGCCACTTAACAAACATTGCTTTTCTTATATGTTTCAAGACACAGGTTTCAAATGGAACCCCAAGAGTATTAAATGCTTAGGCATCCTCTATACTAATAATATAAAAGAAACTATTAAAATTAATCTTGCAGACATACTTAAAAAACTCTCTGCTCTCATAGATAGCTGGTCTCCACTATTCTTGTCTTGGTGGGGCAGACTTGCTACAATTAAAATGATGTTGCTCCCGATCATCAACTTTTCTCTCTCTATGCTCCCAGTCACTCTCCCACTCTCTTTCTTTAACACCATTAACCGCTCCCTGACCAAATTTTTATGGAATAACCGTAAAACTCGGATTTCACTCACCTGACTCCAGCAACCCAAGGATCTTGGAGGAGTTAATTTTCCTAATATTAGACGCTATCATTCTGCATTCACCCCGAAACAAGTTTGGACTTTTTATCTGACTCCTCACACACACCTTTAACGGCCTGGACCTCTTTGGAACACTCCCAATATGCACCATTCCCCTTTTCTGTGGCCACTAGATTATCCCAACCCCCTAGACACTTTTCATCGCCCATTTTCTCACACTCGTCTGCAGTTGCTACTTCTTTGTTTAAAGCACACTTCTCTCACTCGGATAACTTTATACTTACTCCTGTATGGTATAACAAACACTTAAAGATTAAAAACAGAGCTCTTTTTTGGAAAGAATGGATCGACAAAGGCATTATTACATTGGAACACCTGATGATCAATGGGTATCTTATGGATTTCACAGCGATCCAAGATAAATATGATATATCTCCTTTATATGCTCCTCAGTATCCTCACCTTAGATCATCCATCACTCACTTCCAATCCCAAAATTCTTCCTTGGCCTCTTACAATCAGACATCCACTCTCTCACTAGATTTTTCAACTCAGTTTAAAGCCTCCCATATTTATAAGATTTTGTCTCATCCCTCCATTCCTAGAACCAAATCCAGTGCTGAACTTCTCTGGGAAAAAGATCTCGCACATGAATTCTCGTTTCAAACCTAGGGCTCCATTTGGGCAAAAATTCATACCTCTGCACGATCAGCGAGCACTACGCAGACTTTATACTATTTCTATAATAGGCTCTTCCTCACCCCCACAGATCTTCACAAGTTCAGATTAATGGATGATACAAAATGCTGGTCTTGCCCTCATGGTAATAGTGACTTACTCCATATGTTCTTTCTCTGCCCTTTGGTCAAGAGTTTTTGGTTACTTATTTGGAAGAAGTTGAATGAAATTTTATCTTCCAATGTTCCCTTTGATATTGTACACGTTTTTCTGGGAAGTTCCTCTACCATATGGAATGCCCAGGGAAGCGTGGGAACATTTATTGATTTATTTATAGCTATTACTTTTCAGATTATCACCTCCAATTGGAAGGACACTACTAAAATCTCGTATCAAGCTTGGTGGAACCTGCTATGTCATCATCATAGACTAGATCGTGCATATGCCACCTCTACACCCTTACTGATCAAAAAGGATTTGCTATGGTTACCACTCACCACATTTCTTTCCAGGTCGCCCGTTTGATTCACCTCATATGTACTTTGCCATGAACCTTCTTGATAATATTATGTTAATAATTTCTTCTTACTGTTATCTTTACATTACAATCTAGCTGCCGCTCATTACTCCCCCTTATCTCTCTTCCCCCCTTTCTTTCTTTCCTTCTTTCTTTCTTCCTCCTTTTCTTCTTAAACACTAAATTGCACTTGTCTAAGTATAGGTTTAGAAGGTTCAAATTGGTTTCAATCATATATTTCTTATTATAGTCTTAATTTTGTTATTCTAATTGTTAGTAATGTTCTATTTGACCTTTGTTTGTACAATGTATACTGATGTTTTACTTGGTATTTCATCTCAATAAAGCATTCTAAACTTTAAAGAAAAATTCAGTTATATTGTTACTTTTGATTTATTTGAGGGAGTATGTTGTAATGAGTTCTTCATCTCTCTCAAAACTAATTGGTTCTTTTAATTCAAATCTGAGGGACCCATTATATTATTTCTATACCCAGGTTCCCATGAACACTCGGTCACCCCTTGTTTGTTCTTGGTTTCCTATTCCTCTGTCACCAAAGCCCATGCATTTGAGAGTGTTTTAATTCCTTTACTTGGGTCTTTCATGATTTTTTCCGACCCTGTTTTGCTGTACCTCTTTAATTCTACTAAAGGTCTCCAATTTCCTGACTGCACCACAGTGTAGTCCTCTCACCATCTTCCAATCAGATTTTTTATTAACTGCCTGTAATACACATAGCTCACTAGCCATTTTCTTTTTTTTTTATAAACAAACTTTATTGATTTTCTTTTTTTGTGTCTGCCAACAACAAGCTCGAAGAGCCATTTTAAGCATATAAACAGGATGCAATGTGGCATACATAAGAAAATAACAATCTTGTACATTGGTAACGGGAACCAAAGAAAAAGAAGGAAAATAGAGGAAACCAAATAAAAATAAAAGGAACAGGCTCCAGTAATAATAGTAAAAAAGAGGAAACTCAGGAATGTGATCATGTCCCTGGATACTAACCCCGCAATCATCCATTCCATCAACTCAGTAATGGCACATACATAGAATATGCTATACATGTGGCTGAACCTCATAATCCAACAACACTGGCTGTGTAGTTGGTGGAATCAGGACAATACCCCTATAATCTGCCCATCGTTGCCATATGCGTGTATGTTTATGGGGGCACCCCATGGCCTTTAAAACAGGTTCCTCTAATCCCATGCAGAAGTCTAGCCCTCGCTTCCAGACCCCCAACAGGGGGGGGGGGGACTGTGCCTTCCACACATGGGCTATGTTGCGCTTGGCCAAAGTCAAACCCAAGAACAGTCGGTGACATTTATATCTATTGCCCCCTAAGTCCTCTGTGATGTGTAGTAATGCAAGTCGTGGTGAGCAATGTATTGTCCACCCCAGTACCTCCCCCAGACATCTATGAACACCCTTCCAGAACCTGTCCGAGACTGGACACGTCCACAGTGTGTGGATGAAAGTGGCTTCATCCACCCCACAACGCAGACATGCTGGGGAAGCTATGAGACCCGCCCTATAAAGCCGCACCCTCGTATAGTATTGTCTGTGTAAGTATTTCAACTGTATGAAGTGTTGGCACGACGAGATGGCAGCTGGCCTAGGGGACTCTAGGGCCTCTCACCAGTCATCATTGTCAATGGGTCCTATGTCTGTTTGCCAGGCTTCTCGAAGAGATTCAAGTGTTGACACGCTGTGAGTAATCAGTGTTTGGTAAATCTTAGAAATGCTGTGCTCCTCCAAATCCCCCATGAGAAGCCGCCCCTCTAGTGGGCTGAATTCAGGAAGAGCTGTAAGATCTCTCAGATATGGGGCAAGTGCATGACGAAACTGTAAATATCGATAAAACTGGGTATGCGGCATAGAATACTCTTCCTGTAAGTTAGAAAAGGATTAAAGAGTGAGACCCCGGAGAACATCTCCCAGTGCAAATATCCCAATCTGGTCCCATCTATAAAAACCTTGTAGGTGTTGCAATTGTGGGATCATGCAATTAGACCACAGTGGGGCCACATTGTCAATACCACATTAGTAGCCGGAGGAGGGCGCGAGTAGCTACACGGCCATACAAGTATTTATATAACGATGTGTCCCCCAGTAGCCATCTCTCTAGGTTATATGCCCCGGGACATACCACCAATCATTAAGAACTTGCAGATGGGAGGCCGCATAGTACGATTGTACATTGGCAGCGGCAATGCCCCCACAGTATGTGGAGAGAAAACAGGTGCGGAGTGCCAGCCTAACTGCCCTCCCCCCCCCCACAGGAACTCATTCAGCATCGAATTGATCTGTCTGAACCACAACTGCAGGATGGGATACGGATGATTCTGCATTTGATATAAGAGCTTAGGGAAAGAGATTATCTTAAATATTTCTGAGCAACCAAGTAGGGATAGGGGCAACCCTGCCCAGGACCTCAGCTCTGTTTTAATCTTAGCAAGAACCCTGTCAATGTTGCGTACCCGGGATACCTCCAGTCTGTCTGTTACATAGACCCCCAGATATTGTATACCGTCCAGCATTTGGGAGAGGCCGGTGGCCCATCTATAATCATCTGAGGACCCCCGGAGTGGCCATAACGTAAATTTATTTACGTTCATGAAGAGCCCCGAGGTCTCGCCGAATATTCGCATAATTTGCAGGATACGGGGACCAGACCTGGGCGGGTCAGTCATGAAAAAGAGGACGTCATCAGCGTATAGGGCCAACCGATCAGACAGGCCGGTGGACCATTCAAAGTCCCGGATCTGGACGTCTATACAAACCCTGGCCGCAAGTGGCTCATTAGCTAACGCGAACAGCAGGGGTTAGAGTGGACACCCCTGTCTAGTGCCCCGACTGATTGGAAATGATGCAGACACCCTACCAGCTATGCACACTGACGCAGTCAATCCATGATACAGCATTTGTATGTATGAAATGAACTTTGGGCCGAAATTGAGGCGCTCCAAGAGAATGAAAAGGTAAGTCCAGCTGGCAGAGTCGAAAGCCCTGTCGATGTCAGCTAGTAAGAGGGCTGCAGGACAGTGAAGACGATCGACAGCAGTGATCACATTATGTGCCTGGCGTATGTTGTGTCGTGTGGCGCGTCGGGGCATAAAACCCGCTTGGTCCGGATGAATTAGGTCCGGGAGATGCGCCTGCAGTCTAGTAGCAAGCGCCTTAGCCAAAAGTTTAGCCTCGACATTCAGGAGAGAGATTGGCCCATAGGTGGCATGAAGTTCCGGAGGGCACCCCGGTTTATGGAACACAACAATCTCAGCATGTCGCCAGTCGGGGCATAAGTGTGGACTGCGTTGCTTCCTGTATAGCCGCAAGATAATGGGGCCCTAGCAAGGCCATATAGGCTTTATAGAATTCGCTTGGGGGCCAGGTGCCTTACCCCTGTGTAAATCTGCTAATGCCGTAGTCATTTCTTTCAGGGTCAAGGGGGCCTCTAATGACCTCTTAGCCTCCTCGGAGGGATGTCATCAAAGAATTCTTCAATCTCAGAGGCCTCAAGAACCTCACGGGCCGTATAGAGGGAGCGATAGTACTCAGCAAAACTATTGGCCAACTCCACGGGGTCTGTCACCAGCGTGTTATCAGGGACACGGAGTCCTGGTAGTGGAGCACCCCCTTGTGCCTGCTGACACAATCTGAACAGGAGTTTACTAGATTTGTCCCCCATTGATAAATCCTACTTTGTGTTGCAAGCCTCATCTAACAGCACTCCCTGATTGTGCTGTTGAACCAAGCACCATTGTCGACGCAACCCAGCACCATCCTCGTCCTGGGCCCGATGTTCTAATGACAAAATTTGTGCCTCTAGCTGAATGAGCGACTGTCGCCGCTGTCTGCGTTCCGCAGTGCAGAAACTAATATCTACCCACCGCAGAGTAGGTTTCATAGCCTCCCAGAAAGTGCAGGCTGAAGATACCGTACCCTCATTATGTGTAATATAGTCCGAAAGCATGCTGTGGATATGGTCTCGGTATGTCGGGTTCTGTAGGTGCCAAACCGAGAGTCGCCAGAGAAAGGGGGGTCGGTTTGGGCCTATCAAGAGATGTATCGCCACCGGAGAATGATCTGATAGACCCCTGGGGAGGATCACGGCGGTCAGCATTCTGTGAGCGAAGGCACGAGGAACAAATATGTACTCATGCCTAGAATAGGAAGTGTGAGTGTGGGAGAAGTACGTGAAGCTGGTCTCAATGGGGTTATGTATCTGCCATGTATCCACCCATCCAACCATGTCCACTAGGGTCCGCTGCTTAGAGGCAAGGGGTCCTGTCCCCACCCCAACTGGGCCTCTCCTATCTACCCCCGGAAACATTACATCGTTCCAATCTCCACCAATCACTGAAAGTCCGTTGGGCAGGGAGCCCCAGATCTCAACCATGCGGTCTAGGAAGTTCTGACCGAGGTGCGGTGGGGCATATATACTGCCAAGCACTGTGTGTTTGCCTGCTACGGTCCTGTGTCCGAATATGTATCGACCATGGATATCAGTCCGTTTTTGTATCAGAGTAAATGCCACCTGGCATTGAATCAGGATGGCAACCCCCCTTGAGCCCCGTGTGAACCCTGCATGGAATATTTGCACATAGCCATAGCGAGCCAGACAGGGAGCCTTCGTGCCAAGCATGTGTTTTTCCTGTAGAAGAAGAATATCAGCGCCAATGTGTTTGTTCTGATGGAGGACCGCGCCTTTTTAAATTTTGTCTAGCAAACCCCTCGTGTTGCAGCTCACGATATATAATTGCCCGGGGGACTGTCCTAAGGGTTCTGCTGCCATTGTGTCATGGGGCACCAAGGTAGGGGTGCCAATGATTGGGGAAAAGGTAATTGCAGGGACATACAAGCACCACAGCCAAAGTAAATTAAAGCAAAACAGAACTTGATCAGCAACTCGCCCCCCACCCATCCCACCCCAATACCTCTAAACAGCAGAAGTACCTGTCGCGGAAAGCCTGGCATCCCACCCCCCACCGGGGGGCGGACCACCATCTCCCCAATGGATCCCGATAGTCCCTATAACGTCTCAAGTTCTACAGGGGGAAGTGGAGCAAACCCACATATGCGGCCCAATATCGTCCTGAAAACATGTCTGTATGCACTAGGGATTCTCAGAGGGTCCCCCCCAGGAGACAGAGGTCCATATCGGACGCTATTACTTGTTTGTGGAAAGCAAACTTCTGGAATCCTACTTGTAAGCCTTGGACCGCCATGAGGATCTGGATCTATGACGTCTTTTTTCTTTTAGTGTCGTCTGTGCCCTGGTTGAGTCTCCCATCGAAGAATCGGAGTCCCTGGGTGGCGGAGTATGTGGCCTAATAGGCTGCTGTTCGTCTGTCCAAGCAAAGACCTCTTCCGCAGTGTCGAAAAATAAGATGTGCAAGTTAACGACCAATCTCAGGCGAGCCGGGTACAGGAGCATGTAGGGAATCTTGAGGCCCTGTAGACGCGCCTTTGCAGCAGTGAAGGACTGACGTTGTTGTTGCACCATTTTTGAATAGTCTGGAAATATCATGATCCGCTGGGACTCGTACACTAATTCTGCCCTAAGCCTGGCCTGCTGCAGGATCGTGTCACGATCTCTGAAGTTTAAAACCCATGCAATCATAGGTCGAAATCAAGCCCCGGGTGGGGGCTTATGCTGTAGGGCCCTATGTGCATGTTCAATCACAAAACACAGTGACAAAGCGTCGTCCGGGAGCCAGGAGGTAAGCCATTGTGTGAGGAACTTTCCAGCATCATTGCCCTCGCAGTTTTCAGGGGAGCCCACAAAGCAGTATTCCTCCTGGTCCATCCTTCAGCATCTTCAACTCGTAGTGCGAGGCCCTTGGTTAATTGTTCTAGAGAGGTGACTTTGCGTTGTAATGTAGTTACTGCATCTTCAAACCCCGAGACCCTTGTCTCCATCTCTGTGATGCGGTCAACAGCGTTACGAAGATCTTGGCACAGGAGGGACACCTCCGTCCCCACCGTACCGATCTGGACCTCCAATGCCTGCCCGGAGTGATGGCCTGCAAAAGGGCAGCATTGTCCGGCGAGCCGGGTGCGACCTCCGTACCCTCAGTGGGGGTCACCGCCGCGGCCGTGAATCTATCCATAGTGCTTTGTTTAGGGCCAAGCCCCAAGGCCTTGTCTTTAGACATGCTGCGAGGGTTATTGCCTAAGGGACCGTGATCAATATCCAGAGCCCTTTCCGGTCTCATGGCACCGTGCACCACGTGCCGCAATGGGACAATACTGCCTGATGCCAGCACACGAGGGGGAAGGGCAGGGCCTCAGGCAGCACCAACCAGGCCCGGTCCTCCTGCAGCCCTATATGCCCTGGGCCACCTTCTCCAATAACTACCTCTAGCCCACGACGCCGGCTGATTTGGTGCTAACAGGACGTTTCTGTGGTCAAAAGGTGCCACCAGCAAAGAGTTGCCTGCTCCCAAGGATCGCCAATCAAGTGTAGCTTCTCAGGTGCCCACACGGGGGTCCGGATTCAGTCCCATCCAACCCTTTAGCAGGTCCGGAAAGTCTCTGAGCCGGAAATTATACTGCTGGGCACATAGGTGAAGCCCGGAAGCTCTGCACTGTGCAGGGCCTCCAACTTAATAGGAAGAGGGAGGCCGAGGGAGGGCCCCCAACCGACCGCAGGCTGCCCCGAACACTAATCTGGCCGCCTCCGCATCCGGGAGCATGCCCCACCTCCCCCTAATGGGGTCCTCACCTCACCACCACTGCAAAGGCTCCAGATCCTCTGCGTCGCCGCTCAGGGCTCTCTCCATTGCCCACAGTCCAAGGAGCATCGCTGCACTCAGCCCCGCCCGGCCGGCACTCCAGGCCCCGGCCACCTCCACGGCGTGGGCCACAACCCACGACCTGCCCGGAAGCACCAGCAGACGTCCTACGGTGGGGCACTCAGTATTCCGTGGTGCCCGCCAAGACATCGCAGCAATGCGGGAGAGTCGGTAGTACGTGGGCCTCCATGTGCGCCCCGCTCCTCGGCTGGGACGTCCCCAGCACTCCCCAAGTCACGAGCTGCTGGCACGTCGGCCGTCCCGGAGGGGTCAAGAATGGCTCGGCGGTAACCGCCAAGCCTCGTAAACTGCCCAAAGTCGCTCCGGGGTCTGGCGTTCCCAAGAAATTCGTCGAGGCAGTCTGTATGTGCAGTTTTCAGGCAGGATTGATACAGGATCTATTGCGGACCAGCGGAGCCCCTGTAGAGCGCACCCGCCATGTTAGGCTGCTTGGCTCTGCCCCCCTCACTAGGCATTTTCTATGGAAATCTGTTCTGAAAAATTGGGATTGGTGATAATGTGAAATATTTCCTAAATACTGAGTGAAATTATGTATGTTGTGTGAAATGTACTTGTTCCAGTAGGGAGCATACTTACACATACACAAGCTATGAGGGATACTGGTGGGAGACTCAAGCAAGGAGAAAATATGTTGCGGAAGTTGTAACATTGGCTCAGCACATCTTATGTATGTCAAAATTTGTATGTCTGCTGCTGTTTGTCTGTCACTCAGTCCATCTATTTTATTTTTGGCGAAAATATTCTTATTACATTTTTTACAGAGGTAGCGTCCACCAAAGTAACAAACAAAGGGGCATATTTACAAGCCCCTATCGCCACCACAATGTCACTTTCCACGACGTTGTGGTGGCGATAGGGGCTTTGCCTTATTAACAAGGCAGCGTTCAGCCACTTAACGTGGCTTAACGCTGCCTTGTAAATAAGGCACCCTTTCACGCTATACTTAGCGTGAAAGGGGAGGGCAATGGGTGTTGCTGTGGGCGTTCCACCGCAACACCCATTGATTTTGACGCTGCCCCATATTTACAGGGGTGGCGTAAATATGGGGCAGCGCCAAAACGCCAATGATTGTTTATGTGCAGGAAGGGACACCTTCCTGCTCATAAACAATCACTCCCCTCAATGCAGGCACCCTTGCACTATGGTGCAAGGGTGCCTGCGTTGGCGCTTGGCAGCTAAATTTAGCACCAGCGTAGGGGGAAACACAGGGCCGCACCATATTCTTGTAAATGTGGTGCAGCCCTGCATTTCTAAAGTGACAAGCGTGTCGTTAGCCTTCTAGACTTAACAATATGCTTCGCCCCTATCCTTGTAAATATGCCCCAAAGTATCATATAAACACTGGACCTATCACATCATAATCTGGGCCGGGGCCCGTTTCCACCCTCACCCCAGCCACCAATCTCCTCCAAACCCCAAATTCAGAAGGAAAATCCACCCACCAATCTGACCACCAAAAGTACATATATCCTGACTCGTCTGTGAACACAGTTAATTAATTCAAATGGGAAGAGAACAGAAAAAGAAACCAAGAAAAATCATCGGTCCAGTATCAACCAGAGGAACAGCCTTACATCTAGACTCAATCAAAAATGCCCGAAGACTGCCATCGGAGATGGAGTAACGTGTAAGCCAGGCCATACCCAGCATAGTGTGTACGGGTTTCGGTTTAGGATGGGTGCCGTTCAGATTGCTAATCAGTCTCTTCATCTCCAGAATAGTTCAAGTATGGCGATACCAGTTCATCAAAGGAGGGTAGTCTGCACATTTCCACTTTGGGTGATATTCAATTTAGCGGCTCACAGACATTGCAACACCATATGCCATTACTGTTTGAGCATAGCCTTCAGGTCTGCAGGTTTGAGGTCCAGAAGCATCACTTCATCTGGGAAAGGGATAGGGAAACCAAAAATGGGAAACCACCTGCTCCTAAAAAGGTTGGAACTTGGGACCCACCCGCCAATGGGCAGAGCTTTTGAGTGCCACACAGCCCCTCCTCAGAGATGCATTACGGTACATGCTATGCAGGTGAACGGGAGTATAGTGCCAACCAAACCAGATCTTGTAGTGGATTTCCCTGCCCATGATCAAGATCGATGATGAGTAAATGTCCCTGCCAAGGTGCTCTCAGTGCTTAGGTATGATCTGCTTCCCTACCCACTCATACTCCTCATTATGTTTCCACACAGAGGGCAAGTCCTGCATTAGAAGCAATTTGCACCATGGTGTACCACCCCTTGGTGTGATTTAGGGGCAATTTAGGCCTTTAGTATGATCAGGTTTTGACTTTAGAATGGGATTTCTGAATTGTGCCGGATCACCTTTTGTAATCGCTAGCATATGCACTACTGTATGGTTAAAACATACATAGTTTTCTGTGATATTGTTTTTCAGTATAATTCCTGCAAACTCCAATAAAAATACCTATAAAAAACAAGTAAGTTGTAAAGCCCAGAAATGGCACCTCTACAGGGGAATACGGTTTCAAAACAGGTTTTGTCCCTAATAGCAGCAGAGAGGATAAAGGGCTGAGTAATCCATTGCCGGATCTGAGCGTAACGGAAGCACTCTGTACCCGAGAGGGCAAAATCCACCTTGCATTGCAGGAATGTCTTATGGGTCACACTGGGGTACATGACCGAAATCATTCAGCACTCCCTCACTCCATCGTCGGAAGGCTATTCCCTCCACAGTGGGAGTAAAATCAGCATTGCAATGGATTGACTTGTATGCTCAAGAGAGCATCACCATATCCTTTGAAACAATATAAGTAGCCCACACTCCTAATGTGGTATTCACAGGAGTGCTGATATAAGGATTGGGGGGGGGGGGGCTATTTAGCTTCTCCTCCCAAACTATGTTGCTGAAGTAAGCTCCATCCAGTCAGATCAAAAGTGCATGGAACACATAAAGTAGGCGCTGCAATATGGACATCTTTATTGCACTGATCATGCCTGTCCAAGAGAGAATAAGATCCCCCAAGGACCCTATGTCCCTTTTTATGGATGCAACCAGGTGGGGGGAGTAGTTGATGAGAAAAGCTCTCCGGGGTCTTTGGGATTCTGACCCCAAGATATTTAATAGAGTTTTTGGCCCATCTGAAGTGGAGGAATGCTCCCAATCTAACCCTCTCAGCATGTGCAGAGTGAGATTCAACACCTCAGATTTTTCATAATTCATTTTATACCCTGAGACTGCTTCAAAAGATCGCAAAAGGTCTAACATTGCTGCCAGTTGTGATCAAGGAGCCCAAAGTTAACAGAACATTGTCTGCATAAAACAAGATTTTGTAATCCTGTGCCCCAAATGGTATGTCAGACACCGAATCAGTTTGTCATATCAGGCATGTGAGGGGGTCAATGAAAAAGGCAAATAAATGTGGTGAAGGTGGACATCCTTACTAGTGCCCCTACCTAGTTCGAAGGGTGCAGAAATCTGACCATTTGGAGCGACCCTCACTGTTGGCCTAGCATAATTAGAAAAAATCATTTTCACAAACGTGGGCCTATGCACATTCTGTGTAATGTTAATAACAAGAAAGATTAGTCCACCCATTTGAAAGCTTTTCAAGGATGGCAGAAATTGTCTTCAGATAGGCCTTTTTGACCATGTGTATGTAGTGTGGATATTATTATGCGCCTGGTGCCCCAGGATAAAACCTCTGTGGTCGGGATGGACCAGAGTTGGGAGTACCTCTTTAAGATGGGTAGCTAAAAGTTTAGTATATACTTTAGCATCTATATTCAACAGCGTAATCAGGCGAAAAGTCATACACAACATAGGGTCCTTACCTGGCTTTGGAATAACTATAATAATCGCTTCCCCTATATAAGCTGTAGTGGAGCCTATGCCTAATACTTGAGTAAGGAAACCAGTTTAGGGGTGAATTTAGAGGAGAACACCCTAAAAAATTGGGATCTGAACCCATCAGGGCCTGGGGCCTGATCAGATTTAAGTGGCTTTAAGGCCTGTTTAACTTCATCCACCTGGATCGGCCGGTTGAGCATCTCCCTCAGTAATGCCATGAGTCAGGGAAGAATGACACCTTCCACGAAATTCACCTGTCCCTCTACAGAATTGGGGTCTGCACTGTATAGGTAGGGATAGAAGCTGCGGAAATGGTTTGATTTATCACAGTCATCAGTAGGTTTATCGACCCCCACTAGTGCAGATTTCTCTTGTATATTCTTTCTCTCTTTTGCCCCGCAGTAATTTAGCTAATTGAGTCCCCACTTTCTCTCAAGTGATGTGCAAGCTTTTTCTGAGAAGGGTACGTTCAGCCTTATTGGTATAGTGCATACGAAGTTGGCCTTCAGCCGGTATGAGCCTGTGTGTGTTCAAGCGGGAAGGTTGCAAAGATCTCTTAGATTTCAGATCTTTAATTTCCAGTTCTAGTGTTTGAAACTCTATCTTACTGAGGTGGTTCTTCTCAACAGCAGCTGCTATGAAAAGGCCTCTAATCATTGCTTTAAAGGCATCCCAAACACCGCTCTTTGGTACCTCCCCACCCTCATTAGTTTCAAAGTACTTGTCAATTTGGTGGCTAATTTCTACACGCATCAACAAGTTGCACAGCAGACAGGGGTGCAGGTGCCAACCCCTAGGCCATTGAAGAGATCCCAGATCCACACACGGTGTGACTGGGGAATGATCAAAAACAACATTTAATCCAATATCCACTGGGCGGGTCATAGCCATGAGTGTTTTGCAAACATTTTTTTATCAATGGTTGAATGCTTGCAATGGACTTGAGAGTAAAAGTGTGCCCCAAGTCTAAAGAGTGGAGTTCACGCCAAGAGTCTCTGGCCTAAGTTTGCAAGTGGCGTCTTTAGTCGCCTCAAGAGTGGACCTGTGAGGAACGGACCCCTCACTCACAGTCTTGGTGGGAAATCCACAGTGTATTAAAAATCTCCCGTCAAGATAATGTCACCTCGGGTTACCCCAATAGGTCTTCCAGGAACTGCAAAAGAAAGGCATCTTATGCCACATTGGGGGCATAAACAGAGGCCACAATAATGGAGCATCCCTGCAGGATCCCAACCAGAACCTCTTATCTGCCCTCCTTATCAGTCTTGATATGGAAGAAAGAACAAGGTGTGTTCTGTTTGACATAAATTGCAACACTGCGTTATTTAGTAGACGCTGAGAAGTGGCAACTCATAGGGTAGGCCCTGTGCTACACTTTCCCTTGTTTCTTCAATAGGAAGTGTGTTACCTCAGATATGCTAAATCTGAGTTCATATGTCATAAACACTTCCAAACCGCCCTTCTTTTGTTATGTGCATTGAGGCCCCTAGCATTCATCGATATCCATTTGTTGATCCTTCATTTTAGGCCCAGGTCGGAGCGCAGATCTGCCAAGCTCTTATTAAAGTCTTGGCGTAATTCATTGCAAAGTTCAGCTTTAAATGTACAAAGACTTTCCATGAGGTCAGACCTTGTCAGGGACATGGCAGGTTGATCTTAAGAGGGATGAAACATCTCCAGATCTTGGTCAAATTGTGCTCGGTGAGGAGGTCTGTCTAAGGAGGCCAGTAGGCCGCTCCTACTCGATTTTTTTTTGGGGAGGCACAGGAAAGAGCAGAGGAATTGACGCAGGTTGCTACACCAAGGGTCTGGGGGGCGCGAGCGGTGACCACCATCCTCAGAAGGATATTTAGGTCCTCAGAGCCAAAAAGACTCTTATCAGCCATTCTCTCCCAGGGGCACTTGTCACAGTCAGGAGTACCCAGTTCAGGAAGGGATCACTGGGGACCCTCAATGGCTCCAGACTCCACAGTGGCCTGCTGCTGCCATTCACAGTCACTACTAATGGAAAGGTCGCTTCCCTTACAATGTAGTCCCCACCTCTAGGCAGGCAGTATCAACAAGGTAGGAATATATGGGTAAGAATAGGTTTGCTATACTTAAATCCACATCTATGTATCTTCAAAGTATGTAGATGTGGAGTTAAGAGTAGTAAACCGATTCTCACCTATATGCACTTACTTTCACAATATTTTGATTGTCTATATTTAGACCTCAATGTTTTGGCCTCACAATATTATTTTGTCAAAAGCTAAAATAGAAATGTTTTTTCAGATCTTAAATTATGTTGCAGTACTGATGAAATCACTGACCAAGTATATATGTGGAGTGTGCAAAATGATAGTTTAGGTGGTGAAGTTAGCTGAAATAAACCACTTTTCTTGTATATGAATTGGCAATCACATGTGTTTTTCAAACTTTCTCCTAGGGGCACAATTATACTATCAAACATATGCTTTTGGTGGGGGGGAGGGGGGGTGGTTCTCAATGAAATTCCTGCGTTTATCAGATTTTTCCTCCATTATGTCAAGTCCACTAAATTAGCAAGGCCTTAATAAAAAACTTCACAGAGTGGAGTAGGAGATGTTTCTCACACTACCCCTCCATATGTCAACCTAGATAAAGGGTGATAATATTATCAAATATGGGAGGATGAACAGCTAAGCTAAATTGATGGAGGACTGAGCTGCAGGTTATCCACAGATGTTTGTGTGAGGTTCAAATCAAAAAACGAATCTACTGGGTTGGGTTTACCAAACTTTTAAACCAGTGATGAGCTTGGCAGGTTAAACCGCCACCCCCTCCTCCTTGGTGCTTTTTGGTGCAGGTTCATTCTTCACACTCATCTGTGTGATTGTTTAAGTGCCATGGCTGAGCACTAAGGTGTGTTACATGGATTATATTTAGTGCACATTTTAGGTTGCCTTTTTAACTTACTATCTTTTTAAGATGGTAGTTTGAACATGTTTTTCACACAAGAAAATGCCACGCATGCATTAATTGTGGTAGACATTGGGCCCGATTCACAGAACTAACTTAAGACAAAATCCTAAACTTACTACCATTTTGGTATTTACAGAAGGCACTTACTTACTCATTTTGAGTAACTTACTCATTTTGTGTAACTTACTCATTTTGTGTAACTTACTCATTTTGGTATTCACAGAAGGCACTTACTCATCAATGAGTAAGTGCCTTCTGTGAATACCAAAATTAGTAAGTTACACAAAATGAGTAAGTTACTCAAAATGAGTAAGTTACTCAAAATGAGTAAGTAAGTGCCTTCTGTGAATACCAAAATGAGTAAGTGCCTTCTGTGAATACCAAAATGGTAGTAAGTTTAGGATTTTGTCTTAAGTTAGTTCTGTGAATCGGGCCCAGAGTTGGTTTGTAGGCTGCACTGTTAGTTCCAAGGACACACATTCTAGAACGCGATGTTCTTGCTTTATTATATGCTTGAAGGAAGCAACTCTTTTTCTCCAGACTAGTAGTAAGTAAAGATGTTTTTCTGTGTCTCTAGGAGAATGAAATAAGGCTGGAGTTTTATTATTTAAACAGCATCTGTTTTGAATTCAGTGAGAGTCACTTCACACTGGAGTTATCATGAATGCGGCAGAGAGCTGCGAATGAGAGGCAGCTCTGCAGGCCCCGACATTCATCCTAAGAAGGAAGATAGCTGCACAAGCAAAGATGAGTGCAGACTTGCACATTGAGATGCAGTGCATTCGTTAATGCACTGAGCCCAGCTTCCTGAGACATTACACCAAGGTATGTGGTTAGATCATTCCAACTTGGTCTGACAGAAGGGTACTCCCACAACGCTCTTACTAGAGTAGGTGTATTAGTGATTGATAAGAGTAACATTAGGAACAATTAACATGGCTGAATTGTTTGTGTTTTTCACCATTCTAATAATGCTTATAACAATGATGTCTTATCTGTCTAATTATCGCAGTTCATGTTCTACTTACAATGATTAGATCTTTTCAATAAACATTTGAAAATGTATTATTGTCTCTTCTTTTTGTAAAGCTTTGGCAATGTAAAAGTGACAAATGAAAGGGTTAGATCTGTTTCCATGAATTCCCCGCGAATAAGAGTGGTCATGTTCGAAATTGTTGACAGTATCTACTTCTCTGCAAGTTTAAGAGTTTAGATATGGTACAGTGAGTTAGCCAAACTAACATTTACTGATGATATAAGAAGACTCAGTCTCTGTATTATAAAGATTTGTTGATCTAACACACAGTCCTACTAAATTCGTAGGAACCATATAACAGGTGCTTATCAAACTTCTACACGCCGAAACCTTAGAGTGCCTTTCCACCACATGTAAGTGGCTACTGGGTGCAAGGTAAGTGTGGTGCTGTCAGCTGTAGGTCAGACGTACACTCTGACTTGTGTGAAGTTTTCTGCTTTGATAATGACAGAGCACATCAGCTGTTCAGCCTGTGGATGGTGACAGGTCGGCAAGGGAGGCTGCACGAATTTGGCACAAAAAACAGTCCTTCATCCAGCTTGGAGAAAGATGTAAAAGAAAGTTCAAATTCATCGATACCTAATTTTGGATAGATAAAACAAATGTGTCAGAAATGGAAAATAGATAATTGATCATCTCAGTGAGGCAATGCATATGAAGTTGACAGAAAAAAAAGCAAAAACTATAGGCCAGGCATCTGTGAATTCTGATATAGAGTCCCCTTCAATTACATTGATAATCCCTAAATTACATTACTAAGCATACCATTTTTATGAATCATTTCTTTTTATTAAGTTAACAGAGCATTAAAAAACAGCTATGTGCCTACAACCCCATGGGCCAGCAGCGTAAAAACAATAGAAGAAGGTGTGTACACAGCTTGCACCAACAACCCTGGGGCCAGCAGTGTTAAAGACAATGACAACCATACGAATAGTTCTAAACAACCCCAAAGAACAGTCCCCTCACCCCCCAAGTCTTTCTAGGCGTATAGCAAAGCAATAAGTAGAGCTACCAGTCAATTTTAGTGTCAAGGAAAAGTTGAGTAGGCGTCATCATGTGAATGAGTGGAAGATTCGTTGAGGCCAGAGTCAGGAGAGGGAATACGTAGTAGAGGCTTCAAGTATGAAGGGCATGTCAGTTTGTTAAACTCCGCAGAGAGATTGCGAATAAAAGGATCCCAGTCAGTAGTGTAGTCATCTAATGTCTGTTCTAAGGCTAGTGCCATTTTCTCCACGCCCAAAATAAACCAAAGTTTGTGCAGCCAGGAAGTATATTGAGGGCTATTGTCTGTGCCACAAAGTGCAAGAATAACCTGGTGCGCTGCGCCCAATGCTAGTGCCATATGTTTCACTCTGCGAGAGTAAAGGGGAAAGGTCTGAGGGTTAGGCATCCCAGGACAGTATAGGAAGTGAATCAGGGGATAGATGCCGCAAAAGCCTTATCTATATCATTTAAAACTTGGTCCCATAAACTAATAAGTTTGGGGCAATGCCATAGAGGTGGAGAAGGGAGCCCATCCTCCAGCAAACCCCTCAACATTCTTTAGAACACTCTGCATTACATGTGCCGATCTTCGCGGGGGTCACATACCAGTAGGACACTATGTTATATGCAGTCGCAGAGCTGGACATATTGTGTGATGTATGTCGAGCTCGGTAGAATATGTCCACCCACTTGGAATCCGAGAGAGGTCTGCCAATCTCTTCCTCCTAGTGCTTCTGCCTCGCAGAGCGGGTGACAACCTCTTCCCCACCAAGTATAGTATACAACTCGGAAACGAGCCGATGGTTGCTTTTTTTTAGTATTAACCATTTTTCAAAAGAGGTCAAAGGTTGCTCCGTATAGGGCCGAATGGAAGGGTGTAGCACCCAATGGCGTATTTGAAGGTATGGAATGCGATAGGCAAAAAAGATCTGGCTGGAGCCCTGGAGTGAAATCAGGGTTAGTGAAAATCGGTGTCATCAGTGAGGAAAAGGTCGTCAGCCCGAGTCTGACTGCCACTGTGTCCTAGACTCGAAACACAGCTCCCGTAACCGGGGAAGAATAAAGACCCCAAGCTCTATGTCTTTTGGGGAGCTAAGGCTCCCTCCAGGTATGAGAGCCAGCAACTGCCTGGTCCGTAGGACACTAGTGTTTCTCAGTGAGAGGTCTAGTCCACTCAACTAGGAATTGTAGTTGCAAGGCGTAAAAGTACCACAGGAGGGAGGGCACTGCAAGACCACCAGGCAATAAAGGAGGTATTCTTGCAATCAAGGCTTTTCCCCCACCCAAATACACCTGTTAATCTCGACTTGCATGGAGTGAAGTATTTGGTTGGGTGGGGACAACAGCAATACTTGAAATAAATAAAGGATGCGCAGCAAAGTGGTCATTTTAATAGCCACAATCCTACCTAACTAGGAAAGGCCCAGACATTCCCAATTCTGGATATCTGATCTGAATTGTTTGGTTAGTGTGGTATAATTAGGAGCAATGGTGTTGGAGATAGTGCTAGCCAACTGGATCCCAAGATAAGGGATGGATGGGGAAGTCCACTCAAATGGAAATTGAGCCAATAAAGAGGCCACTGAGGGAGGGAGAACTGACAGATTCAGAATTTGAGATATTTGTATACTGAACATACACCCTGAAAGGGAGCCAAACTTCAGAAATTCTGTAACTAAGGCGGGGAGAGAGGTCCAAGGATTAAAGACTGCTAGAATCACATTGCCCACGTACAAACTAATTAGATGTTGTTCCCCATCAAAAGTAATGCCAGAGATATCTGGGTATGCACGAATGTGCTGGGGGAATGGTTCCATGTATAGGGCAATCAAAAGTGGGGACAGGGGTTATCCCTGTCTCGTACCCTGATGTATAGGGAAAGGTAAAGAAAAAAGCCCATTTACTCACAGCTTAGCTCTGGGAGAGCTATAAATGCTCTTAATCCAGCTACGAAACTGTTCCCCAAAGCCAAAGCATTCCAGAGTCTGAAAGAGGAAGGGCCAGTGAACTCTGTCAAACGCCTTCTCCGTATCAATTGAGAGGAGAAGGGTCTCTGATTGCTTGCAAGCCACTTTATCCAGCAAGTGAAAGTTGCAGCTAGTGTTGTCCACGCATTGTCACCCTGGAATAAAACCAGCCAGGTCTGGGGAGGAGAAGAGCAACACATGCAGGGGTGAGTGACATGGGTAATGCTAGGCCTAACAAGGACATTATCACCTGGTCTGAATAACCTGGTGCTCCAGCATAATTTGAAGGAAAAACAATCCCTAAAATATTGAAGGAAACATAACATTAAATGTAGATAATCAAGCAGAAAAAGTCCAATAAAATTGGTGAACTACATATACATGCGGGCCTGCGGTGCAGGTGTTATAAACCATCTATTCAGTCCATAGTAAAAGGTCCTCGCCCACCTGATCTGCCTGCAACATCTCCAAGGGGGTCGGGTAAGAACGATTACCACAGAGATCAATACCCATCACCATCAGGTGGAATGGCACCCAGTGTCAGAGGCAAGCTTGACCAGGACTTTCTGTTGCTCATGTAAGCGTTTGCATGGACCAAGGCGTGGCAGACCCTTGGTTCTTTGCTGTTTGTGCCATGTGGCGAGACGAGATGGAGAGCCCCCCGGGGAGCCCACCGCAGTGGAAGACTCGCCATCTTCAGAGAGGCCCAGCAAACACTAGGCCTCGGTCAAAGAATTTGTTTGGTGAAGATGACCCCCCCTCCCCCAGCGAAAAGTCAGTCGGAAGGGGTGACCCCACCCATATGACACATCTTTAGAATGCAGAAAGTCAGTTATTGGCTTAAATTATTTTCGACGTTGAAAGGAAACATCCTGGAAACCCACTGTGTGACCGCTGAAAATGATGAGCTGCTTCTCTCTGGCGTGTTTAATGAAACAAGGGAACCCAATTGGAATGGTCAGAGACTTGGGTAGTAGTTTGTTACAATTACAAATGTCCCTGACAGGGAAGATACATGGAAAGAACAATAAATATAAGCCTGAAATCAGTGCTATATTAAGGTTGTCCAGCCGGACAGAGTGATTTTAATAATGTTTCAGATCACAAAAGCAAGAATAAAGTGGGACACAATACTGCGTCTAACACAACACATGTAACACAAAACAAGAATTAACACAATTAACAGAAAGCTCAGGCAGGACAAAAAGCTTGTAAATTATATATGAAATGGAACAAACAAACAATAAATAGCAACACCGTTACACATCAATAATTATTTCAATTGCGTTTACGGTGTATATAAGGTCGAGGACGTTTCGATCCCGTAAAACCAATACTGGGATCATCATCAGGACGTAAAATTTACATGCCTTAGAGAAATTTTGCCTGTAAAACAGTATGAAGAGGTAGAAAAGACCAGAAGAAACAGTGAATAGATCATTAGATTAGGCAAACACATCCTGTAAAGCATAGTGCCGGTGGAGGAATTGGTGGTAAAACTTCCATTCAGACGACGTATGCTAGGTGTCGTCAAGATGCACATGCTGGGTGTAAAACTGTTAATTGCGGAAAAATTCAACATAAAATACGGAACAAGGCCTTAAGTGTCAAGACGAGCCAGTCAGAAAGTGAAGAACGTGGGAATATTTTGAGTGACCACGGTCAATAGCGAACTTTACGTCAAGTGATGGTGCAGCGTGAGTGGCTGGTGGCTATCTAATCGCCTGATTATTGAGAAATGGCCAGAAGCATTGCTTAACCAAAGGGGATGATGGACGGAGTGTTGAACATTGCAAACACTCACCCCCAGTCAACTGATCTGGGTTTAATCCATCATCATTCTTTAGCTCACTCCGCCACCCCAGTTCAGACATGGCCATATGCAAATCAGTCTGACCCTGTGCCTCATGGGAACAGTCCAGCCCGAACTGCCAAGCCATGTCTTCCCTGGACCGGAAACAAGCATCCTGGGACCGGTTTCTGGCTTACAGCCGTCATCAGCCAGGCTATCTTGAATCCAGTGGCAAAGTGAGCAAGGGACCCACGTCTGGGCATACCCTGCCAACTTAGGGCGAACATAGCAAAACCAAAGGGGAGGATGGACGGAGTGTTGAACATTGCAAGCACTCACCCCCAGTCAACTGATCTGGGTTTAATCCATCATCATTCTTTAGCTCACTCCGCCACCCCAGTTCAGACACGGCCATATGCAAATCAGTCTGACCCTGTGCCTCATGGGAACAGTCCAGCCCGAACTGCCAAGCCATGTCTTCCCTGGACCAGAAACAAGCATCCTGGGACCGGTTTCTGGCTTACAGCCATCATCAGCCAGGCTATCTTGAATCCAGTGGCAAAGTGAGCAAGGGACCCACGTCTGGGCATACCCTGCCAACTTAGGGCGAACATAGCAAAACCAAAGGGGATGATGGACGGAGTGTTGAACATTGCAAGCACTCACCCCCAGTCAACTGATCTGGGTTTAATCCATCATCATTCTTTAGCTCACTCCGCCACCCCAGTTCAGACATGGCCATATGCAAATCAGTCTGACCCTGTGCCTCATGGGAACAGTCCAGCCCGAACTGCCAAGCCATGTCTTCCCTGGACCGGAAACAAGCATCCTGGGACCGGTTTCTGGCTTACAGCCGTCATCAGCCAGGCTATCTTGAATCCAGTGGCAAAGTGAGCAAGGGACCCACGTCTGGGCATACCCTGCCAACTTAGGGCGAACATAGCAAAACCAAAGGGGATGATGGACGGAGTGTTGAACATTGCAAGCACTCACCCCCAGTCAACTGATCTGGGTTTAATCCATCATCATTCTTTAGCTCACTCCGCCACCCCAGTTCAGACATGGCCATATGCAAATCAGTCTGACCCTGTGCCTCATGGGAACAGTCCAGCCCGAACTGCCAAGCCATGTCTTCCCTGGACCGGAAACAAGCATCCTGGGACCGGTTTCTGGCTTACAGCCGTCATCAGCCAGGCTATCTTGAATCCAGTGGCAAAGTGAGCAAGGGACCCAAGTCTGGGCATACCCTGCCAACTTAGGGCGAACATAGCAAAACCAAAGGGGATGATGGACGGAGTGTTGAACATTGCAAGCACTCACCCCCAGTCAACTGATCTGGGTTTAATCCATCATCATTCTTTAGCTCACTCCACCACCCCAGTTCATTCATGGCCATGTGCAAATCAGTCTGACCCTGTGCCTCATGGGAACAGTCCAGCCCGAACTGCCAAGCCATGTCTTCCCTGGACCGGAAACAAGCATCCTGGGACCGGTTTCTGGCTTACAGCCGTCATCAGCCAGGCTATCTTGAATCCAGTGGCAAAGTGAGCAAGGGACCCACGTCTGGGCATACCCCTGCCAACTTAGGGCGAACATAGCAAAACCAAAGGGGATGATGGACGGAGTGTTGAACATTGCAAGCACTCACCCGCGAGTCAACTGATCTGGGTTTAATCCATCATCATTCTTTAGCTCACTCCGCCACCCCAGTTCAGACATGGCCATATGCAAATCAGTCTAACCCTGTGCCTCATGGGAACAGTCCAGCCCGAACTGCCAAGCCATGTCTTCCCTGGACCGGAAACAAGCATCCTGGGACCGGTTTCTGGCTTACAGCCGTCATCAGCCAGGCTATCTTGAATCCAGTGGCAAAATGAGCAAGGGACCCACGTCTGGGCATACCCTGCCAACTTAGGGCGAACATAGCAAAACCAAAGGGGATGATGGACGGAGTGTTGAACATTGCAAGCACTCACCCCCAGTCAACTGATCTGGGTTTAATCCATCATCATTCTTTAGCTCACTCCGCCACCCCAGTTCAGACATGGCCATATGCAAATCAGTCTGACCCTGTGCCTCATGGGAACAGTCCAGCCCGAACTTCCAAGCCATGTCTTCCCTGGACCGCAAACAAGCATCCTGGGACCGGTTTCTGGCTTACAGCCGTCATCAGCCAGGCTATCTTGAATCCAGTGGCAAAGTGAGCAAGGAACCCACGTCTGGGCATACCCTGCCAACTTAGGGCTCTCCATGCCACTGGAATCAAGCTATCCTGGCTGAAGAGGGGTGAAACCCCGAAACCGGTCCTAGGATGCTTGTTTCCAGTCCAGGGAGGACCTGGTTTGGCAGTTCGGGCTCGACTGTTCCCATGAGGCACAGGGTCAAGACTGATTTGCATATGGCTGGGTTCAAACTGGAATGGCATGGTGAGCAAAACAACGATGGATTTAGGCCCAGATCTCTGTACTGGGGTGAATGTATGACATTGTTCTGCATTCTGTCCATCAACAGTTGTTTTTGCATTTGTCACCCCGAGTGGGACGGGTATGCCCAGACGTGGGTCCCGTGCTCTCCATGCCACTGGAATCAAGCTATCCTGGCTGAAGAGAAAACCGGTCCTAGGATGCTTGTTTCCAGTCCAGGGAGGACCTGGCTTGGCAGTTCGGGCTGGACTGTTCCCATGAGGCACAGGGTCAAGACTGATTTGCATATGGCTGGGTTCAAACTGGAATGGCATGGTGAGCAAAAACGATGGATTTAGGCCCAGATCTCTGTACTGGGGTGAATGTATGACATTGTTCTGCATTCTGTCCATCAACAGTTGTTTTTGCATTTGTCACCCCGAGTGGGACGGGTATGCCCAGACGTGGGTCCCGTGCTCTCCATGCCACTGGAATCAAGCTATCCTGGCTGAAGAGGGGTGAAACCCCGAAACCGGTCCTAGGATGCTTGTTTCCAGTCCAGGGAGGACCTGGCTTGGCAGTTCGGGCTGGACTGTTCCCATGAGGCACAGGGTCAAGACTGATTTGCATATGGCTGGGTTCAAACTGGAATGGCATGGTGAGCAAAAAACGATGGATTTAGGCCCAGAACTCTGTACTGGGGTGAATGTATGACATTGTTCTGCATTCTGTCCATCAACAGTTGTTTTTGCATTTGTCACCCCGAGTGGGACGGGTATGCCCAGACGTGGGTCCCGTGCTCTCCATGCCACTGGAATCAAGTTATCCTGGCTGAAGAGGGGTGAAACCCCGAAACCGGTCCTAGGATGCTTGTTTCCAGCCCAGGGAGGACCTGGCTTGGCAGTTCGGGCTGGACTGTTCCCATGAGGCACAGGGTCAAGACTGATTTGCATATGGCTGGGTTCAAACTGGAATGGCATGGTGAGCAAAAAAACGATGGATTTAGGCCCAGATCTCTGTACTGGGGTGAATGTATGACATTGTTCTGCATTCTGTCCATCAACAGTTGTTTTTGCATTTGTCACCCCGAGTGGGATGGGTATGCCCAGGTCATCGTGCCTTTCCCCAGCACCGCAGTCCCTGCCTGGGACGTGGTCATCCCAACACTCATTGCTTCTTTTTATTGCATATATATGGTAAGACATGCCTTGCGTACAAATGATACATCACCAATTAGCCACTGGGCACGCATTAATTTTCTCCTTTTTTCACCAGCGCCATTACGCTCTTGTGACACCGCACGGTTCTGCCCACGGGCGACCGTGATATATCCCGCTTCCTGGCATACCATTAATTGCCGGACTACTTGCCTTGTGCCATTCTGCACGGTAAGCAACGCTTCTGGCCATTTCTCAATAATCAGGCGATTAGATAGCCACCAGCCACCCACGCTGCACCATCACTTGACGTAAAGTTCGCTATTGACCGTGGTCACTTAAAATATTCCCACGTTCTTCACTTTCTGACTGGCTCGTCTTAACACTTAAGGCCTTGTTCCGTATTTTATGTTGAATTTTTCCACAATTAACGGTTTTAAACCCAGCATGTGCATCTTGATGACACCTAGCACACGTCGTCTGAATGGAAGTTTTACCACCAATTCCTCCACCGACACTATGCTTTACTGGATGTGTTCGCCTATTCTAATGATCTATTCACTGTTTCTTCTGGTCTTTTCTACCTCTTCATACTGTTTTACAGGCATAATTTCTCTCAGGCATGTGAATTTTACGTCCTGATGATGATCCCAGTATTGGTTTTACAGGATTGAAACGTCGTCGACTTTATATACACCGTAAGCGCAATTGAAATAATTATTGATGTGTAACAGTGTTGCTATTTATCGTTTGCTTGTTCCATTTCATATATACTTTACAAGCTTTTTGTCCTGCCTGAGCTTTCTGTTAATTGTGTTCATTCTTGTTTTGTGTTACATGTGTTGTGTTGGACGCAGGATTGTGTCCCACTTTATTCTTGCTTTTGTGATCTGAAACATTATTAAAATCACTCTGTCCGGCTGGACAGCCTTAATATAGCACTGATTTCAAGCTTATATTTATTGTTCTTTCCATGTATCTTCCCTGTCAGGGATATTTGTAATTGTAACAAGCTTCTCTCTGGCGGCAGGCAAAATGTCCTCCTTGATTTGAAAGATATGGACGCATGCCAGTATGTCCACTGATGACCTGTTCCTGGGTCAGCCCACTC
The DNA here is from genome assembly GCA_963921515.1 of Calotriton arnoldi. Taxonomy (NCBI): domain Eukaryota; kingdom Metazoa; phylum Chordata; class Amphibia; order Caudata; family Salamandridae; genus Calotriton; species Calotriton arnoldi. The sequence goes on from CAWUFW010001376.1 coordinate 1,031,915, forward strand.
AGTGCACTCTATCCAGGTGAAGCTCTACATTCTCATCCCAGCCCAGAATAAAACAAAATAAGGCCTGTGTATACTCCCTAATATCCAAGCCTTCAGCCCCGGTTGGAACACCACAGAGGCTTATGTTATTCCAGCAGGATCTATTTTCAAGATCGTCCACATGGGCCCTAAGGTCATCCTGTTGTTCATGAATATGAATGATTTTTTGGCGTAGGAATTCTACTTCTTCTCCTTTTATGGTCTCATTATCTTCCATTGTGGCTGCACGGCCTCCGTGTGATGACAGGTTGTGCCGTAATTCCTGAAAGTCACGTAAGAGATCATCTTTAAAAGTCTGGAGGTCCGCTTTGAGGGAACTGAAGACACAAGCCAGAAATCCACGGGTCACCGGAGCTTGGCCATCATCCAAGGGACCCTCCATGTCAGAGGGTGTCTAAGGCCGGGAGGCAGGCGAGGGGTCCTTAGATAGGGCAGGAGCAGGGTGGGTAACTATATCTTCGACAGATTGGTCATGTTTACCCCTTGAAGAGGTCATTGTGGGCGATGGGACCCCAGAAATGCCACAGGGTAAAAGAAACGTGGGGGATCCGCTGGTTGTTCTCAAGAGGATGCCCCAATACAGTGCCTAGGGGGGTGGAACCAGGTCCTGGAACCAAAGGCAGGTTCGGGGGCAAACAGGGATAGGGAAGCATTCACCCTATAAGCCTTTATGGGTCCTGTAGTCATTGTTTGAGGGTGGGGATGAAGGAGGCAAACCCACTATTAGGGGGACAGCACCAGGAACACTCCCACGAGGGAGGGCGATGAGTGGAAGCCCTGTAGGGTGTGAAATCGGCAGAATCAGGAGGCAGAGGGCGAAGACTCACGTCTTACTACGCCGCAATCTTGGCCATGCCCCCAGTGTGCCATTTTTTGAGTGAAACTTGTCCTATTCATTCATAAAGACTGCATATCAACTCCTACTTGTACTAGGATAAATGGTTTGATCACCCCTTCTTCCTGATTTTATTAAAACAAGTCCGTTTTGGCAATTGCCATCAGATCTGTTTTAAAAATATGCATTTAATCTCATTCTCAGGTTCTAAATTAGTTATTTAGTGTGTAGTCCAAAGAGAGATACCACACAGCTGACCATGTACCCAAATCAAACAATGGGAAGGCCAGACAAAGGACAATGAATATAAGCTTTACTGGAGCTTAGGGTGAGAAGGGCACTATTTGTGATAGTAGTGATTCCAATGGACAAATAGCCTTGCTGGTACCCAAGAGGATGAATGTTTCTAAGGAAAGGTCCCATCCACTAAAAACAGAAGACACAGGACACAGGACACAGGACAACCTCTGACCCCTGGATTGGTACCATACCCAAGTTAGCAACCTTTAAGTTCTGCCCAGGTTAGCAATCTTTAAGTTCTGACCAAGGGCACTCTGTAGTAGACGACCACCAGAACAACAGCTGGGAATCATTTCCTTTTTGACCTGCAGTAACTGACTTCATCCATATTTCTGGCTTAATTAGGTAAGCGATCTGCCGACCTCTAAGTTAACACAACAAGGTTTTACTGGTATTATCCTATTCCGAAGCTATCACTTATTATTACTTTAATGTCTTACCTGACCAGGTTTCCTAGTACTGATTTCTAGGTATGTTGTCCAATTTTGGACTTTTGGGTCTAGTGCATACTAGTGCATAACACTGGCTAGCACTATGCTCAGACAGCAGTGATAGTCATCTCTATCAACGCACCATGACCTATCTCACAACAAACAAACGAGGTCCATTCTCAGTCCCTTAGGTAGACTATTGTGCTATCCACATCCCTTCAGCTATTCCGACCATCATCCAAATTGTCTAATACCCCCCCCTTTTGCCAAAGACTGACTTTTCAATCCGCATTTGAGACCTACAGTTTAATGTGTTTGAAAAACTGTAAAATCATCTTATATTACCTTGCATGACGCTTGCTCTCTGTCTACAGACACAACCATGACTCCCCTGTGACTTGAAAGCACTGTACATTGCTCCTAGCACAGTAGCTTCTCAATTTAATAATTCTTCGTTTCAGGACCTTTGTTATTTCAATCAACTGACCTGTCTACTTTCCTTCACCCAGGAGTTAGAAGGCTATTATACATTGATCACATGTCCTCCCATTTGTGACGGTGGCCCCTCGCCCTTCCCCTTTTTAGGTTTTGCCTGCACAGCTCTTGGGCTGTGCTTGCGAAATCTCTTGTTATTAAAAAAAAAGAAATGTTAAAAAGGGCTTACAGACCGCCCATTACTTACCATTCGTATGCTTTGTGGTCACTCTCATTTTCTTGCTTCTCACTGGTCAGCAGTATCAGGGTCACAGCATCAGTTTTCACTTCCTCTTTCCTGCTGTTCCCTGGAGCTTGGACCAAGCACTGTAGCCAGCTGCTAGCTAGCGGCTGGCAGCCACATCATTTCCGAGGTACTTTTTTAAAAGTTCAGTCCCCGCACTACATACGAGTGCATGTGTTTGTACTCAGTCTCCTCTTTTTTAAATTTGTTTAGGGGTTTTATATAGCGCAAAATTGACCCGCAGGTATCAAAGTGATTTGCATGAGCACCAGTTGCATTACAGATGGACACATTCATTTTTAGGCATGGAGATAATATGTGATTTCCCTAGAACCACATGATGTTGAGCCTCCCACCAGGACTCGAGCCCGGAACCCCAGTTTCAAAGTCAGCCGCTCTAGCCGTTACTCCACATCCTCTTCATTGCCCCCCCAACCATCTGTTGTTGCTCCCTCATATTTAACGACCCTTCTGTCCACCTCCCCTGCTGTCTTTTCTGCTCCCTCTCTCCTCCCCCGCATCTTCCTTGATGTGGCTTGTTATGTACATGGCTTATAGTTAAAAACAAAAGAAAAAACGCTATGATGCAGTAAACGCAAACCGAGTCATAACGTTTTTCTTTTTAAACTTTAAGCCATGTTGTACAGTAGCTATCGCCACTGTCAAACATGTCTTAAAACTACATTGACAAAACCAATAGATTTCGCAGAGGCAAAACATATTGGCTTTGTCAATGCTTGTTTAATCTTCTCCATCTTTTCGTACCCCTCCTAAATGGCAATATCTTCTTTTCACTTAGCCTGACCAAGCGTACAATTTGAATAAACAAAATGGTTACTTACCAGTAGGAGTAGTTCTGCAGTTTGAAGAGTTTTCTGGATTCACATGCTGTGCATTATTCCGCCATCTAGTGGTTGGGTCCGGAATAGTCCTTGTTTTTGTTTGTTTTTGTTTTTTTTCTTCTTCTAGGCGCCGTCGACCACCATTTGGTGCCAGGTACATCCCTTGTGTGACGTCATAAGCGGCCCTGGAGGTTGTTGTGCGTGGTAGCCATCTTCGGATTCTTTTTTCTGTGTTTTAGTCTTATAGTCTTTAAGCTGGTACTTCAGAGAATTTTTAGACCTGATTCCCCACCTGGCTGTATTCCTTGTAGGGGAGGTTGGGTGGGTCACATGTGAATCCGGAAAACTCTTCAAGCTGCAAAACTACTCCTACTGATAAGTAACCATTTCGTTTTGCGCGGAATCCTTTTCTGGATTCACATGCTGTGCATCAGATTATGTAGCGGTTTCTCCCTTCTTGGGGAGGCTTTAGTAAGAGGAAAACTTTACGAACAGGTTTTGAAGTACTTTTTGTCCTGCTTGTGCTTCCTTATTCATTTGTATGTCCACACAGTAATGTTTGGTGAAGGTGTGTGGGGATGCCCATGTTGCTGCTGCACATATAGTGTCTATGGGCACATTGTCCATAAATGCAAGAGTCGCTCCTTTCTTTCTAGTTGAGTGAGCTCTTGGTAGTACACTTAGTCTTTTACCTGCGGTGGTACAGCATAATTGGATGGCTTGGACTATCCATCATGAAATTGTTGCTTTTGTAACAGGCATCCCTGTTTTTGTATGTGAGTAGGCAACAAACAGCTGTTTGCTATTGCAAGTTTGTTCTGTGCTCTGTAGACAGTACAGAAGAGCCCTCCTTACATCCAGGGTATGGAGGCTTCTTTCCCCTCTTGTTTGCGGGTCTTTGAAAAAGACTGGAAGGAGAATGCTTTGGTTCAAGTGATACTTGGATACAACTTTTGGCAGGATTTGTGGGTTCGTTTTTAAGATAACCTTGTCTCTATGGATTTGCATGTATGGTTCTTGTATGGTTAACGCTTGTAACTCACTTACTCTTCTTAAGGAAGTAATGGCAATGAGAAATGCTGCTTTACTGTTTCTTGTGTATTGATTGAGTCTATTCGGTTGTTAGCTGTGCACCAGGTGGTGTACCGCTTGTTTTGCAGTTTGTTTTCTTGCTTCCTTTAGAATCTCCATTGTTTGTTGAGGCATGTTTAGGTGACCAAACTCTACGTATTCAGGTGCCAGGCCGCTAGGCGTAGCGTTGCTGGCTCCGGGTGGAAGATTTGGCCCTGATGCATTGTTAGTAGGTGCTTGTCCGCTCTGAGTTTGATTATTCGTCCCTTGGACAGTTCTAGCAGACTTGAGTACCATGTTTGTCTGGCCCATTGTGGAGCAATGAGAATTAGGTTTGTCCCTGGTTGTCTTGCTTTTTCCAGCCCTCTTTGGATTAGAGGTATTGGTTGAAAAGCGAATGCAAATGTCCCTGATCAATCTAGTGACAAGGCATTCCCTCTTGACAGGTGGTGAAGAAACCTTGAGGCAAAGAACTGGCATTTCATGTTCTGTTTTGGTAGCAAACAGGTCTATCTCTGGGGCCCCCCTAAGTTTGAAGATGTATTGTATTGTCTTGTGCTTCAATTCCCATTTGTGGGAGCAGTTGTTCTGCCTGCTCAGAAGATCTGCTGTTGTGTTGTATATTCCCGGAAGGTGTATTGTTTGCAGATTGATTCTGTGAGAGATTGCCCATTGCCAGATAAGTTGCGCTAGTTTGCTTAGCGGGAATGATTTCGTACCTTCCTGTTTGTTGAGGTAAAACATTGTGGTTGTATTGTCTGTTTGAATCAAGACAGTCCTCCTGCAAATGTGTTTCTGGAATGCTTTCAATGCTAGAAATACTGTTTTCATTTCCAAGTAATTGATGTGTTTTATGGAATCGAGGTCGTTCCACTGTCCTCATATCTTCAGATGTTGGTAGTGCGCTCCCCATCCGTTGAGGGATGCACCTGTAGTGATTGTCACAGAGGGAGTTGGATTTTTGAAAGGTCTGCCTTGTGTTAGGTTGTTGGATGCCCGCCATTGTATTTCTGTTTGCAGTTTGTGCGTAACAACCACTAGATCCTCCCAACTCTCTGTGGTCTGTGACCAGTTGTGGGAAAGCCATTCCTGGAAGAGTGCACCACTTACTCGTTATTCACTAAGCTGCTGCTCCTCTGCTGCTCTCCCCAGTCCACCGCAGCACTCGTGCTGATTGCGTGGAGGGAGAGCCTGGGCCTCTGGTTCCCTCACTTCCTGGTAGCCATTAGCGGGTGCCATTTTGGAGAGAGAGACGGTCTAGTTTATCGGCGGAGCACCTACCTGCTGATATTTAAATCAGGGATGGCGCCGATGGCAGCGGACGCACGCAGTGGGCGCGCCGCTGGTGCGCCAAAGGCGCACCAAAGGCAAGCATGTCTGCGCCCGTCCGCGCCTGGACGTCATCTGACGCCAGGACCCCTGGTTCCGGAGTTTCCACAGGCAAAGGTACACAAGAGACGTATTGCTTGCTCTACAATCTACTACTACCTGTGGGGAACATACCTGGAATCCTGATTCCCCCCCCCCCCCAGTGCAACATATGCGGCTTTGGGGTAGGTACCTGCTCCCGGCTGCCGCTCACTGCCCCTGGGTTGAAAGGCTTTGCCATCAGCAGCCTTAACTGTAGATCTCTTGCAAAACACCACGCAGAGGTATTAGATCTTCTACAAGATACAGTCCCGGACATCTTATTCCTTACGGAAACCTGGCTCACTACTGACTCGGTGGCCATCCCGGCCTTGGCCATAGCTGCAGGCTATTCGATGTACACCCAGAATAGAGCAGTCGGGAGGGGAGGGGGGCTTGCTATCATACTCAAGTCAGGGTACTCCTGCAGCCTCAGTCCACAGAATATCCCGACTGTGAAAGCGCTCTTTTTAAGATTGCACTGACACACAACTTCACACTGTCTGGGTTGCTCATATACCGTCCACCGGGCGTCTCGAAAGTATTTCAAGAAGCTCTAGCCAATACCGCAGCTACGCTAACGTTAGAGACCGCCAATTTTAGCATTTTCGGAGACCTTAACTTACATCTAGACTGCAAAGAGTCCCAGGAGATCATCAGCTTCCTGGGAGATATGGCCACATGTCAGCTGAGGTAGCTGATCGAGGGGCCAACCCATGTAGCTGGCCACCTTCTTGACACCGTATTCACGAATCTAGATTCTATGGAGGCTAATCCTCCCCTTCCGATGCTCTGAACGGATCATTCGCTCATCTCTCTGCGCCTCCGTGTAGAAGGTTCCCCACTGCAATTCCCTCGCTTGCCTATTATGAAGCGCCCATGGCACAAATTAAACCCTACGACTTTCAGAGCATGTTTAAACTCGAACCGCCCAGTCTGGCCTACAGATATAGAGACAGCAGATGCTGCCTTTAGAGGATGGGTCAATAATGCACTAGATTATGGCATTCCGAAAAAAATGACTCAGGCCAAGCGTACTCAAACCCATGCATGGTATAACGAATCTCTGACGATAGAAAAGAAAAAATGTAAAATTCTAGAAAGGGCATGGAGAAGTTCCTACGATCTCACAGCTAAATCTATTTAGAGGAACGCAGTTAAATTGTACCACAAACTGGTCCGGAATACCAAAGCTAAGTTCAATGCTAATGTGATTTCCACCACCAGCAATCCAACTAAATCCATTTTCTCCCTTATGAAGGAATTGGTAAAACCCCTGCATACTGCTGATAACGCTATATCCTCCAACTAGCAATGCGAGACACTTACGAAATTTTTTATCAACAAAGTGGATCGCATCTATAGCACATTCTGTGCGGAGAAGGCTTCTTCCGCTAATCAGAGGAACACTCCCCCGGCAGTTATGCCCCACTCCCTCCAGGACCTTCTGCCCATGTCCCCTAAAGATATGAGACCCTATCGGCCAATGTAAAATCAGGCTCCCCTGAGGACCCATTAAAACCTGACCTTTTTAGGAAATTTCATGATTGCCTGCTCTCGGAGGGCTGAGAGCTGATCAACAGGTCACTATCGGCTGCAGTGATCCCTAAGTCTTGGAATCATGCCAAAGTTATCCCCCTGCTAAAAAAACCAACATTGGATGCGTCTGTGCCTGAAAATTACCGCCCAATATCTCTGCTCCCGTACCTTGCCAAAATTATGGAGTCTCATGTCAGTTGCATCCTAACACAATATTTAGAAGCTAATCAGATTCTTCAACAGTCACAAAACGGCTTTTGGCCTAAACATAGCACAGAATCTGCGCTACTGGCAGTCACAGAGCAGCTACGGTCGGCTATGGACGAGGGCAGAACCTCGGCACTGATCCTGCTGGATCTCAGTGTGGCCTTTGATACGGTCTCCCATAGGATTTTGCTTCATCGCCTAGAGGAGATCGGGATCAATGGCAAGGCCTTAGCCTGGTTCGCATCCTTTCTGACCGATCGGTCCTTCCAGGTCTCTGCCCCCCCTACACCTCCAATGTCCATACTCTAGGCTGTGGTGTTCCTCAGGGGTCCGCCCTAAGCCCCACTCTATTTAACATTTATGTCCACCCCCTAGCCCTGCTGGCCAAAGCCCGGAACATGGCTATGGTATCATACTCAGATGATACCCAAATGGTATTTTCCTTCTCTAGCAATACTAAACAAGACCAGGCGAAATTCTAAGACGACCTTATGGCCATCTCTGAATGGTTGACCAAGAACTATTTGCAATTGAACTCCGCAAAATCAGAAGTACTTTGGTAGGTCGACATACCCACCTATGGGGCAATCAATGGTGGCCTATAGCCCCAGTCTTCTCTCCCTAGCCGAAAAGTGTGGTTAACAATCTGGGAGTGTTGATGGATAGCACCCTTTCGTTCGAACTGCAGGCTAAGGCTGTGGCAGGTACCTGTATCGGCCTTCTACGGGGCCTAAAACCCATTCTAGGGCTATTCGATGCAACCACCCGACAGACGATCGTTCAATCCACTGCGCTGTCACGTTTGGACTATTGCAATGGGCTTCTACTTGGCGCCAACAAAGCTGTGACAAAAAGGCTTCAAAAGGCTCAGAATGCGGCTGCCCGCACGCTCTTCGCACTACCTAAACACTGTCATGCCTCTGACCTCCTTCGACGGCTTCACTGGTTACCCATAGAACAGAGAGTTCACTTCAAGACTTTATGTATCACACATAAGATCCTGCATGGCCTGGGTCCGCAAATCCTGAGCGATCTATGCTCAATGTATACCCTGGCGCGGGCCCTGCGATCAGCGGACCTACACCTGGCCTGTGTCCCGCGGGTGCGTAGGACCAGAGCCGGAGGGCGCTCTTTTAGGGCATTGGCCCCCGCCCTCTGGAATACCATCCCTCTTGCTGCCCGAGGCATGCAAGACCACTGGGCTTTCAGGAAACTGATCAAGACATGGCTCTTTTCCAATCTCTAGCCTACTCCCTCTCTGTCCGCCTCTACTCTGGCTCAGCGCTGGGAAGCCCCGTTGCTGGGGCAGCCATGCGCTCTATAAATGCTGATAACATAACATATGTAGGCCGGCATGTGGAATGAGTGGTATGCATGACGCCATCATGCTCATGAGCTTCATGACTCGCCTCACTGTCAAAGATTGACCCTTCTGGTAGAGGAAAGTTTCTTGCTTGATGGCTTGTATCCTTTTTTGTGTTGGGTAAGCCCGTGCGAGTTTTGAGTTGAGTCTTGCCCCTAAGAAAGTTTTTTCCCTTTCTGGCTTTGTGGAGAATTTCTTGTGATTTATTGAGAATCCTAATTCTTGGAGAGTGTGGATTGCTGTTTGAACATGTTTGAGACATCTTTGTTTTGTGTCTGCTCTTATAAGCCAGTCATCTAGGTAAGGGTAGACGTGTATTCCATCCTTTCGCAGGTGCGCCGCGACAGCAGCTAGGCACTTGGTGAAGACACGTGGTGCTGATTTTATTCCGAAAGGGAGCTCCTTGAACGGGTATGTGTGTTCCCTTGTGTAGGAACAGGAGATATTTTCTGTGGCTCTTGTTCATGGGAATGTGTAAAAAGGCGTCCTTGAGATCCATTGTTGCCATGTAATCTCCCTTTTGAATTTGCGGTATTATTTCTTGGAGTGTAGCCATTTTGAAATGTTGTTTCAGAATGAATTTGTTTATGAACCTTAGGTCCAGGATTGGCCTTAGCGAGAGGTCCTGTTTGGGGACTAGGAAATACGGTGAGTAGTTTCCTTTGAAAAGGTCGTGCCTTGGTACCAATTCTATGGCTTGTTTTTGAAGAAGCTCCTTGATTTCTGAATTTAACTGTATGAGTTCTGATTTGAGGAACGTTTTTATCCTTGGGGGGGTTTGTTGGTGGCGTCTTTGTCAGTTCTATGCAATACCTGTATTTTATCAAATTTAATATCCAATTATCTGTGGTGATTTTTCGCCACTGTTGAAGGAATTGTGATACTCTCTCTCCCACTGGTGTTGTGTGTGGGTCTTTTTATGTGTAGGAGTCAATTTGAGCCATTTCCTCTTCCTCTAGAGGGCTGGCCTCTGCCTCTGCCTCTTCCTCGAAAGGACTGCTTTGGCTGCTGTTGCCAGCTTTGGTATCCTGCTTGTTGGATTGTTTGTTGACCATTCCCTGGGCCCTGTTGTTGATGAGACATTTGCTGTCCTTGAACAAAGGCTCCTCTTCCTGTGGGTTTTCTCCAGTTAAACCCTCCTCTTTTGAAGGTACCCCTTTGTTGCAGGGCCCCCATGGCTCTTGCAGTTTCGTTGTCCTTTTTAATCTGCTGGAGAGATTCATCTACTTCCTTTCCAAATAGTGCCTCCCCTGTAAATGGTCTGTTAATGATGGAGGTTTGCACCTCTTGTTTAAAACCGGATATTCTAAGCCAGGCATGCCGTCTTAGTGTGGTACCTGTGCACATTTGTCTGCTGGCTGTGTCTGCTGCATGTTTTTGCGATGTCTTTGCCTTCTTGGACAATAGATTTTGCCCTTTTTTTGTCTTCTTCCGGGAGCTTGTTGATGAGCTCCTCGCTGTCATCCCATTGTTGGTGTCCGTACCTGTTCAGCAGGGCATTAGAGTTTGCGATGCGCCATTGCGCCGCTGCCTCTTTTTCCATTTTTCTGCCTTCCATATCCATGCGTTTGCTTTCCTTCTCTGGAGGTGGTCCACTGTTAGAGAGGGCATTGCTCTTCTTCTGGTCATGGTGACAATGATGGAGTCAGGCACTGTATTGCTCTGGATATACTTTGGGTCCTTGGAAGAGGGTTTGTACTTCTTTCCGACCCTTGGTGTTACCCCCTTGCTTGAGGCTGGCTCCTTGAAGGCTACTTTGCCTTGATCCAGGATGCTTGGTAGCATTGGTAGGTATTGTGTCCCCTTGTTGGCTGGGGCTAGTGTTTCTAAGAGGAAGCATATGTCCTCTTTTTCCTCTTCGAGGGCGACCCCGAAAGCGTCAGCTGCTCTCTTCACTAGGCCGTTGTAGAAGGCTATGTCATCTGGCGGCGAAGCCTTCGAGGGATAACAGCATATCTCCTCCTTTGGGCTTTCTGTGTCGAGGTCATTCCATTGGTCCTGGAAAGTTTCCGAGGCTTCTTCCTCTTCGGGTGCCTCAATGTATTCTTCTAGGTCTTCATCGCGTGGTTCGGGGGTTGGAGGTGACTCGAGGATCTCCTCTTCTTCCCCTTCGGTGTCTTCCGGCCCTTCGGCCTCGACATTGTCTGTGTCGGCGACGGGGATCTTCCGAATACGGAATCCCTTGAGTGAATCGTCGAACTCCTTCTTTTTTTGGAGGAGCGCCGCAATTTCGAGTTTGAATTGTTTTCTTTTCTTTTCGACCTTGAGGGCTCTCTCGGTGTCGGAGACCGGAGATTTTCTTTTCTTGCTCGCACTTGCCTTTGGCTTCGAGGGCGGCGTAGTTCCCTTCGGGGGTTCGTATTCAACCCTTGTTTTTGGCGCCTTGAGCGATCTTCCCTCGTCGGCATCCCTTGGTAGGGTTCTGTGGGGTTCTTTGGATCGCGGCTGGCCTTCGATCGCCTTTTCGTTGGGGCTGCCTTAGGCTGTGCCTTATCATCATGGCCCTTCGGCCCTGACGGATGTGTATGGTGTCTTACCTTATCCGTATTCTTCTCTGTGTCCTTCGCCGTCTTTTTGTGGGCGTGGGTTTTTTCAGAGTCTCCCTCCAGAATTTCGACGTCCGATCCCTCGTGCGTCGATTCTGCTGGAACTCCTTGGTCCTCTTCGTCGCTGGAGAGGCCTAGGTCCTTCATGGAAGGTTTTTTCGGTGCCTGGGACATTGTTGCGTAGTGGGCCTCTCTCTGCTTTCTGCATGTCCTGAGGGTTTACGGCAGGAACACCGCCCAGGCCTCACAGTCCTTGTGGTCCCTGGGCAGGCAGAGGTTACACACGTCGTGTGGATCGCGTTGTGCGAATTTGTGGTGGTTTTCGGGGCAGAATTTGAAAGGGGTATTTTCCATGGCCCCTACCTCTCCATTTGTCGAACCTTGATGTCTTCGGTTTTAGAGATGTCGATCTCGGGGTGAAGTTGTGCTCTCCGGTTGCGAAGTCGATGTTCGATGCTGGTTTTCTATTCAAAATTTTGTGGATTTTCCTGAAAACTTCAGAGCGTCCTGTCTTGCTTTCAGACCCAATGGCGGAAAAAAGATTCTGAAGATGGCTACCACACACAACAACCTCCAGGGCGCTGTCTGACGTCACACAAGGGATGTACCTGACGCCAAATGGTGGTCGACGACGCCCAGAAGAAAGAAAAAAAACAAGGACTATTCCGGACCCAACCACTAGATGGCAGAAAAATGCACAGCATGTGAATCCAGAAAAGGATTCACGCTGCAAAACTTCCTGTTATTAAGGCAGTCTTCACTCTAATTATCTCAATGACAATTTCCAGAAAGACAAGTGCACGATCAGTGATATCCTACAATATTGACACATGACCATGCACTGCACTTTTTCACTCTATACATGCACTAATACTGCACAGGCTGATTGGGATTTAGATCTAACTATGGGTGTCCACAGGGTGCTGTGCCCGACAGTTTTGACACCTATTTGCATGGAACACATAATATTGTGAACTATTAATGTGTATTTTGGCTCCATAAATGACAGTAGTTTTCTGCTGTGCATTTGTGATAGAAAAACTGTAATAATTTAAGCAAGTAGACTGACATAAAATAACTAACAGTTTTATTTTTGTCAACATATGTTGATGACTGGTATAAAAAACATTAGAGATTAAATTCTAGAGGAATATAAACACACACATATATATTACAAGACTATACAAAGTTAATAGCAAAGTATTCCATAAGTTCAGGTAGTTGTATTTTAATCAAAGCAGTTCTACACGCAATTGTTGTATGCAGTTATACATTTTAAATGCAAATATAGACATATAACTTTATGAAAATAATACTGATCAATTTATATTTCAGGATGTCATTAGTTACCCGTTTCGAGTAGTATGAGTGCACTGCATTGAAATAATTATCACAACGATCTAACAATGCTGGTTTGGTTACAAAAATATATATTTTTTAAAACAATGTTTAATGTGTCATAACGTAGAGCAAGCATAAACAATATAGTTGATCTTACTTCCATTCCATGGATCTAGGTCAAAAGGTACATAATAGTGACAGATATTACCCTTCACACTACAGTTGCAAATGTCTTATGATGTTGATAAATGGTGTTTGCATCCAGGGGTGTAGCTTAGTCAGTGAGATTTGGTGGGGGTGAATCATAAATTTCCCAACTAAAAAACAGTATGCCAAAGGGTGAAGAGATGAGAGGACCAAGGTTCCCATGATGAACAGGTTCATTGCTGATTTGTATTAGGTGAGCCTCTGTCTAAGTTCCCGATAAAAAAAATAACTAGTTAAAAACGTTTAGTCAAATAAGAACGAAGAGAAAAACCAACAAAGACATAGGAGTCCCAACTCAGGGCCCCCACACCCAACTCTCAGGCCATAAATGCATTTATTTGATGGGGTGTCACAACCCAAACACCCCCTGAAGCTATGCCCATTTGCATCACCCAACAATACTAGTTGATCGCCCTCAAAAGGATGAAAGATGTTTTCGAACCAAATATTTTTCATATTATACAATTTCTTTAATCAGAGCTCTGGTCCACTAAGCTACTTACTAGTTGTGATCAAAACGATCGCAGGTTAGTGGTCTATGCGTTTTTTGTTAGAACGCACATGCCTCTTATGGCAACTTTCATGATTTATGAGGCTAAACCATTTAGGCTGTTTATGAAGTCACTGACATTTAATTTAGGAGTTAAGTGTTTTTCATTGTTTGTCAAAAGTAGATTTGCCACAATCTACTTGCACTGTACAGAAAAAGGGGAAACATGGTAGACAATTGTCAGAAGGAGGTCAGAGATGACTCCGGGCTTTTCCGGGCCCTGCACACGAACACTAAAATGCATATAAAGATTTTGGATCAAGTCTGTCCTGTCTATTAATGATAGGAGGCTGACACATCACATACCACTAGAAGGATGTAGATGCTGGAGCTGCCCTGGTTTCTCTTTCCCTGTAGGACTTTTTTTTAAATTAGAAACAGGTGTTCATACTCTAAGAGGCTTACATGACGTTTTTGACCGGGCCTGAATAACCTTCTGACATGAGTGTCATGGTATCAGCTACTGAATAATTACAACTCAAGGAGCCAATTCACCCTTCCTTTCAGCAAATGTTCAGACTGGAACAATATAAATGTTGTCTGAATAAGGCACATTCATTGACATTTTTGAAGATGTACAAATAGAGATTATGAGTCACTAAATGATGATCATGCTTGCACACTTGAGATCTCTAACAGATCTAGTCCTACATTCTAAAATAATGCATTTTCACACCTCACATGAGCTTACATGTTGATTACAAATCCAGCAAATGTATTAACTTTAATGTTGAACATGATGTAATATTTTAGTAATACGGTATTGAATAATATGTTTACAAAGTGTGTATTGCTCTAGGCACTTTACAAACTTATAGCTTATAAAGTAGACACTCTATTTTACAAAACGCATTTTTATGGACCCTGTCCTACAACCCTTATTATCGTATTTCCTTTCTTGGGCAATGTCTAGGGCTGCTGCAAGACATTGTGTCACCCTCGAAGAAGTGATATTTTGTTGGGCTCTTTCCATAATACAGTGGCAAAATGTTCTACTCATTGGAGCAATGGGGCACCCCCAAGTCCCCTCCATTGAGGGCACCTTCATAAACTGTTGAATCTTACCGCATACTAATACGCATAATATTTTTGTCAAAGATTTGGCAGAACTTTGCTGTACTAATCTCACATCATTCTTACCATGCATTTTCCTCTGATATGTTTCACCCTACCCTACTGTGGTTCATAATTTTCCAACGCATTCAGTGGGCATCATTCTATATCACTTTTGCTCTTCTTCATCAATAGAATTGTTGGACTGCAGTATTTGCATTGGAACACACACTTCACCACAACACTGTGCTCGGTACACAACTTATGGCTCTCAAAGAAGCATGGAAGCCGGTGCATTCATTTGAACACTAGAAACAAGGGGGTTGGGCTACTTCTATTACACTTATCTTCATGTTATCTGTTGTTGATTCTGTGGTTAAAAACCATAAAAGCCACATCAGCCATTTGATGCAAAAAATATTTTGACTTCAACTTAATTAATTCTTTTGAGTCCCCACTGTAAAAATAATCTCGTAAAAAATGTTGACTTGCATAAGCCATCGGTGAAGTGATTAAAGATTGTCTCGAGGAGCTGAAAGTGCAGCATCCAAAAGGTGTAAGTGCTTGAGCTGTTCATTTTAATTTTCTTTGTTATTCCTTTTGGGCTATTCCTGTATTAGTCGAACATGTGCACATGTTTAACGCAGTACGTTTGTCCTGTTCCAGTCTACACAGAAACAATACATTTGGAATCCCAGAGTCGCTGCTGCGTCGATATATTAATTTTAAATGTAGAAAAAGTAGGAGTTGGCAAAGTCCAGGCTTCCATTCAGTCCTATGTAGAGCTGTCCTTGTTACTAGAACTGAAGTTGTCGTATCCATGATCGTTGGCTTTGAACTTCAGGCAAGAAACTTTTTCCTCTGAAGGCAGCATGTCTTTTGACTGGCACCAGCAGCACAAACATGACTAGTTTTGAACAGAGAATAAAAGGAATTTTAGTTACACATGGCTCTTCTATTCAAAACATTGTGATTTCTTGTGGCACACAAATATCATTCACAGATGCTGTTTTGCTCAAAACAGTTTGCTTTTTTTTGCTATCATTACTGTGCATATTTGAATAAGGAATGCCTACCATATACCTAGTAATACAGCTTTTTTTAAAACTGCTAATAGTAGCTTTGACTTCCTATTTTCCGCAAGTAAAGTTTTAAACAAAACATGATGAATATGATTTCTCCTTGTTTACTCAAATATGATAGAATTGGTGGACACTTTACATTCAGCTTCAACAAGGAAATTTACTTTAGTTTTAAAAAGTTAGAAATATCCAATTTGTTTTCTCTCCAGTTAGTTTAACGGTCTGCAGCCCTTTCAGCAAATGTCATTCCATCTATTGCCTCAAAATCTGGTTACAAGTTAATGATAGTCAAATTTGCTAGTTACCTGGAAAATTTCCCTTGGAGATTAGACAAGTCATTCTTTGGCAGAAAGAGAACATTCACCTGCAGATATTAGTCTATTCATCTACTAAGCAGTAAATTCCGACCAAAGTGCTACATATAATACAGGGGCAAATCACCACAAACAGCAAACCACTGTTAATTTTGGGATAGGAAGAGAAATAATTCTTTCAGGAGAAAAACTGGCATCATCACTACCTTATTCCTCCTCTTTGTTCCTCGCCGTGAGGCCTACAAACAAGTTTGTCTCCTTTTATATGCCTCTTTTGTTGTTACCTATCAATAACGTTATACAATAAAAGAAACTGGTTACTTACATGTAAAAGTAGTTTTGAAGTGTGTAACTATTATACAATCACATGCTTTACCTTAGTCCTCAGTCTAGTAGTTGTGTTTGGAAATCCTGACTTAAGGCCTGATTTAGAGTTTGGCAGATTGATATTTGATTACAAATGTGATGGATATCCCGTCCACCTTATTGCAAGTGTATTAGGATGTAGTGAGCTTGTAATAAGGCGGAGAGGATATCTGTCGCATTTATGATGGAGTACCTGCCCACCAAACTTTAAATGAGGCCAAGGAAAGTTTCTTCTTTTTGTACGTCAACCAAAGGCAGGGTCTATGAAGTTGAGCATAAGCCAAAACTGCGCCAATACATCTGCTCTGTCTTCAGATTCTTTTTTTGATCTATTGTGTCTTATATCGTTTCTAATGCTGGGAAATCATTTAAGTATGGTAATAGTAAAACGCCCATTGACTATGTGATGGTCCCAGTTCACCAGTTCCATTGGGTGAAAAACGTTAGAGTTGCAGATATGGGGCCCAGCCATCATCTTGCCCTTTGCCTGGAGTTTAAAGAGGTAATTTCAGCACGTCCATATGCTATAACCTGTTTGAAGGTGGTTTACCACAAGAGAATCAGAGTCCAGATTACGGAAGGTGCATTGCAAGCCCTTTCTGCATTGGATTTTGAACCCTTCTCTTTAGAAGTAGGCCAAGATGCATTGGATTGGTACAGTAGGCTAATGAAGAAATTACTAGCTCAATTTAAGCTGGTAAAAGGGGGTCAATGGATAAAGGATTTCTTTGTTTGATGATGAATGTCGGGAGGGTAGAAGGGTGGTAAATAGGAGTCGCCATCCCTTGATGTCAAATCCAAATGATGATAATTTAAGAACAGAAATGATTGCCTTGAAAGCTGCCTATCAGAACTTATGTGCTCATAAAAAGAGGGAGTTCTGTAGGTTAAATTGGGAGGCAGTGTTAGTGACAATAGCTGACAAGGATAGTAAACAGTTCTGGCGGTTAGTGAACTCCATAACCCTCTCGTCACCATCTTTATTAGAGGTTCAAATAAGTGAAGAAGACTGGTTCACGTTGATCTCCTCTTTATATAGGGGTGGAAACACAAACAATAAGTTAATGATGCAGGCTAGTTCTGAAGTTGATATCGAAATGTTAGCTAATACACAGATGGCAGTAATTCTGTCCAAGATAATCTGATTTTGAAAGCCTCTGAGCAGGAGGCCCAGATGGTCTTCCATCAGTGATATTTAAAAAAGATCCAAGGAAGTGGGGATCCATTTTGAGCAGGTTTTTCCAATGGGTAACGCTGACGGGCTCCCTTCCAGAGTCTTGGAAGGAGGCTATAGTGATACCCATTCATAAAAAGGGCAAACTGGATCAGCCAGCTAACTACCGTCTGATCTCGTTCTTAGACATCCCGTCCAAATTATATGCCCAAACCTTGTTAAAGCACTTAGCGGCCAGGGCTTTTGATACTGGTCTGATTCCAATGGATCAAGGAGGCTTTTGGCCGAAGCATTCCACAATGGATCACTGTTTCACATTGTGGGGAGTCGCAAAGAAGTCAATGAAGTCAGTAGGTGGCCTTTGTTTTAGCTTCTTTGACTTCCAAGCGGCTCTCGACAAGGTGGATAAAGATACGCTGTGGCGCAAGTTACAGCAGTGGAAGATATCTGGGAACTTGTTGGGCCTGATGATGAAGCTCCATGGTGATAATTTTGTTCAGATTGATCTTTACGGGCTTGGGAATCTGACTAGGAAAATTCCAGTGGAGAACGGCCTGCGACAGGGGTGCGTTTTAGCACCCCTGCTATTCAGTCTGTTTATTGCAGACACTGTGTGCTACTCACAGTTTTCCAAGGTGGAGGTATGCACATTAGTTGCCTCATGTATGCAGATGATCTGGTGGTGATGTATCTTACACCCATTGGGCTTCAACAGAAACTAAATGCCTTAAATGCTTGCTGCCTTAAAAATAAACTTACAATAAATGTTGATAAGACAAAAGCAACTTTCTTCGCTAGGAGCAAAAGGAAATTTGCGTGGTTCCTTGGCAATGTAAGATTAGAGCAGGTTAGAGAGTATAAATATCTAGGGTTAACCTTTCAGGTGATCTGAGGTTGGATAAACAAATGGCTACTTGGAGGCTTGCTCTGTCTGCAGTAGTGAATGGGGTGAAAAGGTTTGACCGTAAATTTGGCAGCCACACCGTGGAGCCACTAAGCAAAGTTATTCAGGGTAGCTAATTCGACAAGCCTTATATGGAACAGTGGTGTTGGCTTTGGAAAGGTGAGTCACATGGGAAGAGCTAGAAGGTAATTCTCTAAAATTGCTTCTTGATCTCCCTGAACATGCTATGATCCTAGCTGTAAGGAGGGAGTTGAGAATTGTAGCCTGGAGTGTGCTGGCTGATGCCAGAGCATTGCGCTTGTATTTGTCTCTTAAAGATGGGCCCCCAAGCGACAAATTGTCAGAACAAATCTTACCAGAGATACTGACAACCTTCTCGGTGAAAAGGAATCCAGTGACAATAATGCAAAAGCGCTTGAATGTACCAGAGAGGTGTATAGAAGGAGGGAAAGTGGTTTCGATTAACCAGCTAAAGAGTTCACTCAGGCAAAATGCCAAAGAAACTAGTTGGACAGAGGATTTGTATTATCTTAAAATTAAGAGCTCAGCCATTCCTTTATTAATTTCACAGGAGAGCACAGATTTGTTCCCATACCTATATAATATTCAGACAAACACTTGCGGAATGAAGTCTTGCACTTGAGGGTGAGAATTGACCCGGGGTGGCGTATTAAGGGATTAGAAACAGAGGTTGTTAAGAACAGTAGCCAGTGCCCCAGTAAGAGAGTTAGGAAATATTCAGTGAGCCATTATTGTTGGATTGCGTTGCGTTAGAAATATGTTTAAGTTCCACTTCGGACGTGGGCTCAATATAGGGTAGTGCTTTTTCTTAACCCCTTCTATAAATCTTTTAATGGCTGGCATCTAGAAAAGTTGATTATTATTCTGGTTCCTTATGTCTGCTACGATTGTTGATGAATGAACATTCAGCAATGCATAAGCTAGTTTGAAATCCACCAAGTGCATTAGGGAGCGTACAATGTTATTTTCACTAGTCGCATTATTTATGGATCTCTGCTGTTGGCTCCAGTTGAGAAATCCTAGCCATTTTGCAGCATAGCATTTGCGCATTGCCACTCATTTGCCTCCTTAATTATAGTCAGGCACATGACAGATGAAATTGTGCAAACTATTTGTCTTTAGGAGCCATGTCACTAGGAATAGTTGATCTGTCTCTGGATAAAATATCTTTCTCTGGATAGAATATCTTACCTCCTTCCATTGTTAGAAGGTTTGCAAGTTTTAACAATGTTTTACAATTCCCTAGGACACTGCCATTAAGTAGGAAAACCATGGTTTGCTTGAACACATCAGGGCTATGAGGATCATTGCTATCTCTGGTACACTGCATTTGTTGATATCTTTCAGCAACAGCAGAATGTAGTTAAATATCTTTGACCAGTTCAGAGACTGTGCTTGTCCCCGAGAGAATGGGTTTTAAAACATGGATATGAAGGTGTGGCATTTAGCATTTTCTGCAGTAGCAAACAGATCTATCTCTGGAAAGAGGAAGTAACAAGGAGAAATAAAGATATTTCTCCTAGTTACGCCTCTCATGTACATCTGGTAATGTGTCAAAAACCAGTGAAGTTGCTTAGGAACAACCATACAATGCCCATGGCAGAGTAACGCAATGCAGCGATTTGCGCTGCTTTGTGTTACGCCAGATTTTTGGAGCCACTCAAAACCACGCAAAGTGGCTTTGCATGTCTTCAAAAATCTGACTTAGAGGTTTGCCATGGTGCAAATGTGACACAACCATCTCATAAATATGCCCTTAATTGCGGTCACTCTTTTTCCTGAGACCAAACAATAAAAACACGATGAAATGTGGTACTCATGCATGCAAATGGGTGCTAAACCATTTGTGTGTGCTATAATAACTAACTGGAATGCAAGTACAAAACCTTGGCAGCAAAACCAG
This sequence comes from Calotriton arnoldi, assembly GCA_963921515.1. Taxonomy (NCBI): domain Eukaryota; kingdom Metazoa; phylum Chordata; class Amphibia; order Caudata; family Salamandridae; genus Calotriton; species Calotriton arnoldi. The sequence goes on from CAWUFW010001376.1 coordinate 1,052,128, forward strand.
TGCAAATGTGACGATAGAGATTCTTGCACCTAGATCTTTTGCTAGGCTTTATTCAAACCTCTTTGTGTCGAAAATCAATCATCAACTTCTATAATGTAACCCACAAGACATTATGCAATTTTGACATAAAAACATCAAATTTAGTAATATCTGGAGAACACAAAATACTAGCGAGATCAGATACCTTGAAATAATTTGCAAAATACTAATATTTAACTTCTATTGTCAATAAACTATTTTGTATTTTTCAGCAGTGCTGTTTATATGTATCAAAACGACTAAATGAGATGATGCAAAATTTGAACTAAATCTTACCTTAAAGCAGTTTTTAAATCTTGTGCTCACCATATACAATGCAATAGGATTGATGCATGAATTTAGAGAAGCCATATTGATACCAATGTAGTCCAACAAAAGAAAAATGCTGTAGAAATACAAAATGGAACACATTATAATAATAAACCTTAAAAGGCCAGTTGTGGTACTTCTTCAGTATGCTAAAGGGATACAAGAGTAGGGGTCATTTCAAGTCTCTTTTTAACGCTGAAGACAGTCTAAAATGTTTTGGGTTAGCAGATAGCATTCTGCTCTTGAGCATTGTAGTCATTTCTGATATTTGCCAGGATTTATAACCATAATGACGGGTGAAAACAAAGAGCCCAATTCACAAAGATTTTTGTAGTAAAATGTGTTCCCATTCCCTGTATGTCTGAGCTGGTGTCTGGAATGTTCAGAGTGAATGATGTAGTAGAACATTGGTGGGTGGTGTAGAGTGAGCTAGGAGACAGAGGTAGTTGGAGAGAGGATGGAGCACTGACAAGCCCTACTTGTAGCTGCTGGAACCTAGGGGCCAAACATGAAATAAAGCACTTACATCCTACCTGAATGGCTTCAGAGTCCTGTATGAAGACCTTGTTTGTCAGTTAACAGTAGGTGTGATTTACTCTTTTGGTGCTTCTGGCTTACTCCTGAGTTCTCAGAGTAAACAAAGAGTAGTCAAAGCTTACTTCTGATTACTCCTAGAATTCAGGTGTAAGTCAAGAGTACTATAAGAGTAAGTCACATCAAACTCTTTGCAGCTTGGGCTCAATGTTTCTGCTTTTTTCCTGAAATCTCAATGCATGTTTTGAATATTGTAGAAATGACTGCCAGATAATATCAATCCTGACCAGGAATTTCCACAATACCTTATGGATGTGTTCTGCATAAAGACCAATGATCTTAAAACTATTATTTGATGTATACATGTACCATAGATTAAGCACATTTTTAAGGGGCCTCAAAACAGTCATACCTAGAGATCATCAAACTGAATTAAATGAAGTAATTATACCACAAATAAGCATTGGCAAAGTCAAGAACATTATCTGTATTTTTTTCCGTATATTTTTTTTAACAGTGTTTGGAAAGCGTGCAGTGCCAAAAAGAACAATTTTGGCCCCCATACCTTGAAATGAAGCACACTATTTTCTAGTCAGATATTTGCATGTGCACAAGCAAAATGCTGTCACAGTGAAGAAAACCAGTGGCTGAAGTGGTCTAACATACTACGTGCTGCAGTGGGTGGCACAACGATGTGAATGACACTTGAACAGTCCAATAGATGAAAAAGGATGACAAATAGTACACACACACATATTTTACACAGTGGCAGTCTTTTGCTTCGCTAACAGCTTTGGCACCATTTGACAAATTTTCACAAAATTTTCTAACAAGTAAGTTCATCCACCTCAACTCCCTCATGGAAGGTTTTTGGTGGTCTGTCATGCTGGGGCCAAGAAAAAGGAGGGTCTCAAAGCATTGATTTTCATGTTTATTATTCTCATTGGAAATCTTGGCAAGCGGTACACAAAAAATGGCTGATTAAACACATTTGGCAGAAAGTTGAAATGTTACTCAGAAAGCATGCTTTTTGTTACTTGGTGTAAATCTGTCCAGCCATTATCGAGAAATTTGTGTCTAAAAGGATGCTTGTGGTTGTAAAGAAGGGGTTAAAAGAATAGGTATATCTGGACTGCTGGTGTCCAGCTATGCTCTTAAAGGCCACTTTAAAAGGGACTAGTCAATCCTTATTGGCTGACCACAACCTTATAGAACTCAGAAACACTGTCCCTGCATCATGAAAATGAAATAAAAAATATATAAGTGGGCAAGGCGAGCACACCCTGACCCCAAGTGACATGTGGGAGGAGTGGCAAAGGGACCCCCCCCCTACTTGATTGACTGGCTAAACCATTGACAATATGCTGTAGCAGCCACTACAAGACACAGGGTCATGGTCCCCACTGAAATGCATAGTAGTTAATGGCATGTTTAGAGAGTCACAAAAAGGAGCACATACATATAATGGTGATAACAGATTTTAGTAGCTATATCAATTATTTGTTGGTGGTAGCACACTCATTTTAGGAATTGCGATGTGTTCTAAGGTGATTTTTCCCAGTGAAAAATACTGGTCCTCCGCTGGAATTTGATGAACCATGTTTGAGAGAAAACTATTTCCTCTCATGAATTTCTCACAGAGGTTATGGAAGGAGCTCCAGAAGCTAGAATGAGAGCACATTTTCTATAAATTCACACTATCTTCCTCAGCTATGTGAGAATAAAATCTGATATTCTGAGTAAAACGTACTTCCAACAGCACCAGCAGTCTGTCAGTTGACTCCCCAGTGTTCTACAGCCTCCCACTGTGTTCTAATGAACAACTAGAGCGCTAACATTCTGTAATTATCATTGAAGTGTTGCAAACCTGAAGCTATCTTGATGGATTCAAAAGCTGTAAAACGTAAAGCAATTCCTTTACAAAAGAAGAAAATAAAAAGTTTTTTTGTCATAGAAATTATGGTTAGGACTTTAGCAAGCTAAAATGTGGACATATTTTCTATAAGTTGTCAAATGTATTTCTCATTCATGTCAGTATAACAGACAGAAACATGTACTTTGAACACCAGCAGCAGTATGTTAGTTAACTACCCAGTGTGCTTCTGCAACTTCCCACAGTGTTCTAGTAAACAACTACAGCATTAATATTTGTCTTTATGGCAAAAATATTTGTCTTTATGGCACACCTGAGGCCATCTTCATGGAATCAAACCTTAAAGCATTTCCATTAGAAATGAACAAAATGAGGGTTTTTTTGTCATAGAAATTATGGTCAGTGCTCTGGAAAGCAATAATTAGGACAAGCAGGTGGGAGGGTCAGTGTAAGCATAATGGGTTGCAGAGGGTGTGAGAGAGGGAGCAGGCACACACACAATGGAGGGCAGAAAAGAGGGTGGCTGGGGCAACAAGATGACCATGTGGGCAGGCTGGTGTGAGCAGTGGCAGCACAAACGACCAAGGAGGGCAGGAAGGAGGGAGCAGGCGTATGCACATGGAGAATGGAGGTGACAAAGGCTTCTATGTATAATAGTATTAAAATGATAATGCATAACATGTATGTGAAGCTGATTGCATTTATTCTAACATTTATAAGTGTAGGCCTTGATTTTAACCCAGCTAGCTTTATTTTGCAGCCATGTTCAGCACACAGTCACATTTTCACTTCTGTTTCCCCCAGCATTCAGACTATTCTTGCACAAGCAACTATGTAAACAATGTTTTTGAGATGTAATGTCACTTTCCCACAATGTGATTCTATTTCGAACTTCTCATTGTGTAATAAGTAACAATAAGTAACAACATTTGTACTAACTACTGAGGTGTCTAAAGAGCACCAAGGATGGGAAGTATATTATGTGAATCTGTGGGTTTCATTTTTATGGGGCATTTTTGTGATGGGCTTTTCTTTATTTGCTTATTTTTCCAAACATATACAGTTAACCGTAGGCATTTCTACATTTTTACATTTTAATACTTTTTAAATTAATTTTACACTTTGAATATGTATTAAATAAAAAATTTGCAGATGGCAAAAACTGAACTGTTGGCTTTGTCAAAGCTTGTTTTTTTTCTGCCCTTCATTCTACTAAACTTCCGCTTCTACTGTTATGGTTTTCTAAAACTGTTTTGAAATAACTACTGCATGATGTTTTACCAGAAAAGCAGCGACGTATCAGATAATATCTCATGGCCAGTAGCTGGGGATGAAGGGCCAGATGTACGACCCTTACATTCTGTGACTCGCAAATTGCGTCGCTTTGCGACTCGCAAAATGCAATGTACAACAGTGTCACAGACACCATTAGCGATTTCTAATGGGGTCGCAAATTGCCTGCCTCATTAATATTCATGAGGCAGGTGCTATTTGCGACCCCATTAGGAATGGCTATCACTCCCAGGGATGGTGGTCTGCTGGGTCAGCAAACCACCATGTCTGTGACTGTTTTTTAAATAAAACAGTTTTTCTTTAAAATGCAGCCGGTTTTCCTTAAAGGAAAATGGGCTGCATTTAAAAAAGAAAAATGAAACGTTTCTGTTTCATTTTTTAAGAGTAGGCAGTGGTCCCTGGGACCACTGCCTACTCTTAAAAAATATTTTCGCACACTCACAAAGGGGAAGGGGTCCCCTGAGGACCCCTTCCAGTTTGCGAGTGGCTTACCACGTACTTGAAGTAGGTGGTAAACTGTGAGTGTTTTGCGACTGCAAATGCAGTCACAAAACAATCATACATTGCAGTTAGACTCGCTATTAGGAAGGGACGCCCTTGGCACGTCCCTTCCAAAAAGCGAGTCGCAAACCATATTTTGCGAGTCGGTAATAGGTTACCGAGTCGCAAAATAGGGATTTTACATGGGGCAGACCAATTTTGAGGTTGCAAACGAGCCGAATTTCGGTTTGAGACCGCAAAATTCGGTCGTACATCTGACCCGAAGACACTTTCAGCTTTGTCATGCATTAACTCATTCCTAGTTCCTGAAATCTTTAGTTAAGGATTTTTAAATTACAAACATATGTCTTTTGAGCGGCAAACATTTTCCTACTATGAGTTCAAAACAATTAGAGTGAAAATTCAGTTGAAGCATGACTACGTGATTGATGGGCAATTGTTTTCAATGGTGGGCAGAAATTACGACACTAAAGTTGCAGAGAGGGCAATAAGTGACTTAAGTCCTAAGATATCAATCAATTTTGAATTCTGAAAATCACAGGCTTTGCAACTGCAAAAAGGCAAGTTGCACTACATTACAGTCCAGTGCTTAATTTAAACCAGTGGTTTCTGGTGCTCAGCACCGGCACTTAATTGTCAGCACTGGTACTTATGACAGCCTGTCACATGGTGGCTCTGTCTGTTTAATTTAGGTATGAGCAAAACAAAAGCTGTTTATCTATTCAATATACATTAACAATTACTAATACCCGCCACCCAAGCCATTCTTACAGCTGTGGGGGCCTAGAATAGTATTGTCATACTTGTAATGTAAGTGTTTGAGGGTTAGTAGCCGTGTCGGTACTTTCATTGGCAGCGCTGGCAGGGGCAATGGATGGTGCAAGGTGCAGTGTGCTCTTGAGGAAGGCCTCGGCACTTATTTTTCAACAAATTAAGCACTGGTATAGGCACATTGTAAGATGGAAATGTCTTTCCGACTTGCAAAGTGCACTTCGCTACTCATAACAACTTGAAATCGATAAGAGGCATCAAAAGGACATTCCCTGCTTTGCAATTTGTTATTAAATCTATTCCAGCCATAAACCATTACTCAAATACCGACTCCCTAAAGGAGATGATATTAATACGCAAACTTGTCCAGAGTGGCTAACGCTCCCCCAAATCCATTCACAAAATTCCAGTATTTGTTGTCTAAACAAGCCTCAGGGGATGCCTTATAAAATGCTGGAATGGAGGTTTGCTGTTAAATGAAGGCCTCCAGCCCTGCATTTGCAGCCATGAGTCGCGAAACAAATCCTGTTGCATGTGTATCAATGAGTCTGGAGGTTGTAAATTGCGATTTTGCGCCGCAGCTGATTTCTACATCACTTCCAGTGCAAAATGCAGGTCAGGACTCAAAGCAGTACGTGTGTAATAACCACTCACTGTTTTGTGAAATTACTTTATTACATTGTGCCCATATTTCGGTCTGGAACAGGTATTGAACTTTTACTTTTGTGATAATTATATTAAATTTGTACCGCATTTTGGTCTCACCTCAACAGATCGCATCTATTGGGATCCATCTGATCGTATATCGTCAGCTTCAAAATCCGGCTGAGATGGAGTGGAAACCAGCAGAGAGCAAAAACAAGCACAAGGCAAAACACAGTCTTTGCCACTTCACGTCTCTAGGGAAAAAAAATATCAATGTTTAAGAGAAATTATAATTTATCTACTCTGGAAGAACAGTCAAATGTTAATTATGCACCTACCTGTTGCTTTAATACTTCCAAGAAAAATAGTTTATTCTGCCTTTAATACCAGCCACAGAGTATGCTCACCCAAAACATTTTTGCTTTGCATTGTAAAGATTCAGCAGAGATTTGACTACAAAGTAATTCTGATAACAGCAGTGTATACAAACTGTACACATATAAATCGTTCTTCCCATCAAGAAAATATCATAGGTTTGCATTCATTTATGTGGTGCAAGAGTAAAATGTGAGTTTGCATTGTTCCTATGATGTTGATGAAGAAAACAGGGCCTGAACTCGAATTTGTCGGACAGGGTGTTCTGTCACAATTGCGAAGAAGTGTCCTGTCTGTCAAACCCTTGGTCCACCTGCCTCATTTAGAGACAGAAGAATCGTAAGTATTCCGTTGACGGAGACCCATTTAGCTCTCTTGATGGAGCGCTTCCTTCAACGGCCAAAAGGAGTGGGAACAATTGCAGGAAGTTCTTTACACCATCAGCCCTATATAAGGTGTATGGTGTAAAGTCTTTATTTTCCGTCTGTCACCAACAGGAAAAATCCAGCGGAAAGGGATAGGAAAAAACAGTAATGAATCCCACACCCGAAAGAAATTTTCCTGGGTGGGGAGGCCATTAGTATGTTGTTGTTCATAAATAAACTCCCCCTTTGGTAGTTTGCTTTTGAAAAACAAAAAACTTTCAAAAGGTTTGATGACGGGCTGACATGGCTAAAGGCACCATCTGTCAAACTTTTCCTGCATTGACAAGAACTGCCATGACAGTGGTTCCTCTCGATGTAGAGAGTTGTCCGCAGGGCCAGTGGACAACTTTAAATTTGCTGGGCGAAAGTCCCTCGGGATGATGCAGGTCAATCAGGCCTACAGTTATTTGCATTGAGTCCCATACCATGAACTCCCCCCCCCCCACAAGGTGTTGAACTAATGATGTACATGAAGTGGAATCACTGGGACCGCCAATGCACTACTGCAGGAAAAGCCATAGGCTTGATTCTCAAAGATTTTACTGTACTTAGGTGTGCCTTACTGTTAGAAAAATGTTAACTTATTTTTTTTTTTTTTAACTTACTGCTGAACTCCAGGTGTAAGCCAGGCGTACACTTGTCTTACTCCTGCAATTCAGGAGTAAGCCAGAAGTACTACAATAGTGAGTCATGCCTATTCATAAAAATCGTTATGAATTGGGCCCTATGTTTACAGTTTTTTTGTGGGAACTAAGGGTGCTACTTACTGCAACTGCATCCAAGTGCAATCCAGTGACACCTGCAGAGACAGAGGCTTTTCCAAAATCAACTCATTGGATGGGCATCAGAGATGTACCTTCCTTATGGTCAGCGACACATTATTCAATTATGTGGCCACAGCATTTTCCACATAATCTTGGATTTTATGTATTTGCCACAAAATTCACCTTCTGCGCATGATTTGCACATTTCACTAAAAATTGTTTTTTATATTAAACTGAACAAAAATTGCTAAAAAGTGCCAAAATGGGGTTGTGCTCAATGGCAGATTATTTGCCAAGGCTATCTGATTACCTTCCTGTTGCTGATTGCTGCATCCGGGTGTTAAACCGATACTAATGACGTGCAACTTTGCTCAGAGAGTTTTAATAGTTGTTGGAATGACAAAATAACTTAATATAACTGTCCCAAATTGCGTGGCATTATGCCACATCATTTGCCTTTTCTGGCAACATGATTGTGTCAACTGTGCCCCAAAACCTGGCCCTTCAATGCTGCATAATTCTAGTATCCCCATTCTCAAATGGAAATTGAGACAGGAATTCTGCATTCTTGATTTAATAGAATTTGTACTCCCCGTAGCCCAAGTTTAAGACAATTGTAGCATGTTGCGCCTAGAATGAAGACACTACTTCCAAGTAAAAGGAAAGATGTGCTACCCTGCATGCTTTGCATAGTTTCCATTCACATAAACACAAGACATTGAGCCACAGCACACTAATAAATGAGTTCCTGGTAAGAAGCACTCTGCTGTGAAAATTGGTTAACTGGCACTATTGTAAAGTACTGTAAATGTTGATTGGAGGTGCAATCCATAATTTTCTGTTGAAATCAGTAGATGTGCGTTTGTGAAATTTATATTACTGTACCCTCCCCCTCCAATGACATACCTTTATGAGCATGGGAATCTCCTGCAAACTATGCAAGCTATCACCTGAATTTAAGCTAGAAAGCAAAACAAACACACTGCTGAAAGTATAGGCAAGAAAGTGTATGTTTGGTTAATGTCAGATGGAAACGATTGCTAGAAAAGCCAACTCACACAGTGCCACCCTGGGTGACATGACATCAACTCCCTTCACACAGTCCCCTGGTGAAGAGACAGTCTCATAGTGTGGCAGGGAAGGTGAGCTGGATACCTCTGCATTGAGTGGGTTTCCAGCTCGTCTTTGGAGGCTTTAAGCAGCCGATGTCCAGTAAGAGGTGTGAAAACACTCCTGGACATCCGTGGAAGCCTCAGCAAGCTTTAGTTTTTTGGGTCGGGTGGAGGTTTATGAGATGGGGCGGAGGGTTGTAGAAGTGCTTCTTAGGCAGTTCTTGGAATGAAGTCCCTCTCTCTGTAAGTCCCCACCCCTTCTATCACTGTGATTTTTTAAATGTTGGCAGGTTTGAATAGTCTTCTGTTTTTTATTATGTTTCTTATTTTGTTTACAATGGTCGTGCATAAGGGAAATCTTCCATACAGACCTTTTGTACAAAGTGACCCTTTACAGCAATCCATTTATAAACACTCATCCAAAAGGATATGGGTGCTGTATTGGCGTGTAGCTCAATACTTTATTTCAGTGGCTTCCTAATAGAATCCTCAAATAAATCTATATTTCTATATAATACATTCCTTTTAATATGTATAGTATTCCAGACCATTTGCCCCAATAAGTGTAGCAAGCTTTGGAACAGTGAAAATGGAGTGTAAAGTGGGGCACATTGAATTTGGCCAGAAGCGACGTTTTTATCGAGATTAATGCTTTGGTACTGTGGTCAAATCACCACTGCATTATACTAATGCAAGAACCATAAACCCATTCTTTCAGAGAGGAAGAATAGCAGTGAAAAATTCCTACATACTCACAAAAACAGCAACTTTTAACTCAGCTTGCAGAGAAACTATGTTATACAGTTGCCTCATTCACCTCCACATGCAAACTATTGTGCCTGCCAGGGCAGGGTCGTGCTATTGCAGTGGAGCTGCAGCTTTCTTCCCAGGCCTGATTCCAGTTTGGACGGTCTGAGGGCACCCAGTAACTCTGGCCACATAGGATTGTAATTTCTTATATAATTTCTTGTGATAGAATCTCCAAACTCCAGAACGTTCAGTATGGCCCTACTGTTTATCACCCCCTCCTCCCCCCCATCACTACAGGGCAGATATGTACCCATGGCAAACACAGACCCATGCTTTTGATTTGGTTTGACACAAAACTCAACTCATCACATCACTCTGCGGAACCTTCATAGTATGTCTGTGTAGAGCCATTCTCCAGTAAATAATTTACACTTGGATTCATATGTGTATACTGACATGGAACAAATGCAGTTGAAACAAATTTGCTAGGATCTGTCAAGTGTGTTTTCCTGGCTTATTCTAACTAGGCCTCAATAAGGCTTGATGCCATCTTGTCCAAAATGGATGTTGCCGCATCATGTTTATTCTCTGTTTATAATACGCTGCACATAGTCAAGCACGATGTGCATTTGTTTATTTCTGAATGACACTGTTCTCGAAGAAAGCCTGCTGGAGGTCCTAGTGTAACACTTTTTTTGTAAGGAAGTTCCACTTGCATACCATACTGCATTAATTCGCAATTGTTTACTGTTGTTCTTGTAACTGTTTGTTCAGACAAATCCGAATGACATTAGATTCGAAGGGCTGAATCAATATTTATGCTGCGGGTTAGTCCTAAGGTGGTAGGGTGATGTAATGTTATGAAATTCTGTAAGCTGATTTGTTGAAAATGTAATTCTTTGCTCACACCACTGTGGCTCTGCAGTCCTAATACATTTCTATGGAGAAAATGGATAAATAAACCCTTGATTTGGGGGGGTGAGCCAGAACTGTTTAGACCAGTGCTTCTGAAACTTTTTAGGACCATGATCCAATTTATAGAATGACAAACGTTTGCGACCCACTTAGCTTTAATGGACATGAGGCAGGCGATTTGTTGATGTAACTAAAGCATTGAGTGGTAGCGCACTGTCATTTTTAAACAGCACATTTTCCATTGAAATGGCTACTAAATTTGCCCAGACATACAGGGGTCGATTCCGAGTCGGGCCGGAAATTTCCCCGACCGAGCCGGACCCGGAGAGATTTCCGACCGAATCGGACCCGTGCAGTCCGACCGAACGAGTCCGATGCGTCCGTATGTTATCGGACACGAGTCGGTCGGACTCCCATTGAACTCAATGGGAGCCGGTCGTACAACGCGTACGCGGGCTCCCATTGCCTCAATGGGTGCGAGGCGGACAAGGGCGCCTCTACAGCGAGTACGCCGCGGGCGCGTCGCGGCGTACACGCACAGGTAGGGGGACCCATGGGTCCCCCTGTGTGCGCCTCGCACGGGTACGCGTACAGGGGGTCCGACACGGACCCCCAAAGTACGGCTCCGACAGCGAGTTCGGAGTCGGACGGCGCGAGTCGGTCGGAGCGGTCGAGGTGCGCATCGTACTTACCCGGCCGGAAAACGTCTCCATTGCGCGGTGCGAGCCGGGTCCGACCGAGTCGGTCGGAGCGGTACGGTCCGGGTACGAGTCGGTCGGAGCGGTCGGGTCGCCCGGACGAGTCGGTCGGCGCGACTCGCATCGTACTCGCTCGGCCGGACCCGCGTACGGTTCGGTCGGGAAACAGGCTTTCGCATGGCTTTTTTCCCGACCGAATGGTATTGGGTGCGCCTCCGACCGAGATCGGAATCGACCCCACAGTGTCTAATTCACAAAGTGCCTCCAGAGTTGTGGCGCAGGCTCTGCAGTCGTGGTGGAGGCTCCGCAATGAGAACTGCCAGTGCTGAGTTTCTGCCCCGAGTGTGGAGACTCCGCCACAACTGCGAAGCCCCCGCCTCGACTGCGGAGGCTCTTTGTGAATGATATTGTGTGAAAATCGAGTTTCATTGAATATTTACCATTGTGCATCACCAAGTAAAGTGTCTTGATTTGTTTTGATCGTATTAAAATTTTTGTTTCCATCACACTTCAGAATTACAAAAACATGTGCTTCATCTTTGCTTTCCAAGCTGCTGAATGTGTACAGGTATTTACATTTTTTTTATGTGTTACAAAACAATATGTTACAAAACAATGGCATCCAAAGCCTTTCCTTTTCCTGTACCCAACCGATATTGTCACATAAGTCACTTACTTTTCTTTCTCTGCAAAGCAAGAGGAGTTTCAAAACACCAATCCCCATGTTAAAAAACACACAAGCAGCAATTTGTCAGAAGACACAGTCTGACATGTGCCCTCTGTCCTTGTAGTGCAGCAAATGTGACAAGATAAAAACAAAATTTAAAGGCATCGTTATTTGTTGCTTGAACTTTCTGACCCATGATGGAGCAGAGTAAATGAAAAATGTAACCCCTAACAAATTTTATAAATAATTAATAAATATGTTCGTTTAAATGTATTAATCAACAATGTACGTGAGGGAAGGGTAACACGCAAGTATATGTGTGCTGAATAATCTATTTACAAATGTCTGTGTGTCTAATTATAACATAAAATTAACTGCGTACTAAATAAATATTAAATGCATGATTCGTGCTTCATAGAATATAAAACGTGACGTTGCAAAAACAATAGTGATGGTAAGTAAGGAACAGCTTAAATGTTGCTTTCTGCTAGGTAATAACTAATTGGGGTACGTAGATGACGGGAGGGAAACGAAAAGGCTATGTTTCTCTATTTTAATTATGTTTTGTTTATTTCTAAATAGTGCTTCTAAGTCTAATCGAGTGGCGATATAAAATGGCAGCCGTTTATTAGAGTACGCATGCGCTGAGAAAACACTTGACAAGGGAGAAAAAGTTGGAGAAAGACTGACCATGTGATGGTGCTGAAAGGCTAGGATGCAAGAATGGTCAAGGCTGATGTGACCTATTTGAACTGATAGTGTGCCCTGGTGATCAGCAGAGAATCGTGGGAAACAGTTTTAAGAGAAAGGACAATGCCTGCAGAGTTCTCGAATGTATCGAAAGAAGTTACAAATGTACTGATCGAAGCGGATGGAAACATGTCTTGAACTGTGAGAAAGGAAATGAACATATGCATTCCAGAAGAACAAGCTGGATCCGGGAGAATTTGATTAAAACTGAATAAATGAACTGAGTGGACCAATGAAAGAAAAGCGCGTTATTAATGTTGCAACAATTTAGTTAGCAAAGTTAGAATTAGGGTATAAGCAGGCCTACTCTTAGTGGGAGGGGTAGTTGGTGGCTTCCAGTGCTTGGGGTTCCAGATCGATCCATTTTACTGAGCGGGAGATGCTGAAAGACTGTTAGATGAGACGGGTTGCGGTAGCTGATGCTGACGAGCTGAAGTTTCTGTTGCTGTCTTATTTTTCCAGTTGAGTATGAGAATCAGGTTATTTTTCAACTTTAAAATTAGGTTAGAAATCATTAGGCTAAATTAGGAAGATAGGCAGGTTAATTAGGGTTTTTCCTCATGACAAAATTTCCTTTCTGCAATAAAAATGATTTTGCTTAATAAATATTTGAATTAATAATGTATGAATAATTGAATAAAAAGTCTAAATTCTTTTCCATGCCTTTAAAATTATATAAAATTTGAGATTCTTAAATCAAACGACTCAGTGATTATTTACTAAATGATTGTGAAATTAGTAATTAGTTATTGTGATTTAGCTGGTCTTGATCACTATCAACTGATTTTCACTAGATGATCCATTGACAAAACAATGAGCAGGAATATCTTAAGAAATAACTAAGAAAGCGATAGGTTAAGGTAATAAGGTATCCCGGCTCCTTCCAGCGGTACATCATGATGATTTTCATTTAGTTTTTCTTTCTCCTAGGAGTATAGATTCGTAAAGGTGTAGAGGAAATCCAGGTGTGTGTGTGTGTGTGTTTGTTAGGCGATGTCATGGGCCCCATCGTCATGTGGATGTGAGAAAATATAAGTCGCGCCTGGATGACCGATAAGTGACCTAGGAGAAATAGTTTTCATTGTATCCGCTGCATCAGATTTCTTGGTAGCAGAGTTATGGTTTCTATAGATTAGTTTGGTGATTATTGATTGTTGATTATTGATTATTTTGATGACTAACACTATATGTTGAGTCGCGTTATGTTATATGTGAGTTTTCACGCTTCTGGGATGTAGGAAGTGGAACACGTGTGGCAAGAGAAGTCACATGAAATTTGGTACATGGTCTGAATTCATTTTTTGTTTTTGGTAATAACACAGGTTGTGTTATGTTAGGGATTTTCTGTACGAAAGGTGTGTAACTGAGATAGCAAATCACGTTTTCTTGTGAAACTCTGGCCTTAATTCTCAGGAGCATAGTCTCCACATGTGTCTTATCCCCAGAGAAACGGGTTTACTGTTTGCTTGAAAGAAGGGTAAGGTAGAGGGAAGTGCTACTTTATCGGCGAAAGTTAATAATTCTGTGGTAGGGTAGAGGTAAGCGCTGCCTACTGGAAAAACAGGATTCTTGTGTAAAAGGACAAAGCTGTCACCTTTGTTTAGCGAATCAGACTATGGAATTGTTTTAAATGTTGTAACTAACGAAGAAACATTGAAAAGAAAAATTGCCGATAATTTTTGTAAAGGAGGGGTAAAAGAGCAGGAGTGACATAGACAGTGCCGCGCTAGGATTGGATAGTGCGCTAGTCACGTGAACGCAAAGACAGGAGTGACGTAGAAAAGTGCCGCGCTAGGATTGGTTGGTCCGCGGAAGAAGGAAATCGTTCTGATTGGTGTGTTGGTGTGAATCGCGCTGTGATTGGTTGAAGTTCCGTACACGGAACAGTGCTGGTTTTGAAGAGAAAAACCAATCGAAAACATGCCGTATTATGAGTATGAAAGGGAGAGAACGTCATGGACGACAAAAATTAAGAATTTCTTTAAGAGAGACAAAAAGGTTGTGACTAGAGAGGGATAAGTAATTCCTCCGCCGAAATCAGCAGCTTCACATATGATGCTGAAATATGGATATCATACATGCATATGGTTAGAAAATTGGGCAAAGTATACGAAGAATGATGGAGCATTAGCTTTCCTTGAGAATGGTTCATTTAGTGTAGCGGTTTTGCAGAATTTGAGAGAAAAGATGACAAATTTAGAACCTAGACCTAGACCGACACAGTTTGAAGCGTTGACGGAATGGGAAGATGAGATGTATGAGCGAGAGAGATTCAGAGGTTTAAGGGATCATGAGTTTATGCCTGGAAGAATGTGGGGAATAAATCATGAGGATAGAATAAAACGATGGAGATGTGCTAACATGACAGGAGGTTTGTTTCCGGCTTTTACAGTTGAGGAAGAGACAAAGAGAAAACGTACTGAGAAAAAGAAACATATGGCGAGGGAAAAATATATGCATGAAAGTGAAACGGATGATGAATTGCTGGAAGAAATTCTAAATAGAAATCCCCCTCCGTAGCAGCAGAGTTCTACAGTGGTGACACCTAATGCGCCGCAAATAGAGACTGTGCGAAATAAAAGTCCTGTAAAAAGAATTGAAATAAATAGGTCACAAGATCACATAAGAACTTCACAAAATGAGGGAGTAGAAAGTGACAATGCAACTGAATTAGCAAGAACAACAAAAGAACTGACTGAAAAAATTAGGGAATTAACGAAAAACATGGAAGCTGTAACTGTACCTGTAACAATATGTCCAGTAATACCAGTTTTTGAGAAGCAGAAAATTGATGAACGATCTTTAGTGATTCCTATGAATTCACAATTTCAGAGAGAAAAAGAAAGGATGGAACCAAGTGCAAGTACAAGTAATTTGGCTAGTACCTACAGACCAAGTCCACCTACAAATTTGACAGTGAATGAGTGTAATGGTAGGAAAATGCCTATGGTAACAGAATCTGCAACAGTGACCCCTGAAAAGAGTGGTAATTGGATAGAACTAAATAATACGCCTATAGGTCCGACTCCTGATGAGTTAAATGAGTGGATGAAGGCATTTAAAATAAAAGAACCAGAAGAAAAACCATTAGATGTAATTAGGTTAAAGATTGACATGGAAGAATTAATTTTAGGGACGATTGGTACAGAAAAGCTGAAAAATTACCAGGATGATGAGATTATGTTTCTGTGCAAAAGTATTACATGGAGAGCTAAAAATTTACATGACAAACTGGAAGAGATAGCAAGTGAAATTGGAGTAGATTTTGCGAAAGTGAAAACATTGCAGAAACCGTACAGAGTAGACTTTTGTGAGAAAGATATTGAAAATTTGAACACAGCAGGAAGGCTGACACAGATAAAAGAGTTAATTGTTTTACTGAGAAAATGGGGTGATGTGGACAGATGGAAAGTCAGATGGACGAAAAAGTATGAGAAAACTGCAGACAAAGCTTCTTTGGCTTTTATGATAACTGAAAAGGAACCTGTTGCAAGAGAATACCCTATGAGAGAAACTCCAGGTGGTAGTTATGTGCATGTTCCCTGGACTAGACAGGATATACTGTCATTTACAAATGAATTCCCAAAGCTGAGAGAGAAACCAGTTGAATGGTACCGACAAGTGGAGAGGTTTGTGAAGGTTTCAAAGGTATTGTGGATAGATTTAGATGGATTGTTTGACATAGTGGTGCCAACTGATTTGTGGTCTGAATGTAAAATTACAGTTGACTGGCCAACTACAGAATATCCAAGAGATCCTAAGACAGGAGCTCCAGGTCCTGAGGTGATGAGGAAATATGATAAAGTGATTACCTTTTTGAAAAATAAGATTCCTCCTAAAGAAACAGATTGGGTAAAAATAGACAGAACTACACAGGAAAGTAAGGAGTCCGTACATGCCTATTATGAAAGATTGTTGTTGGTTTTCAAGCAGTATAGTGGATATGAGGAGTTGAGTGAAAAGGATATGAGTCATTTTGTATATAGATTTGTGTTTGGACTGAAACCAGAGATTAGTGAAATGATTAAACAACATATGATTAACTGGCAAAACGGCACTGTAGATGAGGTACTGAGGTATGCTAAGTATTGTAGTGATGATATTGAGCGTAGACAGCGTAAATTGAAAGAGAAGGCAATGTGGGCACAGGTGAAAGTGGCAGAGAAACAAGAAGCTCAATTGGATAATAGTGGGAATGAAACAGGACAGAATAAATCCCGACCTAACATAGGTAAAGGGAAAGGTCAAATGACTCTAGAAGAGGCAAAGAAAAAATGGCCATGTCATAATTGCGGAAAATTAGGGCATTGGAGAAACGAGTGTAAGTTCCCACCTAAACCTAATCCGGAAAATCAATCATTAAATCCACAGGTGCAGAATGAGGTAGTTGTTCAACAAGGTCAGGTGCCACAACCACCACTTCCCAACAATGTTAACCAGCAAAGATACAGTACAGAAACAGGATTCTACGGAGGAGAACAGGTAACACAGTTGCCGCGAGCAGCTAACATTTCTCAGTATTGGTTGCGTCAGAGTGAGGATGAGTCGGATGAAAGTTTCTGACGGGGCCTAGGAGAGGGAAAAGAGTGCGTACTTGGCGCAACTCTAGAGGTAGACCAGTCTGGTCCCTTTGTGGATGGAGAAGTAAATGGTGCAAATGTAACATTCCTTGTCGATACTGGAGCTACCCGTTCTACTGTTAGATCAGTGGAAATTCCAAACCTTCCTCTCTCAGGTGAATATATCCAAGTAGTTGGAGTAGCGAATCAGCAGAATAAAACACCACTTACTGAATTAGTGGAAGTAAAAATTGGTTCTTTTAGCAAAATGCATAGATTCGTAGTGTGCGATTGTAGTCCCGTAAATCTTTTAGGTCGTGACCTTTTGTGCAAGATGAACTGCACAATTTATTGTACGCCAGATGGAATTGGATTTCAGACCCCAGATGAAGATGTATTGTATAAAGTGACATTGATGAATAAAGAACCTGAAATGAATGGTTTGTTTCCCGCATTTGATGCAGAAAAACTTCCAAAAGAACTGAAAGAGACAGTGAAAGAGAATGTGTGGGATTTTACAGGAGAAGATATTGGATTGATGAAAGAAGTAGATCCCGTAAAAGTAACAGTAAAAGAAGGAACAACTTACCCAAATACGCCACAGTATAAATTGACTCCAGAAATAATTGAAGGAATAACTCCTGTAATAAATAAAATGATTGAACAGGGAATTCTAAAAGAAATAATGAGCAGTCCATGTAATTCACCTATAATGGGACTGAAAAAGCCAAACGGAACATATAGAATAGTACAGGAGTTGAGAAAGGTCAATAAAATAGTTGTGCCTTGTTGTCCAATAGTGCCAAACCCTGCAGTAATTCTATACCAAATTCCACATGAAGCTGAGTGGTACACCGTGATAGATTTGTGTCACGCATTTTTCTCTATTCCTTTACATCCAGATAGCCAGCCATTATTTGCGTTCTGGTTCAGAGAGCGTATTTTGGCATGGTGCCGAATTCCTCAGGGGTATACAGAAAGCCCCTCAATCTTTAATCAGATTTTAAAGAAGTCCCTGGAAGATTTGAAAATGCCAGAAAAGTCAGTGATGGTGCAGTATATCGATGACCTGTTGGTGGCATCGAAAACAAAAGAAGCATGTGTAAGCGATACAATTGCTTTACTGAACCATCTAGAGAAAAGAGGGCATAAAGCGTCCCCTTCGAAATTGCAGTTTTGTCAAAAAGAAGTCCAATATTTAGGGCATAAAATTGAGAAAGGAGTGCGAAAGATAACGACAGAGAGAATAAAAATGATTCAAGGAATGAGAGCACCAATGACGCAAAGAGAGGTAAGAATGTTTCTGGGAATGGTTGTATATTGCCGACAATGGATAAGTGGTTTTTCCTTAATTGCTAAGCCATTACAAAAATTGACCAAGAAAGATGTAAGAGACCCTTTTGAATTGAATGACGAAGAAATGAAATCTTTCAAAGAGTTGAAAAAGAAATTGTGTGAGGCCCCTGCTTTAGGAATGCCTGACTACGAAAAGGATTTTGAATTGTACTGCAGTGAAAGAGATGGATGTGCATTTTCAGTACTGGTACAAAAACATGGAACAATGAAGAGACCAATTGCTTATTTTTCAGCTGTTTTAGATCCTATAGCAAAAGCGTTGCCTGGATGTCTGAAAGCTGTTGCTGCTACTTGTGTAAGTCTGGAACAAAGTGAAGGTATAGTGATGGGGTATCCACTGAGAGTATATGTTCCCCATTCAGTAGAGATTCTTTTGACAAGAACAAAAACACAGTACATGACACATAGTCGGCTGACTAAGTACGAAAAAGTAATCTTGAGTGCAGAAAATGTGACCATAGATAGATGTATGAATGTGAATCCTTCGACATCATTGCCAGATGAAGAGAGTATAATTGAACAAGATGAAGTAGATCATGATTGTCTGAATGTGCTGGAATATTGCACAAAACCAAGAGCTGACATAAAAGATGAGCCTTTAAAAGAATCAGATTATGTCATGTTTGTGGATGGCTCATGCTTGAGAACGAAAGAAGGAGTTTTAAGCGCAGCTTACGCAGTGTGCACAGTGGCGACTGTGATGGAAGCGTCTTGTCTGAAAGGAATAAGGTCTGCCCAAGTTGCAGAACTGATTGCTTTGATTCAAGCATGTAAGTTGGGAAGAAATGTACGAGTTACGATTGTGACCGATAGCCAGTACGGTTTCGGTATAGTGCATGATTTCGGTCAGATTTGGTCACAAAGAGGTTTCTTGACGTCTGCAGGAACACCTATCAGAAATGGAGATTTTGTAAAGAAACTGCTTGAGGCGATACAGCTGCCTAGGCAGATAGCTGTAGTGAAATGCAAAGCACATAAGAAAAATGAAGATTACATGACTGTCGGAAATAATTACGCCGACGAGATAGCCAAATATTGTGCAGAGAACATGGTATCCCTGAATAAGAATCGCGAAAGGGAGCATATCTCTTCTCCTTTGCTTTTTACTAACACTGTCGAGACATGGGATGAGGTGAGACAGTTACAGGAAGTTGCAAATGATGAGGAAAAAGATTACTGGATAAAAGCAGGATGTAGAAGACAAGAAAACAATGGTGTGTGGGTTTACAGAGATGAAAGACCAGTTATGCCTGATAGCATGATTTCAGACATGGCACGGATGTACCATGGACAAGCTCATATTGGGAGAGATGCAATGATCAGACTTTTTAGACAAACATGGTATAACCCAAAATTCAGAGCCATAGCTGAAAGTCTTTGTCAAAGATGTCTTATTTGTCAGCAGTTTAATCCAGGAAGAAAGACAATAGTGAGTCTAGGAACAATAGGACGAGAAGGAGGTCCGTTCACTAGAATGCAATTGGATTTCATTGAAATGCCCCCTTGTAACAGACTAAAATATGTTCTAGTGGTCGTCTGTTTGTTTTCTCGTTGGGTGGAGGCATACCCGACTAGAAGGAATGATGGAATAACGGTAGCAAAACTTATGCTGCGAGAGTTCATTCCAAGGTATGGTTTTCCAGTCACGATTGAGACAGATAGAGGAACACATTTTCAAAATGAGTTGATTCAATTAATTTGTGAAGCATTAAGTATTAAACAAAAACTGCATTGTGCATATAGACCAGAGGCTTCTGGGGTAGTAGAGCAAATAAATGGAACAATTAAGAACAGGTTAGGAAAAATGTGTCAAGCTACAGGACTCAAATGGCCCGATGCACTGCCCCTTGTCCTGATGACCATCAGAAGTATTCCTGAAAAGAAAACTGGACTTAGTCCTCATGAAGTGATCATGGGACGAGCAATGAGACAAGCACAAGTACCTGTCAACAAGTTACTGACTATAACTGATGATCTAGTACTGGATTATTGCAAAGGACTGGCTGATGTGGTGCGTTCTGTGTTTCATCAGGTTGGACCGGATGCGACCACTCTTGAAAGAAAACCAGCCCACGACTTGAATCCAGGAGACTGGGTCCGCATAAAAGTCCACAGGAGAAGAAACTGTCTAGTTCCTCGCTGGGACGAGCCACGACAGGTAATCCTAGTGACAACGACTGCAGTCAAGTGTGCAGGAGTGAAAAACTGGGTCCATGCCAGCCACACAATCAGAGTTCCAGAACCTGCAGATCGACATGTGAGTCGACATCTGGAAGTGTGGGATGAGAGTTCAGCGACTGAGACAGAAAGAAGAAGAAAAAGGGTGCCAGAACTTGAAGATCGACCTGAAAGTCGACATCTGGAAACCCCAACTGCAAGTACCTCTATAGAGAAAGAGGAAGAAGAAGAAGAAGAAGGAGAAATTGCAGAAATTCCAGAACTTGAAGATCGACCTGTAAGTCGACATCTGGAAATATCTGACACGAGTTCAGGATCTGATGATTCAGTTGAAAACTGTGAAGAATTTCGAAGGAGAACTTGGAGATTTGAACCAATTAGAGAAGAGAATGAACAAGAAAATGATCTAAATGAGCAACCAAGTACAAGTTATGGTGGAAATCCTTCAAAAGTAATATTAATAGACAAAGAAGGGAAAGAGACAATTAAAAAGCTAGAAAATCGAGAAGAACCCCGAGGAGCAATAGGGACAGATAGTGAAACAAAAGAACAGGGAAAATTAGAAGCAGAGAGTGAGATAAATACCAATTCGGAAGAACATCGAGGAGGGACAGTAATAGGTGAACACAAGAAGGAGAAAATAGATCCACCAGTAAAAGAAAATGAGATCATAAGTTTCAAAATAAGAGACAATTGTGAGAAAATTGAAACAGAATCTGAAGAAAGCGGAGAAGAAGAGAAAACAAGAACTGAATCAAGAAAAAGAAACTGGAAATCAGAAAGAGGAGAAAAAGAAGGTGAAGCCAAAAGGCCAAGAAAAGGAGACAATTGGCCCAGCAACTATATAAGAAAATTGAGATACAGAATAATCAGAACAGGAGAAAAAAGTGCTGAACAGGTGAATGAAATAACAAGTCAAAAAGAACAAGAAAAGCCAAGTGGAAAACGATTGCAAAAGTCTAAAAGAATAAAGAAAGTGAATTCGAAATACAAGTCACCTGAGTGGTTGTACATCGCTCTAACTGATTACAAAGAAGAAAGAAACACTCACGAGAACCCGAGACTACGAAACCGAATGGGTAAAGGTGAGGTGCAACAAACCTGAAGTGAAGACTTAAAGTGCTTCTGCCGGATGTGACAATTTTACTGGATGTGACAATTTTACTGGATATGACAAATCACCGGATGTGACAACGAAAGAATTCTGAAAAGAATTAAAAGAACGTACCAAGCAAAGACTTTTGAATGCAGAGTGGCATCTGAGTCATTTCTGAGGTGTAGTGACACAATTTTCTGAGATTTAACAAAAGATAAAAACAAAAATGGAGAATACTAGAGATAGGAGAGATAAATGTGAGTTTTTAAAAAGATGGTGTAAAATGTGCTGCTTTTGTACAGGTTTATTAATGACAGTATGGATAGTTTTAGCAATCACAATTCCTATTAGTATAGCTGTAGTAGAAGCAAAGAATGATACTAAACCAGAAAAAGAAACTAATATTAAAGAACCAGTTATTTTAAGAAGTAGTGCAGAGTTACATAAGGATAAGTCAGTAGCAGATTTTTCTAAAAATGTTTTTACAAAATTGTTGTACGAATATGTAGAGACAATGGATGTGAGAGATTGTTATGTTTGTATGCAGTTGCCTGCATCAGTGTCAGAAGGTGTGACTTATCATCACCTACCTCTAACTTATGGAATAACATGTAGTGTCATAGCAAGTTTATTTTATAAAACAGGTAGATTAGAGTTTTATTACACTGATGTAGATAAGATTTTTGCAAATGTTCCTGTAGTTCCAGAACTTAACAAAGTAAAACAAGCAAAAGTTTTAGGAGAATTCTTTTTAGAGCATAGAATTTTAACATTAGAAGAAATAGCTAAAAACAACCTTACCTGTGAGTTAAAGAAAGAAGAAAAAGTATTTTTAGAAATGGTTGAAGAAAGAAGAATGAAATTTCAAAGAGAAGCAATAAAAGAGAAAAGAACACATCTATGGACGTTTGAGGAAGAAAATCATGAAGGGAAAAAGATAAATGCAGCAATGACATTAGATTGGCCGCAAACAGGAAAGTTGTGTATTAGGAGAAATAAGACAGTCTATGACAATTATTTTGTAGGTTCCAGTATCTGCCATGACAATTATCAAATTTTGGGAGGTTGGGGATTCAAAGGTGGAAAAGATCCAATATTTCCAGGTATCTATTATATTTGTGGGAATAGAGCTTATTACAGGTTACCGGACCATTGGTATGGAACTTGTTATGTAGGCCTGGTCTTTCCAAAAATCTTTCATATGGACAGAGAAGAAAAAGGAACATACAAGATGATTAATAGCTTTACACGTAGAAAGAGGGAAAGTTTTTCAGAAATTGTAGGTGATATTTTTGGAGCATTAATACCAGCAGTGGGAATATCTTTGAATGCATTTAAAATTCGGAAATTATCCACAGTAGTAGATCGTTTGTCTACAGATACTGCGGGAGGGTTCTTGATGGTAAATACCGAAATGGTTGCCATGAGAGCTATGGTGATGCAAAATCGGCTTGCCCTTGATATTCTTTTGGCAAAAGAGGGTGGAGTTTGTGGAATGTTGAAAGTCCAACATTGTTGCACTTACATTCCTGATAAAAGTGAAAATATACAAAAGTATATTACAAATATTACAAATTTGCACAAAGAACTAGTTCCACTGGAGGTTGAAAGTGTCCTTGGAAAACTTGGTAAAGGGTTTTCTTCAGTAGCAAATTGGTTAACAAGAATGAGTAGACTAATGATAGGGAAAGTTATAATAATAGCAACTGTAGCAATATTGTTAGCCATGGTGTTGAAAATTGTAATAACGTGTATAAAAAGAAAAATAAGACAAAATAAGATAAAAAGAAATAACAGAATAATGAAGAGAGAGAGAGAAATGGGTGAAATTGAGTTAGAGAAAATGAAAGAAAGTATGTATAAAGAGACAAGAAGACAAGATGAAATGGAAACAGATGTATAACTAACAAAAAGCAAAAGGATGAAAGACATATGCTGCCTGAAAAAGAAGTATAACTTGGGTTTTATGTGGTGATTTAAAAATCACCAAAGGGGGAGTTGATGGAGCAGAGTAAATGAAAAAATTTAACCCCTAACAAATTTTATAAATAATTAATAAATATGTTCGTTTAAATGTATTAATCAACAATGTACGTGAGGGAAGGGTAACACGCAAGTATGTGTGCTGAATAATCTATTTACAAATGTCTGTGTGTCTAATTATAACATAAAATTAATTGCGTACTAAATAAATAATAAATGCATGATTCGTGCTTCATAGAATATAAAACGTGACGTTGCAAAAACAATAGTGATGGTAAGTAAGGAACAGCTTAAATGTTGCTTTCTGCTAGGTAATAACTAATTGGGGTACGTAGATGACGGGAGGGAAACGAAAAGGCTATGTTTCTCTATTTTAATTATGTTTTGTTTATTTCTAAATAGTGCTTCTAAGTCTAATCGAGTGGCGATATAAAATGGCTGCCGTTTATTAGAGTACGCATGCGCTGAGAAAACACATGACAAGGGAGAAAAAGTTGGAGAAAGACTGACCACGTGATGGTGCTGAAAGGCTAGGATGCAAGAATGGTCAAGGCTGATGTGACCTATTTGAACTGATAGTGTGCCGTGGTGATCAGCAGAGAATCGTGGGAAACAGTTTTAAGAGAAAGGACAATGCCTGCAGAGTTCTCGAATGTATCGAAAGAAGTTACAAATGTACTGATCGAAGCGGATGGAAACATGTCTTGAACTGTGAGAAAGGAAATGAACATATGCATTCCAGAAGAACAAGCTGGATCCGGGAGAATTTGATTAAAACTGAATAAATGAACTGAGTGGACCAATGAAAGAAAAGCGCGTTATTAATGTTGCAACAATTTAGTTAGCAAAGTTAGAATTAGGGTATAAGTAGGCCTACTCTTAGTGGGAGGGGTAGTTGGTGGCTTCCAGTGCTTGGGGTTCCAGATCGATCCATTTTACTGAGCGGGAGATGCTGAAAGACTGTTAGATGAGACGGGTTGCGGTAGCTGATGCTGACGAGCTGAAGTTTCTGTTGCTGTCTTATTTTTCCAGTTGAGTATGAGAATCAGGTTATTTTTCAACTTTAAACTTAGGTTAGAAATCATTAGGCTAAATTAGGAAGATAGGCAGGTTAATTAGGATTTTTCCTCATGACAAAATTTCCTTTCTGCAATAAAATTGATTTTGCTTAATAAATATTTGATTTAATAATGTATGAATAATTGAATAATAAAGTCTAAATTCTTTTCCATGCCTTTAAAATTATATAAAATTTGAGATTCTTAAATCAAACGACTCAGTGATTATTTACTAAATGATTGTGAAATTAGTAATTAGTTATTGTGATTTAGCTGGTCTTGATCACTATCAACTGATTTTCACTAGATGATCCATCGACAAAACAATGAGCAGGAATATCTTAAGAAATAACTAAGAAAGCGATAGGTTAAGGTAATAAGGTATCCCGGCTCCTTCCAGCGGTACATCATGATGATTTTCATTTAGTTTTTCTTTCTCCTAGGAGTATAGATTCGTAAAGGTGTAGAGGAAATCCAGGTGTGTGTGTGTGTGTTTGTTAGGCGATGTCATGGGCCCCATCGTCATGTGGATGTGAGAAAATATAAGTCGCGCATGGATGACCGATAAGTGACCTAGGAGAAATAGTTTTCATTGTATCCGCTGCATCACCCACAAAAATCGGCTCTGGACCAAACCAGTGGGTCCCGACCCACAGTTTAGGAAACACTGCTATTGAGACCCTTCCTGTGCTACTAGGGATGGTGTCGATTTCTTACTGATTTTTACTACACATTTGATACTTAGTCTATTTTTGATTTTGCCTATTATTTTGCATGTTTTCTATTACTGAGAGCGTTTTGGCAATGATCTATGCATTTAAATGAGGTTTGCTGCACCTGCACTTTTCTATTTCTGTATTGTTCCCTTTTGAAGTGTATAATAACTCTTTATGGTTGTCCTAAATTACTCTCGAGAACTCACTTTTTAATTCAGTTCCTTCTTTATTGACTGTATGTTGTAATGTTATTTTGGAACATTGTTTCTGGAACACATTACCTCTTGATTCGAGGTTAACAATGTCCCCAATCCACCCAACTCCTGAACGTGCTATTGAGCTGTAAAATGTTATGGGTACAACATGCTGATAACATTTTTGCTTGAAGGAGAATATAAGGCCCAGAAGAAAGCTGGTAGGGAGACAGGACAGAAGATACTGGGGCATATTAGCAAGGGCACTATCGCCGCTTTAGCAGCACTTTTTGCCGCTAAAGCGGCGATATTCTTATCGCCCTATTAGCAAACTGTCTCTAACAGCAGTTAGCGACAGTTTTCGGGCATTAGCGCCCGTGTTTTACCGCTTTGCATGTCAGCGATATTTATCGCTAATGACATGCAAAGTGGGCGTTCCCGACGAACAAACCTGGGAAACACCCGCTAACAGGCCTATCGCCTATTAGCAAGGTGGCCATGGCCCCAGTTAGCGACGTGAAAAGTCGCACTAACCGGGGTCATCGCCATTTATTTAACACCTGCAATTAGCAGGTGTTAGCCATATCTAACATGGGGGGGTGGATTATGCTGATACGACCACAGGGTCGTATCAGCAAGGTTATAGCCGTTTTCCATGAAACATCGCTGGAAAACCAGCGATGTTTCATGGAAAACACCGCTATGGCTGGAATAAATATCGCCATAGCACTAAATGTCGCTAATACAGCGTTAGCATGGCAAATTATTCCGACGATAGCCGGCGATAAAAAAGTGCTCGCTAAACACGCTTTGCGAAGTTTAGCGCATTTTTTAGATAATATGCCCCTCTGTCTTCTTTAAATATTTTGAAGGGATACAGGAAGATATTACTGAGCGTGCTGAAGCAATAAGGCAACATGACAGATATATATATTTTTCAAATATTAAGACAGGGGATGAAAGTCCTGCTGATAATGGTGGGGGAGAGCGGCAGGATGTCATGTATTTTGTTATGGATGGTTGAAGAAGGGTACTGCCAAAGGTTTTTTGTTTTAATTATGTGGGCTGGGGATGGGACGGATGGAGAAAGGTTGGGTGACAAAACAATAGGTATGCATTTTTTTTTTTAAATGTATACCTTGAGGGAGATTGGCTGTGAGAGGTGAATCCTTGATGTGCATGGCTCCCTCTTGACTCCTTCACCCATTCTCAGCTAATCACTGGGATCAGATGAACAGGGTAAAAGTGTTTGGGGGGGCTCTAAACTCTGAACAAAATTGTATATGAGTAGCTGTCATGTTTTCCACCTCTAGTTTCGATGTGAGATCATAGGCAACCCAAGCTTCACTCTTGCCTATTTGAGGTCTGTGGGAACCCCTCAATGGAAAACAATCCCTTTACTGACAGCTACTTTGAATAATTATCTATATTGCCAAATTCTCTGATGAACGTGTTCAGTTGTTTTGCGTGATTGATGATTAACTGACTGTTAGGGTGTTGAGAATATTTATTAATCTTTCCTTCCTTAATAGGAGTAAATTATAACTGTTGTCATAGACTTAATCTGGTATAATTGAAGCATAGATTAAAATATTCTGGTGCATGATTAAGAAATCTAAAACATTTGGTCAATAACTTGTGAAATATTTTCTTACATCACTTTAAAATATTTTCCAGAATATGTCCTTCCCTTCCTTTCTCTCCCTTTCCTGTGAACAAATGGACTAATTGGTGCTGCTTGTCACACTTTTTGAAACAGTTACAGCTTGACCTTCCACTTGTAACTTAAGTGTTCAGATAAAAATGATAAATGCGTTTACAAATTTTTGTGAATCACAAAAAAGTTACGCCTGATTGGGCAAGACCACCATATGTATGGATTTCTCTACCGACTTTCATGACATATCCTTGGCAAATACCCCAAAATGATACACATAAAAGAAAACGTAAGTGTGCCTACGTTATGCCCACGTGAGCAAGTTACATAGTCTTAACTCACAGACATATGTACGTGTTGAACTTCTGAAAATATGGTGCAATTAACACAAGCATAAGGTACTCCAATTTAAAGAGATGAGTCAATTGTAAATTTGAAAATGATCTCTAATAGTAGGGCTCATATATCCTAGTAGTGAATATGGATGAATTCTACATTTCCTGAATTTACAACCCTCCCACATTCAATAAAAAATTTCTCTAATCAGAGTGCCATAGAAAATAGTTGGCTGACTTTATTTTGAAAAACGGTCTTGCACCTAGGTAACGAACAATCATTGATGGTGAATATTTGATGCATTGATCAACATTTTAGCTTCTCCTTAGTTGAACATCTGGAAAGAGTTGAAACAACAGCCTAAATGCATTTTGTCTTTATTTCATTGACAGTAAGGCTTTTCTCAAAGATAGAACTTAATCAAAGAATAAGTAAAGACAATTCATCTCAAAAAGTCAATTACATTTCTTACCTGTTTTAAGTGGTCGTTCAAAGCAATCTCCAGCCCTCCTTTCTTTCTCAGCATCTCACATGTCATTAGAGTATAGAAAAATGCAGTGACTGCCAATGGTAAGCAGAAATAGAAGCTGAACAGCCACCAATCTTTTGATTTCTGGTAAAACTGCAAAATGAAACATTTGTTAAGGGGCTCAGTATTTTGCAGAAGTTCATATTTACTTGTTTCCAAATGTGTGTCCTAATGACTTCTCTCTGTAGTTTCTCTCACATCTGCGACTTATTCATTTTCATACCACCATGACCACATCCTTACAATCACAGCCAGTTTGTTCTACTGTCTGGTCCATTTGGTTGCAAAATAAGCCATTCCCTTTGTAACCTTGAAGGGAGGAGGTGATGGTATGGGAAATTTGAGAATAATCAGGGCAATGTAGTTTTCCACTTCTAGTATTTGTTCTAAAACCACAATGATACAAGCTATAGTAGCATAAACCAACAGTGCACATTAGAGAAAATCTTGCAATGCCTTGGGATGGAGGTTGTAAGGAGGTTTTGCAAAATAGTGAAACTGGCATGTAAATACAAGAACTGAACCCTTATCATCCAGTTGCAGCAGCAGTCCATGACCAATGATAAGATTGATGCAATGGTGTTTGGTTATAATTAATAATAAAGTTAGTTTATACTGAGCGCACCCCAAACAGAGATGCCCCTTTAATGATTCCATGGGGTATTCATTTTCCTTACCTCAGAGAATGGAATGCTGAGTGGTCAGTGAGAAGATACAAGATTCTGACAGGTATTGGCCCAGATATTCTGAGCGACCTGTGCGCCCTCTACTCTCCACCGCGAGCGCTGCGCTCGGCAAACCGGATCCTCGCACGAATTCCACGCATACGAAGGACCAGATCTGGCGGTCGCTCCTTCAGGCGACTGGCCCCCGCCTTATGGAACTCTCTTCCTCTACACATCCGCAGCAACTCTGACCACCAGGTCTTCAGACGGCTTGTGAAGACCTGGCTTTTCTCTCAACTTTAACTCCTCGCCTGCTCCCCACTTCGTCCTGCTTTAGCACTGGGACGCCTCATTGCCGAGGCAGCCATGCGCTCTACAAGTATTTTTTTTAATATGATGTCAGATGCCCCTGTTTGTGGTTGCCATCATCAGATTCTTTATTCCTCTTAATGACTGTTCTGTAGTTCTGGGATTCCCTTCTCCTGCACATATTCCTCCCACATCTTTTTTGCAACTCATCTCATTTTCAGGCAGGAGGGAGGGTCGCAAAAGAATGCAGACAGTTCTTCAACCCACAAATCTACTCCTACATGTGAGTAACCATTTTGTTTTGCAGCGTGATTTTTTTCTAGATTCAAATGCTGTGCATAGATTTTGTAGCATTATTCTATGTTCTTTGGAGGCTGGGTTGAAATGAGTGAGCATTTGAGAACTGGTGTTCTTCTACACTTTGTCACACCTGTGCTTCTTTGTTAGCTTCGATATCAACAAAATAATGTTTTATGGAAGAGTGTATTGAAGACCATGTGGCTGCCGAGAAAAAGTCACTTATGGAAACGTTAGCAATGAAAAGCATTCTAGCTCCATTTTTTTCTTGTTTGTGTCCTTGGTTTTGCCCCCAGTGATACCACCGCTGTCTTGTAGCATGTCTCCATTGTCTGAACTGTTCATCTTGCAGTAGGCTCCAAAGTGACTGGTGAGCCTTTATTTTTGGTGCAAAGGAGATGCAGAATTGGTGCCTCTTCATGTTTTGTCTTGTTTCCTGCAATTAATACATGACTGCCCTAGTAGGTGAAGGATACTTTCTGCATGATCTTGCTTTTTGGGAGAAAGATGCTTGCTCTATAGATTAATAGATATAAAAGTGTGAAATGACCTTTGTGAAAATTTTTTGATTTTTCCTCATCACCACTCTGTCCTTATGTATCTACAAGTAAGGTTCTTGTGCGGTGAGTGCTTGATCACTGACTTTTTGTAAAGATGTGATGGCAGTAAGAAGGCTCCTTGAATGTTAAGAACTTGGGTTCCACCTTATGTATATACTCAACTGGTGGTTTCATTAACTGTGCGGGTACCACATTATGCGTGGGCTAACCTTGGCAGTGTCAGCTTCTTTGCTCCTTCTAGGAATCTCTTGATTGCCATTGTTCTGAAGAATTATCTCCCTATGCTGCTCCTTGTGTATGCCACTACAGCCAACTGACGTCCCTTTAGTGCGTTTCAGAAAAAGGTTCTCATCTAGAAGATGGGCCAGGTACCTGACAATAGCAGTACCAGGAGTCACTAAATCCTCCACTATTACACCAGTGAATTCATCTTTTCCATTTTGCGGTGTGCCCTTTAGTATGGTGGGCCTTCCAGCCTCTCTCAGGACTTTCATGGATATATGGGGTAATCTCCAGAGCCTCAGAAGCCATGCTGCTAGGCTAAGGGTAGCTGACTCAGGGTGGTATATCTGACCCCTTTGTATTGTCAACAATCCTTGATGAGATGGCACAGATCTCCTTGTTTTATGGCATCTCCACTAGAGCTGACAACCATGTCTGTCTGACCCATTGAGGCGCAATCACAATTAGTGTCATCATTGTCATTCTTTTTTGCACCTGTCTATGACTAGCGATATCAAAGGAATTGGGGGAAAAGTGTATGCAAAGTTTCCCAGATCAGTCTATCAATAGGGCATTTCCCACGGACTGGTGTTGTGGGTATCTTGAGGCATTTTGCATTCTCTTGCTTTGCAAAGAGATCTATCTCTGGTGTGCTCCATTATCAGAAGATCCTGTCTACAATGTGCTGTTTTTTCTGTACTCATGTGAGGAGCACATTTGTCTGCTTAGCCTGTCTGCTTCTGTGTATTGAACCCCTGGCAGGTGTATGGCTATTAGGGTTTGCTTTCTCCAAATAGCTTATTTCCATATGTCCTGCGCTAACTTGAACAGGATGTGTGACCTTGTTCTTCCAAGCTTGGTGGGGTAAAACATAGTGATTGCATTTTCTGTCTGGATTAGAACCATTCTGCCCCTGGCCTGAGTCTGGAAGGCCTTTACAGGTAAAGAGATGATCTTTAGTTCCAGCAGATTTATATGTTTCACTCCTTCCTTCTGGCTGCAATGGCCCCTGACTTTCAGTCTTCCCATGTGAACACCCCACCTCATCTGGGATGCATCTGTTTTGATGGTTACAGAGGGTGTTGGTTGTTTTAAAGGTATGCCCACTGTGTGCCAAGTATTCCCCTTTCTTCAGTCACAGAATGACTTCTTGAAGTGTAGCCAACTTGATTTTTTTTGTCTTGATTAACTTGTTTAAAATGCATTGGTCTAGAATGGGACTGAATGTTTTATCTGGATTTGGGTCGAGGGAGTAAAGGGAGTAGATGCCTTAATGGTTTTCTTCCTTTGGAATGCTCTGTATCTCTTGTTTGCTTAGAAGGTCCTCAACCTCTTGCTTCAGGCACAGAAATTCTTCCTTGCTACTGGTTCTTGCCTGCAGCCTGATTGTTGGAGGCTTTTGTACCAGTTCTATAAAATAGCCATGCTGTATTATGTGTCCATTTGTCAGAGGGTATTGCCCTCCACTTCTGAAGGAAACCTCCAATTCTGCCCACTACTGTTATTGTGTGTTTGCTTGCTGGTTCTGACCCCCGTTGGGTGTGACCTCTCAGTGGCTCCTCATAAAAAGTGCTATCTTGGTGTTGTGGGGTATTACCACTACGATGGTGCACTGGCAGTGCTGGTCTGTGGCAGGAAGCCTGCATGAGGAATGACAGGCTGTGATATTCCTCTCGCGGGCACCCTTCGTCTTGCTGTGCTTCTTCCTCGGAACTGAAACCTGAACTGCAAGTCGGCCATCTCCTTCGTGGTTTTGTTTTTTTCATTCTTTGCAGTGATTTGTCCACTGCATTCACAAAAATATCTTGTCCATGAAAGTCATATTTATTATAGCTACCTGCAATCCATGCTTAAAACCTGACACAGGAGTATCTATTTAGGGTGGTGTCTGAGCACAACTGCCTGCAGGCTGTACCTGCGGCATCCAGTACCAATTTCAGATGTGTGTTGGAGATCTTCTTTCCCTGCTGGATAACTGCCTTCACATACTTCTTATACTGATCTGGGAGATGTTCCATCAACTCCTCAATTTCCTCCCATTGTTGGTGTCCGCACCTGCTGAGCAATGAGTTAGAGTTGGCTATGCCCAATTGTGTAGCAGCTGACCTCTTCATCTTGTGACCCACCTTCTTCACACTTTTGCTCTCCTTGCCTAGTGGGCAACCCCTGGTAGCAGGATCATAAATTACACAAAATGCTGATCCAGTATTTTGCACTGTTTTTTTAACAAAGTGCATTTTGCAATTAAATAAAGCAAACAATCAGTGTAATGTGCACAATAACTGCTCACATTCAGTTCGCTTGTGTTCTTTGTGTGCTTCCACAATAGGATTTTTACCTAAATGGAAACTCAATTACGCGATGGGGTACCATTTGAGGTATGTTGTGTAACGAAATGGTTACTTACCAGTAGGAGTAGTTTTGCAGCTTGATGAGTTTGCTGGATTCACATGCAGTGCATTATTCCGCCATCTAGTGGTTGGGTCCAGGATAGTCTTTGTTTTGTTTGTTTTTATCTTTTGGGCGTTGTCGACCACCATTTGGTGCTAGGTACGTCCCCTGTGTGACATCAGACGGCGCCCTGGAGGTCGTTGTGCGTGGTAGCCATCTTCGGATTCTTTTTTCTTTCTGTTTTTTAATTTATAGTCCTTTGGATGGTCCCTTAGATAATTCTTATAATTTCTTTCCCCACCTGTTTGTATTCATTGTAGGGGAGGCCGGGTGGGTCGCATGTGAATCCAGAAAACTCCTCAAGCTGCAAAACTACTCCTACTGGTAAGTAACCATTTCGTTTTGCAGCTTGAATTCTTTTCTGGATTCACATGCTGTGCATTAGATTACGTAGCGGTTTCTGCCATCTTGGGGAGGCTGTGGTAAGGGGAAGACTTTGCAAACAGGTGTTGAAGTACTTTCTCTCCTATTTGTGCTTCCTTATTCATTTGTATGTCCACACAGTAATGTTTGGTGAAGGTGTGTGGTGATGCCCATGTAGCAGCTGCACATATAGTGTCTATGGGCACATTGGCCATAAATGCCAGAGTAGCTCCCGTTTTCCTAGTGGAATGAGCTGTTGGTACCGTTAATAGTTGGATGGTTTGGACTATCCATCGTGAGATTGTTGCTTTTGTGACAGGTGTTTGTTGCGTAGGCAACAAACAATT
Organism: Calotriton arnoldi; assembly: GCA_963921515.1. Lineage (NCBI taxonomy): Eukaryota > Metazoa > Chordata > Amphibia > Caudata > Salamandridae > Calotriton > Calotriton arnoldi. The sequence continues at coordinate 1,085,425 of CAWUFW010001376.1, forward strand.
GTTTGGATTTGCGGGTTTGTTCTGTTCTCTTTAGGTAATACAGTAGTGCTCTCCTTACATCCAGGGTATGGAGGCTTTTTTCCCCTTTAGTTTTTGGGTTTTTGAAGAAAACCGGAAGGAGAATACTTTGATCTAAGTGATATTTGGATATCACCTTTGGCAGGAACTGTGGATTCGTTTTTAAAATAACTTTGTCTTTGTGGATTTGCATGTATGGTTTCTGGATGGTTAATGCTTGTAACTCACTTACTCTCCGTAAGGATGTAATGGCAATGAGAAATGCTGTTTTTAATGTGATGTGTTTGAGATCTGCATTATGCATGGGTTCAAAAGGGTTTTGCCATAAGTTGTGTGAGCACTGTATTTAGACTCCACATGGGAACTGGAGCTGTTCTAGGAGGAGCAATTCTTTTAGATCCTTCTAGGAATCTTTTTATGACAGGTCTTATGAAGAAGCTTTTGCATGTCTTTCCCCTGGTATACAATACGATGGCAGCGAGATGCACCTTTATGCTTGAGTAGTTGATGTGACTGTCTAGAAGATGAGTTAGATATATGATCACTGTTTCCTGTGTGTTGATTGAGTTCATTTAGTTGTTAGCTGTGGTGTATCGCTTCCATTTTGCGGCACAGCATTTCCTTGTAGTTTGCTTTCTTGCTTCTTTCAGAATTTCCATTGTTCGCTGTGGCAGGTTGATGTGACCAAACTCTATGTATTCAGGTGCCAAGCACCTAGGTGTAGCGTTGTTGGTTCCGGATGAAAGATCTGGCCTTGTTGCATTGTCAACAGGTCTTTGTCTGCTCTGATTTTGATTATTTGTCCCCTGGACAGTTCTAGCAGAGTTGAATACCATGTTTGTCTTGGCCATTGTGGGGCAATGAGAATTAGATTTGTCCCTAGTTGTCTTGCCTTTTCCAACACCTTTAAATTAGGGGTATTGGTGGAAAAGCATATGCAAATGTCCCTGACCAATTTAGCGACATGGCATTCCCTTTTGACAGGTGGTGATGAAACCTCGAGGCAAAGGACTGCCATTTCTTGTTCTGTATTGTTGCAAACTGGTCTATCACTGGTGTTCCCCAGAGTTTGAATATGTTTTGTACTGTCTTGTGCTTTAATTCCCACTCGTGGTAGCCTGCTCAGAAGATCTGCTGTCGTGTTGTATACTCCTGGTAGATATATTGTTTGCAGATTGATCTTTTGAGAGACTGCCCATTGCCAGATCTGTTGTGCTACCTTGCTTAGCAGGAATGATTTCGTACCACCCTGTTTGTTGAGGTAGAACACTGTGATGGTGTTGTCCGTTTGGATCAAGACCGACTGTCCTTGAATGTGTTTCTGGAACGCTTTCAATGCTAGGAATATTGTTTTCATTTCCAAGAAATTTATGTGTTTTATAGAATCTTATTGGTTTCATTGACCTCGTACTTTCAGTTGTTTGAAGTGCGCTCCCCATCCGTTGAGGGATGCGTCTGTAGTGATGGTCACAGAAGGAGTTGGGTTTTTGAAAGGTCTTCCCTTTGTTATGTTGCTGGATGCCCACCATTGTATCTCTGCTTGCAGCTTGTGTGTAACAACCACTAGATCCTCCCAACTCCCTGTGGAATGAGACCAGTTGTTTGGTCAGCCATTCCTGGAAGGGGTGCATATGTAGGTGGGCATGAGGGATGAGTGGGATGCATGACGCCATCATGCCCATAAGTTTCATGACTCTCCTCACTGTCAGAGATTGAGCCTTCTGGTAGAGCGAGGTCTCTTGTTTGATCGCTTGTATCTTTTTTGCTTCGGGTACGCCCGCACGTTCTTTGAGTCTTGTCTTGCGCCTAGGAAAGTTTTTTCTCTTTCTAGGTTTGTGGAGGATTTCTTGTGATTTATTGAGAAACCTAGTTTTTGCAGCGTGTGGATTGCTGTTTGAATGTGGCTGAAGCATTTTTGTTTTGTGTTTCCCTTTATGAGCCAGTCGTCCAGGTAGGGGTAGATGTGAATTCCCTCCTTTCGCAGGTGTGCCGCTACTGCGGCTAGGCACTTGGCGAAAACACGTGGTGCTGATTTTATTCTGAAAGGGAGTACCTTGAACTGGTAGTGTGTTCCTTTGTGTAGGAACCTGAGATATTTTCTGTTGTTTTTGTTAATAGGAATGTGTGAGTAGGAGTCCTTGAGGTCTATTGTTGCTATGTAATCTCCTTTTTGAATTTGTAGGATTATCTCTTGGAGCGTAGTCATCTTGAAATGTTACGTTAAGATGAACTTGTTTATGAACCTTAGGTCCAGGACTGGTCTTAGTGATAGGTCCTGTTTGGGGACTAGGAAATATGTTGAGTAGTTTCCTTTGAATAGTTCTTGTTTTGGTACCAATTCTATTGCCTGTTTTTGAAGGAGGTCTTTGATTTCTGAATTTAACAGTATGAGTTCTGTTTTGAGGAATTTTCGCATTTTTGGTGGGTTTGCAAGTGGTGTTTTTGTCAGTTCTGTGCAATACCCGTATTTTACAAAATTTAATATCCAATTGTCTGTGGTGATTTTTTGCCACTGTTGTAAATATTGCGATATTCTTCCCCCTACCGGTGTTCGGTGTGGGTCTTTTTCCCTGTGGGAGTCAGTTTGAGCCGTTTCCTCTTCCTTTAGAGGGCTGGCCTCTGCCTCGATAGGGCTGCTTTGGCTGTTGTTGCCAACCTTGGTAACTTGTTTGTTGGCTTGCCTGTTGACCACTTCCTTGGCCTTGTTGTTAGTGTGACATTTGCTGTCCTTGGCCAAATGTTCCTCTTCCTGTGGGCTTTCGTTGTTAAAGCCACCTCTTTTGAAGGCACCTCTTTGCTGCAATGTGCCCATTGATATTGCAGTTTCATTGTCCTTTTTGATTTGTTGGAGGGATTCGTTCACCTCCTTCCCAAATAGTGCCTCTCCTGTAAAAGGCCTGTTAATGATGGAGGTTTTGAACCTCCTGCTGAAATCCTGGAATTCTAAGCCAGGCATGTCTTCTTAGGGTGGTGCCTGTGCACATTTGTCTGCTGGCAGTGTCTGCTGCATCTAGTGCAGATTTAAGGCATGTGTTCGCGATGTTTTTGCCTTCTTGGACAATAGATTTAGCTCTTTTTTTGTCCTCCTCAGGGAGCTTGTTGATGAGCTCGTCTATATCATCCCATTTCTGGTGTCCGTATCTGTTCAGCAGGGCATTAGAGTTTGCGATGCGCCACTGCATCGCTGCCTCCTTCTCCATCTTTCTGCCCACCATATCCATCCATTTGCATCTTTCTCGGGGGTGGGCCACTGTTTGAGAGTGCATTTGCTCTTCTCCTGGCCGTTGCTACGATGATGGAGTCAGGGACAGTGTTTCCCTGAATATACTTAGGGACTTTGGAGGAGGCTTTGTACTTTTTCTTGACCCTTGGTATTACCCCTTTGCTTGAAGCTGGTTCCTTAAAGGCCTCCTTGCCTTGGTCTAGGATGCTTGGCAGCATTGGTAGGTACTGTGTCCCCTTGTTGGCTGGGGCTAGTGTTTCTAGAAGGAAACATGTGTCTCCCTTTTCCTCTTCCAGGGGAACTCCGAAAGTGTCTGCTGCCCTCTTAACTAGTGCGTTGTAGAAGGCTATATCATATGGTGGGGATGCCTTCGAAGGATAGCAGCATATTTCCTCTTCTGGACTTTCGTGTCGAGGTCATTCCATGTGTCCTCGAACTTTTCAGAGGCTTCCTCCTCTTCAGGAGCGTCTATATAGTCTTCGAGATCTTCCTCTCGAGGTTCGGGGTTGGCGGTGATTCGAGGATATCCTCTTCTTCCCCTTCGGCATCTTCTGCCTCTTCAGCGTCGACGTTGTCCAGTTCGGTGACTGGAACCTTTGGAATTCGGAATTCCTTTAGTGAAACGTCAAACTCCTTTTTCTTCTGGAGGAGCGTCACCATTACAGCCTTGAGTCGTTTCCTCTTTTTCTCGACTTTGAGTGTTTTCTTGGCATCGGAGACCGGAGACTTCCTTTTCTTGCTTGCGCTTGCCTCTGGTTTCGACGGCGTTGTGCTTCCCTTCGGGGGTTTGTGTTCGACCCTAGTCTTCGGCGTCTTGTGCGATTTTCCCTCGTTGGTGTCTCTTGGCAGGGTCCCGTGGGGTTCTTTAGATCGCGGCTGGCCTTCGATCACCTTTTTCTTCAGCATCGGGGCTGCCTCAGGTTGCGCCTTGCTCTCGTAGCCCTTCAGTTCCGACGGATGTGCATGGTGTCTTACCTTATCCGTCTTCTTCCCTGTATCGCTCGCCTTCTTGTCGGTGTGTGGTTTCTCGGAGTCTCCTTCCAGAATTTCGGCGTCCGATCACTCGTGTGTCGATTCTGCTGGAACTCCCTGATCTGCGTCATCACTCGAAAGGCCTAGGTCCTTTATGGAAGTTTTCTTCGATGTCTGAGACATTGTTGCGTAGTGGGCCTCTCTCTGTTTTCGAAGTGTTCTGAGGGTTTTTGGTTGGAACACTGTGCAGGCCTCACAGTCCTTGTCCTTGTGTTCTTTGGAAAGGCAGAGCTTGCACACGTCGTGTGGGTCGCGTTGCGCGAACTTGTGGTGGCACTCAGGACAGAACTTGAAGGGGGTATTTTCCATGGCCCCTACCTCGCCATTTGTCGATTTTGGATATCTTCTGTCGTTGTTGTGATTGTCGTTCCCGGAGTTTTGTTCTTATCTCTGGTTGCGGTGTCGATGGTCGGTATAGTCCACTCGAAATTTTGACTTTTCTCTCTACTTTTCGGGGTTACCCTGAAAATTCTTCGGAGCTTCCCGTCTTGCTTCCAGACCCAATGGCGGAAAAAAGAATCTGAAGATGGCTACCACGCACAACAACCTCCAGGGCTCCGTCTGACGTCACACAGGGGACGTACCTGACACCAAATGGTGGTCGACAACGCCCAAAAGAAAAAGAAAAAAAAAAAAGAAAAACAAAGACTATTCCGGACCCAACCACTAGATGGTGGAATAATACACAGCATGTGAATCCAGAAAAGGATTCATGCTGCAAAACAATATTAACATGAAATGCCAAAAATATCACAAGATTATGCCGACTTAACATTCACATAGATTTCTTAACTAAATAGCTCTCAGAAACAGTAAGGTGTTGTTGAGACGGGCCTGTCTTCTGCATGGCATACAGGTATATTCTCCTGACTCGAGTGCCAAACTGTGAGTATTTGCTATTCTGGTTTGTGAATTTTGGCCCCAGCCTCACAATAATTTAGTGCGTGAGCAAAGGTCTAGGCCTGTTCTTTGACATGAATGAGGTTCTGAACACAACCTGAGACCTGGAAGGGTGCACTGAGCATACTCTTAATACATTGACAATGGACTACTATGTCTGTCATGGGATTAGCAAGTAAGAGTGGTGGTGGCACTGAATCACATTTTATGAATCCATAGTTACCAGACATTTTTATCTGTGTCACTGGATTGGAGAGCTACTCATCTACTCATGTAAAGTTCCATTTCCATGAGCTAACCCAGATCCACAAGGGCGTTTTGTGTGTGGTTGTGGCCTACATGGTACATGCATTGTGTGTATGAGTGAGCCAGGGTAATAGCGGCCCGAGGGATCCATTTTAGATGCACCTGGCCTGACTTTCTGCACAGGAAGCTGGAGTGATGAGAAAGTTACACTAAAGTGAGCAGAGAGTAGGCAAGACTCCTTTAATACTTCAGTTAGGCCTTTGACTGAGAAAAGCTGCTCATTAGCCTTTCTGTAATGAAGGGTGAGACTGCAGCTTCTGTTGTTCTGGCAAAAGGGACCCTTTTGGTGAGGACAGCCTTATGTTTTCCCCTGTCTCTACTCCGGTGCAGAAAGCTCACACCTCTTTTTTCCTCTGTTGTAGATTCTCCAGTATCACTCAGCACAGGTCTGTGTCTGGAGAGTAGCCTGGGAAGGGCATTTAAAAGAAGACCCACCATAAACCCATTCTGAAAGTGTAGACAGTGGCTCAACATCTCCTTTCTGCTTTTACTTTACAAAAGTGGGAGCAGCTGACCTACTTTTGTTCCAGTTACAAGCTCTCTTTGAACAAGGAAAGGAGTGTTTCACAGAGTACTCGGAGGACTGCTGTGGAACTAGAGCAGGTGTCTGCCTAACAGTCAGCTTCAAAGGGGCAAGAGGCCATCAGCTGAATTCTTACTGGAAGAAATTGCCCATCTTACAAGAAGTGGCTAGAAGCCAACCTGCCTGCTGACAGACAGAAAGAAGGAGTTTGCCACCATGCAAGGCGTGTGACTGTCCAGGAAGAGCCAGAAGCTATAACACCCTAGTGCTGGTGGGATCTGTCAGAGGAAGGAGGACAGAAGAGAGTGATCTGCATGTCCCAGGGTTGATGAGCATTGGACTATTCAGAGCAACAGTTCCGGGCAGACCCTATGGATCAGTAGCAGTTGATACCTCTGCAACCAAAGAAGTGTGCCCGCAGCTGCCCATGCCCCTTTGACCATGAGAAGTTTACCCTCGGCTGTCCACGCCGCTGTTATCTATAAGTACGCCCATGTTTGTCCCCATCTCTGTGACCACGAGCAAAGTGCATGTTTAGCTGTTCTCTGTGCTACCTTTACTCAAAGGTAGCATGACCCTCCAGCATCAACCCATTGTTGGAAGATCCCAAAAGTGGGCAAGAAGTCTACCATGACCTACCCTGCTACATCTGGCCGTTACCTGTACATCTGGCTGGAGCACTCAAATGGCAGCCAGCTGCCTCACCCTCTTCAGGACAGAAGAAGGTCACATCGGTGTGAAGAGCAAGGGAGAGAGATTTAATGCATTCCCGGCCCACTCTGTCAAGTACCAACTCCAAAACTGTAGCTTCCGCAGGAGCCGATGCAAATTTCCTCAATCCCCGACTCCACTACAGTGAGCTACACTGCTCACTAGCAGAAGTGAGGGGGAAAGGGGATTGGGATGAGAAAGAGAGACTGCACTGCTTCGTCTTCTTCTGACTGGACTCTACAATTCTTCGTGTTGAATCCTGTAAATAATGATAACATATAACCACAGAATCTCACTGCCTCCCTACGATATTTATTATCATTACTTTTAAAATACCTGTCTTTTCTACAGTGGTTGCTGCTCTCTTATGTAAGTACAGAGTTACACCTCTTGGTCACTCTCAATTCGGTTCTGGTCAGATGTAGGGATATGCTGGTAGTACCCTGAAACACAAACGCAATGTAACTTCTAATACTAAAATACTCCCTACCTCCCTATTATTCTTTAGTTACCTTTTCTTAACCTGAACCTTGTGATGCTTCTTTTGATATTTCCTCCTTAATAAATTGAAACAAGTTGTCTTGTCTGATGATAGTAGGTTATGTCCTGATATCTTTTTCTTCTTTGTCTTACTGCAGGATGTAAAGACCGCTGCGTTGGTAAGTACAATTATATATATATAATTATATCTACGTACTATCACTTGTAGATTCTGTAGTAGCCAAGTTCTAGGATATGAGTTCTTTTAATGTGGAGACTAATTCTTGACTTCTTCTCTCCGCTGGCTGAAATTACAATGTCACTTTATTCTCTTTTACTTTGCTAGAGTGACACTGGCTAGGAAAGCTCAAGGTGCCCACAGCGACTCTCACCTCACTGACACCCAGAGCCTAATAGGATATTTATGTATCTCTAGGCAGAATGCTGTTTAATATTAATTCACATCTGATAACATCTTATATTGCTAACTTTACTTAGCTTTTGGCTTCTCTGACTCTCCGGTACCCAAACTACGAGTTCTTCAAGAATTTCGGACAAGCTCTCTTCAAACGCTGCCTGTCCCTCAGAATTTCAGTTGAAGTGCGCCACAGAAATCGCTAGCGAGCGCTAAAACAGCTGTGATCGCTCGCGAGTAAACAACTAGACTGTTAACCCCAAAATCGGTTCACGGCGGCCATCTTGGAATTCTGCGGCCATGAACCGAGAAGGATTTGAATCCACAGTGAGACCAGAGTCAAGGAAATGACTCGACGAAGTCTTCCATACATTGGAAATGCTAGCAGACGTCTAGTTAGGCTGCTACCTTGAAGTTGGGAAGCTCTACCCTGATCACTCCTGACAGTACCTCCCACCAAGGCCCCCTTCTCAGTCTCTTTTGGCTTACAAGGATGAGTACTATGACATTCTTTCACCAATCTTGGGGCGTGCAAATTGTCCTTAGGTTCCCAGGTCCTTTCTTCTGGGCCATAGCCTTTCCAATCTACCAAGTAGAATAACTTCCCTTTCTTGATCTTGGAATCAAGGATTCTCTTTACTTCAAACTCTTCCGAGGACTGAATTTGGACTGGAGCTGGTGTACCTCTAACTCTCAGTTGTGAGGGGTTCCTTTTCAACAAAGAGACATGAAAAACCGGATGTAACCGTAATCTGGGCGGAAGTTGAACCTTCACACTCACTGGATTCACCATTCTCTCTACTTGAAAAGGACCCACAAATCGTGGTTGAAATTTACGGTTTCCCTTTAGGCGCATATTTCGAGTCGAAATCCACACCTTGTCACCTGATTCATAAATGGGATTAGCACGTCTCTTCTTATCTGCCTGTTTCTTATAGGAACACTTAGCTTTAATCAAATTGTCAGTAGCTACCTGATAGGCCTCTTGTATACTCTGTACCACTGTTTCAACTGCCGGAACCTCACTCTCATGTTTGCCCACTAAGGTGTTTGTGTGCCTCCCAGAATTTAGATAGAAAGGAGAAAACCCGGTGGAGGTATGTTCAGCATTGTTGTAAGCAAATTCTGCCGCCCAAATTAAACTTGGCCATTCGCCCTCATGATCCATCAAGAACAAACGCAAGTATTGCTCCAGTTCTTGATTAACTCTTTCTGTCTGTCCATCAGTCTCAGGATGGAAACTGGTGGACAAACGAGAATCAATCTCCAATCTCTTAAGGAAGGCCCTCCAGAAATGAGAAACGAACTGAGGGCCCCTGTCAGAAATGACAACCCTTGGAATTCCATGCGCCCTGACTACATGCAATGTGAACAAGGAAGACAACTGAGTTGCAGTAGGGATGGACTTTAGAGGGATAAAGTGACTCATCTTAGTGAAGTGATCTACCACCACCCAAATTGTAGAGTAACCCTGACTTGAGGGGAGATCAACAATGAAATCCATGGAAATCGTGTGCCAAGGATAAGGAGCAGGGGGCAAAGGCTGTAACAATCCCTGTGGGGCAAACCTAGAAGATTTTCCCTTTATGCACTGCTCACAGGATGCCACATATTGTCTCACCTGAGCTTCCATGGCGGGCCACCAGAATTCCCGTTGAATTAACTCCACGGTCTTCTTGACTCCCTTGTGACCGGCCAGCAAGTCATCATGACAGTGTCGTATTACTTCCAATCAGAGATCATCATTGGGTACAAAAAGGTTCTCCAGATAATAGGGCTTCCCATCCTTGATCTTTCTTCCAGTCCCCTCCTTAACCCAATTTCTCAGCTCTTCTTTAGACAGGGAATTCTTTAACTTGTGTTCAAATTCTGGATATGAAATTACACTGATTATCTTCTCTTGAGGGATAATCAACCCCTCCTTGGTCTTGCTTTCTTCTTCTCCTGAGTGGAGACGAGATAAGGCATCAGCCTTTCCATTTGCAGAGCCGGGTCTATAAGTCAACACAAAATTATAGTCAGCAAAAAACAAAGACCATCTCAGTTGCCTGGGGGTAAGGGTCCGAGCTGACTTTAAAAATTGCAAATTCCGATGATCAGTGAAGACCGTCACTTCATGCTTTGCCCCTAATAGGTAGTGTCGCCATACTTGAAATGCGTCTTTTACTGCAAGCAACTCTTTATCAGCAATGGAATAATTAATTTCTGCTGCAGATAATTTACGTGATCTGTAAGCCACCGGATGAAGTTGCCCAGTAACCTTGTGTCTTTGTGACAGGACTCCTCCAATGGCCAAATTTGACGCATCAGCTTCCACGTAGAAAGGCTCTTCAGGATTTGGATGCTGCAGCACAGGCGCCGTGACAAAAATCTGCTTGAATTCCACAAAGGCCTTCTCAAGATCAACATTCCATTCAAATTTGACCCCCTTCTTAAGCAAGCGAGTCAGAGGACAAACCTTTTCAGAAAATTGGGGAATGAAACGCATGTAAAAATTGGCAAAGCCAATAAAGCTCTGCACCTCTTTTACACTTTGTGGGGAAGGCCAAACCTTTATTGCCTTTACCTTGGCCTCATCCATAGCGACACCGTCAGATGACAAAACAAACCCCAAGAACTCTACTTGATTGGCATGGAACACGCATTTCTCCAACTTGACAAACAGTTGATTTTCCAATAATCTGTTCAAAACGGCACGTACATGTTGAATGTGTTCCTCTTGGTTGGCTGAAAAGATGAGAATGTTGTCAATGTAGACAACTGCGAAACGGTCCAAAAACTCCCTCAACACATCATTGACAAAGTGTTGGAAGGCAGCCGGAGCGTTGCACAGCCCAAAAGACATAACTTGGTACTCAAACAAACCCAGCCGGGTTCGAAAAGCTGTCTTCCATTCATCTCCTTCGGCCATGCGTGCTAAATGATACGCTCCTCTTAAATCCAGTTTGGTATACACTCTTGCCTCTTTTACCTGATCAAGCAGTTCCAAAATCAACGGCAAAGGGTATCGATTCTTCTTAGTGACCAGATTTAGGGCCCGATAATCGATACACGTTCTAAGCTTGCCATCCTTCTTTGGAATAAAAAAAAGGAGAGATGAGACTGGAGATTGGGAAGGACGGATAAATCCGTTGGCCAGATATTGATCCACATACTCTTTTAGATGTAAATTTTCAACTTCAGAAAGCGCATATATTCTGCTACAAGGCAACGAAGCACCTGGCTCCAACTCTATCCAACAATCATACTCTCGATGCGGCGGTAGTTTCTTTGCTTCTTACTCATCAAAAACTGCGGCCAAATCCTGGTATTCAGGGGGAATCTTTGGAATCTCCAATGCACAAATGAACTGCGTCAGATTAGCCAAACTCAAAGATGGTGTTGTCTGATGGTTCACACGTTCCTGTTCATGACAATGTTGCTTACAATAGTCTGAATCCATTTCTATGGACCTCTTGGCCCAGTCAATCCTTGGATTGTGCTCCGTTAGCCAAGGCAGCCCCAAAATGAGTTGAAACTGGGGTGCATCTATAAGACTAAATTTCAAAATGCTGAGATGACTCCCAGGGCCTCTCAAGGAAATTTCTTCCGTGTCATACACAATAGGGCCAGAGGAAAGGTTAGTACCGTCCACAGCCCGCACTGCTTCTGGCTTATCCTTCTTCAGAAAGTGGATCTTCAAGGACTGAGCAAATCTGATATCACAGAAGTTTCCGGTTTCCCCAGAATCAATCATAACCGAAATCTTATGTACTTCTGTATCTCCAAACCTAATTTGCACGGAGATTATCAAATGCGGGGCAGACGATTGCAGAGTGTTGGCAATGAATTGAGAATTCGGAGTTGACTTATCAACCGCTTCCACCAGAGCAACTCCTCCTACTGGTGGAGCCTGTCTTTTACCCAAAGATTATTCTTGGGCTTCTTAGGACAATCTCTGACAAAATGTCCGGAGTTTCCACAATACATGCAAAGCTTGCCTACTCTTCTCTTCTCTCTTTCTTCCTTTGATAAGGGTCCCCGCACTGACCCGATTTGCATTGGTTCTTCTTCACTTATTCCTTCCTTGGGTTTGGAAAATTCTGACCTTATTCTGTCGAATCGCGGAGGAACATATCTCACCTCCTTGCGTCTCTCATTCTTCCTCTCGCATTGACGCTGGTCAATTTGCAGGACTAAATCAATTAATTCAGACACTTCAGTAGGCCGCTTAGGAATCTGCGCCAATCCATCCTTCAACTCGTCTTTCAAACCTCTATAAAAGATTTCGGCCCTCTTTGCTTCTGGCCAGTTAGTCTCCACAATCAATTTATTAAATTGAGCCAGGTATGCTACTAAGTCTCGATTACCCTGCTTTAAATCCAAAAGTTCGTTGTCTGTGGTTTGAGATATGGATCTTCGGTCAAAGATGCGTAAGAATTCCTTCTTGAAGGCTTCAAAGTCATACAAAATGGAATCATTGTTATTCACCAAAGGCATCGACCAAGCCGCAGCATCTCCTCTCAGGTAGGACAATATGAAGGCCACTTTAGATTGATCCTCTTTGAATATTATGGGTCTACACAGGAAGTGTAATGAACACTGCGTAAAAAATATCTGGGCCTTATTCGGATCCCCACTAAATCTTTCCGGAGCAGCAAGAGGGATCGTGGGAGAGATTGCATGTATGACCTGTGTAGTCAATTCTGTAACTGATGGTGCAGGGGAGAAGGACTGAGTCTTGCCTTCCGTGGACCCCGAGGGGGAACCTGAGGAGAATTCCTCAAACCGTTGGCGCAAGAATAGGGCCTCCTGACTAGATTTCCTCACTTCTGCCCTAAGAGACTTATTCTCCTCCATGGTGTCACTCAATTGCTTCTGTAAGCCATCTAAAACCGATGCCAAACCCTTAACATCAATTTCCTGTGTCATCCTGCTCGGGCGGAAGTTTAGGTGGAGGGCACTTCAATCTGTCAAGTACCAACTCCAAAACTGTAGCTTCCGCAGGAGCCGATGCAAATTTCCTCAATCCCCGACTCCACTACAGTGAGCTACACTGCTCACTAGCAGAAGTGAGGGGGAAAGGGGATTGGGATGAGAAAGAGAGACTGCACTGCTTCATCTTCTTCTGACTGGACTCTACAATCCTTCGTGTTGAATCCTGTAAATAATGATAACATATAACTACAGAATCTCACTGCCTCCCTACGATATTTATTATCATTACTTTTAAAATACCTGTCTTTTCTACAGTGGTTGCTGCTCTCTTATGTAAGTACAGAGTTACACCTCTTGGTCACTCTCAATTCGGTTCTGGTCAGATGTAGGGATATGCTGGTAGTACCCTGAAACACAAACGCAATGTAACTTCTAATACTAAAATACTCCCTACCTCCCTATTATTCTTTAGTTACCTTTTCTTAACCTGAACCATGTGATGTTCTTTTGATATTTCCTCCTTAATAAATTGAAACAAGTTGTCTTGTCTGATGATAGTAGGTTATGTCCTGATATCTTTTTCTTCTTTGTCTTACTGCAGGATGTAAAGACCGCTGCGTTGGTAAGTACAATTATATATATATAATTATATCTACGTACTATCACTTGTAGATTCTGTAGTAGCCAAGTTCTAGGATATGAGTTCTTTTAATGTGGAGACTAATTCTTGACTTCTTCTCTCCGCTGGCTGAAATTACAATGTCACTTTATTCTCTTTTTACTTTGCTAGAGTGACACTGGCTAGGAAAGCTCAAGGTGCCCACAGCGACTCTCACCTCACTGACACCCAGAGCCTAATAGGATATTTATGTATCTCTAGGCAGAATGCTGTTTAATATTAATTCACATCTGATAACATCTTATATTGCTAACTTTACTTAGCTTTTGGATTCTCTGACTCTCCGGTACCCAAACTACGAGTTCTTCAAGAATTTCGGACAAGCTCTCTTCAAACGCTGCCTGTCCCTCAGAATTTCAGTTGAAGTGCGCCACAGAAATCGCTAGCGAGCGCTAAAACAGCTGTGATCGCTCGCGAGTAAACAACTAGACTGTTAACCCCAAAATCGGTTCACGGTGGCCATCTTGGAATTCCGCTGCCGTGAAACGAGAAGGATTTGAATCCACGGTGAGACCAGAGTCAAGGAAATGACTCGACAAAGTCTTCCATACATTGGAAATGCTAGCAGACGTCTAGTTAGGCTGCTACCTTGAAGTTGGGAAGCTCTAGCCTGATCACTCCTGACACACTACCACTCTTGGTCCTGCCTGAACGAAGTACTGCATTTGCTATGATGCTGCAAACTGAAAAAGGGAAACTGTTCTGAACAGAGTGCTTCCAAATCTATAAGGGGCAATCTGCAGTTGAGCCTTGATTCATGCCTTCACATAAACTCTAACACACAGGACAGTTCCATATAATGCAGAGACGATGGGACACCTGAGTGGTAGACCGGGTGGTTGGCATATTGAAATACAATAGCCCCTCGCCAGTTCCATGAACAGGATCCGTTAGCTATTGCATGGGTGGTATTTAATTTTAAGTTTTTAATAAAGTACTTTTCTTTTTGTTAAGTAAGGCAATGGGGTGGACAATTAATTATAGTGCCCCTGGGTGATTGCTGATTCCTGAGCTTAAGCACCCCAACACTACACCCCCCTCCAAGAAGCCTGTGACTGCTCGCCATTACTACTACTGAGATTGCTGAAGAGGTGTACTTGTTCAAGTTTGCAGAGTGATAGTAAGACGAACCCCATGACATTAGAGGCACACAACCCCAACCTCCACAAATGAGGCCCAGAAGACCCTGCTTGCACCATGCAACACCCAACGGGGTCTGACGGGTGTATTCTCTCCAAGACCTGCACCAGAAGCCAGCCCAGTTCTTTGAGCACTTAATATCATTTGCTTTGGTGTATAAATCTCAGAAAACTTTGGATTGTGTTCCTTAGAAAACTATCTCATCCAGTTAAATTGATAGAAACCTGATAGAAAATGAGGTATCTTACAAGTATTGACTGTGCCATTTGATTGGCTCTCACCAACAACAGTTCTGTTTTTCACATTACCCACCTCAATCTGTCATCTTCCAGAAATGTATTGGTACTCTGATTTTACAAGATTTCTATTTTCCTTCTTGGTTTTCACCTAGTCTACTTTTAATACGTATGTATGTTCCCTCTCTGTGTTTGTTGGCATTACTTCTCACATTAAATTTAAAAAAATTTAATTGTTCTATTACTTCAGACAAGGGGTGAGTGACAAACACACTTCAGCGGACACCTTCAGGCTTTATCAATTTCTTTATGGACTTTTAATGACTATAATTGGTACTTTGCAATAAATCTAAATAGACTAAAGCATCTGTTCCAAACATCTCTGTGCAACCTGCAAATCACATATTCCATATCCAGGATTGTGAGTCAACCTTTCATCCTTTTGAGGTCAAGAGTATCATAGGGTGAAGGTAATCCTGGGTATCCAAAGATCATCACAATCTAAAAGACGTGGTAGCAAGTTATTAGCATTGTTTAATATGATGTGCACCCGGAATGTCGAGGTAGGAATCTTGATGGCTACAAATATCGTGGACACAATAGTGAAGGACGAAATATTGTAAGGTATGTAATTATAGATTTTCTATACAACTCTACATATATGTGCCTTGACAATATGTATATCTTCAAGATGCATAGATTTGGAGTTAAGAATAGTAAATCTATACTTCATCTGTATGCACTTACCTTTCTATATTTTATCTCTCGATATTCTGTCCACGATATTAGTGAATCTCAATATTCTTAGCATCAATATTCCATAGTACAATGGTTTAATAGGACCTTAGATGACTCTTGACACTATCCCCATATAGCCTTAAAGCCCGCTGCTCTATGCTATACTGGCTGCTAACAGGGAGAAACAGAAAGACAAACATTGGAATGTTGGAACCGCAGGCCTATACCAGTCATTATTGACCATGAACCACACCATTGTCTTCAAGGGAGCTTTTAACATTCCACTTTTATAATAATGCAAAATTAGGCAATCATGAAAGTCAGGCTAAGCATGAGATCACCTCACCTGCATAAAACCATACTTTTGCTTGGGATGCAACAGGCAGATTCGAAGCTCCTGTCCTCTATATTGTGTTTGAACCATGTCAAAACCTATAGCTTCTGGAACTGCTAGAACGATTGAGAGAACCCATATCAAGATGATTTCCACTGCCGTCCATTTTGGGACGCCGATTCCTCCTATGCGGCTCCAGGAAGCAACTGCCCGATACCTAAAGATGAAGACAGTGGAGAATATGGAAACACCAATAAGTGCTGTGTATCTTGAAAACTGATTTTAAAAGGTATGTAAATTGGGTGGCAACTTCTTACCTGTCAATGCTGAGGGCACATAAGCTCAAGACTGTGATTCCAACTGAGGATTTCTGAATAAAAGGCACCAGTTTGCACATCTCAACGCCGAAGGGCCAATCTCCAGCATTGAGCTGAAAAACAACATGGATTTATTTCTACGTATATGCTACTGCTACTATTATATTCAATAAAGCAAAACACATCAGTGCCATAGCTTGTCTTCACCCAGAGACACAACCCTGAAAATAGTTAAAACTCCAAGGCAAGGTAATGCACTAGCTCAATGAGTTAGTCCTATGGTCTCAATATCCACGTGTAACCAGCAGGTCATAGGTTTGATTCTCTACAAGAATGAGTTATCTGTTCATCCTTCAAATGTAGATCAAAAGAATACTACGGGACTAGGTAATGAAAACATCAGTTACTTAAAGTACTAAAATGGTGAACATTTTGGTGGTAGTAAGAGCTATAAAAATTAGATATTTTAGGACCTGATATATGAAATATCCATTCAGAAAAAGTGGTAGCAAATTACTTACCGATTTTTTGTGAATGAAAAGGAATTTTGAGAACTGACCTACGCATTAATAAGTCGGTTTGCAAAATTCCAAATTGAGGCATGTTGCAATCCTACCTACCACATTAATATTCATGCAATAGGTCACAAATTGTGACCCATTATGATTCACTGTCATTGCAGGGATAGTGGCCTGCTGGCGTCAGCAGAACATCATGTCTGTGAAATCTTTTTTTAAACACCACACGTTTTCCTTAAAGGAAGAAGGGATGTGTTTAAAAAGAAAACACAACTTTTACTAACTTTTGTTAAGACTAGGCAGTGGTCCTTCTGCCTGAGGGGCCTCTGACCATGTCCGAATGAGTTGCCACATCCTTTGAGGTGTTTGCGGCCAATCAAAGCAGTCAGAAGCCATTGTTACATACCTTAACCCTTTAAGTGTGCCCGTCGGCCAACGGCCGTCGCGAGCACTACCTCGGTAGTGCTGCGCACGTCCGTTGGCCGACGCGGCCCCGCCCACTTAATGGAACGCCCCGCACCGCTGCGGAATTGCCGCCGCGGTTAAGGTGTTAAGAAATCGCAAATAGGAAGCGATGCCCTAAGCACGCACCTTCCAATTTGTGATTTGGTATGTACTCAGAAACCTACTTTGTGATTCTGTAACGTGCTACCAAAATGCAATTTGGATTTTGTACATACTCAAAAGTTATTTTGAGGTAATAAAGATTCCAGTTTTGTGAATCAAAACTTTGCCACCACAATATGTCTTTGTACATCAGGCCCTTAGTTTCTTGCTCATAAGATTAGATTTGGCAAAAATCCTAGATGCACACATGAGGCTTCACATGAATGTCTAGAGTTTCAAGTTTTTAGACTAGGTATTGGTCAACCTGATAAAAAAAACTGATTAATGTCCAACCTTTAATTATTCTGATCCATTATCACAATGTGGGCCCGACGCATATCGCAGGTCACACACTAGATATTATTTTCTCTAATAACCCCGGTATCAGATGTGAACCCCCACATCCCTTGACATGGACAGATCATTCGTCCATAGAATTTACCATCCAGGGTCGTCACGCTACGACCAAAACTACTGCGAATTTGTTTGCTGATCGCAGACAATGGTATAAGATCTCTCCTGATAGTTTTCAGGCAGTTTTCTCTCCTACCTGGGAAATCAACGACGCCTCCACTAATACTGAGGAGGGATTAGCAAGGTTTAACTCAATTGCAACCAGGACCCTTGATCTACTGGCGCCGCTTAGATCTATGCCCAATGCTACTAATCGCTACCAATCAGCCTGGTTTACCCCTGAGCTGCGCACAGAAAAACGAAAATGTAGAAATTTGGAGAAACGTTGGCGTAGGTCACATAATTTAAAAGATAAAGAAACTTTTAAGGCTGCCATCTCCTCTTATCACAGCAGTATAAAAGGAGCACGGAAAAAGTTCATCGCCCAGCAACTCGACTCTGCCGAAAATAGGCCTAAAGCCTTATTTCAGATACTAAAATCTTTCACAAATCCGAAGGCTTGTGAAAAACCAGAGATTTCTTCGCAATCCCTTTGTGACAATATTGCTCAACATTTCACCAATAAAATTGATCTAATTTATGATAAAATTGCTTTTGCCGAGAAACAATCCATAACCCCATCTTCCCTTTTCTCTGAGGTTCCCTCAGCTTCACAAAGGTTAAGCAACTTCCCCCTCATGACCAATGAGATGGCGGCTGACTTACTCCGATCGGTCAAATCGGGCTCCCCATTAGATGTTATACCTGCAAAAGTAGCTGCTCTCCTGGCGAATGTACTTTCTTCTTCTGTTAGTACCATCCTTAATCTCTCCTTGATAGAGGGTTATCTCCCACAAACTTGGAAGGCGGCGCAGGTCATTCCAATTCGAAAAAATCCCAAGGCCTCTATGACTGACCTGTCCAATCTGCGACCCATCTCCCTCTTACCTCATCTTAGCAAAGTCTTGGAAAAATATATTAACCTACATCTTTCAACTTATGTCGAAACTAACAGCTGTCTAGACCCTTCACAATCTGGTTTTAGGCCCAATCATAGCACAGAATTGGCCCTATTGGAAGTCACGGATAACATCAGAATGACTCTTGATAGTGGCCATTCCACCATACTTGTGCTATTGGATCTCTCTGCTGCATTCGACACGATATCTCACCAGATTATGCTTATGAGACTGAGGGAGATTGGACTTAACAGAGTGGCCCTACAGTGGATGACCAGCTTTCTGTCATCCCGTACTCAGACCGGCATCCTGGGCCCATTCCGTTCTAAGACCACGGAATTGACCAAGGGCGTCCCGCAGGGCTCGTGTTTAAGCCCTACGCTTTTTAACATCTATATTGCTCCCTTGGCCCACTTGCTTAGGTCTCATGGTTTCCTGCCCATTTCTTACTCTGATGACACTCAGCTTCTCTTCACCTTTGATAAAACTTCAACACATGCTCTGTCATCCGTCGCTGAAGGAATGACCGCTATATCAGATTGGATGAGGAGAAATTTTCTCCAATTAGATGCCCCTCTACTCTGGTCTCCGAATTGGTGGCCGGCCGCTCTTGGCCCTCCCCCCATTCCCAAAACCTTAGTTAAGAATCTGGGCATCCATCTTGATCAGGCACTTACACTGAAGGAGCATGTTGCCCGAACTGTAAGCAATTGCTACCATGTGTTGGGCATGCTACGTCGAGTCTTCCCCTTTTTGCCAGACTGCACACGGAAAACTCTAATTCAGACTATGATTCTGGGCTGCCTTGATTACTGTAATGCTCTTCAGCTTTCTGCAAACGAGTCTTCCTTAAACAGGCTTCAGGTGGTCCAGAACACTGCTGCACGGCTCATTTCGAACTCCACACCTGGAACTCCATCTTTGCCGCTTTTACGCAGACTCCACTGGTTACCGGTCCGTAAGCGGATAAAGTTTAAGGTTGGCTGTATAGTCTACAGAGCTATCCACAATAAGGGTCCCTCCTACATCGCAAGCAAACTCAAGCCTTATTCTCCGTATAGGACCCTGAGATCTAGCGGTAAACTTCTTCTGCAGGTACCAAGGGTCAGGAAAGCTAGACTTGGTGGGAAATCCTTCTCCCTCCTCGCCCCCCTTTTCTGGAATGAGCTCCCCCATCAGCTCCGACAATGCCCGGACTATCTTCGTTTTAGGAAACTGCTTAAAGCCTCCCTGTTCTAATCTGTCCTCAGCCCGCTCGTAGGCCCGCTTCAGCGCAGAGATACCCCTTCGGGAGTGATTCAGGCGCTCTACAAAACCCTTAAATAAATAAATTCAGAGTAATCATGGGTTCCAATTTGTACAAACAGTAGTAGATCTGTACCCTCATGGTACAGATTTACTAAAATTTGAAATTCAAAAAGCATTTCCAGGTTACGCCATGAAGCCTTCACAAAACATGCCTTTGTAAGTATAATTCTGAAAATGTTCCTCACATTCATTTTTTTCGAAGCAAATATATACAAATGCATATTTTTGCAAGTGAAAAAACAAAGAAATTGCTATTTTTTCTATTTTCCTCCACAGGCAACCCATTTTTACCTGTGCAGAAACTCTGTTCCGTATATTGCTAGTAATTTTCATGGGGTTACTTTCCCAGGCTGGAAAGGGATTTACTTATGCTCTTTTCAGGATTGACACAAGTTTCCAGGCACACTTCTGGATGCCATTGTCAAGTGTTCAAACTGTTAGTTTGTAGACCTGTGGGTGCAGATTTACGACTTTCTTTGAGAAGCGTGACCACAGCAGTTATGACCAGTAGCAAGATTATTGCCATGGGCAATGATTAAAAGAAGTCCCATGCCCAGTTTTGAAGTAAAGTGGTCAAATATGAAAAATAATTCAGAAATTTCAGTTAGAAGATGCAGGTCAATACAGTACCAGATTCTTAATTGGCATGACAAGCCACATACATGTTGTTAGATATTGTAGTACTCGGATCAAATAGGCTTAAGCTAGAAAGAGGGTACAAGGAGTGCCCAAATAGGGTAACCGTTTGATCAGAAGGGGTGCACAGTAGCAGGAGAAGACATAGACAGAATGACAGAGGGTATACAGAACATGGCTGTGTATAGATGAGAGAATGGAGAGTAATTCAAGATGTGGATGCTTTTTAGAACCATATGCGAATGAGTGATGTGTTTGTTTGAAACAATCCTATTTAACTATTATTTTCTTATAAAGAGTGTAGAGTTAAAAATACAAAACTAAAAAAGTTATATACTCACCATATATTTTGTGTGATTAACAAATTGGCAAATTAGAACTAATGCATTTGCCAAGTATATATATATACTCAACTTCTTATAAGAGAACATATATAAACAGCTGAGAGGCCTGTCGTCTTGATGGCCCAGTGCCACCCACCTCACCAACACCACATCTATATTCATCCATATCACTATCTCCTCCAATGCCTCTTGAATTTGTATATGTTTGTGCCTGCTGGATAGCTGTCAGCCTTTCAAAGTTTAATGAGGGTCCTCTCCACTGGCAAGAAAATGCTGTTCCTCTTTGAACTTTCCATTATAGTGCTCTAGATTGAAGAGATAATTTGGAGCGTTGTAGCAGGTAAATGGCCAATTTCAAAATAAAATTCGGAGTAAAATACTGGTCAGACCAAGAATTTCACACTCGCTTTACATCAAAACTAACAACTTTCTAACTGTTACCTGCTAAAGGATCACTATTATAAAAGTCTAGATAGACCCTCTAAATGGGGTATAACTACCATTTTACATTCATTGTTATGACTAGTCTACCCTCCACCATCCATGCCACAAAGTGGTGTCCTTGTCCATCACCAGCTTATATAGCATATGTAAGCTAAGCTTAAGCTTACACAGAAGTGGGGAGGGTGGCTGTTGGTAGAGTATTACCTTTATTTAAAGCTAACTCCATACTTTAACCAAAACTCCATTGGAAAATGTGTCCCTCATTTTCACGCACAATGTGAGGAACTGGGTGTACTATATGATATGGCTGTAGGGCCTTATCATGGAGTAAACTTACAGACACTGTCTTGGGTCCAATCAGTATCGTTTACTCAACCTTAGCTCAACCCTGGGTAGCTGTGGCTGCGAGCAGTAAGGCTTGGCAAAGGAACACAGAGTGGCGCATTTAACAGCACCAAACAACGGAATAAGAAAGTCACACAACAAGAAAGAAACACAACAACAATTTATAAAAAATAAAGCATATTTTTATGAATTTTTAGAGTCCTTTATCAATCAAAATCCTCCGGAGAGTTCCGGAGATAGAGATTTTTAAAGTAATAAATACATTTTAATGCAACCGCAAACAAGCAATGGTCAACAAAAACTTTGTAAACTTTTGAAGTTTGAAACAGTTAGTTCGGCGACTCTGACCCGGGTTGGGTGACCAATTCCGACAGGGCACGGGTCTAGGAATCTGGTATGGATACTTTGGACAGTTACCTGTCCACCAGAACATTTTATAAGCAAGTTCCAAACTTTACAGAACAACCGCCATAGACTTCAATGGAGTGGTCCTGATGCTGAGGGATGCAGGCAAAGAATGCTTAAAGGATGCTCCGGATGCTGTGCAGTCAACGGGGGTGAAGTGTGGCTGATCCCTAGGTCAATGGGTGGGTTGAGGTGACTTTGACCATGGCACTTGGGTACCCACAACGTCCTCTTTGCGACAGTCAAAGTCCAGCTGCGGCTGGGCACTCATCTCGTGACAGAACGGTCACAGCAAATATACTTGGTGAGGGCTAGTATCCCTTGGGTGGAATGAATCCAGTCACAGATAGCACTCCCGAATCCAGCAGACACTGGTCCAACTTTTGGCTATTACAGACTTGTCTGTCAGTGTGTCCGGCGACTGGCAGCGGCACGGCAACTGTGATGGCTACCACTTTGCTGCCTTGGACATTGTCAGATCCTGTGTTCCTGGAGCTGGTTGCAGGGGATCAGCCAACTTTTCCTTGGAGTCACTGCAGTTGGTGAAGGTTGGGTGGGAAATCAACTTTTCCCAGTGTCAGGAGCGGCAGGCACAGTCCCAGTCTTGCTAACCCAAAAGTGCAGCAGGTGCAGTCTTCTCGATGGTGCAGCCTCTTTTTGTGCAGGTGGAAGCAGCAGGACAGTCCTTCTTTGGACCTCTTTTCTTCTCCAGTGTGAAATGAAGAGCAGGGTGCCAGGGGTGCCCTACTTATCCCAGGAACGAGCCCGAGGGAACTGTGTGGACACTAGTTAATGGGTTACTGGGTTCCCTCCTCGCTAGTGAAGACGATTCTGTGATGTGTGGTATCTGGCTCTCCTAGAGCGCCCCAGTGTGCACCTTTCAAGATTGCAAGACCCTTCTTAAGTCATCAGGAGCAGGGCAGTCCACTCTAGAAGTGTGGCTATCAGTGAGCTACACGCATATGGGAAAACCGGTTGGGCACAGGTTTTCCTTCCTTGGCTCTGTCTCCTAATTGTCTGCTTGAACTAAAGACATCCTCCTCAGGGATGCTGTCACAAGCGGCCCTTCAAAGGCGGCTTCACCTTTGAAGCTTCCTTTAGGCTAACACCCTGAGTGGCCATCCTGGGAGAGGAGGTGGCACCTTGCTCTGCAGCAAATGCCTTTGTTCCTGAGCCTCGGATTTGTTCACACGTCTCCCCAGGCAGTCAGAAATCTGTGTAACTGCCAGTGCCTTTGTGAGGCCACGGACTAGCTGAAGTGCAGAGTGGGCAACTTTCTAAAAGTTGCTTAACTTTAATAGTGAATTTAAATCTGGCCTGGGCGTCAGGTTGGATTTGATGTCAAAATTAATTTGATACTTTACTTGACCCTGTTAAGTAGTTCCATTCAGAAGTTAGCCGGGCTGGGATCCTGTGTTAGCCAATGGGACTCCAAACCTTTCCACAACAAGCCAACAATTTGGAAGGTTGCTGCTAAAATATATTGGAAATAATATGTCCTACTTAATAATATATAGCTCCCTGCCATAGTGCTCCATAGACCTTCCTTCCTTAGGGGAGACCTCCATATATCACTAAGGGAAGTGGTGACTTTGCCATTAGGTGTAATAGCAAAGCCGAACTAGCAGTGTAAGACACTGCCCTTTCAGTCAGGCAAGGGTCTATTTTGTCTCTGTCACATGCAAGGTGGCACAAACAGTATTGCAGCCTTGGGTGAACACTCTGCCTTACATGCCCATGGTACCTTGGGTACCATATACTAGGGACTTATAAGTAAGTCAGTCCTTGCCAATTGGGTATATCCAATTAAACATACCGTTTTTAATGGGTCTGAACACTGGCACTGAGGTCTGGACAGCAGGTCTCAGTGCACTTTCAAATTTGAAAACCAGCAGCTAGTAGTCCGAATGGGGCAAAAAGTGGGGGGAAACCTGCACAAAAGCCTGCTTCCTTACACACAATATATACCAATATGTATCCAGCATGTCTCAGTTTTAAAGTGGTACAATAGTAGGTCTCAGGGTTGAATCTTAGTAATTTTAACATGCAGGTTCCTATCTCATCAAAATATCTTAGTGGTGTATTCGCTCTCAGTAAAGACATGCATGTAATCTGAAGGGTATCATTTTTAATCTCACCTTGACTAACTCAAATTACCATTGGTCTCAGAGTAAAAACAAATATGATTTCCGTGGGCAGTAAGTAACATCGATTTGTAAGCACCAGGAAAATGTTCTCTATTGTGTGCTCATTACGTGGTCATTTTTAGTATAATTAAGTAACTAGACTTGATTATGCTGCATATATTGTGAATTCAGAGAACATGCTCTTCAGTGAAAAGAGGATGCAATACATGTTCAGCATTTTCTGCTGTTTATCCTTGTTCTACGGATACTTTTCTAGCTTACAGGTGGAAAACAGTTCATCTCTTCATTCATCCTGAAAATGTAAACCACGTTCCTATATCGTGGTGAGCAAAAGAACAATGGATTTAACCTGGATCTCTTGACTGGGGGTGAATGTTTGATTTGTTCTGCATTCCATCCATCATTTCTGAGTCTTTTGGAGCATAAAAAGTAGGCAGAGTGATGGATCGGCCTATGTGAAAGCTAGTGACCAATTTTGGTAGAAAGGAAGCTCTCGTATGAAGCACCAGTTTGTCTGGGTAGATGTTTAAATACGGAGGCTTGGATGACAAAGCCTGAACCTCGCTGACCCTTTGGGCAGATGTGATAGCCATGAGAAAGGCCTATTGATGGTAAGGAGCCCGAGAGGACAACTGTGCAAAGGCTCAAAAGGAGCATACGTAAGGAAAGGGAGGACCAGATTGAGGTCTCACTGAGGCATAATGAAAGGAGAAGGTGGGAACAAATGTTGCACACCTTTCAAAAATGTGTTTTATAATAGGGGATTTGAAGAGGGATGGCTGGTCAGGTAACTGCAAAAAAAACTGATATAGCAGAAAGATAGCCCTTGAGAGTGCCCAGAGCAGAGCCCTGCTGAGCAAGAGAAAGAATGAAGAGAAGAACCTGAGAAAGTGGGGCAGAAAGGGGATCGATCTGTCTTTCTGTACACCATGCCACAGATTTTCGCCAGTGACAGGCACATACCGTCTTGGTAGACGGACACCTGGCTGCCAAGATAACATTGCAGACTTTGGGAGGAAGGTCGAAAGCTGTCAACTGTCGCCGCTCAATCTTCATGCAAGAAGGCAAAGAGTGGTAAGGTTCGGGCGGAGGACCCTCCCTCCTGCTGCGACAGTAGATCCTTTCAAAGGGGCAGTCTAATCGTAGGAGCGATGGCCACGCTCAACAGCTCGGGATAACAGAGACTCCGTACCCAGTTCAGAGCCACAAGATGACTTGTGCCTGGTCCTTCCTGATCTTCATGAGAACTCTGGGCAGGAGTGGTATGGGTGAAAAGGCGTATAGCAGGCCTGAGGTCCACTCCAGACAAAACGTGTCTCCGAGCGAGAGCCGCCTTGGAAACTCTAGCACGCAGAACTGCTGACATAGAGCTTTCTCGTCAGTGGCTACCAGATCTAACCAAGGCTCTCCCCACTGCCGAAAGAGAACCTTTCATTACCTCCGGATAGAGATGCTAATCGTGATCCACCAAGCATCTTCGGCTGAGTTTGTCCTCCCTGGTGTTCAGAGAGCATGCCAGGTGTTAACCACCAGGGATATGCCCTGACGTTCCATCCATGTCCAGAGAAGCAGGGCCTCTCGACACAGGGTCCATGACCCCACCCTGCCTTGCTCATTGCGGTACCACATGGCAACAGTGTTGTCCGTGAGCACCTGTACTTGCTTTCACTTGATAGAAGGTAGAAAGGCTTTCAATGCCAGTCTGATTGCCCGGAGCTCCAACAGGTTGATGTGGAGTCTGGATTCCGCTGGATCCAAGAGTGATGCCTCTATCACTGCTTTCAGATCTGGTTGCGGAAGGGAGAGGGGTCTGCCGCTGACCCAATCACGGTTCGTTAACCACCACTGCAGTTCTTTTGCAGTTCCCTCAGCGCTATATAAATGCAAACCTTTTTCCCTCTTCTATCCCTCTGCTATCCTTCTCAATCCAAATAACTGACTAATATCCACCACTCAAATTACTTTCATATTTCACTATACTAAATCACCACTAATCCTTTATGGGTTCGGAGTAGCGTGCTACTCGCCGAAAAAAGCGCTTTAACACCCCATCAGGGGTGACAGGCGCTATATAAATGCAAACCTTTTTCCGTCTTCTATACCTCTGCTATCCTTCTGAATCCAAATAACTGACTAACCTATCCACCACTCAAGTTACTTTCATATTTAACTATATTAACTCAACACTAATCCTTTATGGGTTCCGGAGTAGCGTGCTTCTTGCTGAAAAGGCGCTTTGACGCCTCGTATGGGGTAGTAAGCGCTATATAAATGCAATTACAATACAATACAATACAATACAATATCTCCATTGAGCTCTTATTTACTCCTTTGACAGGCCTTCTGTTTGACATCTCACAAATTCAGCCAGCCAGAATATTCAATATCTAAAATAAAGTCAACTATGGATTCTGCTGCCTGTCATCAGGTCACTAATTACAGACGGGAAACAGCCTTTACCACGCAGTCGGAACCCCACAGTGCCTTTACAAAGTGGGCACTGCAATGACCGCATCCTTACCACGCGTTCCTTTACCGCGCAAGTCATTACAACGATTTGCTTTAGGGAACTCGTTGTTGGACTGGTGTTGGATTTGAAGTCCAACACCTTCCTAATGACTTGCATGGTAAAGGAACGCGTTTATTGCATTGCCTACGGTGTAAAGGCATGCATGGTAAACGCATGCGTGGTTCCGTCATACAACCATTACAGACAGAACAGCTGGACAACTCTCCTTTCGTTCACTCTTTACTTCATACTGAAAATTTACACAGCTTTAGGTCAGAATCAAGGGAAAATATGCCCTCATTCACTGTCTGATCAGTTTCCCAGCATGTTGAGGTCTACAGGGGGTGGGAGTGAGCAGTTTAACACTTGGGTGCAATTAAACTGATTTCAGGTCTGTGCTCAGTACTCATAGAGGAATTCTATTCTAAACCAACAAAAGCATCCCTTTATTCATTCTGGTCTAAGAGTGTCACAAAATGATTTGACGACAATGAATGGGCCACAATTCTGGCTGAGAACGGGAAAGGTCTTAGGGAATTTCATATAAAGTTACGCTTCCTCAAAATACTACATAATTGGCCCTGGTTCACTCACAAACTTCACAAAGCACACCTCGCCCCAAATTCAAACTGTTGTAGATATGGACAACAGGGAGGAGATCTGATATATGTATAATGTTCATGTCCCAATATCACTCTCTTCTGGAATATGATATGGGAAGCAATGTGAACAGTGCATAGTGTACACTTTCAATCTATAAGGGCTCAAGCTCTCCTACATAACGTGGAAGATGTTACAGGTCTCAGTGCACGGTGAAAACATTGGATGGCCTCTTTGCTTGCTACAGCTAAACTTTGGGCCTTAACAAAATGGAAGAAACTGAATCCCTCTTCCTTATCATACTAGTCCGAAGCCATGGGTACATTGGCATAGTGTGAAAGGCAATTTACAAACTCAATGATCAGTTAACCGAGTATGGTCTTTTATGGGGTCTCTTCTTAGCGGTTCTATCAAATACATCTCCTACAGGAGACATGCGTAATTAGATTTGAATCAAAGACCTGATCAATCAGGGGTATCAACAGTAGCAAGGGTGGCTTACTCACAGGCGTTATAGCATTCCTATATTCACAATTTTGCTCTATCCATGTCATAGAATCTAGAAGAGGAATTATTGGATGCATTTATTTTGGAAGGCTAAGGCCAATATACTGTAACGTGCATATATATTGTTGTTGGCTGACTTGTCATAACTCAACCAATAAGTTTATTTACTACAATTTATTGTTATTTCACAAGTGTTTATATGCATGACTGATCTTTATCTCTTTATATGTTGAAGATGAAAAACACATTGAATCAAAAAACCTTGGGTGCAAGACTTGTATATTAACCTCATGGTTGGTCTGCCTAAATGGTAGCTCAATTTCCATCCTTTGCAAAACAAGGAGCCACTTTGTCAATATTTGTTTACATTGGACTTCATAAGCGGTAAAGTAAAAAAAGCCAAAATGGCTTCCAAGATGGATACCAATCCGAGATGGCTGCTCTGTGTGAACATTTGTGAGCATGCGGCGCAACTCATATGTGCATTATGATGCATGCATCATGACGCAGAAGCTTTTGTTTTTTTCCATTCAAGCATGGCTGACGATCATTTAAAAAAAAAAAAAATAAGCATGCCTAGGACTTAAAAATGAAGCAAGTGCCCTAGCAGGACTTTCCAGTTGCTAGCCCTCTGGGAAATATTTTTCTTGGGAAAAACCTGAAGCAGGTTTAGCTAGGAACCGGGAAGAAGCATAGAAGTGGGCGAGGAGGATAGAGAGATGGGGAGCTGAAGGACACATAGAGTGTACCCTCTCAATAAATAAAACACAAAAAAGAGGCTTTAATGAGAATGTGTGTCGTGAACTACGTTTCTAAGTAGTCCACATATGCAAAAAGCTATGGGTTGAACCACTGCTAATGGACCACCCTTTCACTCAATGCCTAAAGCCAACTGAACCACTTTAGCTAATGCCTGAAAGGGGCTATCCAACCGTTCCTTTCTCTGTATGTATTTGTATGTATGTATGTGTACCTGGATATGTTTGCTCTCTTTTGTGCGTGGTAAAGTGTGTACTGTGGTGTGTGTTGTGTGATGATGACATGAGCTCTTGACCTAATTAATAGGAATATTGATTCATTAAATTGAAGGTGCTGATTTGGGGGACAAAAACCTGGCTCATGACTGAATGCTGGGACTCCTTAAAGAATGAATGGCCTTTTCTTCAATCTCATGCTTTTGCAAGCATAAATGGGTCGAATACATGGATTTTTACAATCTCTAAGCAACTCAATCAATCAATCAATCAATCAATCACAGAATTTGTAGAGCGCACTACTTACCCGCGAGGGTCTCAAGGCGCTGGGGGAGGGAAGGGGGGGGATGCTGCTACTGGTCGAACAGCCAGGTCTTGAGTAGCCTCCTGAAGGTCAGCAGGTCTTGGGTCTTTCGTAGGCTTAGTGGAAGGGTGTTCCAGGTCTTGGCGGCGAGGTGTGAGAAGGATCTGCCGCCGGTGGTTGTTCTTCGAATGCGGGGGACGGTGGCGAGGGAGAGGTCGGCGGAGCGGAGCTGGCGGTTGGGGACGTAGAAGAAGAGTCGTCTGTTGAGGTAGGCTGGGCCAGTTTTGTGGAGTGCCTTGTGTGCGTGGGTGAGGAGTTTGAAGGTGATCCTCCTGTCGACGGGGAGCCAGTGCAGGTTCCTCAAGTGGGGGGTGATGTGGCTGTGGCGTGGTACGTCGAGGATCAGTCGTGCGGAGGCGTTTTGTATGCGTTGCAGTCGCTTGATGAGCTTGGCCGGGGCTCCCGCGTAGAGGGCGTTCCCATAGTCTAGTCTGCTACTGACGAGGGCCTGGGTGACTGTTCTTCTTGTGTCTGTCGGGATCCACCTGTAGATCTTGCGAAGCATGCGGAGTGTGTTGAAGCAGGAGGAGGAGACTGCGTTGACTTGCTTGGTCATGGAGAGAGTTGAGTCGAGGATGACTCCCAGGTTGCGTGCGTGGTCGGTGGGTGTCGGGGCTGCTCCCAGCGTCGTTGGCCACCAGGAGTCGTCCCAGGCTGAGGGGTTGGAGCCGAGGATGAGGACCTCCGTTTTGTTCGTGTTCAGCTTTAGTCGGCTGATCTTCATCCAATCGGCGACGGCCTTCATTCCGTCATGGAGTTTGGCTTTGGCGGCGAGGGGGTCCTTGGTGAGGGGGAGGATCAGTTGAGTGTCGTCGGCGTAGGAGATAATGTTGAGGTCGTGTTGTCTGGCGATGCGTGCGAGCGGGGCCATGTAGATGTTGAACAGTGTTGGGCTGAGGGACGATCCCTGGGGTACGCCGCAGATGATCTCGGAGGCTTCGGATCGGAAAGGTGGGAGGCGGACTCTCTGGGTTCTGCCGTCGAGGAAGGAGGTGGTCCATTCCAGGGCCTTGTCTCGGATCCCTGCGTCGTGGAGGCATGCGCGTAGAGTGCGGTGGCAGACAGTGTCGAAGGCGGCGGAGAGGTCCAGCAGGATGAGGGCTGCGGTCTCACCATTGTCCAGCAGGATTCTGATGTCGTCGGTGGCGGCGATGAGGGCAGTCTCAGTGCTGTGGTTGCTGCGGAACCCTGATTGGGATGGGTCCAGGATGCTGTTTTCTTCGAGGTATCGGGTTAGCTGTTTGTTGACGATCTTCTCGATGACCTTGGCTGGGAACGGAAGCAGAGAGATGGGCCGGAAGTTCTTGAGGTCTCTCGGGTCCGCCTTGGGTTTTTGAGTAGGGCGTTGATCTCTGCGTGTTTCCAGCTCTCTGGGAAGGTCGCGGTCTCGAAGGAGAGGTTGATGATGTTGCACAGGTGGGGTGCGATGGAGCTGCTGGCTTTGTTGAAGATGTGGTGCGGGAAAGGGTCTGACGGGGAGCCGGAGTGTATTGTGCTCATGGTCTTGATGGTGTCCTCGATGTTCACACTGGCCCAGGCTGGCAGGGGGTCGTGGTCGATGGTGTGTGGCGGGTCTGGTGTATCGATCTTAGTTGGGGTTGTCTGGGTGTTGAAGCTGTCGTGGATGTCGGCGATCTTGCGGTGAAAGAAGGTGGCGAGGGAATCGCACAGGGGTTGCGACGGCGGGATGTCGTTGGTGTTGGAGCTGGGATTGGAGAGTTCCTTCACGATGTTGAAAAGCTCCTTGCTGTTGTGTGCGTTGTTGTCGAGGCGGTCTTTGAAGGAGATTCTCTTGGCGGACCTGATGAGGTGGTGGTGGTTACGGATGGCGTCTTTGTGGGCTGAGTGGCTGTCCGTTGTCTTATCGCTGTGCCATTTCTTCTCTAGTTTCCGGCAGGTACGCTTGGAAGCTAGGAGTTCCGAGGTGAACCAGCTGGCTCTTTTGGTGGTGTCGCTGTAGGTGAGCTTTTTCAGCGGGGCGAGGGTGTTGGCGCAGTCGTCCATCCATCGTCTGAGGTTGCAGGCAGCGTCGTCGGTGTTGGATGGGTCGGAGGGAGGGCTGAGAGCGAGGGTTGCCCGGAGTTGGTCTTCGGTGACTTTGCTCCAGCAGCGGCGTGGGATCTGTTGGGTGCGGTGGTGTGTGGTGGGTTTCTGGAAGGTGAAATGGATGCAGCGGTGGTCGGTCCAGAGGAGTTCCGTGGTGTGGCTGAAGGAGACGTGGGAGCTTGAGGAGAAGATGGGGTCAAGCGTGTGGCCGGCGGAGTGGGTCGGTGTTGTGACGAGCTGGCTCAGGCCGAGGTTGGCGAGGCTGTCGATCAGGGTGGTGGAGTTGCTGTCGTTGTTGTTCTCCAGGTGAAAGTTCAAGTCTCCGAGGAGGATGTAGTCGGTAGAGGTCAGGGCGTGCGTGCTGATGAAGTCGGCGATGGAGTCGCTGAACTGGGGTCGGGGCCCAGGGGGTCTGTAGACAAGGGTGCCTCTAAGAGTGGTGTTGGGGTCCGTGTGGATCTGGAAGTGCATGTGTTCGGCGGTGCTGAGAGTGTCGTCGGTGCTGGTCGAGACCCTGATGGTGTTCTTGTGGACGATGGCGATTCCTTCTCCTACTGCGTTGGTGCGGTCTCTGCGGGTGATCTTATAGCCGTCTGGGATGGCTATGGCGATGTCGGGGGCGGAGGAGTCGTTCATCCAGGTCTCTGTCAGGAAGGCGACGTCTGGTGATGATGTGTCGAGCAGGTCCCAGAGCTCGACGGCGTGTTTGCGTGCGGAGCGGGTGTTCAGTAGGATGCACCGGAGGTGGTTGAGGTCCTTCTTGGCGGGCGCCTCGGTGGCTCGGAGGCTGGTGTAGCTGCAGTTCCGGCAGCTGAAAGGACCATGGGTGCGTTTCGGGGCGGCCTTGAAGCAGTTGTGCGTCCGTCCGGGGTTGAGGGCGTGGAGTGTGGTGGCATCGTATCGGCGTCGGTCCTCGAGGCTGGAGCGGGGGGCGCGCGGTCCAGGGGTTCTGGCGCTGGACGCGGTCCAGTCGCGGACGGGCGCAGACGGGCTTGCCTTAGGCGCGCCTTTGGCGCGCCAGCGGCGCGGCCGCCATATATGGGGAGGTGGGAGGGAGGAGCAGCTGGGAGGCGGGAGGCAGGGGCAGTGAATGGGCAGTCAGAGGGGCGGGGCCGCAGGGGACGCAGCGGCGGGAATCGAGAGAGGCAGCGGGGGCACAGAAGGAAAAATGGGGAGAAAACAAACAGAGAAATACGGGCACAGTACAATGGGGCAGCGAGGGGCACAGAAGGAAAAAAGGAGAGAAAGCAAACCGAGAAATACGGGCACAGTACAATGGGGTAGCGAGGGGCACAGAAGGAAAAATGGGGAGAAAGCAAACAGAGAAATACGGGCACAGTACAATGGGGCAGCGAGGGGCACAGAAGGAAAAAAGGAGAGAAAGCAAACAGAGAAATACGGGCACAGTACAATGGGGCAGCGAGGGGCACAGAAGGAAAAAAGGAGAGAAAGCAAACAGAGAAATACGGGCACAGTACAATGGGGCAGCGAGGGGCACAGAAGGAAAAATGGGGAGAAAGCAAACAGAGAAACACGGGCACAGTACAATGGGGCAGCGAGGGGCACAGAAGGAAAAAAGGAGAGACAGAAAGCAAACAGAGAAATACGGGCACCGAGGCCACAAGCGGAGGGGTGAGCTTACCAGCAGCAGCAGCGGGCGGACAACACAGGCGGAGCTGTGTGGTGGGGGAGCGACCTACCTGGCAAGGTCAAGGGTCGCTCTCCTCACCGCGCAGCGGCCGCCATATATGGGGAGGTGGGAGGGAGGAGCAGCTGGGAGGCGGGAGGCAGGGGCAGCGAATGGGCAGTCAGGGGGGCGGGGCCGCAGGCGACGCAGCGGCGGGAATCGAGAGAGGCAGCGGGGGCACAGAAGGAAAAATGGGGAGAAAACAAACAAAGAAATACGGGCACAGTACAATGGGGCAGCGAGGGGCACAGAAGGAAAAAAGGAGAGAAAGCAAACAGAGAAATACGGGCACAGTACAATGGGGCAGCGAGGGGCACAGAAGGAAAAATGGGGAGAAAGCAAACAGAGAAATACGGGCACAGTACAATGGGGCAGCGAGGGGAACAGAAGGAAAAAAGGAGAGAAAGCAAACAGAGAAATACGGGCACAGTACAATGGGGCAGCGAGGGGCACAGAAGGAAAAAAGGAGAGAAAGCAAACAGAGAAATACGGGCACAGTACAATGGGGCAGCGAGGGGCACAGAAGGAAAAATGGGGAGAAAGCAAACAGAGAAATACGGGCACAGTACAATGGGGCAGCGAGGGGCACAGAAGGAAAAATGGGGAGAAAGCAAACAGAGAAATACGGGCACAGTACAATGGGGCAGCGAGGGGCACAGAAGGAAAAAAGGTGAGAAAGCAAACAGAGAAATACGGGCACAGTACAATGGGGCAGCGAGGGGCACAGAAGGAAAAAAGGAGAGAAAGCAAACAGAGAAATACGGGCACAGTACAATGGGGCAGCGAGGGGCACAGAAGGAAAAATGGGGAGAAAGCAAACAGAGAAATACGGGCACAGTACAATGGGGCAGCGAGGGGCACAGAAGGAAAAATGGGGAGAAAGCAAACAGAGAAATACGGGCACAGTACAATGGGGCAGCGAGGGGCACAGAAGGAAAAAAGGAGAGAAAGCAAACAGAGAAATACGGGCACAGTACAATGGGGCAGCGAGGGGCACAGAAGGAAAAAAGGAGAGAAAGCAAACAGAGAAATACGGGCACAGTACAATGGGGCAGCGAGGGGCACAGAAGGAAAAATGGGGAGAAGCAAACAGAGAAATACGGGCACAGTACAATGGGGCAGCGAGGGGCACAGAAGGAAAAATGGGGAGAAAGCAAACAGAGAAATACGGTCACAGTACAATGGGGCAGCGAGGGGCACAGAAGGAAAAATGGGGAGAAAGCAAACAGAGAAATACGGGCACAGTACAATGGGGCAGCGAGGGGCACAGAAGGAAAAATGGGGAGAAAGCAAACAGAGAAATACGGGCACAGTACAATGGGGCAGCGAGGGGCACAGAAGGAAAAAAGGAGAGAAAGCAAACAGAGAAATACGGGCACAGTACAATGGGGCAGCGAGGGGCACAGAAGGAAAAATGGGGAGAAAGCAAACAGAGAAATACGGGCACAGTACAATGGGGCAGCGAGGGGCACAGAAGGAAAAAAGGAGAGACAGAAAGCAAACAGAGAAATACGGGCACCGAGGCCACAAGCGGAGGGGCGAGCTTACCAGCAGCAGCAGCGGGCAGACAACACAGGCGGAGCTGTGTGGTGGGGGAGCGACCTACCTGGCAAGGTCAAGGGTCGCTCTCCTCACCGCGCAGCGGCCGCCATATATGGGGAGGTGGGAGGGAGGAGCAGCTGGGAGGCGGGAGGCAGGGGCAGCGAATGGGCAGTCAGGGGGGCGGGGCCGCAGGGGACGCAGCGGCGGGAATGGAGAGAGGCAGCGGGGGCACAGAAGGAAAAATGGGGAGAAAACAAACAGAGAAATACGGGCACAGTACAATGGGGCAGCGAGGGGCACAGAAGGAAAAAAGGAGAGAAAGCAAACAGAGAAATACGGGCACAGTACAATGGGGCAGCGAGGGGCACAGAAGGAAAAATGGGGAGAAAGCAAACAGAGAAATACGGGCACAGTACAATGGGGCAGCGAGGGGCACAGAAGGAAAAATGGGGAGAAAGCAAACAGAGAAATACGGGCACAGTACAATGGGGCAGCGAGGGCACAGAAGGAAAAATGGGGAGAAAGCAAACAGAGAAATACGGGCACAGTACAATGGGGCAGCGAGGGGCACAGAAGGAAAAATGGGGAGAAAGCAAATAGAGAAATACGGGCACAGTACAATGGGGCAGCGAGGGGCACAGAAGGAAAAATGGGGAGAAAGCAAACAGAGAAATACGGGCACAGTACAATGGGGCAGCGAGGGGCACAGAAGGAAAAATGGGGAGAAAGCAAACAGAGAAATACGGGCACAGTACAATGGGGCAGCGAGGGGCACAGAAGGAAAAAAGGAGAGACAGAAAGCAAACAGAGAAATACGGGCACCGAGGCCACAAGCGGAGGGGCGAGCTTACCAGCAGCAGCAGCGGGCGGACAACACAGGCGGAGCTGTGTGGTGGGGGAGCGACCTACCTGGCAAGCAACTCAGTGCTTCAGCTATTTTTAAAAGAAAAACATGCATACATAGGTCTGGCCTCTGGGCTATTTCTGGCAGAAGTCATAAAACAACAAGAAAATATTGTTCTCCTTTGGTTCTACTAGTGAAGACTTACATTTCCGTAAAGTGTCTCAAATGTTTATGTAAGAAGTAAGTAAGGCAAAGTCTATTTTCTTCACGTTTGTGGTTTGGTTTATGTATGGCAGTTAATAATTCCAGAAGGTGAATACTCTGGGTCCGATTCACCACCACTATATCAATCCTAAGTTCAACTAAGTTAGATAAAAACTGCAACCTGTAGGCCTCATTTACAAACCCACATTCATAGAAGCATGGTATAAAGTTACTCATACATGTCGGTATATCTTACAACTGTGGAAAATTAGTATGGCAGGGTTTACACACTCAAAAGTGCAGTGTTATGGGTGGAGCATGGGAGCGTGAAGTAGGACTTTGTGGATGTTTGTGAACCTTTTTTTTGGGGGGGGGTAGCTTTATATAGCACAAATTAGGCCCGAAGGCATTGGGGCGCTTTACGTGTGCACCAGTTGCGTTAGAGAGGGACACATTCACTTTTAGGTCTCGCCTAGGCAGCGCGCATGCGCTGCTCTAGGAGATGACCTTTAGAAATTGGTCTGCTCTTTTCCACACACTCGTGCATGTGGTAGCATCCACCTTGCGGGAGCGAGCAGCGGTGCGCGCAGGGGCCATCTGTTTTCTAATGAGCTTTTACTTTCGTGCTTGTTCGAGCAGCAGCGCGTGCAGGGACTTGGATCACTTTAAATACATAATAGGACTAATGGAAAGAAATGTTTTCGGGGACTTGTGTATTTCGGGAACTTTTAGTGGATGGATAAACATTTTTATCTACACATACATTTTCAACCTTTTGCATTATTGTCATCACCATAAATACCAAGGTTTGGTTAGACCGCAGTTTGGTCAACAAACACTGTTTCCTTTCTGACGCAAGATAGCAGCTGGTCTTGTTGTTTAGAGTCCATAAACTATACTGAGGCTTTATGGTGCAGTCCGTCCTGACTTATACTGTCTCGCACAGCCACCTGGTAACCCAGTTCTCAGCCTTTTCTGTCATCTCAGGTTTCACCCAGCAGGGAAGAGTGTTTTTTCTCTCCTTAGCCGCTTGATTTTGGAAAGTCTGTGATTTCAGTTCAAAGAACAGCGTTTCTTCGTATGTGTTTTTTTTCCCCTAGGGATGAGCTCGTTTTATCTTCTAAAAGACCCATGTTGCTCTGGTTACGGTGCTTGCCTTCCTCCGGTGTCCAGTGTGTCTGTGTGAAGGCTTTGCTTACTCACTCCGTTTGTTCCGTTTGCCCATGTCGAGCATTCGTAGGCCTCATTAGCTATTCTCTAGGATACGAACCGCTGTTCAGCCAGCTGTAACTGTTCGTCGTGCTGCGTCAGTGTTTGAGTTTCCCAGTTGGTTACGTAAGATGTTAGCTGTTTTTTGCATCAGACGTAATGCCTTCCTCGTGTTTAGTACCTTTTCCCATTTGTCGCGATTGTCTTTACTTTGCAGTTTGTATTTTAGCTTTAAACTGATATGCCTCAAAGGTCGACTCATTCAGGGGAAGGGATGCGTCATTTCCAGGGTGGCTTTTCCATATCAGTAAGGGTCCTTCTTTTTAAGCGCTTTTGACATCACAGGAGATAGCAAGGCGCTATAAAAATACCATTACAATACACTATCAGTAAGAGTGCCTCCTAGCCTCGCAGATGGTGTTTCCAGCTTCTGCCCCTCGGGCCTGGTCGGACCTGTCCTTGTTTACCTCGGGTTGGTTCTCTCCCGGGCCTTAATCACTGGGGAGGGCCTTTGCCTTTTAAAGGCCCTTAGTGCACTTTGCTGAGGTGGAGATGTTTATCTTGGGTAATAAAACTCATTGTACAAGGTTGTTTAAGGGGCGGACAGCCCACTTGCCGCTCTGAAGGAAGTGGTTCCTAAAAAGGTATCGTTGTGCTGGCGAGGGTCGGTACCTCATAGCTCCGGTGAGTCCCCCCCTTGCAGCCAGTGCCATCATTCAAAATACCAATGCTTTGTTGTAAAGACTAAAACATGCATGCTCTGCTACAGCTTGGCGAGACGTGGTATTTCTTTCACCTGTACAGCAGACGTGGAAGTGAGACGTACTCCTGTAGAACTCCTGGCTAGCAACTGAATTCCAGGAACAGTCCTGGTTTACTCCTAGAGTTCATGAGTTGGCCAGGAACACTACCAGAGCAACTCGCAGCAACATCTTTGAGGTTCGCGCCATAACAGTGTATCTACCAAGGAAGCATCGCTGGTCTAGCGCATCGAGGCGCTGTGGTGCAGGCCCTGTGAGGCCCTCCTGCCTGCGGGTCCTTTCTGTGACCCCACACTACCTTTCGGCCATCTTGGCTTAGGTTCGCCACACAGGTCGTGCTGTTGGCCGGTCTCCTGCAGGTGTTCCTGTTCTCCAGGCTGGTAGCATGCACTCCGGGCCTTATTTATTTGTTCATGCAGCTTGAAGATAAGAAAAGTCGTAGGTAAGGGTAATGACGGTACAAATAGGAGTCGGACTGAATGTGTGACTTATGCCAGACTGGGTTACAGAGATGTACAAAGAGGCTGCTGTGTGTTGAGAGGACAGCCAAAAACCTATATTAGATATTTTTAAGATCACATATTTATAGTTTAGAGTACAAGAATGGAATTGGCTATCAAGCTGCTGATAATTCCATATCCTTTCCGGTAATCCTAGCGGCGTTGTCCGAGTACAGCGCCCTCAGTCCTCGCAGAGCACCAGGCCCATGCAGTGCGCAGACGGGCCCGGTCCATGCCATGCTTACAGTTGCCAATCCCTGAAGTTTGTGCACCAATTCAGGGCAGGGTTCAAAGTTATGTAAACACAAATGGAGCTGTCCCTAGTTGAAAATCCTACAGGATTTTTAAAGATGCATATCTAGTGGGGGCATCTCACAAAAAGTGAAGGACTGGCCTCACACACCACCTGGTGTCATGCTTCATCATAGGCCGTCCTCGCCCTCTAAAAACTTCGTTTGATGGAGGGCGGGCATACACCTGGAGACAGGGATGCACTTCTAAACTAAGTGGTGGCCCGTGATTTAGTGAAAAGTGATCTAAAAACCATTACAGTTGTCAAGAAACTAATTTAATTCAAGGGGCAACAGCATGGTATTAAAAAAAGTGAGCGGTGATTTGGGAACTAATTATCCCCTCACCGTGCAAGATGTGGTCAACATGTTTCTGCTCTAAGGTCCCCGAAGGGTACATAGCATTCGTCAGGACCAAAGTGTTGTTCAAGGGCTCTGTCTTTGTACACACGTTGTATAAAAGATCAACCACTATAAGAGTGGGGGTTTATGTGAGTATCAATTTCCCCGCCAGTCTAGTTCTCACAAGAGGTACCTGTAGGAAAATAGAAAAGGGAAACAAATACATACCAAATATGAAAGTTTCCTGTTGTAGTGTTATATAACACACATCACCACACTGTATGAAGACAAAGACAGAGCCCTTGAACAACACTTTGGTCCTGACGAATGCTATGTACCCTTCGGGGACCTTAGAGCAGAAACATGTTGACCACATCTTGCACGGTGAGGGGATAATTAGTTCCCAAATCACCGCTCACTTTTTTTAATACCATGCTGTTGCCCCTTGAATTAAATTAGTTTCTTGACAACTGTAATGGTTTTTAGATCACTTTTCACTAAATCACGGGCCACCACTTAGTTTAGAAGTGCATCCCTGTCTCCAGGTGTATGCCCGCCCTCCATCAAACGAAGTTTTAAGAGGGTGAGGACGGCCTATGATGAAGCATGACACCAGGTGGTGTGTGAGGCCAGTCCTTCACTTTTTGTGAGATGCCCCCACTAGATATGCATCTTTAAAAATCCTGTAGGATTTTCAACTAGGGACAGCTCCATTTGTGTTTACATGTCGTATTGGAGGCTGGCTAGTCCCTAGGCCCTGTGCCTCTAGTTCCCATCCCTAGTTAATAACTAGGGCTAGTGTGTTTTTGACTTTTCGTACAGCGTTTGCTGTGGGAACACCCGTAGGGGAATCTTCTGTCATATATGACTGGAGGACCGGTCATTTTCATACCGGCCCCGTAGGAATAATTGAAAACTGCAGAGTGTTATAACTGATTACACTCACACCACAAAACCCTAGCACTTAGAATGGATACCGAACTGACATTCGATGAGGACACATATGCGGAGATATTAAGAACCCCATCGCTCCTAGCTGAAGCAGTAGTAGCACAAACCGTGAAGAACTCTGATGAGTGGGAAGCACTCTCAGTAAAAAAGAAAGAACAGATCCGGACGGCACTACATGGTGCCTTTATGACGGAGTACCTAAGAAAGAACGCGGCACCACGAGGACTCGTGGTTACCAACGAGCCCAGGTTATTCCTGAACAATAAAGAGTTCAGGATCAATTGGTCAAGCATCGCCTGGAAGTGCACCAAGGATTGGTTGGTGTTAATCATCAATACGGCTAGACAACTAGCGGATGCTTTAATGGTCGAAATACAACAGAGTGAGAGCAAGTTGAAAACTACAGTCCATATTACTGTTTATAAGAAGAAATTAGAAGAAATAAACAACGACCATGCAGCATACAGAGAATATCTTACACAATCTAAAATCACCAAATTACAGAAGGATGTACAAAAGTTTAGTCGGGAAACAGTATACCCTTATACTTAGGACGTATACCCTTATACTACCGATGAATACTATGAGAAACCTCCACAACAACAGGCCCAAAGGCGCCAACAACGCTTCAGACCTACTCCCCAGAACTGGACCTTCAGTTCGGGTGAGGAGAGGAGTGACAGCAGCAGTGATGAGAGCACTGGAGGACAACATATTAGAAGACACCAGAACCCCCATCAAACGATGTTTACTCCACCTATGCACCCCTTTGGATTCTGGCCACAACAATACTACCCACCCGGGTTTGGTTTTCAACAAGGCCCGCAGCCTTTTTTATCCCAGGGCCGAGGAAGGGGAAGAGGCAGACAAAAATCAAGAAGAACCCCCAGAGTACAATGGGAGGACGAACCGACAACCAGCGGAGGAGCAGTCACGCGGAGCAGGGGGAGGGGCAGAGCCCCGGCGGCGAACAAGGAATAACAAATATCGTGAACCTAAGTGACTACACAATCAGTAAAGATGAAGAAGCCGTGCTCGCAAAGGGCCTGGGTTTTGTCCCAACGCCGAACAATGACCCATTTTCCCTTAATACCGAATTGGCACCGTTTTTTAGGAAAATCAAGCTGAGGGATTACTTTGGTGAATCACAAGGAAATGATAATGAAAAGTCAAATACAGGCCTACGGAAAAAGTCCACGTTCACTCCACCAACTCAAAACATCTCATGCAATGTGCTGGCATTTGAACAGGCAGTTCTCAAAGAGGTTGAAGAAATTGACTTTAACAACACCAAGGGGTTACAGAACTTGACTAAGGGAGAGAGAATAGCGCTCCAGCAACTCAAAAACAATCGCGAGTTGGTAATAAAACCAGCGGACAAAGGCGGGGCTATAGTTCTAATGAGCTATACTATGTACAGAGAGGAATGCTTACGCCTTCTTTCGGACACAACAAGCTATGAGATACATCGGAGTGACCCCACAATTCGGATTATGAACAAAATTAAAAGCTTGGTCAGCGAGGGCATGACCTGTGACTGGATCAAAAAAACATGAGGCAGATTTCCTCATTAATACTGAACCAAGAACACCTAGGTTCTATACTCTGCCCAAAATCCACAAAAACAGGATGCCACCCCCAGGAAGGCCCATAGTGTCTGGCATCGGTTCAGCACTAGAACCTTTGTCGCAATTTTGCGACTGGTTCTTAAGACCCATCGTGCAGAAGTCTCCGTCGTACCTGAAGGACACGAAGGACGTTTTATGCCACCTAAGGGATTTGGAAGTCAACATTGAAGAGGACTTATTCATAACCATGGATATCGAAGCACTTTACACGAGCATTCCCCAAAGACGCACCCTGGATGTGGTAGAACAAATCCTCCTGAACCAAGAGTGGATCTACATAACACCTACACACTTTATTATGGAATGTGCGGAGATGGCCCTCACCGAATTTTTTTTCGAGGACACCCTATACCATCAGGTCAAGGGCACGTCTATGGGCAGCACCTTCGCGCCCAGTATGGCGTGCCTGTATGTCCACCAATTCGAGGAAGATTACATCTTCAATGCTAACAACCCATTCACCCACCAGATGAAAACGTGGAAGCGATACATAGATGATATTTTCATCGTATGGCACGGTACACCAGAGGATGCCACGACCTTTGTGGATTGGGTTAATAGTAGAGACAATCATCTCAACTTCACCCATACTATCGAGAAGAATCACGCTATATTCCTCGATTTGGATATCACCCTCACGACTGAGGGTATCTCTACGAAAGTTCATATAAAACCAACGGACAGGAACAGCCTAAGTCTGTACGAGAGCTACCATCCGAGAGCACTACGTCAAAATCTGCCAGTAGGACAATTCCTCAGGATACGGAGAAATTGTTCTGAGTTAGAAACATTCCAAGAGCAGGCAGAACAATTGGAGATCAAACTTTTGGCGAGACATTACCCAAAACAAATGATCAGGAAAGCCAAGAAACGGGCAAGGAATAATAATCGGGAAGCATTGCTGGACACTACGCCGAAAGGAAAGTCTGAGCGCATGGTGTGCGTGACTACGTACACCCCAGCATCAAACAAAGTCCAAAACATAATAAAGAAGAAATGGGCAATCCTGAACAGTGGACAACAACAGTGGGAACCCCCCCTTTTTGCCTTCAAGAGAAGTAGGAACCTCAGGGACGATCTGGTACACTCAAAAGTCATACATGAGGATACCAGTGGTCAGAACACCCTTTGGAGCCAACCAAAACCTACAGGCCATTACCCATGCGGTAACTGTGTGTGCTGCCCTCTGACCACCACCACGAAGGAAGTGGATATCGGCACAAACAATCCATGGAGACTGAACAATTTCAGTAACTGTAACACTGAGAATGTGATCTACCTCTTGAACTGCCCGTGCAACCTGAAGTATATTGGGATGACAACGAGGAAAGTAAAAATGCGGATTAACGAACACCGCAGTACAATCCGTTGTAAAAAATCCAACACCAGGTTGACAAAACACTTTTTAGATCTTAACCACACTGAATCAGATCTACGTTGGGTGCTACTGGAGGTTATGAGGAAACAAAAAACAGACATCAGTAATAATCTGCATGTCAGGGAACAACGTTGGGTGTACAGGCTGGGTACATGGGACATAGGCCTTAACGATGAAATTCCATGGTTACAAATGGCACGGTGACCCTGTTACATTGGACACTAGTGTTCACACATACAGCTAGGACATGTGGTTCTTACATTAATCCATGAGTCTAAGTCTAATCCATGAGTCTAATTCTATTAATACTAACCACACACTGCACCCCCAGATTTATTTTTTCATCTTGGGCATACCAAACATTTGCGCCAAACATATGTGTCATACATTGATTAATACCCCGCTTATAAAAACGAAGGAAGCAGAACCCACCAACAGCTTGGGGGACATTATGATCGTGTATTTATCCTGAACGTGAGTACCGCCTTAGAGACGGTCATGTTTTTAATGAGTATATAGTCTTTATTGTAAATCTTGATATTTTCACCTTTAGAAGGATCGGGTTAATCATCAATCACCGGTATGCTCGAGAATAGGAGACTACTTGATGATAGAGCCATTGCTAGCGTATATGACTGCGCAAGCGCATGCGGTAGTAAACATTGCCGCTAAACGCATGCGCCCTAGTACCATGGGCTTAGGACGCATGCGCGACACCGCTGTTACACGTTCATACAGAACCGGGGAGGAGGGCTGCAGACGCACTCGTGCAGTCTCGCTCCCTCCACCTGTTGGACCGCAGACGCTCAACCAATAGGGAGACTGTGCCTTTTGAGGCAACGCCCTTAACCAGGCAACCAGGCATAATCGTAGTCAGACACCGGACCTTATCCAGGTTCTACCTATTTACTTCTCAATTAACAAATAATTACACTTACAATGACAGTATAAAAGACCGCCCTTTTCCTACCATTACTCACCGGCGGGGAGGCGAAGCGGACATACCGTAGGAGACACAGCTGAAGGCGCTGAAAATGACAGTAAGATGTGGTGTTTTGGATGGATGGAAGAGCATATTGAAGTGCTCTGGTGCATTTTTTTCTCCCACAAGGATGCACCTTTTTAAATAAGCATCTATGTGTATGCTTTTTACTCCCTACCATGGACCTGATTTATCAACACTGGGCCATGATTCTATGTCTCTCTTTTCAGAATGTCACAGTAGGCTCTTCCACCCTCGACCTTCCATGGCGTAAGTAGGATAGTGACCTAGGGTAAGCGGTGAGAATCATGTTCTCTCTCCTGTTTAAGTGTTAAACACGCATGAATGACACGTGTTTCACTTAGAAACCACCACGCGCATTTTTAAGTGTGGTGATGTATGTTATATAACACTACAACAGGAAACTTTCATATTTGGTATGTATTTGTTTCCCTTTTCTATTTTCCTACAGGTACCTCTTGTGAGTACTAGACTGGCGGGGAAATTGATACTCACATAAACCCCCACTCTTATAGTGGTTGATCTTTTATACAACGTGTGTACAAAGACAGAGCCCTTGAACAACACTTTGGTCCTGACGAATGCTATGTACCCTTCGGGGACCTTAGAGCAGAAACATGTTGACCACATCTTGCACGGTGAGGGGATAATTAGTTCCCAAATCACCGCTCACTTTTTTTAATACCATGCTGTTGCCCCTTGAATTAAATTAGTTTCTTGACAACTGTAATGGTTTTTAGATCACTTTTCACTAAATCACGGGCCACCACTTAGTTTAGAAGTGCATCCCTGTCTCCAGGTGTATGCCCGCCCTCCATCAAACGAAGTTTTTAGATGGCGAGGACGGCCTATGATGAAGCATGACACCAGGTGGTGTGTGAGGCCAGTCCTTCACTTTTTGTGAGATGCCCCCACTAGATATGCATCTTTAAAAATCCTGTAGGATTTTCAACTAGGGACAGCTCCATTTGTGTTTACATGTCGTATTGGAGGCTGGCTAGTCCCTAGGCCCTGTGCCCCTAGTTCCCATCCCTAGTTAATAACTAGGGCTAGTGTGTTTTTGAGGGTTCAAAGTTACCCGCCCCTGCGGTACTCCCATGAACCAAGGCAGAGGCCCAGCAGGGCTGCCATTTTGGCAAAGTGCAATGGCCCTGCCCCACCCCATTTTAATATATATATTCTGTGCAGTGGTCGCAGCTCCTAAGTGTACGCAGTTTGTTCACTTCCAGATCCCGCACCCCAAAGTAAA
This sequence comes from Calotriton arnoldi, assembly GCA_963921515.1. Taxonomy (NCBI): domain Eukaryota; kingdom Metazoa; phylum Chordata; class Amphibia; order Caudata; family Salamandridae; genus Calotriton; species Calotriton arnoldi. The sequence continues at coordinate 1,130,087 of CAWUFW010001376.1, forward strand.
TTGTTAATAGACTCTAGATCCAGATAATAAAAAATGAAATAGTTGAACAAATATTGTCTTAAAAGAGTGCACAAACAGAAGAATAAGAAAACGCACACTATAAAAAAGTAACTTATAAAAGAGGAAAGGTTAAACATATGTATAGTTTTACTTTCTCACCTATATGTACCCTATTTAGATAACTAAACTTTAAATTACATAACACTAGAATAGAACATTAGATCCCTGTCTCTATTCCACTTAAACTAAGCACAGAACTGTCATAAGGTTTCTGCACATACACAGAGCTATGCACAGGAAAATGGGACCCCGGAATACAGTGGTTTGCCACCATATACCGTAGCACCCAAAAACCCCAACCCAACTAGCTTAGCATCCCATTAGCACCCAAGTACTAATGTTTGGACAACCCAGAACACGGTATCTTTATCTCAGGACTCACTGAAGCAAGAACACTCTTTCGCCACTCACTCGTACTTGTTCACAAGGTGCGTAGGAAGAGACACTGGATAGGTTAAAATGTTTATTCCAACTTACGTGCTCTAATGTACAGTACACGTGTCAGTACTAATAGCATAATGCATATGACTAATATAAGCAGCATGGTTACAATTCCATAGAATACAAACGGGGAAAGCATCTCAGAGCTCAGTGGATAAACGTATAAATAACATTACCACCCTCCCCTTGCAGTAAGATAGTTTATTATAGTAATAGAAGACCTCTGGGCTTTGACTAGCGAACCCCCATACCTCAGTCTCTAAATGCAGAATTACATCAGCAGGACATCATAGCTCTTCTCACCGAAAGGGATTTCTCCAAGTGTGTTAAGCGCTAGTAAACCACAGCATTAAAAGCATATCAAATTCTTCATGGCAATTGTACATAATGTTATGTCTGGGTGCGCGAGACTGGCCATATCAGGAAGAACCAAAATACATTGTTATGCGACCTTGTACATGTTTGTGCAGACTGAGCCCAAAAAGGTGAACAACAGAAGATGCAGACAGTGCAAAAGAACTTGGCACGAGCAAAGGGCGAGGCAGGCCCGGCTCAGTGTAACGTGCGCAAAGAAAAGCAGCATGGCAGCCAGGCCTAGGCCAACATAACAAGGCAGGTAACAATCCACAAGACACCCTCCCTGGACAGTTCGGCGGCCAGGACAGAGGCCCATCAGAGGAGAGAAATAGCCGTCGGAGCACAGGGAGCGCCCAAACGGCGAAGGGCAGGTCAATCCATGAAAGTGAAAGTACAGAAAAAAGCCATACCCTCCAAGAGTTCATCATTGGAATCGTCAAAAAACATAGATGCCATCCAATCCATGAGTTCAAAAGAGCAGGAATGCTCCTCAGCAAAGGGAGCATCCAGAAGCAATGCGGGACAGCTTGCGTGATAATTGAAACAGCTTCGTTGTAGGAGATCCTGGGCAGCCGCCCAGATATCCCATTGCGCCAAAATCCCCAGTGCAGCCGCACGCGCCATACAGCCAGCAACGGAACAGTCCTGCTCATGGGCCTCTAAGGGACCCATCAACTGAACAAAATCCGGAACAGACAATGACGAATTGGAGAGGCAATAATCCAGAGTCCAGGTGAAAGGACAGCGGACACAAGTCATCACAGGTTGCACGCAAGTGAAATACGCAAAGCGAAATGAAAGAGTATATGACACACTCAGTGTCGCCAATGGCAAGACACCAAAACCGGCCAAAAGGCGCTCACGGAGCAGCTGGAGGCGTTCTGGATCGAGCAGATCCCATCGGGGAGCAGCCATTGCGCAGAAAGCAAATTAAGAGCAAGACACCAGCCGCTAAAGCGAGGATCAATGGGAAACCGCCAAAGACGCTGGAAAAAATAGAATGTATAAATGCAGGGATGACACCAAAAATAGTTTGGAAGGAGGACACCAAGCCAGACCCAACGACCTTAAAAAAGTGTACTAGGCCTTCAGTGTTAGATGCGTTAAAAATACGATGTATTAACTCCCCAAAATGTTGGGGGAGATTAGTGTTTAAAAGGGCCTGTATTTCACTGTGGGTACTCGCCACCTGGAGAATGAATGTCTCCCGGGCGGACGTGAGCATAACTTCCTCGTTTAATAATAGTGCCTTTATTCTGCTCAGTCTATTGAAATCTGCTTCCATGGTAGGGATGGAAGGCCAAATAGAGATATCAACCTTGCCATGAGGGGGAGGAAAAAGCACATTTTTGCAGCAGACAACCCGGTGCGAAACTGTTACAATGTAAGGAATGCCAGCCTGCAGGCCACAACAGTTTTCGTTATTTAAAAGTAAATAACTACCATTGGAAAGGAGAGTGAAAGTAGGTGAAATAACAGGAGCAGGAATACCTTTCAGCACACAAGCAAGATTAGGAGAGGAAACGCTACATGAGCCATGCAATTTAATGTGTTTACAAATAAGCGAATTACCTATAGTCGAGTCGCAGTACTCCCCCGTGAGAAAGACTTCCTTGCCGTCCCGAAGGCATTTATACATGAAAGGCAAGGACCAGAGTTCATGCAGGAAAGCACTGCCCAATGGCCGGTAACGGCCCACAGGATAATGTTTCATGCACGAGTCAAATTCAAACAAGGAAAAAGGTAAAACGATAACCCCATGAACTAGCCACACAGCAGAATCGAGTTCTGCAACAGAGAACGGTAAAGGTTCCACCTTTTCGATATGTAATAGAGTGTACGTTGCATCTTTCATGGACATAAATTGCTGTTTATCAGTTAAGTTAAAAGGTAGAAATAAGGCAGAGGTGTTCAAGAAATGCCAAGGCACTTTACCTAACTTAGGTGTTTGCAAAGTCCATGCAAACTGCATAACTGAGCGCAATTGATTCTGACCATGATACAACACAGAAACATCATCTTGTACAATATCAACAACAGAGGACACAATATTCTCTAAAGTGTAAATGCGAGAAGACAGGGTATTAATACTATTGTCAACAACAGCAAGCACCTTTTCCATATTTGCTTGATCTATTTCCCGAAGACGGGAAGCAGCTTCCATTTGTGATAGCTTCCAGAGTTCATTATACGTTTCATAAATGAATCTCTTAGGTCGGGGACCACGAGGTCCCAAAACAAAGTCGGACAGATCAATATTGCCTGTAAGGAGGGACAAATGTTGTTTAACAGAATCAAGGGACGAATGTTGCAGCCATTGTTTGCATAATTTACCAACAGAGTATGTAGTGACAGTACGAGCATCAGTAAACCTCGGATCAGGCCTATTCTGTGTCACCAGTATCATGAAAACGCATTTGACATGCATTAGATGATATAGGCCATATTAACCAGGGTGACTGAACCAGCTCAGAAACATTAAACGAATTATTTTGTAACACTGCCTGCAGGGACACGAGGGACATATTGAATCGTGAGCTTTCATTTGGAAAACTCGACAGGGATGGTATTGATGGCGTATTCAATTGTTTAGTGGTTGCTAAGCCCCAACATGTAGTCTGATAGATGGAAGCATTTAGGAACATAATTTGGGTAGGGATGAGGCAAGCACGATGCAACGCCTCGGTTCCCTGTACCTGCCATGGCTTGGAGCCCCAAATAGATTTTAAATCCACTGTATTATCCCAGTACTCATAACCACCCACAGCTAGGGCACTCAGAAAGGAACCTGAATAAAGCAATTTGGTGTGTGTCAACATAATTTTCTGAGTTGATGTGTTATTAAGTCTAAAATAATAGGATGCAGGGTTCGACCGATTAAAATCAGTAAAATAATTAAACTTATTTCGAAGAGTTTGAGAGCTACCTGGCAAGGGGTTTGGACAATGTTCCCATTGGGTATAGTTAACAGAACTACGCAGGGCACTGGGTTTATGGAGAAAATGATTACCCCAATGTTGGTAACAATACAAATCGGCATAATTAGCAGAATTCATATATAAATCTTCAGCATTAAAAGATGCATAATATTTTAAATCGGCAAACAAAGCTTCAACGGCATGCACATCCCAATCATCAGAATGAATATTATTTTGTACTACATCACCCATTGAAACACGAAGGACATTAGGTACATTAATAATTTCCGTCGGACCATGGATTTGATAGTTCACTGCATCCCATACGATGCCATCAGCAACTGGGAAGGCTGAAATGTTCACAAATGTGTGGTCACGCTTCATGATGTGAGACGAGGAATGAGGAGCCAAAGTTCCAGAAACATAGTCTACAGCAGAGCGTTCAGGTAAATAGTGACCATTGATTAGTAGAAAAAACACTGTGACAAAGCCAATGGACATGAACAAAAATATCAAGAAAAGTACCAACCAGATGTATGTCCAGGGGGAATCAAAAAATTGTCTCTAAACCAGGATATAAAAATACTGAACTTGGATGGAACTTTTGAAGATGTGGAATCCGAATCAAAGGAATAACGAGTCGGGCTTAGTGGCGTTGTTGGTTGATGTGCCACCGATTCTGATGCAGGATAAGTATACTCGTCCTCGTTGATATTGGTGGTGAGTTGGGGATCAATCGTAGTTTCAGGCAAATCAACCATCTCAATTACAGCATCAGCGATCGTTCGTGCAGATGGACTATGAACATATGTCCGATAAATGGCAGGACAAGAGACCGCTGGTGTGACACTATTCAGGATCGGCCAGGCGCTGTAGCTTGACATTTTCAACTGAGATGTATCTGTTCTCTTTGCGACCAGGAAGCGGTGGTAAAATGACTGTACGTGTTCCCTTCAGGCCAAGAACTGGAACCGGTGCACGAAAAGAGGGGCCAAATTCCTTTTTGTTTTCAACCTTCTCTCGAACCAGTTCTCCAATTTTCGGAAGCCAGCCGGCTACCGGAATCTGCAACGCAGGGTCTGTGGCTGAAGGTAAATGTGTAGTTGCAAGTTTGTCTCGGGCTTCTTGTAAGTCCTGTAACATAGCAGAATGGTTATCTACATCAAACTTGGCGGATTGCGCCGCGATGTCTGGACCCTCAAGGTCAGGCACAAACATTCTTATGCCAAAGAGCATTTCGTATGGGGTCCGCCCACCCAGAGGTCTTCTAGGGAGATTATTAAGTGCACGCTGAACGGTATACAAATGGGCCAGCCAGTTCCTGCCAGTACCTAAAACCCTAGCTGTTAAGGATTGCTTTAAGTCACGGTTCATTCGTTCAACGATAGAGTTGCCCTCAGGCCTATACGGAGACGAAAATTTCACCCGCACCCCAAGCGAAGCCATTGCATCCTTGTAAGCCCTAGAGGCAAACGCTGGACCTTGGTCCGAATGGAAGGTGCCGCATGCGAAAATTCCCACAAAGACACGCAAATCCCTGATTACATTTCGGGCGTCAGCACTCCGTTGTGGCCAGACCCAGAGAAACCGTGTGCACGAGTCCACTGCCACTAAGATGTATTTATAAGCAGTGTCTGATGAGAATGGACCGCAGTGATCCAAGTAAACACACCCAAAGGGTCTGTTAGCAATGCAGAGCGGTGTTTGTGGTGGACGTGTTACCGTGGAAGGCTTAATCTGTTGACAAACGTCGCAAGAAAGCACAAAAGCACGGGTGTCTTTATACAATCCACGCCACCAATAACGCTGCTGCAAGATGGAAACCGTAGCTGATACACCTGCATGAGCAGAAGCCATGCCTTCGTGTGCAGCTGATATCAAGGCACTCCTGCGGTCCGCGTTGGGGATCAGCCGATCTCCAACGTCAGGTATAGTTACATAAGGAACCTGATCGGGACTTAATGCGTAAGAATACTTGGAAGGGAAACCTGTAGGGTAATTATTACCTTCCTTGGTTGCAGCAATAGCTGCTAAAATAACAGGGTCTATTTTAGACATGGACCTGGTAACCGCTGCTACTGAACACGTGACTACTGCTGAACGGGCAGCTTCATCTGCCAGATCGTTACCAATAGCGTGTGCGCCCACCCGCTGATGTCCTAAGGTGTGAACCACCTGTGTGAGGGGCAGACGTTGTTGCAATTCTGCCACTCGAACCCAAAGCATTTTATGCTTAATTGTGCTCCCTTTTGCGTCCTTGTAGTCGTTTTCGACCAGAAAAACAGATTGTCATTGTAAGATTGTACACAGTAAAAAGAATCACATACAATAAGAGTGGTCTCATCCTGTGAAGCGAACTCAAGTGCAAGTAGCAATGCATGCAGCTCGGCCAATTGTGCGGTACTGTCTCCAAGTGTGCGAGTGTGCACTACAGAGGATTTGAACGTTCCATTCACAAAGGAACCCGCAACAATAGCACATGCAGCTGAATAAGCGTGCTTGGACCCAGTGGCCGGTTGCGCCGAACCATCGGTGTAGATCACACATTTGTAATCCTCAAGCGGTAGTAAAAACAAAGGAGGAGGATGAACGAATTCATACTGCAAAAACTCCTGAGTCTGAAGAGAAGAATCAAAAACAAAAGTGACGTCCGAAGACGTCAAAGATGTAGCCCATTGTATCCAACGGGGATGCATTGCTTTAGAGTTCGGTACACTTGCCTTTGTTACTGCCTCCAGGGCAGGACAGGGTGTTACCACCAGAATCCGCTTACCCTGTGCCAGTGCGCGTTCTTTTAGAATCGCCATTTGCACTGCAGTCAGAACTTTTTCAACAGATGTAAAGCGCAATTCAGCGGAAGTGTACAGATGTGACTTGTATGCGATAGGTACTGTATCACCTTCATTAAAGGTTAAATAGGTGAATCCCACCGCCCCGGAATTATTCTAATCACCAGGTTTGTGTGGTTATCACGAGTCAAAAGATATTTAGACTCCAAAAGGTCTGTCTGCAAAGACTGCAGAATTGAGGTATGCTCAGGCAGCCAGCAAGACCTTGAATAAGTAGGTTGTATCAAAGCATACAAAGGCTTGATACGCTGGGCATATTCGGGAATGTAAGTACGCCCGAAGTTCAGGAAACCCAGCAAAGACTGAAGCTTCTTCAGAGTATTTGGGGGGCACAAATGTGCACATTTTTCCAAGAAATGGGGGGCTAAGCCCTTACCTTCGTTATTGAGCTCATAGCCCAAGAACAGAACGGTAAATTCAGCAAAGTGTGACTTAGCAAAGTTAAATTTGTAACCCTGCTCCGCAAATTCAAGAATAATGCGGTCCACACGGGACAGATGCTGATATAACTCGTCGTCTGTCAGATAGATGTCATCAACGTACGAACATGCGTCTTGATCAATGTCATTTAACAAAGAAACAACACGGGCGGCGAATATACCCGGACTATTTTTATAGCCCATGGGTAATCGCCGGAACTGGAATAATTTACCACCGGATGTGAATGCGGTCCATTGACCACTCTCCGGGGCTAGGTTGTGCGTGTAGAAACCGTTTGAAAGGTCAAGTGTCGTTTTGTATTTTTTACGAACAAGACTGTCTACCAGCGCAGAACTGTGTGTATTTTGCACCGCAAAGTTCCGACAATGAGTATTTAAATGCCGGTAATCCAAAACTAAGCGGTACGATCCATCGGGTTTAGAAACCACGAAAAGGGGATTGTTCATAGGTGATACGCATGGTTCAATTACTCCCTGATATTCCAACTGTGTCAGAATTTCGGAGACGGGGCCTTTTGCCTGCCGTTTGATGGGATATTGGGGTTGTGGCTGCGGTAGTGACCGCAAAGGTATTGCATGAGGAGGTGATTCTTCATCCCATCCCACATGGTTGCGGTATAACGCTGGTGCCAGGTACACAGCCCACTCAGCTGCAAGTGCTTCAGCTTTGTCTTTTGGGACATGCTTTGAAAAGCTTGGAAGGATTACCTCCTCTCCTTTATGTGCAGCTAAAACGAATGGGGGTGGCCAATCCACCTCTGCTAACAAAATGTCATATGAAGAGGTTAGATTTTCCCAAAAAATCCCTTTTATTTCACGCGGTATGTCACCTTCAATTTGTATAACTATATTATATAGTCTGTCAGGGGGTGCCACTCTCGTGTCAGCTGTCTCTACAGTAACGAATGTTTCAGTTGCTGTCGCCTCCATATGAGGACGTAGCGCCTCCCGCACTATGGTAACTTCCGCGGCGCTGTCTAGGAGGGTCACTGCCCACGTCCAATTCTGGAGTCTCGTTCTCACGGTCTGAGGCATATTTCGCTGTAACAGCGGCAACCTTTTTCTTCTGAAATTGCGGTCGAGGAAGATGAAAGTCTTCTGCTTTACCTCTGACTTGTTGTCGAGGTTGGTCTCGCTCCTGGGGAGCCTCTCGGCCCCTTCCTCTATCTTGCCGTCCTCCTCCACCAGCCTGTGACGACGTCTGGGCCTGTGAAGAACGAGGAGAACGCGTATCAGAGCTCTGAAACCTTTCTGGTGATTTAATCCTTGACCTATCACGTAAATCATAAGTACGTTCAGAAGAAACCGAAACTGGGGAAGCGCCTCTCGACCCCGGCTTCTTTTGTTGCTTACCCTGTTTTTTCTGTCTCCAACTCTTTTTAGTGAAGACTGGTTTATCATCTTTCTCAGATGCACTTTTTGTTTGTATAACTTGTGATTGCGATTGAGTTTGCATTTTTACAAAAGGCTTGTTGCCTAGGCTATTTCTTCCAATTGTTTTATAAGCCCGGGCTATTATTTTCGGTAATTCGCGAGGCCTGTCCAACTCTGGGACCAAAGCCAAAGCATTCGCTACTTGAAAGTTCATAGCATCGCCCTTGACATTTCCAAGGATCAGCTCAGCTACTACATCAAACACTCCCACTAGTCTCATCCCTAATTCCACAGCCGCTTCAGGGCCATGTTCATCCTGTACTTTTTTAATTACAGAGGGTAGAACCGTCATGGAAGGAGTTCCAAAACATTTTGAATAAACTGCTGCGAATACCTTACCCCAGTTTTCACATGATGTCAAATCGGGGATTATGTCTTTTGGCAAACTTATCGTAAGGATGCGATGTTTATCCACTGGGGACGTATGTGGAAACACCGCTTCTATCTGATCGAACTTTTCGGCAAGCCAATAAGGATAGTCGTCCTTATTTTGTGGACGTTTGCCCATCACAGAATTTACCATGACAGGACTTATAGTCACTCCAGCTGCAATAGCTGGTTGGCCTGCGACTACAGGAGCAGCTCCATGGAGGCTACCTGTAACGTATGTCACTAGGGCTCGATGCACTCGTACCAATTCGGTATGCATAGTGCGCAGTTCCGCAAGCGGTAATGCCAGATAATTCGGATGTGGGGTATACCCGGCCAATACAGGCCAAGTGGCCCCCTGAATTGACAAGGGGCCTAAACGAACTGCGGTAGTTGGTTGTGGTAGGGCGCCATTAAACCAAACACGGTGCTGCCAAGCCGTGAGAGGTACTTCAAGAGTGGTATAGGGTCGATATGCAGCAGGAATAACGGTGGGTTTATATTCATGAAACAGCTTATCACCTGCATCCACCGCCTCAAAAGTGATCCAAGTGTAAAACACTTCAAAGTGATAAGCCGCATCGGCTTGAACCACAAAGACCAACTCGACCCCTGTATCGGGCACTCCATACACAGCTAAGTGGTCTCGGAGTGCTCCTCGGCTATGTGCAGCTATCGCCACACCAGCCATAACTAAACAATTGTACTCGACAACCTAACAGGGAGCACAAAATGGGTTATTTATGTAACCTTTTTTAATAATATCAAGCTTGAAAGAACCTATAAAACATTCAATATAGGAGGTATCACCGTCACATACGCCTCCGGAAGCGTACGCGAGGGGTTTGTGGACAAGCACAAGCACTACTAAAGCGTCTCGCAGATAAGCAGCCCCACGGTGGTCGCGCCATGTCATAAGGTTTCTGCACATACACAGAGCTATGCACAGGAAAATGGGACCCCGGAATACAGTGGTTTGCCACCATATACCGTAGCACCCAAAAACCCCAACCCAACTAGCTTAGCATCCCATTAGCACCCAAGTACTAATGTTTGGACAACCCAGAACACGGTATCTTTATCTCAGGACTCACTGAAGCAAGAACACTCTTTCGCCACTCACTCGTACTTGTTCACAAGGTGCGTAGGAAGAGACACTGGATAGGTTAAAATGTTTATTCCAACTTACGTGCTCTAATGTACAGTACACGTGTCAGTACTAATAGCATAATGCATATGACTAATATAAGCAGCATGGTTACAATTCCATAGAATACAAACGGGGAAAGCATCTCAGAGCTCAGTGGATAAACGTATAAATAACATTACCACCCTCCCCTTGCAGTAAGATAGTTTATTATAGTAATAGAAGACCTCTGGGCTTTGACTAGCGAACCCCCATACCTCAGTCTCTAAATGCAGAATTACATCAGCAGGACATCATAGCTCTTCTCACCGAAAGGGATTTCTCCAAGTGTGTTAAGCGCTAGTAAACCACAGCATTAAAAGCATATCAAATTCTTCATGGCAATTGTACATAATGTTATGTCTGGGTGCGCGAGACTGGCCATATCAGGAAGAACCAAAATACATTGTTATGCGACCTTGTACATGTTTGTGCAGACTGAGCCCAAAAAGGTGAACAACAGAAGATGCAGACAGTGCAAAAGAACTTGGCACGAGCAAAGGGCGAGGCAGGCCCGGCTCAGTGTAACGTGCGCAAAGAAAAGCAGCATGGCAGCCAGGCCTAGGCCAACATAACAAGGCAGGTAACAATCCACAAGACAGAACATGGCGACTCGAAAATGGATTTATCATTCACAAACACTGCACTGAAAAGACTTTGACTTCCAGTAAATTAGGTCTTTGCAAGGGCACTGTATCCAGCTTCAGTTGGTGCAAGGGCCATTCATGTATCGTGACCCACCCACGAAGATAATGTGACGAAATTAAACCGTTCCCTGGGGAATGCACTTCGTGACTTAATTTCTTCACGCAACTGATATTAGCTGTATCCTTTGAAAAGCATTTGTTTGAACTCTCTTAATCTCTTTTCTCTTATTTTCTCCTCTACCTCTCTTTAACCTTTTCTCTTCTTATCTCGCTCCCGTCTTCCTCTGCACACTCTTCTCTCTTTCTTCCTTTTTGGCCTCTTCTCGTTTTTCAATCAATTGTTGCTATGTCTCACTCTCTCTTTTATTCTCACCTTCCCCTCTCTTTTTTTCTCATTCCCCCGTCTGTTTCCTCTCTTCCTCGCTCAACCATTCTCTGTCCTCTCCCCTTTTCTTCCCTCTCTTGCTCCATGCCTGCCGCGCTCTCTTCTCTTTTCTCTCTTTAATTTCTTTTGCTCTCTTTCCTGTCCCATTCATTCTAAGTCACATACAGGTATGAGTACCTAATTAGAGAGCCGGCATTTCAAGGCAAGTGACATCTGTATGTCAAACTATTCTGTGTTTTCAGTACGTTTTCTGGTGATGTTTACTACTTTCTCTCAGTTTTTATATAGCCTGAACTCAACCGGAAGGATTTGGAGCGCTTTACAAGATCAACACTTATATTATACAAGGGCACGTTAACTTTGCTTTAGGCGCGGGGAGATAAAGGGGCATATTAACAACGAGGCGATAAACAATTATCGCCGCTTTAGCGTCCGTTTTCGGACGAAAAGCGGCGATAATCTTATTGCCTAATCAGCAAGGTCACGCTATCGCGTGAATCCTTGCACTATCGCCCTTTCCCCCAACGCCCATCTTTGCATCTCTAATGAGATGCAAAGTGGGCGTTACTGGGCGTACCCCGGATGGGCTACGTTGCAAATATCGCCGATGTGCACATCGCGATATTTACAAGGCAGCCCACAGGATTATAGCAGACGTTAAATTTTGGCGAAAACTGCAGTTTTCGCCAAAATCTAACGTCTGCTATAATCCTGACTTACCTATGTTAGACATAGGAGATGGATTCTGCTGATACGACCACAGGGTCGTATCAGCAAGGTTATACGCCGTTTTGAAGGGAACATCGCTGGAAAACCAGCGATGTTCCCTGCAAAGGCGATAACCTCGCTATCTCTGGAATCTTTATCGCCCTGGAGTAACGCGTTGTTAATAACGCGCTACCAGGGCGATAAATACCAGAGATAGGCGGCGATAATATTTCTATCGCTAAGCACGGCCAGCGATAATTATCGCTGGCCGTTGTTAATATGCCCCTAAGTGACTTGCCCAGGATCACAGGGTGTTAAACCAACGTCGGGACTCCAACCCGGTTCGTAAAAGCGGCAGCTGTAGCCCTTAAGCCATATCTCATCCCCACCCTTTTCCTGTTAAGCTCTCAATTTCCACACTATTCTCCCCCTTTCACCTGCACGCTTCACCCATCCCAAAGCACTTAATCGCCACTAATTAAACACTTAAAAGGTCCCAAAGGCAAGACCTATTGGCTATGCCAATGCTTGTTTTGTTAGGCAGGGGGGGGGTGGGATTAAGTGATTTACCCAGAATGACAGGATGTTCAGCGTCCCTGCCGAACTCGAACCTGGTTCCTCAGCTCCGAGGTCGACCGCTCTAGCCGTTAGGCCACATCCTAACCTTCGTAACTGCCTTTCATATTCAGTTTGTGCATTCACCATTACTGCAAAAAACGCTGCCGCAAGTGTGGGAATTTGGTGAGAAATTTACCTTAAACGGTGCCCTCTTTAATAGGGTCATAAGAGAAAGGATTTCTCCACCTTTAGAAATATTAGAGGTTATGGGTCTTACATAAACTATTTTGTCATGACATTGGCCAACGGGCACCTACTCCTTTCAAACGTTACATGAATGGACAATGTACAGTGGCACCCTTAGCAACACTCTTGAAGTGATGGTATGTCAGTCGTTAGCAGTAATTGGGAGTTTGCAGAAATAATTGAAGAGCTCTGGTAGCGAACCCTCCCCCTCCCCTTTGCTGTTCCCACCCTGCCCCATCAGCATTCCATCCAGCTTCCCCCTTTAGCTAAGATGTGACACAAACACACGCCTTCCTGTCATTGACAAACACGTTTGCTTGAAACGCTTTACAACACTTGAGTCCTGATAAAGTTCTTAATAAGGATATGTACCCTTAGTGGGGAAGAATACTACACAGAGGGCCCTGCTAGTGATATTGTACAGCAATACCACAACTCCTTATCTGCTGGTAATACATCTCCCAAAAAATAGCATCTCTCTTCCTAAAGATCGTTCTACATAGCGCTTTCTATCACAGTCTCTGCATTTCAAAGCGCCTACTGTTAACAGACCCAGCAGGACTCGTTTTATTAAGCTTGGAAAAGTGAATACTGAGCCAATTCTCACAAATTTCACTATTTTAGTGCCCTTATTTTATAATCAAGACACATTGAGGTCAAGACCTCAAAGGTCCAGATTAATCTTCAATTATTTCCAGATGGAAAGTATAAATAACTGGGCCTTGTTCCTAATCAGACTCCCCCTCCTCTGCAGTGCCAACCATCAACACTATAGAGAGTATTGGGGCGCGTAAAGATTCGTTAACCAACATGGCTTGGTTCTATGCTTTACTGAAGACTGAATAAGTCAATTTTCCAACATTTCTTGTTCCAATTCATTCAATATGATGGTTCACGCTTTTTACGTACGTATGGCTGAGTGGTATTGAATGCATCATTATAATTTAAACACATCTCCAGATCAATTGGTGTATCTAGATCTGCTGTACTTGTAACTCAGTCAATGAACCCAGTTTGGAATGCAACGTGCCTCCCATTGTACAACTTCCATGCCGTCATGGATCCTGGAATCAACCAGTAGCAACATCTACCTAGCTGGTCTTTTTGAAGGGACATCGTTTATTAGCCCTAAGATTGCTTCCAAGATTCAGGGTCAAAAAATTGAGTAAGATGCGCAAGTAGTCGCTCTACTTAAGAGGCACCACACACATACTTCTGCCCAGGAAGTAGCCACGCTACTTGTAGATTTTCCCTGTACCCCTAAAGAGAAGAGACCCCACGACTTTACTACTCAAGTATTTGACGTAGTGACTCAAGATTTGTATGAAATGTTTATGAACTTTCTTGGTAGTGCCAAATTAACAAAAGTGTGTCCGATTGTCTAAAAGAAGATACTCTCTCAGTGTAAATTAAAAGTTTCCAGTCACATCCAAAAAAGGACAGAACTTTCTGAGAGAAGTGGACCAAATTTGGCAAAATAACGTCTTGTTCCAAGTGAGAAGAAAATTAAGCATTTGGAATAAAGAAAAGAGAATGTTTACTCCATCAGTACTGAAAAGATCGAGATTTCTTGTGTCACATCCGATCTAAAAGAATTCCAATGACGGAAATATGATTAAAGCGTTGATTGTCTTCTGGAAGTCTGTACTGCCAGCGCTAGCTGTAGTGATAACCCCTTGCTTTTCAAACTGACCTGTTCAACCTCCAGGCCATTAAGTTGGATTAAAGTTTCCTGGCCAACACCACAAACACCAATGGAGAGTGAGTCATTGGCAACACCCATGCAGGACAAATCTTTATCAGGTTCAGAAGAGGAAACTAGTAAGAGAGGTCCAATAATGAGTAATGAGAATAACTGAAGCACCTTTCCTGTTTATCTGAAAATCTTCAAAATTACAAGGATGAAGGAAGGCATTCTGCAAACCCTGAGGCCATGGGGAAGAAAGTGCAAGAACATGCATTGATCCCCCATAATCCCTCCTCCCAGTCCTTGACCAAAAAGTTAGTAGGAAAGCAGTTGTCTGACTTGCGCAAAATCTGTGACTGGCATCCCCCGTCACTGACATATGACTGAAAACAACTGAGGATTTAAGTGATAAGCCAGAAAGGAGGAAAACCCCTGCTAAGCTGAACTGCCACACCATTGTCTTTACCCTAAATGTGAATTGCAGACAGGGACATTAAATGCCTCTCTAAAAACATGCAGTTTAGTTGATGAATAGGGAGAGACGTCAAGCCCCTCCATCTGTTTATTAGAGATTTGGCAGTCATATTTTCCTTTCGAAAATGAATTGTTTTTCCCTCCATTGAAGGAGCAAATCTCAGGAGAACCAGGTGAATTGCTTCCGGCACTATCCAGAGTGTTTTTTCACCAGAAGAGACCATCTTCCTTGTAGGCTTTGTTCTTCCACCCATGCTCCCCAGTCTATACATCTGGTATCTGTTGTCACTATTGTCATTGCTGGAAGTGATGAAGAGACTCCTTTCAGAAGATGGACAGGTTCCAGCTACTAATTCAACTCCTTCCTGGTATGGTGAGCCATTGTTATCGATAGCTTGTAGTTCTGAGACTCTGGTTTCCAAGAGGATAGAATGCAGTTCACTAGCAAGCCCAGATGAAACCTGGACCAAGGAGCCACTGAAAGAGTTGCTGCCGTAACTCCGCAAGTCATCGGCCAGGATCTTACTGCTGTGGTTTTCTATACCAGGAGAGATCTCAGATACTCTCGGATTTCCTGTGTCCTCATTCCGGAAGACCCTAACGCTTGTACCTCTACAACAACTGGCTCTATAAATTCCAGTTCTAAATGAGAAGTCTCCCGATTCATTAGGAAATAATCATTTAGAAGAACCTTCAAAACCCCATCTCTGTGGTCACAAAGGCATCAATTCCAACAGCACGAGGTCTCATCTGCTTTCTCTAGAAAATACATTCTTCGCATAAATTGTGGCATGTTGATTTGGTCTAGACCTCACCATTCTGTCAAGAGGAGAGGTCTTCATCTTGTCGTGCAACAGCAAAGCTTTGTTTGGCTATTTCTCACATTGAGGAAAATACTTTGTTTGTCTTCTAGTAATGGAATTTCAAGATAATTCAGGTTCTCTCTTACCTAATCCAAAACCTGTCTCACTTCTTCTCACCTGGCATACTTCCCAAACCACAAAATACTAGGATCAGCATCAGAAGAACTAGAAGATGAACCATGGCCAATAGTACAATGATGCTGTGACCTCCTCCTTTCTCTCTCTGAGGCCAAACTTTAAACAACAACCTCCTTAATCAGAATTTGAATTTCATTGGCCATCATGATCAGGGGTGTAGCTGCGTAGGGGGCCTGTGCAGTGTTCCACCCCCCTAGTAATTGCCGAAATTCAGGTTCTAGGAGGTCTTGTCGAGTCTGTGAAGCCACTGTATATCTATATTGAATAAATTATGCAAAAACAGCTTCTTGAGCTGTGCAGTTTCCATTATTCTTTCTCAGGGGGTGAGGCAGATGTAATAATATTGGAGCATGTTCATGAGGTGGAAAAATGATCCTAGAGTGGCTAAGTGCTGTCCGTACTGTAGCTCTCTTCTGCACCCCAGGCTGAACCGTTTGAATCTTCAATGAGTGTGCAACTGTGTGACTCTGAAGGGTAATCACACTGAAATTGATAGAAATAGAAAACAAAATTAAGCAAGAACAGCTTTCAGGGAAGGTCAAAACGCTGGTCAATGGGAGGTATTTCACGTGTATGGAATGCAAATATGAGTCGAAGGGTTACTTGAGGCCCTGCAAACAAGAGTGAGTTTGAAGGCCTGGTGTTCTCTCTGAGAGGGGCAAATGCCTACTGGAGGATCATTGATGCCGGGAGAGATTTCAGCACAAGCCCTGTGCAGGAGCAGGCTGACCGTTAACATTACCAGGCTAATGTTCAATGGGTCAGCTGCAATTACACCTTCTACAAAACCTCCCTGCCGGATAGGCCCACTTCATTGCCAGAGTTCCTATTTATCCTTACTGGCAGCACAAAACATAAGTGTAGGACAACTTCTGCCCCTTCAAGTCATGTTATATACATACTTTAGGCACACGGAGGAACTTCACAAGTGTTTATTTTCAGAATAATGTTCACCTGTCCACTGACACTTACAACACCCCTAGGGCCGGACTGGGAATGCAAACCGGCCCTGGCAATTAAGTCTGACCGGCGGCGGGGTGATGTCTGGTGAGAAGCACTGCTGCTGCTTTTGGTACAGGGGGCCGATATTGCAGCACACCTGCAAAACCGGTCGCCTATACAAAAAACGGCCCCCGCATGTCAAAAACCAGGCCCCACCCTTCCGGCCCACCGGTGAAACGCCCGGTGCCCTGAACACCCCACTCCAGCGTCTGTATCCTCAAAAACACTCATGCCCATAATCCCACCACCACCACCAACTCGCCGAACCATATTGTTTTGTCACCTAACTACAGTGTTTAGTATTTGGTTATTTTTTGAAAATTCAGGCCAGTGTTCAAATTAGTATCTTATGTAAATTCAATATAGCTAGATATATTTCTATAAAAAGAAATGGTAAAGTGTCTGTGTGTGAAACTGGTTCGTGGGTCAAGTGTGTTACAGTTTCGTTCAGCAGAAAATTTAAGTCACTAGACCTGAAGGTCTGGCAATTTTATTTTTTTGATTTTTTTGAGGCCTGGCCATGATGTTGCAGGATAGATCCATTTAGAGAGAGATACAAGTAGTTTAGTTCAAAAGAATTTTAAAATTAGGCCTTGAATAAGTGATAATCATGAATTTTTCAAAGCCTTGGCTTTCAAATGTGTTTTCAGGTCAGACAGCATTGGTTACTAATCCTTTCATGTATGGCAGCCCCTGCCATTTTCAAAATTCACCAGCCGCCACTCCCAATACATAAATCCAAAGTGCATGTACAACTACTAAGCAAGGCTGACACAGTCACCTCATATATTAGCTAAGATGCAGGTTACCTTTTGACCTGAGCTTTTAAGTAGGTGGTATTAGTTTTAACAACCAGCTGCCCCTGGCTGATTCTTGTTTAATGTCCTTTGCGTGCAGTAGCCATGCCCATATTGCTGTGGAGCACTGCCGTCAATGCAAATGATATTAGCTGCCATTTACTGCCTCAACACGCTGCTTCTGTCACGCTCTGTAAATTATTAGCTGTTCAAGATGGCGGCATCTGTCAACACTGTGAAACGTGACATGCAGAATTTCTTTGTTTCATGCCAGTGACCACTATTTCTTGATTCTTAACTGCCTTATACTCCCTTGGCACCGAGCTTTCAAGCAAAATGCTCACTTTTTATAAAATGCTGGTCATGCCTGACGAAGAAGAAAATTGTTCATGCAGGACAATTCTGCCAGTTAATTGGCATGAGATATATACTTTTTTAATTTCTATCTGAAATTATTATCTCAACAAGTGGTTTCAAATGAATTCCACTGCAACACTGTTTGACGTAAGATGCCAGAACTCACTTATAAGTCAGTTTGAACTTCAAAATGCCCCTGCACAGTATTAACACACAGTGGGCACCTGTCCTCTCACTGATTTATTGAGAGACAGTGTTAGGAGGCATAGAGAAGGTAGAAAGTGTTGAAACAGGAATTGAGCTACAAAACAGAGAAAATGGAATGAATTACAACTGAAAATGAAAAGAAACAAGCATTGGAAAAGCCTATCGTTCTCACTTGCCAATGTTTAACAAACAACATGAGTATCTTTGCCAGCACCTGGCCGACTTTCCATGTTAAAAGTGTACAAACCAATGAAAACATTGCTTCTATGCATTCAAGATGAACCCCGCCTGTGTCACGCAACGTGTATTGCGTTATCAGTCCAACTACAAGTATATGAAGTAATACAAATATTGCTTCCTGTATTTCCAAGCTGGTCTCTGCATTGCGTGATGCAGCTTGTGTTCGCCATGATAGCGTAATGACCAACTTGAAAGTAAAAAAAACAATGTTTTCATTGTTTTTCTATACTTTTACCATGGCTTGATGCCACTTTTAGCTTTGCCAATGCCAGTTGAGTTTGAAAGCCTTCAACACTGGCAAAGCCAATAGCGGCTACCACCCAGGCAAAGCCAATAGCGGCTACCACCCTGTGAGGGGAGTAGGCCCACGACATCAGCAGTGGAAGGCTACACCAGAGACAATCAAAAGAAGGAATAAAAGAGCTAGGCTGCTTGGGAGGCCAACCACAGAATAGGGACGAAAGCTACAAATAAAACAAGCATTGGCATAGCCAATAGGTCTCGCGTTTTTGACCTTATAAGTATTTAGCCATGCAGTACATTATCCTGAGTGCTACAACATCTACTGTTACTTTACATGCCACCGGTGAATGGCCACACACACCCAAGGATGGGCTTCTGTGTTATTTCATGAAAATATGATAAAGTATCTAGAAAATTCAAAAAAAGTGTATTTCTTTAACAAAGAAGCTTTGACACTAATAGGCACGTTATAACACTGTATTGAAAAGTACTTATTTAATGTATTTTTTTGTACAACTGGTAGTCTCAACTTTAATATCTGGAACTGCTTCCATAGACAATAATGAAGAAAAAAAGAGTTTTAGTGAAATAAGATAAAACAGTGGCACATTTAACCATGACATAATAAATACCCCAAATCCTAAAGCATTAAAAAGCAAACAATCACATTGATTAAGCTCTTTAAAAAATCAGCGAATAAAATGTCTCAAAAACCTATTTATAATGCATAAAATGGAGAAAAACTGTTGCTACTGTATTATAAACCATAAAGGTACTTTGAAGCTGTGCACAAGCAAATTAGGAGTTGTTCCATTCCCTGCAAAACACAAGCATTGAAAATGCAATAGGTTACACATTTACCCATGTGTTATGGAGTGTATGTATGTGGTGTGCAGTAGAATTATGTGGGTTGGATTGGAATTGTTAGATGTGGAATTGTGTGGTGTGGAGTGGATTTGTGGAGTGGAATTATGTGGCATGGTGTGCTGTGGAATTATGTGGATATTAATTATGTGGTATTGAGTGTACTGGAAATATGTAGAGTGGGATTGTGTGTTATGGAGTGTAATTATGTGGAATGGTATTTTGTGTTGTGGAGTCGTATGTAGTGGAGTTTAATTATGTGGTGAGCTGTCTAAGTTTGTGGCATGATGTCGAATTCTGTGGTGTGCATTGGATATATGTGATGTGTTGTATAATTGTGTTGTTGAGTTGAACTATGTGGTTTGGTGTTGAATTATGTGTGTAGATTGGAAATGTGTGGAGTTGAATTGTGTGGTGTGGAACTGTGTGGATAATTAACACTAACTAGTCAAAAGCAGCACACCACAGAAGTAACCATGTTCAACAATCACGCAAGATGACCTACGCCAAACAGCAAGTATTGAAGTACACACGCCCACGAAAGCACACATACAACGGATACAACTCCACTACTATAACCCTAGCACACTGATCCTCACTTTATTGGTTTGTGCATACCAGAGCCAGGAAACAACCCTCAGTCCAGGCAGTACAGAGTAGTGCTGCAAAACACATTTCAGATAAATCAGAGCCGGTGCAGCAATGCAACACAGGCCATTTTGTTGTTGCCCACCATTAACCTAAGCATGGCATCGGTGCACGGTATACACCCCTGGCCCGCAGTGTATACCTCCACCGGGTACACTAGCTAGACACGCTTCAAAACAAGCTCATACTGTGTAACCTTCTGCAACGCCATTTGCACATCCTTTTTTTGCATTTTTAAACTATAGGGGTTTATTGTGTACACAGATATCCATGTGACAGTTGCTTAATTTAGCCAATGGTTGTAAACATTCCGTCTCAGAACTAAACACACACTGGTAGAGAGGAGGCTAGATTACCAGCTGTTTAGTTCAAGGGGTTGGGCCTCAACGGTGGCCAAGGACCACAAGTCTTGAGAAGTTCATTAGAGACAGGATACCAATACACGTTTTACAAGCACCTGCCCTGGGGTCTGCTTTGGAAGGGTTTGCTTGTAAACGTGGGAGATGGGGGCATGTGTAGCAACAAAGCTATTACAACGTCACAACATGCGAGCTAGCAGCATTCTCACTGCTACAGTAGCTCTGTGACTGCACTTTTCAGGCAAAGTATACTGTAAAGAACTGCATTTTATGGACAACTTGGCTGGTCTTAAAAATAACATAAAAACAAACCCAATGAGTTTTGAATGTAAAAGTAAACCCATTCGGATCGAATCTAAAAGTGCGGTACCCCCGGTGATCCGGAGGAGGAGACACCAGGTCAGCAGCACACGCTTCTGCCACTTATCTCTCATAAGCAGCACTGCCATCACACACAGCTCCAGCATTAGCGACAAAGAGAGCAGGCTGGTGCAGTGCGGATCCATAGGGGGACTCTGCTCCAGCTTCTTTCCTCAGTTACACCGACCTGCAGAGAACTGGCTGCATGCAGCAATCCAGCCTGCTCCTGAGGGCGGAGAGAGATGTGGTGCTCAGTGCCCGCTTGCCCGTTCAGTCGGCAGCATGGGGAGTACTATGGGGGATTCCTCGCCTCCGATAAACCACACGGAGCCGTGATGCAGTGCTATGCTGTCTTGTCTGTAGCAACAGAACCCCTAATTCTTATAATAGTCCAGTAGTCCTCAGTACCAGATGCTGAGAACACGGGAAAACGGCGGCCGATGAAAGGCGGCTACTCTTTAAACAATCGTGGACGGTGGGGTGGGGAGTGGTGTGGGGTGGGGCAGCAAGACAATTAAAATAAAACAAAAAAATCCTAAATCACAGCACGAGCAGAGGAGAGGTGACAGCGGGCAGCAACACAAAGAAGAAACGGGGGCAACATTTGTTTTTAAAGGAGAACATGGCGGCCAGCGCTTAGCAGGTCGCGGAAGCACCCTCAGAGCGTCTAGAGGATTTTAAAAAAAATGACCATGTCTGGGTGAGCCAGGTCGGTGCGGACTGAAGTGGAGTTGATCCCCTTGACCTTTCTCCCAGCAAGGTTCCCAGCGCGGGTTGGGGTTGCTCGGTGTCGAAGGAACTGCAGGCGGAGTGGGGTTGCGGGTACTCGGCGGCAGAGTGGAGGTCGCGACGGAACGATTGTGGGGGAGGGCCGCCCTGGAGCTCCGTAGAGGGAGAGGTGTGGCAGCAGGAATCCCCTTCCGGGGAAAGGAGGTCGCGGAGCCAGTGGGCTGGAAGGTTTGCCCGAGAGAAGCTGCGCTCTAGGTGGGTGTTCGGCGGAGTCGCCGGATCTCCACAAGGGGATTGTAGGTGAGGATCGCTCTCTCGGATTTCCCTCAGGGGAAACGTTTCTCAGTCCTACTGGGTCTTCTCCCCAGCTTAGCGGTAAGGAGCAATCGCCCCCGCCCCCCCCCCCCCATCCTCGATATCCCCTTAGAAAAATAAAAGGAAGTAAAGGTGGTAAAGGAGGTAAGGGAGGGGAAAGAAAGGGGGTAGTAAGTCTTGGGGGAGAAGGGAAGGTGGAGGAAAAGGTAACGATAAGCAAGATTAAAGGGAAAAAGCTTGCAGTTCAGAAGCGGAAGGCTGCCCAGGAGATTAAGGTTACTCCCTCACTAAAGGCTTATTTTAAAGCTATACCTCAAACTGTTATTTTGACAGAGAGCAGGATGGAGGGGGGAAGGGAGGTGGATAAAGATAAGATCACTGAGAGTGTGAAATCCCCCGAAGTTTTGATTAATGCCATAGATTGGAGTAACAATATTTCTTCTAATAGCTACCAAATACTGACCGGGCTTCCTGCCGAAGAGAGCATGAGTACCCCACCTATACAGGGAGGGTTACAGCAGGGAGCAGTCTCAGTAGCCCCTGGCCAAGGCCAAGGCCTGGTCTTTTCAGGGGTCTCGGGAGATGATGATCTACCGCTGAGTGGTCTGTTAAAAGCCCTGACAGTAGAGATTAGAGCAAGATTTGAGACTTCGGAAGGAAATCAGAGGGAGATAAGACAAGCCTGCGATACTTTGGAGAGAAAGATGGACGACCTTAATAGTAGAACAGGCCTGTTGGAGGGGGAGGTAAAGGAGCTCGGGGAGAAGGTCAGCATAAACTCAGCCGAGATTACAAAGCTAAAGCTATCAGAGTCTGAGTGCTTAGAGAGAGTGGAAAGATTAGAAAATTTTCAGAGGAGAAACAATATAAAAATCTTGAAGGTTCCTGAAGGAAAGGAGGGAGAAGATATCAAAGCCTTCGTAGTACACCTGATAAAAAGAGAGCTACAATTAGAGGAATCTGAAGAGGATATAAGTAAGGACATTCAGCGTGTACATAGAGACCCGTTTAGGCTAAACAAAAATAGGACAAAGCCTAGAAAAATTTTGCTTAATTTTTTAACTTTCTCTCTAAAGGAGAAGATACTTTCAATAGCTCTGAGCCTGAAATTTGTAGAAGTGGATGGGGTAAAGTATGATTTTAGATAAGACGTTTCAGCTGCCACTTCAAACAGGCAATGGGAGTTAGGCAAAAGGATGGACCAACTGAAAAGTTTGGGAGCTGTAGTCCAGTTGAGATTCCCTGCGTACCTCAAGGTGATGATTGATAATAAAATGCTTATCTTTCACTCTTGTGAGAAGGTAGATGAGTTCTTAAAAGATTTTCAATCTAACAGGAAATAATCCTCTTTTTCTTTTTAACGCCTTTCTAACCCTGCCACTTGGCTCAATTAGCTAAAGAGTAGTTATAGTCAAGTATTTTAAACAATTAGACTATG
Source organism: Calotriton arnoldi (assembly GCA_963921515.1). Lineage (NCBI taxonomy): Eukaryota > Metazoa > Chordata > Amphibia > Caudata > Salamandridae > Calotriton > Calotriton arnoldi. The sequence continues at coordinate 1,153,406 of CAWUFW010001376.1, forward strand.
GGAGAAAGCCACGGGGGGGCGGAGGAAGAAATAAAGAGAGAAAAATAAAAATAAAATTTGTAGATAAAATAATAACAATTAAGTTGAAAATAAACGAACATATTTGCGAGGTGAATTATATAAAGTTTTCTCTCCTAAAAAAAAAAATATATATATATATAAAAACCTCTCCTTCTTTTCCCTTTTTCTTTTTAGTATAAAAATGTTTATTGGGATGGTAGTTTTTTTACACTAGATGGTAATATGATCTGAAGGGAACTCCATATGGCCCTTTGGCCTTGGAATAGTTGGGAGGGGGTTCTCTATGGGTGGGAGGGTGCACAGGGTGGGGTGCAGTGGGAAAAAATCAAAAAAATGTTTCCTCTAGAGTCTCTTTTTATCTTTTTATAAACAAAGGCTTTAGCAGTAAGAGATGATGGGTAGTAAGAAGGGAGGGTGTATAAATATTCTGTCCTGGAATCTAAATGGCTTACGGGTCAGAGGTAGGAGGGCGAAAATACTTCAGTATTTGAAAGATTCCTCAGCTCAAATTATTATAGCCCAGGAAACTCATTTAACCGAGAAGGAGGCAGTAGAGCTCTTTCGAGCGACTAAATGGGTAGCGCACTTTGCATGTACAGCCCAAGCAGCAGTGACAAAAGGGGTGGCAATTTTAATCAAGCGAGGTCTTCAAGTAAGTTTGGACTCCTATACATCTGATAAAGCGGGTAGATGGGTAGTAGCCAAAGTAAAGATCTTGGCTCGGCCTTTCACGTTAGCCGGCTACTATGGGCCTAACCACGATGAAGTTGGCCCTCTGCAAGATCTGTTGGTCGAACTTTTAAATTCTTCTGATCCAATTATTCTGGCTGGAGATTTTAATGTTGTACTAAATCACGTATTGGATAGATCCATACATAGTAGAGCTCAGACTAACCCCAAGATGCTTAGCTTAATAAAGCAAATGATGGAACAACTGGGTCTGTTGGATATATGGAGACAGAAAGTAGGGGAACAAAAAGGCTTTACTTTCTTTAATAAGAAGTACAGGCATCAGTCTAGGATTGATTACTTTTTAGTAGATTGTAAGTTGAAGGATGAAATACAGCAGATTGAACATGTGGGAGTACACTTGTCAGACCACTCAGCGGTGATGCTCACATTGGAGGTCAGTAAGGTTGGTACTCAGTCTAGATGGACCCTTGACCGCACAATTTTGTTAGAAGAGGAAGTGGTACAAGCCCTTAAAAAAGAAACAAAAGAATTTTTTGAACTCAATTGGGGAACCGCACCCCCCGGGGTCACATGGGATGCCTATAAAGCGTTCTTAAGGGGCAGACTTGGGGCTTTAGCGGCAGAGAAGAGGAGGAGTTATTACAAAGAAGTGGCAGTACAGGAGGAGAAGATTCGTTGCTTGGAAAAAAAACTAATCAATCCAAACATAGATGATGAGGCCAGGATGAGTTGGTTCCAAGAACTGTCACAGGTGAAGGCGAGTTTGTCCATCGTATTGCAAGAGCGATTGAGAAAGAGATGGGAGGTCAGTCAGATGGCTCACTTCGAATATAGCGAAGGGTGTGGCAAACTTCTGGCATGGAAGGCAAAGAAAGAACAACTAAGAAATAGAGTTGAGGAAATTATATGCGACCAAACGGGCAGCCGAGTAGGTGATAGTAGAGGAATTGAGCAAGTATTCCAAAGCCATTTTAGTAAAGTCTATCGAGAAGATCTTATGCCATCTGAAGATATTCTTAATAAATGGGCAGGACAGGGCATGGGAAACCCTTTGAGAACAGAAAAAGTAGATCTCCTAAATAGAGAAATAGACGTTCTGGAAGTGGGAAATATAATTGCTCAGTTAAAGAAGAGGAAGGCCCCTGGGCCAGATGGCATTCCTCAAGAGGTCTACAAAGTTTTGGCTGGTACTTTAGCTCCTATTTTAGTCAATCTTTTTAATGAGCTATTCGTCAAACATGTGAACCTGCCAGCCTCCTGGAAGGAAGCCACAATATCGTTAATTTTGAAGCCTGGAAAATGCCCCAGAAAATGTGATTCATACTGCCCTATTTCCTTGCTAAATAGCGATTACAAGATCTTTACTAAGACCCTGGTGGACAGGTTAAATGGGGTGATGGATGAGCTAATAAATGACGACCAAAAAGGTTTTATTCGGGGAAGATTTTTGAAAGATCTGACTTTTACATTGGTCGGCACAATAGATCTAGCATCCACATATAATCTTCCTTTTGCCTTGGTGGCTTTGGATGCTACCAAGGCCTTTGACCGTGTGAACTGGGTCTACTTAAAAAAAGTCGCTACCTCCCTGAACCTAGGTACAAATTTTTGTAATGCTCTTTCTGGTCTTTATCAAGCCCCAGAAGCCAGGATTTTAGTTAATGGCTGCTTGTCCCAACCTGTAATGATATCCAGAGGAACTAGGCAAGGTTGTCCCCTGTCGCCTTTGCTTTTCAACCTCTATATAGAGCCATTGGCAAGAAAGATCAGAGAGGATCCTGAAATTATACCCTTTAGTTTCTCTGGCTGGGAAAAGAAACTTGGGCTCTATGCGGATGACATCGTGATTTTAACTACAAATACTGTGATTACTTGGCCTCGTTTGATGGCTCTAACGACAGACTTTGGGAAGGTCTCAGGTTATGAGGTTAACGGCGATAAGTCTGAAATTATGTCTTGGAACATCGAGGGGGAATCTGGAAAGGATGAGATCAGGTATTTGGGTGTGATGATATCTCATGATATTGGCAAAATAGCGAAACTAAATTTCGATAAAGTCCGAACGGAGATTTTGAAACTTTTGAAAAATTGGTCTCATCTCCAGCTATCTCTTCTCGGAAGAAGTAATTTGATTAAGATGGTAATTCTTCCAAAGCTGACTTTTATCTTTGACGCTATCCCCTTACCTTTTGATACGGATTGGATCAAAAAGCTACAAGGAGAAATAGGTTCCTTTATATGGGCGAGTAAAGGTCCAAGAATAGCTTGGAAGAAGTTGCGGAGAAGGGTTGAGAAAGGAGGCTTAGCCTTGCCAGATTTACTCTTTTATTCATGGGCGTTTCTTTTAAAAAATGGGAAGTGTCTCTTTAGCTCTCCAAATCCTTCTATGGCAGGGGGTTTATGGGCCAAAATTGCGAATCTGGAGTCGGGAGGCAATGTGGGCTTTCTTTTCAAATATGCTGACCCAATTTTTTTTAAAAAGGTCAGGCTGAAGATTTTGAGGGGGCTTGCAGAGACTTGGTATAACGTGAGGAAAAACGTGAAAATTCCATACCATAGTTTTTTAGCTCCCATTTGGGACAGTCCCGGCTCCCCGGAGTGGACAAAAGACATCCTTGCCAAACCCCTGTTAGAAGGGGGCTTTACGCACTGGGACCAGATTTTAAGTGATGGTGAGCTTATCTCCTGGGAGATATGTAGTCAGCTTACAAACTTTCACCTATCTAGGTTTAAATATGTGCAAATGCAGGGCTGGATCCACGACCCACTAACGAAGATAGGTGTGCCAAACGACCTAGAGTTTAAGCTGACGCAGCAATCCAGTCAAAAGAAGGAGTTAGCGACTATTTATTGGCTACTGGTGGATATGGAGGATGGTGATTTTACGCTTCCTGTGGAACTGTGGGGAAAATACTTGCCGGATTCATCGCTGGAAAAATACTGGCAAGTATCTATGGCTATGCTTTTTAAATTGGTTAAGCCTGCATACCTGAGGAGAAATCATCTCTTTTCCATCCATAGAGCGTATTGGTCACCTTTGAAGCTGTCAAAGTTCGGGAGAGGAGGTGAAGTCCCCTGCCCGAAGTGCGGCAATATGAAGGCCGATGACGTCCATATGTTTGTAGAATGTATAGAGTCGCAAACTTTTTGGAATGATGTGAGTAGGGCGCTGTCTCAAATGCTTAAGCTGCATGTAAAGGTAAGCGTTCTTCTTATTATTTTCGGTCAGTTGGAGCCTGAAGTAAAACCTACTAAAGCTCAGGCAAGGCTTATCTTTTACATTGCACTGTTGGCGCGCAGGGAAATCTGCAAGTTATGGGTGTCCCCCTCTCCCCTAGCCTGGAAAATGTGTTGGTCTCGATTAAATACATAGTTACTATGGAAAGGATGAGCTCTAGAGATGTTAACTTTTGGCTTCCCTTGATTGAATGGTGTGACGCTCTAAACGACAATAGTTAGGTTTTTCAGCGGTCCTATGATTATGCCTTACCAGCCTCATCAGGTTTTCGGGCTTAGGTCCTTGTGGCTTTGTCTGCCGGTTGGAAAGGTAGAGGAAGAAAGCAGACATTTGGACAAGAGAGTAGATGGATTTCGATTCCAAGGGCCTTTAGAAACCTCGATCTCCCTCTCTACTCGTACCTACCCGTATTGCTGTAAAGCACAAGAGCACAGGCTTTCAGGTGTCCATCAAGATGTGCATGTGCATGTGGAAGAACGTCATTGTTTTTTCTTTCCACTAAAGAGGCTTATGAGGATTTAAAAAAAAAAAAAAAGAACATTTGTTTTTAAAAAGTACCTGAAGCACAGTGTGAGCAGCAGAAAGACTAATTAGCAAACCTAGTCTGTGTTTGTGTACATGAGAGGAGATGGGAGGGCCGAAACTGGAAAGAACTGCATTTACGTTGTTGAGCAGACTTTTTTATTAGTCGCCGTGATCCAGCTGCAGCGTTTTTTTAACATAACCATTCACCATGATATTTTTACATTTTCAATCGCATTTGTGGTTTTCCAAATGGTCGTGTTAAAAAAATGATGCGGCTGGATCACGGTGACAGGTTGTGTTTGAAACAGACGTTAAGGTAAATTGTAATACTGTAACGCATCCAAATGTGAGCACGGAAAATAACAAGCGAAAGTGCAACATACTCACGGAATATCAAAGGGAGATCCCTGTAGCAGGTGCAGTCTCCAGGGCAGGAACAAAACAGCCAGAAGGTGGGGCAAATGTAAACATTCACCCCCAACAGCAAAGGAATTTCGAAAGTCAGAGGAAACAACCAATGAGAAGCGCTGGGAGTGTTCAAAGCCCATAGAGTGAAAACTGCATGTCTCGAAGACAGGGCATGCACACTGCCGAGGCTCGACATAAAAAGCAAGGAGCTAAGATTGTCAAGGACTTACTGTCTGTATCCACACCGCAAAAAGGACATAAGATGGGAAGAGAGACAAAGAGAGAAGTGAATAATATAAGAGAAGGTGGAAGGAAAAAATTGAAAAATTAAATGAAGGGAAAATATGAAAAATAGCTCATTGGGCGAAAATAAAAAAAGGGAAAGAACACATCTTAAAGAAGGTTGCAGATTGCAGTAAAAGAAAAAAAGAAAATGAAACTATAATAGCCACAGATTTTTTGCTGGAAGGGGGCTGGAGGAAAAACTCACACCCATGTATGATATAAAATACATAAATTAAACATACTCGTAAAGATACCTCAAGTGTATTTACATGACATTTCATTACTACAGCGGTGTAAGGGATTCACAGCCAGGTCACATTTTGGAGAATTCTCATGCTTTCGGTGATGGGCAGAATCAGCCTAGTTTTCCGTTTTATAGAGGTCCTGTTGGGTGATCTCATTTGGCACAGAGGCCACCACACAGTTGCATTGTCCATGCTTAGGCTGTCCACCAACAACGGTGGCTTGGGAGCTCCCAATTACAAGCACTACTACCAGGAGGCTCAACTACAATGGGTCCAACTGGTTTGCGGAGAGCCACTTAGACAACACCACCTCGATTCATCTTTCTGATGGTTGAAACAGATCCTATGCTTGTTCCATCCCACTTAGACCAAGCTCCTTCGGCCTCACGTTTGCTCCAAGTGGTACATCACTGCTTTTGCAGGGACTTACGTATAGAAGCACCTATCCTTCTCTATGCTACTGCCATTCCCCTGCTGGGCTCCGGCAGACCTGGGGCTCACTGACATCTGCTGATCTGAGAGGTTGGCATGTGGAGGGAGTGACAACTGTGGGTGATCTCTTTCAGGACAGCAATTTAATGCCATTCGATGAGTTAGTAAAACAGCGTAACACTCCCAGGTGGCAACGTCTAACGTACCATGCCTTGGTTCATGCATTCTGCATCGGCTGGAATATTGAGGTGGTGGAACCCACACCTCATGCTGTAGTACAATATCTCCACAGCATGGGAGGCAGTCACAGGCTGGACCGCTGGCTGTCCAAAGCTATGGGGAGCACACCCAGACTTCTCTCATCAATCTGGTGATAGATGGGATACACAAATAGAGCTGGTTCTCCCCAGCAAGGAATGGCACAGGATATTGGCTACCTGGCTGCAGTTTCTAGAAACGCAAGGTTTAACCTCAACCAATTCATTCAGCATATGTACCGGCTGCCAAGATCAATGGGTTTGTCCCTGAAGCGAATGCCGGTTGCCCCTGCGGTCAATTTCCTGATGCTGACTTGCACTCTATGCGATGGTTGTGCCCATCCCTGTTCCAGTACTGGCTAACAGCTACTTTGCAGCTTGCGCAACTGACTGAGATAACTACCCTTCACAGTTGGGAGGTCTGCACTCTGGCTCATTCCCACGCACCGTGAAAAATAAAACTGTAGCATGCCTTCTTGATCTGGTTGTGCTTTAGGATATGCACACAGTCGCGCCATTGGAAGGCTCCCCTACCGCCTCTGCATGGCAGCGCTCCCTTTTGGTTTCGGCTGGGGCAGAAAATACTGACCTGAGAAGGGAGGATGCCAGAGGCCTGCTGAAATGCCCCATCTCAATGGAAAGGGATGCCCTAATGCTAAGCTTCCAAGCACTGACCAAAGATGATTCTCTCCTCCCTAGTTGTGCCCCCTCTTCTAGGACCTCAGTGAGCTATTCCTTGCATTAATGAACGCCCAGTGTAGCTTACCCTGCCGGAGCTCCCCCCCTGTCATCGCACTCCCTGGGTGCTGTCCTTTGCTATTGTAGACTGGTGTTTGCTGGCTGGGTGGGCTTTCCCCCCCTGCAGACACCACGTGTGACGCCCTAGATGCACGCTCAGTTTACTGCCTGCCCCTAGATCGCGACGGTACACATGCCTACTCTTTTGCTGCCCGTATCCACACATGCCTCTACTATTGTTTCACCCCTCCACTTTTTGTCCTTTTTGTCATAACCCCCTCTGTTCATTTATGCTATTTGTGCATTTCCTGGTAGCAGCATTGTTGTGCTAAAGTTTATCATCTTGATAGTTTTTCTTTTGCCCTGGCTGTTGTTATTATTATGGATGCAGCAATGTACATGGCTACTGTACTGTTGCCACTCTATTGTATTGTCGTCCCCATTATAAAACTCAATAAAGACAATTAAATCTACATGAAATTGACAATATCTATCTGGATGAATTAATAAGGAAGAAACTAGTTTTTGCACAATAATGATCAATGAATCACAATGTGTTTTAATGGGGGCAAAGGGATCTATTTCCATTCCCTCCCCTCGTTGCTTTGAATGGCCCCCATGCACCATTACTTCACTGGCCGCCAGTGCAGGTTTGTATCGAACACCCAGCAGTGATTTTCTTTTTTTTTTTACATATCCCTAAATTTGAAACGGGACTTTCATTGCACTGCTAAGTGTAATAGAGATATGTACCTCTGCTGTTGTTCAGCTCTAGAGACCTTGATTTGCCCAAATGGGATTTCCTTATTCTGTGTCCTTAAGCAACATTCAATGTCTTTAATCATTGTTATATGTTTTGATTCTCAACATTCATGCTACAGAAGGGTCTCCTGACATAATGACGTGGAGCAAGGGTGCAAATGTTGTAGAATGGCCTTCCAATTATAATTGGGGATATTTTATCCCATATATAAAAAGGCAGCTGTATGATATCAGTACTTAATTTCTGTCAGTTTTGTATGATGTGTTTTAGCAATTTACATTTAATGTAGCTAGATGGTTTGGTTTCTGTTGATTTTTCCCCTTTGTCTTGTATTGCTTTACCTACAGGAGCTTCCTGCTGATATGTTATGAAATAATTTTTCCTGGACCCAGCTGCGACGTATGGGGACAAATAAGGGAAATTCTACTCATTGAGTGCAAACACAGCCTAAAACCAAAGGCAAACCACAGGCATTAATATAGCACAAAACAACTTTTCAACACAATCCTAATGTGCTACTTGAGTCAACTGGATTTCCATATAGGCTTTCCTCTGCGAATGCTGATCAGTGCTGTCAACTCCTAGATGTGCTTTATAGCATCAGAATACTAATGTGACAATAAAAGCAGTATTGGTTTCGTCTACGTGTGTGAATTACCAGCACACTTGTTATGTGGCTGTCTGGGCTCAGACAGCTTCAGCTCACTATAAGCAGACCTATTGTTCGCAATACATAACATGTACTTAGAGTGGTTTTTAGGTCGAGCCTCGAGTAGCGCGCAAGCGCTGCTAGGCGAAGACTTTATGTAAGGGGGTTTCAAAAGCTGACCACACGCTCGTGCGTCGTGGCCTTTTCCCTGCGGTTACGCGCAAGCAAAAGGCCATGGTGCACGAGCGTGTGGTCAGCTCTGCACGCTGCCGCGCTCGCCCCCGCTCCTCTCTCACGCTGCCGATGGCTTTCCGTCATGGCTCATTAAGCGCTCGCGGCACCCTAACAGCACGCGATCACTTTCGCGCGCACCACTCACGGCACGCTTGTTTTGGTAGAAACGGGAGTTTAAGTGATTTGCCCAGAATCACAAGAGTCGACCCCGAGGATCGAACCTTGGTTTCGCCGCTCCAGAGTCGGCAGTCTAGCCGTCAGACCACATCCTCTCCCAGGTTAAAGAAGCAACAGGCTGCGAATCGAACTAGTGCCACGTAACAAACGGATTTCCTACGGTGTCACATTCACCACACTGTCCAGCATCAGTAAGTGCTAGAAATGCCACATGTTCTTTAAACAACTACTGCCCCGTAACGTACAGGGTCGCACCATGTACGGCTCTCAACCCCATTTAAGTCCCAGAAACAGAGATCAAATCGTCCGCTCATCTGTCTGTAGCGAACTTTACTTTGAGCAGCACTAGCCGACTTCAAGTGGACAGATGGTAAGAACCTGTTTAAACCCCACAGCCAATCAAGAACTTCGAAAATCCTTAAGGCGCACTAGATTGGCTGGGCTGAACCCAATACTCTAATCGTAGGCCACCGAACACATTAGCAGAACCGCCCACTCCCAGCCGACTCTCAGTATGTGTTCTACCTTGTGATAGGCTGTTATGTGATCCGGAAGTGCTAAAGTTGAAAATGACATCCTTTCGAAGATCAGCCACGGAGGTAGCACTGTGCACATGGAGTTGAATTGACTGTCTTTCAGCGTTATAAACAGGAGGTCATCGTACTTTCGGCACCCGTGGTACGTTGTTAACATTCTCTGCTCAGGCAAGCTCTCTCTTTTTGTCAATGTCTTGATAATGACAGCGTTTTCCCCATTAAGCCAGACTTCTAATTATAGTAAGTTGCTGAATATACTCGGTTTCTAGTTGTGTAACAGCTTATTTTTTTTTATCTTATTCGATTTGGTGTTTCAACACAGGGGACATGTTTACAGTTGAGCGCAGTGCTTTTTCCCCCTAGTGTTGTTATTCTTAACGAAATTGTAGTAGCATTGTGGTCCAGTGCTTAAGTTCAGAAACAATGTGGCTTCAGTTACGGTGCCAGTATCTCCACATGACCACGTTGGGTGATTTTTGACAGATTAGTTTATCTCTTATGGTATTCTGATTTCATTTAATGGTGACCGCAACCTGTAAACAAATATTACATAACTCAGATATCTACTAGACAAATTTCGACCTACTAAACTGATCATCGAACAAAGCATCTAAGTACTTAACAGGATCATATTCTTTGGGCAGACCATACTATTTACGATCTTTCTTGGAGGCACAGCAAACAAGCTTTGGCATAGCCAATAGGTCTCGCATTTGGGACCTTATAAGTGTTTAGCCATGCAACAGTTGATGTTGTTGCACCAAGGATATTGTGCTGCATAACAAAATACTTATAAGGTCCCAAAAGCGAAACCTATTGGCTATGCCAATGCTTGTTTAGGTCTCGGCCTGCACCAGCGCTTGCGCTGGTCTGGCCGAGAGTTTTAGTAAGCGGGTTTTGGAAGTGCAAACACTGGCTTTCGGCTGGCGACCAGCTTGAGTTCACGATGGCGTGCACGCGCAGCTGGCATCTGGGTTTCCTATCTCTTCCTCATTTCCTCGTCATGGCTCATTAACTCTCTGGACTCTGAGGTTTCAATCGCAGCAGCAGCTCACATTACCAACTGAGGGCCCTGGACTACAGTCACATGAAAAACAACAGCGATTAGCATTGAAATGCAAGCTTTTTTTTGTCTAGTTAGAAATATTGCTTCGGTGGGTTGATTTCACCTTATATCGCTATTTGTTTTATACTGGGAGTCACAGCCTAATTACCAGTATTTTTGTCTCTCACTGTTTTTTTTTTTTATATTTATTCGCGCAAAGCACAAAGCTATATTTAAGGTTACTTTTTCCACGTCACTTCTTCACTCTATTTAAACTCCACACCCCCCACTCTTATTGTCTCTCTCCTTCTCTCTCTCTCCCCTCTCTAATTCTCTCTCTACTTAATTAACTCTCCCCTCTCTATCTTTTTTAGCCTTTCATTCTCTCTCACCCCTTTATCTGTTTCTCTTTCAAACTCCTTCATTCACTCTCTCTCCCCTTCTTTCTCTCTCTCTATCCCGCTCCACTCTTTATTCTATGTACACCCTTTCTCTCTCTTTCTCTCTCACCACCCTCTCTAATTGGGCATTATATCTTCACTCTATCTCTCACTCGGCAACACCACAGCATCACTCAGCGCAACCACAGCATCAATCAGAGCCAGCACAGCATCAATCAGAGCCAGCACAGCATCACTCAGCACCAACACAACATCTCTCAACGCCATCACAGCATCACCCAACGCCATCACAGCATCACTCAACGCCATCACAGCATCACTCAGTGCAACCACAGCATCACTCAGTGCAACAACAGCATCACTCAGTGCAACCACAGCATCACTCAGCACAACCACAGCATTACTCAGCACAACCACAGCATCACTTAGCGCCACAACAGCATAACTCAGCACCACCACAACATCACTCCGCGCCACCACAGCATCACTTAGCACCACCATAGCTTTACTCAGCGACACCACATCATCACTCAGGGCCAACACTGCATCACTCAGCACCACCACAGGATGACTCAGCACCACCACAGCATCGCTCAGCACCACCACAGCATCGCACAGCACCACCACAGCATCGGTCAGCGCCACCACAGCATCGGTCAGCGCCACCACAGCATCGCTCAGCGCCACCACAGCATCGCTCAGCGCCACCACAGCATCACTCAGCGCCACCACAGCATCACTCAGCGCCACCACAGCATCGCTCAGCGCCGCCACAGCATCCCTCAGCGCTGCCACAGCATCGCTCAGCGCCGCCACAGCATCGCTCAGCGCCGCCACAGCATCGCTCAGCGCCGCCACAGCATCGCTCAGCGCCGCAACAGCATCGCTCAGCGCCGCAACAGCATCGCTGAGCACCGCTACTGCATCGCTCAGCACCGCCACAGCATCGCTCACCACCACCACAGCATCACTCAGGGCCACCACAGCATCACTCAGCGCCGCCACAGCATCACTCAGCGCCGCCACAGCATCACTCAGCGCCGCCACAGCATCACTCAGCGCCGCCACAGCATCACTCAGCGCAGCCACAGCATCACTCAGCACCACCACAGCATCACTCAGGGCCAAGACAATATCACTCAGCACCACCACAGCATCACTCAGCACCACAGCAGTATCACTCAGCAACACCTGAGTATCATTCAGCATCACCTCAGCATCGTCTCCGCAACAGTCACCACCACCACCACTACCACCTCAGCATCACTCAGCACCACCTCAGCCTGCTCTCGGAATCTGGCATCTGTTGATTCTCCCCTAGCGTCTGGCCGCTGCTAGTGTTATAATACAGGTACTAGTTCCCAACCTTCACCCTCAGATTGTTTATGCCCCCTCAAAAAAAAAGCTTTAACAAACAACCATTGCCAGCATTGCAAGAACAAAAGAAAACTGAGGAAATTTTTTATTGTAAATACTTTTTTTAATATGGTCGTTCAGTTTTACATAATGCCTTCTTGGTCATATATAAAGTAACAAAAATGCCTCTGACACTTTTTTATTATAACTTTTCAGCATGCCGCACAGCAGCCACACTTCTCTACAGCACAGCTTGAAGACATTGGCAAAGTCAATAGCTCTGGCTAAACATTTATAAGGCCCCAAAGGCGAGACCTATTGGCTATGCCAATGCTTGTTAGTCATCCCTTTTGTAGGGAAACAGATTTTTTGCAGGTTTACCCCGACTTTTTGCCCCCATTTTGACTGCTAGGTACTGGTGTAATGGCTTTGAAATGCCCTGAGAACTGCCAAACAGGACTCCGTGCATGTGCTCTGACCCTTAAAATGGTGTATGTTTAATTGGCTTGACCACAATTGGCATAGCCTAACTTCCTTGTAAGTCCCCAGTATGTGGTACCAGGGGTAACCAGGTCCTGCATGTTAGATTGTCCCCAAGGGACTGCAGAACTAGTTGTGCCACCCTGAGTGGGGCAAGGTAAAACATGGCTCCCAGTCTGCCACTGCAGACTGGAAGGGCAGTTTAAAACTGCCAACTCAACTTTGCCATTTAAAGTAATGGCAAAGCCCAAACCTCCCTTTTTAACATATATAAGTCACCCCTATGGCAGGCCTAATGAGCCCTAAGATAGGGTTCTATGTGTTAGAAAGTGGAACATGCACTTTTAAATGTTCCAACAGTAAAAACCCTAAATTGCCGTTTTTACTGTGGAGAGGCTAGTAACTCCATTTGAAAGTACAGAGTTACAAGCTGACACCCCAGCCCTCCTAACCTCTGAATGGGGCTTCTAAGGTTGGTACTGTTTGGTATCAAAAGAATCAATGCATTAAATCTGATTTAATGGTTAAATCGAATTTAATGTCACTGGTAGGCAAAGTGCAACTTTAGAAGTGACTACTTTAGTTGCCCAAGCTTTTCAGTGCCCGTTTACTGGTGTACATGGGGCTTATCCTGCAGACAGCTTTCCTCCCTCCTGGGGAGATGTACTAAAAACTCCCAGGAAAGGACACAAAAGGGGCCTGCATGGGAGAGAGGTGTTATATTCCTCCTGCAGGAAGCCACACAGGTGTTAGCCCCAAAAGGTAAGCTTCAAAGGAGAAGTAGCCTTTGAAGGGCAAATGGGTAACACTTAGGAGAAGGGCTGCTCTATTGTTTAGGAAGATAGGCTGGCACTGGGGACAGGAGAGAATAAGCCAGTTGTCAAACCGGTTTTTCCAGGGGTGAGTAGCCCTTTGGTAGCCACACCTCTGGGAGTGGGCAGAATGGTGCATCCTGGGAGAGCCAGATGCCACACTTCCCAGGAAGTGGTCATCAGGAGAGAGGGAACCTGGCAGCCCATTCGCTACCAACCACATCCTACCCTGAGGGCATTTTTTTTAAGATAAATAGGGCACCCTTGGGACCAGGAACTCGACCAACTTGGAAAAAGGACCGAAGAAGGACGGCCCTGCTGCACTGACAGACCAGAAAAGAGAGGCTGCATCGACGAGGACTGCACCTGCTGCACATGGTGACTAGGAAAGAGAGAGACTGTGCCTGCTCTGTCCTGCTCAAGGAGAAGTTGTCTCCAGATCCCTGTCAAGCCAAGAGAACTCCTAGAGCTAGCTGACTGGCCTCCTGTGCGCAGCACATGGACACAACAGCTAAAGAAGCTTGCTGGGGCAAGTTGTAGGCTCAAAGTCTTCAAGTCACTACCACCGCTGCCATACAGCACCTATGACCAATACCTGGTGCACAGAGTTGAACCCAAAATCACTCAGTCTTGGAGTGCAGTCAGAGAGTCACTTGGACCCTTATAAGGGAAGTTTATGACCCAGGAAGGATTGGCCTGTGATCACTACAAAGGGCAACTGGTAGTCCAGTGGCGACTAGACCTTTGCCAGACCAGAGAGGACTTTATGGGATGTCGAACCTACAACCAGGATCCCCCCACCATCTTTGTGGACTGAGGAATCCCTGCAGGAAGGCTTTCATCAACCGCGTCACATCCACAGCATCTTTAGAGAATAGTCAGCATCCTTCATCCCTTGCATCAGGACCACTCCATAGGAATCAATTGCAACACGGATAAAGTGCCTGGATCTGCAGAAGGACTGCTTCCCTTATGAAGGTAACTGCTTTTGAGGACTTAGCTGGTCCCCCTGAGTAGCTCCCTGTCAGAGTTGATTGCCCCAAGTGCTTCTAACTTACCACATAGAAACTTTTTCTAGGAAAAGTTAGGTAAGTGTCAAAGTGTCCAATTCATTGACGTTGCCAAGGCTTGTTCACGGTTCAGTGAAATTGCTCTGATTTGTTATTGCTTGTAAAATCCATATCTCTTGAACCCTCTGGTGGATCTCTTTCGTTCTAGTGTCTAAATTCTTCCAAAAACACAACCTATTATTATAAATTTGTGTTGGATTTCTTGAGTGCCATGTAGATTTCTTCTTTTATTGTTTTGGTGCTGTTTAAATGCTTAACACTTGTTCCTCTGTGTAATGCTGCTCAGTGCTACAGCTACCCAGGATTAAGCTGAGGGTTTGAAAGACGAAACCTTAGGGTCCTAAAGGGGTTGGTAAGTGCATTACCTGGTGAGATTGCACTACCAAACCAAATAATACACCCCATTTCCTCACACCCTAGTTCAGGACTAGATGTCTTTTTTGTCTGCCTCAGTTGTCTGCTCTCAATTTGCTGACTTTCCTTCCTGTTCTTGTGTTTGTTCCACGCATTTTAACCTCACAATGTTGTGACTGGATACGTTGTATACCTCCACAGCATACTCGACGGGATTTTTATTTGTTTGTATTGAGCACTCCATGTGAATGCATGTATTTCCTAACTTTCTCACTCTTTTAACAAGGTTGCTGACCATGTGTTTGCATGTGTGTGCATGCAACTTGCATCTTGATGCTGGTGTTGGCTTGTCAATGCCAACAAACATTGGCAAAGCCAATAGCTTGGGCTTTTAAGAACAGAGACCTATTGGCTGTGCCAAAGATTCTTTTTCTTTCTGGCACTAATACATTTCTATTGCAGCTCAAACAACCCTTTGTGAAAAAATTCTAGTATTTTGCACCCAGTGAGGTCAGTTTTAATATTGAGGACACACTACAGATGCAACTAAAGATACAGCACGATGACATGGAAAAAAATAACTTTAGGCTTCCTGAATTTCAGTCAACATTCCATCTGACGGAAGCCACAAGCCAATTCCTGATGCTGATAGATCTATGAGAAGGATGACGAGCTGCAGTTGTGACTGTTATATTTGCTAAGTTAACTTGAACATTGAACATACAGTGGGTTACCTTTGAAATCTTTCAATCTTACAATTGCTCCAGAGAAAGTTACTATTTTTTCTCAAATATTCTTTACAGTATGATTGATTTGCCTATTTTCTTATAGCTCCATTCCTGTTTCACAGCATACAAGAGACAGGCACCGACACGCTGGGTGAGAGTACTATCTGTATATATATATATATATATATATATATATATATGTATTTTTTTTTTCAAATCATAAAGTCAAAGGTGTTTCAGAGGCACACAAGCACTGAATAACACAATAACACAAAGATTCGGTTGCATCAGGAAACCCAGATAATCACTATTTAGGGAAAATGTTTTACTCGTATTCAGGGGCGGTGGGCACATTCAGGCCAACGCAGATAGCAGTTTTATTGCACCATTGCCAGTGGCCACTATATGGTGCAAGATATCAAAAATGGTCTCAAAAGACATGGGGGCATATTAGCAAGACCCACGTTAAAATTATCGCCGTTTTAGCGGCAGGAAACTGCCGCTAAAACGGCGATAATTTTAACGTGGGTCTTGCTAATATGCCCCATTGTTGCTTTGGGAAACAGAGTGCCCACATGGTGAAATGCCTTGCATTAGAACTGCTCTGATGCGAAACTGAAAAGGAAGCACCTAAGACTATCAGCCATTGAGTCATGTTAGCGCTAGTTTTTGCATTTTTTTTCTGTTGTTAAATCAAAAACAAGTCAAAAAGACAGTAAATGAATAGCATAATATTCACTTCCTTGTCTATAAAATCGAGGCTTTCATTTACTAAGCTAGGACAATGTACATTGGGTAGTGAATCAGGGAGTATTTCCAGAAAAAGAAAACAACCCTCCGGGAAGTGTAGGTAAACAATTCCTATCAGGCAACAGCAGTCCCCACAATCAAACATGGCAATGCCCTACTCAGGAAATATCTGTGTTGGTTTTTGTAGCTCTGCAGACCTCTAAGTAAAGGTCGGGAGAAAGTATTGGGAATTACAAACACTAAGGCACCTATCTATGTGGCCAGATCTAAGGAGCATATTTATTTTTTATTTGTAGGGATCAGGGGTAGCACAGCTGAGAAAATGTTTCATGTTTGTGCAAAAAGCCCCTGGCAGAGGTTTAAAATTCTGTATGTTATTGGATGCCTTTCATGGGTCGCCATGGACCTTGATAGTGACCTTGTACACTAGGCCCGCGCAAGCCGCCACTGAAACGCAGATTCGAAACGAGCGCTTAGTCCATGTGGAATCAGAGATTGACAAGCTCTTGTGCACCTCCCACAGGACTCAGTAAGAAACTGATGGGCAAATATTTTATTGCACATTAGCATCTGATATAGAACTGGACAGCAAATCTGAATGCTCCCGTTGTAGGTCCACTCAGAGAGCGTCCCTTAGCTGCCAGTTCACTTTCCGCCAAATTGTTATTTTTTTTAATTTATGACTTCCTGTCCAGTGCTGCAGTTATATGCAACTTACTTCATAAACTTGTCTCTCTGTGTCAGGATTCAGGCAGCACAGTCATAAGGTACACTAGGGTTGTGGATTGTGGAAGAATGGTTAGGTAAACGGAGGATGTTGGAATCACTAGACCACTAGTTGCCAGATAGTCAGCCCACTCCCACTCACTTCCTTTATCGGGTCACTTCCTGATTACTGCTGGCAGAGACTTCTTTATGCCCCTTCATGGCGCATGGTGTTTGTTTTGTTTGGTGGGCTGCCCCAATATCACTGAAATGTCAGGGGTGCGCCACTGTAAGCCCCCACACTAAGTGATGTTGTGGTGGAAGCAAGAGAAGTGAGGGGGCGGGGGAACAGGAATCAATAAAGGGGACCACATTCTGCCACAGTCCGTGCTAGCAACGGAACAGTGTTTGCCTGGCAACGTGTCATGAGTTTTTGTGGGTCTTCACCTCGGACCAGAGTGCACTGGTTATCTGTCCCTCACTGTTGCTGTTTTCTCCCTCTCGGTTTGCCTCGGCATAGCTCCTGATAGGTCTCGCTTACACCGTGTTGCTGCGTTTGTTGGTCTTTCTCTTGCTGGACTCATAGATATGACCAGTGAGTTTGTGGTGTGTCCTGGGGCCCTCAGTGGGATTCCTGGTCGGCTTAAGGCTCATCAAAGCAATACCCGCTGCTGAAGCTGGTAAGCATCTCAAAGATCGATGCACCATAAATGTTCAACCCAGCTGGTATTCTTTCCTTACATGTTATCCTCTATCTTCCCTGCAGCTAGTTCATCAAGTCCTGTCTCTGTAACATTGAAATTGAGGGCATTGCTCCTCGATTTAGATTACTCTCTTTACAAGGAGTAAGATCTAGTCTGAAAACCCCATCCAAGCCATAGCACATGCCATCATAAGGACGCATGACGAATTAGAAACTGCTTGTCAAGAACGAATCTTTATGCCCTGTCTGCCCCCTCTTGCCCATAAATGCAGGGACGTTAGTTAAAAGCGGTTATTGCTCGTAGGGAATAATAATGCTTAATTTCCATATGGCATTAAGCATTGAAACTATGATGATTCCTGGTATAATAATACAGGTATCACTTTGGTCTATTGATGTTATGCTATGTTATGTTAATTTCTATTTGTATAGCGCCAAATCACCAATGGTCTCTAAGCGCTTGTAAGGACCATGAACCTAGGAACCATGGCACGCCTCCGGAGCTCGGTGAGTCAGGGTAAGCTTATCCAAACGCCTGAGTGAACAGGATGGTCTTAAGTTTCCTCCTGAACGGGAGTAGGGTGACTTCCCTGCGCAAGCTCTCTGGTAGCTTGTTCCAAAGCTGGGGAATCACAACTGAGAAAGCTCGCCCCCCCCAAGGTGACTTCATCAAAGCGTGGGCATGCCAACAGACTTGCCTCAGAAGATCGGAGGCAATGTCCTGGCACATAGTTCTTCAAACGGTCTTTGATGTAGTCGGGTGCAGCTCCGTTCAGGGCTTTGTGTGCGATGCACAGGCCCTTAAACCTAACCCTCTGCTTAATTGGGAGCCAGTGAAGTTGTTGTAGCAGAGGTGTGGCACGTGCTCTTCTCGGAAGTTTAAAAATCAGTCTAGCTGCGTCATTCATAACTACCTGGAGTTTCCCTAATAGTTTGTCAGGTAGCCCTATGTATATTGCGTTACCGTAGTCCAGGCGCGACACAATTAGTGCCGACACTACAGTACGCATGGTGGAAGATGACAGCAGGGGTATAAGTTTCCGGAGTTGCCTCATAAGGCCCACACAACTCCCACCACAGCGGTCACCTGATTGTTCAGTGTTAACTTGGTGTCCAGCCTGATGCCCAAGCTCTTCACAACTGGCACCGGTGTCGGAGTAGTGCCTAGCTCTTGTGGCCAGAAGGAATTGGACCAGGTGTTGGCCCCTGCGGTGATAGCAAGCACCTCCGTCTTGTCAGGATTTACTTTCAATGAATTAATGGTCATCCAGTTCATAGTGAACCGAAGGATGTTCTGCACATTGGACTGTGCCTGTGTGGAGCTGTCAATCCGCACGATTCGTTGCGTGTTGTCGGCGTAGTTGAACACCTGACATTCAAGTTTTGCCAGTGCTTCCACCAGTGGCTGGAGGTAAATGTTAAAGAGCAGGGGGGACAACGCAGATCCCTGCGGAACCCCACATGGCAAGGCGCCTTTCCTGGACACGCATTCCCCTAGTTGGACCTTTTGTGACCGATCCTTCAAGAAGGAAGCAATCCATTGGAAGAAAACGCCAGTAACTCCCAGCCGCCGGACACGGGCCAACAGCTGAGCATGGTTCACCGTGTCGAACGCTGCTGAGAGATCCAATAGGATCAGTGCTGACGATGTCTTCTTGTCGGCTGCAAGCCTCAGCTCGTCCAGCACCGAGAGCATCACCAGTTCTGTGCTGTTGTGGGCCCTAAATCCTGCTTGCCGTGCATGGAGCAGTTGATGTTCCTCCAAATAGGATGAGAGTGTTCTGAGCACATGCTGCTCAAGTACTTTAGCCAGAAAAGGAAGTCTGGAAATGGGTCGAACGTTCTTCAAATTGTTGGTATCTGCCCCTGCCTTCTTCAGCAGCGGAGTCACTATAGCTTCCTTAAATTTGTGAGGAACCTTCCCGGTTGCCAAGGACAGGTTGACAGGTTGATCGATCGGTGCTCACATAACTGGCAGCAGCTTGGCAAATTGAGCAGATATGTGAACATTATGTGCACCACTCTGACTATTCGACCTACGCCTAGGTCTATATTTTCACACAAACAGGTATATTACAGACAGCAGCAACTATACATGTTGTTTTTCTTCGTACAAAGGAAACTCTTTTGGGATGTGTGTGGGCAGAGAAACTGCGAAAAGACACATATCTTGTGAACAACTAGCGTTGATTCACCAGCACAGGATTTGTGAGTGGATTTCCTAATTGATGGCACGTCATCTTCCTTACACATTTTCTGATCTGCACCCCTGCATATGCTGGACACACAGTGTGATAATGGCCACAGAAATGTTATTGCTGCTGCAGGGGGACAATGCTCAGTTGCTGTTTTCAGGAATATATCTGAATAAACGTGCCGCAAAAAGCACAGTTTGCCCATATTTTTGTTCAAATTTTCCTGTTGGGGAGAATCCCAACTCAAACTTTGAAAACGCTGGGCCACTCCATGCTGGAAAATGAAACGCAAGATTTATTGGGTGATTTGCCTGATTTTTCACAAAGCTAAAATTCCGACCTCAACCTGGCTCGAATGGATTTTCGTAACCCTAGGAAGACTTTTCTTCCAATAAATCCCATGAAAAAATGCTTAATTCATTAAATGCTTATTGCACCACCTTGGCACCCATCAAGCACTAACTCCAGGTGAAATTCCACCACCACAATCCACGTGTCACTGGGCCTGGAATTATTAGGTCTGCAAACTCTGGAACCATAATTCCAGGCCCGGAGAAACAAAACCCCTTTAAATGGGCAAGGGCTGTGGGCAACAGTGCAGCCCAGACCCCGCACAACCCTGCATTATATAAAGAAGCAGACAATGCTCCTCTGGGCAGGCACAAGCCTGTTTTGACCCCCCCCCTTCACCCCCCCTCCCACCAACTAAATTCACTGTCCTTCTCGCCAATCATCCTGCTGGCCCTTTCCACATGCTTTGAGCAGGTGGAAAGAGTTAGAAGCAGTGACGGACAGTGACCCTCAACACTGGAGCAGTGTTGGCGGGACCAAAAGACAAACTCAGTGGGGGGCAAACAGATAATGAAAACAAAATGTAAACGTACTTACCAGTGTTTCGCTCCAGGCATCCCGCCTTCTGCAAATCCTAACACTACTCTCTTTCTGCAGATGAGAGCAGTGCCAGGATTGGCTGGAGCGGGCTGCCTCGACCTCCAGCAAGCACAGGAGGCCTGTGCCGGCTCTCCACCCAGCTGTCTGAGACAGCTAGGTGGAGAGGTTTACACTGCTCACGTCAGGCTGGCCGTCGCAAGACAGCAGGCCAAAGTGACTTGCGCAGTGTAAACTGGTGGAGTGATCACTACTCCCTGCTTCCAGTCAGCAGCAATGCCCCACCCCCAAACACTTCTCGGGCTGGGAGCAGTAAAAAACAAAACGGTGATTCATTTTATTTCAGTTTTATTTTTCAATCTTGCTGCACTGGCAGCAAGAATGAAAATTCTCTTCCGCCCTAATTGGGGGGGGGGGGCAGGTGCCGCTGGTTAGAAGTTTCCACCCCAGAATCATGAAAAACTTCCTGGGAAAAAGACCGGGTATTACCGGGTTTGTGAAGTCATTCACCATTCTGGTGAGAAACCATGCAATTGCCAGAATTTGTTGTGTGGAATCTGACTGGATTTGGAAATTCCATGAGTCTGGTATACCTACACCAAATTTCAACTTACTCGTAACGACGGGCTTAGTGGTAATGACATTGCTACTTTGTGATTGTTCACCCCATTTGCACTGCCACTTCACCGGACACTCTTCTGGGTCACTTATAACTGTTGAAAGTATGCACAACAATTCTGCAGTCACTTATAACTGTTGAAAGTATGCACAACAATTACACATCCCTGTGACATTTTCGTAGCAAATATGATATGACGCTTTTTGCAAATAGAAAAGGTTTTGAAAATCAGGCCCTAAATTAGTGAAATAAAATGCATTTTTTCTACAAGAAAGCCATGAAATTCAAACCATAAAACCACTGACCTATAGGATTTAGTTGCACCAATATTGCTATTGAACATCTGAGTGTAATGCTTGGTTTATTGTGCATGGTGGTAGATTTACAAAATTGTCACGCAGCACTGTACTGCGCTGCACTGTGTGACAGGAAAAGGACAGGAATGTGCCGTATTTAAGTCAATATGATGCATTCCTGCCTTTTTCCCTGCGCTGGTGCCCTTTTGGCAGCGTAGCACCAATGCAGGCAACCTTGCACCATGGTGCAAGGGTGCCTGCATTGCATGCATGATTGTTTTTGTGCAGGAAGGGGCACCTTCCTGAACAAAAAGAATCCTGAGAGGCATATTCCTCTGTCTATGAGTACTGCAGAATGCAGCATGCATAGAAAGAGGAAGTAACAAGGAGAAATAAAGATATTTGTCCTCATTTATGCCTCTCCTGGGAGGCGTATCTTTTTGGCACATTCCCAGGTTTAACAGTTCTGGTAAATCTGGGAATGCGTCACAATCCATGGGTGTTGCCTGGGAACACCCAGGCAACGCCCATGGAACGTCTTCCCAGGGCAGAGTAAGGCAACGCAGTGATTTGCGCTACTTTGCTTTACTACAAATTTATGGAGCCACTCAGGGCCACACAGAGTGGCTTTGCGTGGCTTCATAAATCTTGCTTAAGGTTTGCGTCACTCATGTACCATGTTGCGTGGTGCAAACATGATGCAAACCGGGTCATAAATGCCCCTTGGTGTCTGTTCTCAGAGCGTTGAACTGCTCCAGAATCATAATTGACAAGGGGAATTCATATTGTCAGTTTCATTATTTTGAAAAATGAATGCACAACAGAAACATGACATAAGATGCTAACTGACAAGAAGCATGCTCCCACGTGTCTATCACAGATGACTTGGGTATGGTTTGATTCTTTCTCGCACTGAATCTCTTGGAACATTTGTGTTTTTTGGCCACAATTTAAACTTAATCTACTGGGAGAGTAGACTCAACCTAATCTAAGGAGTAGTCTAAATGGATAATTTAATGCTTAACATAGAGCAGTACCCAGTGCATGTCATAGTCCATAAGTGTGTCAACAAACCATCTAGTTTTTTTGTAGTGCTCATGTTTCTTGGCCTTGATTTTTATCTCACTTGAGAAAAAGGCTCTGAGACAAGCCCTGGCAAGTTAAGCGAAACTAGCCGTATAATACTGTGGAAAGGCTGAGGATCGGGAAACTCCGCATGAGCCGTATTGCCCACCATTTCTGATATTCTCGAGGAAACAGAACATCTGGAAGTTTTGTTTGATGAAAAGCAGAAGATCCACTTGAGAGAGCTAGATTATGGATCTGATGAGGAAATAGAAGTTGAGCTATTCCACATGCACCGGAATCAGTCCCAGCAGTTCTTTGAGATTTGAGCTGATTAATTGTTAAAAAATTTCAAGCGATCTCAATTGAGAATTGTTTGGTTGATGTAAAAAACATTCTGTGCGACCGAAGGTACAAGATTTCCAATTATATGGCACTGTGCTCCATAACCTCGGTGCATGAATATAGAATGACAACATCTGTAAACAGTTTAGGTTCAACTAAACACTATTGGAGACCTGCAATACTGCATGGTTGCAGATATTCCTCTGATTCTGAGTTTTTCCTTTAAAAATGGAGAATAACACGTGATAACTGCTTTTGTATAGTTTTGGATGCGCAAGTTCTTGCAGATGAAACTGGCACAATACAATTTGTGCAGCAGTACCAAATGTACTTGATAGCAGTATTTCTGTAGCACTTGGCCTGTTAGCAAGTATGAACAGCTCTTGCACGAGCCAACCCTGGATTTGTTTTTACAGTTATCCATTTTTGTTATGGGAGCAGGACATGAGCTTTTCTATCAGCAAAGTTCTCACATGGGGAACAAAAGTCGTTGTAGGCTAAGTTAAACCCTACAACCTTTGAATAGGTAGGAGACAGGCTGGAAAACTTCACACTTTGCAAAGTTTGTCCATCACAGATCATTCATATAATACTGGGGGAATTTCAGTGCCCAAAAATTTAGGACCAAGCTAAATTTGTGCCCATCTGAGGATTTGAAATCAGGAGCAATCACCATTTGCAACCATTTTACACAACACCTCAGTACTTGTAGTAAGGCTTTGCATAGGTAATTGTTGTATGAACCACTGAAATCCGTTGAGGTTTTTGGGGAATTTATTTATGACTCACTTGAGAATTAAAGGTAGGGATGGACAAAGTCATCCCTCCACAAGTGAAGAAAAGACAATGTTGCTCTTTGCAAAGAGGCGGCAAGCACTAGACGTTGCAGCGGATGGTTTCACTTTGTCCATTTCGTAACTATGGAGACACAAACCCAACCATTATGCATGAGATACCAGTTTCTAGGTGACTGTGTTTCTCCCAAAGTCACTCATGGCTGGCAAACAGTACCTTTCAATAACCCTGCATGCCATTTTTTTAGGTCTCGCCTGCGACAGTGCATGCATGCGGTAGCGCATGTGCTCTCAGTTGCGAGAGATATTGTGTTCTACAAGGGCCTTGGAGCACGCCCATTGCTTCCATTTGTGGGCTTCATTGTAACTCTTATTTGCTGCCTCCTAAAGGGGCAATGCGCTCCAGCTTTACTTCCTCTTCTTTTGTCTGGAGCATTGACCAAGTACAGATAGGTTAATCTTGATCCGGGCCCTTCCATTGCTGACACTGTGATTGAGGTACTATTTTCTTCTTCCCATTGTGTTGCTTCTTTTTTTATTTTCTAATTCCTGTCAGGGTGCTCCATGTTTCTTCTTCCATCCCGGCCCTTCTATCGCATTGCTTCTTCCTTCCCATCCCCCCACCCCCTGTTGTCTGTGTTCCACTTCCCTCCCACTCCCCACCCTCCCATTGCCCCTGTTGCCTCTTCCAATCTGTGTTGCCCCCAACCTACTATAAAAAAAAAGCGCTATGATGCTGCCAGCCCTGGTTCTGCATCACAGCACTCTTTTTAACCTTCCTGCATCATAGAGCTTTTAAAAAAACTTTTATAACACTTTTTGAATAGGCAAGAAACATGTTGACCCTTTTGCACAACTCACTGGAACTGACACAGGTCTAATTTTCCCCTCTCAGTTCACGACTTTTTCAGACTGTTTTTACTCATGGCCCAGGTACTCCTCGAATAAACTCCTTTTGGAGAATCCAGGAGCCATTTTTAAATCACACCCACACAGTCCCACCTCTACTCACTTCACATAGGTCCACCCTCACATAATACCATCTAGCTTCACGACGGCAAAACCGAGAAGACCTCCGGCAAAGAGCCCCCCTGCTGGGCCCGTTGGGCATTGCAGCGCCGGCCCAACAAGGAGCTGCCCTATGATGAAGAATGACACCCCTCGGGGTGTGTGAGGGCCCTTGCTCCTTATTGGAGCTATCCCTGGACGAGCACTAACTACCTTGCCCTTTCTAACACCTACTAATAACTGCCATTACTGACTTGGTCTGACACCCTTTTCCTCCCTCCAGCCCCCTAGCAACAGCATACCTTTTGTCTTTAACTTATTTAAAAATAACTTTTAGCCATGCTGCACAGCAGGCACGCTGCACTACAACATGGCTAAAAGATTTTGGCACAGCCAGAGGCTCTCACATAGGAGGAACATTTGGCTTTACCAATGCTTTCCTCCCCTGTAAGAAGTTACATTGTTGGAATCGAAGCACGGGCATGCGAGGTAAGATAACTACGCTCCTCCTTTGATACGCTGCAGCTGTTAAGCACAATTGTTCCTGCTGCAACACACAGCTCTTTTTTGGCCCCCATTTTAATTTCAAACAGTTAAATTCCACCAGCTTCGCGGATCTTGTAGAGGGTGAGGTTTTAAAAAAACATGAAAGTGGTGATGTAGAATTTTACAACTGCAAAACCGTAATTTTAAAGTAGATCGATAGGTCAATTTGAAAGTGTGATATGGACAGATAAAAACTGTAATTCCTTATCGCAGGAAATAAACTTGGGTTAATAGTTACTGATAAACAAGTAATATGTAAGACTTAATTCAATGAGGCGATCAGGCAAAGTTTATGCTTGCACACCTAGACAAGAGTGCGTGGGGCCTTCAGTGCTGAGCGCATTACTAAATCTGTACATGAGCCAGGGCAAGTGATTATAAAATATCTCCTTTTGAGCTCTACATTATTGTGTGGCTTCTGCTAGCGATCTGGGGCCATTTCACCTGCCCTGGCATGTTGCAGCTTACATGCCCCACCACAAGTTGTTCAGTGTTTAACAATTTAATGTCGGTTTTCTGTGAAGACCACGAGGCCAATTGGAAATTTCCCTTTGGTTTAGATTAAACATGTCACTAGTAACCCCTTCAGAATGCTTCGTTTCCACGAGAATTGTGAATTTAAAAGAATCCATTTGTTTTTTATTCCAAGAAATTATGGAAAGAAGCATCCACTTTTTAAAAAATTTAAGAGAAGAAGAACATTGGAATTCCTGCCCCTGGGCTTGGTTCAAGACCCAACACCCTCGCAGCAAACATGTGAGTAATGAGGAGCCCTTGTTTTGTTAACTCATTTGCATGTCTCATTTGCATTGGGCACCGCGAGGACTCGTGAGACAATTGTGTCTCATTAGCGGCGACAGATTGAAACAAGAGCGCGAGACCTTGTGAAACTGCCTAGAGGATTTCACTGTTGATGAATCTCCCAGCAGGGGTTTGTATGAGAACATTATGGTTGCCCAATATATGCACAAAAACCTGTTTTTTTCTTTTGATTCGAATTTTCTTGGAAAGGAATTCGGAGGTTTGTTCAAATGTCACCGTGGCCCCGATTTTTGGAGAGACAAAAAACAACTCAAATTCTAATTGATGAAGGGTGTATTGGGTTGTGTTCCCGAGGACAGGCCTGAGTGTGCTCATTAATAAAGGTCACCGCAGTTCCCAACAATTATTTTGAATGTAAAATAAACTGGGAAATAAAGTACTTTGCATTTTTTTGCTCCATCGGCCAGCTCTGTTTTCCAATTCGCTCTCCACATTCATTTTATGTTTTTTAAGAAAAGTGATGATGGTCGTCTTTGAGAAGGACTCTCAATTAAGCTGGGATTTTAGACAAGATACCAACAAACGCAAGCGGAATTATGAAATGGATGACCACGTTTGGTGTTAAAATGCCAGCTCAAACTGAACATAAATGTATGAATAAATGACTTGTTCAGGACCTAAGGAGCCAGTAGGATTGGCGTGGCTGAGTGAAAGGACATTCACGATTGTGTCTTTACTTACCAGTAATCTTCATTACCCTGATTAAGGTCCTCCTTGTCCCAGTCCTTAGATTAGATTAATAGTTTATAAAGCGCCTGGTTACTCCAACGGAGTGTCCCCGCACTAGGAATTCTCCTCTCTGTAGAGTGACGCCCCTAATAAAAGAAACAGTTCTCAGCACCAGTCTTTGTGGGATGTCCAAAAAAAACAAGTTTTAAGTTGCTTGCGGAATAGCAATTCTGAGGGCTGCATCCTAAGATCGAGCTGCAGTTGGTTCCAGGCTTTAGTTGCTAAAAAGCTGAAGGATCTACCTCCTAAGCGTGCCTTTTGAATTCTCGGAACTGTCAATTTAGCAGTGCCCGCAGACCTAAGATTCCGAGTAGGTCTATAGGGGGTGAGTAGAGGCCAAAGATAGCTGGGTCCTTTCTCGTTCAGGATTCTATGGCAGAAACACATCGCCTTAAAAGTCACCCTGTCAAGCACCGGTAACCAGTGTAATTCCCTTAGGGCCGTACCAACCGGGGCTCGTCTTGGGATGTTCAAAAGCAGCCGTGCTGCAGCATTCTGAACTCTCTGCAACACTCTCATACTGCTTTTGGTAATCCCTATGTAGAGAATGTTGCAGTAGTCCAAGCAAGATATGATCAGAGCCTGAATAATGCTTTTTTTTTGCTGCCAAAGGTAAAAGATCTAAAAAATTTCCTTAGCATTCGTAATAGGCCAAAGCAGGTGCCGGCCACAGCCGATATCTGACCCGCAAAAGATAGGGTGTTATCAAACCATACTCCTAAATTTTTAATCTTAGGTTTGGGGACCGGGGTCAGCCCCAAATTTTTCCAGCCACCAGATGTGAGACCAAATGGAAGGTTGTTTACCAACTACCATAATGTCCGTTTTTTCTGCATTCAGTTGGAGACAGCTGCTGTTCATTCAGTTGGCCAGGTCAACTAAGCATGCTTTGAATTTAGACGCAGCCTCTGCATCCCTCTGTTCTAACGTGATGATCAGCTGCGTGTCATCAGCATACGACACCAACTTCACCCCAGGTTTTAGGACTATGTCCGCTAGCGGACGCTTATAAACGTTAAATAATGTTGGGCTAAGGGCAGAGCCCTGTGGTACCCCTTGTAACAGGGGTCGGATCTCAGACTTAAAAGGCGGTTGTAGGACTTGCAAGGATCTGTTCTGTAGGAAATGCTTGATCCATTTCCACGTGCAGCCCCTGATTCCGGCATCCCACAACTGTTCCAGAAGAAGACCGTGGGATACCGTAACAAAAGCCGCACTTAAATCCAGCAGGATCAGTGCTGCTGTCCTCCCTTCATCCGCTACCATTTTTAGTGCTTCAGAGGCTAGATGTAAGGCCGATTCGGTACTAAATAGAGCTCTGAAGCCAGACTGGGTTTCATGGAGTACCTGGCTTATATTAGTGAGTGGTCCGGGCCTCCCGACAGGCCTCTGAAAAGGCTAGTTTTTTCTTAATTTTAGTATATAACACCCTCCCACACTCCGCTATGCCCGCTAGTAACAAGAGCAACCACAACAACAGTGGGAGGGAGGGAACAGGACTGGGACAAGGAGGACCTTAATCGGGGTAATGAAGATTACTAGTAACAACACATTACCCCCTCATAGGACCTCCTTGTCCCAGTCCTTAGATTAATGAGGATTTCTCAAAAGTCAATACTCAAAGACAAAGCATGACACAAAAGATACATGCTAAACACAAAGTTTTAATCAAAACAAGGTTTAAGACAGAACTGCGTTCATAACACCAACAGCAAAATTGTCCACAGAAGCATGTAACACATTGAGACAATAATGCTTGATTAAAGTGTGATGCGACTGCCAGGTAGCCGCTCTACAAATCTCTGAGATAGAAACACCTGCCTCCTCAGCCCAGGAAGTGGACACAGACCGAGTGGAGCATCCCTGAAAATGAGTTGGAGGAGCCAGCCCCATATACTTATAAGACTGGCAAACTGCAAAGTGCACCCACCTACTGATGGTGGATGTAGACACCTTCTTCCCCTTAACCACACCCCCACAGAGCACAAACAGAGCAGGAGAAAGATGAAGGGCCCTCCAAACATCCAATACAGAAGAAATCAGAACACCCTCTTTCCCAGGAAAATCAGGAAGAACAACTTCCTGCTCTAAATGGAATTTAGAGGAGACCTTATGGAGAAAGGCCGGATCCAGCCGCCAAACCACATGGTCTGGGAGAAACAGCAAATAGGGAAAAGAGATAAGTAAGACCCCCCCCAATTCACCCAACCTCCGGACTGAAGTAATGGCCAAAAGGAAGGCCAACTTAGCAGACAACCACAGCAAATCAGCCTCCAAAAGCTCAGAAGGGGACAATTGAAGACCCTGAAGGACAGTCGACAAATCCCAAGAGGGAACAATCACTAGAGTGACATGCCTACGAAGTCAAAAACTCTGCAGCAGCTGAAACACCAAAGGGGCAACACCATTCAGTGCAACCGCTGAGCTCTTGCAGGCATGGATAGCCGCCCCTTGATTAGCCAAAGTAGAGGGGGAAAGATTCTTTAAAAAAAACATCCCTGAAGAATTCAAGAATTTTCGTCAGATCCGCAGCAACAGGATCCACCCCATGAGAGACACACCACTGGCCAAAAAAGCCCCAATGCTTATTGTAAAACTTAAGGGTGGAAGCCCTCCGGGAACGTTGAATATCCAGTGCCACTGAGGAAGAACAACCCAACAACTCCAACGTTAAATGTTCAAGAGCCAGACTGTCAGTTTCAGCTGACGGAGACGAGGCAATGAGAGGAGGGGGAATTGAGGTGGGGGCGGGATCACTGGAAGCCTGACAAACCTGCCCCCGGACAACCTCATCAACAGCGGGAACCAAAGGCGGCGTGGCCAAAAAGGGGCAATCAGGAGAAAAGACACCCACTCCACCTGAATTTTCTGCAGCACCCACTCTCGGGAGGCGGGGAATCAGAGGGAAGGCATACAGAAGGCCCGAGGGTTGGGGAATCAACAGGGCATCCACCGCCCATGCCTGAGGACAAACCACTTTGGAACAGAACCGGGGAAGGAGGGCACTGTAAGGAGATGCAAAGAGGTCTACCCATGGATTCCCGAACCTGAAGACAAATGTCCCTGAACAGGGGTACTGACAGATGGTACAGAACTGAAGAAGGCAGGTTGAGGCTTATAAAGGTTCAGTTGACCCTGAATGTAAACAGCCCTCAAGGCCCTGAGGTGTGACTCTGCCAAGGAACAAATCAGGGAAGCCAAAAGGTTCAGAGACGTGCACCTCGTCCCCCCTGGCGATTCAAGTAAGATTGAGCCACTTGCCTGTCAGTGCGAGCCAGTACGAGCCAACAGATTCGCCCCCTGGAGCTGAACCTGAAAGAACTGCATTACTTGCCAAACAGCTGCCAACTCCTGCCAATTCGAGGAGAGGGCACTGTCCTTCTGAGCAAAAACAACAATTGGACAGAATGCTGGGGGTGATACTGGGGGTGAGTTACTGGGGGTGAGTGTCTGAAAAGTTTCAGCGCTCCGTCCATCATCTCCTTGTGTTTGCACTGTCCTTCTGAGACCACTGACCCTTGGCCTCCGAGGACCCAAACCTGGCCCCCCAACCCCATGGACTGGCATTGGTTGTTCACCGCCAGCAGAACCTTACGAAGAGAGGAAGCAGAAATCAAACAATAATCAATATAGGGAAAAACAGAGAAACCCTAAAGCTGCAAAACCCCCACAGCCAAAGCCAATACCTTGGTAAAAGTCCGGGAAGCTATGGAGAGTCAAAAAGGCTCAAACTGTTAATGAGCTCCATCCACCGCAAACTGCAGGAACTGTTGGCTTTCTTGATGGACAGGCATGAGAAAATCGGAGTCCTCCAAGTTCAGGGATAGTAAAAAGTCACCATGTTGGATGAGTGGAATGATGGACTGCAATGTTGTCATCCGAATTTTATCCAGCTTTACCGTCCTCTTCAGAGCCTTGAGATTCAGAATTGGGTGGGAAGAACCATCTGGTTTGGGACCAAGAAGAGGGTCGAGTAGAAGCCTAGTCCCCTGTCCATCTCCGGCACCTTGATAATAGCACCCTTTGCAAGCAATCTTTCCAGCCCAGACAACATAGCAGTCTTCTTCATGGTGTTTCCTGACAACGGGGCATCCCGAAATTGAGTCTGAGGAGGAAGACTCCAAAACAGAATCCAAGAGCCTTCACTGATGACTGATAGAACCCACTAGTCAGAAATCAAGCTGGACCACTGATCCTGGAACAAACGGAGCTGGACTCCCACCCCGGCATAGTCACTTCTGACCAGCCTCTTGGGGCTGCTGATTCTGGGATCAGGACTTAGTGAACGCAGCCCCCCGACCTCGGGCCAGTCCACGAAAGGGCTGTGAAGAGGAGAGAACTCCCTGAAAGTTCTTTTATGGAAGAACGATTTTTTCTTTTGCAAAGACTGGAAAGGCTTCAGCAATTTGTTCTCCTCTGCAGAGTGCTGCACCATCGTGTTCAATTTGTCCCCAAAATGTTTGGGACCCTTAAAGGGCAGGTTAGGAATTAAGGCCTTCTGTGCTGTTTCCAGACGCCATGGTTTTGTCTACAGTGACCGTTTACCATCCACCATTGCCCCTGCCGAGTAGGAGAAAGCCCACAGGGTGTCAAAAGTAACATCAGAAAGAATTTGGGCCAACACCTCCATCTGTGCCAAGATAGGAGTGGGATCCCAATGATCCTAAAGACAATCAAATAACTCTTGAAATCCTTAATAAGGACTTGTGAGGCATATGCGGAATAAGTGTTTGACTGGATCCCAAGATTAGATGAGGCGTATGCCTGCTTCAAGGCAGCCTCCACTTTACTTTCAACAGGATCAGAAAGGGAAGCCTCCTCAGAACACAAGGAAGAGGTAGAAACCATAGAGGACAAAATGGAATTGACTGTAGGGATCTGCGGATATTGTTCATCAAACTGCACCTGTGGTACCTCTTATCCAGAAAGCATGGAATCTCCTGCTTCTCGATATCGTGCCATTCATTTGACAGAATTTCTTTTATGATATCTTGCAAGGGCAAATCATCCACCACTGAAGCACTATACTGGGAATAGAAGCCATCATCCACCAAAGATTTAGGTTCAAACCCAAGTACCTCCTGAATACGGGCCGACATGGCTGAAAAAACTTTACCATAGACATATTTGCCTTTCGCGGAATTGTCCAGTTCCTCATCCTCATCCCCTTTTTGTTTTTTTGCATGAAGACTCATTCAATTCAGCTTGAACCACAGAATTAATCAAGTGCTGTAAGCCTGCCCTGGAGATCTGCAACAGGTCACCTTCTTGCAGCTCCTGCCCATGTTTCCTATTGGCACTAGACTTGCCAGACATAGGCACCAACTCTTCATTACCCATGATTGCAAGAGTTAAGCAGGAAGTGAACAAGCACAACCTCCTATTTATAACTGTCTCATAGAAACCAAGTCTCAATCCCCACAAGACTCTGGAAGCTAAAAGACAGCCTTGCCCCCTCCCCCACAGCCACATACAATGAAGAAACAGCCACCGGAACCAGGTGCTGCTAGAACAATCTTAGCACCCGAACGGCCTGCCCACGACCACCCAGAAAGCTCCCCTGCCCCAGCCAAGCACATGCAAAGGGAGCGCAGTAGCGAGCAGAGCAAAGACGCAACCCACCAAAAACTATGGTATGGTCAGCGTGATCTGTTAACACACAAATTTCACAACACAAAAGTGAAATGACATTCATTAAAGGCGAAAACCAAAAGTCGCACTTACATTGTTTACAACCGCATGTCGCGTTCCAACAGCCTGTCTAGGGACAGGAAAAAAAACAGGCATGGCGGAAGGTGTGAGGGGTTTATATACTAAAATAAAAAAAAGACTAGCGTATCAGAGGCCTGTCGGGAGGCTGGGACACCTCACATATGTAAGGACTGGGACGAGGAGGTCCTATGAGGAAGTAACAGTCTTTTGTTCTAACTTTGGCCCAATTATCAACGACCACCTACACTTAATGGAAAAAGACTCAAGGTGCTGAACATTCATGGCAATTTATGTTTTTACGGTGATAGAAGCAGGAGTTATTCTTTATGAAGTCCAAAACAGAAAGATATTCTTTTCTTATGAGATATTCTTCTGGATTTTAATACATTTCCAACAAAATTAAAGACATTGAAAAAATAACTATGGTTCTTTTGGCATGTTTAATTAAAAAATGTTGCTCTACTGAAGGCAACTACTAACAGGTGGATTGAATGATGCTGAAATATAGTGGTAGGTTGCATTGCCCATGCTTTGTTCCGTCTCACCAGGTTTCTGAGCTAGAGAGAGTTCGATGATTGGGCATGCCTGATGCAATAGTTCACGATGAATATGCGGTGAAAGTTTTCTAGCATTGTGAAGTGCTACCAAGGCTTTGAATCTGATGCTCTCACCGCTAAATGAAAGCCCACTTTTCATTTTTAGTGCTTAATCTAAAACTACTGGATGCTATCTGGGGAGGTAAAGGCAAATGCACCAGACATTTGTGAAAGACATGTCAAACTGCAATGAAGAGAAGACTCTGAACAATGTTGAATTACGGGAGTGGTGGCTCCTATCTTTTTTGGTAAACATTTTTGATTGTATTTCACATAAGCAAAGTACTTGTACAATATACCAGCATTGAAGACAGTGGGAAGTCCACAGCCAATCCCTAGGTTTGTTAATAGTGAGCGTAGTGCACACAGAACAGTGGCATCCCAGTCAGTCAACATACAATCATTGGGGCAGTACAGCAGTGCATAAAGGTGGAAGTTAAACAAGTGCATGGTTAACAAACAATGTGAAGACCATTATCATCCAGAACTAACCACATTCCCTCCCCACACCCATCCCAGGAACCCCGTGGTGTCATGTAACATATGTAGGAGTAGTAGTGGAATATCCGTGGTCACAATGAACCACCAAATCAAATCCGTATCCTCATCCTGCTTCCACACACTCCGCCTGCTTTGAAAGACATTCAGATGGATTCCCACAGAATCCAGAAAGACGGTCACCCACGCATTCATCACCAGCAGACTCGACTTTGGCAACACACTCTATGCCGGCGTCAACCAGAAACAGCTCAGGAAACTACAGAATGTTTAAAACGCCACAGCCAGACTGGTCCTCGACATCCCCCGCCGCAGCCACATCACAAAACACCTTTGACAACTTCACTGGCTCTCAGTGAACAAGAGAATCACCTTCAAGCTCCTCACACATGCCAACAAAGCTCTCCATGACGTAAGACCAGCATATCTGAACTACTGCCTCTCATTCTACGTACCCGCCAGACAACTTCGCTCCGCCTAACTTGCCCATGCCACCGTCCCACGGATTCACAAGACCAGAACAGGAGGAAGATCCTTCTCATACCTCGCCGCCAAGACCTGGAGCACCCTGCCCCTCCACCTCAGGCAATGCCCGTCGCTGACCAAATTCAGGAAGGATCTCAAGACCTGGCTCTTCGACTGAACCTCCTCACCCAGACGGATCAGCATACCCCCTCTAGCCCCCCCCTCACAGCTCCTTGAGACCCTCACGGGTGAGTAGCCGCACTATACAAACTCCTGATTGATTGATTGATTGAATTTCTAAACAGGTAGGATGAGGTGTGCATTTTTCTAGTGGCTGACTCTAGGACTGTATTAGCCAATTGGAATCTGAAAAAGCAGAGGGTCTAAGCAAGCGGGCCGAGATCCTGTGGTGGTCTAGTGGGCAGTTAAGTGTTCAGAGGGGGAATCATGCTCAGATATGCTCTACTCCCTCATCGCTTCTATCAGGTCTTTCCATGCCCTAGCAAAGTCCAGGGACCCTCTGCCCTTTTTAGCATCTCTAAGGAGGGCACCGTCTTCACATTTCGCCCAGCGAAGAAGATTGGTCTTCCATCATTCCACCTGGGAGCCCATGGATGCTTTCCATTGGATTATTATGGGGCGTTTAGCCAGTCAGATCAATAAATCTAGAAGTCAGCTCCTTCTTGGTTGGGCAGGAGTAGAGCCCTAATATACATCATGGAATATCAGTATATGTTGCGGTCACTGAATTTGTTCAGGAAGTGAAGTACCTCAGTCCGATAGGGAGTCAGGAGTAAGACTCCACACACAATATGTAATATCTCCATCCTAACCATGCCACATCTGGGGCACATATGGCAAATATGCAAAAAAAAGTATTACATCTACTGGGCATTAGGTATGCATGTTGAATAATGTAGTAGTTGATCAATTTGAACTGCAGATTTCGGGATAGCTTCGGGATCACTCTTAGAAATTTTGCCCAGTCCCCATCAGAGATTTGACTGCCCAAGTCCATTTTCCATTAATCCATAATATGCCTCGTAAGGAAGGGCAGAAATCTGAGGCCACTGTCTCGGTTATAAACAGTCAAGAGGGGTGAAGATCAGCCCTCTGAAACTACTTTTTCCCGGATGCTAGAGGCATTAAAACGTAAACTTCTGAAAGGGAACTCAGCGGTAGCAAGGAACACTGTGCTCTTGTGAGTCAGAGACAGGTGAATCCACGGGGGGCTTATACAGGTTCCAGACCTCTATCTAGGTCTGTATTTAGCATCAAACGGCTCTATGAATGTGTGACCTCATCCCGCAGCCACAGCTCCCCCATTCGCTGCTGCAATATCTGCTGACCACATGGGTCTAAACTGCAGGGGTCGTCTACGCCATAATTGGGAGCCACATACTTTACAACAGATCACTACAAGTATTACACCAACCAGAAACTCACCAAACTTAATCTGAGGAACTAAACTATGCTAAACAGACAGTGATGAGCTGAGGATCATTGGCAGTGTAGGTGCAGGATCAGAAGTCAAGCGCCATATTCATCATTCTTTCATACAATGTGACACAACACAGCAAGAAACCTTACTGCTCTGCGTAAAAGGGAAAGGGCAGGAATTCGTCATAGCTATCAAGATATGCCACATTCCTGCTCTCTCCTTGTGCTGGTGCACTTTTGGCTGCCTAGCACAAACGCAGGCAGGATTGTTTTTGTGCAGGGAAAGACACCTTCCTACACAAAAACAATCCTTTGAGTGTTTTTCCTCATTCTACGCATGCTGCAGAATGCTGTGCTGATAATATCTCTGATATTTTGATTTCTTTCAGGTAGATGACATCTGCCTACATGCCACAGCACTACCCCTTCTTGAATTTAGGATCAGGGGTTAATTCTTTCTTATATACTGTATATAGGAAGGCCTGGCCAGTATTTAAATGTGCTTCTGTACCCAGAATAGACCCGGTGTATGCGCCACTTGGTTACTGCCAGAATAAGGCGACTGGAGCTGTAACGGGGGCAAAGCTAACTTTGGGTTGTAGCAGGTTGGTTTGCTTCTGTATAACTTAAGTCACTGCAAGTCTGATTCTATTCAGTTTTCAATTGCTATGTAACGACCATTTTCTGGAATGTAGTAGTTCCAGCACTTCTTGTGTGGAACCCTGTCATTGTGGGTTCAAGGTGACTGCTTTGCTTTATTGCACTGTATTATATTACAGCATTTGCATAGCCCCCACTAGCCGACAGAGAGCCTAGCGGTGTGATGGGTAAGGATATGTGAGAGACAGGTACAAATTATAATTGTAATAAGGAACTAAACCATACAGGCATCTAATCAATACCAGCTTAGGCATAGGGTCAGCAAGATCCTTTGTGTGTACACCTTAAAAGGGAGTAATAAGAGAAGTACCAAAAATCTATATGGCAACATTTGCCAGGCAGAAAGATTTGCCAGTCAGACATGCTGTCAAATGAGTAAAAGGATGTTAAAAGGGCAAAAATGTGAATTGGTAACAGGAATAGTGGCCATGCACCATTTTATTTTATTCTGTCTGCAAATCACAAACGTTGCAGCCCGTAGTGTTTATGTTTTTGCGGAGACCCTTTTGGTATCCTCCAGTAAATGTCAGCGATGCTGTGCAAGAGATTTCCAACATACTTTGCTTGGTCTCTGTACTTCCCTATGGACCTCTTGCCTTTAACTATCCTGCTTATTCCAGCACTAGGAGTCCTTATTTGGAGGGCATAACAGTCAGGTTTTTGCCATACATGAAATTTTACTAGTAGTAAGTCTACTAGTAGTAAAGTTACTAGTAGTAACTTACCTTTGTGAATACCCCAAAGTAGTCTGTTAGACTCTTGGTCTAACTATATTGTTATGAACCAGGCCCTTAATGTTTAAGGACTATGGTGTGGAAGTCTTAGACTCCTTGGAAACAAGATTATTAATAAAAAATAAGACCCTTTATGATACAATAATGTACAGCAGTACATTTCCACCATTAGAAATGAAATGGTAGAGTGCCCTTGCCCTAAATAGCTTTACTGTTGTTTGTTCACGAATATACTTTTTCTGGGGAGAAACTACTTTCCCTAAGGCCCCATCAGTTTTGAGAGTATTCCCTCTGTATTTCAAACATCAAAACAGATTTACTCCTATTTTGACAAGAGAACAACTAAGAATGTTATCAAGGTTGGAAACAAATTCCAAAAAGTTTGACAATAACCACAAAATCACCTGTTCACCAAGTTTTGATGGTGCTTCCACCTTTGACCTGTGGGCCCACAGACCCAGAAAGTTCAAAATCCCGCAATAAATCAGGAAGAGGATTTTCCACTAATATGTTTTATGTTCCTATTGGTAACCTAACCTACGTGTGCAAAAATGTGAATATGCCCACTTGGATAATAAAAATGCACTGAAACTATTAGGTCACTTGGAGAACTGTTATCTAATGACATTGGTTTGTTGGCTTACACATGAAGACATTTTACTGATTTGATCAAATCTACATCAAAAGTTTTCTCTTTTTATTATGCTTTAATATATTTACAACATTGTTGAAATATGGTATTTGAAGCCATGTTCAGGTACACAGCTCTAACATAAAGATGTTGAAGTACATATGCTGAGACCATTCTGCCTTTCACTGACAACTGGATGGCTTTATTAAGAAGCCTTTGAGGTAAATGGGAAATTATTATTATTTTGGTGGCTTGGGGCCAAGAAAACGCACAGCTGTTTTTCCTGCTTTGGTGTTTCAAACCATATATAATGGAAACATGCTGGACTATTATTGTTTTCAGTCAGTCTAGCTCAATTTTGTTTAGTAGTTTTTCAGTGTGGTTTTGGGTAGACATGTAGTACTAAAAATCGAAAAAATACAGTTTGACCTGATCTACTGTAAACAAAATGCTAAGCTGTCATTTGTGAAGTGTTTTGTTATGCAGGGGTTAGTTGGGATCCACCTTTACACTAGTGCAGCTTTCATGTGTGCTTGGAATGTTGGAAATATGTTTAGACTTAATAGGAGATGGAAAAAAAAGTTTAGAGGAGAGCTCAAGAGCTTCACTTACTTTCTGTGCATAAACTATGGAACCGATTCACGAAAGCATTTATGAGGAAGGGAGTTAGGTACTCCTGTAGTACTCTTTTATTTTATGTACTCTTGCATTTCATTGTGAATTGGCCCCGGAACGTCCAACTTCATAATAGTAAAAGTGCAAAGCGGGCACAGCCCTTTCTGTTTGTACTATATGTTCATGAATAGTCTCTGAATATTCCCATTATATTCCCATTTAGATTTTTGGGGCCTGTTCACAAATATTTTTTGATTTATTTTATTTAATTTATATATTTATATTATACACGAAGGCACGTGTTCTTTGTCGGAAATGCAAGCAGGAGCCACACTGCACATACAGATACTTTTACTTTCTCAGAATCTCTTCCTCCCCACTATTAGGAATGCACTCCCCACAAAGGAGGGGAAGAACGGTCCATCACATTCACATGCTGAACTGGGTTGAGGTTTTGCAGATTGGGATGAGTGCAGCCAATTTTATAGATGGAGAAAAAATTCTGAATCAGCCTTTGAAACATCTACGGGAACTGAGATCCTGTTCCACTAGAGCTCAGTGCATCTTAACCTGAGTCTGACTCTAATTGTCAAACACCTCCGAGTTGCACTAAAAGACACACCAGGCCTCTGTCATTGGTTGGGTGCCTGAATCTAGACCCCTATCGAAGACACCATTGATGCAAACGGATTGCCTGACGTGATAGTCAACACCTTTCTGTTTTGATGAAAACAATTTCCAATCAAATTTTATGGATTCCATAATGTTGAAGATTTTTCAAGACTTACTCCTAACAGGTTCATTGGCACCCGAGATGCATCTTTCAAAATCACCCTGACATGGCCCTTGCATCGCCTTTGATCAGAAGTGCATCCTTGTTGCCTCTGTAAAGAGATTAGGAAACTGCATTCGTGGGAGAACAAGCCCTATCAGCCGTGAAGGGGTTCTGTTAACGTATACTTTAGGGGGGAGGGGGTTATCTTGGTTTTTCTTTCAAAACATTAGATGAATAGTTGGCACATCAATGTAAGCCTCCCAAATTAGCCAACCACGTTTATTTGCGCTTAAAGTGTATTCCAAACTCTGCCTTTATTCCAGCATGCCTTTCCCCCAGGCATTCTATACATATTTTTGGGGTCCATAGCAGAAGATAAATTTGCCCATGAATTTCTGCTATTCATCATCAAGTCCCCACTTGCAGCCCTCGCTTTGTCTCATTCATTGACGTTCCAGAGATCCCCCGACACCAGACCTAGGCCATCACTGCAGTGAAATCACGATTTTTGTCACTGGCTTAAACGCCATTGACAGAGGTGAGTGTCTGGTCAACTTGCACTTCATTGAATGCCTCTATATAGGAAGGGTCTGCTTCACAAATATGTTGTTGAAACGTACTCTTGTGGAGCTCTTGATTTACTCCTGAATTCCAGGAGTAAATCACGAGTAAGCCAGGAGTCCGCTTCAAAACTACTCTGCTGATATTTATTGTTGTAGTTCTCTTGGGCTACTTGGAGCAAGCCTGGAGTAAACCAGGAGTAATCCTGGCTTGCTCTTGGAAATCAGGAGCAAGCTAGGAGTACCACAGGAGCAAGCCACTCGTACTTGTAGGAAAACCTTTAGGAATCGGTTCCATAGAGCTTTAGTGATACTGGTATTGGGTGGCAGCAGTCCATTTCCAAATACAAGGGATTTGTACACCCGAACCTGAAACAATTGCAAAAAAGATGTCATGAGGGTTTGCAAGCAATAGGGTGCATACAATTTTGGGCCTGATTCACAAATATTTTGCTGTAATTAGATGTGACTTACTACTTCGAGCTTTCTCTAAGGAGTAAGCCAGGAGTACTACAAGAGTAAGTTTCAGCTACATTCTTGTGAATTGTTTCCCCTGTATACATGTGTATTATGTGGAAGTTTTGATGTCTCCAGCCTTTCCCAGTCAATTCAAAAGTCTACATGGCATGCTTATATCCTAGGGTGACCTGGCAACGAGAACTTTTTACCATGTATCCCGGCACATTGCAATAAATTTGGCACAAGTTCCAGTTTCCAGACAGGGTCGCCTGAACACTGAGGGAGGCACGTTTTCATGTGTTTCAATGCATGATAAGTTAGCAACCCTTACCAGAAAGAAGTTAATTAACACAGATGACACTGTGTGTAAAAGTTGTATTTAATTACCCCCTGGTGCCAGGCTTCGATATGCTGTAGAACAGTCGACCTATGGCAGCCCTATCACAAAGGCCTGCTGTGGGCACTGTCATGCTTGAAATGGCAATGGCCCATGCTCCACAGGCACAGCATGGCGTGTGCCTCCTGCTGCCCAGCTCTTAAAGCCTCACAAGAAAACGAGCCTCGTGAGGTGCTTTTTGGAATTCACTTAGCACTCACATTGAGGAGGGCAGGGCCTCAAGTGGGCCGGGTCTTGCCGTTACTCAGCACCGGCAGTTGTAAAAAGCAGGTGCTGAGACGGGTCCCCATCGATCTCTCCATTTTTGTCTTCACCATGAAAACAATACATCTTTAACTCTGCAGCAGTACCACCCTTCACTGATTTGATGTAACTTCAAAGAGACTCGTTATAGTTCTTTCACAGTCTCATCATTTCAGAACTGAAGCATCTTCAATATGCTGTACTACGAAAAGCCATGGTTGTTGCATATTCATGTTATGCTACTAACACCCATTGACAAAGCCAATGGTACCAGCTTGTTGTAAGTGTAATGTTACTTGCTGTAATATATATCTGGATGTAATGACTGAAGTAGCAAAATACCAGGGGGGGCACACTAAGCTAAACAATTTCCTGCTTAGGTGCTTTTAAGCCATGTCCTTAATTACATCGGCCACACCCCTTTGAGAGACCACCCAGTTTTTTCATCCCACTTAAAGCCCTGGGGCAGGGCATCTATTAAAGAGATTAAACAGTAAGGCCCTCATTATGACGTAGCCGGAATATGGTACAGGTACATCAGGACAGCGGAATCTATGATTCCAGATGGTATTCCTCCACCAAATTCTGGTGATTATGATTTTGTTCCCTGGAATAGGGAATATCTGCTTGGACCTGGAGATATATTTGCTTGAACCTGTCCTTTACCTGGCAGTTTTTTAACTTTTTTCCTCATAGTAGCTAACAAACTCAGACATTTTCCGCTTGTTCTGACCAGGCTGTGGGGAGATTCGGTAGTGGTGGTCTGGGGGTCTGGGCAGGGTTTTGTCTGCTCAGGAAGAGCATTGTCTGCTGCCCCGAGCAGTGGTCAGGCTGTGCTTTTGGCCGCAACCCGTCCCTGCAGCTGCAAAGCCAGGTTAGGTGTCTCTCTGCCTAGAATTACCACAACCAGAGTTTGTGGACTTGCTATTTTGGCCCCAGGGAAACTTGCAATTCCCAGTTACAATATTTCACCGAGATCTATCACTCTGGGTGACATACCCTAACTCATAACGAGGGCCTTGGTGCAGAAAATACACTTTAAAGCTGATAAGAAGGTACCACACGTGCTTCAATAACTGTAGCAGCCGGAAGAGGAATGGAATTGTAGGAGTGAACTGGTAGTTATTACCGGTGCTTAATTTGAGCCAGTGGTTTCCAGTGCTCAACACCGGCACTTAATTGTCAACACAGACACTTATGACAGTCTGCCACATGGCGGCCCTATTTGTAAAATTTAAAGTGGAGCACAACAACTGTTAATTGATTCAATATACATTACAATGACTAATACCTGCCTTTCTTTTAGCTTTGGGGACCTGGAATAGTCTGAATTGTTAGACCTGTAGGATTGTGAGAGTTAGTAGTTGTTTTGGTACTGTCATTGGCAGCGCTGGCAGGGACATGGATGGTGCAAGCAGTAGTGGCCTTCTGAGGAGGGCCCTAGCACTTATGTTTTTACAAATTAAGCACTGGTTATTGTTAAATAATGGTATTTTCAATGGTGTACATTAAAGTGTTTTCTGCTGAAAAGTTGATTGATTAGAGACAATCTGGTATTGTAAACATGTACTAATAGCACACTAAGCATGGCATTTTAAACTGCTGTGCGATACATAGATGTTTCTAAGCTGTGCTTGTATCAGTCACATTCCATCGGCCTCCATCGCTATGACCCTCGCACTGCCTCTTTGTCAGCCACTTGGTCTGTTGCCTTGCTCTGTATGCATGTGTTTGTCTTGCCTCTGACTGTTTATCGGCTCATCTGTTTGTGTTTGCGTCCCTGTCTGATTACCCGTCTCTCGTTCTCTCTTTGTTTGTGTGTGTCACTCTCTCTTTATCTGTCAATCCCCACCTGTCAGTCTGTGAATGGGGCTTCCTGTGCTAGAGAGGGGGTGAGATAGCTCAGCGGGTTGCTATGTACACTGCAAAAAACTCTGTGCAATCACAGGTCACAGAGTCCAACCACACTGAGTTATTTTACTGTCCCTGCTGCTGAGACCTCTGCGTGACCTGCACATCCAGTTGTCCAGCAAAAGAATTTGTGTGTGTTAACTGCAAAACCTTTTCGGTTGCATTAGAGGTTCACACACCTGTACATGGCTATTGGTGCGAGTTGCCTTTGTCAGTGGTAAAACTGATGGCCCACCTGCTCTGGAAGTCCCAAAGGGGGGCTTATTTGAAATTTTCCTCCAGGAGGGATCATAAGGAGTTTGGATACATTTGGAGACAGGTCCCTCTCTGTCACCATTGGTACATGAATTACAAGAATGCCCAATCACCTTTTCCCAGATTGCTATAGGTTGTGTGACAAGGACTGCTGCACCAATCAGATCATACTCACAATTAAGAAGCTGGGAGCAGGTGAATGTAGGACTCTGTGAAGCCTGCATGGACTCAATGATGGTGAACTAGGAGGTGATCAAACTGCTAATCCTCAGTAACTTTGCAAGCAGGGTCTTTATATTAAACAAGGAAGGGTGTTTAACACTTGGGCTTTTCCGGCACAGGTGATCAAAATGAGAACAATTTAGGGTCCAAGAGGCTTGTAGGTGGGTGCCCATGGAATCCGCCCTTTGAAACTAACCTGAGGCATCCTTCTTTACCCAGGGCAGGGTTCCAGAAGCCCCAAAGTGGCTCCCTGGCTCCTCTGGAAGTGACACCCTTCAGAGCGAGCCTAGATTGTGCTTCTGGATACCAAAGTGTATCTGTGGCATATAAGCCCTAGATTTGCTCTTCGACCACAGACAAAAGGCATCCCTCCAAACTCAGCAGGGAATTCCAAATGCCCCCTCAGAGGCAGCAAGCTCAGAGAAGACCTCAAGCAGACCTCCAGGAGACTCACATGCACTGCTTGGGTCTTACCCCTGGACCTGGACTCCAGGCCCCAAACCAATGGATCCGTCTGTACTCAAGGCAGAATTTCAGAAGCCCAAAGGACTCCCAAGCTAACAAGCATTTGTTCATTCTCCAAGAGGCCCCTCCCATGTCTGGGGCATGGCCCATGGAACAAGGTTCCAGCTACTGACCTGAGAGTTCGAAAAGTCACTGGCCATTCCCTGTGATTGCAGATTATATTCACTGTGCCCGCTCCTCTGTGAATCAGAGCATTGAAAGGATGTGAGGAAAACATGGATTCCTTACTTAAAGGTTACTGTACCCCAGGAACAACTTCAAACAATTGTCACATATTTTCATTTAAAAATTCACAAGTTTTAATGGAGCAAGAAATCTTTGGTTTGAGGGTCTTGTCGTTTCTTTCAGTAGGTCATAATCAATCGTTCATGCTTTTTTCTGACATTAAAAGTACTGTTATTCGAGACCTCTCTTCTGTGAATCAGGGGATGAGGTCACACAGACATTTCAGAGCCGTTGTTTCAAATTTCCTTTAGTCTTATGGAGATGACTCAGTGAATACCCCAGACAAAAGCTTTCAGGTAAAATACGTTGTGAGTAAGCTAGATTTTATTTATTTTTGTTCTTTTATAAGATTTCTTTTTTATAGGTGTTAAGTCAAATGTATTTTTTTTCTCTATGTCATTACAGGTCGAACTCTTCAACATCTCTTCATTGTGAATCCGGAAGAGA
Organism: Calotriton arnoldi; assembly: GCA_963921515.1. Lineage (NCBI taxonomy): Eukaryota > Metazoa > Chordata > Amphibia > Caudata > Salamandridae > Calotriton > Calotriton arnoldi. The sequence goes on from CAWUFW010001376.1 coordinate 1,197,688, forward strand.
AGAATGCACAACATTTTCAAAGCCATTCTTTTTTTGTCCTTATTGGTTCTAGAGATCTTGACTGAACTGTTCCCCCTTGGCCTTGTACTAGATATCTGATTTGTGCAATAATCAGAGTCCAAGACAGAGTTGGTTGAGAAAAAGGTTTCTTTCTATTTTGTACAAAAAGCTGAGGCTACAAGTAAGTATTCAATTTTCAAAGCAGCAGTGGAATAAAGGTATTTTTAATCTTCACCAATGTTACTGGCCTAACAAGCTGTAAAACACTTAGGCCCAGATTTACAAATACTTTGCGTCGGGTTTGCGTTACTTTTTTAAAACAATTCTAATGCAAAGTATAGAGGAGGGATTTACAATCAATGCAAATGGGGATTTGCTTTGGATTGTAACCAAAAGTAATGCAAGGCTGGGCAGCACGTTGCTTGCATTACTTTGCGTCAAGGTGGCATTCCGTGGGTTTTGACGCAAATCCCTATCTAAAACGAACTGAAGACAGGGATTTGCACCAAAATTCTGCACCTCCTTGAGGCAGGTGTAACAAGGAGAAATGTTTTCCTTTCCCCTTGCTTTTTAGGTCTCGCCTAGGCAGCGCGCATGCGCTGCATAGGAGGGCCTTTAGCCGTCGCTCTGCTCATTTTCAAGCACACACTCGTGCTTGTGGCGGCATCCACCTTGCGGGAGCGAGCAGCGGCGCGCCACAAGCACGAGTGCAGTGCTTGAAAATGAGCAGACTGCTCTCCCAAGCGGGCGCGCGCACCACTCGCGGGCTCACCTCCTGCTCCCCCTCTCTCTCACAACCTCTTCCTCGTCCTAAATCACTCCCTCCTCCGGACAGGAGATGTGCGCGGACAGGAGATGTGCACGTGAAGATCACGGGCAAGTAATGAGTTCATTTTTTAAACCCGTATGAAAAATTCAGTACCATCCCACATATCGTCCATAGAGGTCAGCATACACCCTGAAATTGTACTCTCGCACATTCATTTTAGCAAGTGTAAGCCGTGGCACGGCTCCCCCCAAGGCAATGCTTTGTACAAGCCTAACTAAACATCTTATCCAGTGGGGATCTGTAAAAGCAGCCGACCCCTGGTCCGTCAAATGGTAAGAGTTTGTTTAAATGTGTTATAAACATCCCATCTCTGAAGACCTCCTCAGTAGTGTACTTACATTTAACTATTTCCATGTCCAAGTACTTTTTTGTTGTAACTCGCAGTCATTTATTGTTAAACTCCTATGCGAAAGCTCCGAGTGTAGATACTATCGTATTCTTTGACACAAAGAAACGTGAAACCTTGTACAGAGACGGGCGACGGTGTGTCGCAGCTCGCGCCGAAAAGCGCCACTCATTGGGCCAGGTTCTGCTCTTTAACCTGGGGCTGTGTTGGTGCAGCTTTGTGACCCGGTGTCAACACATCACACGGGTGACAAAGTGAACAGGGTTGGCCTTTGCTCAGAGTGTGATCTCGGAGGAGCCAAATGTAGCTGTCACCTATAACTTGCTTGTTAAGGTATCCAATATAGAACAAAAAGTTAGCTCAGCAAATACACTTTTTCTTTTGCTTCCTGGGACTTGCATCCAGGGCACCAGGAGTTATGCGAGTATGGGGCTGCAGCGTTTTCTGCATAATTATTCATTTGCATCATGTGCCACATAATCTATCATCTTCATTATCTGCAGATTTTAACAAAAAATGTTTCTAGTTCACACGGATCACAAGTTATTAAAAATGCAGCCGTACGTGCTGTTGCGCAGTGGACAGCCCTTTGCAAAGGTTAACTGGTCACCTTTCCTTTTCTTATTGCTATATTTGGGTGTTCAACAGGTAATAATGAGGTGCAACCCATGCCCAAACAGTGTTAACAAGTGTAAAAAGTCTAAAATAATGAAGTAATACTACCACAAAATCCGCCACCAAATGCCGTATAATTTCGTGCTTGCTAACATTGTGAGCAGAAAGATAGATGATTTTTCACGTTTTAAAATCATTCATTGTTATAATGAGGATATGACTGAAAATTACATCTAACAACCTTTGGCCTGATGATGACATCGGATTTCATGCTCTGGAACCTGGATCAGAGAAAAATTCCATATGGCTTCTGACCAATATGGCATCAAGAAAAATCAATGTCATGACACGGAAGGTTGATTTTTATGCACATTGTCAGTTTCAACCTTGCCAGCACTTCTCTTCCTCAGAAACTATGCCTGAACGGTGCAGTGATGCCAGTTAGTAAGTCCAACAGCAGCATCTGCAAGGCGTGCATTTCAGAACACAGCCTAGCTTTTAAAGAAGTATTGGCAATTTTCTTGTTAAGATTGGAGCTGCTTTTAGTACTGATTAAACCTGAGCAGGCTTAAAATCAAGCCTCAAGCCTACCTCCAGTGAGGCCCGCGACACAGAGAACGTTTCCGGTACCAGTATGCCCCAGGCTTCTCTCCTGTGAAGCCCCGAGTACACTGTGGTGCAGGCCTCAGAAATCTTTGTCGGAAAGCACCGAGGCACAATAAACCTTAACACCCAGTACCAGCATGTCCAACAGTCCCAAGCTTATTTCCTATGGGTTCATCATGAGACACAGTGGTCTTTCCTTGCAGCATTAGGCAGGCTTCTTGTCTGTGAGGCCTTGAGTGGCTCGTTAGCACTCACAGGCCCTGCCCTCCTGGTCGCTCTCCTGTGAGGCCCCTGAACACAGGGACCCTTCTACGTCTACTAGAAGGCCCCTAGGGCGATGAGACCGTCCAGACACAGCACCTCTTTCATAGCTGCCAGGGTTTCAGATTGCTATGTGTGTCATTTACATAATTTTAGTGGAATTATGAGTAACAATTCAACGACTATGAGTGACACAGAACATTGCTCCACCCTGGGATATCAAGTCAGGGAATCTTGGGATTGGAAACTGAGCTTCATTCTATCCAAAGAGTAAGGAATGGAATACATAACATATATTTCAGATCCCAATCACAAATAAGAAAAGAAATTTAACAAATGGAAAGAAAAGAAAGAACCGGCATTGCCCCAGATATTCTGTTTACATCAATAATCCGAGACGGACTGCTTTTGGAACATTCAGACAGACTGCTTTTCCATACTGCCCTGTCACGACACACCTTTCCATCTCCCCGACATCCTTCTATCATGCTATCATTCATACCTTGCCTGAGCTCATTCCTAAACAAGCATCATCACCTGTACATGTGGTGGAGCTTCACCTTGGTCAACTACTTCCTCAATTTCCTACATAACAGCTTGAGATCACTATATCTTCAATTGTATCCCTTTTTTCCCCTCAAACATACTTTCAAGCTCTGCCTCCAAATTCCAAATCCTTACTACATCCAGTCAACCACAGTACAGTGCTGCTCCTATGGCACACAGTCACATTATTCTGTTTTTTTTTTTTTTGTAAGATCAGGGTATGCTCAATTACACATTCCGAGCTAACCATCTGCCCAAAAAACAAGCATTGGCATAGCCAATAGGTCTCGCCTTTGGGACCTTATAAGTGTTTAGTTATCCAGCACAATATCCTTGGTGCAACAACATCAACTGTTGCATGGCTAAACACTTATAAGGTCCCAAAGGCGAGACCTATTGGCTATGCCAATGCTTGTTCCTTTTTGCATCTGTGCTGCATTCTACAGCACACAAACAAAGTGGGAAACACCTTAAAGCATAGTTTTTGTAAGGGAAGGGAACCCTTTGTGCACAAAAACTATGCTTAACACAAAGCAGACACCCTTATACTGTGGCGGAAGGCAGGGCTTTTAATGGGCTGAATAAAAGTAGGACATGGCTCTCCACAAAGGGGGTGGTCTATGTAATTCAGGGTGAGAATCAAATACATAAACTATAGTTCTGTGATTCCCATAGTGTGCCACTCGGCCGGTATTTTTGATTCCTCTGTGAGTTTTCTGTTATTGCAGCCAGATAAATAACACAACTGACATACACCTAAAACCAGCCAGGACTATTGGATTTGTCAATGGTTGTTAGCTGTTTAAGATAAACGAGTAACAACAACGAATTTGTTGTAAATAATTAGTATTGAAAATGTGTCACTTGTGGGAGACTATGAATTGAACATTACTGAGGCCTGTCGAAGGGGTAGTGGTCTTCAGAATGTCTCGGTCACTCCCGTTATGTTTACTCTATGTTAAACATATAAGCTCTAGTTCTCTCCAGCTCTAATGCATCTACTTATCTTCCACCTCTTAACTTTCTTCTTCAACACCCTCTTTTCACTCTCTCCTGAATGCACTTCCTCACCTCTCTTTCGCTTCACCACCCCCAAACACACAAAGCACCCACTTACCTGTAAGCACCCCATTTTCTTTTACTTTCGCCTTGCCAATACTTTGACAACTGTCCACCTCCTTCAAACACATATGCACAGACTCACAATTGCAACTGGAATACCTGACTATTGCTCTGAGTGCTCTACAGAGAGGCCAAGGATTGGATGGCCATGTATTCTGAACATCTTTCGAACCCACTCATAGACAGTGTTAGAAACTCACTCTGCGTTCTGCATTCACTCTAGAGCTCTCAGTCGTCGCACTGTATAAACATCTGGAGGTGGCTCAATTCAAAGTACACCCTATACAAGGGTAAAAGACTACACAAAAAGAAATACAGAAACACAACATCCTGGAAATAGCTAACACTGTTAGGGAATTCAAGATTAAGCTAAACATGTGAAATAGAGACAGGAACTAAATCAATGACTTACTTGGATTACCTTAACATGTTTCCCATTCATTGTTCAGAAATTGAATCAGTGTTTTGCCAGCAAAGTTAAGGACATGAATATAGGGCCTGTTTCAATGTCTTTTTTTTAATTACAACAGGTTCTGAAACCTGGAGGAACCTGGCCCATTTAAAGCCCTGGCGCAAGGGCGTTTGTGCACGCAGCCAAAAGTGCACCAGATCAGGGAGAGAGATCAGCTTATCTTAGCAGATATGCCACTGTTCTGCTCTCTCCTGTTCACACAATGCAGTGCAGCAACTTTACTTGCTGCTATGCATTGCACGCTTTTTTAAAGTAAGTCTGTGCGTTAATTTAGCACGGATTTCCCCCACAATTAACCTCCTGACACCAAGCCAGCAATGTTTAATGAAAAGCAGTGATCTGTGAATGTGGGCACATTTTGTTTGGGCGCATAAGCTTATTTTTTACTCTTACCCTATGCCGTTCAGTGCCTCATTGTCTGTGTTTTCTGTGTTGGCGAGCGCTGTCAAGTAAGCCAATCTGCGTCGCTCATTCAATGCAAAATTGTAACCCTAAATCCATGTTTGTGGAATGTCCAGGTTTTCGGTTTTTAAAATCTGGTCACCCTCTTGTATCCTGACATTGTTTATTGAGTGGCTGCAAGGATGTGCTTTTTTCTGAAGTGTTTGTTTTTTATATGAATCGCTTTGAATTGGTGATTGGAAACTCTGCAAAACTGCTACAATTCTGCTTTGTAGATTTATGCTACTTACATGTCACTGCCTCAGGGATATTCCATTTTTGTTAGTGGTAGATAATTGAGTGGATTAGTGTTAAGTGCAGATTTCTTAAGTGATAACAAAGATGCATCTGCAGATTGTCTACAGGAATTCAGGTTCAGCTGATGTGTGCAGGCTACAAAGCCCAGCTTAACGCACTTTGTTATGCTGCAGACTTGCTGCTCTCACTCACACTCCACATAATAAGCAGAGCAACCTAGATAATGTCGGCAACAAAACACGCAACAGACAGAAGTTGTGAGGATGTGCTGTTGTTGCCAGCAACACTGTTTGTAGTTCGCAGATTGGAGAAGCTGTGTTCTTTGTGAGGAGAAGCAGTTGATAAGAGCGATTCTCACTCAGTCGTTGGACCCAGTTGTCCTTTTTAGGTCTTGCCTGAGCCAGCGCGCATGGGCTGCTCTGTGAGGCTTCTAGTAAGGACTTTAAACTGGGACCACACGCTTGTGCATGTGCTTTATTTTTTGCTCACACGCTATTGGCCTTTGCGTGCGTCTTTCTAAGAAAGACAGCACGCAATTGGCCAAAGGCGGGTGCATGTCCCGCCTTCTCTCTCCCCTGGCCTAGGGAGCTCGGGAGCCAGCAGCAGCGCGGCCGGGTGCCAGCTGCATACTTCACATTCCTTGCAGTGCGCGCGCACCGCGCTTGTTTTTTTCTCCCAAGGATGAGGTTAGGGAGTGTTTTAATAGGACGCTGCATGGCAACGCTCCTGGGAACCAGCGCAGGTCTGGCAGGATGTCTCAGACAGCATTTGCAAAGTGTAATTTGAGCCGCGCGTGCCACTTACACACGCTGCGTCAATGCTGGCGCTTATCTCTCTGATGAATGCCTCCAAGGACCAGCCCGCTGCCACAGCCCCGCTTCCTGGCCTCCGCGTGCGTGCGTGCGCCCGCGCACCTTCTCTACAAGCCTCATAGTTTACCGTAGCATTTCAGTGTATTTTTAGCTTAATCTATACCATCTGTTGTCGGTATGTGAGAACAACTGCATGGGGACTTTCCTTCGTGTGTAGACAGACATATTTGGTTTGTATAGCCCTTGCTTGCTGCTTTTAAGGCACTTCGCTGCGCTGCCCAGTTGTAAGGTGAGCCGCGCGTGCCACTTACACACGCTGCGTCAATGCTGGCGCTTATCTCTCTGATGAATGTCTCCAAGGACCAGCCCGCTGCCACAGCCCCCCATACACACGGCTTATCAATGCAGGTTGAGTTTTACGTTACCCTTGTGAAAAAGGCTCGCAAAATGCAGTGGAGAAGTAGTCCCTAGTACCGTTTTTCCAACAGGGGTCACTGCAGTTCCAGCAGCTACAAATCATCGCTGGATTCGTCGTTGTCAAAGAAGCCTTGATTGCAGACCTCGCGGGGATAGTTGTACTGTCTATATTATTTCTAATAAACCCAAAAAAATGCAACGTATCCTTACAGCGAACAGTTTCTTAATCCCGCTTTTTCCCACGCAGTGCGTTCCCGCCCCCTGCTGTGCCGTCAAGTCTCTCCGGGCCAATGGATTCTGTGGGAAGGACCCTTGCTCATTAATCCTGTTCTCTACAGAGTAGCGTGAGTGTAATTTCCGTCCTTTTAGGGTCGCTTTTTCCCTACCAGGTGGCCTCTTAGGAGCCATTATCGCCTGTGCATTGGAAAAGCCCCAAGATCGTTTTCATCTCCGAATGTCAAGGAGTAAAATCGGATTTGGAGTTCTATTTACTGCTCATGTCTGGGCAGGATCATAGGGTGTGAGCGGGGGTGCCATGGTAGCTTTGTTTGGCCCATGGTCAGATTTGAATGTAGGGCATTCTGACAGTGCCGGAAGGGCTGGTCTGACAGATCAGTGAGTGGGCCTGTTTTATTGTCTGACGGGCCATTCATTACTGTTGATTTTTCTGATATTATTGCCTTCAGTAAGCACAAACGTATGCAGTGCCATAGGTGCTAAAACACCTATGCGTCATGTCTTTACAAGTTAAAAACTGCCCCCATTTAAAATTGTGGATCACTTTTTGGGCTGTCTGATTCACTAATGGGGCCGGCTTTTTATTTGTCTGTCCAGGCCGATTTTCTGTCCAGTCAAACCCTGCTTTGACCTTCTCAGCACCGAACACTTCTTGCTAAGTACATCCAAATTAAGGAAGAAGCCTGATCTGTTTGGTAAGCTGTGGCCATCTTTCCTGGAGAAGTAACCTTGTATGACCTCTACATCCAATTTTTTCAGTATCAGAATAGTTTGATTACTTTTATCTGATCAGCACAAATTTACTTTTCAATCTCTACCACACCCTCTTTTCTCTTCTTATGTGCCTACTCAAGAGTTTATAGGCCCGATTCACAAATAAACCTTTAGAATTGTAAGTAAAACATGGCATAACTTTATGTCTCCATACTTGACTTTCCTCAAAACATGGATCCACAAAGAATCCTATGGAGCTTACAAATAGTAGGCAAAGGTTTACCGCACAAATATGCTGCAAATTTAAGTACGTAAATTTCACTTGTAGAAGCCTAGGATAACAAGCATTGGCATAGCCAATAGGTCTCGCCTTTGGGACCTTATGTGTTTAGCCATGCAACAGTTGATGTTTTTGCATCAAGGATATTGTGCTGCATAACTAAATACTCATAAGGTCCCAAAGGTGAGACCTATTGGCTATGCCAATGCTTGTTATTCAATTGTAAAACTGAGCAGTTGAAATCGAATTCCGCGGCCTTTCTTGCTTTTCCAGTCAGATTGGGAACACTTAAAGGAGATAGTAGAGCACGTCATATTTTGGTCACGCGTCCCTGTTGGAGAAAGTATCCATTAAATGAAATCCCCAAGTATCCCACAAAGGAATGTTATATATATGAGGATATGTTGCTCAGCTTCTGTGTACAGTAAGCGTCTCTTTCACACCACAAGAGAGGCACAAAATCTACTTGCAACAAGCGCCTCTGAAGCCTTTTGACCAACCACCAAGCAACCACCGAGCGCATCTGAGTAAGTGGTCGTTAGGTCGAATTCAAGAACAACTCGAATGTTAAATCTTGGTCGCCACGGGGTGGCTTATAACGTGTTTGCATTTTTTCCGTCAGAGGTACTTTTTTCTAAATTTCAGCTTGAGCGGGAACAGTGAAGTGGGTAAAGTGCTTAACAATGCTTTTATTTAAACGTTACCTTCCTCGCGAAAAGGGAGCACTTTAGAATTTTTATAGCAACCGTAAAAGTTTGTGTTTTTGAAGACAGATTTAATTATATTTACAATTAACTGAAACGTTTTTCCAGAAACATATTGTCTAAGCCTATGATTCTTCCGAAGACACAATTTACTTCCATCCATATACAGACGGAAACTAGAAGGGTGAGGTAATTCTGTCAGGGGTAGAATGTGCTTTGGGTAAAGCACAAATAACATATATTATTCAAGTGAAGATTATAACTTCTTTAATCCTCTCTATCCAAAACGTCTAGAATTTTCTTGAAATAAAAGCACATGCTTGAGGACCGCAGAAGTTTGTCGCATGAAAAAATCCAGCTAAATAAAAAGAGTGTTTACTTTGCGACTGCAAACCTTCACAAGCCTTAATATGGCTATTCTGTTTCAAATCACCTCGTCCATCTATTTCACTGCTCACCCTAACCCCTACTACCACCAGCAGGCTTTCCCCACCCCTATCTCCTACTGTACACCCATACTCCTACTGCATTAAAATATCCCCCTACCTATATCTATCTCCTTTATACGACCCAATCTAGACCCCTCCTGCCTTAAATCGATATTATTCAATGCTACCTCCATGGAACGTTGTCTATACAATTACCCGAGAAAAGGCCTATAATGTTTGACTCCTTACTTCCCTTCTCCTATACCTCATGCAAATGCTGCATATACCTCTTGTAAAGGATACTTATGCAGGTAGCACATGTAAACTATAATGTTTGACTCCTTACTTCCCTTTTCCTATACCTCATGCAAATGTTGCATATACCTCTTGTAAATGATACTTATGTAACACATGTACAACTCTTTATTGTATGACTCTCTCCCTCACACTTTTTGTTTTGCCTCCTCAATTTGGAGTCCTTGTGTAGCGCTCTGATGCCTTCGGGTCAAGTTCGTGCTATATAAAACTAAAAAAATAAAATAAATAAATAAAATATCTCAATAATCTGAGCAAAAAGGAACAATGGACACAGCTGATGCTGTGCTTCCGGCATAAAGTAGTCAGCATGATACATACCCAGTTGCATTGGACCTTGGCATGATATGTCACCCATACTGACATGCACTTTCACAATCCTGTAATGTCAATACAAGCTGCGGTACCTATCTGCTAACTTTAATGATTAACCATTTTAAAAGACTCAGGGGCCCTCACAGGGAAAGATATATAGAATATTATGTCTTCACTTCCCAGCACTAAGGCATTTATGGTGTTGATGTTCTCAAGTGCTGGTCAGGTTGGCCACAAAGAAGATTAGGTACACCACAGCTACCCTGGAATTTCTGATAGGAAAGACAGGAGGCACTGCATTCTGGATATGCTTTTAACTCCAGTCAGTTCCACTCCAGGCTTTAAGCAACAGTTTCAACCAATTACAGACACCCCAAATTAGGGCTGTAACCTCAGAAGTGGCAGTCAGTAATGGCACTTTACTCCCTCGTTACTTCGAAATCTTTGATAGGGGTCCTTTTTCCATCCACATTTGTACCTTACTGTGCTGTCAATCAGCTATCCCCTCCTCACCTCAGGGCTAGAGAGTTCTAACCAGTAGTTGACTGCCAATGTACTGGAGCTGGCAGAACTGAACCTTAGGTGAGAAGGTTTTGTTAGGAACAAATATGTGACGGCAGAAAGCCTGAATACAGTTGTATGATAGAGGCATGCATGGTTAAACCACGCGTGCCTCTACCACGCAGCCTAAACCACAAATGTGTCTTAACCACGCATTCCTTTACCACGCATGCCTTTACCATGTAAGTTTGTGGTAAAGGCATGAATGGTAATGGGGTACATGTGGCTAAGGTCGCACCCCTCCTCCCCCCGCAATAAGCTACAAACTCCCCCCCCTCCCTCCCCCCTGCCCTGAGGTCCAAATATCCCGACTCCCCTCCCAACCACTACGCTGTCCCTAACCCTAACAAACCCTACCTCGACCCCCTCTCACCCCTGCGCTGTCCCTAAAACTACCCCAACCCCTTCCAATGCCCTTAGGCTTAATACCCTAACCCCTAATTTTAAAAAACTACCCCGACCCTCCCCCAGCCCTGAAAACTACTCAGACCCTCCCTCAGCCCTGAAAACTACCCCAACCCCCCAGCCCAGAAAACTACATCCGACCCTCCAGCCCAGAAAACTACCCCCGAACCCCACCACCCAAAAAACTACCCCGAACCCCCAGCCCAGAAAACTACCCCTGATCCCCCAGCCCAGAAAACTACCTCCATTTCCCCCAGCCCAGAAAACTACCCAGATACCCCACCCAGAAAACGACCCCGACCCCCAGCCCAGAAAACGACCCCGACCCCCAGCCCAGAAAACGACCCCGACCCCCCAGCCCAGAAAACTACCCCAACTCCCCAGCCCAGAAAACTACCCCTGACCCTCCAACCAAGAAAACTACCCCTGACCCTCCCAGCCCAGAAAACTACCCCTGACCCCCCAGCCCAAAAAACTACCCCCAGCCCAGAAAATTACCCAGCCCAGCCCCACTTACCTAACCGCGGCTCTCTTCCTGGCGAGGTCTTCCTGCTTGCGTCCCTGCTGCCTGCAGCAGCTAGACCGTGCACTGCCTTAACCACAAATATGCGTGGTTGAGGCATATGCGTGGTTAAGGCAAACGTGGTTGAGCTTGCGTAGTCGGAACACGCGTGGTTAAGACTGTGGTGTTCCGACTGCTTCCCTCTGATTACAGTTGGTGTCAATGACAGGCTTCACCACCGGAACAGTCTTCTCCACCCCATCACCACCAGACTCTATGGCAGCCTCTGTCCAGGAAGTACTAGAAATCATTTCCTCTTTAATGTCTCACATAGTGGTTGTGATTGTGGTTATAAACAGAACTTTATCGGTGGAACCATTAATGGGATCACTTCAAAAAAATGGGATAATGGGGAAACTAAACCTCCTGCTATCCATGTGGTCTGCATGTCATCTGAGTGAAAAGTGTAAAATTGTCTTTGCCGGCCGATTGACTGCCAGAACATTTCATGGAGAAATCTCTTTTGAGCAGCAAAATTAAATGGTTGGCAACATTCCATGGACAGCAAAAGATGCAAGTGTGCACCAGCAAACTTACTTAGAGTTTAGCCATTCTAATAAATTACTGTGAAAATGTGTCTAATTTGCCACATTTTTCTTCTGAGACAACCATGTCATGTTATCTTAGCATAAAAGAATCTGTGAAAGTGTCTTGTTAACTTCTGCTAAGTTTCATGTAAAAGAAGACAGATTTCGTTTCCCTAATCCTTGAAGTGGTATGTTGTCATTCTCAGCTTACATCAAGTTTCCAAACTGGATTGCTGCCAATAACACTAAAGACACTGAGCTCTGTCTTTCAAGTGAAAGAGTCTGTTTAGAAACTTTGGGGCATATTAGCAAGACCGGCGATAAAATTATCGCCGTTTTAGCGGCAGGAAACTGCCGGTAAAACGGCGATAATGGGCTTGCTAATATGCGTTATAGAATTCCAATAGAAGCCCAGGTTAGATGTCCTGCACATCTAACCTGGGCTTCTATTGGAATTCTATAACGCATATTAGCAAGCCCATTATCGCCGTTTTACCGGCAGTTTCCTGCCGCTACGGCGATAATTTTATCGCCGGTCGTGCTAATATGCCCCTCCTTCTCTAGGATCTCAAGAATGATCCTGATCTTTCTTCTGGTGCTAATGGAATTCTTGAGAGGGTGTCTTGAGAGCAGTCAAGCAAAAGGATGTTGTTGGCCAATCTTATATTTGTGGTTGTTTTTGTCTGAAACAAATGGGGAAATTCACTAACGGTTTGTGTTGGGTTTGCGTCACAAAAGTGATGCAGACCAGGCAAAAATGTTGGAATATACTTTGCAAACTCAAATTATAATTTGTGTTTCAAATTTACTTAAAATAACGCAAGGCAGTGCTATGTGCTATTTTGCATTACTTTGGGTCAAGGGGCACCCCATGGGTGGTAAAAGGACATTTTGATGCCCCGCATATGGGGTTTGACATAAATCCCTACCTCTCAAAAGTATTCTTCCGTGAGGCAGGCGTAACAGTAGAGCAAGTTTTAAAAGTCTTCACACTTTTCCAACTTTGCATGATTGCTGCACTGCGCAGCACACACACAAAGTGGAAACAGTTTGGAACTATGTCTAAGCATGTTTTTTGTAGTGGAAGCTTACCTTTTCAGTACAAAACCTACATTGCAAGAGTGTGTGCATTGATGAATGGCTGCCTAAAGTGCACCAGTGCTGGGGGACAGACAAACAGCACCATGTCTCGTAGATATGTTTCTGTTTTTCTGTCTACCTTTGACGCAATGCAGCAACTTTGGTGGCTGTGCTGCGCTGCACCAAAAGTTAGTACATTTGGCCCAAAGTATTTCAAATGGAAATACTGTGCGTAATTCATGTCAGTGCAGAAGGCGTACACAGTGGTGTGAGACCAGAGGAAATGGATGCAGGATGCAGGTGACTGGCTGAGGTATGAGTCATCAGAGTGACAGTACAGCACACTATTATGTTACAATCATAGTTCCCAGATTTCCATTTGTACTAATGTTTACACATATATACAGAGAGAAATAAATTATTCCCCTGTCTGTACCTAGCTGCAGATGTGCATGTTTACTATATGACAATGCTAATGTTACCACAAGAGTGTGTTATTTTATTGTTTATAGATATTTTACGCCCTAACATCCTACAAATATCAAAGTGGTGACTGTGAAAGAAACTAGCTGCACTCCTGATTTTCTCACTAACGAAAAATAAACACGTATAAAGATAAGATGAGAACAAATATGAATGGAATGAAATGACAAAAAATGAACGCCATTAAAACAGATTAATCTGAGTATTATGAAGATTTCCTGAGGTCAGGGTCACGAATGAGGGAGATGTAAGAATCAATCCTGGGCATGGTCAGCAGTGGAGGTCCTCAAATAGGGGAGGGGGGTCTTAGGTTGGGATTTAAATGTTAGAGCAGAAATTTTGGCATGAAGGTCATTGGACAGTGAAAAGAAGAGATGAGGTCACAAAGAGAAGTACAGCAGATGGGAAAAAGGAGTGGGTCCAAGACCGAGCCTTTGGGATGTTCACAGGTAGGGGTGTGGACAAGATGTGCAAAGAGCGCGAGGAGACTTAGAGAGAGTCCTTAGTGAGATAGGATGAGAACCTATCGGGCGCAGTGGGGGTGATGTCTGGATGAGGCAAGTGCAGTTAGCACAGTGGGTTGAATGACCATGGAAAATGCTGCTGCAAGTTTGAAGTCCTACAGAATATTGCTGCCACAGAGTTTTCTTTCGAGAACAAACTAATTTGAGCCATCAAGTTCATGTTTTGTCCACGACTTTCAAGGTAGTTAGTTGATAAATTAAATATCATGTTTTCAAATGTACACAGGCGGTACTAAGTAGCGACTACTAAGACCATTGACCAATGAACAGCCACAGTTTACAGTGGACAATGACACAAGCCAATGAAAAATATGGGCGGGGAGTGGGCGGAGCTTCAAGTCCCTACCTGAATACAGCATGCCTCGTAGAGCAGCGCATGCGCTGCCCAGGCTCGACCTAAAAATAAAATGGGAATAAAAGGATTTTGTTACCATTTTATTTTTCAGTCCAGCCGGCCAGCCCAAGCCAAGTGTTGGGGCGGGGTCATTGCTGCTGACTGGCAGCAGGGGAGGAGGAGTGGTGCACAAGTCTAAAGTGCACATGTCACTTTGGCCGACTGTCTTGAGACAGCCAGACTGACGTGCACTTTAAACCTCTCCAACCCAAGCTGTCTTACACAGCTGGGTGGAAAGCAGGCACAGGCCTCGAGTGCCTGTAGGAGCGCTGAGCCAGCCCATTCCAAACAATCCTGGCATTAAACAGCATGAGAGCAGCATCTGGATTGGTTAGGGGAGTTAGCTTTGAAACCTCTTGCTACCTTTTTTCCACAGACTGCACGGGACTGGTGAGGAGAAGGTAAATATGTTTTTGTTAATTTAGAATTGTTTTATTTATTTGTACAAACTGTCAGGCAGTGTGAGAAACTCACACTGCCTTCAGACTCAACTCCAGAGCTCTTAATCGTGGCCCATTATAAACACTGTTAATAACAGACCATGATTAAGAGCTTTGGGGTTGCGGCTGAGGGCATTCCTATAGTGCCTGAAAGGGGGTCGATATATTTGCCTGATTGCCATACCACTTTTAAATACAAGCAGCTGCCACTGCTGACACTCATATCGCCAAACGGCATTATGGGAGGAAGAAAGATATTTTTTTTCACCTGCCCTCTTGGGTTGATTACTTTATGTAATCTGTTTCCACCCTGAGTTTACCATCCAATGGAAAGATTTCCCAGCCACTTTGGCAGACAATAGATATTGCATAATGCCTTTTGGCCTGATTACGAGTGTGGTGGACTGAGGACCGCCAGACTCGCGGGGGCGCGGCGGCGGCAGTCCAGCCACCGCCGCACTGGCGGTCCGACCACCTTATTACAACTTTGGTGGTCGGACCGCTATTGCACAGCTACAAACGCCAGGGAACACGGCTTCCTGGCGGTCCAGCGACAGTCAGGGGCTCATAATATGCTGGCGGTGCCACTGCGGCATGCCATGCATATTACGAGTTTCAGGACCGCCAGAGGTGTCATGGATGTTCTTCCTCCATGTAACGGCTGGCGGTCATGAAACAAAGGGGGTGCATGCAAGGGGCACATGTTGTGCCCTCCTGTGTGCAGGCACCCCCAGTTCCAGCACAGCATGGACGTCACAGTTCATGCTGTGCTGGAACACGCTGTGGCAGTCCTGCAGCTGTGCCTTTCTAAGGCATACCTAGGTGCCTTTGAAAGACACCGCCGCAGGACCACCCCGCCGCCCACCTGGCAGACCACAAAAAACTTGTAATCTGGCGGGCGGGCGGCGGCCCTGTTTGGCGGTCCTGGAGCGGGCAGTGGTGTGGTGGCCTGCTCAAGGAATGCCAAACTCATAATCGGGCCCTTTCCCTCTAACAAAATTTCAGCAAAAGACAATAGATTTTTTGATAGCTGTAAAAACATCACTATGATCCAAATATTTGGGCAATTCAAATAGTGTGTGCTTTCTAGCTACACTGGTTGAATCTTTGCAGGATTGCCTTGGAGTTTGGCTTTTTTGTCAAACCAGGCGAACGTGAATTGCAGGTCTCTTAATGTGGTCCCAATAACAGTCCCATTTGAAGCACAGGGGGGCCAATGGACAGCAGCATTTTCCACTGTGAGAGCTTTCTTTGGACACCATTAAAAGGGTAGGGGTCCATAACTGTACCTAATGTGAAGCATCTTTTAGTCGAGGGAAGGAATAAAAACAACTAGCCTTAATCTTAGAAACAATGCTTTGGAATGGGTGAATATATTTTATACTGCAAAGAGATACTTCTCTGATTCTAGAGAATGTAGATGTATGGGTACTAAGTGGTGACATAATATGTGTATCATTCACAATTTGCCAACATAGACTTTACCAAAGCACTTATTGGAAAAGCTCTTTTGACTTATGAATAAACACAAGCCAGTCTCAGCACATGCCCTGAAATCCCTTCTTTTGTGGCCAGTCGAGGCACATAAAAATGTAAATATCAAGTTGTTTTAAAATAAAAATAAGACTTTTATATAGCACTAGCTACTATTTTTCAGCATCCTTCTCTGTGTCCATCATATTGACTGGAAAGGGAAATAGGACACAAAGTGATGAACTGGTTTCCCTAGGGTCACACAATTGTGTCAGTTGGTAAATCCACTATCAGAACTTCAGGATTTTGGTTTGTGCCATTCATTTCGTAACCAATGGAGCAAATCTCGGTTTAACTCGAATGACAACAGAGGAATGACGTGCCAAGAGAGTGACTTCTGTCTGTTAAGAGGCAGGACGCACAATGCTGACGTGGTAGGAGACTTCTGGGCCTAGGGTTCAGGACATCAGTGCCACGCATGGATTGCTAGGTCTTACAGGGGCATGGTTATCAGTGGTGCAGCAGGTGCAGTTGCGCTTCAGCCCATGAGTGAGAGGGACTCACTTCATACCAGCTAAGACTGTCTTTTAGTACCAAACAAGGGGTTCAATGCCCATTTTCCTTGCCTGCATTTGGGCCCATGGCACCTTTGCCACGCCACTGAGGATATAAAAATATTTTTGGCTGTTTCTTGTGTGTGTTCACTCCTTAGTTTTGTATCATATGTCAGAGACCCTATACTGAAGTTGGCAGGATGGTCCACTCTTAAGAAGACAGACTCACAAGTCAAAAGCAAAGGAAAGGTATGTGCACAAGCTGCAGTATCCAGTAGACTCAGTCATATCCCTCTGATGGTCGGAGTCTGCGCTTAGAGAGGTTTGATTGGGAGTTGGCAGGGACAGGAAATTATACCTATTGGCTACTGTTGTTTTAGTTCGAAGGCCTGTTTCTGAACGTGAGAGAAGAATTACCTGGCAAGAGGGCAGTGGAGGGGAGGAAGTGGAAAAGGACCAGACAAAGAAGATCTGAAGGAAAATTAACTTGTGGAAACATAAAAACGTTTTTTACATGGCTCACAGGTCAGAGAAGAGCTGGGCCAAGATTGGACAAATTGAGAACTACCAAATCGGTACCATGCCGCTCTCCTAGCCGAGACAATGGAAGATCTTTTCATCATATTGCCTCTTTTTTACCCTGAAATATCATTCACTACTAATAATGAAAGTGGAAAATGGTGCTGGAAGGAATTTCTATAAAGTCAGGATTGTGTTTCCTTATTTTAACTGGAAAGGGCAAGAGACCCTGGGATCCAAGTAAAGGATTGGGATTCATTGGAGAGGTGAGGCCAGCAGGCTAACACGAGGCAGGCTGATTTGCTGTTGCCTGGCAGGCAGCACCTAGCAAGTGCTTTGTCTCTCCCCCTTGCATGTGCAGGGTGCTAGTTTGGCTGGGGATCTATCTAACAACCTGACTAGGGCTTGTCTAATTGATGCTTCTCTGTCTTTGGAGCCTTTAGCATGGGAGGGCCTTGTGCCATTAACCCCTTCTCACAAATGTGGGTGTCTTTGGCCTTTCAGGTGTAGGTGGAATTTGTTGGGTGTTTTAATGTTTCTTCTGAGGTTGTCAGCCTTGATTGCTCTTCTGCTTTTTTCCTCCTTCATGTGGTATTTTTATTCAGTAGCCAGTATCCAGACTTTAAATAAACTAATAAATAACTAACATAAAATGGTGCATGGTTACTGCACCAATTCCCAGTTTTGCTCTGTTGACATCTTTTTACTCATTCAACAGCATCCCTGCATGGCACATGTCGCCATATGGATTACTGGATCTTCTCTGATTACCACCTTTTTTGGTGTACAGGCACACAGCATCCTGGTGCCCCTCTGGCTAAGCTGGTTATTCCCTTTTATAGTTACAATTTGTTTGCCTATTTCTCATATACCATCACCCATCGCACCGCAGGCACTAAGTCCCATAACATGAGGACCGATCTTATTGGTCATCATGGACGACATAAAAACAATTCCTACATAAGCTCAAAACAAAAACCAATACCCTTCCATCCGCACACACTACACATTGTACCTTGCTGTCCGTGTAGGTAAGCATTCCAGGACACCATATCGGGGTAGTAAGCTCTATATAAATGATACAATAAAATGCAATATTTAAATTAGAGACATAGAAGTAAGACACCCTTGAAATTTTTAAATCCCCCAAAAATTAATTAGAAATGCTTCCAAATGGTTGTTGTGTTCACAGAGCCTTGAATATTAGCCTGAAAGGCAGCTTGGTGGTGTAGCGTGTTTTCTGTTGTGATGGGTGTACAACCTCAGCGCGCTAGGTGACTTAAGTGTGGCATGGAAGTCCAGTTCCCTCATATATATCACGTAGAATTTCCTCAATTTATTTATTTGATTGCTCAATTAACAAGTGGTTCAGCCTATCATTGACATATCCTTAAACATGGATGGCAGTAACACCTGCTTTTGACAGCCCTACAAATCATGTTCATTAAGGATAAACCCTGGAAAAGGAAAGCTTTAAATGGCTGCCCCCTTGCCAATGTACCAAAAGCAGTGGCTGAAAACAGGGATTAATGAACGAGTTAGTGGGCATCATTGGCACTTTATGGTTGCACCTTATATGGGAGGCCAACAGTCTTCCTTGTGATCTCTCCATAAAGCGGGTGTGTGCTCATTGCATGCAACAAACAAGACTAAAGGGTGTGCAGGGACCGGATGCTTATGTGTTGCAGATATTAAAGGGCACTGGATTGTAAATCTGGTGACAAACGAAGCCCGAAGAACCAGAGGAAAGAAAAAGCAACGGTTTGCTCCCAGTTGGGGGCAGAATCGTTCTGGGAGCTATAGCCTGGCTGTAAAACTCTGCAGATCAGGAGCTCGAATCCATGCCAGGCAGACGCGCCCTTCCAAGGTCGATAACCACAGCCCGTTACACTGGAAAGGTTTTACTTTCTTTCCACTCGTTATATCAATAACGTTGTTTGCCATTTCTAAATGTGAAAAGATAGACGAGGAGGAGGAGGTTGCTGGCGTTATTGGCTTCTGCCTGACAGCGTGCCGCGCTCTTTCACAATTAAAAGCCTTGTCCAGCTACAGTGCTTCCTCCCTGCCCACCCCACCCCCTCCACCCTCCTCCCACGCCCATTTCCAACAAGACCCGGGGGCGGAACTCGCCATGGGCTGTCAGGACTGTATCTATGAAATCTCGGCCACAAGTAATTAGAAGGACAAGAAAGGGCTAATTCAGAGCCCCTGAGACATAAATGAGGGGTTCAGTGTGTCATGGAGCAGTTAATCTGCTACAATTGTGAAGAGAGAGGCCACGGAGCGCCCTGCTGAGGAAGTTGGGCGGTTATCAGGACTTCCGCCCTTAGGTGCATTTACTAGTCGGCCCTTTGAGTTTAGCACTGGCGGCTTGTGGTAAAGCAAACATACTGGTGCCTCTGTGGAATAAAATGTAGTGATCTAAGAGAGCTTTCGCATTTTTCTGTTAACAGTTTAGATTAGGCTTTAAGTGGGCCGGGTCCTGCCGGTGCTAAGCTGCAGCACCGGCAGTTCTGAAAAGCAGATGCTGAGATGGGTCTCCATCGGGCTCTCCATTTTTGCCCTCACGGTGAAAAATAAATCTTAACTCTGCAGCAGTACCACCCTTCACTGCCTTTGATGTAACTTCAAAGAGACTGGTTCTAGTTCTTTCACAGTCTCCTCATTTAAGAATTTATGCATTTTCAATATTGTACACAACGAAACCATAGTTGTTGCTTTTCCTAATTGCAGTTAAAATTAACAGGACCTGATCTTTTATTGTTTTAGTACAGGAGATAATAGTTTGATTGCTGCTACCCTATTGCCATTGTAAGATGCACTTTACATAATGAATTGTTATTATTGTTGCAACATGAAGTACTTTATTCTATAATATGCCATCAGTTGAAATTGCTTTTTAATGTTAATCCATCTTTTGTACAGGTCCTTTAATTCATCAAGGAGTGATTATTTTAGTTCTCCTATATTGTTGGGTTTTATTGATGTTTAAATAATATCCTAGTGGTCATTTTGGAAATTTTTTATGCTGTATGACTACCTTTGTATAAATTGATATCGAGGTGTAGATGGAATGGTTTTAGTGAAGTATTGTTTTAACGGTTGCTGGGTTTATGATATGATTATCCATGTATGTTTTAAGTGGACCTCATTAGAGATCCAAATGCTTAATAAATATATTGAATTGAATAGTTGTTGCTTATTTATCTTACACACCTAACAACCATTGACAAAGCCAATAGTCCTGGCTTGGTGCAGGTGTAATGTTACTTGTATTATATATCTGGATGCAATGACAGAAGCAGCAAAATACAAGCCGGGAGGCACACTATGCTAAACACAGACTTTTAGTTGGTGTGTTTTTAAGCCACGACCTTAATTACATCGACTACGCCCATTTGAGAAACCCCCCAGTTTTTTCATCCCACTTAAAGCCCTTGTTTAGACACACATTGGCCATGCAAGAGTACGTAAAAGAGAACTCCTGCCGCGCTTGCTATACTCATAAATGCTTTTGTGAATCGCCCCCCTGCTCATGGGCGTAGATACAATTGGCCACATCCCTGAGGGGATCTTTGAACCCTGATAATTGCTGTATTTTGCTAACCCAATAGCAGTCAAAGGGGTTGACTCCCATGTTTGCACCAGGGCCCATGGCACCGTGCCCACCGTGCCTTGCTGAGCCACTGTACCTGGTGCCTTACTGATGAGATGCGGACTGCCACACTCTGGACCACTACTCTCCTTGTCATCTGCACCTCCTGCCTTTGCTGTTTGGATTCCTTCTGGCTGGTGATTGAAGTCCCGGCCGGTTGGAGACTCCTCGTCGGGTTGAGGTGGTGGGGCAGGGAGCCACATTCGACATGTACCCTGCCCCCCCACTTCCTGGACGTATTTTGTATGGTGTATAAGACCCTTTGAAGCTGTAAGAGTACGGATTGCATATGACTTACACTAATGTTATGCAAGTTTTTGAGGACATCCTACATTTAAGGTGGGTTTCAACCAGGCCCGGATCTAGTGGGTGGGCCAGGCCCACCCAAGGAAACCCTGGCCCACCCAAGGCCATTCAGAACTGGAAAAAAAAGCGTTTTCACCTTAAAGTTTCCTTATCATTTATTTTAATGATTAACACCTTTGACATAGGATACTTTCAGGCCTGTGGAGAGGTGGGAAGTCAGCAGAGTTTATAAGCTGCTGTGATGCACAAATGCCATGGATATCCTGAAAACCCAATTATGATTCTGGGCTTATTGCATCATATTTTTAAACTTCAATGCTTTGCAAAGTAAAAAGCTGCCAAAGTTTTTTTAAAACATGAAAAGCTGCAAAGTGGCTCTGTATGGCAGAAGAAACATTTCTGCTGCTGCACATGACCAGAAGCATGCTGCAGTCTTAAAGTTCTGCATTTTAAAGATTTGACAAGCAGTGTCCCTCCCCCTTCCCCAAAGCCGGAGGTACATCAGAGAAAGCAGCTCTCTGGGTGCTGATTATTGTGTTAAAATTGTCAAATGCGGACAGATGCCAATACTTAAAATATCAGATTGATTCAATACTTTGTTGTTTTTTGGCCAGTACCCACTCATCTTCATGGCCCACCCATGCTTCTTTACGACCCTCCCAAAGAAAACAGTCTAGAGCCGGGCCTGGTTTCAGCGCTCAGTGGTACGCCATGTTTGAAATCCCCGTAGAATAAGGTAAAGCTTGTTTTTCAAATTGGGCCAGTTTGTATTTTTAACCAACAAGCAGCAAGTTCCTTTTTTGTTCCACTAGACATCTGTAATCCACTTCATACAAAAGCCAGGGTACCACAACTGGATGCAGAAGAAACCACTGTATCTGGTCAGCTGCAGCCCCCACCAGGGCGTGTCTGCTGCTTGTTTCCAGGACAAAGGCCAGCCACTGGGAAACACACACGTTTGCCAGCATCAATGCACAAACGGCCCAGCAGTGGAATTCCGATTCCAATGGTCTCCGTGGCAGTTGTTTATTTAGGTAAAGCCATCTGCTGCACCGCCTCCTTCCTGCATAGTTTGTCACCGGTCTGACTGTTCAAGGCAGTCACACGTACCCTATCCCACAATGCACTGCTCACTTTGTCACAAACAAGAGTAACAAAGAGGTGCCATATCCACCGTATTAAAGCGCAGATGTGGTACTCATTTTACCAAGCTCGGGAGGATGCGGTGTTGATTTTTTCGACTTTGGACGGTTGGGGGTACATATGCGCAATTTTAATAGGAGCTTTTACACTTTTGTTTCTTATAGAGCACACTGCAAACTGAATGGCTTCCAGGCGCTCCCAGTATTTGCCACGCTGGGAGACAAAGTGATTTGCTCAGGATCACACATTTTTGTTAAATAGGGAAACCAGGACTCGAACCAGTATTTCTTGGTTACAAAGTCTGCAACCCGGGCATTAGCCAGTATTTCCTCTCCAATAACGTTAAGCAAAGTTTTAGAATAATGTAACAACAATCAAAAACATTGGTACTAAAATTGCATTGCCGGACAAAAACATACATTTGTCACAGATTACTATTAGCATGTCTGGTAGTTAGCATTTTAAGATCAAAACACTAAAACGGTTTGATGTATATATAAAAAGTAAAAAACAACTTTTTTTATGCCTTTAAAACAGACTTTTGCAACTTCTAGTTTTTTTTTTTTTAAATAGATGCTAGTACTACCCATTTTTACTACACTCCCTTTATCGACCTGGGAAGGAAAGAATGCTGACTAGACACACCAGAATTCCAACTCGTAATCTAAAAATCACAAATTACATCACTACAGGGCACTCAGCAACTTTGCTAGCAATTTTCGACACTTTACCTATTCCATGAGGTAAAGTGTCTGGTTTCTGACATTAGTAAAATAATTGCTTTTACTTTTCCTAGATTAAATCTCCATTTCATATCTGTTCTGTTGTCTTTTCTATTTCCTAGAGTAAACTGGAACTCTCGAAAGCACATTCAGCTTCAGAGCGCGATTTATTGCTCTATGGTGATGTT
This sequence comes from Calotriton arnoldi, assembly GCA_963921515.1. Lineage (NCBI taxonomy): Eukaryota > Metazoa > Chordata > Amphibia > Caudata > Salamandridae > Calotriton > Calotriton arnoldi. Next base: position 1,220,942 of record CAWUFW010001376.1, read on the forward strand.
AGCTGACACTGAAATGCACTATATTTACAGACCGCAGGGCTACCCCCTGAAGAAGAAACAGATCGACCGGTTGTGTGTTTTTATTCAGTGCTTGAAGGCAGTGGTTACCAAGGGCTTGCAATTTAGGCAAATAAGGGAGAAAGGGGGGGGGGGGGGACCGGTAAAAACGCGAATTGCTGAGGAACACACAATTCAGTCAAATGGGAATTACAACCTGTGCTCCTTGTGTTAGAGCGTGCGACACACCCAGTAAGCTGCTTAGGTCTGTAGTTACGCTACTGTTTGAAGGTGTAATGTACTGCCCACTTACTATGTGTTGCACGTGGGTATCATGTTTCCATAAGTTACTGTGCCCAGCTTTCCGAGTTCGTGTAGACGGATCATGCTCCGCCCGGAAACAGTATAGCCCTGAACGGGCATGTAGGTTACTTGTGCGGCCAGTACCCGTGGGTATCGCATGCCACCAGAAACATCTATGTAGCTGTGCGTTGCCATGTGCTGTCCAGGAGTAAGCCTGTGTCTAGTTGGGAATGGGTAAATTGGTGCCATGCGTCGTGTGTGTGTCATGTACTGTCCAGGACCTGTGTGTAGCGGTACATGACACGCGGGTGCCGCGCGCAGCTCTGTCCCTATGTAAAGCTGTGTAGGGGTATTTGGGGGACATCTGCACTCATTACCTGCGCCCACCTGTTCAGGGGCAGTAGGTGCAGGGGTATGTAGGGACCTCTGCCTCATAGTACCTGGGGCATCTCTGCAGGAGCCAGTGGGTGCCATGTGCATAGGGTGACCAGAATTTTAAAGCCAAAAAGCGGGAGATTTCACAAAAACAGAAGAAGGACTACAATTTTACTTCAAACGAGCACACAGAATGACAGCGCTCCTCAGAAGATAATTACAGAACAGGCAGTACGAACATAAATAAAATGCAATTTTTAAGCCCAGTGGCTTGCCTGTTAATTAAATTGCTTTCTTGAAACAACTGCTAACTATCCCCGGTTTGTAAAACATAAAAAGCACCTCCTGCCGTTTTAAGTCGACCCTCTTTAAAAACCGGGACATAAGCTAAGTTTCTTGAAATCTGCCGGGACAGCAGGTGGAAAACCGGGACCGTCCTGGCAAATCCGGGACGCATGGTCACCCTACATGTGCAGCTCAGTAGCTTTGTAAAGCGACGGAGGACATGTGGGGTGCCATGTGTCGCTCATTACACATGTGAGGCTGTGGATGTGTGTGTGTGTGTGTGGCAGGGGTAGACTGGCCTATAGGGCAATCAGGAAGTGAACGATGGGCTGGTATGACGGAATAAGTGGACCAGTTTTTTAGCAGTTTGAGGGCCTGTTTTATGACGTGGTGGGCCGGGTTTTACTGTTGATTGCCACAAACATTGCCTGCAGCAAACACAAATGCATGCAGCATCCCAGGCCTTGCATAATACCCATACAGTGTGACTTTACAAGTTCAAAACTGGCTTGATGTGCACATGTGGGCCACTTTTTTTTTTAGCTATCTGGTTCACTAAGGAGGGCCTATTTTTGGCCCAGTCCGGCACTGTTGTGTGTGTGTGTGCGTGTGCGTGCGTGTGTATGTGTATGGGGGCGGGGCTCATTTACCTTTTAGTATCTGTGCCAACCTGTGCAGGGGCCAGTGGGTGCCATGGGCAGCTCAGTATATGTGTACAGCTGTGTGGAGAAATCTGGGTGCCATGTGTTGCTCATTACCTGTGTAAAGCTGTGTAAAGCTGTGCAGGGATGTGTGTGTGGGGAGGTGGGGGGTGCGTTTACCTTTGAGTACCTTTGTCCATCTATGCAGTGGCCAGTTGAAGCCGCCAGGTGTAGCTTAGAATTTGTGCCCATCTATGCACGAGTCAGTCGGTGCCATGGGCAACTCAGTAACTGTGTAAAGGTGAGCAGGGGACGTGGGGGCAGAGGCGCAACTAGAGTGAAATTTCGGGGGGCGGCTGGGGGCTAATGAAAATTTCGGGGGGGGAGGGGTGGGGCTACTTCTTCCTGCAATCGCCAGAGTGAAGATGCAGGGGCTCTAAGAAAGGGTGAAAGAACAAAAAGCCTCATTAACAAGTAAATGGTCCTTTAAAGACCTGTGAAGTACTGGGGTGCGGCTGTGTGTGTGCCCGGGAAGATGTCTCAGTCCGGCTGACACACACGACGGGGGGGGGGGGGGCTGTAGCCCTTTAAGCCCAATGGGCGTTGCGCGCCTGCGTGAGGGGCACCTGTGCAGGGGGTGAGTTGGTGCCATGGACAGCTGTGTAAAGTTGTGCAGGGGACGTGAGGGCACCTGTGCAGGGGGTGAGTCGGTGCATTGTGCAGCTCAGCACCTGTGTAAAGTTGTGCAGGGGGCGTGAGGGCACCTGTCCAGGGGCTCAGTCGGAACATTGTGCAGCTCAGTAACTGTGTAAAGTTGTGCAGGGGTCGTGAGGGGCACCTGTGCAGGGGGTCAGTCGGTGCATTGTGCAGCTCAGTACCTGTGTAAAGTTGTGCAGGGGCGTGAGGGGCACCTGTGCAGAGGGTCAGTCTGCACTGTGCAGTTCAGTATCTGTGTGCAGCTGTGCGGAGCCGCACACGGGCCAGTGGGTGCCGCCCAGAACTCGTGGAGTGAGTGGCACGTGAGTGCGGTCCGCTGCTCTGTTCCCGCCTCCCCTTACCTTGTAGGCGTTAATGGGAATGTCGATGATGATGTGCAGCAGGTCGCCCAGCGCCAGGCTGGCGATGAGCACGTTGGGCCCGTTGCGCATGCTCTTGTTGTTGTAGATGATGCGCAGCAGCGTGGAGTTGCCAATGATCCCCACCACGAAGACCACGCACGAGATCACCGTGCTGATGTACTTGAAGGAGCTCCTAATCTCCAGGACTCCCGTGCACATTGGAGGGGAGAGGGGCCTGGACCCCGCCGATCTCAGCGTCTTCGAACCGTTTTGAGGCGCAGCGACATTAGAAGTGTCCGAAGGCGAGCCCAGACCTGCGGCCGAGGTTACGGGGGCAGCCGCAGCCACCGAGGCCGGGGCTTCGCCATTGGAGGCCGGTCTCACAGGGGACCCGTTGTCCTGCCCTATCACCAGCAGAGCACACGTGAGGACGAGCAGCAGCGCCGGGATACAGGAGTGTGCCTTCATGCTGACTGACAAGTGTCTTCCCTCGTGTGGAGAAGTGAACTGCGGGCAGAGGTTGAGAAACACGCAGCGGGGGCGACGGTGCTTACACAGAGCCTGCTTCCAGCTTGAACCTAGACAGAGAGACAGACAAAACACGCATCAGCACAGCCAGACCTCAAGTACACTGCCAAACAGGGGCGTAGCTTTCATTGGTGCAGCCGGTGCGGTGGAACCGGGGCACAGGCTCTTGACTTTTTTTTAACATAGTGCCAACATGGGGCCTAGCACTGTGCTTACCCTTTGGTGAGGGCATGTTGGTTATAGGGGAGTAGAGGAAATATGAGAATTTGGAAGAGAGAGGGATGAAAAGAAAGAAAAGGAGAGAGTGAAAGGTTTCAGAAGGAAGGAAAAGGTGACCGAACAAGAGAATGAGGAGAGAGAAAATAAATAAGGACAATCTCAGGGGGGCAAGAGAAACGTGCCAGAAATAAAGATGCCAGCGAGAGAAGGGTGTTATGGGCAAGTGGGAGACAGAAGAGGGAAAGAAAGTGACAAAGAAAGGAGAAAGGTAGGAGACGTGAAAGGGAGAAAGGAATAATAATAGACAATGGGGGAGGAAAGACCGGTAGAATGAGAAACTGAGAAAACCTGGGTAGAGGTACACGCCTATTATTAGTGCAGCAGTGTCCATGATGGTGAGGGACCCCTACTCCCTATGGACATGACGCAGACCCCTGCAGCACAGGTGTGGCCCCAACCCTTCAGGGACCCACTATCCCTTCAGGGTGCCCCACGTCAGCCAGTATGCAAATTAATATCTGTCAGATATGGGAGACTAGGAGCAATTTTCCTTATTACTATTGGGCCCTGTGACAGTCAGGCAACTGCTGCCAAAATCAGGGGCGAAACACAGGCACCTGTAGCCCCTGCGGTGCAGGGGGTCCCCTAATCCTCCAGGGGGCTCCAATGCTTCAGAAGAACCCCATTCAAACCCAACAGGAGACTCGGGGCCCCTCCCCGCTTTTCTATGGAGGGAGGGGGGGGTATCATTTTGCGTTACGCCACTGGCTCAAACCACCCCTTAATAAGCATCAAATAATCCCCACTGCAAACACACTGGCAGAGCACGGGCGTCTGCCTGCACCAAAATGACATTCACATCATAAGGAAGGGAAGATGCCATCCGCAGACCTTTGTAAACCGGCAACCTGCGGTCTTCTTACTCGAAATACCGCATGCAAACAATAATTAACCTGTATTTGATTAGCAAAAACAAACACCAACCGGATCCCGGGCGGACTCTTTCCTCCATAATGCAGGGTTAAACAGACATGAAGGAGCTGGCATGTTAAAGACACACTGGAACAAACGCCCATCTATCTACCAGATACCAAACTATCTTTCAAAATGCCCCTTTCTCTCGTCCACGTCTATTTCAAATATTTAGAACCGAAATTGATAAAAACGCTTGTTTCTCAATTTCAAAGAAACATATATACTAATGTGCAATCTTCCCAAACAAGAAATTCATTTGATGGCATGAAGTACATTCTACACGTGACACCCCTGCTTGGATATCATTTCCACTGAGTACACACCAGTGTTGTTCAGTCATGGTAAGGGGCTTTCCTCCGGTTTACTGTGCAGTCCTCCTCTCCTGATGCCTCTGCCTATATTGCATGCTGTACTTTAAAAGGACTTACCTTTCACACCGTCCGGACGCAAACATGTCGTTCTGTGGGCGGTGAGGCTTGCTTGTAGGACTCTGGCGGAGTCCCCAGCAGTTCGATTGCACTTGGCTTGCACTTTGAGCCCCTGGGATTGGAGTGTCCCACCGGCCTCGCTTGAGATGACACAGAGGACGTCAGCAGTAACTGAGCCAGACCTCGCTCCTGGTGTGTGTATGTATCGGAGTCCAAGAGAATTAGTCAAATGGTTGCCATCAATTACGAGCTGGCTCCGCCCACTGCTTCCTAAAGGGCACGCGGCCTCGCCTCTCTGTCTCGTGCAGCTGCCTGGACAGCATCACCCGAGCCCTGCCCATCAGCTTGGTGGGCCATGAGTCGACTATGTTTATCTATGTAATGCGCATATTTCTAGATAATAGATAACTACATCATAGAAACAAACTTCAAAGGAAAGTCTTAAAATCCGAAAACGTTATGGCCATTTGACACAGACATAATTAACTTCCCATATGCTTATGAAAGTACCGGTTAATTGCACAATGTAAACTCCAGGCCTCCAGACATGCTACTTTGTGTACACGTAACATATCGACGGGAATATACACATTAGGTTTCGTAAAGCGAACCCACAAGCCTTGTGGCACAAGGGTGCAGTGCACCCACAGTTTCACCCCCCCCTCCCCCCCTTATGCAGTTCTCTCTCGCCTCGATTTACTGTCTTTCCCCCCTCTCTCCACCTTCCTTGTTTCCCTCTGCCTGTGTTTTATTGTTGTCACTCGAACATTTCATGTATACACTATGCACGTCCAAGAACAAACGATACGAACTGTTGCAAAGATCTATACTGTTACCTGCTCCTTTAATTTAGTATCTATATTTTTATGAACCGTAGAGCGCCCAGGCACCCCAGCCGGAGCCTTTGAAGCGCTACTCGAAGAAGTTGAAAACAAGCAAAGTAAACCCACATGTTCATCAACAAAGTCAAGATCACAGAGCGACTTGCACTTTAAGAGTTGTTTACAATTTTTGCTTTGTGGTAAGGCATCCGTAGTTATTTCATATTATTTTAATTTTTGCGCAATCAAGCATACTTTTAGAAATTAATGATGCGCCCCAAAGAGGACGCGCTGCTGTGTCCTACTCCTGTTTCTTTAAAATGCACGCAAAAGTCAGTGATATAACTTTAACCATTTCCCTGCAATGTTACTGCCACTGACGTTCCAATGATATTTTTTGTTTTCAATACACACCGTGCTTGAGGCTGAGAGAGTTGGATGAACGCAGCCTTCAGTGTTGGCAAAACAGGCAATTAAACGCTTGACAGCAGACACTTCCTTTGTGGTCTGAAATCCTACCTTGAAAAGCGCATATACAAAGAGATATGAAAAGCCCCTGAGGGGAAAGATTAGTTGTGAGCACCCCATTCTGCAACTCTGCACTTTTTAATCTGTCTGGGTTCTGTTCTCGCACTATTCACTTGTGACAGTGGGATTAAAACCCCGCCAACTGGTTCTCGTGGTCTGTAACACCGTCTGGAGAAACTTCCATTTTCAGACCTTAGTTTCATTATGTATTCAATTCATAATGTAGGAAAAATAATCTGAGTGATTTTAAAGTGTATATTCTTTAGTTTCAAGAAAATAGCCTTGGTGCATTTTTTGATTGCATCACTATTTTTTCATTGTAACATGTATTAACTAGTAAAATATATGTTAATTACTTCAAAAAGTCCTTGATTGTATCATATGATCTTTTTTATAGTGCTAGTTGAGTCAACTGGCCCTATGCAACCCCCGCCGCAACCACATCACCCAACACCTCCGCGACCTCCACTGGCTCCCCATAGAAAGAAGAATAACCTTCAAGCTCCTCACGCACGCATACAAGGCGCTGCACAACATCGGACCAGCATACCTAAACAATCACCTCTCCTTCCACGCACCCAAGAGAGTCTCCGTTCAGCCGACCTCTCTCTGGCCACCATGCCACTCATCTACAGGACCAGAATGGGTGGAAAGTACTTCTCCTACCTTGCAGCTAAGACCTGGAACGACAACTCCCTCCACCTCCTGCAAAACCCTACGCTACCCTTGATGGGGGGTTGAATCGCTTTTTCGGCGTGTATCATGCTACTTCGGAACCCAGAAAGGATTAGTGGTGAATTAGTATAGTGAAAATATGAAAGTAATTTTAGTGGTGGATATGTTAGTCATATTATTTAGATTGAGAAGGATAGTGGAGGGATAGAGAAGGGAAAAAAGCAGCCGCGGTCCGTGCAGGTAAAAACGGTGGGGCGGTGGGGCCGCATGGGGGGGTATTTCGAGGGAGGATGCCAAGGGAAATTTAAATAAATAATTAATTTTCCCTCTGCATCGTCCCTCGAAATCCCCCCCACGCGTCCCCACCGCCCCACCGCTGTTACCTGCACGGACCTCAGCTGGACAAAAGGTTTGCATTTATATAGCACTTGCTACCCCTGTTGGGGATTGAAGTGTTTTTTGGCGAGTAGCATGCTACTCTGGAACCCATACAGTGTTAGTGGTGAATTAGTATAGTGAAATATGAAAGTAATTTGAGTGGTGGATATGTTAGTCAGTTATTTGGATTGAGAAGGATAGCGAACGGGTAGAAGAGGAAAAAAGGTTTGCATTTATATAACGCTTGCTACCCCTGATGAGGTGTTGAAGTGCTTTTTCGGCGAGTAGCACGCTACTCCGGAACCCATAAAGGATTAGTGGTGAATTAGTATAGTGAAATATGAAAAGCGCTTTGACGCCTCGTCAGGGGTAGTAAGCGCTATATAAATGCAATTACAATACAATACACTGCACCAGTTTAGGAAGGACCTCAAGACCTGGCTTTTCAGATGACCACAGCACCCTACGAAGCCCCCTCCTCCCCCTTAGCGCCTTGAGACCCTCACAGGTGAGTAGCTGTTCTATACAAACCCCGTGATTGATTGATTGATGCATAAAGATTTAGCAATAGGTGTCCCCTACTCTTGTAGAACTCCTAACTCCTGAATTTCAGGTGTAAGGCAGCAGTACTACTGACCCATTGGCATGGCACAGTAATTCGCTGGGCCGATGTGAAATCAAGAACTGTGAGTAGAGAACATGCAAGAGGACTCCATAAACACCCCAATGGTTCTGCGTGGGATGCACTGATTTTCTCCTTTAAAAACTGCCTCAAAGATGACACTAAACCACCTTAGATGAACTCACTTTTACTCTACTACCAATACTGTATTCAAGATCACAGCAAGTGACCTGTATCACAACCCCGGCCTTAGGCGAGCTCCCCCAACATATGGCGATTGTACTCCCAAATTTTTCATCTCTAACCTCACTACATGACTTGCCCTCACTTCTCTTGCTCATGCTATACGACCAGGCTTGATGTTGTTTCATTATGCTACCCTTCCGTCACTATTTTGTCATGGTTTAGACTTCTCAATGGATTTACATTATTAAACAGAGTCATTCACTGTTGACAAAATGGTGTCACTGATCTTAAATTTCTTTTTGTCAATGTTTTCTTATTGATGTCTACAGTGAAAATGCCCCGATGATTAAGCAATGTTGAGAAGACGTGTTCTCTGTTTTTTTGGAGGTTAAAAAAAGAAAAATCTAATAGCATTGGTTAAAAAAGCCAGGAATACTAGTGATTTACTCCTGGAACTCAGGAGTAATCCAGGTTTAAAGCAAGAGTAAGCCAAACAGCTAAATCTTAATGCAGCAGACCCAATGTCTCACAATGAGTAAGATCATCAAGCTGAAATAGAAACATTAAAAAAGTATGTGAAAGAACTCCCACCAAAGCTGAAAGAGCCCCAGATAAGATTTTATCCAGGATTATTTTAGTAACTACCTTTGGGAGATAGGAGCAATCTTTTTTTAATGAGTAAATTAAAGTAAGTCACATTCTCATGGAAAAAGTTTAGGTGAAGTAAAACTATATACCATTTTTCAAAATTAATTCATATTTGTTGTACTGTATGATTGCAATATAACTAGTAATTCATTTAAAAGTAACAATGTTTCATTGATCTAAACCTAATCCAACCCAATAGGCAGCAGCAATAGCAGATTTCGTTACTAATATGAACACATCCTACAGCAGTGCAGGTCGGTGCAGGGAGAAGATTTAAGTATATCATTTACTACGTACTTTTTGCTGAAGTGTTGTTACTCCTTATTTCTATTGGGAGCATTCCCTTGATTTTAGGGAGCATAATAGTCGCTATCAGTTTCAAAATCCTAATTTAGCAGATTAAAATCCTTTTTTAAACTCTGCCCTTAGCCGTCACTATGGCAAAGAAGGTATGTTACGGTCACCCAACACCTTAAAATCATCAGCTGAAGGTTGTGTGATTGGGCAATGATGTGTGCTTGGCAGAAGATCAGACGGTTGAGCTGTCAAGTCAAGAGGAAGTAAGCCAATCGGGGCAAGTGGCAGCAGCCAGCAAGATGGTGGCCGTACCTGTGAGTGTATCCTCAGCAGTGCATTGGAAGGCAAAAGGAAAGCCCAAAGATTGCAGACATCAGCTCTGATTGTGACCCCACCTCAATGCCTCAGGTCGCTCTATGAGGCTGCAGATGCCGCAGCCAATGGCGGCGAACAGCCAAGAGCGATAGGCGACTGCAGCATACAAGAAGGCTGCTCCATCCTTTCAGTGAGTTCCTGGCAACACACAGGAAGGTGAGAGGGCAGCTTCGGACCTGCAGAAAACAGCTTTGCTTCAAGACTCATAGTCTTCCTGCTCCTGTGCTCACTGGGGCCCGTAGAACCCGCGGCCCCAGGGAGCACGAGTAACTCAAGTGCCAAGTAGGTGGGGCATTCTAAGTGGCATTCTAACGTTTAGAGCTCTCATATATCACACAACTCAAATTGACAATACTTTATAGAATAATATATTAAATGAAACAAGCCAAGGCTGCATACCATGGAAGAAAGCACTGACAAGGCATTGCGCCCAATTCTGATCTCGCTCTTGCTTACTCCAAACCCCTTACAGGCTGAAGAAAATTTCAGATGCCACGCCCTCCCTTAGAACCACTCCATAAATGTGGATACCCCCATCCATTTGTAAGAAACTATAAGGGGGGGGGGAAATGGGGCAATCCGGCGCTCAGTCTGTGTTTTCCCCAATGCTTTACTCTAGATGTAAGTAGTGCTCCAAGGGAAAGGGTGTCAGCCCAGCACCCTAAATACTCTTGAATAGAAGCCTAAGCATTGACCACATACATATAAGTGTCCAAATAAAAATGGTCTTCATGTCTTGTTCTTGTTTTCAGCCAGACTTCATTTTATTCTGGTAGTCACAACAGCCTCACACCAGCCTTTTTTTTTTGTTTTCAGCCAGACTTCATTTTATTCTGGTAGTCACAACAGCCTCACACCAGCCAACACGTGTTTCGTCTTTGGGTTAAAAGTCACCCTACGACTTCTTCAGGGCTGGAATAAGTCAAGCAATACAACATAGTCTCAATGTACAAATATATCAATATACATGACATTAAGCCACCGGTGACAGTATTTCACTCAAGACTGTGGATACCACGTTAATTGAAACCCCGATTGACACGTCCACCTCCCCACGGAGGTGGACTTTGCTTCCCGTACTCGGGTAAGATTTGTAGACTGTTTTATTGGACTTCACCGGCCCTGGGGGATTTACTTTGACCCAGAGGAGCCGCGGTTTGCATGTTAGCATCCCACAGGGAGTCGGGACTGTTTCCATAATGTACGTGGGTTTAAGACCACTTTTTAAGATTCAGTTTACACAACGGATGTATACGGTACACGGTCTCGCGTTTGGAGTACTCTTTGGTATAATTCTGTTCGTAATAATCATGGCATCCTGATAATTCGGAGTAATACTTATGTAGGACTCTTTTTAATTAATGGATTCTCGCCCCAGCCTAATATGTTTAACAGTCATGATACGTCATAGTCGTGCACTACTTTTGGGACTTGGTTAATTAAGGCTTACCGGTTGGGTGACTTAAGGGATAGTTAGCTCATAAGCATTGATCTTTAGATTTTTAGTAATACTTGGTAGAGCCACGAGAGATTAACATGTTCCATGCTGTACTGGTCTTGCTTTATGTGATAAGTGATTGTATCACCGAATAGACAGAAGTATGTATATGCTTATATTCTAGGAATTGTCACCAAAAGACACATGAGTATCTACTTTACCCGGACTGAGACTCGAATAGGATATAGCAGATAGGACCGTCATATACACGAGGTAGGTGCGGGATATACTTTGAATCTAGCACCACGGTTTATGACACATACTCTCACGTGCTTGTATATTAATTGATACACTTTTGCTTTTTTTCCTCATCTAGGCCTACCTGAACTTTTGACAGGTATCTTTTCTTTTCGGTACTGAAGTAGCACACGTTTCTAGATCAGTTCCTTCTCAAAACACTGCCTTGCATGATGAGATTCACTTACTTTCCTGGTGGCAGTGGCCTTTATAAACACTATGGTTCTTGTGTAATCCATCTAGTAACATGGGCATGTATTGTTTTTTCACTTGACACGAGAGGTTTGGTAGTATACCTTACCCGAATTGCCGGGTAAACCTCGGGGTTTCAATTAACGTGGTATCAACGGTCTTGAGTGTAATACTATCACCGGTGGCTTAATGTCATGTATATTGATATATGTGTACATTGAAACTATGTTATATTGCTTGACTTATTCCAGCCCTGAAGAAGTCGTAGGGTGACTTTTAACCCGAAGACGAAACACGTGTTGGCTGGTGTGAGGCTGTTGTGACTACCAGAATAAAATGAAGTCTGGCTGAAAACAAGAACAAGACGTGAAGACCATTTTATTTGGACACTTATATGTATGTGCTCAGGGCTTAGGGTTCTATCCATTTGTAAGCCCTGGAATTTTTTAAGCTTCTATCTGGGACTTACATTGATCACAGACTCCTCAGAATATATGAGCCTTTTGAGGATTTAGTAACTGGAGGCTCATTCTGGTTGGGCTTTTTTCCCCCCTCATAATTTTGAAGCTAAAACTTGGCGTACAGTCAACCCAGTTGGCGCATGCTGCCCAAAAAACATCTCCGGAACAAGGTATCCAGCTTTTTCCAGAGAGCACCTAATACCATTCTGCAGGCCAGGCCTACAACACTGCTGATTTCTGAACTCTCTATCCTTCCCATGGCTCTTACAAAAAGTGACCTGGTGATGTCTCTCCAGGCTTTCAAGGCATAGCTGAGAGAAAACCTAAAAGGAGATATACACAAGAGAATTGAGGACCTAAAGGCTGACCACAGTGGCAATATGACTGCCCGTAAACAGGATATGGATTCTATTGCTAAGAGAGTACTAGACACAGATTCGAGGGTGGAGGCCCTACAGGAAGCTGAGGAATCACTACAGGAAGATGTCTCAGTAATCAAACTACAAGTCGAAGAGGCCATTCTCAATTGCGAAGATTTGGAAAATAGGTCGCATCAATATAATATGAGGGTGCAGGCGTAGCCGGGGGTACAGATCTAGAGTCATTCCTCACGGTCCTATTCCAACAGGTCCTCGTCGACCCAAATCAAGACATTCCTATTGAACCCGCTCATGGAGTTGGGCAGGTGCTCATGGGGTAAACCTCCCGCCCACGAGACGTGCTGGTTAAATTGAGTAGTTTTCAGATAAAAGAAAGAATCCTTGCTGCCTCTCAAAAACTGGATAATATTACCTATTAAGAATACTCCTGTGCTCTGTACCAAGACATAGCTGCCTCTATACTTCAGAAGAGACAACTCTTCAGACCTATCAGGGATCATTTAAGGAAGGACAATATTAGGTATAGATGGACTTATCCTTTTGGTCTGGCCTTCCCTTTTAAGGGGAAAAATTATAATTGTGTCGATCACCAAAGTGCAGCTGACCTCCTCAGTATACAGATGCAGGAAACAAGAGACCCGATCCTGCCTTCTTCGTAGAGAAGTGAGGGCGCTTAGAGACTATCATAGCGAGATCCCTGGATAAAGACAAAGAGCGCAGAAATGATGAGAGGAACAAGAATACAAACGTTATATAGCTACAAAATCCTCTAACTGCTTAGCTCCGCTCAGATCGAAAATTACCCTACTGTTTTACATGATTGAACTCTTATGTGTGGCTTGGTATGCAGGGGTTAATGCCCTCAACAGAGAAGTAACCTGTACTCTCATGCTTCTTCCTTCCTCTGTGACACCCAACAATGACCTCTCCTTGCCTTGTAACTTTCTTGAGGGGTAAGGTATGGATGTGATTTGTGCTGGCCCTAGCCTTTGAAGGCTTGAAGTCCTGATTGCCCTTTTCCTTCTCTCACCCTCGCGCACCTAATGTTTCAGCATCATAGGCTTCCAAGGACAGAGAAGGTGGCCAAAATCACATTTACTTAATATACAGGCTTGTTGGTCCCTACTTACTAGATGCAAAATATGAGAACATGTGGGGCCACCCTTCTGGCGGGGGGGAAGTCCTGCGTATATCAACCCCTTTAGTGCAGTCTTATGGCTCACTTACGGATTTGCCATGACTGGGGACCACTGATGTGGTCCCACTGTCCAGTGTACTTTCAAATCCTGCCATTTTAATAAATGTTTTTTTAATTAATTTAATGTTGTACAATAGTTCATGTGACACTCACAACCGTACACCTAAGACTGCATAATACTGAACCCGAGTCGAGAATCGAGCCCCATTTCACCTTCCCCGGAATTAATGAGCTGAACCCTGCTGACCATTTGGATTCATCGTCACATCTCAAGGAGTATATAGCAAAGCCTACTTACCATACACATCAAGGTAGTCACTTGGACTATTAGGGGATTGATTGTGGGAGGGTCGATATGATATCATTGAGCTACAAGAAACTCATCTAAGGAAACTAGATGAATAGAGCCTGTGACACAAGCAGTACTCACTGATATTAAAGTCTTCAGCTAGAACTAAACACAACAGTGTAGCACTTCTCTTGCATTAAACCTTAAGATTCCATCTACACACACAGCAGATAGACAAGGAGGGCAGATATGTCATGATTGCTGGTACTCTTCAAGGTACCCCAGTCACTTTAGCAGCACTGCATGCACCCAGAGTGGGACAGGATGTCTTTCTTATCCACTTTATGAGCACCCTGCAGGGGCTCACAACAGACACTATAATTGTCATAGGTGACTGACTCAGCATGGAACGCAAAGTTGGGAAGGTTGAGAGTTTCTACAACTTCCTCAGGACCATTCTCAAATCGACTAAAAACTGCGATTATAAATCTTGGCCTCAAAGACCCTTGGAGAATACAAAACACTTCCCAATCAGACTGTACTTTCTACTCCCATGTCCACAGGACATACTCTAAAGTTGATTATATACTTCTAATCACAACCCTACTCCCACAGGTACAAAACATGTCTATACAATCTATTGTAAATTTTGACCATGCACCAATAGAGCTCATTCTGCATTGGGGAACAGAAAAGACAAAGGGAGCTGATGGATATTTAACTCGACTTTGCTTAGGAACACTGTATTGAACAATGTGGTGAAGGAAAATATTACACATTATTTCGAGGAGAATCCCACTTCAGACACTGGCACAGTATGTATATGGAAAATATTTAAAACAGTTTTGAGAGGAGTATGTATAGGGGCATTAGTGACTTTCAAAAAATAGAAACAACTAGCACGCACATCTTTGGAAGCGGAATTTAAATAAATTGAAGTTGAACACAAGTTAAAGTCCACAAGACTTACTCACCGCAAACTCGTGTCCTTTTAGGACGAACTTATTGCACTAATTACTAATAAAACTGAACTCATCAGCTCAGGCAGAATTTAGAATAAAATGGTATTGCAGACATCCACCTTCTCTCAGACCAGGAAGCACACATAGGAAAGCGTAAAGTAGAAGCCTTCACTGATTTCCACTCCACAATGTATACCAATGAATACACAGATACGACAGCACAAGTGCCCTACCTTGCGTCAATAGATCTGTTGCCAATCTCCTGGGAAGGTGTAGAGAACCTAGATTTGGCTATTACCCTAGAAGAAGTGAAACTGGCAATTAAGACTCTTACTCTACACAATGCTCTGGGGCCGGATGGCTTTATGGCAAATTTCTGCAAGACATCTTCTAACACACTGGCACCACACTTAACAACATTTTAAAATTACTTATGAGACACGGGTAAAGTAAGACCTTCTATGACAGAGGCCAATATTTCATTGATACGCAAACCAAGTAAGAACCTAAGTCTTCGCTCATCATATAGGCCCATTGCCTTTTTGAATTTAGATCCTAACTTTTACATCAAAATCCTCGCCACTAGGTTGGAATCCATACTCTCTACATTTATCCACCCAGACCAACCCGGCTTTAAAGGAGGATGACAAACCCATGATAACATCCACAGAGTTAAACATCTAAGATAGAAAGCCCCCCAAAAAAATATCCCTACTCTCATAGCATCTCTAGATATAGAAAAACATTTGACCGGGCTGACTGGTGCTTATTGAGGTTGACTCTTAAATGTTTTATCTTTGGGTCACCATTTGTTTGCATGGTGATGGCAGGTTACCATGATCCACGCTCAAGTGTCACAGTCAATGGCAGATAATCCCCATATTTCGCCCTCCACAGAGGAACTAGGCAGGGGTGTTTACTCTCCCCCTTCTTTTTACCCTTTGTATTGAATCATTTGCATTGAAAGTTAAGACTAATGCCAAGAAACGAGAGATGCCTAACCTGGCGCTTCACCTTCAAAATAGCACCCCCTCTAAATTGGTGGCCAAATTAATTAAATACCTGGGCATCAATGTAATGCCAGATCTTACAAAACTATGTAAGGCTAATTATCCATCAATTTTACAATCCTTAATAGCGGATCTCAGAAGCTGGTCACTGCTCTTTTTATCATAGCTCTGCCGAATGAACACAGTAAAAATGAATGTGCTGCCATGAATACTTTAACGTTTCCAGGCTCTTCCTATTCCAGTTCCTCCAGACTTCATTGCAGCTTTAAAGAGTGCAATGCAGTGCTTCAATTGGCATGGGGGATAGCCCTGAGTAGGCTACAAGGTGTTATGCAGATCAAGAGTAGAGGGGCAACTAACACTCCCGGATTGCCCTTTATACTATAGAGCAATGCAATTGAAGGTTCTAGCAGACTGGTCACTATGGGCCTGATTCACAGAACTAACTTACGTCAAAAACGTAAAGTTAGTACTTTTTGGTATTCACAGAATACACTTACTCATTTTGGTATTCACAGAATGAACTTACTCATTTCGGTATTCACAGAAGTTAGTAGTCCTAACTTTAGGACTCCTAAATGCCTTCTGTGAATACCAAAAGTCTTAAAGTTAGGATTTTTCTCAGTTTAGGAGTAGTAAAGTTAGGACTTTACTACTCGTAAACTGAGAAAAATCCTAACTTTGAATGTCGGATAAGTATTGGGTCCAAATGGATAAAACAATGACTTTCTGGGGCTTGGCATGGGAACCTTAAATATACCATCTAATGCTTATATAAGCACATCCAGTGCATCACTTTAGATGTATGGGAGTACCTTACACAGCATACTACAGGGGTCTCCCTTCCATCCTTGCACAAAACTATCCATCATAATCCGGCCTTTACTCCAGCATTACACTCCGGCCCCTTTGATAGAAAGCTGGCAAATGTCTAACAATCTCAGGTCTCTTCCCAGGCCCAGAGTAACTCTATTTCCCTGATTGTAAACAAAAATTCCATCTAAATGAAACCGAACACTATCACACCTACAACTACGACATTGGGTGATGCATCCTGAATTCATATGAGCAGCTACCAGAAACGGTGCCCCTTTAGAAAATTTTGCTAAAAATGCAGGGACTATGAAGGGTCATATGACAATGCTCAACTGTATCCTTCTACAAGCTTCTAACATTTTCCTCATCCATTCCGTTCCCACTGGTCAGGGGGATTCGGGCAACCAATAAAGGAGAAAAAGTGACCAACCCTTTGGAGAGAATTATGACAAATACAAATAGCAAAATGGGGAGAGAAGTTCACTATAAGAAAGTGTACAATTGTTTATCTCATCCTAACTAATTTGAAGAAATTCTACCCACAAATGCCAGGCCTTTTTGGGTGGGGATATAAATTACTAGGGGATTTTAGAAATACATGGTGGGACTGCCCATTCATTAAACCTTTCTGTTCTGAAATCCTCACAGCAATGAAAACTATACTAGGTTATCCAGTCTCGATGCACATTGACTTCATACTACTGGGGCTAAGTGACCCCGAATTGAAGTACCATCTGTCTGTGGCCTATTTCTATACAGTTCATCGTGTATTTCTGGGAGTCCATGTACAGTAAGGAAAATAAGCTGCTGCCTTTGGAGTCATAAATAAATTGTCTAGTGGAAAGTACAGGTTGGTCTCGACCTTGCGTGCACACAATGTGGCCAGTGGGTAACGTGTTCAGATGTCCAACATGGGGAGCACATAAGCGCTGCGTGTGCTGTGTCCTGATTGGCTATTTGTTCCTAACTCATATGGCATCTGACTTTATGGTGTTTTTGGAGCGCGCATACCCCTCTGGCCATGTGTGCTTTATTGGGAGCCAATCACCCTGGACCATTGTAGTGTCACTGTGCCTATCTGTGGGATTGATCTAGGATTTCCTGTTCGTTCGTTTGTCTGCCAGCTACGTGCTACCCCACCTGTGATCTATCAATTAGTGACCTCAGGCCTAGGTCTCAGAGCCTGCCTGATTTCGTATTTGCGAGTCGGGGGTTGATGTGGAGTTTACAGTGGGCAAATTTCGTTCTCATACATGAATGTTTCGTTTTTCATATTAGCACCGACTTTTTCATATTAACATATCTATCTATCTGTATATACACCTATATATATACACTGGAGTGCGAATAAATGCTTTTAAATAAAGACTACACGGAACCTACCAAGGTAACCATTTCCTTCTGATCCCAGCATGCACTGTACTATACTAATGCACTTACCACGATCCACTGCGGATCTTAGCATGCTCTTAATAAAGTGATTGGAGCCATCTGTGCAGATCTTTTAGCTGTCCATGAAGAAGAGGCTGTCGCCTTGAAACGCGTAGGACAAGAACTTTTAACCTCGCCTGAAAACGCTGGCTCTCTGAGTTAATAAGCCTCACGGCTTTGCAAGTACTGTCGAGTGCGCCTTCAAAACCCCTGGGGCTTTGGTATAAAACACATACATATATATATATATATTCACTGAAAAAACCAAAGGTTTCAGGGATGTTATAGTTAGTTGGACATTTCACTCGTACAAAACCAGAGAAATTCGGCCGTTATAGTTAGTTAAGCTAAGTATAACTCATGCCCCGCAATGCACTGCTGATGACATCACATATTACATCACTCATGACATGGTCAGTGACATCACTGATGACATCACTGATGACATCTCAAATGACATCACTGATGACATCACTGATGACATCATCCAGTGACTGAGTGTTTTTAAAAAAGTTTAAATATGTTTTATATATATATATATATATGCCAAGGTGTATTGAAGAATGAGTGGGTGTATGAGTGTCTGAATGGATGATTTAATAGGTGCATGACTGAATGTATAAGTGAGTGATTAACGTGTCTTACTAATACATGGGTGACTGACTAATCTGTATGAAAGTCTGTATCAGTCTGTCAGTTGGTGTGTAAGTGGCTGATTGAGTTGGTGAGTAGCTACATGAGTGCCTTTATGGGTTTTTGATTGGTTGTCTGAGTACCTGAATGGGTGCCTGAGTGTCTGTGTGGGTGTGTGGGGTGTGTGTGACTCCCTGCATGGATGTGTGAGTGGGTGATTCACTGGGTGTATGGGTTCAAGAGTGTATCTGTGAGGGGCTGTATGGGTGGGTGAGTGTGTATGGCTGTGTTGGTGAGGGAATGGATGTCTCAGTGGTACATGTGTGAGTAACTACATATGTGAAAGGCAGTATATGTGAGTGTTGGAGTATATAAATGATCATATGTGAGAGTTAGTGAGAGTGGCTGTGTGGATGAGTGTATGCTTGTGTCAGTGATTGTATAAGAGAGTAAGTATGTGCTAGTATCTGTATAAATAAGTGAGGTGGTGTGTGTATAACTGTGTAGGTGAGTAAATGGGAGTGTGATTGATTCTTTGCATGACTGACTTGCTGTGTGAGTAACTCTATGGGTGAGTGGCGGTGTGTGTGTCTGTATAAGTGTATAAGTGCATATGATAGTGGCTGTATTGATGAGTGACTGCATATATGAGTGACTGTATGGATGAGGGAGTGGATGTGTGTGTAGACCTAGGAATCAGTGAGTGGGTATGTAGTAACTGGTATTGGTGTGTCTATGGTTTCGAGAATGGCAGTCTGTATTTTAGAGTGGGTGTATCAAAAGTTATATTAGGCTGTGAGGTGGTGCATCAGATTATCACGTGAATGATGTCATCAGTGACACCATCAGTGATGTCATTTGAGATGTCATCAGTGATGTCATTAGTGATGTCACTGACCATGTCATGACTGATGTAATATGTGATGTCATCAGCAGTGCATTGCGGGGGCGCGTGTTATAGTTAGCTCAACTAACTATAACATGCAAATTTCTCTGATTTTGTACGAGTGAAATGTCCAACTAACTATAACGTCCCTGAAACCTATGGTTTTTTCAGTGAATTTCTATGGTTTTTTAAATGATAATTACTAACTATAACGTCCCTGAAACCTATGGTTTTTTCAGTGAATTTCTAAGGTTTCTTAAATGCTAATTTCGAACTATGCCTACATAGGTAGGACATGTGCAGAAAGAGGAAGAAAGGCACAGGAAGAAGCAAGACAAGTGCAGAAAGAGGCAAGAGAGGTGCAGAAAGAGGAAGAAAGGTGCAGAAAGAAGCAAGAGAAATGCAGAAAGAGGCAACAGAAGTCCAGAAAGAGGAAGAAAGGTGCAGAAAGAAGCAAGAGATGTGCAGAAAGAACCAACAGAGGTGCAGAAAGAGGCCTACTTTGACTGTACCTTACAACAGACTCATACAAAGTACCCTAATCACTAATCCTTCTCCGAAGATGTCTTAAGCCTCACTTTTCTCTTGAAGGTTCACTATTAATCGACTGCTCAGAATGTTAGGCCTACCAAATATAAAACAGCAATTCTAAGCATATCACTGTTGTAAGTCTGACCAAGTTTGTGAAGGTAGGCATGCATGTCTATGCTGTTACCTAGTGACATTTAAATGAAAATAAACATACAAACACTTGAATACCTGTGTTTCAAACAGCATACTCTGTAAATTTGTGTAAAAAAGGTGTATGCATTTCTTTCTGCTCACAATACAGGGCTCATGGGTAATCAATAGTATATTTGAGGGGCTCTATAACACATATATACGTAACACATGTCTGCCTGTACAACCGAATGACAAAGCAGAACTAAGAAGATTTGACCACCTATAAGAGAAGCTACCCGCTTTTTAAGCTACTATCTTCAGATGCATAACACATGTAAGAATACATGTGCAAGTAGACTTATACCTCAGTCACGAGAGCATGCAGACCTTTAAACTTGACAGCTTGCACTTCCCATTATAATACAGAAAGAGGCGAGAAAAGTACAGAAAGGAGCAAGAGAATTGCACACAAAAACAAGAGAGGTGCAGAAAGAGTAAGAAATGTTCAGAAAGAGGCAAGATAAGTGCAGAAAGAGGCAAGAGAAGTATAGAAAGAGGCAAGAGAAGTGCAGAAAGAAGCAAGAGAGGAGCAGAAAGAGGCAAGAGAGGAGCAGAAAGAGGTAAGTGAGGTACAGAAAGAGGCAAGAAAAGTGCAGAAAGAGGCAAGAGAAGTGCAGAAAAAGGCAAGAGAGGTACAGAAAGAAGCAACAGAGGTGCAGAAGGAGACAAGAGAACTGCAGAAAGAGGCAAGAGAGTTGCAGAAACAGGCGAGAGAGGTGCAGAAAAAGGGAACAGGGGTGCAGAAAGAGGCAAGAGAGTTGCAGAAACAGGCAAGAGAGGTGCAGAAAAAGGGAACGGGTGCAGAAAGAGGCAAGAGAGGTGCAGTAAGAGTAAAAAATGTGCAGAAAGAGGCAAGAGAAGTTCAGAAAGAGGCAAGAGAAGTATAGAAAGAGGCAAGAGAAGTGCAGAAAGAGGCAAGAGAGGAGCAGAAAGAGGCAAGAGAGGAGCAGAAAGAGGTAAGTGAGGTGCAGAAAGAGGCAAGAGAAGTGCAGAAAGAGGCAAGAGAGGTACAGAAAGAAGCAACAGATGTGCAGAAGGAGACAAGAGAACTGCAGAAAGAGGCAAGAGAGTTGCAGAAACAGGCAAGAAAGGTGCAGAAAAAGGGAACAGGGGTGCAGAACGAGGCAAGAGAGGTGCAGAAAGAAGCAACAGAAGTGCAGAAAGAAGCAAGAGAAGTGCAGAAAGAAGCAACAGAGGTGCAGAAAGAGGCAAGAGAGGTACAGAAAGAGGGAAGAGGGGTGCAGAAAGAGGCAAGAGGAGTGCAGAAAGAAGCAAGAGCAGTGCAGAAAAAACCAACAGAGGTGCTGAAGGAGGCAAGAGGGGTGCCGAAAGAGGCAAGAGGATTGCCAACATTTTCAAGAGAGGTGCAGAAAGAAGCAAGAGCAGTGCAGAAAGAACCAACAGAGGTGCAGAAAAAGACAAGAGGGGTGCAGAAAGAGGCAAGAGAAGTTCAGAAAGAAGCAACAGAGGCACAGAAGGAGGCAAGAGAACTGAAGAAAGAGGCAAGAGAGTTGCAGAAAGAGGCAAGAGAGGTGCACAAAGAGGGAAGAAGGGTGCATAAAGAGGCAAGAGGGTACAGAAAGAAGCAAGAGAGGTACAGAAAGAAGCAAGAGAGGTGCAGAAAGAAGCAAGAGCAGTGCAGAAAGAACCAACAGAGGTGCAGAAACAGACAAGAGGGGTGCAGAAAGAGGCAAGAGAAGTTCAGAAAGAAGCAACAGAGGCACAGAAGGAGGCAAGAGAACTGAAGAAAGAGGCAAGAGAGGTTCGGAAAGAGGCAAGAGAGGTGCACAAAGAGGGAAGAAGGGTGCAGAAAGAGGCAAGAGGGTACAGAAAGAAGCACGAGCGGTGCAGAAAGAAGCAAGAGAAGTACAGAATCAAGCAACAGAGGTGCAGAAAGAGGCAAGAGGGGTGCAGAAAGAGGCAAGAGAAGTGCAGAAGGAAGCAACAGAGGTGCAGAAAAAGGCAAGAAAAGCGCAGAAAGAGGCAAAAGAGTTACATAAACAGGCAAAAGAGGTGCAGAAAGAGGGAACGGGGGTGTTGACAGAGGCAAGAGAGGTGCAAAAAGAACCAACAGAGGTGCAGAAAGAGGCCAGAGGGGTGCAGAAATGTACAAGAGAGTAGCAGACAGAAACAAGAGGAGTGCAGAAAGAACCAACAGAGGTGCAGAAAGAGGCAAGATGGGTGCAGAAAGAGGCAAGAGAAGTGCAGAAAAAAGCAAATGAGGTGCAGAAAGAGGCGAGAGGGGTGCGGAAAGAGGCAAGAGAAGAGCAGAAAGAGGCAAGCGAGGTGCACACAGAGGCACGTGGGGTGCAAAAACAGGCAAGAGAGGTGCAGAAAAAGGGAACAGGGGTGCAGAAAGAGGCAAGAGAGGTGCAGCGAGGGAAGAAGGGTACAGAAAGAGACAAGAGGAGTGCAGAAAGAAGCAACAGAAGTAAAGAAGGAGACAAGAGAACTGCAGAAAGAGGCAAGAGAGGTGCAGAAAGAAACAAGAGTAGCTTGCACATCATTAGTACCAATTTAACACCCACATTTAGCAATAAGTAACAGGTGACCATTCTAGGTTTACAAAGGACCTTCCACCATGCTGTAACACTTGTCGCTGCATTTTTGGTAATGTTTGAGCCATTTGAGCTAGAAAAAAGGCTTTTTTATTTCAAATCTGCAGATTAGACAGCAGATGATGGATTATGTGGCTAATGCGGAAAATGTATAATTGTGCGAAAGTCGGTGCAGCCAAACAGTCGCATAATTCCAGTGGCCCTGCTCATACCTCTGACTAGGTCCAGAAGTGCTCCTCAGTGATTCCTTCTTTTTTTTGTCTCATTGAGTTCATAGTTTAGCTTCTATGGAAACGAGGAAGACTTAACCTGTGGTTACCACTCCACAATACAGACTACCATACCACATAATTACTCTCCATAACACAGAATCCCACTCTATATAATTCCTATACACTAAATACCACATACTTTCTATCCACATAATTTCACTGCACAACATACCACATAATTCCACTACACACAACATACATCCACTCCACTCCAAAAAACATTAGTAAAAAACTTTTACATTTACAATGCCAATAGCTCTAACTCACGCAAATGCGAAACCTATTACATTGCAAATGCTTCTTTAACTAGTAGTCGCGTTTGCAGAGTGGTGGAGAAAGGGTGCTGGGCCTCCGACCAGCGCTGAGGAATTCCGCTGCGTAGGACTTACAGGAGGTACCAGGAGGGCTTCTTGGCCCCCAAAGTCCCTCATGAGTAAAGTGGACTTCATCCCCCAACCTGTAGTGTGCCAGGAGGCACATTTTCAGAGTGGTGGAGAAAGGGGGGCGTGGCCTCCAAAGACCTCCTATCAATCCCACTGTGTGGGACTTACTGGGGGTAACAGGAGGGGTAGTCGGCCCCAAGGACATCTTTGGGGGCCAACTACCCCTCCTATTATCTCCAGTAAGTCCCACACAACAGGATTGCTAAATTCTCATATCAGGCCACGCCCCCTTTGCCCACCACTCTGCAAACACACCTCCTGGCACGCTTTTGGTTGGGGGATGAAGTCCCCTTCACTTGTGGGGGTCCTTAGGGGCCAACTAGCCTACCTGTTACCTCCAGTAAGCCCCACACAGTGCGAATGTTGAGAGGTGGACACAGGCCATGCCCTCTTTCTCCACCACTCTGCAAACGCACCTCCTGGCACGCTCTTGGTTGGGAGATCCGCGTGGCCCCCCTTCCCTGGGCCACTTTGGCCCCAGGGACCCCATCCCCCAGGGCATGGCCTCTTTTAAAAAAAATATTTATAGGGAAGGGGGGCCGCGTGGCCCCCCTTCCCTGGGCCACTCTTGGCCCCAGGGACCCCATCCCCTAGGGCATGGCCTCTTTTTCAATAAAATATTTATAGGGAAGGGGGGCCGCGTGGCCCCCTTTCCTGGCCCACTATTGGCCCCGGGGACCCCACCCCCCCTGGGCTTGGACATTTTATATATTTTTTTAAGTAGGGGGCTGTGCGGCCCCCCTACCCAGGCCAATTTCAGCCCCGGAGACCCCATCCCCCGGGGCCCGGCCATTTATAAATTTTAAAATGAAGGGGAGGGGGGCAGAGTGGCCCCCCTCCCGGGCCACTTTTGGCCCCGGGGACCCCATCCCCCGGGGCTGGCCCTCACGTTGGGGATCGTGGGGGGAGCCCCAATGCCCCCACGGTCCCAGCAGGCTCCCCACCTCCTGCGGGAGCCGGCTTTGCTTTTGGGCAAGGGGAGCTGCTAACATGCAGCTCCCCTTGCCCAAAAGCAATTCTGCTTTGCTTCGTTGAAGTGAGAGCAGGTTTCCTGCTCTCGCTTCAACGAAGCAAAGCAGTGTTTGCTATGGCCCGGGGGTGGGCTCCTCAGGACATTGCAGGAGCCGGCCCTGGGGGGTGGCGGTCCCCAGGGCCATCAAGGGCTCCAGGAGGGGGGTCGCGTGGCCCCCCTTCCTACATTTTCAAAGCCCCGGGGAGGATGTGGTCCCCGGAGCCGGGGGTCCGCTACGGACCCCTGCATTTAAATTAGTGTATGCCCCGGGGAGGTGGTGGTCCCCAGGGCAGTGTGGGGGGGCAGGAGCCTCCCCCCCACACTTTTTAATATTAATTTAAGCCCCGGGGAGGTGGCGGTCCCCGGGGCTTCGGGGGCCCACGAGGCCCGCGAGGCCCCCCAGCGACCCCCGCATTTAAATTTGTGAATGCCCCGGGGAGGTGGTAGTCCCCGGGGCAGTGTGGGGGGGGCCAGGAGCCCCCACACTTTTTTATTAATTTAAGCCCCGGGGAGGTGGCTGTCCCCCCGCTATATAAGTCCACATTGCCCCCAGGACCTGGCCCACCCGGGGGCTTCAGGAAAGCGAAGCGCGGAAGCCCGCGCTTCGTTTTTTTTTTTATTTTCTCATCCGGATTCGCGCACCCAGCGCAAATGCGGCCGATTTCTTTAAAAAAAAATGCTTTTATGGCTTGGGGTCCTTGTGGGACCCCCTGAGCAGGCCTAGGGGGTCAGGGTGTTTCTACCCTGCCCCCTTTGCTTGTTTTTCATCTTTTTTTTACTCTTTTCTTGTGACTCTGTTAGCGAGTCACAAGATGGCTACCAACACTTCCTTGTTTGGAGTGTTGGCAGTCAATCAGAATGAAGCTCGTGCTCGGGAGGGTTCGCGAACCCTCATCGGTGCTCAGATATCGATATTTTTATTTTTTGAATTTCTCAGGAACTACTGAACGGATTTACACCTTTTAAAAAAACGGTCGCTTTCTGAACCAAGAGCTACCTTTTTGCCAAATTTGGTGTAATTTAACTTGAGGGAAAAGTTGCCTATACTTTACTTTAGGGAGATCTCCATATCAGTGATGGAGTCCACCCTATGATAAAGTATAGGCCAGTATACTTTGATGGGAGGGTGCTGCAGTATTAGTGGTTGGTCTTGTGTGGTGCTAGACCTACTTCTGTTTCGCTTTGCAGTAGTAGCTTACTCTTCTAAATTTGGCTCCACTCCCTTTTTCAGGGGACTTTTGAGTAATTTTACACTAGGATTTCGTAAATAATGAAAAGTAGTAAAGCCACAAAAAAGTGTAAGAGTAAATACACGTGTAAATTATTCACAAGTGTAAGTTACCTTTGTGAATAGACCCCTTAGGATAATATGCATTGCATTTGGTGTGTCATTTATGGTTTGTATGGGTATTGTGAGCCTTATAGCTTGCAGTAGCAACCTTATCTTGGAAAACCCGGGTCAAATTAACAACAGTGAACTTAAATATTTGTGTAAGTTTACATTTGTTTGCTATTTACGATGGGATTTGCGAGTAGTATCTTTACGAGCGCAGAGTTCCCGCACATAAAAAGACCTATGTTTTCATGTGCAGAGACTTCGCACTCATAAAGATACTACTCGCAAATTCCTTTGTGAATAGCAAACAATCGTAAACTTACAAAAATGTGTAAGTTTACCTTGTGAATCAGGCCCATAATGTTTGTCTGCATTTAATCCATAACCACAACTGCACATAAGCTGTTGTTTTTAAAGGGAATTTCTATGTTTTTTTAAAACTTAGGTTAACGTGTTATAACCAAAACTAACCATATCTTCATTTTAAACTTTGGGTTTTTTCAGTGAACCTATATTCCCTATTAAGTATGGGGGTTCATCATTATGGGACAGTCCCCAAACCTCTCTTCATCTTCATAGCTTTACCGTTTGTCAGTGCTAATAGGATTATGCTGCATGGAGAACGAACTTATGCATCAAGGTTATCTAAATCATGTGTCAAGAAAGGTAAATTATGCAGTGTGTTCTCTGGCACTATTATTTTCATCCATTGTTTTCTGGAAATAACACTGGGGCATATTATCAAGAAACAGCGTTAAAATTATCGCCGCTTTAGCGGCAGAAAACTGCGATAATGGGCTTGATAATATGCCCTTGAGAATTCAATAGAAGCCCATGTTCTGGTGTCAACATGGGCTTCTATTGGAATTCTCAAGGGCATATTATCAAGCCCATTATCGCCGCTTTAGCGGCAGTTTTCTGCCGCTAAAGCGGCGATAATTTTAACGCCGTTCTTGATAATATGCCCCACTGTTTGTTAAATGTGCAAATCGTGTGGCAAATGCTGCAAATTCATAGTTATGGAGTAAACATACAGCCACAGAATCACATAAATCCACCCCGTCCATTTTCTAGCTAACTAATCTAAAATAAACATGCAGTATAAAAACACATAACTTAACTTGTTTAATATCGCCAAAAATTGTGTATGTTTCCTGCGTCCTATGGAGAAGCACACATCTCATTTTCCATTCATAGGGTCATATGTGTAAATATTCCTGCATGCCACTGGGATCGGCTTCCAGCTGCGACCTAGACGTGAACTGTGTATTATAAATACCTAAGAAGCCTCTGAGGTAATCACCAGTGCACAGTTTATTACATATGTGCCACAGGGATGGGGCTGCAGCTGCGGCCTAGACATGAACTGTGTATCATGAGTACCTGAGGCGTCCCTGAGGTAAGTCACCAGCGCCCAGCTTGTGTCTGTGAAGGTACTGGTAATTAAGCTTGGTATGACAGTTCTTATCACTTTTCTAATGTGATAGATTATACCTTCTTCAGGGGACTGTTTAAATAAACAATTGATGGCACAAGTGTAGGTCAAAAAGATAAAAGATGCAGGAAATAAGTGAATGCTGTGGGCACTAACATGCTTTCTGACCCAACATCTCACACTTTCCTCATTTGCTGCCAGAAGTTGTGATGCTAGCTGGACAGCTGGGCAGTATAAATAAAATCAGTCCATACAAATTGTTTGTACTTAGAATGCCATGCAAAGTTGTTCTTGACATCTAGTGAGTGTCACTTCTCCAGGAGATATTTCAAGAAGAAGGCTTTTCACAAAGGTCTAACACTCTCAGGTGGCGTACAATGCCAGAGAATCAACCCAGCAGATGGTCTGGGTGCCGGAAGATGGTGCACTGAGGGTTAAATTTGCCTCAAAGGTCAAGGAAGGAGCAGAGGTGAAGGCCAGAAAAGGGAAGGCCAAGAAGTGGCGGATCTTTGGCGCCAAAGCAAAAAAAAAAAAGTGGGCAAAGGCCACAGTCAGTAGGATTGGCCAGCAGCATTCAAAAGGACCAATCAGGCTCTTCCGCAGCAAGTGAGGTAAGGGCCCACATTGGTCTTGGAGCACAGTATTGGCAGCACGAAGTTTGGCCCATCCCCAAGCCTAAAACGGGGATAAAGTGAAGTTTGGGCAGAAAGGTTTAAAGTTGTATTTGACATGATCAGTAATCTAATGCTCAGTAATCTAATGATCAGACTCGTGGTAATAGACCCAGAGGGGATGATCTTTCAAACCAGTGAGCCTGGGGATGCTAAACAGCAGGGACAGCTGGAAAAGAGGAAAGGATGGGGTTATCCCGAGGCAGACACAGCACTTGGAACCCAGACTCGACTGAGGGTCAGATAGCACAGACAATCGCATCGGTTAATAAGTCAAGCCTAGAATCTGTAGGGCTGAACTCCATGGACAGGCCAATACTAGAAGAGACTCTCCACATCACCTCATCCTTTTATGAATGATAATTCAAAACTTGATGTTAAGAATGACTTATTAAATATAGCATGTTTTAATACTGGACCTGCCTGCGAGCGGGCAGCATTTGCTTTAAGAAATTAAGTAAAACTAGGGCTGTTGAAATCCAGCAAATGTCTCTGTCTAACTACATGTTACCTAATATTGGGGCTCAAGACCGAGTGCACTAAGTGGTTGGGTTAGAAAATCTCCCCGACGGAGCTGCAAGCTGGAGAAAGCACCCTTTGATAAGGGCATTTATTCTCATATAGCACTTTTATGGAGCATTTTTGTAGGTGTCGGCTACTACTTGGCTGAAAAATGTTACCTACCTATTGGTTATATTAACCAAAGAAAGATGACTGTAGAAAGCATCTGTGTGGAGCACAAGTTCTTTGGTGTTTTGTGAGTAGGAGAGGCTTGTATCACATGAAGTGCAGATCTTGGGGAGTTCATAAGCCCACAAAGTAGGTGGGTTTGGAGCGGAAAAGGCTTCTTTCAGATCAAAGAAGAGAGTTATTTAAAGATAAATGCTTCAATAGTGGCCACCATGTGAAGCAAGCATTTGCATAGCAAATTGGTCTAGTTTTAGCTGTCTGCCAGAATTCTGTAATAATGCAAACTAATACCCAAAATAATATTACAAAAAGGGGCTAAAGGCAAGCATCTGAGTAAAGGAAAGCCCTATTGGCTTTGTCAGTGCTTTTGTTCAAGATACTCCATCTGCTCTCATTTGGAATGTACTTCCTGGCACATATTTAATTTATCAGGGTAAATACCTACAAACTCCACAATAATCATTTGGCTTCAATACTGGTGTTCATATCCTGTCAACGAAACCACTCAGGAAACTAGTACCCGGCAACTAGTTTTTAGGCTTGCCAACCAGACAGGTTAGGTGTTTGTAGGTGAATGCCTCTTGTGGCCCATACCAAAATCTTACAGTGGTCTTAGATCCCACCCCTTGCTTGCCTTTTGTTGGCTTTACTGTCCCTCTGATTTGCTTGCTCTTATTTGATAGCTTGCCTTCCCCTTCTTATGTTTGTCCTTCCCCTGGAGCAGAGCCTCTGTCGATCCATTTGAATGGTTGACTTGTATCTTTCTACTGCTCACATTTAGAGATCTACTTTTTTCTTTTTCATTCAGCACTCCATGAGAATGCATGTGTATTTTTGCTCTCTCCCTCATGTGATGCTTCCCGCTCATACTACAAAATACCCATCCGTACTCTGTGTCACTCCCCATTCCTCCCAGCTTGTCTGTAGAAGCACAGCCAAACACAAGAAATTCTTGGGTCTAGAGTGCGGGTGAAACACCGAGACGAGACTACAAAAGAGATATCTTGTTGCTAGAGGGGGAGTCCTTTAAATAGGACGAAATCCCATCACCCACCGAGGTGGCATTCTTCTTCATCTGGGATTCTTCTCTTGGCAGAGACTCCTAGCCCCGCCAAGGGCTACAACCCCCTCACTGTGAGGGAGGAGTTCAGGGATGTTTTAAGGTTCCTACTCAGTGAAGGATATCCTAAAATCCTCAAGATGTGAAACAAAATGGTTGGGTAACGAGCGCAGTACAGAGAAAGGGATCTCAAAGTGTGAGTAACGTGATGTTAAAACTAACTACTAAGAATTAATACAACTTTATTGGCTCACTCCTAGTGTTAGGGTTAAAAACAGCGCACTTCCAGTGTGAAAAAATGGTTACTGCATGTGACAGATGAAACAGGTCTACATGTTTCAGCCAAATTGACCCGGGCAGGTGTCACAGCCTTCTTCAGGACCTATAGATAGAGTGCTACTGCATGAACGTTGTGAGACTATAAATAGTAGTCAGTGATGAAACGAAAAAGGAAAAAGATACACAAAATACAAAACCAGTAATCCACTTGTGGTGAACACGATTTACTGGTTTTACCTGTAGGGAACAGAAGCAACAAGAACAATCAAATGCATATGTCTCTAAACATTAAATCAAGAAAAAGTACATGTAGTGTGAGTCGAAATGTACTCATCACTGGTAATGCCACTAAAGTGCAATCAGACCAAGTAAATCAATAGTCTTACCCGTGGATTACGGATAAGAGCCCTCACCTCAGCCTGGCAACAGCTCAGGGGAGAGGCACCACTCTGAAAAAAGGATGTTAATATGTGTCAGACCAGTTCAGACATTATCCAGTCAGACATAACTCCAATCATGCACATTGGAGGAACCTTATCACAGTATAAACCAGGGCACCTAGGAACCAGTGAGTCTAAATTCTAATGATGTGGAGTAGGTGTGTGCTCACCTACTGGCAAGCAGACAGGAAATATAATCAGCACCAAGTCAAATGGTAGTTGAAAAGTAGTTAAAAGACATAGAGGTCAGAGAGCACTGATTTTTGCAGCATACTTGATACAGGTAAACAGATATATACAGAAATCTTTTCCAGAACACAAAGGTAAAAGCACTTGTCACAAGAGTGTGATCTAAACATCTCACGGTGGCCTCTACATGGCGCTCGGTGGTATTGCGTGTGTAACATAAGTGGCAAATCAGCGATACATTAAAGGAAATGACAACTACCTACATTGATGTTAATGGGTCATTAGAACAGCCCCGTGGGTGCTAGCATGAGTAAAAATTATTTGCAGCAGTTACCGCTTATTACAGGTGCCTAAACTAGGAGTTCGAGTCGATTAATGACAGGTGAAACCAAGTATGAATTAGTAGTCATGCGAGGATTTTATGCCGCGTGCAGGTAGCGGTATCAGATATTGATCAAGCTCACGGTTACTTAAGGCATTGTAAGAGCAATATTTTATGCGGTATTCTGCAAACGGGCAAAGGTGTAAATAGAGTATGCTTGTAGCAACATCAAGTACGTGCAAGGCAGTGACGGCTACAGACCGTAGGAGCCTGGCGTACGCCTTCGATCAGTTAAATAGGACATCAATATTGTCAAAAAGTGCGCGCCTTACACAGACAGTAGAAGAGCAAAAACCGTTACCATCACATGCTCGTGGCAAAAACTGAGTAAGCGCACCCCAGGAAGTGAGAGCCATGCATGCACCATTAATCATTGAGGGAGACCGTCACTAACGTGTGCCTTGGGTGCAATAAGTAGTAACAAACGTCGCACTGGAAATAAACGTGCTGAAGGGAGCGGGGTTCAGTCTGCCTACCTGTCCGTCGGTACCCCGGGCGGTACAGAAGCTGTGACCGGAGGTGGCCGACGGGCAGTCATGATGCAAATAAATAGGCTGAGTGGAGGGCTTGTGTGCGTCGGAAAAATCCAGACGGCAGGAGCGTGCAGACGTAGGATGTTGCAGTGCTTATGGGGAACGTAGTTTCGTAAGTGCTGTAGACAGAGTGCCTCGCAAAGAATAATAATACATTCTTTGTTTCAAGACCGCCGGTGCATATAGTGTACCGTGTTCTGACAGGATGTCTAACAATGCCTGAATCGTCGGCCACCTCCGGTCACAGCTTCTGTACCGCCCGGGGTACCGGTAGGTAGATGATGGAGTTTTCCACCTCGGTGGGTGATGGGATTTTGTCCTATTTAAAGGACTCCCCCTCTAGCAACAAGATATCTCTTTTGTGGTCTCGTCTCGGTGTTTCACCGGCACTCTAGACCCGAGGATTTTTTGTGTTTTGCATTACTGTTTGGGGAATTAATCCTCGCCGGTCTTTAAAATCTCCCTAGGACCCCCCCTCCTTCTTTATTTCTCTGTTCCAGAGCAGCCTAGGCTGCGGGTCCTGGTGACCGTCCTTGTATGACTGAGGCGGTTCGCTTTGAGCTGTTTTTGGAACCTTATTTATAACTACACCAATTCACTAACAGCACTTCCTATTTTACTAGCATGACAGAAATACAGGGCCTTGCTTTTGACGAAGCCACCGTGCAGGCGATACTAACAACACCTAGTATTATCGATGCGATCCAAAGTGGTTCAGCTGCACAAGGTGATGATTGGGCCAAACTTCTCACTCTCAAAAGATCACACTCACACACACAGATACATGGTGCCATAATGACAGAGTACTTGCGTGGTAATTCTGCCCCTACAGGGTTGATAGTGACTAACACGCCTAGACTATTCCTTGAAGATAAGACGTTTTTGAAAGCTTGGTCTCCTATTTCGTGGCGGTGCACGAGAGATTGGCTTATTTTAATAATCAGTACAGCCAAATGCATCGCTGACACGATCCTCATTGAGATCCAAACACTCGAGGCACAGATTAAATGTGTTATCTCTGTGACCCTGTATAAAAAACAATCTGAGGAAACAAACAAGACAAACAAAGACTTTAAGGATTCCATCCTTATGACTAAGATCAATAAGTTCAAAAAAGACTTGGCACGCTTCTCATTTGAAAAAGTGTATCCATACACTAGCGACAATTATTCCCCTCCAGAATTTAATAACAAGGGGAGAAGGTATGGCTCCAATTATTCCTCTTCAGGCACTGATGACTGGTCAAGTGACTCAGACTCGTCTACCAACAATGCACAACAACAGAGAGGTTGAGCGCGGAGCAACAGAAGGAACTGGAGGAGTGGCCCACCAGGTCCCCAACATACACAATGGTGGCCTCCAACCCCTTGGGGCTATCCAAACCCACTGTTTCAGCCGCCTATGCTACCGTATCAACCTCATCCTCAATTTTACAGCAACCAGCCTTTTTTAGGGCAGGGCCGGGGACGCTCAAGAGGTAGGAGAAGAAATTAGCAGGCACAAGTACATTGGAGCCCTCCTCCCTCCCCGAGGAACACTCGGAGCTAGAAGAAACTACCCCCACAGTCGGGGACCAGCAGTGAAACGACCTAGTTGTCAACTTGAGTGAACGTGCTCTTACACCTGATGAACAGGCTGCACTGAATAGAGGTCTGGGTTTTGTTCCTAACTTTGAAGGCGATTCCTTTCAAGTACAATGTGAACCAGCACAATTCTTCCGGAAAATTCGGTAACACTTCTTTTCCAGGACAAAGATAGGGAAACTATGGAAACAGGACCCATCAATACCGGTTTGAAAACCCGCTCCACTTTTAACCCGCCTGCTCACCTGGTTCCTGCTCAGGTTTTGACCTTTGAGAAAGCGGTAACCACGGAGGAGTCCACCTTATGTGACTCCAAAAGATGACATTTCAAGAACCTTCCGAAAAAAGAACAGAAAGCCCTACAAGGTTTGGCCAACAACGACTCCATTACCATCAAACCGGCAGACAAGGGTGGTGCAATTGTGATTATGAGTACCTTAGCATACACCCCGAATGCTTGCGCCAACTTGAAGACAGACGCTTTTACCTACCGCTTAGCACAGACCCAACCAACAGACTGACACGTGAGATTGCCATTCTCACAGAAGAAGCCAAGAATGAAGGATGGATTACATCTCAAGAGGCTAGTTATCTCACAACTTCACATCCAGTGATGCCTTATTTCTATATCTTACCTAAAATACATAAGGCTTAAAGACCACCACCTGGGCAACCTATCATTTCTGGCATTGGTTCCCTACTCGAACCTTTATCCACCTTTGTTGACCATTTCCTCCACCCCATTGTGTGTGAAATGCCTACGTATCTCCATGACACCAAAGATATCCTTAGACTACTACCAGACACTCCGTTTGACACCTCTAGAGATTATCTTGTCTTGTTTAATGTCGAATCGCTCTACACCTGCATCCCTCAAGACAAAACACTAGATGCAGTGCGGTCTTTACTGGACAACAGAGACCTAGACACCATCTCCCCGGTGCACTTCATCATGGAGTGCGCACGGATAGCCATGAAGGAAAACTTCTTCCAGTTTGAGAACACAATATACCTGCAAACGTCTGGCACATCTATGGGCAGCGTTTTCGCTCCCAGTCTAGCCAACCTGTATGTCCATCTATTTGAACAGGATCATATTTTGTCAGAGGACAACCCCTATAGGAACCACATCCTCCTCTGGAAACGATATATTGACGACGTGTTCGGCGTCTGGAGAGGTGAACCTGACACTATTTCAAATTTTCACCAGTGGCTGAACACCAGGAACGAGTTCCTCAAATTCACCTTTGAGTTCAGCAAGACAAAGTTGCCTTTTCTAGACTTACTGATCTTTCCCACTGACAATGGCCTAGGGACCGAGCTCTACAGAAAACCAATGGCACGTAATTCTCTGCTATCGTACCAGAGTTATCATCCCAAGTCCCTCCGTGACAACCTGCCATACGGTCAATTCCTGCGCATCAGAAGAAATTGCTCTACTAGTGAGAAGTTCAAAGAACATGCAGAGTCATTATCTACCCAACTCAAAAAGAGGCACTATCCGGCGAGACTGATTCGACGCTCTCTCAAGAGAGCAGCTTATAAGAACAGAGAAGCTCTGATTGAACCTCCTGTGCAGAAAGAACAAATGACTAGGATAACGTGTGTTAACACGTTCAGTACCCTTTCAAATGGAATACAGAAGAGTGTGCGAAAAAATTGGAAGATTCTCAACATAGGCAACAAACAGATCCCGGAACCTCTTTTTGCATTTCGCAGAAGTATCAATCTGAGGGATAGTCTGGTCCACACCAGACCTAGAAACAGGAAATCCCCCACCCAGGACACCTTGTGGGGCTTACCAGCAATCAAAGGGCATTTCCCGTGCGGCACATGTGCTGCATGCCCTCAGACCAAACACACGATTACTGTAGACATAGGCACAGACAGACCCTGGTCTCTTGTTCGCCACACAAACTGCAACAGCGAGAGACTAATTTACTTGGTCACTTGCCCATGTGGACTTCGCTATGTGGGAATGACAACTCGAAAAGTCAAATTGAGGATTTTGGAACACAAAAGCACTATTCGCTTGCAAGAAACAAGCCACCAAACTCACCAGTCATTTCCTTGAATTAAACCATATAGCTGATGAACTCAGCTGGACAGTTCTTGAACAACCATACATCCCTACTCACATCACTGACATATCAAGATTTCTGTTTATCAAGGAACAAAAATGGGTCCACAAATTATGCAGTGACAGTAAGGGTTTGAATGATGACATACCCTCGACCTCATTATAATACAATTAAGGTCTTGATTTGGTGTATTAACACCTTAACCACACTAATGAGATTCCGAACACCGCACACACCCCGCCGCTGTTTGTGCAAACTAGAACACAACACGATATGATGAGAACATAGTCTACCCACATCTACGGTATGCGTTCTAGCAATCTACATCTGCTATTTAGTATATTATCATTGCAGTAGCCTACCAGCATTTTGTTAAATTCAATTATTCATGCCTGAGCCGGCACTGACAAGTATTCTGGTACCATATATACTCACCATGTAGCAACTTTGCTGTCTAAATACACACCATTTGTCGTTTCTGTTAGTAAGGATTACCCGCTCAACACACTATGTGTACTGATAACCTCTGTGCAGCTGCACTGACTATATATCCTGTATTGTTGTCAATATGCATAACATGCATAATGGCACTGTACTCAGGTGCATTGGCCATGACTTAACAGGTCGGATGTTAGTTGAGTTAAGAACAATGACCAACTTGAGAGTCTGATTCAGGCATTGTTAGACATCCTGTCAGAACACGGTACACTATATGCACCGGCGGTCTTGAAACAAAGAATTTATTATTATTTTTTGAGAGGCACTCTGTCTACAGCACTTACGAAACTACGTTCCCCATAAGCACTGCAACATCCTACGTCTGCACGCTCCTGCTGTCTGGACTTTTCTGACGTGCACGCGCCCTTCACTCAGCCTATTTATTTGCATCATGACTGCCCGTTGGCCACCTCCGGTCACAGCTTCTGTACCGCCCGGGGTACCGACGGACAGGTAGGCAGATTGAGCCCCGCTCCCTTCAGCACGCTTATTCCCAGTGCGACGTTTGTTACTACTGATTGCACCCAAGGCACACGTTAGTGACGGTTTCCTTGAATGATTAATGGTGCACGCATGACTCTCACTTCCTGGGGCCACGCTTACTCAGTTTTTGCCATGAGCATGTGATGGTAACAGTTTTTGCTCTTCTACTGTCTGTGTAAGGCGCGCACTTTTTGACAATATTGATGTCCTCTTTAACTGATCGAAGGCGTACGCCAGGCTCCTACGGTCTGTAGCCATCACTGCCTTGCACGTACTTGATGTTGCTACGAGCATACTCTATTTACGCCTTTGCCCGGTTGCAGAATACCGCATAACATATTGCTCTTGCAATGCCTTAAGTAACCGTGAGCTTGATCAATATCTGATACTGCTACCTGCACGGGGCATAAAATCCTCGCATGGCTACTAATTCATACTTGGTTTCATGTGTCATTAATTGACTCGAACTCCTAGTTTAGGCACCTGTAATAAGCGGTAACTGCTGCAAATAATTTTTACTCATGCTAGCACCCACGGGGAAGTTCTAATGACCCATTAACATCAATCTAGGTAGTTGTCACTTCCTTTAATGTATCGCTGATTTGCCACTTATGTTACACACGCAATACCACGGAACGCCATGTAGAGGCCACCGTGAGATGTTTAGATCACACTCTTGTGACAAGTGCTTTTACCTTTGTATTCTGGAAAAGATTTCTGTATATATCTGTTTACCTGTATCAAGTATGCTGCAAAAATCAGTGCTCTCTGACCTCTATGACTTTTAACTACTTTTCAACTACCATTTGACTTAGCACTGATTATATTTCCTGTCTGCTTGCCAGTAGGTGAGCACACACCTACTCCACATCATTAGAATTTAGACTTGCTGGTTCCTAGGTGCCCTGGTTTATTCTATGATAAGGTTCCTCCAATGTGCATGATTGGAGTTATGTCTGACTGGATAATGTCTGAACTGGTCTGACACATATTAACATCCTTTTTTCAGAGCGGTGCCTCTCCCCTGAGCTGTTGCCAGGCTGAGGTGAGGGCTCTTATCCGTAATCCACAGGTAAGACTATTGATTTACTTGGTCTGATTGCACTTTAGTGGCATTAGCAGTGATGAGTACATTTCGACTCACACTACAATGCTGGCGCGGACGCGCGCAGCTGGCGCACCGCTGGCGCGCTGAAGGCGCGCCAAAGGCAAGCCCGTCTACGCCCGTCCGCGCTCCGTCCATGCTCAGCGCCAGCACAGCTGCCCATTGCAATCCAGCAGGTTTGGATCTTCTGGGATACACTAGGGCACAACTTATGAAATTGAAGCCAGTTGGTAAGATCTCAGGATGTTTGTGTCTCGCGTTTGACTCAAGTCCAGGGTCCTCCTTGGTTACCTGCCCTAATTGTAATACCTCATTGCCTAGGCTTACTTACCAGCCTATTAAACCAATTAAGGTTGAAGTTTTGAAAGTAAAGGCAGAGGACAATATTACTAGGTTTAAATGTCTCCTATTGAACGCCAGATCGTTGGTGAAGCACAGTGTGGAATGTGCCTCGGTCATGGAAGGAGAGGAGATTCAAATCGCCTTCATTTCTGAAGCATGGACAGATGATAGCTCAGGTCCTGACATTGTGAAAGCTACCCCACCAGGTTATCTCTGTCACCACCTCAATAGACCACGAAAAAGGGAGGGGGGCTTAGCCATTATTTATCACAATTCGATTAAAGCTACCTTTCATATAGCCTCCAATCTGGCCTTTGAGGCACTCGCCTTTAGCTTCGGATTATCAAATCACCACACGTTTAAGGGCACTCTAGTATACAGACCCCCGGGACCTAGGCACACTCTCCCATCCTCTATAGGGAATCTGTTGGAAGAGGGACTGTGCTCAGATTCCTTTACAATCTTGGGGGATTTCAACTACCATCTGGAATTATTGGAGGACGCTGACACAGTGGCCCTCACAGACTTGATGAGGAGTGCTGACCTGACTCAACGGGTGACGAGCCCCACGCACTTGGCAGGACACACTCTAGATGGAATCTTCTTAAATCACCCTAACTTGCGATTTACGGGCACTCTGCCTTTGACCTGGACAGACCATATGGGAATACAATTTGAGATTCTCCTAGATACCCATCACAGAGCAGAGAAAGGCCCTAAGATCCAGATTAAAAGCAGAGCCTGGAACACAATTAAGAGTATAGACCTACAGGCTGTACTCATGGCATCGGTCGGTCAGTTACCTTTTGATCCAGAAGAGGCGGCTACTCATTATACAGCTTGGGTAGAGTCAGCCTGTAATACACTAGCTCCAGCTAAAATGATACGCCCTAGAAGAACGCATCCCACAGCCCCCTGGTATTCAGAAGACTTGAGGAGACAAAAACTTGCCTGCAAGCTTCTTGAGCGAAGCTGGAGGAAAGATTATATGGAAGAGGAGAAACAGAAGTATAGACAAAGCCTGGCTATTTACAAACAACTCCTATTTGAAGCAAAGAAAAACTTCTATACAAAACGAATCAATTCCGCAAACAATTCTACTAAAGAACTTTTTAAAACTGTCTCAAGTCTGGCCTCCCCCAGCACGACAAAAGTTGAGGCAAGTCAGGAACTTTGCGATGACATCGCCAAGTTCTTTTTGAATAAAGTAGAAGCTATCTTTTTAAACTTCAGTCACCCTAACCCAGAGGAAGGAGGGGTGCGGTTAGAGGGAAGGCAGCCAATTACTGATCCCCTAACGGTCTTCAATAAATTTAAGCAATTGTCCACAACAGATACTGAAAAGCTACTTCTCTCCGCCCGATCAGGCTCCCCTCATGACCCCTGCCCAGTCTCAATAATTAAACAGGCACAGGTGCCTGCAGCCTTAGTACTCACTCCATTGTTTAATACAATGTTTGAAGTCGGATGCTTCCCGAGCCCTTGGAAGTTGGCCTCGATACTGCCCTTATTGAAAAAACCTAACCTGGACCCAAAGGAGCCAAACAACTTCCGACCCATATCACGCCTCCCATTACCTGCAAAACTGGTTGAGAAAGCCATGAACTCACAGCTCAGCACCTTCCTAGTTGGGACAAATGCTCTGGACCCCACACAGTTTGGGTTCAGAGAAGGGCATAGTACGGAATCCGCACTAATAAAATCCACGGAGGAGATTAGGGAGGCTGTGGACAAGGGAGGCAAAGCAGCTCTGATTATGCTGGACCTGTCCGCAGCCTTTGACACGGTCCATCATGATGTCCTGATGGACCGTTTGTCTGCGTGCGGTATTCAAGGCAAAGCTCATGACCTTCTTAGGTCTTTCTTGTCGGACAGATCTCAGACGGTGGCTCTGGGTAA
This sequence comes from Calotriton arnoldi, assembly GCA_963921515.1. NCBI lineage: Eukaryota > Metazoa > Chordata > Amphibia > Caudata > Salamandridae > Calotriton > Calotriton arnoldi. The sequence goes on from CAWUFW010001376.1 coordinate 1,260,288, forward strand.
TTTTAATTCCAAACCTTTCTCTCTGCCGTGTGGAGTACCCCAGGGGTCCTCCCTTAGCCCTACCCTTTTTAATGTTTATGTCATTTCACTGGCTACCCTGATCAGATCATTTGGCTTCAGCCTGACCTCATATGCTGACGATACGCAAATTGTGGTGGCTTTACGGCCTGGTCAGACAATAGGAATTGAGGACAGGTTTCACGATTGCATGGCAGCAATTGGAAACTGGATGTCACAAAATTGCCTAAAATTGAATTCTGGGAAGACCGAGGTCATCCTGTTCGGTAATGACCCTAACTTCTGAACCCCAAGGTGGTGGCCAAAAGACATGGGGATACTTCCGACTCCTGTCAGGAAGGTGAAGAATCTAGGAGTCATCATCGATGAAAAACTCAATTTCGGGGACCAAATCAATGCAGTAGCATCTTCCGTGTATTTTTTAATTAAAATGATAAAAAAAATACTACCCTTTCTGCCTACATCTTGTCAGCGAACCGTAGTCTCTGCTCTCATTTTATCCAGACTCGACTACTGCAATAGCCTGTATTTAAATATACAGGAACGCTTTGCGAACAAGCTGCAGGTACTACAAAATGCAGCTGCAAGGCTGATCACGGGTACTCCGAAATACGCCTCCATCTCTAAGGAGTTGAGGAAACTACACTGGCTGCCAGTCAAGACTCGAGTGCTTTTCAAAACTCTTAGTACTGTGTTCAAGGCACTCCACGGGATAGGCCCAGATTTCCTAAAACGGAAATTGCAATGGTATACACCCGGTAGAACCCTGCGCTCCGGAGGAGCCAAGTTGGTGACTGTGCCACTCTTCAAAAAATCTACATGGGGAGGGAGAAGCTTTATGGTATGCGCAGCTAAAGCTTGGAATGAGCTTCCCCCCATTTTGAGAAACGCCACGGACCTACTCACCTTTCGGAGAGGTCTGAAAACCTGGCTTTTTACTCGCTAATCTTGATCGCCTGATCTGTTCTCAGAGAATTAGTGGTTCAGCGCCAGGACACCTTCGGGTAATTGCCGCGCTTTATAAATAGCGATAACATAACATAACATAACATAACATGTACTTTTTCTTGATTTAATGTTTAGAGACATATGCATTTGATTGTTCTTGTTGCTTCTGTTCCCTACAGGTAAAACCAGTAAATCGTGTTCACCACAAGTGGATTACTGGTTTTGTATTTTGTGTATCTTTTTCCTTTTTCGTTTCATCACTGACTACTATTTATTGTCTCACAACGTTCATGCAGTAGCACTCTATCTATAGGTCCTGAAGACGGCCGTGACACCTGCCAATTTGGCCGAAACATGTAGACCTGTTTCATCTGTCACATGCAGTAACCATTTTTTCACAATGCAAGTGCGCTGTTTTTAACCCTAACACTAGGAGTGAGCCAATAAAGTTTTATTCATTCTTAATAGTTAGTTTTAACATCACGTTACTCACACTTTGAGATCCCTTTCTCTGCGCTGCGCTCATTACCCAACCTTTTTGTTTCACATCTTGAGGATTTTAGGATATCCTTCCCTGAGTAGGAACCTTAAAACATCCCTGAGCTCCTCCCTCACAGTGAGGGGGTTGTAGCCCTTGGCGGGGCTAGGAGTCTCCGCCAAGAGGAGAATCCCAGATGGTGAAGCATGCCACCTCGGTGGGTGATGGGATTTCGTCCTATTTAAAGGACTCTCCCTCTAGCAACAAGATATCTCTTTTGTGGTCTCGTCTCGGTGTTTCACCGGCACTCTAGACCCGAGGATTTCTTGTGTTTTGCATTACTGTTTGGGGAATTAATCCTCGCTGGTCTTTTAAATCTCCCTTGGACCCCTCCCCCCGTCCTTCTATATTTCTCTGTAAAAGCACAGCACCTGGTGTATTTTGTCCAGGTATGACTACACAGCAGACTTTAAGGACTGTTTTTGTTTTATCTCCTGAATTCAACATATTGCACAAAAGCTAAGGCCTAGGCCATAAAGGCTTTTATGGTGCTGGGGGCGGGGGGAGAGTCAGCTGCTATACTCACTCAGCTTGTGTTTGATGCAGAAGGTGTAGTTAGCATGACTGAAAATGAGATGTCTCTTCTCCTGAAGGCCTTTAAATATGTTACCTGTGCTATGGCAGAGCACCAAATGTCTGGAGCATGTTTCAGTTCTGAGTCTTGTTGAAAGTAAATTAGGCTTTGACAAGCGTTTTCCTTTAAACTTCCTTATTCGTCCTAAATTGTTTTCAGAGTTTCCTGAGTAAAAAGTATTTAAAAAATAAACCATGCCACTTATAAATGTTGAAAATATTGAATTCAGAGTACAGCTTTGAGTTAAGATATAAGTTTGCTTTTCCAGCGGGGCGTGGCCAAGCAGGCTGCGATGGCAGACGTGTCCTGCTGAGGCTCCGCGATCGGGCTAGCATATTGCCCACTTCCCTGCGTCGCATCGGACTGCTGAGCCGACACACAGATGTCGGAACACGAAAAACATCAAGCGGTGAACCAGTATCCCAGCAATTGGGCAAATCCCCGATGAAAATCGTAATTTTCGGGAGCCCGACTCCCGGCAGCAAGATGGCGCCCGTCCGCACCCAATTTTAGGCCCAGTGAGATCGGGCTTGTGCCGGGGGGTACACACCGGGAGCGAGAGCCGCGAGACAAACGGCCAGGGACACAGAGGCGGTGAGAGGACATCCCGACATCGGTGATAGCCAGCGTTCGCCCCAAGAGCAAGCAAGGGGACGGATGCTGGCGGCGGCGACCAGAGGCGGCCCGCCCTTGCTGACGCTGCGGACCTGATCCAGCAGACAACCCAGACTCGGAGTGCAACCGAGTGGTGCGGGGGTACCAGCCCTGATACCAGTGACTCAGAGACGGAGAGACGGTTACCGCCCCCGGCCCAGCCGCGAACCGTAAGACAGTACTCTGCCAGTGCCGCCTGACCCCAAAATGGCGCCCGAGGGTCGCGGCGAACAGCGGGACTGAAGACAAGTCTCTGGGCCACCCGTGAACACACAGCGCCGACAAAGCAGAGGTGAGCGGCGGACCCCCCAGGTCGAAAGGCGACATAAAAGCGACCCCCTCCCACTGCTGCAGATACCAATCTGAACGCGCCAAAGACAGACAGTGCCTGACCCTAATATGGCGGCTAAGTAATCCACGATGTGCCTGCATCGGCTTGAACACTACATCCCTGGTGAGGCACTTGACTTGGCTATCAGATCACTCACGATCCCCGCCTGAAACTCTTCCCAGAGCAATGCGCACAGTGCATTACACCCCTCCTGGCAGTGCCCGACCTCTTCCAAAACCGTGAAGGAGCGGGCCAGGTGTTGGGGCGATTGGAGCAGAGATCCCCCCGCCCAGCCTCTTACTGAGCCGCTGCATCCTTATCTCCTTGCCCGGTGAGCGCCCTTTAACCAGCGAGACCACCAAGCCCGGCATTGGGGCACCTAATAAGCGGGGACTCTGCCACATACTCCACAGCCACTGACAGCGCTCACTGTGTGCGAGACCCTCCCAGTCACCGCAATGGGGAAGCCAAGGGCATAGCAGCACACAACAGTGCCCGAGACTGCACCGGAGAACTTGCCAAATACCCGGACATGGGCCAAAACTACTGCGCCTCAGTCCGATCCATCTATCTCGGACAAACTAGATCAAGTATTGGTGGCCATCGAACTCTCCAGGGTGTCCATGGAGGAGCGACTCAGCACCCTGACGACGGACATCAGCCTCATCCGGGATGACCATCGAAAATTGGCCGACAAAGTGAAGGATGGAGAGAAGATTCTGGCCGACCTGCAACCCGCCATCAAGGCACACCAGACGACACTCCAAACTGTCTTGAGCCGCCTGACCACCATGGAAGAGCGTGTGGATGGTTTGGAAGGGCGCTCGAGACGCTGTAACATCCGCTTGCTGGGACTTCCAGAGGACATCGAAGGCGCAAACCCAGTGGAATACATGGAAGCATGGGTAAAATCTTTCACTCCCACGGCTGACCGGACGGCATTTTTCTCCATAGAACGTGCATACAGGGTCCCAGCCCGCAAACCCCCGCCAGGAGCCGCCCACAGACCAATGCTGGTGAAATTCCTGCATTTCCGAGACCGTGATGCAGTGCTTTCAGCCGCCAGACAATCAGGCCCCTTGCATGTAGAAAACAAACAGATAATGCTATTCCCTGACTACGCACGGGCGGTGCAGCAACAAAGATCATCGTTCCTGGAAGTGAAACGACGAATGCGGGCGAACAATATACAATATTCCCTGCTCTTCCCTGCCCGCCTCAAAGTTCTCCATAATGGCTCCGCCATCTTCTTTACAAACGCCGAAGAGGCACACGAATGGGTGGATCGACACTGTACACAACAATCTAGAGCAGAGACCACATGCGGCCCAAGTTTCAAGTCGCCGGGCACCAGGAGACGTAACTCGAAGCAGCAACGCAGCGGTAAAAATAAGGTGGCTGGGGCCCACACCCAAGAATCTCCGGACCTGGAGCAACTCATGAAGGAGCGACAAGAGGTTCTACGAGCAGTGACTGAACTACAGACCTCCCCACTCGCGGAGGACACAGATCGAGCCCCACACCTCTTCTCTTCGGAGGGAGAGGATGACAGCGACGGAACGCTATCTGGAGTAGACTCAAATACGCCCCCCCTGGTTACCCCCCAGACGGCTGATGCCATGTTGGATGGGCAAACTAACACCCTTTCTGCATGAGTTGAACTGACTGGTGGCCCCTCAACGGCCTGCGCAACCAAGACTCACCCATTGAGCGCACGCAGCGCAGACATGATCAAGCACAATCCAGATGACGCCCAATGATCCTGCAAATGCCCGGTCGGCGAACCGCCTCGCATACACGCACTGCCACCCCCACATCATATTGTTGCACTCTCCTTTTCTATGAGAGTAGGTTTGGACGTATCGTCGCCAGCGATAGGTCCTTGGTATTGGGACTGTTTCCCAATCCCAGTTTACAGTTCATTGCCCCCGTTCAGTATAGTCCCATCCCCTCATGGAACTTCACATAACAGGGTAACCGCATCACGCGAATGGGTGACATCGCATTTCACATATGTTTATCACGCTGCTGGGGAATCGTCGGACACTATGCTCCAGCTGATACTCGCCATGTTAGCACGTACTGACAACACCAAATGGCTACGACAATGCAGAATGCTGACATCAGCATCTTAACACTGAACACTAGGGGCCTTCATACGCCGAACAAACGTTACGCCGTATACTCATTTACAAAATGAACAGAACGCACGAATCGCGTTCTTGCAGGAGACGCATATCACCACATCGGAAATAGGCAAACTGCAGGCCAAATGGCGCAGAACTATATGTGCCACGTCATACTCAGCATACGCATGTGGGGCGCTGATTTGGGTTCGACCGGGGACCCCATTCCAGGAACTCAGAAGAGTGGTGGACAAGGAGGGTAGGTATGCCCTACTGGAGGGACTCTTAGATGGGCAATCAGTACTCTTGGGCAGTATATACGCCCCAAACGTTGAGCAAGACAGGTTCTGGGACCGCCTCACTGGTGTTCTGGCCAAATTTGCTTCCATACCATGGATATTAGGTGGCGACTATAACTGCACACTAAACCTTACCCTGGATCGATCCCACCCCCCACCCACACGCTCTTCAGCCCACAAACAAACAGAACGGTTTAAAGCCTGGGTCACGCAATGGGCACTCACAGACGCATGGAGAATGCGTCATCCACAGACTCGACTGTACTCGTTCCACTCCATACCACATAACCTGCGGGTCCGACTAGATAGATTCTTATGCTCAGCGCCGCTCATACCCAAAATTCAACACACAGACTACCTAGGCCGGGTTATCTCTGACCATGATGCCCTTATTCTGCAGTTAAACTGGAGACCCTCCCCATCCCCCCTTTCCCACTTGGCGACTGCCACGGGACTGCCTGACGGACCAAGTCTTCAAACACGAACAGGGGCAAAGCATACAGGAATACTTCACTAATAACGCGGGAACGGCGACATCTACATTAGTGGAATGGGACACATTCAAAGTAGCGGCCCGGGGAGAATGTATTAAACAAATAGTAGGGGTAAAACGGACACTGGAGCAAGCACTCACTAAAGCCGAAACGCAGCTAGCCACCATAACTAAGCGAGACGACGCATCTGAGGAGACAGTGGCACAAGTGGCAAAAGCAAAGACAGAGTACCTAGCTGCCAGCGCCGGCCTCCGTCGGTACAACTTCAGGGCGTATGCAACCCGGATGCATAAGGAGCGGGATAAAACGGGCACATTATTGGCATGGCTAGCCAAACAAGACACCGATGTGAAACCCATTACTGAAGTGCTAGACCCCCTCGGAAATTTGGTGCGGTCCCAAGCAGAAATCCTCTTGGCGTTCCACCAATACTACTCTAAGGTCTACCGTAGCCCAGCACCGATAGGGCAGGAAATGCTAGACCATTTTCTCGACCCGTTGACGGTCCCCAAAATCATGAAGGCAGACAGAACGGCACTAGATACAGAGATACAATCTGCCGATATCACCCAAGCCCTACATGCACTAGCTCGCAACAAAGCTCCGGGGCTAGACGGTTTCCCCCTGGAATACTACACAACCTTCTCCCCCCTGTTGGTCCCCCGCCTGGTAGCAATGTTCGCGACCGCACTGGAGAAAGGAGAGTTACCGAGATCCCTCCGTTATCGTAACCTTCCTGAAACCAAATCGCGACCCACAACAGATGGCCTCCTACCGTCCCATTACGCTTCTGTCCGCTGACTGTAAGATCCTAGGGAAGATATTAGCGGACAGGTACACACAAATCCTACGACCCCTGGTTCACCCGGATCAATGTGGTTTCGTTCCGGGCAGAAACACGTCCCAAAATATACGCCGCCTCTTCCATATCCAAGATCAAGTAGGTGCCACGTTCCCCAGAGCAGCCTGTCTTATCCTAGACCTCGAGAAGGCCTTCGATACCCTCACATGGCAATACCTGTTCTCGGTCCTAAAACGAGCAGGATTCGGTCCCATCCTCTTAGCATACACACAACTCCTATACACCAAAATAACCTCGCGCATTCGCATGGGACGATACATATCGCCAGAATTCGCGGTACAGAGAGGCACGAGGCAGGGCTGCCCGCTTTCGCCTCTACTCTTCGCCCTCGCTGTAGAACCCCTGGCTATACGGCTGCGACAGGAGGGGGAACACTGGGGCATTCCCATAGCGGATACCATACATAGTGTCTCCATGTACGCTGATGACCTTCTCCTATATATTCGGGACATTACTGCGGACCTAACACCCATTTGGGCAACGCTGACGGAATTCGCAGAAGTCTCCGGGCTCAGAGTAAACTGGGACAAATCCACGGTTTACCCACTACACCCAAACCTCCCCCCTCGTGATGTCTGGCTGGGTGACCAGAAAGTGACCTGGAGTGCGGGGGCCCCCCGATACCTCGGGATCCGTCTCTACCACTCCCCGGCCGACATATTTGAAGGCAACCACCATAGAGCACTGACCGGAATCAGATCAGCGGTCGGATTCTGGAAGAACCTCCCGCTAGCCCCGATCGGCCGTGTGGTTATAGCCAAAATGATAATAGTCCCGCGGTTACTGTACCACTTCACGAATCTGCCGGTAATCCCACCCAGATCATTCTTCCGTGACTTAGACTCGCTCCTCAGTTCGCTCATATGGGTAACAGGCAGACGTAGGATAGCACTAACGAAGTTACAACTGCCCACCACACAGGGAGGACTGGGCGCACCGTCCTTCGAGTCTTACTTCCTGGCAGCGCAATTACAGTGGCTGTCCTACTGGACGGCGGGCAGACACATAGGTGAGACATACACAGCGACCGGCCAGGTACCCATCCCAGAACTCCGCCGCCTGCTACTGCCAGGCACTAAACCGAGGCGCACATACCTCATACAAGTAGTAGTGGCACGCAGATGCATGCAAAGGATACACCGTATGTCGGCGGGGAAGCCTCCGTACTCCCCTCTGCTGCCACTAGTCGGCTGGCCCAAACATGAGAAATATTACACAACTAGCATGCTTCACACATGGACGGACCGCGGCCTAACCGAAATAGAGTCTCTATTTGAAGACGGACAGCTTAGACCGTTCCACCAGCTTATAGACGACTATGATCTCCCCCCTGGCCAGTTTCTACTTCACCTCCAACTCCTAGAAAGCTATTGATTGTACCACGACCTATCGACGGGAGAGCCAGCTACTCACCCGGTCATCCACACGATCATACACATGGGGATGGGGCGACACCTGACCACATGGCTCTATAAAGCCATTCGGGAGCTCACAAACAAACCCCTGGAGGCCCTGCGGGCCACTTGGGAGGAGGAACTAGGGCGCCAACTACACAAGAAAGAATGGGAGATGGCCCTAGAATACCCCAAGAAGGTGTCTAGGAACGCACGTTTTAAAAATATTCAATTCTATATCCTACACAGGGCGTATCAAACGCCAGCGCGCCTCCAAAGATTTTACCCAGACACCCAGTTCCTCTGCCCCAGATGCCGATCACGGGAAGCAGATTTTTACCACATGTTCTGGAGTTGCCCCACACTACAGCCATATTGAAACAATGTTCACAAGACACTCAGGGATCTCACAGGGCTTTCACATCTGAACACTTGGGAAGCCTGTGCATTAGGTATTTTCCGGAAACGGAAGCAACACAAAGTGTCAATCCGCTTTGTCTCACTGGCAATCTTGTTGGCTAAAAGGAGTATAGCTATGCATTGGCAATCCCCCATGGGTCCCCCGATCGCGGAATGGGTGGGAGCAGTACACAAATGGGCGATGGCGGAGGAGGACACCCTAAGGGAGGAGGCGCTGAAGGGGATACGTAAACACCCCATCTCTATGGAGTGGACCCTATTTCTGCACCAATTCAAACAGACACCAACCCACAACGACCCAGTTGGTTCCCCGCACACGCCAGTGGACCCACAGTCACAAGCCCCGACCGTAAGCACACACAACAACTCTCCTCTTGCAGCAAACACGTAACATTGCTCGATATTATCACCACGAACCCCACGGGACTCGAAGATAAGACATCAGAGCTAGACCGACAACCTCCCCCCCCCTCCTCCCTAGCCGCACACAGACATATCAACCAGCGAGATGCATACCACCCTGACACCCCATCCGATATATGTTCCCTGGATCTCATGAACGTTATCCCAGTTTCGCATCCCAGTTCTATATAGGAATTGTTTAGCGTAAGACCTGAATAAAGACAGGATACGTGTCCATTTAATGCGAGGATAGCAATATCCAACGGTGTAAAATGCACGAAATGAAGTCAAATCAAATGTATCTTAACACAATCTGTCTTTGTAAAATAAAAATGGCAAAAAAAATATTTAATAAAAAAAAAAAAGTTTGCTTTTCCAGCAATAATTTCAAACCCTTATTATTTTACTTTCATTTTAAACAATGCTTTACAAACATGCATTGGCAAAGGCAATTGCTTGGCACTGTTGTTATAAAGGTAAAACCTATTGGCTTCACCAGCGCTTGTTTTGTACTGCACTTCTGCCATTTCTGTGCATTGTAAAAAACAGGATTTACCATTACCAAATTTAATGGTGCTCAGTTCTATAGTCTTAGTAAGATGAGTTGGTTTTGTCAGGCTTTGAACTAAAAACTGCATATCAGTGATATTGGCAGTAAGTGTTTATTCACGTAGTTATCTTGAAATGTTTTTTACTAAAGGCCTGATTTAGAGTTTAGCGGATGGGTTACCCATCCGCCGTATTACAAGTGCCATAGGATATAATGGACTCATAATGCGGCGGGCGGGATATCCGTCAAGGAGTAACCCGATCAGCCAAACTCTAATTCAGGCCCTAATTAATACACAGCTGTGGGCTAGCGAGGAAGACAAACAACTCTGTCCGAAGCATTAACTGTACAAATATCTCCTCAAACACAAGATTTCCCTAAAAGACATTAAGTAATGAATGACTGCTCGAGTCTGGTTAAATCACATTTCTAATCATTAATAGAATATACAAACACACAGACATCAAACATTACCATGATGGTCTTTCTATACATAGCTGCTCAGTTATCTTTACTAGAGAAAAAATAGATTTTCACTTTCTTTTCACAGCACTCAGCAAACAGTTGACTGGTACCACTCATTCTCTTTCTACTCACCAAACTGAAGAAATTCTTCCTTCAAGCCATGTTGATATCTTTAATTTAACCCATTGCCTTCTCCAGCCTTGAATCGTAAGACTCCATAATCAGTTGCATCCCTAAACTTTCACTTGCCCTTCTAAAGGAGGCATTCACCACTACAGTTAAGCCATTCACAGTAGTATAAATGATGGCCTATAACATCTATTTAAAAAAAGTTATCCTCGCTGCAACTAGATGCAAGATGATGCTCTAAACCAGATGCGCCCACTAGGCAACTTAACATATTTGGCCCAAAAAGAGAAATGTTTCAGCCAAAAATGTCCCACATGCGTCAAGTTCGCACTGACCTGGTAATTCGGATCTAACAGGAGTGATGCTAATATCCTAACTTCCCTGAACCCACTGATTACGATGCAAAAGATGTAAGTTTCAGTGGTAAGGCAACATATTATAACATACATCAATCAATATAACACTCTATAAGGGATGATTGTGAAGGATGGCAATAACAACTTTGCAAATTTTACATTTTGCCATCCAGCATCTTGTGTTCGAGTGGCGATCACTCCGCCAATGGCGGTCCTTTGTATACACTTTGAACAGCCTAACTCTCATGATAACTCGAAACACACACCCCCTTCAATTCACCCACCCAACCCACCTCAAGCTTCCAATCATATACAGAATTGGCGCTGTTGGAAACGGGGTTACCGAGTCCGGCACGGTAGCATGGCGCGAGGCGGGAAAGCACCCGAAGGCAATGTGTAAGGCAGTTGTGCAGCACACTCTTACTTTGACTCAGGAATGCGGACGCAATAACGTGACACCACACCAGGCTTGTGTATTTAAAAACAAGATCTTTTATATAAATCAATGCAGCATCAGATGAGGCAGATTAATTCAGGTCAATATTTAAAATCATTGCATTACTCAACTGGTGCGTACTTTCATTAAAGCATCATAGCTCATCAACATTGTAGGCCACTAAAAGGCCGCAGGAATCATCTCCTAAACGTAGCACCAATAATGATCACAGGGCGCAATAATGAAACATGGGCCTAAAACATGCAGTTCACCTCATGAATATTCAATTACTTATAACAGGGCATTTCACGTTACATTTCAAACCGGGCCTGCATTAATCTAGGCGCACCCACATTCAGTACAGTGGGCGTCGCAACTCCGGTACACCTGCAACATAAAACACTTCAACTCTTGGCGGTGTACACTTCAGCTCAATTCAATTAAGCACCTTCACACTAGGCAAAGACTTTGCAAGTATAAGCATATGCATCAGGCCTAGACAGTAATTAAAGCGGGCGTAACAATGAGGCTAGTGAATAGCTGTAGGGAACCCCTCAACATGTCCAATTCTCTGGGGCTTCCCTGTCAAGGCGGACTTCTGTGTCCTCAGGGGTTGCTTAGGGGTTAAATCAGGCTAGGCCCACTCCTCTCCGGGGCCTCGCCTCGTGTAAATGGTTAATGGGCGTTTCCCTCTTCTCTTCACAGGTTAATGCTGGCCCCCGGCCCCCAGTGGCGTCTCTGTGGGCCCTAGGGGCCTCCTGGGCTCACCTGTGGTGGGGTCCGTTGGTCGCTCTTCGACGCGACTGACTGTCTCCCGGGCCGGCCCGTGTTCTGCAGGGCAGGGCCCGGCCTGGGTTCCTCGGCCTTCCGGCCGGAATTGCGGGTCGTTGGGGGGGCCGGTATCGCTCTCCTCCGGCCCCCGTGATCAGATGGGGAGATTGCGGGGAGGGGAGCGGGAGCCGGCAGTCCTCTCCGGCCGGCTTCCCGTCTCCCTCTGCTGCTTCGGAGCTCTTCTCCGGCCTCCGTCGGCGCTGGGGGCGTGGCGGGAGCCGGCGCCCAATCGTTGCGCGGCCTTCCCGGGGGCGCGGCCGATGACGCGGTCGGCGTCCCCGGTCTCCTGGCAACGGCGTCGGCGGGGCCTGGAGGCCTCGTTCTTCCCGCTAGGCCGCAGTTTCTTCACGCGGGCCCCTGGGCCGCGGCGGTGATCTTTTTGGGCCGCGACTTCGTCGGTGGGGCTCCCGGGCCCGGCGGTGACCTTTGGGGCTAATCTTTAGGCTTCGGTGAGGGCGCGGACGGCGCACCTCACCACCACGACCTCGGAGAGGCCTCGCTCGCCTCCACAGTTCTCCACACGCGGCGGCGGCCGCGACGGCAGGTTCCAGCCACAAGGTCAGTGGCTTGGGGGGGGGGGGGCAATTTCTCCTTCGTGGAGGTATAGCGCGGGGCGCGCTGGCAGCCGGTTGGCAGGGCTGACTGGAAAGGGTTTTTGGGGACAGCCCAGCAGCAGGCAGGATTAGATAGGGGGTGAAGGTCTAGCGCTTCAGGGCACGGCGCTTTACCTGGTGATCCCCAGTTTGGCAGTTCAGGCTTCTGGCCTTGCTGGTCGGTCAGGCCTCACAAATTAAGGTTTCTTGCGGCTGTTCTTGGTTGGTTGCTTCTTGGGGGTTTCTTCTTAGGAGGGGGGGAATGAGTTGGTGGTTCTGGGAGTGCTGGATGATACTTCCCAGCACGCTGAAGGTGGTTCCCTGGGTCCCCTCACGCTGGGCAAGGTCAGTGGGTGGTGGGCGTTCCTCAGCTAACTTACTACAGCAGTGCCTAAGCCTTGTCAGCAGCAGTAGTGTAGGTCTCCCCCCTAGGCCCTACAGCCTGTACTCCGGCAGAGGTTCTCCCAGGATCAGTGGTGCCCCAACTGACTAAAAGATTTCCCTCCAAGCCTCTTATACCCCTAGGTCAGGTGACCCTCCTAAAGGCGGCAAAACATAACTCCTCCCACAGCCCGGAAGGTTCTGGAACCTTCCACCATGTCTGGCTATGTGGCCCAGAGGCGGGGACGGAATGGATACTGTATCCCTATGTCCCAGCCTGACCCTGGCTACTAGTGTGTATGTGTGCAAGGCCCCTCTGCAGTAGCAGGGGCCTGTGGCAGCCATCTTGAGTGAGAGAGCACCTGCACCTCAGCACTGGTTAGCAGTGGTAAGGCGCCCGGAGACCTAGGTCCAGTAAAAATACGGTGGCAAAAATGAGGCGCAAAAGGGAAAAAAACAGGGCAAGACCACCCTAGGGCTGACAGGCCTAACACGCGTCCCCCCCCCAGCCGAAAGAGGGGAGAGCTTCCCAACCTCTAGGGAGTTCTCGTCGCTAAGGCGGAAAAACCGGGAGAGACCATCAGCGTTGGCGTGGTCTACACCGGGTCGATGTTCCACCCGAAAGTCCATCCCCTGGATGGGAAATGGACCACCTCAACAATTTGGGGTTTTCGCCTCTCATCTGCATGAGCCAGCGAAGGGGTCTGTGGTCGGTCTGGATCAGGAAGTGACAACCAAAAAGGTATGGCCTCAACTTCTTTACAGCCCAAACCACGGCAAAGGCTTCTCGTTCGATGGTACTCCACCGCTGTTCCCGGGGAGTAGTCTTCGGGAAATGAAGGCCACTGGCTGGTCTTGGCCATCGTCATTCAGCTGCGAGAGCACAGCTCCTATGCCATGCTCAGAAGCGTCTGTCTGCACGATAAATTCCCGTCCAAAGTCTGGAGTCCTGAGCACCGGTGCGGTGCACATTGCACGTTTGAGGGTCTCAAAGGCTTCCTGGCAGGCAGCCGTCCAGATGACTCTGCGTGGCTGCTTCTTCGAAGTCAATTCCGTCAAAGGGCCCACAATGGTTCCATATCCCTTGACGAACCGGCGGTAGTATCCCGTGAGGCCGAGAAAAGCCCGGACCTCTGTTTGGGTCTTGGGGGGCTCCCAGGCCAAGATGGTCTCGATCTTGGCTTGGAGGGGTTGCACCTTACCTCCGCCCACCAGATGTCCCAGGTACACGACAGATCCCTGTCCAATCTGGCACTTGCTGGCCTTGATGGTTAGACCAGCCCGTTGCAGAGCCTGTAGCACCTCCTGGAGATGCTCCAGATGGTCCTCCCAGCTGCTACTGAAGACAGCTATGTCATCCAGGTAGGCAGCAGAGAAGGCCTCTAGGCCAGACAGCACCTGGTTCACCAACCGCTGGAAAGTGGCTGGAGCATTTTTCAACCCGAAGGGCATCACCCGAAATTGAAAGTGGCCCTCGGGGGTGGAGAACGCAGTCTTCTCCCTTGCTCCTTCCGCCATGGCGATCTGCCAATAGCCTGACGTCAAATCAATGGTACTCAGATACCGGGCTGCTCCCAGCCGGTCAATGAGCTCATCCGCCCGAGGGATCGGGTGAGCGTCGGTCTTAGTGACTGAGTTGAGTCCGCGGTAATCCACACAGAACCGAAGTTCTGGTGTGGTGCCCGGTGGGGCCGCTTTCGGCACCAACACCACCGGACTAGCCCAAGGGCTACTGGAAGGCTCAATCACCCCCAGTTCTAGCATCTTGGTAACCTCACCCTGGATACTAGCCTTGACCTTATCGGACAGCCGGTAAGACTTGGTTTTTACTGGCGGACTGTCCCCTGTGTCCACATCATGGGTACACAGGTGCGTGATCCCAGGCGTGAGGGAGAACAACGAGGCGTACTGCCCCAAGACCTGGCGGCAGTCCCTCTGTTGCTCTGGGGTCAAGGATGGGGCGAGGACCACTCCCTCTACCGAGCCATCCTTCTCATGGGCCGCCAGAAGGTCTGGAAGAGGCTCACTCTCCTCCTCCTCACTTCCATCTGTTATCATCAGGAGAGTGAGCTCTGAACGCTCCTGGTGTGGCTTCAGGCGGTTGACGTGGAACACCCTGTGGGGTTGACGGGGGGTCTTCACATCGACGACATACGTGGTCTGGCCTCTCCTTTCCAAGATCTCAAACGGTCCAGTCCACCGGTCCTGGAGGGCGCTAAGCTCTCCTGGCTCCATGACCCACACCTTCTGTCCAGCGTCCAACTCTACCGTCCGAGCGTTCCGGTCATACCATTTCTTCATGACGGCCTGACTAGCCTCTAGGTTGTCCGAGGCTTCCTTCCACAGCTTGGCCACTTGGCTGCGGAATGCCAGCATATAGCTGACCACATCACGGGGAAGCTTCGAGGAAGACTTCTCCCACCCCTCCTTGACAAGACTGAGGGGCCCCCGAACGGGGTGGCCATAGAGCAGCTCAAAGGGGCTGAAACCGACCCCCTTCTGCGGCACCTCTCGGTAGGAGAAGAGCAGACAGGGTAAGAGGACGTCCCACTTCCTTCTCAAGTCCTCGGGTAGGCTCCGGATCATCCCCTTCAAGGTCTTATTAAAACGCTCCACGAGCCCGTTCGTCTGGGGGTGGTAAGGAGTGGAGAACCGGTAGGTCACTCCACACTCCTTCCACATGGCCTGCATGTAGGCCGACATGAAATTCGTGCCCCTATCTGACACCACGACCTTGGGGAATCCCACTCGGGTAAAAATCCCCATCAGGGCCCGCGCCACCACCGGTGCAGTGATGGTCCTCAGAGGGATTGCCTCTGGGTACCGGGTGGCGTGGTCTACCAGCACCAAGATGAACCTATGTCCCGCAGAAGTCGGCGGGTCCAACGGCCCGACAATGTCAATCCCTACCCGCTCAAAAGGGGTATCGACAACTGGGAGAGGTTCTAGAGGGACCTTCACTTTAGTCCCTGTCTTGCCGCTCGCCTGGCAAGTGGTGCAGGTCTTGCAGAAAGTGTCAGAAGTGACGCGCATCCTGGGCCAGTAAAAATGTGGGACCAAACGCGCAAACGTCTTGTCCTGGCCCAGGTGTCCTGCTAGTGGTATTTCGTGTGCCAACTCTAGCAGAAAGGCTCGGTAGCATTGGGGGACCACTAAGGCCCTTGATGACCCATGCACCGGAGCCTTAGGCTCACTGTAGAGGAGACCATCCTCCCAGTAGACATGGTAGTTACCAGTCTCTGTTCCAGTTGCTTGGGCTTCGGCCTGCTGCCGCATGCCTTCAAGCGTAGGGCACTCCTTCTGCGCCCGGCAAAATTCCTCCCGGGTAGGCCCTCCTTCCACCTTCCACTCTGCAGGGGTCGGCAGGTCCCCCACGGGAACACCATCCACCTCAGCGGACTCCGGGGCCACCTCTGCGGGCTCCCCATCCATCTCACCGGGTGTTTCCTCCTGGACATCTCCTCGTCCAGCAGTGGGCTGGGCCATTATTTCAGGCTCCAACCCGGGCTGAGTTCCTTGTCGGGCAGCCATGGACCGCGTGACGACGCAAGTCCATCCTGGTAATCCCAACATCTCAGCATGGGCATTGAACTCTACCTCCCTCCAGGCAGTATGTTCCAAGTCGTTACCCAGCAGACAGTCAACTGGCATGGCAGGGCTCACCGCAACCTTCAACAGGCCTGATACTCCTCCCCACTCAAAGGGAACTTGGGCCACGGGGTAATGACCCAGGCTATTATCAGCCATAACAACCGGGTGGAATACCTCAGGAATCACCTGCTCTGGGGACACCAGCTGACGTCTCACCATCGTCATGCTGGCACCTGTGTCCCTCAGAGCCTCCACCTCCTCCCCGTTCACCAGGACCCTCTGCCGATACTTGGCAGTGTTCGAGGGTACCTGAACCCGTGGGATGATCTCTCTATCCCCCAGGGAAACTAAGGTCAAGCCTGTCCACTCACCTCCCCTACCTAGGGACAACTCCTCCCCAAGCGCTACACTGGCCACCCCGGGGCTCTTACCTCCTGTGGGGGCTGGGGTTCTCTTGCGACACTGGGGATCCCCCTTGTAGTGTCCAACCTCCCCGCACTCGTAGCACCGGACAGTTCTGGGCTGCTGACTCCTGTCAGGGTAAGTGGGTTTCTGGAATCCAGATTGGGATGGGGAACCTACCCCTCTCCCAGGCGGTCTATTTTGGGGGCCTTTAAAGAACTCCCTCCTTTTATCTCCCCCCTCTTTCTTCTGGGGAAACCCCTGTCCACCTTTCGGGGGGTCCGCCCCGGCTCCCTTGTGGGACACCCGAGTGCTGACCCACGTGTCTGCCTCCTCTGCAAGCTCCCTCGGATTGGTCAGCTTGCGGTCCACCAAGTACTGGCGCAGCTCCGGAAAACATTTCTCTAGGAGGTGCTCTCTCAAGAACAGGTCGTACAGCCCTTTGTAATCATCAATGTTGCTGCCACGCACCCAACCCTCCAATGCCTTCCGGGCATAATCAAAAAAATCCACCCAGTTTTGTGTGTGAAGCTTGTGGCTGTTGCGGAACTTTTGGCGGTACTTCTCTGGGGTGAGGCCAAACTTCTTAAGCATGGCCTCCTTCATGATAGGGTAGTTGGTCTGATCCCCCTTATCCAAGGTCAAAAGTGTGTCCCTTACTGGTGGAGGTATGTACCTGTAGAGACCTCCCCCCAGTAGCTCTCAGGAACCCTATGGGCCACCAACGATACCTCGTACGCCGCCAACCACTTATCGATGTCATCTCCCACACTAAAACTGGTTATCACCTCTCTAGGTAGATAGAACTTGGGCTCCTGTGGAACCCCAGCAGGTACGCTGCCACCATTCAAATTGCCCTGCATCTCCATCTGCAAGGCTCGGAGCTCTAGTTCCTTCAGGCTAAGCTCATGCGCAAGCTTCCTTTCTTCCATGGCTAGCCTTGCCTGTTCTCCTTCCCTGTCCATCCTAGCAAGTTCTAACCTCAATTGCCTCTCCTCCCTCCTGTCTTCAAATTCCTCTGCAGACAAACTCCCCCTGACGCACTACTGCCTGCCCTGGAACGTCTTCCTGGCAACACATTCTCGCTAACGTCAATGTGCAGTAGGTCCAGTTCTCCTGGGTTGTCTGCCTCCCTCTGCTCCTCGTCCCCTCTTCCCCCCGGGTGGGCCATTACCCATGCCCTCAAAGCTTTCTGAAGCACCTCCTTCCTGGCGCCTCGCCTGACGGACACCCCCCTCTCTAGACAGAATTCCTTGAGCTGTGTCACCGTATACCTTTCTAGGTTGGCCAACTCAAACTCCATCCTGCTAGGTGGGGCCCCAGACAATTTAGGGAAAGGGTTCTAGACTGTAGGTAGCAGGTCTAACACAGGAATGTACACAATCAGGCAATCACAAAAGAATTCTTAGCGCTTGCATTACAATAGGTGTCCAATTGCGGCGCACACTGAGTCACTGTAGGGTGCTGCACAAACACCAGTCCTTATCCCACCGCTGAACACCAATGTTGGAAACGGGGTTACCGAGTCCGGCACGGTAGCATGGCGCGAGGCGGGAAAGCACCCGAAGGCAATGTGTAAGGCAGTTGTGCAGCACACTCTTACTTTGACTCAGGAATGCGGACGCAATAACGTGACACCACACCAGGCTTGTGTATTTAAAAACAAGATCTTTTATATAAATCAATGCAGCATCAGATGAGGCAGATTAATTCAGGTCAACATTTAAAATCATTGCATTACTCAACTGGTGCGTACTTTCATTAAAGCATCATAGCTCATCAACATTGTAGGCCACTAAAAGGCCGCAGGAATCATCTCCTAAACGTAGCACCAATAATGATCACAGGGTGCAATAATAAAACATGGGCCTAAACATGCAGTTCACCTCATGAATATTCAATTACTTATAAGCGGGCATTTCACGTTACATTTCAAACAGGGCCTGCATTAATCTAGGCGCACCCACATTCAGTACAGTGGGCGTCGCAACTCCGGTACACCTGCAACATAAAACACTTCAACTCTTGGCGGTGTACACTTCAGCTCAATTCAATTAAACACCTTCACACTAGGCAAAGACTTTGCAAGTATAAGCATATGCATCAGGCCTAGACAGTAATTAAAGCAGGCGTAACAATGAGACTAGTGAATAGCTGTAGGGAACCCCTCAACATGTCCAATTCTCTGGGGCTTCCCTGTCAAGGCGGACTTCTGTGTCCTCAGGGGTTGCTTAGGGGTTAACTCAGGCTAGGCCCACTCCTCTCCGGGGCCTCGCCTCGTGTAAATGGTTAATGGGCGTTTCCCTCTTCTCTTCACAGGTTAATGCTGGCCCCTGGCCCCCAGTGGCGTCTCTGTGGGCCCTAGGGGCCTCCTGGGCTCACCTGTGGTGGTGGTCCGTTGGTCGCTCTTCGACGCGACTGACTGTCTCCCGTGCCGGCCCGTGTTCTGCAGGGCGGGGCCCGGCCTGGGTTCCTCGGCCTTCCGGCCGGAATTGCGGGTCGTTGGGGGGGCCGGTATCGCTCTCCTCCGGCCCCCGTGATCAGATGGGGAGATTGCGGGGAGGGGAGCGGGAGCCGGCAGTCCTCTCCGGCCGGCTTCCCATCTCCCTCTGCTGCTTCGGAGCTCTTCTCCGGCCTCCGTCGGCGCTGGGGGCGTGGCGGGAGCCGGCGCCCAATCGTTGCGCGGCCTTCCCGGGGCGCGGCCGATGACGCGGTCGGCGTCCCCGGTCTCCTGGCAACGGCGTCGGCGGGGCCTGGAGGCCTCGTTCGTCCCGCTAGGCCACAGTTTCTTCACGCGGGCCCCTGGGCCGCGGCGGTGATCTTTTGGGCCGCGACTTCGTCGGTGGGGCTCCCGGGCCCGGCGGTGACCTTTGGGGCTGAATCTGTAGGCTTCGGTGAGGGCGCGGACGGCGCACCTCACCACCACGACCTCGGAGAGGCCTCGCTCGCCTCCGCAGTTCTCCACACGCGGCGGCGGCCGCGGCGGCAGGTTCCAGCCACGAGGTCAGTGGCTTGGGGGGGCAATTCCTCCTCACGTGGAGGTACAGCGCGGGGCGCGCTGGCAGCCGGTTGGCAGGGCTGACTGGAAAGGGTTTTGGGGACAGCCCAGCAGCAGGCAGGATTAGATAGGGGTGAAGGTCTAGCGCTTCAGGGCACGGCGCTTTACCTGGTGATCCCCAGTTTGGCAGTTCAGGCTTCTGGCCTTGCTGGTCGGTCAGGCCTCACAAATTAAGGTTTCTTGCGGCTGTTCTTGGTTGGTTGCTTCTTGGGAGTTTCTTCTTATGGAGGGGGGAATGAGTTGGTGGTTCTGGGAGTGCTGGATGATACTTCCCAGCACGCTGAAGGTGGTTCCCTGGGTCCCCTCACGCTGGGCAAGGTCAGTGGGTGGTGGGCGTTCCTCAGCTAACTTACTACAGCAGTGCCTAAGCCTTGTCAGCAGCAGTAGTGTAGGTCTCCCCCTAGGCCCTACAGCCTGTACTCCGGCAGAGGTTCTCCCAGGATCAGTGGTGCCCCAACTGACTAAAAGATTTCCCTCCAAGCCTCTTATACCCCTAGGTCAGGTGACCCTCCTAAAGGCGGCAAAACATAACTCCTCCCACAGCCCGGAAGGTTCTGGAACCTTCCACCATGTCTGGCTATGTGGCACAGAGGCGGGGACGGGATGGATACTGTATCCCTATGTCCCAGCCTGACCCTGGCTACTAGTGTGTATGTGTGCAAGGCCCCTCTGCAGTAGCAGGGGCCTGTGGCAGCCATCTTGAGTGAGAGAGCACCTGCACCTCAGCACTGGTTGGCAGTGGTAAGGTGCCCGGAGACCTAGGTCCAGTAAAAGTACGGTGGCAAAAATGAGGCGCAAAAGGGAAAAAAACAGGGCAAGACCACCCTAGGGCTGACAGGTCTAACAGACGCCATAGTATTACTGCTCAGAAAAATGAAAAAACAAACAGCAACATGTGGTACTACTAAGTCGAGCGATTACAAGTTACCCTGACGAGTCACAGTAATAAAGTCTTGGTGTATGTGAGTATTTCAGACGCCCCCCGTCTCATTAACTTCCAAGATATCAGACTCATCTGAGGGCTCAAAAGTATTTGTGTCAAAGCTCTTCAAGCTAATAAGGCTTCAGCAGCCTTCTTGTCCCTATGAGTTTTTTTCATGTACTATATTGCACTGGATTTGCTTAATTCTAGGGCAGACCGCATGTATCTTTGACCAATCTTTAAGAGTTATTGGGTCTTCACTGGCCTCTTGCCAGACCTCCTCCATCCATAGCCGCGTCAACCTCCGATCCGCAAGCACTTCCCTATATAAATGTGTGATGAGTCGTTGGCCTCCCGCCATAGACAGAATCTTCACCAGTGTCCGAAGAATTAGGAGCCTCAGGAAAAGTGGGTCATAGTTTTTGCGCCATGTCCGCCTGTTTTGCATATTGCAAAAATTGACCCCCTCCTATGCCAAAGGAGTCCACTGCCTTCTGCATAGTAATGAAGCACCCTTCTGGATATAAGTCAGACAGCATTATACAGCCACCCGCCTGCCATTGGGCAACCGGCATCACATCAGCTATTTGGGAAAATCCAAAATGCTAGATCAGGGGCATATGGTGTAGACCGAAGTATACTCTTCACCGTTCTATCCCAGAGTCTACTCATGACCCGAATAAAATGTTCGGAATATCCTGGCCTCGTAACAGCAGCACCCCGAGTTGAAGTTCATTGTGCATGCCCTCCAACAGAGATCTCTCCCAGTTCGGCTCACCATCCAACCAGTGCACTTCATATTGCAGCTGAGCCACTAGATAGTAAAGTTCAAGATCCTGAACCTCCATCCTCTCCAGTTCCCTTTCTTTGTGTAGTGTGGCAAGGTCCAACCTGCAGTGCTTACCCGCCTAGAGGAGCTCCACTATTAAAGAGTCCAATTTCCGAAACACCTCTCCGGGGATCTCGGACATGGCTACTTGGAAGACATACAAACATCTGGCTAAGACCATCATCTTAAGAAGCATGATTTTTCCTATTAGGGGTATCTTCAATTATTCCAGAAAGAAATGGACAATTGAAGTGTGTGGAGCACCCGACTCATATTCAGGTCAAACTGGCGTAGTTCGCCACACACTATGTGCCTGCCCAGATATTTAACCTGGTCGACATTCCAGGGCAGACCCACTAGGGGGTGGGGCAGGTCCACAGGGATCGACTGCGGGAGACCCAATGGGAATAGCAGAGATTTGGTGCTGTTTACCCGTATTCCAGAGAACGCCCGAAATTCCTCCAAGATATTGAGCGGCATCGGGACCATTGTCTCGGGTTGTCGCAAATATACCATAGTATCGTCCGCATACAGAGACACTATGGGGCATATTTACGTTCCTGGCGCATCCCTGCAAATCAGCAGGGATGCGCCAGGAAGATGCGTCACGCAAGTTTGCCCTTGCGCCACCGCCAATGCGCCGCATTTACAATGCGGCGCGCCGTGGCGCACGGATGGGCAGATGCGTGTCGCATCCCCCGACGGAAAGGCGGCGCATTGCTGGAGTCGCGTCGCATGCGCGACGCAGCTCCAGCAAGGCTCGGGGGTGCCCTATGCCTAACATGCTGCGTCAATCCTTACGCCTGCTTCAAGCAGGCGCAGGGTTTTGACGCAGCATGGGCGTAAAGTGACTCAGTGAAATCTTGTAGATTTCACTGCGTCACTCTACGAGCGTACCTGCGAGGGAACGCCCACCCTGCGCTGGAACGCCCACATGAAACCTGACGCAGGTTTCATGTGGCGCAGGAGGTTTACAACGTGACGCATCTCCCTAGATGCGTCACGTTGTAAATATTGCGCAACGTGGCGCATGTTTTGCGTCGCCGCTGCGTCACATAAGTGACGCAACGGCGGTGCAAAAGTGGCGCAAGGGGCTTGTAAATATGCCCCTACATGCTTTGTTGCACCATCCCTTGATGGCACGCCCCTGCAGGGCCTGCTGGAGTCTACAGACCAGGGGCTACATTGCGACAGCAAAAATCAGCGAGGAAAGGTGACACCTCTGGCGGGTGCTCCTTTGAAATGTTATGGTCTCAGATACAACTCGGCCCGTCCTGACCCTGGCCATGGGTGAGCTATATAACAGCTGGATCCTCTTGATATAATTGTGACCCAGTCCCATTTTCTCCAGAACATCCCACACATATTCCTATCTCACAGGGTTGAAAGCCTGTTCAATGTCCAGAAAGGCACTCGCGTATGAGTTGCCAGGCAGCTCTGGAGCATGTAACACATAAGTCAGTCCCCGCAGATTGCGCAACGTATTCAGACGTGGGATAAATCCTGACTGGTCTGCATGGATCAGATGTGGCAAGTGTGGGAGCAATCTAGCCGCAAGAACATGACTGAGGATCTTCAGATCCACAATTAACATGGAAAGGAAGACAACTCAAGGGGGTCCTTACCCGGCTTTGGCAACATTACTATTATGGCCTCCCTCATAGTGTCTGGGAGCTCACCTTTCTCCAGTGCCTCCATGTAGATGAGTAGCAACCTATCGGTAAGAGTATCAGGAAAGAGTTTATAAAATTATGGTGGGAAGCTGTCGCATCCTGGTGTCTTAGCTGACTTTAGCGACCGCATTAAAGTCAGCAATTCCCGTTTTTTGAGGGCCACATTCAGCAGTTCGTGGTCTTCTGACGACAAGGTTGATACTGACAACTCCTGCAGGTATGTTGGGAGCGCTCCCCCGAGAGGGACACTTGGGGCTTCACTGTAAACCAGCTGCAGATACACTGTATTAATATCTAGTTGTGTGTGCATCATGCAGCCCTCATGACCCCGGATCGCCAGTATGTGGTGCCTCTCAGCCTCAGATCTAACCAGGGAGGCCAGCATCTGCCCCGCCTTTTCCCCCTCCACATACCAGCATCAGCGTCCTGCGCTGTGGACATACTTCTCGAGCTGATCCCAGAGCTCATAGACCCTACGACGCTGCCTCTCCCATTCTGCCATGGAGTCAGTCGAGTCTGCCATCGTCTTTTCTAGTGTTATAAGTCCAGCTTCCTGTCTAGTTAGGTCCCCTTCCAATGTCCGGAGTAAATCGACCGACATGGCCATACATATACCACGCAGTACCACTTTTAATGTATCCCACTCAGTTGCCCTACTGCCAGTACTCTCCTAATTATTCTCAAAGTATTGGACCAGGGATTCCCTAAGAGTGCCCATGAAAGCCTGATCTGTAAGTGTCTCGGTACTAAGCCTCCACAAGGGCACTTGTGGGCGAGCTCACTGCAAGGACTACGTAGCCCACAATGGCGAGTGGTCCGAAATGTAACGGGCCAGATAACAGATATCTCGAACCCTGAGTACCGTCAAAGAGGAGATAAAAAATTGTCTAGGCGACAATATGTACCAGGCACAGGGGAGTGACAAGAATACACGTATGTCTGCAGGTTATGGGCACGGCAGGCATCTATCAAAGACAAACTAATCAGGGTCCAATGGAGGTCAGCAGTCATACGAGGTTTGGTGTCGGGCGTGAAGGAGTTCTATCTAACTGTCCATCTAGCACACATTTAAAGTCGCTCGCTAGGACCAGCATCGATGCCTCCGAGATGCGCCTTATCCCGCACCATCATACAAGACTACGTGTAGTATCTCTGCCGATGGAGGGGTAAGCAGATGACACAGGGTCCCAACAGTGTATCCACTGGGAGCACCCAGGCCCCTCCCAACCACATAGTCCCAGGCAAGGCAGGGACTGCAAGTGATCCCCCTGCTGTGCCAATGCACCTGCAGGTAAGTAACAGAGATCAATGTTCCACTTGCGTAATCTATATTCAGGGGCCCGCCGGTGCTCACACAATGTATAATGATATAATGTCAGAAACATTACAATACATGAAATCCTGAAATGGGAAGCTGTTAATAAATTATAGAGCATCTATACTAATTGTAGGGAGAGCACAATCGGTGAACATTCACCATATACTATTCACATGCATGGAATAGAATGGCCTGGGCTACCACTAAAAATTAAATAGTTGAAAACATTAGGGAACATAACTATCACCTTAATATTACTGAATTAGAAGTCAGAGATATTTTTCAAGACATTAAAGAGGAAAGTACGAGCTCTCAAGAACTAACAGGAACAATACCTAAAAATGGTATACCAAAAGTTCCTGAACAGGCAAGAGGCCAACTCCCTGGCATGCCAAAAAAAAAAAGATTAATTGCCAGAATATGTACACCATGCAGGAAAACATTGTTACCACCTAAAAATGGGAAGAAATAGTCATACCCAAACACTTATTAACCACAAAAAAGACACCTTTTATAATATGGCAACTTCAATCATGACATAATTATCATTTATTACACCAATAACGATTTACAACCTTAATGCAATGTAAAACGTAGATGATGGATAGTACTTTCATATTGTGCCCTCTACCATTCAGTCAAATATATGCAAACCCCGGTCAATATCAAAATACAAACATCCTGTTAGTATATGCGCTGTTACCTAACAAGCAAAGCGCAACTTACAATGAAATATTAACACATTAAAAACTACAAAGTAGCATTATAACTATCGTTCCCGGTTTTATGGTATTTATTTTTTTAACATTTCTGTCTGTATTTATACATATTTATTTTTTGGCCAACTCATTGGTATTTATCCATATTTATTTTGTGTTTTGAGAATAAATAGAGCTGTAAAATTGTATATTTCCACGTTTATTTAACTCTTGGACGTGCACTCATACATGGATGCCGGTCATGTTTTAGCAAATTAAGCAGCCACTTATAACAAAAGACTACAATCACAGGTACATATTAGCATTATACTGCAAATATGTGTTAGCATATGCATGTATTTAAGGAAATATCATCCTGTTTTTTAACTCTCCATGCTATCTGCTCAGCTGTTGTCTGGAATTCCTGAAAGACAACATGGACAGTCTCTCAAAAGAAGCACTATTTTCAGTATTTTTCCGTTATTAAGAATAAAAATAAATACAGACAGGAAACACATTATTTCTGTCTGTATTTATCTGTAAAAATCTGTAAAAACAGAAAACCGGAAGCCTTAATTATAGCCCACAAAAATCATCTAGTTGAAAGTGGTCAGTCCGACCGCAGATTACGATACATGCCTCCTGTACTCCGACCGACTGCTAAAAGACCGCCGACTTTGACAACAGCCTCCCTAGGGCAGTACAGGGATCTCCGATCGCTGTCTGAATTACGATGTGGGTTTCTGACGACCCGACCGTGGCGGTTTGAAGCCTGCCTCGAGTCACCGGAGCGATGGATTTGGGGTGCCTACTCATCCAAATCAGCTTCTCCCTGACAGTCTTTGGCGTGGATCCCTTCCTCCAGGTCCCCCCTACACCACGGTAGGAGAACCCTGATGACTACGACCCTGTGGGTGACGGAATGCAGGTACGTCCATAGGTGCCATGTATCCCCATTGACTGGACTGTGCACAGATCATCACACTCCTGCAATGGTATACATGGTCCATAAGGCATATACCCACATACATCATGCATGTGTGTACATATTGCATGTTTCCTGTGAGTTTGCACACACTTAGAGGGACATATTCGGGGGTATGTGCACCGCCTTAGATGAAACCTCCGCGGTAGCAGTGGTTGCATCGTAACACGGTGCGGGGAATCGGATCGTGTCCTTGACGGTCAGACGGTCGGTTAGACCGGCATCGTAATAAGGCCCTATATATCATACATCAAAAATAAAACTTAAATTAGAGCCTGATTATGATGGCGGTCCCACCACCATTCTCCCCTGCAGGTCCGCCCGCCGCATTAGGATGCAGCAGGCGGAGGCATCTAGAACAGAGACCGTCCGCCATGCATTCGATACGCTCAAGGAGCCTGCCGGACCATCGGAGGGACAGTGATCCCTACAATAGGGGCGGTGACAGCTCAAGCACCGCCGTAGTGATTACAATGTCCCTTTCTGCCTACCCTTTCATGGCGGTCCGCCCGCCATGAAAAGGCCGGTGGAAGGTGACTTTGGGGGCCGCTAGCGGGCCCCCATTCTCCCTTGGCCCTCTGCTATGGGGTCGCCTTCCGAAACATCCCTGCACTGTGTGGCAGGCACCGCATGGTGCCTGTCACAGGGTGCAGGGATATTTACAAACATGCCCTTTTTCGGGCCGCAGCACAAGCCTCAATGCTACGAGGCATGTTTCCGACCTCCTCAACGACGGTCGGTTTGTAATTTGCATGGCGGGACTGCCGGCTCCCGTTCCCAACAAGATGGCGGCCAGACACTCGTCCGACTGCCATCATAATCAGGCCCTTAGTGTTTACCATAGAGGGATACCACTGATAAAAAATTCTAACTAAGACTAAACCAGCCAATGAAATAAAACTATAGACAACTTTAACCGATAAAATCAAACAATGAAATCAGCAATATAAAAGACACACTAATTCAAACAACTAAGGGCCTGATGTCAGTCGGAGTTGCCTCTGAATGACATCACCGCGGAATCGGGACCGATCGACCTCCAGTTGGCGGTACCAACCGCATTATTACGTTGCGACCGCACACTCCCATTTCCCTATGTGAGCTTGTGCTGCGCTTGGAAACCCGTCATATCGCGCAAGGATTTACAGGGGGCACCATAGTTGGCCCCCAGGCCCACAACCATAGGCCGCGGACCGTAGTCGCTTTGTGACAGCCTTTCCATGTCGGAAAGGCAGTGTGAAACTGACATCGTAATCCCGAAGGCGGAAACACCATCCTAAAGGGATTACGTTGCGGTTCCAATGGGCAAGCCAGCTGGAATGACCAGCAGGTTTGACTTCCGACCGCCTACATTATAATTAGGCGGTTGGAAGTCAATCAGGGATGTCACTGCGGTCAGAGGCTTTCCGACCGACATCATAATAGGTCCCTAAATACTCCAAAAATGACAAATTCTTCAAGATGAAGAAATTCTGCTGGATTCTCTCACCAGACCATTAAAGAAGAAATATATACACCTAACCAAGTAAGTAAAACTTATATTTAAACTAAATCGTAAATGTTATTAATCTTAAAAATGTAAAATAGCAAATGACAACTGTCCAACTTCTATCTCTTTACTTCCTAAAAGAAAAAACTACAATGTGAAAAGCCGATAAACTGCCAGAAAATAACAACTATCACAAACCAGCAAAAAGATATAAGACAGTAAGTATACATGAATTCATAAAAAAACTATAAACTCGCCCAAATAGCAAGCAAAATTAAACCTAACAACCTCAAACTTTAGAAACTGCAAACAAATTAACATATAAAATTAAACTTAAATTGTTTTTTCAACCAACAGAAAGAAACGCACCTGCTCCACATTAGAACACCCCCAACGGAAAAGCTGCAAAACCGTGTAGATCTAAACAGAACATACATGTAAATATAGAAAATAGAAGCAGTTGCATATTTTTACATGCAAATAACAAATGTACAAACTTTATACTAGTGTATATATTTATACTATTACACTTCTTCCAGACACAATGACAGAAGCTGCAAAATATGTCACATCACATAACTAAAAGCAGTCACTAAATCACATAGGCTACACCTACAGACAAGAAAGAACAACATCAGAAAATATAAACTGGAAATGTACTAAATATTTTTCTAATGCATGCTGAGGGAGGGCAACTACAAACAATGTTGTAATTCATGTAAGAGAGCACAACCACCCCCCAAATGTGACAGAAATAGAAGCAAGGGAGATTTTGTAGAATATAAGAGAGGCAAGCACTAGCTCCCAGTAATCCACAACCAAAATCCTTAAATATATACTACCTAAAGCCCACGAACACATAACAGGCCAACTACCACCTATCCCCACTTTAAACCATTTAATTGCACAAACTAAAAAAGCCTCTAGTGATATGCCACCTGCACTTAGAAGATACCAAGATATACACATACCTGAACATTTAATAATTACACATAATGAAGAACCTTTCATTTTACATGACAACCTAAATAATGGGAAACATATCCTAATATTCTCTGCAAGAGATAATCTAGTAAAGCGTAGCCTATGTCAAGCATGGATGATGGATGGGAACTTCAAAATCTGTCCCAAACCATTCACTCAGATATACACCATACATGGTGAATATCAAAACACAAATATCTCTTTTATATATGCCCTACTACCAAATAAACAAAGCAGCACTTACAACAAACTCTTAAGCCATATAAAACATAAAACAAATAACTACTACCCTACAAAATAATCATAGACTTTGAGCAAGCCATGATTCAAACATTTCTAAAAATTTACCCCCACAACGCTGTTACTATAATTTCAATCAAAGTATAGGCCTGATTATGATGCTGGCCAGACCGGCTGTCTGACCACCACAACCGCGGTCTGATTCCCACCGCCGAGGCAGGGAAAGCTCCGCCCGCGGTATTACGATGCAACCGCTGCTACGGCAGAGGTCTCATAGTCGGCGGCACCCCGCTCCCCGGATATGTCACTGAAAGTGGGTACAAATGTACAGGAAACATGTGCAGTTATACACACATGCATGACACATGTGGGGACATGCCTTGTGCGCCATGTACCCCATTGCTGGAGTGTGGCGATCTGTGCACAGTCCAGTCAATTGGGATTTAAGCCACACGAGGACTTACCTGGATTACGCCGCCTTCAGAACTTTCCACTTCGCAGTGCAGCTGCTGAGGTGTAGGGGGAACCTGGAGGAAGGTATCCACGCCGAAGTCCACCGGGGAGAAGGGGAATCGGCTGAGTATTCACCCCTTTTCCTCCATTTCCAACGACTTGAGGCAGCTGGTCGGACTGCCATGGTCGGGTTGTCAAAAACCCACATTGTAATCTGGACTGCGGTCAGAGATCCCTATATAGCTCTATGAATACAGTTTGTCTCCGACCGCCATCTTGGTGGTTGGAGAAAAGCTGTTGAAGTCGGCGGTCTTTTAGCCGTTGGTTGGAGTACACGATGCATACATCGTAATCCGGCGATTCTGAAGAGACCTTTAATGGTCCGACTGCCTCCGACGTCCACCCAGCATCGTAATCAGGCCCTATGCGTAGATTATTCTACAAGCAGTGAATTTGCCTTTGAAATTAATAAAATGATAGCATTTAACTAGGTTCCTGTCACAGAGGTAGCCAACCACTATAATTTACTAAGAGAAAGCCATTTCTACCAACAAAGTGAAGACAAACGTAGCTCCCTAATGCACTATTTAGAAGACACTTGTGTTGGCAGACTGCATCGCTCCTGACACAGACACCAACCCAAATTCCAAATACCAGGGTGGAATGTCTATGAGAGCACCTTAACATAGGAAGCCAAAACAAACAACACAGTGGAAGGGTGGCACAATGCATTCCAATCCACACTAGGCACTAGTGATTCTACACTCTACAAATTTATAGAAGCATTGCGAAAAAGAGCAAAGCTACCAAGAACAATGAATGGAGCAATCGTTTAGCCAAATGGGCCCTAAACTTAGCAAACAAACCAAAAGAATGTACGAGATGCTACAATTTGAAGTCAAATTCTTCATAAATAACAAAGGAGTAGATTACTTAGAAATCTTAGCCAAAAGCATATTATAAAATAAATAGTAACCTACGAAAGTCCTCAAAAACTATGACAAATCCTAAACCGACATACCAAATCCTTTTCATTTAAAATAATAAATATATTATTTTATTGCATCAGTTAAAAAAGTAATTAAAATTCAAATGTTAAAGAAGACTGGTAAAATAAAATTATTTATAAATTATATATTTAAAAAAAAAAAATGTATTCGTCATCTACCAAGAAAGTTAAAAACAAACATAATCCATCACATAAAATAATTACAACACATAAATCAAACAATTACACATGACAATCACATAGGGACCGATTAGGATGTAGGAGGGAAAGCCTCCTACCGCTAGTCGGAAGCTTTCCGACCACGGTCAGAGGCTTTCTGACCGACGCGGTCGGTTTGCGGTCCGACCGCCGAATTACGTTGTCAGCGGTCGGAGCGTAAACCAGCCGGTCATTCTGACGTGGTTCTTACTGGCCGATCGGACCCGCACTGTAATCCCCTATGGACAGCGTTTCCGCCGTCGGGATTACGATGACGGTTTCCGACAGCCTTTCCGTGCCGGCCTTTCCAACATGGAAAGGCTGTTTGAAAGTGACTTTGGGGGCCCCTAGCAGGCCCCCCTTGCCTCTGCGGCCTACGGTTGGTTGCTGAGGGGGTGCCTAGGGTGCCCCCCTGTAAACCCCTGCACTGTGTGGCAGGCACCTTGGGGTGCCTGCCAAAGGGTGCAGGGTTTTAATACACACTCATTTCTTTATGAGAGCCTCTATTACGTCCAGTTTACGGCCTTAACACAAGCTCCCATAGAGAAATCAGGCGGTCGGAACAGCTGACCGGAGGTCGGTCGGTCCCGAGACCACGACGGTGTCGGTCGGAGGCGAATCCGACTGACATCGTAATAAGCCCCATAATGTTAACACAAACAATATAATATCACATTTCCCAACCAAAAATAAATAAATAAATAAAACTTACTGTTTTGTAGCTGCAGATCTTTCTCTGCATCCACGTAATAAAAAATAGAAATAGAAATCCACGGAAAATGGGAAAAATATTGTCTAAAAGCCCAGCAAAAATTAAAAAATAAAATGAATCCAGTAGAAATCCCTCAAAGCAATCCAAAGTATCTGGGAACCATAAAAAACTCGAAAAAAAGTTTGAAAAAAAGAAACACCACAAGAAAACTGAAAAATAGAAATCGAAGTAAAAATCGTTGTTTTATTATAAACCAAAAGTGATTTCTTAAAAAAAAAAACTTGCAATGCCTATAGGACACGCTTGTTGAAAAAAGCCTGTAAAGTAAATTTTAAAAAAACACCCACAAATCACACTACGTTTCCAAAAATACATATACATAACAGTTAAGAGGTTGACATTTATTCCGGGAAGAAAGGGAATAAAAGCAAAAATAAAAACACACCGAGTGCAAACTGCAAATAGAAGCAATTAACCCCAGTGACTGAAGAACACGTTAAAAGATATGGTTGAAAGAAGTTCTAGCCGAGCACAGAGAGCCAACGAACTACTTGATGATGATATGGTGACTAAGGACTCACAGGTCTCCGGGAGCATGTAATCAGAAGGAAGGAGAAAAACGATCCAGATCCTTATTAAAGAATTACAACAAGCCAGAATTGTAGAGATCAACAAATGGTGGGAGAAGACCACGCTAGAAAAATATATTGAATTCAAGAGGGTGCCAAAGGGCCTGCGAATTTTAATTATGCCCACATTGAATGACTTGGATATGGAACTGATTAAGCAGTGGCAAATGGATACAAATGAATGTTCACTGAAACTTATGAAAACATTAATTATACATGCTGAACGGAAACTTGAAGGAATATTGGAAAGAATTAAAGATCTGGAGGGGGAACTGGAGAAGTTCCCAAATAATGATGAGAAAAAAGATCTTTTGGAGATGATGGAAAAAAAGATCCTCAAACATGAGATTGATGTGGAGAAGAGGAAGGCCAGCAAATTTAATCGTGACCGTATTGACTATGCCAATGGTCGGATATATACATTTGCGAGGAAATATGATTCCCTGAGGAACAGAGCAGCAATGGACAGGTGTATCAGTTATGATACTCAGGGCACGAATGACAGTTCTGATTTAAGCTCTGCAGATGAAGATACCAACAATTCTAAATTGGATTTTTGTGGGGAAATGAGACTGGCCCAAATGGAAACGCGACAGCGAGGACGAGCCAGAGGAACAACATGGGGGAGGGGAAGAGGGCAAAACCCACCCCAACCAGACGAAGTAAGAGAAGGAGCAAGATCCAAAAGAGGAGGAGACAAGAAAAAGCAAAAATAAAAAAGATGGCACACCAAAAAGATCTGGTGATAAACATCTCTAGGATGATTTTAAACGCTGACCATATAAGCCTCCTGAACAAAGGCCTCACCTTCTGTCCTAACTCCAGCATGGACATTCCAAACTTTCGTATCGATCTGTACAAATTCTGTCGCAAAGCTAAACTAAAGAAATATTTTGAGGAAAAACCAGCCAGAATAGGAGGTACAAACTTAACACCGATGGAAATTTCCCCACTGAACCAAAATGATTTACCAACCTTAAGAACCTTGTCAAACCTAGGGACAAACACCTCAGATGCTGACTTATCCTCTACTCCAACATTTGAAAATGATATAGCGGTTTGTCAGAGAGAAGGTATTATCACTCATAAAGGTGGAGAAAGTGGACTAAGATCCCAGTCCAAATTCTGCCCACAGTTACCTCCAGGCAATAAAATTGACCTGTTTCAAGAAATTGTCGTGGAAGAGATAAATCAATTATCCATGAAAAAAAGAAATAATAAAAGGTCATGGAATTTGACACAGAATGAACAAAAGGCATTGAAAGATCTAAGGGAAAATCAGGCAATTGTTATAAAAGCCGCAGATAAAGGCGGAAACATTGTTATTCAAGATCGTGAACAATATATCTCTGAGGCACACAGGCAATTGAGGAAACAAGAACACTATCAAAGACTGGAGATAAATCCAATGGAGCAATGGACTAAAGAATATCATGCGCAATTGCTAACTTGGAAAGAAAGGGGATTAATAGACTTTGAAGAGTACATGTATCTGAAGGTGGAGAATCCAGTAATATCAACTATATATTTTCTGCCTAAAGTGCACAAGTCACTCACTAATCCCCGGGTAGGCCCATAGTGAGTTCCATTGGCTCTCTATTGGAGAAGACTTCCCACTATATAGATGTGTTTTTAATGGAATTCGTGACATCTCTTCCTTCGTACCTGAAGGACACAACAGCTTTTTTAAATAGAATACGAGACATCAATTGGAATAACCATCAGATCATGATTACAATAGATGTAAACTCGTTATATACATCAATTCTCCATGAAGATGGCCTAACAGCGGTCAGAAGGTTCTTGAAGACAAGATCATTGAGTTTCTTAGAACACTCTGAGATGATTATGGAAATGTTGAATTATTGCCTAACGCATAATATTTTTCTTTTTAATGGGGAGATATTTCTCCAAAGACAAGGCACAGCAATGGGGACATCATTCGCCCCAACTTACGCGAATCTATTTATGGCGGTTTGGGAGGAAGGTATTCTACAGAGCAGGTACAAGTTGAATATCAAGGCCTGGATGAGATATATCGACGATTTATTCGTGATATGGGAAGGAGACTCGTCGGTTCTTGATGAATTCATTCAAAGTTTGGACAAAATGACTATAATCTATCCTTTACATCGCTGTGCAGCAAAACACAAGTGACATATTTGGATGTGGAAGTATTTGCACAAAAACAGAAGCTCTGTACAAAAATTCATAGGAAACCGACTGCCACAAATAGCATCCTCCATGCGAATAGTGGACATCCTCAACACCTAAAGTGGAGTATTACATATGGAGAGATGCTTCGCGTAAAGAGGAATTGCTCTGAAGCCATCGATATCGAGCAACACCTAGATGAAACCAGCACCAGATTCCTGGCCAGGAATTATCCATCGGGTGTTATAGAAAGTGCCAAGATTAAAGTAACAGGAAAAATGAGATCTGAATTACTGGCAAAACATGATCAATTAGAAGAAGAAGATGTGACCCGCCTAATCTTAGACTTCAATGTGGAAAACAAGAGCCTAAGAAACATCATCAAAAAGCATTGGAGCATTTTAATGCTTGATGAGACATTGAAAAAGACACTACCAACAACTCCAAAGATCACGTACAGAAAGACAGCCTCATTGGGCGATCTTCTGACACACAGCCACTTGGAAACATCTGATAAGGAAAAAGGAAGAAGAACTTGGCTAACAACACCTGGCTTTTGGAAATGTTCCAAATGCAAGGCCTGTGAACATGGATATAACACACAATCGTATCAACTGCAAAATGGAAAGAGGGAGAGAATTACTGAACATATCACATGCGAATCCAAGTATGTGGTATATGTTTTAGAATGTCCATGTAAGAAACTCTATGTAGGGAGTACCATTAACAAATTAAAACTACGTATATTACAGCATCTGAGGACCATAAAAAACAAAGATCTTTCATACCCAATGGCAAAGCATTTCTCAGAAAAACATTTGGGCAATAATTTAGAATTAAAATATTTCGGAGCTAAAATGGTAAAACAAAATGAAAGAGGAGGGGACAGAACCCTGAACCTAAGAAGAGCAGAATCAAGGTTCATTTTAGCACTGGGAACAGAAAATCCATTTGGGCACAATTTGGATGCTGAGTTGCATGTTCATCTGTAACAATATGAGATCAATCTACAGTATAACCTCTTGATTATGAAAATAAAGAAGGAAGAACATCATGTTAATGGACCCTCGTAGAATCATGGGACAGTGTATTATTTAGTAAAGATATAATAAGAATATGAACAAAGGAGCAAGAATTGTGAGATGGTACATTTGGGAGACAGATGGAATTTGGGGATTTCAGAAATAAGTAACAAAAGAGATGAGAAAAGTAATGGGACACATATAGTACATGTGGAAGTATGGAATAGTTATGATAACAATGAGAGGAATAGAAGCACCTTTGACTAGACCCCTAATGAGATATGAAATCTGCAGTGATATTATTGATACAATCTACTTTAGAGATATTAAGGCTCATAGAGTAAGATGTTAGGAAAATGACTTCTTGGAAAATATATTTGCACAAATGCATTCGTCACTTTATCTCCTTAATCTGAAATTCATCTCAGAAGAATTAAGACTCTTGAAAGGAAAATGGTTTGGAACTCAACCTTGTACTATGAATTTTGCACAGTGCGATTTTGCACGTTGTATTTTGCACAATGCACATGTCACTTTTCCTCTCTCTATTAGAACCATGACTCATAGGGGGTTCCATATATTTATAAGATATGTTGAGCTTTTATCCTCTTACTCTCTTACTGTTTTAATGTGCTTCCTTTACCTTACCCCCAACCCCTTCTTGTTTTTAAACATATTGAATTTAGATCTTCTTGATCATTCTTAAAATGTACTTTACAGAATTAGAATGGTCATGTTCCTTTTAATATGTTTTTAATATGTACTTAATGGTGTTCTTATATGTCCTTATACTTCTATTTGATGAATTTCCCCGCCCGTCTTAGTACTCCCTCGCTATACTCTTTGCTCACCCCTTTATTACCTTCTTTCCTGATGCAGTTGTTTTTATTGTTTTTTTTTTGGTTAGAACGTCTTCCTAGGCCAAGGTACTTTACTAGTAATGTTGAAATTTATAAACTAGAGAAAAAATGGCAATAGTTAATAGCCGAGTGAATACTTACAAACTGGGGTTAACAGTCTATTCTATTTTTAACAGAAATAAACAAGGGATTCATGCACAGTGTCACTTTAAATAGACAGTTTAGACGGTAGGACTCTATGGTCCAGTTGAAGGCATTCGCCGAAACGCGTTGACCGTCCTTTGCACGTTTGCACTAATGGTGTGGAAAAGAAAAAGAAAAGAAAATACCTCTAAGAAATTGATTGTGGACTCCCTCTGTGCCGTGGAGACTCTGGTTCAATTGATTGGGACCGCGTTGGGTTTTGCTGTTTATATATATATATATATATATATATATATATATCCACACACGATTCCTCGGACTTTCCCAAAGAAATACAAGGACACTTTGAAAGTTTGCAGTGTAGGAGATTTACTGACTGCACCAGCAACGCGTTTCAGCTTACGCCTTGATCACGCTAAAGGGCTAAGCAGTAACCAACATTTTAAACCATATGTGAAAACATAGTGAACGGACAATTCATACCAAGTGATAAACATCAAAAAAGGACAATTGATAAAACCTGAATAATCTGGTGGCCATCTTAACATGGTTATGTCTGTATTATGGGATACATACTGTTGATTTTGTTGATTTTAAATCTACCAGAAGATTCGCCAATGCCCGTGTGACACATGTGTTATTGACTGTATTTACAATTTAATATATATTTGTACAGCAGCACACAGACATATTAGCGTCTCGCTCTAATATGGTACACTCTGAATAAAGTATATTTAAGTGATATTGCTACTTCTGATGTCATGAGTGATGTCACTGACCATGTCATGAGTGATGTAATATGTGACGTCATCAGCAGTGCATTGCGTGCGCGTGAGTTATAGTTAGCTGAACTAACTATAACGGGGAATTTCTATGGTTTTGTACGAGTGAAATGTCCAACTAACTATAACGCCCCTGAAACCTATGGTTTTTTCAGTGAATTTCTAAGGTTTTTTAAATGCTAATTTCTAACTATAACGTGCCTGAAACCTATGGTTTTTTCAGTGAATTTCTAAGGTTTTTTAAATGCTAATTTCTAACTATAACGTGCCTGAAACCTATGGTTTTTTCAGTGAATATATATATATTTATTATACTATGTATACATGTGAAAATGTCTCGGTCCGCCTGTTTGCCTCGGTGGCACGGACAAAATGGGTGGAACTGACGTCAGCACGCCGACGAGGTCCTCTTATGGCTCCAATGACGTCATACGATGTCGCGAGCGGAGCCGTGCTATTATGACGTCCTCGTTGACGTGGGAGAGCTAGGAAAGAATTTCCATGGAATGCTGGTGCAGGGGATATTCACCTAAGTGTTCAGGCTAGTCCTTTGGGAGCAACTGTTTATGTTGCCACTCCAGAAACCAAAACCAGTGATCAGAGGGCAGAGGCCCTGCAGATGGCACACGAGGTGGGGTGCCCAGTCGTGGGCACCGGCGGGGCAGCGAAGTGACAAGCACCACAACCCACAAAAAAGGTAACGAGGGAACTGAATAACACAGGATCTTCTCTTTGTATCTGGCAGGAACAACGAAGTTAAAATGCCCTAGTACCAAAATGTAGAATTAGTGCTACAACGGTCTTCAAGAGGACCTGCGATGCCGCTTCTGCCTCCCGTACCCTGGAGGCGGCACATGGGTCACGCGGTACGGTCATACTGCGGTGGGACGCACACTCGTTGACCTCTCATGGCACTGCTCCACACTTCAGGAAGGATGCTTTCCATTAGCTGTGTTTTCTGATGACGTTTCGCGCCGGCCCCGTCCAACAACAGAACTCCTTTAGATCCAAACAGACTCTTTCACTCTCTCACCAGAAGTGAAACCAGGCCACGCGGACACTTTCACAATACATCAGCCGGGAATGCACTTTTCGGTAAACAAACCACATTCCTTCCTCCTAATTAATCAAATAAACGTCTCACTGAAGAACAGGGGCCAGCTTCGATCGGTAAGCAGCCGTTACAACGACTTTTTTTACTTCACGATACCATTACAACGCATGCATTTCCACGCATGCGTTGTACATCGCGAAGTCATTACTACGCATTTTTTTAGAACGCATGGTCATTTACCACGCATGCCTTTACAACGAATTTTGTTGTAAAGGTATGTATGGTAAATGACCATGCGTTCTAAAAACATGTAGATGATCCACGTCGTTGTAAGGAAACAGAGGCTGTTCCGTTTCCTCACAACGATGTGCACCGCCCCTCAGAGACGACGTGAAGCAGGAACCACGAGGAGAGAGGAACCACGAGGAGTGAGAGGTAAGGGGATTGGGCATGGGGTGGGGGTTTCTTTTCTAGGGTTGAGGGTAGTGCAGTGGTGT
Organism: Calotriton arnoldi; assembly: GCA_963921515.1. Classification (NCBI taxonomy): domain Eukaryota; kingdom Metazoa; phylum Chordata; class Amphibia; order Caudata; family Salamandridae; genus Calotriton; species Calotriton arnoldi. The sequence continues at coordinate 1,298,792 of CAWUFW010001376.1, forward strand.
TTGGGTGGTGTAGGGGGTCGTGCTGGGGGTAGTGTTTTAGGGTTTAGGGTAGTGCAGTGGTGTTAGGGTAGAGTAGGGGGTCGTGCTGGGGTAGTCTTTTAGGGTTTAGGGTAGTGCAGTAGTGTAGGGGGTCGTGCTGGGGTAGTGTTTTAGGGTTTATGGTAGTGCAGTGGTGTATGGGTAGTGTAGGGGGTCGTGCTGGGGTAGTGTTTTAGGGTTTAGGATAGTGCAGTGGTGTTTGTGTAGTGTAGGGGGTCATGCTGGGGGTAGTGTTTTATGGTTTAGGGTAGTGCAGTGGTGTTTCGGTAGTGTAGGGGGTCGTGCTGGGGGTAGATTTAGCATTTAGGGTAGTGCAGTGGTGTTTGGGTAGTGTAGGGAGTCGTGCTGGGGGTAGTGTTTTAGGGTTTAGGGTAGTGCAGTGGTGTTTGTGTAGTGTAGGGGGTTGTGCTGGGGTAGTGTTTTAGGGTTTATGTTAGTGCAGTGGTGTTTGGGTAGTATAGGGGGTAGTGCTGGGGTAGTGTTTTAGGGTTTAGGGTAGTGCAGTGGTGTTTGGGTAGTGTAGGGGTTCATGCTGGGGGTAGTGTTTTAGGGTTTAGGGTATGGCAGTGGTGTTTGGGTAGTGTAGGGGGTCGTGCTGGGGGTAGATTTAGGGTTTAGGGTAGTGCAGTGGTGTTTGTGTTGTGAGGGGGTCGTGCTGGGGTAGTGTTTTAGGGTTTAGAGTAGTGCAGTGGTGTTTGTATAGTGTAGGGGGTTCAGGGTAGTGCAGTGGTGTTTGTGTAGTGTAGGGGTCATGCTGGGGTAGTGTTTTAGGGTTTAGGGTAGTGCAGTGGTGTTTGTGTACTGTAGGGGGTAGTGTTTTAGGGTTTAGGGTAGTGCAGTGGTGTTTGTGTAGTGTAGGGGGTCATGCTGTGGGTAGTGTTTTAGGGTTTAGGGTAGTGCAGTCGTGTTTGTGTAGTGTAGGGGTCGTGTTTTAGGGTATAGGGTAGTGCAGTGGTGTTTGGGTAGTGTAGGGGTCATGTTGGGGTTAGTGTTTTAGGGTTTAGGGTAGTGCAGTGGTGTTTGGGTAGTGTAGGGGGTCGTGCTGGGGGTAGTGTTTTAGGGGTTAGGGTAGTGCAGTGGTGTTTGTGTAGTGTGGGAGGTCATGCTGGGGGTAGATTTAGGGTTTAGTGTAGTGCAATGGTGTTTGGGTAGTGTAGGGAGTCATGCTGGGGGTAGTGTTTTAGGGTTTAGGGTAGTCCAGTGGTGTTTGTGTCGTGTAGGGAGTTGTGCTGGGGTAGTGTTTTAGGGTTTAGGGTAGTGCAGTGGTGTTTGGGTAGTGTAGGGGTCGTGCTGGGGGTAGTGTTTTAGGGTTTAGGGTAGTGCAGTGGTGTTTGTGTAGTGTAGCGGGTCATGCTGGGGGTAGTGTTTTAGGGTTTAGGGTAGTGTAGTGGTGTTTGGGTAGTATAGAGGGTAGTGCTGGGGTAGTGTTTTGGGTTTACGGTAGTGCAGTGGTGTTTGTGTAGTGTAGGGGGTCGTGCTGGGGGTAGTGTTTTAGGGTTTAGGGTAGTGCAGTGGTGTTTGTGTAGTGTAGGGGTAGTGTTTTAGGGTTTAGGGTAGTGCAGTGGTGTTGGTGTACTGTAGGGGGTCGTGCTGGGTTCTAGTGTTTTAGGGTTTAGGGTAGTGCAGTGGTGTTTGTGTAGTGTAGGGGTCGTGTTTTATGGTTTAGGGTCGTGCAGTGGTGTTTGGGTAGTGTAGGGGTCATGCTGGGGGTAGTGTTTTTGGATTTAGGGTAGTGCAGTGGTGTTTGGGTAGTGTAGGGGGTCATGCTGGGGTAGTGTTTTAGGGTTTAGGATAGTGCAGTGGTGTTTGAGTAGTGTAGGGGGTCATGCTGGTGGTAGTGTTTTAGGGTTTAGGGTAGTGCAGTGGTGTTTGTGTAGTGTAGGGGTCATGCTGGGGGTAGTGTTTTATTGTTTAGGGTAGTGCAGTGGTGTTTGGGTAGTGTAGGGGGTCGTGCTGGGGGTAGATTTAGGGTTTAGGATAGTGCAGTGGTGTTTGGGTAGTGTAGGGAGTCGTGCTGGGGGTAGTGTTTTAGGGTTTAGGGTAGTGCAGTGGTGTTTGTGTAGTGTAGGGGGTTGTGCTGGGGGTAGTGTTTTAGGGTTTATGTTAGTGCAGTGGTGTTTGGGTAGTGTAGGGGGTAGTGCTGGGGTAGTGTTTTAGGGTTTAGGGTAGTGCAGTGGTGTTTGTGTAGTGTAGGGTGTAGTGCTGGGGGTAGTGTTTTAGGGTTTAAGGTGGTGCAGTGGTGTTTGGGTAGTGTAGGGGTTCATGCTGGGGGTAGTGTTTTAGGGTTTAGGGTATGGCAGTGGTGTTTGAGTAGTGTAGGGGGTCGTGCTGGGGGTAGTGTTTTAGGGCTTATGTTAGTGCAGTGGTGTTTGTGTAGTGTAGGGGGTCGTGCTGGAGGTAGTGTTTTAGGGTTTAGGGTAGTGCCGTTGTGTTTAGGTAGTGAAGGGGGTCGTGCTGGGGGTAGTGTTTTAGGGTTTAGGGTAGTGCAGTGGTGCTTGTGTAGTGTAGGGGGTCGTGCTGGGAATGTTGTTCATTTCTATGGCAAAATGAACCCCCTCATTTTGTTCCTTTTAAATTAAATGTTTTAATTGTTACCAGTTTATTCCAATCAAGATGGCTTCAGGTGTGCCATAATTTTGTCATAAGTAAGACTGTTAGCTCTCTAGTTGTTCTTTAGAACACTCTGGGAAGCTGCAGTAGAACACAAAGGCATCAACTGACAGGCTGCTCCTGTTAAAATATAACAGGAAGATATTTGAGATCACACTTGAAACATGTCCTAATTTTTCTTTCTACAGCACTAACCATAATTTCTATGACAAAATGAACCCCATCATTTTGTTCCTTTTTAAATTAAATGTTTTAAGTGTTACCAGTTTATTCCAATCAAGATGGCTTCAGGTGTGCCATACTTTTGTCATAAGTAAGGCTGTTAGCGCTCTAGTTGTTCTTTGGAACACTCTGGGAAGCTGCAGTAGAACACAAAGGAATCAACTGGCAGGCTGCTCCTGTTGAAATATAACAGGAAGATAGTTGAGATCTCACTTAAAACATGTCCTAATTTTTCTTTCTACAGCACTAACCATAATTTCTATGACAAAATGAACCCCCTCATTTTGTTCCTTTTTAAATTAAATGTTTTAAGAGTTACCAGTTTATTCCAATCAAGATGGCTTCAGGTGTGCCATAATTTTGTCATAAGTAAGGCTGTTAGCACTCTAGTTGTTCTTTAGAACACTCTGGGAAGCTGCAGTAGAACACAAAGGAATCAACTGACAGTCTCTGCCCTTGTTGGATGTACATGTTTTACTGAGAATGTCAGACTTCATTCTCACATGACTGAGAAAGATAATGTGAATTTACAGAAAATATGCTCTCATTTTAGCTCCTGGAGCACCTTCCAAAACTCTATGGGACAAGCATGTGAAAATAGTTTTCTCTCAAACATGATTCATGATATCCCAGCAGAAGGTTTTTCACAGGGTAAAATGACCTTAGAACACACCACAATTCCTGAAATTAGTATGGTACCATCAACAAATGAATTCTAATGTAACTAAAGTCTGTTATCACCCTTTATAGTTCTCCTTTTGGTAACCCTCAAAATCTTTGATTCACTACAATGCATTTCAATGGGGTACTATCATGTATATTGGTCCCAAGATGGCTGCCAGCAATTCCAGGATAAAGTGCTGACAGCCAATCAGATCTCACAATGACATGTGTGGTTAGGCTCCGCCCAGATATATATGTGATTTTACTTTTGATTTTCTCAGGAACTACTGAACGGATTTACACCATTTAACCAAAAGGCATGACTCTGAACCAAGGGCTACCTTTTGCCAAATTTGGTGTAATTCCGTTCAGCAGTTCGGGCTGTAGCTGCGACTAAAGGTTCCTATGGAAAATTGCATGGGGAAAACACGTTTTGGGACCCCCCTTTTTTCTCGGCCCCCACTTGATGAATCACCCTGAGACTTTCAGGATAGGAGCGGACCAGAGCGGGCCAGACGTTTTGAAAATTTCGCGAAGATTCGTCGACCGGCGCCAAAGTTATTGGAAATAGAATGTTGTGAATTTCCTATGGAAAATAGGTCCTAACTATAACTATCTACTGGCGACCGCCAGTAGATAATATGTATATATATATATGTATATAAATATATACATCTAACATACCACAGTTTAACATAACATAGTAATACATCACTAAAATAGTGTACAAAAAGCCACAACTACAAACTAGTTAAAAACATTAACACTAATACATATAAGTATACAAAAACACCACAAGCAAAAATATAACTAACATGTAGACCTCCTTCTTAAGCTCCCTGACCCTCAAACCAATAAAAAAGTCTTAAAAAATGGACTTACCGCAACCTTGCTCCAGGAAACTAGACTAAAATTAACACAAATAGTTTACAAAACAGAAGTTAGGCGGTAAAAAAATAATGGCCACAAAATGAAACTAAAAAAATAGACTATTTCTCAAAAGAAATATATGAGAAAAATTGTAAAAATGTTAAATAAATGTAAAAAATAATTTGAAAATTCTTAAAGAAGTCAAAAAATGTTGTGACAAATGTAAAATAATTGTAAAGTATAAATTAAAAATGTGTTTAAACTAGTTACAATTATTTAATATATACTGAAAAACGTATGTTAAAATAATGTTGAAAAACGTATATAAAAAAATTAAAAATGTTACAATATTAAAATATACATCGTACAATAGTATGGATATATAATTTTAATTTTTTTATTCATAAAAATAAAACAAAATGTTTTATTTACCTAACTTTATATAAATTTTTATTTTTAACTTGAATTATATATGATTAAAAATCTAAAAATAAACAATAACGGGCCGATTACGATGCTGGACAGACCCGAGTCCGTCCGGCATCGTTCTGGAACTGGAACCGAACAACCTCCAGTCGTCAGTTTCATTCCAGGAATTTGGATGCGACCGAACCCTGTTCGGTCCCACCCTATACTTTGCTATGGGAGCTGTTAGACCTGGCACCATTGGCGTGGGTCTCCTTTCCATTTTTTTTGCTGTTGCCTCCTGTGTTTTTGCTATGTTTTTGCTGGTCTAGTTGCTTTGGGCACTTTGCCACTGCTATTCAGTGCCAAAGTGCAAGTGCTCCCTATTGTAAATTGTTGTATTGGATTAGTGACTCCATGATTGGCTTATTTGATTTACTTGTCAGACCCTAGTACAGTGCACCATGTGTGCCCAGGGCCTGTAAATCAAATGCTGCTGGTGGGCTTGCAGCACTGGTTGTGCCACCCACTGAAGCCGCTTGTAAAATATGGCTCAGGCCTGCCATTGCAGAGCCTGTGTGCAGTCTGGGACTGCCATGTCGACTTGGCAAGTGCACCCACTTGCCAGTCCCTAAACCTTCCCTTTTCTACATATTAGTCACCCCTAAGGTAGGCCCAAGGGCAGGGTGCATTGTAGGTGAAAGGTAGGACATGCCCTGATGTGTGTGGCATGTCCTGATAGTAAATTACAGCCAATTTCGTTTTTCACTATTGCAAGGCTATCTGTTCTCATAGGCCAGAATGGGCAATTTGATTATAACATCTTATAATCCTAACTGACCCTAGGAACAAGATAGGAAAATAAAGTTTAGTATGCCTGAACTCAGAATGTTAAAATACATCTTTTAGTGTGGGTGATTTTTACATTCTGTGTTTGAAAATACCACTTTTAGAAAGTAGGTATTTTCCTGTCTAACCATCCAGCATGCCTCTGCTAGGTTTGTGTATTCCATGTCTGGTTTGTGAGTGACAGGGGGCTGGAGAGGGCCTTGGCTCCAGCAGTCTGATGGGTCAGGGCTGGGCTGAATAGGACCTGTATAGAATAGAGAGTAGGGGGAGGAGATTTCCTTTCACTTGCCTGAGCCTTCATAGAATAGAGAGTAGGGGGAGGAGATTTCCTTTCAGCTGCCTGTGCCAGGTCTGCTTTCAACAATGCTGTCTCCACCTCCTACCAGGAAGCTGCACCAGGGAGGACAGAACTGGTTTTGACTGGGCACAGACACTCTCTGCCTTCAGAGAACAAAGGATTTTGCAGTATAAATATTGGGGCCCAGACCCCAGAACTTTAGATCACTTCTGGGAATCAAGATGAACCGTTTGCCAAGGAGAAGAACCGGAGAAGCTGAAGGAAGATTACTGCCCCTGAGCTGTTTGCTGTTTGGTGTTGGCCTGCAGTGGTTACTTTATTGCCAAGGAAAGGAGAAGAGGAATTTTGTGTGTGCTTTTACTATCTTGAGGAAGATCTCCAAGGCTTGAAGCTGAGCTTGCCTCCTGTTCTGAAGTCTCAGGGACACAAAGACTTCACCACCAGCTCCCCCTGAATTTCCTTGCAGGGAATTGTACCTGCAGTGAGGTGCCTGCTGTTGTTTTGGGCCCTCTGGAGACTGCGTGTCGCTGGGAGCTGGAAGCGCCACGCAATGAGGAAGAAGCGCATCGCCGCCGCAGCAGTGGCCGTCGCATCGCCGAAGAAGCGTGTCGCCGCCGCAGCTGCTCACCGTCGCATCACCGACAAAGCGTGTCGCCGCCGCAGAGGTTGCCGTCGCATCACCGGAGAAGCGTGTCGCAGGGCCTGTCACGGCTCAAGAGTCTACCGAGTTCGCCGCACGGCCGGCGGGCGTGCACGCATCGCATCCATGTTGTCGCCTGGCATCAAAGAAACCATTTTGTTGCATCGCACCGGATCGTCACATCGCATCGGGGCGCCATCTTGTCGCATCATAACCGGAACGCAGTAAGAAACCGACGCATCATCTCCTCTCCGGTAAGGAACCGACGCATCACCTCCCCTGCGCTGCAGTAAGGAACCGACGCATCACCTCCCCCGAAGCAAGGAACCGACGCATCACCTTCCCTGCGACCCTTTTGTTTGTTTTGCGTTACGCATCCAAGGTACTTTGAGAGTAAAGTATTGCATTTACCATCTACATTGAACTAAGCTATTTCTACCATTTTAAAGTCATATTCTTGATATTGTATTGTGGATTTTTGTCATTTGGTCTTGTGTTAAGTCTAGTAAAAGATTACTTATTTTTCTTAACTGGTGTGGTGTCCATTTGTAGTGTTTTCACTGTATTACTCTATGTGTTCACAACTGCTTTACACACTGCCTCTGAGATAAGCCTGTCTGCTCGTGCCAAGCTACCAAGGGGGTGAGCAGGGGTTATTTCAGGAGTGTACCCCCCTTTCCCTGACTAGAAGCAAGGGTCCCTATTTGGACAAAGGTGCAAACCATTGCCAACTAGAGACCCCCATTTCTAACATTGGTGGTCAGCGGTGAGGATTCTGGACTTGCATTTGTGACTCATATACAGTGATTGGTGTACACTACTAGTGAGTGCAGACCATAACGCGACCACATACATTCTGGTAGAATTGTTTCCTTGCAACTTCAATTTTTGCTAAGAACTGCCAATTCCTGCCACCATGACCAAAGCAGCATCCAATGCATCTATGGATCTCCAATTTGAAGAAGAGAGGGTTGATACCTACAGTGTGCCACAGCTGAAAACCTTCTGTAAAAGATTTAAAATCCCTGTGAAAGGCATCACCAAGAAGGAAGAGTTCCAAAAGGGGCTGAGGGCCTGGTTGGAATCTAGAAATGCTACTGAGCATCCTGAAGAGCCTAGGGAGGAGGCAGAGGATACAGATGGGCAGCTAGCTGGGCCATTGGGTCTGACCGGGGAGAAAGCACCTTCCAGGGCAGGCAGCAGTGTTTCTTCAAAGGGCCTGTCCCCAGAAGAGCTGGAGGACAGGGAGAGGGATAGGATGTATAAGTTGGAGCTAGCCAAGCTCAATCTGGGTGGTCAGATGGAGTTAGAGAATAAGAAGTTAGCCTTGGAAGAGAAGAGAATGCATTTAGAGCATGAAAGGATGTTGAGGGAGTTGGAGTTGAAAGCCAAGAGTTTAGAAATTACTCCCTCTGGTGGCAGCACACCATCCGTGCCTGTAGAAATAAGAGTATTCATCCCCAAAGATGTCATTAAGGAGTTCCACAAGAATGAAGATATTGGGCAATGGTTTAAGGCCTATGAGGTAGCTATGACCTCCCACCGGGTCCCTGAGAAGGATTGGGGAGCAGGGTTGTGGGGGCGGTTTCTCAGTGATGGGTGGGACACCTTGTTGGATTTGCCCTCTGAGGATCAGAATTCCTATGTCCACATGAAGGAAGCCTTAATGACCAGGTATGGGTTGACCCCAGAGCTGTATAGACAAAGGTTTAGGAATTGTAAGAAACTGGAGTCAAGTACGTGGGTGGAATATGTTTATTTTTTGCAGAGCATTGGATGGTTGGGTGAAGGGTAGCAAAGTTAATGATTTTGAAGCATTCTATGACTTGATTGCATGGGAGCACTTGTCTAGTAATTGTTTTCCAGAGCTACGCCAGCACCTGATTGATAGCAAGTTGACTAACCCTAGGAAGTTTGCTGAGGAGGCGGACCGCTGGGTTAGTACCAGGGTCATGTGGGAGACTCCACCAAAGGTGGGCAGGGTCCCCAACAGAAGAGTGGGGGGGACAAGGGTAAACAGAGGGAGTTCCAGAAAGGGCCCCAAAGTAATCCCCAAGGGAACCAAGGGAAGGGTTCCCAGCCTCCCCCTGAGAAGACATCAGGGGCCCAGACAGATAAGCCTGTTCAGAGGGGTCCCAAAAGATGTTTTGGTTGTGGTCAGGTGGGCCACTTCTTCTGGGATCCTCAGTGTCCCAACAAAGGTAAAACAGCACCCACTGGTGCACCGCCCCGGCAGATGGCTAGTATAGCCCTGGGAGAGGAGATGGGTGCCCAAGGTGGGTGGGGTCCCGCAGAGATGTCCCTGGTCTCTTTACGAGATAGTGAGATGGTCCCCAGGACCCAGCTGCCTGATAACACTAAGAAATACAGGCAGTGGGTGACCATCAATGGCCAAAGGGTGGAGGCTCTGAGAGACACCGGAGCCAGTGTGACAGCTGTCAGTTGTCGGCTGGTGTCTGAAGAGCAGGTGATCCCCAATGCATTTTACCCTGTTGTTGCCGCTGACAACACAGAGAGCCACTGCAAGGTGGCCCAGGTTCCCTTTGAGTGGGGGGGGTCTCAGCTACCCTTCAAGTAGCTGTGAGTTCAGCCATGCCTATTGACTGTCTGCTAGGCAATGATTTGGAGAGCTCCCCTTGGGCTAAGGTGGAGCGAAGTGCTCATTTGGAGATGTTGGGTCTGCTTGAGTGGGCGTGTGTGACCACTCGGTCCATGGCAGCCAGTAAGGGTGTTCAAGAGGACTTGGAGCCTGAAAGAGTGGCCCAGGTGCCTGCCTTAAAGAGAAGAGGCAGGGGTCGCGGGAAACCAGCCCCCAAAGTTCCCACGGTCCAGGAGGAGGCAGACCTTGAGGGGGATGCCCTGGAACCTACAGGGGAGCAAGTAGCTGAACTGGGGGACCTGCCTGAGCTGACCCATTGGCAGCAGGAAGGGGGACCCTCCAGGGAAGAGTTCTGCGAGGAGCAGAAGAAGTGCCCTTCTCTTGTGGGTTTGCGGCAACAGACCACAAACCAGGCAGCAGGTGATCAGTCTGGATCACATTGGATCTACTGGGAGAATGGTCTCCTGTATAGCGAGCCTAAGGTTGCTGAGCCTGGGTCAGCCCGTGTGCTGGTGGTACCCCAGCGCTTCAGAGCCTTCCTACTGGGTCTGGCTCATGATGTGCCTTTAGCAGGACATTTGGGGCAAGACAATACCTTTGAAAGGCTTGTCACCCACTTTTATTGGCCCCAGATGCGCAAGAGTTCAGATACTCATTGCAGGACCTGTCAGACTTGCCAGGCAAGTGGTAAGAGTGGGAGGAAGCAAAAGGCTCCTCTCCAGCCTTTCCCTGTGGTCAGCACCACCTTTGAACGGGTGGGCATTGACATTGTGGGCCTCTAGATCCCAAGACAGCCATGGGCAACAGGTTCATCCTGGTCTTGGTGGACCATGCCACCCGGTACCCGGAGCCATCCCTCTCCGGTCGGTGACGGCCCCCGTGGTGGGTCGTGCGTTGATGGGGATTTTCTCCCGTGTGGGGTTCCCCAGAGAGGTGGTGTCAGACCGTGGTACCAACTTCATATCCAAGTATATGAAGTCCCTGTGGCAGGAGTGTGGTGTAACCTACAAGTTCACCACTCCTTACCACCCCCAAGGTAATGGGCTGGTTGAGAGATTCAACCGGACCCTCAAAGGCATGATTATGGGTCTTGAGGAACCTATGAGGCGTAAGTGGGACGTCCTCTTACCATGTCTTCTGTTTGCTTACAGAGAGGTGCCACAGAAGTCCTTAGGGTTAAGCCCCTTTGAACTGCTGTATGGCCACCCTGTAAGAGGACCTCTGAGTTTGGTAAAAGAAGGCTGGGAGAAAGCTCCCAGTAAACCTCCCCAGGATGTATATAGCCACATGCTGGCCTTCAGAAACCAAACTAGGCATTTCAGGCAACTCGCTCAGGCGAATCTGGAAGCCAGCCAGGAGGAGATGAAACAGTGGTACAATCAGAATGCCACTCTGATCGAGTTTCAGCCTGGTCAGAAAGTGTGGGTCATGGCCCCCGTGGAGCCTTGTGCGCTCCAAGATAAGTGGACCGGACCATTTGAGGTGGTGGAGCGCAAGAGTGATGTCACCTACTTGGTGGACTTGCGGTCTCCTAGGAACCCTTTGCGGGTCCTGCATGTAAACCGCCTGAAGCCCCTCTTGGAGAGGTCCGAAGTGGGCATGCTCCTAGCAACAGATGATGTAATGGAGGAGGAGACTGAGCCTCTTCCTGACCTCCTGTCTGCGACAGAGCGAGATGGGTCAGTGGATGGTGTAAACCTCTCTCCCACCCTGACCCCTGAGCAGCAAGATGACTGTCGCCAACTATTGGGACAGTTTCCTGATCTGTTCTCCCTGACTACCAGTGTCACTGATTGGTGTGTCCATGATGTAGATACTGGGGACAGTCCTCCTGTTAAGCACAAAACTTACAGAGTGACTGACAGGGTGAGAGCTTGCATCAAGGAGGAGGTCTCCAAGATGTTTGCATTGGGGGTGATTGAGTCCTCTAACAGTCCTTGGGCCAGCCCAGTGGTCTTGGTCCCAAAGGCTGCCGTGGCTGGTGCCACACCCGAACTCCGGTTCTGTGTGGACTACCGAGGACTCAATTCAGTTACCAGGACTGACGCGCACCCCATCCCCAGAGCTGATGAGCTCATTAATCGGTTAGGGGCTGCCCGGTACCTCAGTACGTTTGATTTAACGTCTGGGTACTGGCAGATTGCCTTAACTGATGGGGCAAAAGAGAGGTCAGCATTCTCCACACCAGATGGGCACTACCAATTCCGGGTTATGCCCTTTGGGATGAAGAATGCCCCGCCACCTTTCAGAGGTTGGTCAACCAGGTGTTGGCTGGACTGGAAGATTTCATTGCCGCCTACCTGGATGACATTGCGGTGCTCAGCGCCAGTTGGGAAGAACATCTGCGCCACCTCTGGGAAGTGTTGATGGCGCTGCGGAGGGCAGGCCTCATGATCAAGGCGAGTAAGTGCCAGATCAGGCAGGGTTCTGTGGTGTACTTGGGACACCAGGTTGGGAGCGGCCAGGTGGCACCCCTACAGCCCAAGATTGATACCATCCTGGCTTGGGAACCCCTCAAGACCCAGACAGAGGTGAGAGCCTTTTTAGGACTCACTGGGCACTACAGGAGGTTTGTCAAGGGGTATGGCAGCATTGTTGCACCCTTGACAGAGCTGACTTCCAGGAAGCAGCCCAAGAAAGTGAACTGGACTGACACCTGTCAGAAAGCTTTTGATGCCCTGAAGACTGCCATGTGCACGGCGCCCGTGCTTCAGGCGCCCAACTTCTCAAAGGAATTCATTTTGCAGACAGATGCTTCAGAGCATGATGTGGGGGCTGTACTTTCACAGATGAATGAGGAGGGCCTAGACCAACCTGTAGCCTTCATCAGTAGGAGGTTACTTCCACGGGAACAGAGGTGGAGTGCAATTGAGCGTGAGGCATTTGCTGTGGTCTGGGCACTGAAGAAGTTGAGACCATATTTGTTTGGGACTCACTACCGGGTTCAGACAGACCACAGGTCCCTCAGATGGTTGATGCAAATGAGGGGTGAGAATCCAAAGCTGTTGAGGTGGTCCATTTCCCTAAAGGGGATGGACTTCACGGTGGAACATCGCCCTGGTACAGAACACGCCAATGCTGATGGTCTGTCCAGATTTTTCCGCCTTAGTGAAGAGAACTCCCAAGAGGTAGGGTAGTTCTCCCCATATTTCAGCTGGAGGGGACACGTGTTAGACCTGGCACCATTGGCGTGGGTCTCCCTTCCATTTTTTGCTGTTGCCTCCTGTGTTTTTGCTATGTTTTTGCTGGTCTAGATGCTTTGGTCACTTTGCCACTGCTATTCAGTGCCAAAGTGCAAGTGCTCCCTATTGTAAATTGTTCTAATGGATTAGTGACTCCATGATTGGTTTATTTGATTTACTTGTCAGACCCTAGTACAGTGCACCATGTGTGCCCAGGACCTGTAAATCAAATGCTGCTGGTGGACTTGCAGCACTGATTGTGCCACCCACAGAAGCAGCTTGTAAAATATGGCTCAGGCCTGCCATTGCAGAGCCTGTGTGCAGTCTGCGACTGCCATGTCGACTTGGCAAGTGCACACACTTGCCAGTCCATAAACCTTCCCTTTTCTACATATTAGTCACCCCTAAGGTAGGCCCAAGGGCAGGGTGCATTGTAGGTGAAAGGTAGGACATGCCCTGATGTGTGTGGCATGTCCTGATAGTGAATTACAGCCAATTTCGTTTTTCACTATTGCAAGGCTATCTGTTCTCATAGGCCAGAATGGGCAATTTGATTATAACATCTTATAATCCTAACTGACCCTAGGAACAATATAGGAAAATAAAGTTTAGTATGCCTGAACTCAGAATGTTAAAATACACCTTTTAGTGTGGGTGATTTTTACATTCTGTGTTTGAAAATACCACTTTTAGAAAGTAGGTATTTTCTTGCCTAACCATCCAGCCTGCCTCTGCTAGGTTTATGTATTCCATGTCTGGTTTGTGAGTGACAGGGGGCTGGAGAGGACCTTGGCTCCAGCGGTATGATGGGTCAGGGCTGGGCTGAATAGGACCTGCATAGAATAGAGAGTAGGGGGAGGAGATTTCCTTTCACTGGCCTGAGCCTTCATAGAATAGAGAGTAGGGGGAGGAGATTTCCTTTCACTTGCCTGAGCCTTCATAGAATAGAGAGTAGGGGGAGGAGATTTCCTTTTGGCTACCTGGGCCAGGTCTGCTTTCAACAATGCTGTCTCCACCTCCTGCGAGGAAGCTGCACCAGGGAGGACAGAACTGGTTTTGGCTGGGCACAGACACTCTCTTCCTTCAGAGAACAAAGGATTTTGAAGTATAAATATTGGGGCCCAGACCCCAGAACTTTAGATCACTTCTGGGAATCAAGACGAACCCTTTGCCAAGGAGAGAAACCAAGGAAGCTGAAGGAGGAGACTGCCCCTGTGCTGGTTGCTGTTTGGGATTGGCCTGCAGTGGTTTACTCATTGCCAAGGAAAGGAGAAAAGGAACTTTGTGTGTACTTTTACTATTTTGAGGAAGATCTCCAAGGGCTTGAAGCTGAGCTTGCCTCCTGTTCTGAAGTCTCAGGGACACAAAGACTTCACCACCAGCTCCCCCTGAATTTCCTTGCTGGGAATTCTGCCTGCAGAGAGGTGCCTGCTGTTGTTTTGGGCCCTCTGGAGACTGCGTGTTGCTGGGAGCTGGAAGCACGATGCAACGAGGAAGAAGCGTGTCGCCGCCGCAGCAGTTGCCGTTGCATCGCCGAAGAAGCGTGTTGCCGCCGCAGCTGTTCGCCGTCGCATCACCAGCGAAGTGGGTCGCATCACCGGAGAAGCATGTCGCCGCCGCAGAGGTTGCCGTTGCATCACCGGAGAAGCGTGTCGCAGGGCCTGTCGCGGCTCAAGAGTCTACCGAGTTCGCCGCATGGCCGTCGGGCGTGCACGCATCGCATCCACGTTGTCGCATCGCATCAAAGACGCCATATTGTCGCATCGCACCAGATCGTCGCATCGCATCAAGGCGCCATCTTGTCGCATCGTACCGGATCACAGTAAGAATCCGACGCATCACTTCCCCTGCGCTGCAGTAAGGAACCTACGCATCACCTCCCCCGAAGCAAGGAACCAACGCATCACCTTCCCTGCGACCCTTTTGTTTGTTTTGCATTACGCATCCAAGGTACTTTGAGAGTAAAGTGTCGCATTTACCATCTACATTGAACTAAACTATTTCTACCATTCTAAAGTCATATTTTTTATTACTGTATTGTGGATTTTTGTCGTTTGGTCTTGTGTTAAATCTAGATAAAGATTACTTATTTTTCTAAACTGGTGTGGTGTCCATTTGTAGTGTTTTCACTGTATTACTGTATGTGTTCACAAATGCTTTACACACTGCCTCTGAGATAAGCCTGTCTGCTCGTGCCAAGCTACCAAGGGGGTGAGCAGGGGTTATTTCAGGAGTGTACCCCCCTTTCCCTGACTAGAAGCAAGGGTCCCTATTTGGACAAAGGTGCAAACCATTGCCAACTAGAGACCCCTATTTCTAACACCAACCATAAATGTGGCACCCAAAACACCCCCTCAGAACACTTTCTGGACCTGTGTAAAATCATGAGAGGACTGGACCTGCAGTCTGTGACCTGAGAGGAGGCCTGAAGGACTGGACCTACTTCCTATTATAGCCAGGACAAAGAAATAGACTCCAAGAGACAGATGCCCTCCTGTGTGGCTACAGGGACACAACAAGCTGCAAGAAGCCTTTTTACTGAACTAACCAGCTGACTAGTACCACCTGGACTGGGCCTTTCTAGTGGCCTCTGCTGCAGTGAGTCCTGGCCCATAAGTGCTGTCCCTGGGGTCCTGTAAGCCTTGGACATGACCTAGAAGAACTGCTCCAGAAACTTTGAAAAGTGGGGACTTAAAAAGGTTTTGGACTTCCAAAACATCCTGGCTATAAGGGACACCTTGATGCAAAATCATTCGATTTCAATGCACCGTTCTCAGATACAGCGTCATGCTTGCCATTCTGGAGTTTCTTGAGCTCTATAAAAAGACTAGGGGCCTGATTTATAGTTTGACAGAGATTGTACACTGTCGCAAAGGCGACGTAGTACCCTCCCCGCCAAACTGAAGATTCACTCACCTCATTTAGAGTCGCCAGCGGAGACTACTCCATCTCCATCACTGACACACATCTCTGATGGACTGACAGAGGAAGGGCCATCAGAGGTTTGGCCATTTGTCCACCCTCCCTATTGAGAGTGGGTGGACAAATGGGCAGTTTTCACTGTCAGTCATCAAGGGACAGTCAAAACTGTAAAATGAGCCCCTTGCCACTAGAGAAAACAACCATGGTGAGAGGGTCATTGCTTTTTTTTGACTTTTTTTTGATAAAAAAAAAAAAATCTTGCTACATTGAAAGTTTGCAGCATGGCTCCATTGTGTTGATGGAGCCATTCGTCAAACTTTTAATGCATTTAGAGGAACTTGCGTGATGGCGGTTTCTGGAAATTCAAGAGATGCCCACTGGGCCGGTAGACATCTCAAATTTTCTCCTTGCGAGTACTCCATCAGGCGATGGAGTACTTTACTCCATTGCCCTGACAGAGTAAATACCTGTCTGCCAATCTCTAAATCATGCCCCAAGTCAGAAGGTAAAATCTTCAACTAGGACGAACCTGCTTGATTTATCCGACATGAGCTTCATTGTGGTTGGCCTGAAATCACACCTAGGCCCAAGTCTACTGCTCCCATAGACTATCATTAGTGGTCAGTGTATTTGGTGCTATTTTTACTTAACATTTTAACATTTGTATCTCTGGTTCCCCATAGTTGGTTTTTGTTATTTTGGTGTCATTTTGTATATTGCATTTAATTCTATTTTTCTAATTCAGTTTGGGATTTTTATTGTTTGGTGTTTTGAGTTTATTACTGTTTTGGTACTGCATAAATACTTTACACATCGCCCTGCGTTAAGCCTGCTTGCTCTGTGTCTTAGTTAACGGGGTGAGCTCTGGTTAATGTAGTGTTTTTGGGGTTCAGAAGATATTGTCATTATTCCTTGAGGTGGGCAACCATCCACCCCAAATAATAATCCACTTACAGCTCTCTAATTTGAAACCCTAATTACAGTCCTGATTTAAAGCTGTCTAGGGATGATTTTCAGTTTTTTTGTGGAAATACTGAACTTGTAAGAGACACAATAATTAGAATTTCCATCACAGGGACGGTATGTAGAAATTTTGCTTGTGGATTCTTCTCTGAATTTAGCAGCTTCTCCAAAGAGCACTGGATTATCTGTTACCATCGAGCTCTAAATCACTGAGGTGAGTAGTATATCTTATACGAGTGCAGTCATGTGTAGTTCCTAATTGCTCTACCAGTAGATATTCCTACATCTACACGCTCACATACTTTTACCCTGAAAACTGGTATTATTGCCTTGCAAGATAACTTTAAAACAATTTTCCTTGCAACTTAGAAACTGGATAGATGTTAGTGATCTTTTTTTCCTCGCAAAAGTTTAAACAAGCAGTGGCAAAGCCAATAGGTTTGGCCTTGACATAAAATTATAGCAGATAACGAAGCAGCAACTGTCCTATCACCCCTGGCACTGAAGTGGAGGTGCAAATGTGCAAGAACAAAATGCCATCACTCACAGTGAAGAGAGTTAATGTCTGAAGTGGGCTGACCAATTGCCAGGGCTGGACTTGCCTACTGGGCACAAGGCGTTTCTGTGCGCTGGCACCGTGGAGGGGCGGTTTCACTGCCTATCGAGACCGATTTTGTTGCTGCTGACCTGCCGGCCACATTCCTACTTGCAACGCTTCTAAATAAACAATGCAAAAACAAATGGTTTTAGAGTACGCTTTAAAACTATTTGGTTTTGCATTGTTTATTTCAAAGTTCTGCAAGTAGGAACATGGCCGGCAGGTTCTCAGCAACAAAACTGCCCCCATGGCAGTGAAATCGGTCTCCACTCTCCCAGCCCACTGAAACGCCCAGTAGCCAGCCCACTCTGCCCCTTGCCCCATGCTGTAGGCTGTGGTGGGTGGATGCAAAATGTGAATGAAAGTTAAACAGACCAATAAATGAAGAAAGAATGACCAAAAGCAGGATATACGTATAAATTCTCACTGGACAAAACAATTAAAAACTGAGGGCATATTTATAAGGGCTTTATCTCCGCTTTTGGCTTACGAAGCCAAAAAGCAGAGATAAAACCAGCGCCCTATTTACAAGAGGGTGCTAACATGCATAATTGCATGTTAGCACCCTTTTTCACAACGCCTCAATTTGCATCTCCAATGAGATGCAAAGTGGGCGTTACTGGGCGTACCCAAGATGGGCTACCTTGCAAATATCGCTGATGTTTACATCGCGATATTTACAAGGCAGCCCACATGATTTTAGCACACATTAGATTTTGGCGAAAACGGCCGTTTTCGCCAAAACCTAACTTCTGCTATAATCCTGATTTAGCCATCCCTAACATAGGGGTGGATTATGCTGATACGACCCTGTGGGTCGTATCAGCAGATGATCGCCTTTGCAGGGAACATCGCTGGAAAACCAGCGATGTTCCCTGCAAAAGGCGATAACCTCGCTATCTCTGGAATTTTTATCGCCCTGGAGTAACGCGTTGTTAATAACCCACTACCAGGGCGATAAATACCAGAGATAGCCTGCGATAATATAATTATCGCTAAGCACGGCCAGCGATAATTATCTCTGGCCGTTGTTAATATGCCCCTTTGTGACTTCACATGCCCCTACTACTGCCTGCCATCCAGGTTGAACATATTAGGCACATGCTCTTCTCCGAGATGACAGATGGCGAGCATTACAAAATGTTCTTTTATTGCACGGAAGTATCTTCAGTGTCTGATACACCCATCTGGCCTTAAAAACAGTTGACTAGAACATGAAAGCCCAACCCTAGAGGGTATTGCTCTCAGAGCGGATAGCAGTGAAAACAAAGAAAAACATTACTTAACTTCTGGCGTGCCACCAGCAGTAGCACATAAATCTGGAAAGGAGGGTTATTTATATAGAGCAAACAAACGTTGCTCCTGCGTCAAGCATCACATCAAAAAGAGTGATATTTGATCATTAATGTCTTGGATTCCGGATTCAGCTGGAGAGTAATTTCCCGGAAATTAACGCTGGGTACCCAAAAGGGCTGAGGACTTAACTTTTCAGAAGGAGCAGGGAGATATTCTCATGAGGCAGCAAGGGTGCTGCATGCATTAGCGTTTAAAATCATTTGAAAAAACTTTAGATGAATTGCAATGTATGTTTTTCCGATGGGAAGGTCGAGGGGGGTGGGGGGCGGATGTTACGACACACAATGTCCAGCAAATATTCAGTAATGTGTCACATGTTTGTGTTGCCGTGCACCTAGTGTTTTAATAAACAGCAGTTGTTCAATGTACAGCATTTACAGAGAACAACAGTTAGACTGATGCACTTCACTTAAATTTGTCTTTACAGAACTGTGGAGTTTGAATTAGTTAATTCTAAAGACCGCCGACTCTCCTTTCCTGTTCCTTTACCCTGACCATACAACTGTTAGTTGTGTGAAGCAGCAAATGCCATGCAGTGCTTTAAATGGGAAAAAATAAGTGCAGGTACTCATTAAAATGAGCTAGAGGTGTAGTGAGGGAGCGGGGCTAGGGGCGGGGCTAAGGGCAAGACATGATGATACTTAACAACTTCTATATTAGTTGCAGCACATACCAAAACACATGAGAAATGTGTTTATATAAAAAAGCAGGTTAACTCATTACACAAAATGAAAGAGAAATGCAATAATATGTTAACATTTCCTTTTCTTGCAATAGTTGCACCTTCTTAATGTCATACTGTTAATTGCTGTTTGGCACAATACTATATATTTTTGAGCACGCGAGTAGGAAGAAACTGAAAATACCCCCACATCGCACCAAAGCTCTTATGGCACCAAGCACATGAAGCAACTCATCATGACCCTCCCCAGAAGATATCTCTTGTCTCTTCCATCAATCTATCCATTCATCCTTTCATCCTACCATTTACCTGCTGATGTCCACCATTTAACCTTTACATTCTATCGTCTATTCAGTCTTTCATCAATCATTCAGTTTTTCACCATTCCGTCTATCCACCCTTCATATCCAAACCTATCCATCCATCCATCTCCAAACCTATCCATTCATCCTTTCACTCATCCATCTCTTTATCCACCCTTTCCCTCATCCATCAATCCTTTCGCTCATCCATCCATCAACCCTTTCACTCCTTTATTCCATCCAC
Organism: Calotriton arnoldi; assembly: GCA_963921515.1. Taxonomy (NCBI): domain Eukaryota; kingdom Metazoa; phylum Chordata; class Amphibia; order Caudata; family Salamandridae; genus Calotriton; species Calotriton arnoldi. The sequence goes on from CAWUFW010001376.1 coordinate 1,318,236, forward strand.
CCTTTCACTCAATCCCTCCTTTCACTCATCCATCATCCACCCTTCCATCCATCCTCCCTACCTTTCATTCATCCATCCAATCTTTCACTTATCCACCCATCATCCGCCCTTTTATCCAATCATCCACCCTCTTTCACCCATGCATGCTTTCACTCATCCATCCATCTATCATCCATCCATCCATCTATACATCCACCCTTGCTCACTCATCCATCCACTCACTCATCCACTCACCCCCCCACCCACCCACCAACCCTCCCTTTTACGTTATTTATTAATCTTTGTCGCCGAGCAGACATGTCCAAACAAAGTGCCACACATTTTCTTTAAAATACCTCCTGAGAGTGTTTTGATTCTCTCTCTTTCATTTTTTTCTTACAAAAACAGGCATACACACAAACATAGCAGACACACACAAGACTCAGGTATGATAAAAGCCATCTTTTCTCTTCACCTACCATGGCTTTTTTAATTGCCACCAGGGCCGGACTGGCCGTAGCCTGATTGCCACTGCCAGGGAACTGACATGATTCCTGTGCTTGCAGGAACGCACAGGATAGTGTGAATATGATTGACAGCACAGGGCCTGAATGGACCCTGCTCTGTCAAGCACAGTGTAATGGTGAGCACCCGGACATTATTCAAATGAGCCCTGCTGAATAGCTCAGCTGGGGCTCAGATCGGGGCTACAGAAGCGGCGCCTTAGCTGCCAGAGACACGTTTCACTCCTGCTCACCAGCACAGCCAATGAGCCTACCTTTTCATGTCATGAGTACCGGTACTCTCCAGGGCAGTAGAGAAGTGCCGGTACTCAGAGTGATAAATCAAAGAAGTGCCGGTACTCAGTACCGGTGAGTACCGGCCCATTTAAAGCACTGATGCCATGGGTAAAATTATTAAAAACAAACCCTTGGCAGCACCGGCATCGTGTTTGCTGGCCTCTAAAGCTTACTAGTGAAAAAGCTGAACTTTGAAGTTGAAGTACGTTCTAGATCTGTTCCAGAACCACAAGTCGATTGTACTTTTTCTCAGCATGAAAGCGTGGAGGGGAGAGAAGTCATTAGCAATGTCAATCAATTCAATATCAGTTTCTCTAGACCCATAATAACTACAGACTACTAAATAAGGTTAGTTATTTATTACAAAGCCAAAAAAAACTGAACATACAGACACCTCAAGACGAGGGTGTAAAAATACATTTGAACCAACATAAAGCCAAATCTGCGAATAAAGATGAGTTGGTGCAACATGCACAAGACCATTAATTCAAGAAATAGAATGCAGAGAATCAAAAAGCACGAGTCCAAGTTCCCCTGCATCGAGGGTTGATGAAAATAAAGCATTAATCTTTCCCTACACTAGCACTAACATGACATCCCTACTTAAGCATTTTTGGGGCAGGATAGGTAAAGGTGTCAGTGTGTGGAGTCTTCCGTAGAAGTCTCTCTACTAGAATGGGTCAGGTAGCATGAAGCTACTGAGACAAAGCTCGTTCTAAGATGCTCTCTACCCAAAGGCAAAGAAGAAGTGGGGCTCGTTCCCTACTTGCAACATTCCAATATCACAGGTGTCTTCCCAGGATTCCTTTCGGGTCACGCCATCTGTTCAGGCCACATTCTCATAGGTAGTTTTCCACAAGACGGCAATGCTTCTGAACAGCAACAAGATGACCTTGATTCCCAGGCCTTCTCTGGTGAGAAAATACAACAGTTTTCTTATCAGAATTAACTCCCAATGTATCCTCTGCTCCCCTTGCCTAACTCCTAGGCCTTCTCCGGTGAGAAAATACAACAGTTCTCTTATCGGAATTAGCTCCCAATGTATCTTCTACTCTCCTTGCCTAACTCCTAAAACTAAGACATTATTCTAATTAACAAGGGCGCTTCTTCCACCTGCAACTCAAACGTGAGAAAGAACAGAATCCATTGTGCACATGAAATTCAAACTATTAATTCTAATACAAGAGCTTTTAGGAAAAATGTATTTCAGGCCTAAAAAGTTAGCTAACAAAAGAGAAATGGAGCATGAGCTTTATGAAATTGCATAGAAAATAAGACACATTCAGTTAATATTCCTACCTACAGATAAAATGACATGATTAATAAACACATTCTATAATAAATAGTTGTCATTTGCACAACACTAGTGCTTCTGTTAGTGTTTTCTGCTGGTTACATTAGATTTTTCACATTAATTCTTCACGTATTCTACATAATAGCCTAAACACCTCATGTTTATGTTATTACATTACAAGATCCTAACACTTAGGTTAACACGACAAAGGATTATTTGCGGATGCGTTCTACACGTGTGATTATAATGGACCCCTACAGTTGAAAATGGATTTTGCGCTACATCAAAGTCATACATACTAACTTGGAGACTGTGTCGCAGGTTAATGTCCCCAATACTGCCACTCACTTGGCGACAGTCCCATTTTTCATGCTTAATTCATGGGCGGTTAAAACTGCAAGGCAGCTTTGGAATAATATTGATCCACTGTGACCTTTCACCAATGGGACACCGTGGCCTCCTGTTTTGTTTTATCGAAATGCCCCCTTATCAATTCCCGTGCAAATGGTCCTGGTGGAGTGATTGATTGGAAGCAAAAGAATGTATGTTGCCCCTTTGTCAGGTGAATTCACAGATACAGATGAAAACTAGCCTCACCCTTTGATGGATAGCAAAACAAATTGTAGTATCTGCCCGCGTGACCATCCTCCACGTGGGCAGTGTGTTTGTTGCATCATGCCTAGTGTGATGTCATTGCGAGCACTCTGTCCGTTGGCAGTTTGGTCGACAAGACGGGATGGTCATGACGGCAGATGCTGGGCAGTGTCTGTGAAATTGGTACATGCCGTACTTACTAAATAAATATATTCGACGTATACCGCATTCAGTCTCGTCATTACACGGTAAATGTGGCGACGATATTAATGACACAAATGGCTTATTGAAGTAAGTATTATACAGATGTACACAGGAAGAGTAACAAAAGAAATCAGAAACCTTTATTCCTTGTATTGATCAAAGTTGATACCTTCCAGAACTTAATTGCCACGGACCATGAAAGCTCTCAAGTCAAACACAGAGGTTCCAGCAAGCTCTGCCCCTGAGTAATTCAAGACATTTGAGCACATAGAAAGTGAGAGATGATGAAATTAGCTATCTGTCATGTAGAAGGTCTCATTCTATTGGCTGCCTTATATTTGGAGCCTTCTTTAGGTTGGTAATAGGAACCCTTCAGTACAGAAGGGTACCCTTCGAGTACACAACCTATGCTAGACATGACACAGGCACCTTTGCACTATAGTGCAAAGATGTGTGCATGGTTCTAGGCAGACTGATTGAGCACCAGCACTTGGGAGAGCGAAGAACATCACAATATCTTAGTAGATATGATGGTGGTCTACTTTCCTGCGTACTCAGCACAGTAACTATGCTTTCTGTGTGGTGTTCTGTGGTTTTTAAGTAAATCTACCTCCTTAGTTCCATTCGATTCCAAATACCCTGGCAACAGTGATGGGACTCAAGGACATGTCTCTCAAGTTGAATATTTCAAAATGATTACAATGCAAATTGATGAGAAGGAATCCTCCATCACTGAGCACCTATTAAAAAAATATATATTCTACTTCTGAAAAGATGGATCACATATCAATATGACATATTGACCTATTCAATATTATTAAAATTATCACAATGCTTATATACCTTGTGCTTTTTGTAGCCTATTACTACACTAACAATAGTGCCAAAAGGCACAAAGCGATAATGGTAATCAGTGGCCATTGTATACCAGGACCTAAGCACGAGTTCAGGCGTACCATTATGAAGTGCGGGTCAGATACACCAACCAGGTTCATCTGGGTGAAAGATTTCACCTTGGAACTTAGACTTAGGGCCTGATTTAGATCTTGGGGGATGGGTTACTCCGTCACAACAGTGATGGATATGCCGTCCGCCAAAATATTGTAATTATTTATCGAGATTTGTATAGCGTGAACTTGATCTGAAGTATCAGAGTGCTTTTCAGAGTTGCTACAGCAGCAATTACAAGAGTTACATGTGGAGTAAATAATAATACATAGCAACAGTAGATAAAAGAAGCCTACAATAGACAGTAGTATATGGGGTTGATAGCACTAACCAGACGCGCTTTACAGAGTTACCATAGCAGCAATTACATGAGATACAAATGGAGTAAATAAAAGTGCATAGCAACAGTATATAAGAAGTATAATCTATATAGTACGATATAGCAACCATAAGATATAATGGAATTTATATTTCGGTGGACAGAATATCCGTCACAGTTGTGACGGAGAAACCCATCCACCAAGATCTAAATCAGGCTCTTAGTCTTTTTTCTGCAAGTCAAAATCCTTCAGCTGGGTGAGACAGCAAGCTGCATCCGAGGAAGACCTCAGGAAGTCGAATAGGCATTGGATAAGCTTCCGCTGAAGCCATTTGTTTTTACAGGAACAGCTCACAGAGGATGAAAAGCAAAGTTGGCTGGTTTGCCTGAGTCCTCTGTAGAACTGAAAGTCCAAACATTTTCTAAGTCCCAGGTTTTCAGGGGTGCTAGGAGAACTGTACAGTTAGATTCAGCAAATAGTCCCAGAACATCAGGAACAGCACTTGGGGGTCAATACTCACTCCAGCAGTGGCCACCTGCAAAGTCCAGGTCAGGTCCAGCTGGTATTGGTCAGCTCAGCACTTCAGGGAAAAGGCCACTTGCATGTTTTGGCAGCCCTGAGCTACATAAGCTGCTCTTCCCAGGTCCAGAAAATGGTCTGAAGAGGGTGCCTGGGTAAGCCACATTTATGCCAGGCACTAGGAAGTAGATAGAGGTGACTCCTGGACCTTCTATAATCAATGGGGTAGAAGTTTGCAGAGGTAACCCTATCGGCGTTTAAAGCAGTTACTATTTGCCCTATGCGAATAATCACACGGTGCCCCTCACTCCTAAAACCCAATCACTTGTTCCTTTTTGCAGAGTCTGAGTGCCCTCCAGAGCCAGTGTTCCCTCCTCCTTGGTTTAATTCGATTCTGTGGGCAGCTGTCCTCTGACTGGGTTTGGCACATGCTCAACTGGGAGGACAAAAGCTGGGGCCTTTCCAGGCGTGGCTTAAAATTTACTTATGACAGAGAAGACCCCTTTGAAGTAAATTAAGTTCCTGGGTACACCCTAACTTTTCTTCCTGCCAGGGGGGAGAGAAACCACTTCCCTGCACCCAACCTTTTGTCTCTGCTCAGGGAAAAGGTTTTACACCTCATCAGGGCTAAGTATTCTCTAGGCTACTGCTGGAGAAAAAATGCAAATTAGCCTCTAGGAGCTTCAGGCAGGGAAAAGGTAACTTTATACAAGTCTTTTCTCCCCAAAAAATTGGTTAATTAACATGATATAAATGCATCTGACAGTAACTTTTTGTCATGATATCCAAGTTACAAAGACAATACACCATTACATCCATGAGACCCTTCTGGTAGCGGGTTATATAGGGTTTGTAGGTTGTCCAAGAAACTGAGGTACACAGAGCCAACAACTAAGCAGCACCGTACAATGATTTTTCATTGTGTACCAAGTATATAGCAAGATATATGGTAAAATATGTAGAGTGAAAAATGGGTATCAAGAAAACCTATGGATTTCTGAAATGGGCATCAGATATGAAGCTTAGGATCAGTGGTTATTTGCACATCTCTGAATCTTTGCGTACCCATACTAGCATGTGATTCAGGGGACATTTTTCAAAAGGTCTTCTTTCTTACACTGTGGCTTACATTTGGGAGGCACAAATGAAGAGACCTCCAATTGATAATAACAAATGTTCTACCATGTTTTGTTCCTACTTGTCTTCTGATAAAAACAGTACCTTACTTGTGCCCTTGCCAGCGACAGGAAAGGGCCCAAAACACAATATAGCAAACACAAGGAGATGATGGACGGAGTGCTGAAATTTTTCAAACACTCACCCCCAGTCTCAGATCTGGGTTGAATCCATCATCATTCTTTAGCTCACTTTGCCACCCCAGTTCAGACATAGCTATATGCAAATCAGTCTTGACCCTGTGCCTATTGGGAACAATCCAGACCGAACTGCCAAGCCATGTCTTCCCTGGACCGGAACCAAGCATCCTGGGACCGGTTTTGGGCTAACAGCCCTCATCAGCCAGGCTAGCTTGAATCCAGTGGCAAAGTGAGCAAGGGACCCACGTCGGGGCATACCATGCCAACTTAGGGCGAACAAAGCAAACACAAAGAGATGATGGACGGAGTGCTGAAACTTTTCAAACACTCACCCCCAGTCACAGATCTGGGTTGAATCCATCATCATTCTTTAGCTCACTTTGCCACCCCAGTTCAGACACAGCTATATGCAAATCAGTCTTGACCCTGTGCCTCATGGGAACAGTCCAGACCGAACTGCCAAGCCATGTCTTTCCTGGACCGGAACCAAGCATCCTGGGACCGGTTTCGGGCTAACAGCCCTCATCAGCCAGGCTAGTTTGAATCCAGTGGCAAAGTGAGCAAGGGACCCACGTCTGGGCATACCCTGCCAACTTAGGACGAACAAAGCAAACGCAAGGAGATGATGGACGGAGTGCTGAAACTTTTCAAACACTCACCCCCAGTCACAGATCTGGGTTGAATCCATCATCATTCTTTAGCTCACTTTGCCACCCCAGTTCAGACACAGCTATATGCAAATCAGTCTTGACCCTGTGCCTCATGGGAACAGTCCAGACCGAACTGCCAAGCCATGTCTTCCCTGGACCGGAACCAAGCATCCTGGGACCGGTTTCGGGCTAACAGCCCTCATCAGCCAGGCTAGCTTGAATCCAGTGGGAAAGTGAGCAAGGGACCCACGTCTGGGCATACCCTGCCAACTTAGGGCGAACAAAGCAAACACAAGGAGATGATGGATGGAGTGCTGAAACTTTTCAAACACTCACCCCCAGTCACGTGGGTCCCTTGCTCACTTTGCCACTGGATTCAAGCTAGCCTGGCTGATGAGGGCTGTTAGCCCGAAACCGGTCCCAGGATGCTTGATTCCGGTCCAGGGAAGACATGGAATGATGATGGATTCAACTCAGATCTGTGACTGGGGGTGAGTGTTTGAAAAGTTTCAGCACTCCGTCCATCATCTCCTTGTGTTTGCTTCAAAACACAATATAGACACATTGAATGTTTCCACTGAAAACTGATTCTTTTTTCATCGTGTGTATATGTGTATTTTGGGCCCAAGCTCAGCCGGCAACTAGGGAAACTTAGGAAACCTGGACATTTTTTAAAACTAAACACCTAGGGGAATCCAGGGTGGGGTGGCTTGCATGTCTCTTCTGCGGTTGTATTAACTGGAAGCCCTGGCAAAACTCAAACATTGACTAAAACATGCATGTTTCTCACATCTCTGTGAGGAAAATATCTGGAATCTGTGGGGAGCCACAAATTTCCTACCACCTAGCTTTCCCCCAAGTCTCTCAATAAAAATGTTACCTAACTTCAGTAGGTTGGCCTAGTGCCCGTGACATGAAAGGGCCCAAAATGAAAAAAAGGCACATCAAATGTTTCCCTGAAAACTGACCTTTATTGCAATGTGAGTAGCTATGGATTTTGGGCCCTAGCTCAGCCAGCAACTAGGGAAAACTAGCAAACCTGCACTTTTTAAAAAACTAAACAGGAGGGAAGTTCAGAGGAGGTAATTTTTCCCAGAAGTCTTTACAAACCTCAAAGTTTGACTAAAAACACACATTTTCCTCAGATTTCTGTGAGGAAAAATTGAAGAATCTGTGGGGAGCCACACATTTCCTACTACCTAGTATTCCCCCATGTCTCCCCATGAAAATTCTACCTCACTTGTGTGAGTAGACCTAGTGCCTGCGACAGAAAAGGTCCCAAAACACAACATGAATATATCAAATTTTTCCACTGAAAACTGACCCTTTTTTTGCAATGTGAGTAGCTGTGAATTTTGGGCCATAGCTCAGCCGGTAACTAGGGAAACCTCGCAAACCTGCACATTTTTGAAGATTAGATACCCTGGGAATTCCCAGAGCAGTGTGTCTTGCATGGATCCTATGAGGTTTTCATACCCACAATGCTCTACAAACCTCAAACTTTCCCTAAGATTGCACATTTTCCTTAGATTTCTGTGATGGAAACGTCCAGAATCAGCAGGAACCCACAAAACTCCTACCATTCAGCGTTACCCTACTTGTTCCAATACAAACGCTGCCTCAATTGTGTGGCTGGGTCTAGTATACACAAAAAGAATGAAACAAACCAGGATCAATGGAAATCCTTACAGCAGACACAAAATGTAAATTAAGGAGTGATTTTAGCCATTTACGCAAATTTAAAGTTTTGCAGGGAATTCTGAGGAAGTGAGTGTGATCACTGCAAGTTACAGCACCCTGGACACCTCTGGGTGTTCAGTTCTCAAAATAATTTGGGGTTGCTAATGAACTTTCAAAGTAAAATCAGCACTCATACAGCTTGGTTTTGACCCCTCAAGAAGTGCTAGCTTTAAAGAACAAATACTAATCACAGTATCCAACACTACTGAAGGTGAGCAATAAAGGCATGACATGGCATCAACCGCTTTATCAGCCATTCACATGCCATTCACACATGACACAGATGACTTTCATACTGCCAGTCATGAGCCCAATGCAACACAGAAGTGCACTCACATCAACATTCCGGTGCCATTAAAGGGCCCATAACATTCATACGCTAGAGGATGGAATCCCAAATCAAACCACCTCTCACCCAGCCATCAACCAACTTGCATACAAACACGCCACAAGCAAACCGCTACACACATATGGCCAGACATGTTGATGGTTGGTGCCTCAACAACTCTTAAAATGAAAAAAAAGTTTGGCTAAGATTTTACCACCTGTCAAGTATAAACCTTTGTTGACATTCTATTACCAGATGCATGCCTAGCGAACCTTTACTAACGACTACCATGAGAGCCACATGAGGCTCAGGAAGATGTGCCTTTAACGCACACTGTACTAAATCCAACTCTGTCCAGCTTGTGGATGTAAGTTGGGGGGGGTCCGAGAATGCCTTCCGAGGCAACTGAGTGACAATATCTACCTTTGAATCTAACGTAAATATGCTCTGGAAGACCGTCCTAAGTTCCATAAACAGCATGTCCTAAACTACAAGGGAAGTTTTTGGCACACAGGGTAGTCAGTGAGAACGTGACATGTGTCCCATCCACCATTATGTGCAGTGCTGTGACTGTAATGCACTTGTCATATGGTGAACTGAACATCTACTATGTGCTAATAGAGGATGAACCTGGCAAGCAGGACACATATATGACCCATATGTGTGGCGTTGGATATAGAGTCCTCTGTAATTTTATCTGTATTTCTATAGCACACTATGAATATAAGCTTTATAAAGCGCGAACTAAGCCCAGGGGCGTCAAGGCGCTGCGGAAAGAGGTCAGGAGACCGAGGTGCACATATGTACAAGGCTTACGGAGTTGAAAGAGTGAAAAGCCAGGTCTTCAAGGCTTTACGGAAGAGAGAATGAGATTCCAGAGCCAAGATTGAGAGAGGAAGGGGGTTCCAAAGCTTAGCTGCAGCCACAGAGAAGGCTCTGCCCCCCCATCTAGCTTTCCTAAAACTTGGAACTATCAGCAAGTTCTTACTAGCCGATCTTAACTGCTTGGTGGGGACATATCTCCGAAATAGTTTTTTAATGCCTTCTGACCCCGTATTGTAGAAAGCCTTATGAACAAGGCAGAGGGCTTTGAATACAATTCTCCGACCAAGCGGAAGCCAATGCAGATTACTGATAGTGGCCGAGACTGAGTGATATTTGGGAAAACCCATCACCAGCCTGGCTGCAGCATTCTGCACTAGCTGAAGTCGATCACTATCACCTGGGATAGTATCCTGCTGCAGATGCAGGGGCATGGTGGACTCACGAAGTTGAAAGGTCAAGTCTTCAGCTTCATGTGGAATGCAACAATTTTAGAAGCAGTGCAGATGTGTTGGGGCAGGTAATTCCAGCCTTTCAGAGCAAGGTAGAAGTCACTACTGCCTGTTCTGGTACTGTGTATGTGTTAGATTTGGGGGTCTCTAGTTGGCAGAGGTAGGTACCTTTGTCCAAATAGGGACCCTTGAGTCTAGTCAGGGAAAGTAGGTACACTCCCGAAATAACCCCTGCTCACCCTCTTGGTAGCTTGGCACGAGCAGACAGGCTTAGTTCAGAGGCAGTGTGTAAAGCATTTGTGAACACATACAGTAATCAAGTGAAAACACTACAAATGGACACCACACAGGTTATATATTTATAAAAATAGGTATACTTTATATAGATTTATCTCAAGACCATAAACGACAAAAATAATCCACAATACTGTCAAGAGTGCTTAGTTCTGATCAAAAAGGCTTAATTCAAGGTTCTGTGCGAGTCGGTAGCCTCCTCCGGCTACGGCGATGTCGAGAACAAACAGAGTCTAACAAATCCGGCTGACCGCGTCGAGACGGGCCAACACAGCGTAGACAGACTCGGTCACAGTACCTTTTACTTGAAGCGGCAGGCACGGGCGTGCGAGCCGGATGGCTGTTCGTCGCGGTCGCGATGCAAAAATGGAAGCATTGCAGGACGCGTTGTCCCTCGATGCGGTGCAGGCAGCGGCTCGTTGACGTCGTCGAGACGGAGTCGGTGAGACCAGGGCCGTGCGTTGCAGGGCGAGACGGTGCTTCGATGCGGTGCTGGCAGGTTGCGGTGCGGCGACGGAGCCGGATTCAGGAGCTGGCGTCGATCAGTCCGGACAGCGGTGCGAGTCGGGCGGTGCGTCGCAAAGCGTGCGAGCGGTGCCCAACTCCGGTGCGGTCACAGGACTCGAACTTAGCAGCAGTGACCGTGTCGGTCGGACCAGTTCGATTCGGCGTAGCGAAGCGTTGCAGGATGTGTTGTCCCTCGATGCGGTGCAGGCAGCGGCTCGTTGACGGAGTCGGTGAGACCAGGGCCTTGCGTTGCAGGGCGAGACGGTGCTTCGATGCGGTGCTTACAGGACACCGAGTCGGTCGTGAGAGTCGGTCACAGCTCCCTACCTCTGTAGCCACTGAAACAGAGTTTCCAGCAGCAATTCACAGAGGGGGTGAAGTCCAATGGTCCTGGGACTTCGATCAGGGGGCAAGCTCTCTTCCAAGCCCTTGGAGATCCTTCACAAGTTGATGGAAGTCACAGTAAAGCAAAAGTTCCTTTCTCCTTTCTTTGGCAGTCAGGCAAACCACTGCAGGCCAATCCCCCAAGCAGCACTTCAGGCTTAGGGATAGTCTCTCCTCAGTTTCTTCTTGGTTCCGCTCCTCAGCAAAGGTTTCTTCTTGTTCCCAAAAGTGATCTAATTTTCCTGGGGTCTGGGTGCCCCTCTTATACCCTGATTCTCTTTGTTCTCTGGAGGCAGAGAGGCCTCTGCCTAGTCCAAAACCAGTTCTGGTCAGTCCTGGAGCACTTTGTTTTTCTGACTCCTTCTTTCCTTTCAGAATGTGGGGCAGAGTGCTCAGCCGCCCGGCAGGAGGTGGAGCCAGCATTGTGGAAGGCAGGCACAGCCCTATTCAGACCCAGGTGCAACTCCTCCCTCCACTATGGATGCAGATCTTTCTATTCAGCCCTGTGCTGACTCACCCTGTCTCCTGTAGCCACCCCCAGCCCCTGTCACTCAATCTCCAGACAAGGAATACACAACCTAGCAGAGGCAGGCTTGGATAGTTAGGCAAGAAAATACCCACTTTCTAAAAGTGGTATTTTCAAACACAGAATGTTAAAACCAACTTCACTAAAATATGTATTTTATCATCCTGAGTTCAGGCATACTAAATTCGTTTTTCTACCATGTTCCCTGGGTCAGTTCTGACTATAAGGTGTAATAGTCAGTCTGCCCATTCTGGCCTATGGGGAGCAGGTAGCCTTGCAATAGTGAAAAACGAAAATGGCTGTAATTCACTATTAGGACATGCCACACACACCAGGGCATGTCCTACCTTATACTTACAATGCACCCTGCCCTAGGGCCTACTTTAGGGGTGACCAACATGCAGTAAAGGGAAGGTTTAGGGACTGGTAAGTGGGTGCACTCACCAAGTCGACATGGCAGCCCTAGGCTGCACACAGGCTCTGCAATGGCAGGCCTGAGACACACTTTACAAGCTGCTTCTGTGGGTGGCACAACCCGTGCTGCAAGCCCACCAGCAGCATTGGATTTACAAGCCCTGGGCACACTCAGTGCACGGTACTAGGGACTGACAAGTAAACCAATCATCCAATCATGGAGTCACTAATACATACATCAATTCACGATAGGGAGCACTTGCACTTTGGCACTGATTAGCAGCGGCAAAGTGCCCATGAGCATTTAGTCCAGCAAAAACATATCGGCAACAGTGGAGGCATTACGACAAAATGGAAGGGAGACCCACGCCAAGGATGCCAGGTCTAACACGTGTCCCCTTCAGCTGAAATGTGGGGAGAACTATCCTACCCCTAGGGAGTTCTCATCGCTAAGGCGGAAAAATCTGGACAGTCCATCAGCATTGGCGTGTTCTGTACCAGGGCGGTGTTCCACCGTAAAGTCCATCCCCTGTAGGGAAATGGACCACCTCAACAGCTTTGGATTCTCACCCCTCATCTGCATCAACCATCTGAGGGGCCTGTGGTCTGTCTGAACCCGGAAGTGAGTCCCAAACAGGTATGGTCTCAGCTTCTTCAGAGCCCAGACCACAGCAAATGCCTCACGCTCAATAGCACTCCATCTCTGTTCCCGGGGAAGTAACCTCCTACTGATGAAGGCTACAGGTTGGTCTAGGCCCTCCTCATTGATCTGTGATAGAACAGCCCCTACACCATGCTCTGAACCGTCGGTCTGAACAATGAACTCATTGGAGAAGTTGGGTGCCTGGAGCACAGGCGCCGTGCACATGGCAGTCTTCAAGGTGTCAAAAGCTTTCTGACAGGCGTCAGTCCAAATCACTTTCCTGGGCTGCTTCTTGGAAGTCAGCTCTGTCAAGGGGTCAACAATGCTGCCATACCCCTTGACGAATCTCCGGTAATACCCGGTGAGTACTAGGAAGGCTCTCACCTCTGTCTGGGTCTTGGGGGGCTCCCAAGCCAGAATGGTATCAATTTTCGGTTGGAGGGGCGCCACCTGGCCGCTCCCAAACTGGTGTCCCAAGTACACCACAGAACCCTGCCCAATCTGGCACTTACTCGCCTTGATTGTGAGGCCTGCCCTCTGCAGCGCCATCAACACTTCCCAGAGGTTGCGCAGATGTTCTTCCCAACTGGCACTGAACACTGCGATGTCATCCAGGTAGGCGGCACTGAAATCCTCCAGTCCAACCAACACCTGGTTGACCAACCTCGGAAAGGTGGCAGGGGCATTCTTCATCCCAAAGGGCATCACCCGGAACTGGTAGTGCCCATCTGGTGTGGAGAATGCTGACCTCTCTTTGCCCCATCAGTCAAGGCGATCTGCCAGTACCCAGACGTTAAGTCAAACGTGCTGAGGTACCGCGCAGCCCCTAACCGATCTATGAGCTCATCAGCTCTGAGGATGGGGTGGGCGTCAGTCCTGGTGACGGAATTGAGTCCCCTGTAGTCCACACAGAACCGGAGTTCTGGTGTGGCACCAGAGCGCGGCAGCCTTTGGAACCAAGACCACTGAGCTGGCCCAAGGGCTGTTAGAGGACTCAATCACCCCTAGCGCAAACATCTTGGAGACCTCCTCCTTGATGCAGGCTCTGACCCTGTCAGTCACCCTGTAAGCCTTGTGCTTCACAGGAAGACTGTCCCCAGTGTCCACATCATGGACGCACCAATGAGTGACACTGGGAACCAGGGAGAACAGGTCAGGGAACTGTCCCAACAGCTGGCGACAGTCACCCTGCTGCTCAGGTATCAGGGAGGTAGAGAGGTTTACTCCCTCCACTGATCCATCTTGCTCTCGGGTTGACAGGAGGTCAGGAAGAGGCTCGGTCTCCTCCTCCATTCCATCATCTGTAGCTAAGAGCATGCCCACTTGGGACCTCTCCAAGGGGGGCTTCAGGCGGTTCACATGCAGGACCCGCAAGGGGTTCCTGGGAGACTGCAAGTCCACCAAATAGGTAACTGGACTCTTGCGCTCCACCACCGTAAAAGGGCCGGTCCACCTGTCCTGGAGCGCACAAGGCTCCACAGGGGCCATGACCCACACTTTCTGACCAGGCTGAAGCTCTACCAGAGTGGCATTCTGGTCGTACCACCGCTTCATCTCCTCCTGGCTGGCTTCCAGATTTGCCTCAGCAAGTTCTCTGAAACGCCTAGTCTGGTTCCTGAAGGCCAGCATGTAACTGTATACATCCTGGGGAGGTTTCCTGGGAGATTGCTCCCAGCCTTCTTTGACCAAACTCAGAGGTCCTCGCACCGGGTGTCCATAGAGGAGCTCAAAGGGACTGAACCCTAGAGACCTCTGTGGCACCTCCCGGTATGCAAACAACAGGCATGGTAAGAGGACGTCCCATTTACGCCTCATGGGTTCTTCCAGACCCATAATCATGCCCTTGAGGGTCCGGTTGAATCTCTCAACCAGCCCATTTCCTGAGGGTGGTAAGGAGTGGTGAACTTGTAAGTTACACCGCACTCCTGCCACAGGGACTTCATGTACTTGGACACGAAGTTGGTACCTCTGTCAGACACCACCTCTTGAGGGAATCCCACACGTGAGAAAATTCCCATCAGTGCCCGTCCCACTACGGGGGCCGTCACTGTCCTCAGAGGGATGGCTTCAGGGTACCGGGTGGCATGGTCCACCAAGACCAGGATAAACCTGTTGCCCATGGCTGTCTTGGGGTCCAGTGGCCCCACAATGTCAATACCCACCCGTTCAAAGGGGGTGCTGACCACAGGGAATGGCTGGAGAGGAGCCTTGTGCTTCCTCCCACTCTTTCCACTTGCCTGGCAAGTCTGGCATGTCCTGCAGTGAGTGGCGGCACTCCTGCGCATCTGGGGCCAATAGAAATGGGTAACAAGCCTGTCAAAGGTCTTGTCCTGCCCCAGATGTCCTGCTAACGGTACATCATGAGCCAACCCCAGTAGGAAGGCTCTGAAGCGCTGGGGTACCACCAGCACACAGGCTGACCCAGGCTCAGCAACCTTAGGCTCTGAATACAGGAGACCATTCTCCCAGTAAACCCAATGTGATCCAGACTGATCACCTGCTGCCTGGTCTGTGGCCTGTTGCCTCAGACCCACGAGAGAAGGGCATGTGTTCTGCTCCTCGCAGAACTCTTCCCTGGAGGGTCCTCCTTCTTGCTGCCAATGGGTCAGCTCAGGTAGGTCCCCCAGTTCAGCTACCTGTTCCCCTGTAGGCTCCAGGGCATCCCCCTCAGGGTCTGCCTCCTCCTGGACCGTGGGAACTTCGGGGGCCGGTTTCCCGCGCCCCCTGCCTCCTCTCTCTTTGGCAGGCACCTGGGCCTCCCTCTCAGGCTCCAGGTCCTCTTGAACACCTTTCGCTGCCATTGACCGGGTGGTCACACATGCCCAATCAGGCAAGCCCAACATTTCTAAATGCGCACTCCGCTCCACCTTAGCCCAAGGTGAGCTCTCCAAATCGTTCCCTAACAAACAGTCAACAGGCATGGCTGGCCTCACAGCTACTTGAAGAGTACCCGAGACCCCCCACTCAAAGGGAACCTGAGCCACCTTGCAGTGACTCTCTGTGTTGTCAGCGGCAACAACCGGATAGAATGCATCAGGGATAACCTGCTCCTTAGACACCAGGTGACACTTGACAGCTGTCACACTGGCTCCTGTGTCTCTCAGAGCCTCCACCCTATGGCCATTGATGGTCACCCACTGCCTGTATTTCTTATTGTTCTCAGGCAGCGGGGTCCTAGGGACCATCTCAGAGTCTCCTAATGAGACAAGGGAAAACACTGTGGGATCCCCCCCACCTTGGGCATCCAACTCCTCCCCCAGGGCTACACTAGCCAACTGCCGGGGGACTGCACCAGTGGGTGCTGGTTTTCCATGCAAAGGGCAACGAGGATCGTTTGCCTTGTGGCCAGGGGCGCCACACTTGTAACACACCAGTGGTCCCTGGTGAACAGGGGGACTGTCAGGGCCACTGGCTTCTTCTCAGGGGGAGGCTGGGAACCTTTCCCTTGGTTCCCTTGGGGTCTACTTTGGGGCCCTTTCTGGAACTCCCTCTGTTTACCCTTGTCCCCCCACTCTTCTGCTGGGGACCCTGCCCACCCTTGGCGGAGTCTCCCACGTGACCCTTGTGGACCCGGGTACTCACCCAGCGGTCCGCCTCCTCAGCAAGCTGCCTAGGGTTAGTCAGCTTACTATCAATCAGGTGCTGGCGTAGCTCAGGAAAACAATTACCGGACAAGTGCTCCCAGGCAATCAAATCAAAGAGCGCCTGAAAATCAGTCGCTTTGCTACCCTTTACCCAACCATCCAAGGCTCTGCAAAAGAAGGTCACATATTCAACCCAGGTACTGCTTTCAATCTTACTACAGTTCCTGAACCTTTGCCTATAAAGCTCAGGGGTCAAACCATACCTAATCATTAAGGCATCCTTCATGTGGCTGTACGAATTATAGACTTCAGAGGGCAAATCCAACAAGGTATCCCGCCCTTCACTGAGGAACCGTCCCCACAACCCCGCTCCCCAATCCTTCTCAGGGACCCGGTGGGAAGACATGGCTACCTCATAGGCTTTGAACCACTGCCCAATGTCATCATTTTAAAAAAAACTCCTTCACCACATCTTTGGGAATATACACCCTAGCTTCAACAGGCACAGGCGGTACACTGCCAAAAGAGGGAGTAATCTCTAAGCTTTTGGCCTTCAATTCCAACTCCCTCAAAACTTTCTCATGTTCAAACTGCATTTTCTTTTCCTCTAGGGCTAATTTCCTAGTTTGCATTTCGAATTCTAACTGCCCATTCAGCTTGAGCTTGGTCAGCTCCATTTCGTGCATCCTACCCTCTTTCCTGTCCTCCAACTCCTCTGGAGACAGTCCTCTGGCAGAAACACTGCTACCTACTGGGGAAGGTGGTCTTCCAGCCCCTAGACCCAATAGCCCCTCCAGCTGCCCTTCTGCATTCTTGGCCCCCTCCACCGGGGCACTCCTTGATTCGACCCAGGCCCTCAGCGCCTTTTGGAGGTCCTCCTTCCTGGAGAGCCCGGTCATGGACACTTTAAACTTTTTGCAGAATTGCCTGATCTGCTTGAGGGTGTAGCATTCTAGCCTCTCTTCTTCCCAATCACACTCAACAGAGGCTACTGATGCTGGTTTCTCCATAGTGATTAAACTTGGCAGTTGCAAAAATAGGAAATCCCAGAAAAAATGCTATAAAAGTATGTGGTTGCGTTTTGGTCTGCACTCACTAAGTAGTGTTCACCAATCACTGTACACGAGTCACAAATGCAAGTCCAGAATCCTCACCGCTGACCACCAATGTTAGATTTGGGGGTCTCTAGTTGGCAGAGGTAGGTACCTTTGTCCAAATAGGGACCCTTGAGTCTAGTCAGGGAAAGTAGGTACACTCCCGAAATAACCCCTGCTCACCCTCTTGGTAGCTTGGCACGAGCAGACAGGCTTAGTTCAGAGGCAGTGTGTAAAGCATTTGTGAACACATACAGTAATCAAGTGACAACACTACAAATGGACACCACACAGGTTATATATTTATAAAAATAGGTATACTTTATATAGATTTATCACAAGACCATAAACGACAAAAATAATCCACAATACTGTCAAGAGTGCTTAGTTCTGATCAAAAAGGCTTAATTCAAGGTCTGTGCGAGTCGGTAGCCTCCTCCGGCTACGGCGATGTCGAGAACAAACAGAGTCTAACAAATCCGGCTGACCGCGTCGAGACGGGCCAACACAGTGTAGACAGACTCGGTCACAGTACCTTTTACTTGAAGCGGCAGGCACGGGCGTGCGAGCCGGATGGCTGTTCGTCGCGGTCGCGATGCAAAAATGGAAGCGTTGCAGGACGCGTTGTCCCTCGATGCGGTGCAGGCAGCGGCTCGTTGACGTCGTCGAGACGGAGTCGGTGAGACCAGGGCCGTGCGTTGCAGGGCGAGACGGTGCTTCGATGCGGTGCTGGCAGGTTGCGGTGCAGCGACGGAGCTGGATTCAGGAGCTGGCGTCGATCAGTCAGGACAGCGGTGCAAGTCGGGCGGTGCGTCGCAAAGCGTGCGAGCGGTGCCCAACTCCGGTGCGGTCACAGGACTCGAACTTAGCAGCAGTGACCGTGTCGGTCGGACCAGTTCGATTCGGCGTAGCGAAGCGTTGCAGGACGCGTTGTCCCTCGATGCGGTGCAGGCAGCGGCTCATTGACGGAGTCGGTGAGACCAGGGCCGTGCGTTTCAGGGCGAGACGGTGCTTCGATGCGGTGCTTACAGGACACCGAGTCAGTCGTGAGAGTCGGTCACAGCTCCCTACCTCTGTAGCCACTGAAACAGAGTTTCCAGCAGCAATTCACAAAGGGGGTGAAGTCCAATGGTCCTGGGACTTCGATCAGGGGGCAAGCTCTCTTCCAAGCCCTTGGAGATCCTTCACAAGTTGATGAAAGTCACAGTAAAGCAAAAGTTCCTTTCTCCTTTCTTTGGCAGTCAGGCAAACCACTGCAGGCCAATCCCCCAAGCAGCACTTCAGGCTTAGGGATAGTCTCTCCTCAGTTTCTTCTTGGTTCCGCTCCTCAGCAAAGGTTTCTTCTTGTTCCCAAAAGTGATCTAATTTTCCTGGGGTCTGGGTGCCCCTCTTATACCCTGATTCTCTTTGTTCTCTGGAGGCAGAGGCCTCTGCCTAGTCCAAAACCAGTTCTGGTCAGTCCTGGAGCACTTTGTTTTTCTGACTCCTTCTTTCCTTTCAGAATGTGGGGCAGAGTGCTCAGCCGCCCGGCAGGAGGTGGAGCCAGCATTGTGGAAGGCAGGCACAGCCCTATTCAGACCCAGGTGCAACTCCTCCCTCCACTCTGGATGCAGATCTTTCTATTCAGCCCTGTGCTGACTCACCCTGTCTCCTGTAGCCACCCCCAGCCCCTGTCACTCAATCTCCAGACAAGGAATACACAACCTAGCAGAGGCAGGCTTGGATAGTTAGGCAAGAAAATACCCACTTTCTAAAAGTGGTATTTTCAAACACAGAATGTTAAAACCAACTTCACTAAAAGATGTATTTTATCATCCTGAGTTCAGGCATACTAAATTCGTTTTTCTACCATGTTCCCTGGGTCAGTTCTGACTATAAGGTGTAATAGTCAGTCTGCCCATTCTGGCCTATGGGAAGCAGGTAGCCTTGCAATAGTGAAAAACGAAAATGGCTGTAATTCACTATTAGGACATGCCACACACACCAGGGCATGTCCTACCTTATACTTACAATGCACCCTGCCCTAGGGCCTACTTTAGGGGTGACCAACATGCAGTAAAGGGAAGGTTTAGGGACTGGTAAGTGGGTGCACTCACCAAGTCGACATGGCAGCCCTAGGCTGCACACAGGCTCTGCAATGGCAGGCCTGAGACACACTTTACAAGCTGCTTCTGTGGGTGGTACAACCCGTGCTGCAAGCCCACCAGCAGCATTGGATTTACAAGCCCTGGGCACACTCAGTGCACGGTACTAGGGACTGACAAGTAAACCAATCATCCAATCATGGAGTCACTAATACATACATCAATTCACGATAGGGAGCACTTGCACTTTGGCACTGATTAGCAGCGGCAAAGTGCCCATGAGCATCTAGTCCAGCAAAAACATATCGGCAACAGTGGAGGCATTACGACAAAATGGAAGGGAGACCCACGCCAAGGATGCCAGGTCTAACAGTATGCATGAAAGGGTTTCTGAAATCTGAGGAGGTTTTGAGGTATGCTGGGCCAGTACTGTATAAGGCTTTGAATGTGTGTGTTAGGAGTTGGAAGAGAGCTGTGGTTGGTGAGCCAGTGTACCTCTTTGAGGTGCAGGGTGTGCACGTGGTGGGAGGTTGAGGGGGACTCTGGTTGTGCGTTCGGTGTTGTTTGAAGTCATCTGCTTATTTGACTGAGAGGGTAATTGAGTATCCGGGGGGGTGTGGCACTGATGGGGTTGAGTCCTTAGGTGAAGATGAAGTGACGGTATATGTGTGTCTACTACCTTAACTATCTGCCTTCTACCTATGCAGCATCCCTGTGAAAGTACAGCTTCCATAAGTTTTTCCTTCCTGTTCATATATCTGTCTCCTTCAAAGTTTTGACTAATCCCATACACTTGCCAAGTGAACCTTTACTTATGCCTTCCGTTGCTAGCTACCTGAAGCTCAAGAAAATTTTGAGCATTCACTATGCAAAATCCAACTCCTTCCAATTTGTGGATGCTGGTTGGGGAGTGTCCGAGAATGCCTTCTGATGCTCATATTCCTCTAAATGAGTGAGCATGTCTACCTTTGAAATTAAGGCAAACATGCTGGGGAAGACTGCCTAAGTTCCCTAAAGAGCACTTCAAAAACTACTAAAGTCTTTAGGTTTGGTCACACAGGGTACTCCATGACAACGTGGCCTATATTCCGCCCACCATTAAGTGCAGTGTGGTGACTATAATGCACTTGCCATGTGGCAAACAGAACACCTACCACATTGTGAAGACAGATATATGTGTTGAGCAGGCCATAAGCAAGTCCATGATTTCCTCAAGTAGAAGAAACAATTTGTGAGGCTGTGTGCCTAGTGTAGTAGTGGCCCATGGACTGTATCTATCCATGCATAGTCATTGAAATGTATATATTTGGGCAGCTCCACCTCAGTCAATGTCCCAATATTTCACTCTTGTATGGTACAACATAAAGCAAGTTTGAAAACATAGGGCTGGCTGAGATGAGATCTGGGGACAGTAACAACAAGTCTCCTGCCTCTTTCCTTGCTTAGAGCAGACTCTGCAATGACAACATGGTCAAGCCTTTCTGGCTTTTGCAGGAATGTGGTCACAAAGTGCCAATACTGCAGCTTTGCCACATCCGCCACATCAGATGAAGTTGAGGCTGCTGCGTCTGTATCTGTAAGACTTTCAATGAAGGTCAACTGAAAGTCATAGAAAGATATTGTCTTTCCATGGTGGTCAGACGATAAACAACATACACATTAAATATTGCCATCTGGATCAAGTGAATTAACAGCTTTGTATACCAAGTGTGAGTTTTACATCTCATGTTGTATGGCTGAAGAACCTGGTCATTCTTATTCACTCTGTTAATGTATTTGTTGAAATCAAGTATAAAGGTGGGCTTGTGAACTTCGTCCAACTGACTCTAAACCTGTGATGGGGGAAGTGCTCTCCTCACAGATTGTAGTGAGTACGTACACATCCAGTTAACAGAGAATTTGACTGCAAGCAGTTTGTTCGAATGCAACACAGTGCTTGGGCTTTTTGGAGCTTCTTATAAACAAACCCCTATGGGAATGCTTTAAGGCAACATCCAACGGTACCACAGTGCCATCTTTGTACAGCTCACTGAACACCTCTACTCCTGCATAGAAGTTGTCCAAGCAGTGGTTGGAGAAGCTCCCATACAATCTTTCCCATGATTCCTAGTATGGAAGAGCAACCTACAGGGTTTAGAGTGGGCTCCTTTGCTGTATACTTTCTCAAGCTGTATTCACAGCAAATAGAGCTCTCACACAGCATGTACAACTTTATACCATAAAAAGCTCTTTTACTCTGCATGTACTGCCTGAAAAGTAGACTCCCTTTGTACAGGGTCAAGGACCCATCAATGGCTATATTCTTTCCAGGAGTAAAAATGTCTGGAGTTGTGACAAACAAAAGCTCTATGTCAGGCTGAATTTCGAACAACCTGTCATGGTCAGGATCTTCCTGGGGCAATGCAGCAGACATATCACTAAAATGCAGCATAAAGTTCAATAGCAAAAACAGATCTCTGCTCATGTACGGACGAAGATGGGTGTTACCCAAACCATGCGAGTAGACCAATAGGACTGCAAGGTTTGAAGTGTACTGTCCTCAGTTTGAGAGTTAGGACCAAAAATTTCTTCAACTCCTCAAGTGAATTTGGAGTCCACTGGTGTGCCATAGAATGAGGCCCAATAGTGCCTCCATGCTCCCTTAGATATTGTTCTGCACGCAAATTGTAGCAAAATTTCCTCAAAGAAGTGAAAATCCAAAAAGAGGTGGCTTTAGTCAATTGGCAAAAAATTATTTGTATTGACTTTACATCCAGCATCTGCAGTGAACGATGAAACTTGTGGCTGCACTAATTTGGGGGGCTGCCAAAAGAGCACTCCGTCTATGCATGCTGCCGCACATGCCTGCTCTCTGGGTTGATCTACCATGCTAAGGTCGCTCCTCTGCACAGACAGTGCTTTCAAAGGGCTATCACGACTACCATGACCATGTTCCTCAGAATCACTGGAAGACGTGTCATCTCATGGAACTCTGCTGATTGAAAAATCACTTTCAGTTTCTTCTCCATTTTCCTCTCCCTTAGATGCTGTCTCAGTATCTAATCCTGCTTCAGAGCTGACCTCCATTACTCGAGTTAGGGCCTGGCAGCAGTCAACCACAGAGACGCCATCTCTGCTGACTGTCTAAAACCTTCCTTCTAAAACACTGCCTAACGTAAAAGGTAAAAGTATTATTCTAAATCAGTCGGTATGTGTGTGCATCTGTGAGATGTGTGAAAAGTAAAAAAACACTTACTTTATTGATTCAGTTGCAGCTTCTCCAAAGACACTAAAAAATCATTACTTCACCTACCTTGCTACATAACCAATGCCACAGCCTACCTTTGTCATGGCTTATGCAAACCTTTATTGTTGGGGTTGCTGCTGGGCAATATACCAGTCTAAAAGTAATTTCCTGAAGACTAAATATCAACCTTTGATCTCAAGAAGCACAAATTCACATAGTAGCCCCTGCAACTTTGTGAGCAGACGTGCTCCCTGTGAACATTCACAGTGCTATCACCCAAAGTGAAGTTAGCCAATGGTAGAAGTAGCCAAACCCACTGTCCCATGCTGCACTGGGTGAAGAATAATGTGAATGATGAAACAGACCAATAGATGAAGAGGCCTTTGCACAAACCCTCTACTATTTTTTTTTAATGTGTGTTTTCCCCTGAGGATCGCAATCGGCCCCCAGGGGAAAACACACATTTAAAATACCCCAAGGGTATTTTTAAAAGGGGAGTTCCTCCTGGGATCCCGGCCCGTGTTCAGGCGGTGCGCAAAGCCGGTGGAACCAAACTGGACAACAATACCCACAATGAAATCCAATAAGGCGCACACGCGGGAGGGAATTTGCTTGTGCAGATTTATTACTCTGTTGCTATGTGTTTCAACAGTGAATCTGTGATCAAGACAGTTTCACTGTCAAAACGCGTAGCAACTGAGTAATAAATCTGCACCAGCAAATTTCCTCTTGAGTGTGCGCCTTATTAGATTTCATTGTGGATATATATATATATATATATATCTATATATATATATATATATATATATATATATATATATATATATATATTCGTGCAGCCTGAGACCTTCGTGAGGATTGCCCTGTGATCGTGTGCACCCGGAGTCCAAGTGAGTCTCAGCGACACTGTGTGCGTGTGCTTCGTGCAGCCTGAGACCTTCATGAGGATTGCCCTGTGATCGTGTGCACCCGGAGCTCAAGTGAGTTTCAGCGACGCTGTGTGCGTGTGCCCTGTTCCAGCCTGAGACCTTCGTGAGAAATTGCCCCATGACTGTGTGTCCCGGAGCAGTCTTGTTCTCTGCTTCGATCGACAGCGTGACCAGAACTGCTGCGATCGTCATTGCCATCGGCCCGGACCGGCATCCCCAGAGGAGCTGTCCGAATTCACAGCCGCTGGCCCGAGACTGCCTTTGCCAAGGAGAGACCTCGAGTCATCACCGTCGGAGGTCCGGGTTCCACTGCCCAAGATCAACGAAGTCGCACCGGAGGCCCAAGCCGCGAGGAGAGGAGAATGAGATCGCAACCCCCAGGTAACGCTCAGCGAGCGTGCGTGCGTGTGTCGCCGCCTGGGGCGGGGTGCGGGCTACGAGAGAAACGCTCTCGGCCATTCCCATCTTTGCAGCGCGAGCCTCCGCTCAAGTCCGTATCGCGGCCCGTACTTGCCGAGGAGTGGCAGTACCGGGGCCAGAGTGTGGAGCTGCACTTTGTTTTCCATCATAACAGTATTGGGGGGCATATTTTGGCAGTAGCTGACCGCGAGTCAGTAAGAGTGGCATAGAGACCGTCCAGAGCACTGCGATCGGTGCCGAAGTACATTATTTTGGCATTACGAACTGCCTGATTGTTGCATTACGAATTGCATTATTTTGGCATTACGAACTGCCTGGTTGTTGCATTACGAATTGCATTATTTTTGCATTACGAACTGCCTGATTGTTGCATTACGAATTGCATTATTTTTGCATTACGAACTGCCTGATTGTTGCATTACAAATTGCATTATTTTTGGCATTACGAACTGCCTGATTGTTGCATTACGAATTGCATTATTTTTGTATTACGAACTGCCTGATTGTTGCATTACGAATTGCATTATTTTTGCATTACGAACTGCCTGATTCTTGCATTACGAACTGCATAGCATTGCATTAGGACTGCATTGGATCATCGAGAATTACTCATTAATACTGCAAGAACCTACAAGTGCTTGCTGGCCTAATAACCGGCAAGGTGAAATATTACAAATACGCATATGTTGGATTGTTTTATCGTGTGGTCAATCAATCAATCAATCAATCAGGGAATTGTAAGCGCGCTACTCACCCGTGAGGGTCTCAAGGCGCTGAGGGGGGGGGGTCCGCAGATCTGTTTAGCCGAAGAGCCAGGTCTTGAGGGTCTTCCTAAAGGAGTTCAGGGAGGGGGCGCGTCTGATGTCTGCCGGTAGCTCGTTCCAGGTCTTGGCTGCAATGTGAGAGAAGGATCTTCCGCCTGCTCTGGCTCTGTGGATGCGCGGGGTTTCGGTCAGTGCGAGGTTGGAAGATTGGAGGTTTCTTTTGGGTACGTGGAAGTTGATTCTGTCGTTGAGGTATTTGGGTCCGTTGTTGTGTAGGCATTTGTAGGCGTGAGTGAGGATTTTGAAAGTGACTCTTTTCTCCACGGGGAGCCAGTGGAGACTTCGTAGGTGTTGGCTGATGTGTTCGTTTCGGGGGATGCCGAGGACGAGTCTGGCGGCGGTGTTCTGTATTGTTTGGAGTTTGCGGAGTAGGGACTTGTTGATGCCGGCGTAGAGTGTGTTTCCATAGTCCAGTCTGCTGGTGATGAGTGCGTGGGTGACTGTCTTCCTTGACTCAGGGGGGATCCACTTGAAGGTCTTGCGGAGGATGCGGACGGTGTTGAAGCAGCTGGAGGTGACGGCGTTGACCTGTCGGTTCATGGTGAGTGATGAGTCGAGTACGATGCCGAGGTTCTTGGCGTGGTCTGAGGGGGTAGGTGGGCTTCCAAGGGCGGTCGGCCACCAGGTGCTGCACCTTATTGGATTTCATTGTGGACTTCTGTCTTCTCGGCATTGAGCTTCAGGCAGCTGTTGGTCATCCAGACTGCGACGTCTTGCATTCCTTTCTGGAAGTTGAGTTTGGCAGTGGTGGGGTCTTTGGTGAGGGAGAGGATGAGCTGGGTGTCGTCGGCGTAGGATACGATGTTGAGGCCGTGTTGTCGGACGATGGCTGCGAGGGGGCCATGTAGATGTTGAAGAGGGTGGGGCTCAGTGATGAACCCTGTGGGACTCCGCAGGTGATTTTCGTGGGGTCGGAGAGGAAGGGTGGGAGTCTGATCCTTTGGCTTCTTCCGGTGAGGAATGATCGGATCCAGTCCAGGGCTGTTCCTTGTATGCCTGCGTCGTGTAGTCTGGCGACTAGTGTGCGGTGGGAGACGGTGTCGAAGGCCGCTGATAGGTCGAGTAGGATGAGGGCTGCGGAGTGGCCTTGGTCCAGGAGGGTGCGGATGTCGTCTGTGGCGGCGAGTAGGGCGGTCTCTGTGCTGTGGTTGCTTCGGAATCCGGATTGGGACGGGTCGAGGACAGCGTTCTCTTCAATGAATCGTGTCAGTTTCCTGCTGATTGTTTTCTCTGCAACTTTGGCTGCGAAGCGGAGGAGCGAGATGGGCCGATAGTTCTTGAGGTCGGTGGGGTCAGCTGTGGGCGTCTTGAGCAGGGGTCTGACTTCTGCATGCTTCCAGTCATCTGGGAAGGTGCCTGTTTTGAAGGTGGTGTTGATGGTGCGTTGTAGTTCGGGTGCGATGGCGGCCGCAGCTCTGTGGTAGATGTGAGGGGGGCAGGGGTCGATGGGGGCCCCCGAGTGGATGCTTTTCATGGTCGAGACGGTGTCTTCGGCCGTGATCAGTGTCCAGTTGGAGATGGTGGGCTGGCTGGTGTTTCTGGGGGGCGGGGGGCCGTCTGTGGCACCTGGTGGATGGTCGATGAAGTTGTCATAGAGGTTTTTGATCTTGAGGTGGAAATAGGTTCCAAGCTTGTTGCAGAGGTCTTGAGATGGTGTGATGTCTGTGGCTTCGCTGCGTGGGTTGGTGAATTCCTGAATGACACTGAAAAGTTCCTTGGAGTTGGTGGAGTTGGCCAGGATTTTGTTGTGGATGAAGTTCCTCTTGGTGGCTCTGATCTGGTTATGGTAGTCCGTCAAGGCGTCCTTGCAGGTGGTGTGGTTTTCGGTTGTCTTGGTGTTTCTCCAGTTCTTCTCCAGGTGTCTGCAGGTGCGTCTGGCTTCTTGGAGAGCGGTGGTGAACCAGGCGGCTTTCCTGGGGCGTTGTCTGTCGGGGTTGCGTAGCGGGGCGAGCTCGCCTGCGCAGTTGAAGATCCAAGTGTGGAGTTCTCTGGCTGCGTTGTTTGCGTCATGTGGTTGTCTCGGGTGAGGGTGGAGTTAAGTTGCTCGTCGGTCACCTTGCTCCAGTTCCTTCGAGGTGGGCGTGGGGCTGGTTTGGGTGCCTTGGGTTTGTTGATGGCGAAGTGTACGCAGTGATGGTTGGTCCATGGCGGCTGCGTTGTGTGGCTGAATTGGACGCTGTTTCCTGCCGCGAAGATGGGGTCGAGGGTGTGTCCTGCTCTGTGGGTCGGTGTGTGGACGAGTTGTTTAAGTCCGATGCTGGCGAGGTTGTCACGAAGGATAGTGGAGTTGGGGTCGCTGGGGTTGTCGAGGTGGAAGTTCAGGTCTCCAATGAGTATGTAGTTTGATGAGGCGATGGCGTGGGGTGCGATGAAGTCAGTGATGATGGTGGCGAAGGGTGTTCGGGGGCCGGGGGGTCTGTAGATGAGGGTTCCTCGGAGTGTGGCGTTGGGGCTGGTCTGGATCTGGAAGTGCAGGTGTTCGGCGGAGGGGAAGGTTTCGCTGGAGGTGGTGAGGCGGAGGGTGCTCTTGTGGGCGATGGCGAGGCCCCCTCTTGGGTGGTTGGGGCAGTCTTTCCTCTGGATCTCGTATCCGTCGGGGATGACGGTGCTGATGTCGGGGGCGGAGGATGCGTTGGTCCAGGTCTCTGTGAAGAAGGCGATGTCGGGCGAGAGAGAGTCGAGTAGGTTCCAGATTTCCATGGCGTGTTTGTGTACGGAGCGTACGTAGAGGAGGATGCATTTTAGGGTGTCCCCGGTGCTGGCGTCGGCGGTGTTGGAGGCCGGGGTGGCGGTGAGGGTCTGGCGGCAGTGGAGGAAGGAGAACTGGCCGTGGGTCGTGTTCGGCGAGGCCTGTTGGCATTCTCTAAGTCTTCCAGGGTTGAGTGCGAGGAGGGTGGTGGTGTTGTAGCGATGGGTAGTGGGAGGTCCAGAGTTCCTGGCGCTGGCCGCGGTCGGGTCACGGACGGGCGCAGACGGGCTTGCCTTTGGCGCTGCGGCTGCGCGACCGCACAGCGGCCGCCATTAAGTAGGGGAGGTGGGAGGGAGGAGAGGCTGGGAGGCGGGAGTGGGGGAATTCCGGAGGGGAATTCTGGGGGGTAATTCCGGGGGGGGGGACGCAGGGGAAGCAGCGGCGAAAGGCGAAAGGAACAGGCAGGCACGAGAAAATAAAAACAGTGGTGGAATTAGAGCAAGACACAGATGGGCACAATAACAGTGGCACAACAGGGAAAAATTAAGAAAAAAACGTCTGAGAAAGGTTACGGTGGTTGCAGGCAGTCTGGTCCCAGTTGGAGCGGGCAGCAGGCGCAGGAGCGGGCAGCAGCCTCGAACCTCCCCAGGAGGAGGTCGGGGTCTGGAGGCAAGAGACGGCACAGCGGAGCTGCGGGGAGAGAGTGGACCTAGACCGAGGGTCGGAGGTCTCATCGTATATCTTTTTTTTAATAAACATATAATTGTTTTTTATGAAACTCGTGTAGAGTCCATTTGTGGTGTTATCACTGTGTTACTGAGAGCGTGGTTGCAAATACTTTACACATTTGCCTTGGAGATAAGCCTGGCTGCTCGTGCCAAGCTACCGAGGGGGTGAGCAGGGGCTATCTGAGAAGGTGTCCTTCCTTTCCCTGACTTAGAAGCAAGGGTCCCTATTTGGACTAAGGTACCTACCTCAGCCAACTAGAGACCCCCAGTTCTAACAGGGAGATTCAACTCCTATCTACGTAATGACCTTATTGAACTGCGGGCCACTGGGCTATATATGGATAAAGTGTGGGGCTTAAGGAATAATATGCCATTCAAACAAAGGATAAGGTAGGTATAAAACACACAGTAGATGGAACTCCACTTGCTTCTAGACCTGTCATTCAGTCTCCAATCTCTCTGTAGGTGCATTATTTAACTACAGTGAAGAACTATGTTTCAATCTAATTCCTTCTCCAAATCACCCAGTGATTTTTAGTTTTTTCCTGTTTAGTCTACCATAATATGTATATAAATTAGACTACGGAAATCATATCCCTCAGTTCGGAACATTGTGTTAGAAATTGCCTAAGATCTGAACATAAGGAATTCCAAAGAAGACTGAACTATTTAAAGAAGCAGAGTCTATATTAGCTCATCTCTCCCTGTTTTCTGATCACTATCACAAATATTCTGATGTTTTTGAGAAGGATAGGAACAGTAGCGGCCCGTGGTGGGAGTGCTGCCGGGCGGTGACGCAGGGCGGGGGAGGGGCAGGGTGGGCGGTAGTAAACTACGGAATTCGGCCGCACAGAGGTAAGTAAATAAACAAATAAATAAAACGAATTTTGTTGCGCGCGCTGCATCGCCAAATGCGATGCAGCGCGCAACGAAATTCGTTTTATTTATTTGTTTGTTTACTTACCTCTGTGCGGCCGAATTCCATAGTTTACTACCCCCCTCCCTGCCCCTCCTCCGCCCCGCCCCGCGTCACCGCCCGGCAGCACTCCCACCACGGGCCGCTACTGGATAGGAATAAGATATTTCTCCCTCATCATTCTAGTGATTGTGCAACAGAGTTGATTCCAGGGACTGAGATTCAATGTGGCAGAATATATTCTGTCTCCGAGACAGAAAAGAAAGCCCTTTGGCCATATTTCTATGAATATCTGGAGAACAGTTTGATTGTACATCTAGTTCTCCTGTTGGAGCTCCCTTTGTGTTATAAGGTGTCTTAGATCTGAACATAAAGAATTCCAAGGAATATTGAACTCTTCAAAAAAAGCAAAGGCTATATTAGCTTCCATCTCTCAGATTCCTCTACAGTATCATGAATATTCTGATATTTTTGATAAGGGCAGGACTAATATATTGCCCCCTCATTTTTCCTGTGATTTTGCAACAGAGTTGGTTCCAGGGGCTGAGGTTCAGTATGGCAGAATGTATTCTCTCTCAAAGATAGAGAAGAAAGTCCTTCTGCAATATTTACATGAGCATCTGGAGAATGGATTGATTGTACATGTATGCCTCCTGCTGGAGCGCCCCTTTTTGTCCCCAAGGAGTCTAATGTGCTACGGCTCTGTATAGATTGCAGGGTCTTGAATTGAGTCATCAACTAATGGATCATGAACATATGGAGCATGTGATGTTTTTCTACTGATCTAGAACCCTGTCATCCTCTGAATTGGATTATTCAGTTATTGAATGGGAGTTACTGGCTATAAAAGAAGCATGTTTGGAGTGGAGACATTTGTTACTAGGATCCCCATATCCCTTTTGGAATAAGAACAGATCTTTGGACTCTTCAAGCGTTGCAAATTTTTAGTGCCGGAACAGTTAGCAAGCCCGTTGGGTCAACTTTTATTTTTTTACAATATGACTTTATAATCACATATATTTCTAGTTAAGATAATATCTTGGCGGATGCCCTGTCCTATCATCATGGTGCCTTTTTGGTGCCTGAACAATGATCTTGCTGTTTGCAGAATGAATCATCTTTCTAGTCTCTTCTTTTTTAGAAGTCAAGAGGGCCTACTCAACAATGGATCTGGAAATATTACAAATATTGTGCAGAGTCTATCATTACAAACATGGCCAATTATAGTTCCTGAAAGAGGC
This sequence comes from Calotriton arnoldi, assembly GCA_963921515.1. Taxonomy (NCBI): domain Eukaryota; kingdom Metazoa; phylum Chordata; class Amphibia; order Caudata; family Salamandridae; genus Calotriton; species Calotriton arnoldi. The sequence goes on from CAWUFW010001376.1 coordinate 1,348,705, forward strand.
TCTATGTATCCTCTCTACTGAACTACAGAAGATGATGTTACATGCCATAACACCTTGAGTGTTGGCCATTTAAATAAAAGATATATATTAGAACTAGTCTTTTTATCTTTCTGGTGGCCATCAGTAGTGAGGTATGTTGATCATTATGTGCCCTCTTGCATCGTTTGTGCATAATTTAAAACCTGTCCTTCAAGACCTTACGGGCTGCTATGATCTTTGCAAGTTGCACCTAGACCCTGGCATACTACCTTGATAGACTTCATTATGGAGTTACCAATGTTCAACGGATACACCACCATCATGGTCATAGTGGGCACATTTTCAAAGATAGCTCATTTTTCTACATTCAAGAAGATATCCTCAGCTAAGCTAGGGGGCTGAATGATTTATCAAAGATATTTTTGGACTGCATGCATTAACATAAGTAATTATTTCTGACAAGTAATCTTATTACATATTTACTTTTCGGAAGACCATTTGTTTGGCTCTAGGAATCATCAAGGGTTTCTCTTCAGAATTCTATTCTCAAACCAACAGTTTGCCAGAACGCATTAATTAGGCATTGAAGCAATTTATATGTTGTTTTTGTATTTCTACATATAATAACCAGGCTTTTTTGTTGCATTATGTAGAGCAGGCCTCCAGACAAAGTACGCACAGTGCTACCAGAGTTACCCCTTTGTACTATTTACAATGGTTTCACCCTAAGATGTGTCCTGAGATACCTCTTCAGCACCTGTAGCCTCTGAATTCTAACAACATCTAATAGCAGTGATGGATAAGGTTAAAGATAGCTTATTGAAAGGGATAAGATTAAGGATCAGACAGACCGACACAGACATGCGGAACCTCGTTATTATGAGTGAGATCATGGTGCACTGTACTAGGGTCTGACAAGTAAATCAAATAAGCCAATCAGGGAGTCAGTAATCCATTACAACAATTTACAATAGGGAGCACTGGCACTTCGGCACTGAACAGCATTGGCAAAGTGCCCAAAGCATCTAGACCAGCAAAAACATAGCAAAAACATAGGAGGCAACAGCGCAAAAAATGGAAGGAAGACCCACGCCAATGGTGCCAGGTCTAACAGCTTTCTACCTGATTTTTTGCCTCTTAGAAGAGACATCCTCAGCTTGGTCCTTGGCATCTGGGTCCCCTTCTGAATACTAACATCATCAATCCTGTTGCTGTCTGCTTAAAGCTACCACCCAAATGGCAACTTCACCCAGTATTTCATATCTCTTAGTTGAAACTCTTTGTTCTTGATCATTTTGCCTGCTCTAGCCCCCCTCCGTTCCTGTCCAGGTTCATTTGGTTCCTGAATTTGAGGTCTCAGATGTGTGTGATTCCCATTATGTTTGAGAAAAAATGCAATCTGTTGTTCACTAGAAGGGCTATCCAATTTGCCTTGGCAGTTCATGCTCCAATTTTGGTATGGAGATTTTTTCATCCTCACAAATATAAATCTGGAGCTTCAAAAGGGGGGTTGTAAGAAACTAGGTTTCTGGTTGGCAGAGCTATGCAACCAGTCAAGCAGGAACCACAATTCTAGTCAGGGTAAGTGAGATACACACCCCAAATTAACCTGTGCTCACCCTCTGATAGTTTGGCACAGAGCAGGCAGGCTTAACTTAAGAGGAAATGTGTAAAGTATTTGTGCAACACTTAAAACAGTAAAACAGTGAAAACACCACACAAAAAGATACCACACCAGTGAGAACAATAAAGCTAAATGTAATAAACAAGACCAAAACGACAGCATTCAAACAAGTAACACCGGAGTTATGAATTTTTAAAGAATATCTTGAAATATAGTGCTTAGAGGCATAAGCGCCAACCGGGGCTATCTGGTTGTGCTAGACCAGGTCAAATCCAAACATTCAGGGCGACCGCGCTGGAGCGTGGGTTGTATACAGGCACCAACCTTGGCTCGCTAAAACAGTACCTTGGTGCGGGGTTGCGTCGATGACAAGATGGGAGAAGCACAGGAGATGATGGATCGGCATTGATCCTGGAGATGTAGGCTTGTGTTTGTTCAGAGCCACACAAATCGTAGTTGTATCATCATCAAACCCCACCGATGTAGGCAATGCGTCGTCGTCGAGCTGCCGATTCGGCAATATCCTCTATCCTGGCAGCAGCAGTGGTGCATCAGCGTCGAAGGAGATGCTCTGGTTCCGAGCCATGCAACGACGGCGATGCTTGGGTATTTGCGGTTGCAGCATTTTAAACCCACTTACAAGGGTCCAGGACTGGATTGGCACCACTTGGCAGGGCAGGACTCTCAGATGACAGAGTCCAGGTGCTGTTGGAGAGTGGAGTGAAGCCTTTGATGTTACTGAGACTTCCAACAGGAGGCAAGCAGACAAGCTACACTGGGTTTGAGTAGTGAAGAGATGCAGGTCCAGTCCTGCTCACTCCCAGGCAAGAGGGCAGCAGTTCAGTGCCGCAGAGCAGGAGGCCAGCAGAGTGACAGTCTTTTCAGCAGCACAGCAGTCCTTCATCCTGGCAGAGTATCCACAGGTCCAGAAGTGTACTGATTTGGTGTTTTCAGAGGTCCAGTACTTATATCCAGTTGTGCCTTTGAAGTGGGGGAGACTTCAAAGAGAGGCCTTTTGGGAGAGATAGGTCTTGCAGTAGTGAACAACTAATTTAAGAGTTTGTCACTACCTTCACAAGTAAAACTTAAAAGTACATGTCCAACTTTTTAAATACACTGCACCCTGCCCTTGGGGCTGTCCAGGGCCTACCTTAACAGTGACTTATATGTTATAAAAAGACGGGTTGGGCCTGGCAAGAGGATTAACTTGTCAGGTCAACATGACAGTTTAAAACTGCTCATACAGGCTCTGAAATGACAGGCCTGAGACATGTTTAAAGGGCTACTACAGTGGGTGGCACAATCACTGATGCCAATAGTAGCATTTAATTTACAGGCCCTGGGCACATGTAGTGCATTTTACTAGGGACTTATAAGTAAATTAAATATGCCAATTGGGATAAGCCAATGTTATAAGGTTTAAGTACAGAGCACATGCACTTTAGCACTAAGTAGTAGTGGTAAAGTGCACAGAGTCCCAAAGCCGGCAAAAATTAAGTCAGCAAAACAGGAGGTCAGAAGACAAAAATGTGAGGGGAAACCACAGCAAGGATGCCAAGTATAACAGGGGTGTACTGTTTAAAAAAACTTGTCTAGCACTGCTCTGGCTAAATCACATACCTGCAGGTTGTCGTCTACAGAATGAGCACCAGTGTCGGAGGATGATTGGGGGGGCTTTCTTGGTTGGTTCACAGTGGTGTGCACAGAGGGCATTCTAAAGAGGTTACTTCCATCTGGCACATTCTGTGCCTCTGGGAACTTCGGGGCCATGCTACATTGGGCCTTTCTTGTTTTCCTTTGCCCAATCCCTTATGGCTGACATTCTATATTGCCCCAGTACATGCCTACCCAATCTAGGATAATGAGTTTGCTTACTGGGTGGACTGCTGATGTTCTAGGTTAGCAAATAGTATTTAGTCAACACAGACCCTTGCTGTGGTGCGCCACAATGCTTTTGGTTTGTTTGCTTTTTCCGGCAGGAGTTTTTTCCTTTCCCCACTTTTGTTCCTTTCTGCCAGTTGATTCCCATTACCTACCTACTGTTCCCTTCCTTTGCCCATTGATTTGTGTTGAGATTTTGGCTCTTCTGAGTACTTGGGTGCTATTGCTTGAGGTAAGTTTCTGAAGGAAGTGTTTTTTCTCCTATCAGGCTTTTTTCTCCTGTTGGTGTTTTGTTTTAGATGGCACTCTTCAGCCTTGTGTTCTCTTTTCACATGGCTGGAGAGTGCCATATCTCCAGCTTTATGAAAAGGGCTTCTACAGCAAGTGGCTTCCACAAGAGATCTGCCCATCTTTAAATCCAGAACATACCAGCAGTGGAAGGGCCTCTATGAACAGCTCTTGAGAGAGTGTGAAGCAGCATGCACTGCTGTTGACTGTGTCTATCTGAGTGACAAAGACCCTTGCATCTCCTTGCCTCTTCTTCTTCATACAACACATTTTTTTTTTCTGTAATAAAAAGGTATTCAAGAAGTTACATAAAACACAGCAACAAAATTAGCAGCAGAAGTGCAAGCTTCCCCAACACAAACACGGATTACAGGATGCGTGGCAGCAGTGTATGCTCCCTTAAACACAGAACTGAGGCAACATGTGCATAAGTACTCTAATATTACCTGTGTACAGGAAATAGGTATCCACGACTGCTACCCATGTGCTAACTCTTCTATGGGTCACTTAGAAAACATATTTTCAATATACAGAGGAGAAGCGAAACATCTTTTCAATATACAGGGGTCAAGGCGATGAGCATTGCCAATTTATGTTTTTATTAATGTAGTAGAAATTAATGCCAGATCTGCACTGATGGCATGCTGTTTTAGACAGTAGTAGAATAGTGTGCACATGAGGAGAAGCAGACAGTTAGCAGGCAGTTAAATTTTTAAGGATCCAATTATCCTTCTTATCTGATTGAAATAAGGCAGCAAAGAGGCCAGAATGCTTTATTTTCTCATTTAACCAGTAGCAGAGCCAGTGCCCATGAGCCTCTGTCTGATCTGAGCCTCTGGAGACTTGGAGTTTATAAAGAAAACATTTACTACAAGTCAGAGCTGGACAAACACTGAGAATATAAATGTGTTTCAACTTAAGAAGCAAGCAGATTTCTGGAGCATTGTCTACCAAACTCTAGGTATTGTTATTATTATTATAGGAAGCTGGCTAATGCCAAAATCGTTATGTGTCAAAGTGAACATTCAACACCTTTCCGCACCTTATGCCAGTGCCTTCCTCGCTTACAAGGCAAAGCAGGTTGGAGAAATGTGCAGATTGTATCAGTAGACTGCATCAAGGGAGGGTGTGTTGTACTGTTATATCCAGTTGCAGAGAAAATAACTATTGATCATCTGGCACAGACTTTTGGCACACTTGTGCTGGGATGGATTTCGTATTACTGTAATCTAAATCTAAAACTATTTATCTACTTGTCACTGATTAGCAGTTGCGTTTGTGCTGTTTATTGATTTTGGCCTAAACTGTGTGTCTGTTAGGAAGCCACCTGGCACTGGTCATTTTACGTTGTGTGCTTACACATCTGCTAAGCTTAAATGTGCAATTTCCTCTGTGTAAAGACTTTAGCGAGAAACATAGATACAGGAGGAGGGTGAAATGGTGGGATTAAGGATAACATGCACCGCCTTGCACTAGCACAGCCATTCTGCAAATGACATCCAGGAAGTTGGCAGTTGTGATATCGTGGAAAGGTAATAAGAGAAGAGTGTGAACAAGAATAACAGACAAAGATGTGACCTCACCAGAATATGGTGTAAAAGAGACTGGAATGTACTAGTGATTGAACACTGAAACGAATTTTGGACATTAGTTGAGTGGTGATTTAGCTGATTACCTCATAAGGATGGTTCCAATTTCACTTAGGATCCAAAACTTCACCCCATCTTTTTCCACCTGGATACCTGCTTCATGTATGATGTTCATGAGAGCATGGCACCTACTCCCTAAATGCAGTTCACCTACCCAGGAGGACTCGAACAACATTCTGATACACTTTAACCAGAGCTAGTACCATGGTCAAGGAATCCACACTAAAGTTTGGGCCTTTTATATGGGGTGCAGTGGGGGTGTGTAAGCTTTTCACACCACCTCAGCCCCATCTTTGTAATCCTGATGTAACCTTGCACTCTGTTCATAATTACTACAAAGAGCATAACTAATGGCCATGTAGGGGCCCCTGACTTCTTTCGTCCTGCCTCTTGAGCTCTTACTTGAGAAGTTCAGCAAGATGACCACCTGACATTAAACCTCTTATTGTGTTATTTATTACAATGCAATAAAATCTCCCAGGCGACCACGACACCCTGTCTCAGTGGTGGCTTTGAATGGCGTTCACCAGAGGACTCATGTTCATGAATTGCTTTTGGACCTGATCTAAGGCGAAGCAGAATGTATAAAAAGTTTACAACTTAATTGAAAAGTAAGAGGTTTACAGCAGTCCTGAATGTGAGGCAGTGCCACAGTTGGAAAACTGATTCACAGACCCGTTGGTTCCTCCTACAATTCACACACCAAGGTGGAAGCAGCAAGGACATGAAAGATGGCAGATTTGATGTTTATTGGAAGTAAGTCAGATGGCATTTAAACCTGAAGGTAGCAAAAAGCCTTGAAAAAGAGATTCTTGGAGGTTAGGCAGAGGTTCCTTTGTCGGGGACATAGAATCACTTTTTGAGTGAGACAATACGGTGGGCAGATTAATTTTGAACCATTTCAAAATAGGTGATCTGGCACCCTAAAGAAGTAGAAAGTGGAGAATTAACAATTAAATTTTGATAATGGAGTGGGGAAATGAGGAAGTCATTTAAATTGACAATGGTCATAGAACCTACTTTTTGTCATAGATCCCACATGAGATTTCATATTGAGGACTCCATAAAGAAGGACACCAGATGCTAGCAGAATGCTAATACTGGACAGTTTGGTCAAAGAAGGAAGGAGAGGTGAAGAGGGTTGATGAGTTATCAATGAGTTTGGGACCAAAAGACATGACTTGTGTTTTAGTTTCAACTCATTCTAACCATCCATTAACCTATGATGTTCCATCAGTTGGTCGCGTTCAGTAGGACTTGAGGGTTCGGCTAACATAAAGAGAAAACTGCATATCATCTGTGTCAGATTGGAAAGTGAGACTCATATTTAAAACATTTTGAAAAGGGGATGAGACCCCAAGAAGTGCTAGAATGCCACAAATAACAGGAATAGGTCCCAACATAAGTGTGTGAAGCCTATTGCTTCTGAATAGGTAAGGTTTACGCCAATTATGCATAGGACTGACGTGGACGCTGGTAAAACAAATATTAATGGAGAGTGGTGTCGATAACCATGTTTTACAGTTCTAACAGGTTGATAGGGATATGCATAGAGAGCGAGCTCTCATCAGCAAGGGCATGTATGGATGTGTGCACAGATGGATGTATATATAGAAGGATGGATTGGTGGATTGCATAGTACAATCTATATATAAAACGTATGTAAGTGCTACTGTGGACAATTGCTTTCAACTCTATCATGTGCAAACTTAAGCAAGGACAAGGCTTTAGGGGCAGATTCAAATTTGGGGAATAATTGTTCAAGGCTAAGTTCCTCAAGGAGGGCATTAATATAAGTTACCTCTTTCTGAAAAAATGTTTGCCCTCACCTTCCATTCAAATTGTAAGAAAGGAAAGAGTTTTTTTTCTTGTAAATATATATTGAATCTTCAGTAAGCAGACATGTATGTAATCAGCATAAATAGTTAAACTCTATGCGCTTTCATCTTTGAGCCAGTAATGACTACCTGTTCTCAAATACATGGTCTCACCTTCTCAGACTGGTGGCTGCTGTGTCTCCAGCATCCTGTGCCACCTGGGGACCCAAAGAGTGCAACTACTTAGTGAGACTTACATTTTTGAGTATGCAGTTTGTTGGTGCACCTGTAAAATAGTTATAAATAAATGGGGGCTGGAAGAAAGCCCTTTTCTAAAACACTGTAAAAAAACTAAAAAAATGTGTCTCATAACCTGGTCTACCTGAGTCTTTATAATGAGATTATCTAACATCAATGCCAAAGTGCTGGCCTTTTTGCCCACTCTAACTTGGATTTAATGCAGCTCACTTCTCCGTAATACTGTTATGTACCCTAAATTCATGTTGTCTTCCACATGCACTTTCTACAACCTTTTGGATCATCTATTTAGTCTACCCTATCCCCTGTGCTTTAAAATGCGATATATGCCTTCCCTTGTTGACTAACATGATTCACATTGGCTGTAATGATTCAAACCTGTTGAAATCCTTTCTTCGAAATGATGTCCAACAAAACATTTTATAAAGTGCTCTTACACCCTGGGTGTGGGGCTTTTACTGTGATATATTGGGAACTAATAGATAAATAGATCACTAGTATAACTCGTTGACCATTGTCCACGAAGTAGTGGAGGTAATTGGTGATATCCAGTACCTCTTTCTCATTTTCATGGAAAAAAGGGAGCCGAACTGTCTCGAACCCATCCTGTTGTTTGTCTGGGTCTGAGGTTACTTAAGATTCCGAGGCCTCCTCTCAAATCAGGCTCCCTGTTTTAGCTGAAGCATGATGATAAATTGCATAACAGTAGCCACCTAGCTTTATTTTTATTAATATTTTAATGTTGGTATACAATGGAGAAGAGAAGACAACACAAAACATCACCTGCGTAATATATACAATGAATGGAATTTAAATTTGAAGGTCCTGGAATTCTTCCTAAAAACAGAGTGAATTCTGGCTTAGTTGGGGTCTGGTTACTCTTGCTTGGCCCAGAAGAAGAAACATCTGGCTTAATAGAGACCCAAATGTTACTCCTGGTTTAATAGAGATTTGACTTAATTACTCAGTGATTTTATTACAGCTGGTCTGAGATTTAGTTACTCTATGAATGAATGAATGAATAAAACAACTTACAAAGCGCATGAATACCCGGAGGCGTCTTGGCGCTGTACAGATCAGAAAGGAGCAAACGAGAGCTCAGTGTGCGAAGATCATTGGTTAAATAACCAGGTTTTGAGGCTCTTCCTGAAAACCGAGAGTGAAGGTGCTAATTTCAGGTCAAGTGGCATACGGTTCCAAAGAAGTGCTGTGATTCTGAAAAACTTCTTCCCCCCCAAGTAGCGTGTTTGAAGGAAGCAACCCTCAACAAATTAGCTGAACAGGAGCACAATCTTCTGCCGAGGATGTTTCGCACAAGATTTTTCTTGAAATAGGCTGGGTCTTTTCCATAAAGTGTTTTATAGGCTAGGCAAAGAGCCTTAAAAGTAATACAGTGTCAGACAGGGAGCCAGTGCAATTGTCTAATGGAGGCCCTAGCTGACTGATATGTGGGAATTCTTAGGAGAAATCGTGCTGTCTGAAATGATTACCTTAATTTATTATGCACATCATTGATTTTGTGGTCCCAATATATTACCTGTGTACAGGAAATAGGTATCCACGACTTCTACCCATGTGCTTACTCTTCTATGGATCACTTAGAAAACATATTTTCACTATACAGAGGAGAAGCAAAACATATTTTCAATATACAGGGGTCAAGGCAATGAGCATTGCCAATTTATTTTTTATTACTGTAGTAGAAATGAATGCCAGATCTGCACTGATGGCATGCTGTCTTAGACATTAGTAGAATAATGTGCACATGAGGAGAAGCAGACAGTTAGCAGGCTGTTTCTGTTTGTCATTTAAAGCACAACAACACTTGAAAGCCAGAGTTTATTTAATGCATCTTTAATCTACATATACTACCTTCCTTTATGCTTCTATATACCTTCCATCTACTTATGGATCTATATCTTTATTACTTTTGGATCTATATATTTATTACTTTTACTTATATGTTACTTTTCTTCTAATTCAGCATATACAATGCACTACCCTAGTTTTCACCCTGTACGGCTCTCAATATATCCTTTAACTCAACTCCCTGACTCATCTCAAACCTCTTTCTACTACTCTTTCCAATGCACTAGCCTATTTATCACCCTATACCTCTAGCAATACATCCATTACCTCCACTCTCTCATTCATCCCAAACCCCATACCACTACTATGATCCCCAAAATAACCCTTTCGAGACTCTTACCTACTCCACCCCTCCTTGCATCATCTCATACCTCTTTTTATTATTCTGATCCCCCAAAACAAGCCTTTCTAAACACTCCCTCTGACTCCTCCCCATCCACATCCCTTTTACTCATCTCCCTCCACCTCCCTTTTACTCATCCCAAGCCTCCTCCTACTGCTATGAGCTCCAAAACAAACAAAACAAAAATTCTAAATCCATCCCTTCTATCCCTCCACTATCCTTTTCAATCCAAATAACAGACTAACATGTCCACCACTCAAGTTAATTTCATATTTCACTGTACTACTTCACAACTAATCCTTTATGGGTTCTGGAGTAGTGTGCTACTCGCCGAAAAAGCACTTCAACATCTCATTAGGGGTAGCAAGTTCTATATAAATGTAAACCTTATTACCTCTTCTACCCCTTGCTATCCTTCTCAATCCAAATAATCTGACTAACATATCCACCACCTAAATTACTTTCATACTTTCACTATACTAATTCACCACTAATCCTTTATGGGTTCCGAAGTAGCGTGCTACTCGCTGAAAAGCACTTCAACACCCCATCAAGGGTAGCAAGCGCTACATAAATGCAAACCTTTTTCCCTCTTCTATCCCTCCACTATCCTTCTCAATCCAAATAACTGACTAACATATCCACCACTCAAATTACTTTAATATTTTAACTATACTAATTCACCACAATCCTATATGGGTTCCGGAGTAGCGTGCTACTCGCAGAAAAAGCTCTTCGACGCCTCATCAGGGGTAGCTATATAAATGCAATTACAATTTCAATTTTATAGCCACAGACATAGTGTCCGTAAACACTCTTTTTCCTTATACTTTTTATTCCACTTGGCTTCCATTTGTTCTGGTATCTGCCTCATAACATCCAATGCAATCTGTAGCATAAGAAAATATATGTTTGCAATCCTGTTTGGATCCTGGATGCTACAAAGGCATCACATGTGCTATTAAAATGTTCAACTGTAGTGAACTAGTACATCACTGAAGTAAGCAGTAAGTGATACCGATAATTTTGTAAGTAAAGACCAAAGAAGTAGGAGGTATTCTTCTTACATTTTTTGTCACTAGCTAGTGTGATATGCACCTGGTTAGATGATCAAATCTCAAAGAGGAAAAGATGCCAGGATTGTTAGTCAAAATGATGGTTAAATTGAGATGTCATTTCAAAAAGTGGTTAGTTTTGATGCCATAATCCAGATGGAATGCAGATTGACAAGAGTCCAGGATGATTGAATTTCTGCATCCATGAGTGGAGAGCCAGAATGTCAAGTGAGGGCTTCTTTAGAAAAGATGTGAATTAAGATTTTCCATCCTACACCAAGGGACAGCAAAGAGTGAAAAATATGGTAAAGAGAGGAAATATGAGTACAGGCACACTCTTTATACCAAAGTGAAACAAAAAGGTCGTAGGGGACCTTGATGAAAAGCAGTATTTGCAGCAGAAATCTTGCAATGTTGTTAGAGATAAGGGTCCGTTGAAATGGCCTAGATGGGGGAGAGTAAATAGAGAGCAGATATGACATGAGTTGTTTCGTGAGGCAGAGATTTAAAAAAATACCTTTAATTCATGGACATCTTGATATTTTTCCAAAAGTGATGCCTTTACTTAATTGTTTGCTTAAAAGGCCATTCTCCTCCCCTCAAAAGGTAGCAAGCCATTCTTACAAAATGGAGCATGGGCTGAGATAACTGCCTGTGGAATGGCACATTAATTTTTCTAGAATATTGCTCCAAATCAGCAGCTCACTGCAGCATACATGAAAAGCTATAGTGTCCTGCTAAATGCTAAAACTTCTGCCACATTATTATCCCCTTGTATTCCAGCAGGAAAATACCTTTGACCAATAATTGTGCTTTGATTCTTCAACTCAGCTTTTTCAGTGATCATGGAGGTCCATCCTGGGTGTATTTTTTTATTAATTAGCATGAATGCAACTGTGGCAAAGCTGCTCTGACCAACTAGTAGTTGCAGGTTCTTTAGTTTCGCCTTCGTAGCATGACAACATAGTTTGTAGTAATTCTTGAAAACCATGTACCTGTTCTGTGGCAGAAGGGGCAATGGCAAACTGATCTATATTGATGGCCACTAAGAGTCACAGATGCACCTCTATGATAGTCACATTTTAAGTGCATATAGTACAATATTCATGAAGTAGGTCAGTTTTCAACCAACTAGGAGTTGCTAATTTAAAATAAATGTTTCATACATTAGAAACAGTGATTTCTTAATTGCCATTCAGAGATAGTCGCAATTTGGAAATCGCTGTTCCCAATATTAGTGCATCTGGCCCTTTTTTACATAAAATCTTAAGAGATTACCGTTCTAGACAAGTGTTTTGGTCCCCGCCTATAACAACCCCAAAGTATAGAAGAGTTTCACCCTGATAGTTCTTGTAGGACTTTTGAGGGGGGCTGTATATTGTATTTCCAACTGTAATTTTGTACAGATGTAGAACTTCATAACTGTGCACATGATGGTTGCCAATTTACACACACTTCTGTAGCCTGTTTTGGTTATGGTGTCAATCAATGATCAAGGCTACACGCATTATTGGTTCATTGGGAAAAATTATGTCATATGTTTGATCTCTTTATTTTGGAAAGTTATGACAAAGTCAATAGGCCTGGCCTACTGTTAAAGGCACATGTTGGTTGTATGTCAGAACCACTCTGCCATTAATCATGCCTGCCTTAATAACGTGGTCCGAAAAACGAATGCATCTTTACAACACATTCCATTACCACGCAAGTTGTTACAATGACTTGCCTTAGGGAGAGCGCTGGAGTTGGAACAGAACAATTTACTATTCCAACTCCAGTCTGTGCAACAATAGTGAAAGTGTTGGACTTAAAGTCCAACATCAATCCAACAACGCTTTCCTTAAGGCAAGTCGTTCTAATGACTTGTGCAGTAAAGCATTGCATCGTAAAGACCCATCCGTGATTCGGACCGTGCTTTTAAGGCACATCTTGGTTCGAGCTGTGGTATAAAGGCTTTTTCACCTCATGTTGAATGCAATATGCTTTTAAGGATGGGTTGCTATTAAACTTTGTTAATACCAATAGGTAGGTATTTTGAATCTAACAGACTACCGTGGAAGGCAAAGGTTTTGGTGTTGATGACCCACTCAGACAAACCATGGGATTGAAGATTTACACTATGATAATTCTTATTAGGCCCTTTTCAGAGGAATTTTGTATTGTTTTGACAACTACAATTTTGTACATATTTGTGGTTTATTTATGATATACCTCATGGTTGCTTTATAGGAAAGCTTATGCTCAATACAGTAAGTCAGGCTTGTTTGTGGTGACTTACCAATGACAAAAGTTATATGCCTGAACAGTTCATTGGGAAACGTATTTCAGATGCCTTAGGTGTAATTGGTTTATTATGAAAATGATATTGGCTTTAGACTTGATTTATTTATTGTAGACATCATATGTTGAAGCCAATAGACCTTTTCAGGTGGATTGTGAAAAGTATACAGATATAGTTGTTGCATGAAATCTCAGAGATCACCTTTCTAGGCAAGGATTACTGTGTTGATTGCACCCTTTGACAGAGGTAGAAGATTTGCATTGTAATAATTCTTGCTAAAATCCATTGGGAAGGCTTGAACAGGCTTAGTTGTCTACCAGGATCTTGTTATGAAAAATAATTAAAGAATCAATACATACATACATATATTATGTATGCATACATAGAGGGACTTTGGGTCATCCCTCTTTTGTCATCGATCTAAGTGAATGTCATTTACACTCTGCTGCCATCCACAACAGCATTCGACCATTGTCTCACTTGCCCTGTGAGTGATGGTATTTGTCTGATCATGTGTACAGATCAGCCAGAAAATTAAAGCACTCCAGGCCAGAGCTGTTGGGGCAACCTTTAGATTCACATGTTCTCCTTTTATAGGTCTTCATTCATTTCTTTCCTTTTATTTTTTTATTTTTATATTTTAAAGTATTCTTCCCAGATAGTGCTAACGGAACACTTGCTTGCCAGTCATCTCATTTGCAGTGTGCTTCATACCAAGCGGCCACTACCTCTAAACTAGGCAACCATCACAGAATGGTATTTTTCATAGTTCATCATTGTTTTATTATTCAAACATGGCAAAAACATTGGTCCTAAATGTTGTAGCCATGCTGAAACTTTAAAGCCATGCTACACTATTTACATTACCATTACAAGATAGTCAACCACTGCTATATTAATATAAGCAAATGCCCACTATGATTAGGTGGCAGCATCTTTTCTTTTTCTCTTTTTATTATTTTAATTCATCTTACATATGTTGTTGCGTTTGCGTGCATGCTTTAATGTGGTTTTGTACGTGCAAGGATGAGTGAAAGAGTGCATGTGTTTATGACTTATTGAGAGCCTAATCCTATTACTGTAGAGGCCCTCTCATTTCAAAGCCAGGCCTATTGGCATTGCCAATGCTTTGATGTCTTTTTGTATACTTGAAATAGAACCGTGCCCAATATCAGCTGACATTTTCCATGCTTGTGGACTCTCTAGTGCATCTTGCAGTGGCCAAAGGTTAACGTAGAGCCCCCTTCTTCTGCTGTTGCTGGCATTACTTGAAATATTTCTGGTTGGACAACCCAGTGCAGTAGCCAGGTAAGTGGACACTGATAATAAGAAACACCATAGGGCTCCGCAAACCTGCTCAAAGATGCCAGATTACTGAAAATCATAAACTGCGCGCCTGTCTCTCACACCTCTTCATCCACCACTCTGACCGCTGTGTACCTCAACACCATAACCACACCTTGGTGGTCATCAAGCACAGCATGATACGCATTCCCCATAGTATCAAAAACAACCATCCGCTCTACACGGCGTAGCATGCTGCCCATGTAGTCCAGCGCGTCAGTGTCCCGCGTAGGGGTAATAATCGCAATATGAATATTGCAACACAATACAAAACATATCACTCTGAGAACCATGCTCCTCGCATCTGTTTTTAGATAAGAGATAGGCTTTTAACTCCAAAGAGCAGCAACCCATGGAAACTTCCATATTTCTAAACATCTTGTACACATACCAAAATAACTGATAAGCAAATTATGTGAACTATATATCTGCAAAGCGTAAATATGTGCTCTGGGACATTTAAAAAAATGCTAACTTCAAAGCATCTCTGAGAGGCGGGCGCTTGTGTACAAGGACATTCACCTTCAACCAAGATCCCTGAAATATGCCCGACTCTCATGGGAAACATGCGACCTGAGAAACTTTCCATGTAACCCCGGCGTGAAATTGATTAGTGTGTTTGTTGTAGTTGCAAATAAAGACCGATCTCGAGATAAAATATTTAGACGTTTGGAATGTGTTCTCAATCAATAGAAGAAAAACATATTGAACTCCTCAGAAAATGAGATTGGAATGTACTCAGTATAAGTTCAAGGTAATCAAATAAAAAGTGTCAAAATCGTATCTAATTGAATTAAAGAAGAGTTGGGTGTCTGTTGCATAGTTTGATAT
Source organism: Calotriton arnoldi (assembly GCA_963921515.1). Lineage (NCBI taxonomy): Eukaryota > Metazoa > Chordata > Amphibia > Caudata > Salamandridae > Calotriton > Calotriton arnoldi. The sequence continues at coordinate 1,363,924 of CAWUFW010001376.1, forward strand.
GCGGATATCAAATAGCAATTCTAATCTAAAAAACTTAAAAACCAATATATTCTCTAGCCAAGGGAAAATGTCCTTCAGCGAAGTCATTAACATTTGGGCGAATTTGTTTGCAAACCCACCTGATCGGTATACATGCAAGTTCTTTGTTTTTTTAACAAGAAAAAATTAACAAGCACTGACTAAGCCAATCGGTCTCGGCTTGAAAAGGCCGAGCTACTAGCTTTGTTGATGCTTTCTGCCGCTGGCATACAAACACAGGCAGATTCATGTGCACCCTTAACCTGCAGTCTTAGGCTTTCATTTCCGGAGATTTGGCGTAGGGCAGCGCAGAAAGTCACCTTGATGGGCTGCCCTACGCCAAAATGAAAGGGCAGGAATACACCGTATTTATGCAATACGGTGCATTCCTGCCCTTTCCCCCTGCACTGGCGCCATTTCGGCAGCCTAGCGCCAACATAGGCACCTTTGCGTCATGGTGCAAGGGTGCCTGTGTTGTTGGCAGGATTGTTTTTGTGCAGGAAGGGGCATTTTCATGCACAAAAACAATACATAGAGGGGTTTTTGTCTTTCGATATAGAAAGAGGAAAAAATGAGAAATAAACATATTTCTCCTTGTTACGCCTCACCTCGGGAGACGTACGAATTTGGAACTCCCCAGGTTTACATGCTTTTATAAACCTGGGGAAGCGTCCCGAGCACAGAGTAAGGCAACGCAGTGATTTGCACTGCTTTGCCTTACTCCATATCTATGAGGCTATCCAAAGCCATCATAGATGTGATTTTGTTATCTGCGCCACCGGAGCGTCGCAAAAAGTGATGCTCCGGTGGCGCAGGGGGCTCATAAATAAGCCCCTTAGAATGTATTTATATTTACTTAAGAAAACAAATTCCAAGATGGCTTTTGATGCACACACTTGCGTCGTGATGAGTTTACGCGCATACTTCATGAATCATTTGTTCATTTATAACTTACCATTCTAAAGTGACGAATGGCTATGTTAGAATGGTAAATTTAAATGTTAAACAATTAGAAAAGTGGGTGCGAAGCACAAAAAAAAGAAATGAGTGGTCCAGCACGCGATGCAAGTGCTGGGCACTTGTTAAACCTTTTTTTTAAAAAGGTAACGTGGAGCAGGTTGGAGTGGGGCATAAAGTACAGGGGTTGTGGAGGCACCAGAAAGGGAGCAAGCGGCTTCACAGAACTGGCTTTCAGGCCCTCGTAAAAATAATAATGATAATATATGGCTGTTCAACTGAACCCCCTTCACCGCAGGGTTCACACACCTGCAGACCCTCACGGGTTATTAGCTGCGCATTACAAATCCTGTCTGATTGACTGGCTGATATATAAACAGTGCTTTAAGTGGGGCGGGTTCGTCCGGGTCTCAGTCCCTGTAGTATTTTAGAATGGACATTAAAACGGGTATCTACCGAGCCCTATATTCATGTACTTTACTTTATTGGGAAGAACTCTGACGGTTTCTGAACAATTAATGTCATAAATGTTCAGGTGATCCATGTAAAGTGATTTAGCTCCGATTTAAATTTCACGTTTTACTGAATCTTGCATTCCATTAGAGTGTTAGCTATTCCCACGATGATGTGTCTTTGAATTTTTTTGTTTTTAGCATATTACTTTTGTATAGTGCTGCAATTGAGAACTCTGGTGTTTAGGCTTCAGGCAGTGTGAGTTTCTTGTACTACCTGTCAGTGGGTCAAAAAGGTGTTCAAAATACATGGGTATCCAATCCTTGGCCTCTCTGCAGAGCGCAGAGAAAGAACCATTGACAAAGCCAAAAGTCCAGGGTAGTTGTATGTGTATGCCAGTTGTTGTGTTAATGTATCTGGATGCAATAACAGAAAGCTCAGAGAGGCACCAAAATACCGGCCAGGCGGTACACTATGAAAATCACAGAAATTTAGTTTACGTGTTTAAGTCATGCCTTTAACTTTGTAGGCCACACCCCTGTTAGACACCCCCACTTTTTCATCCCACTTAAAGCCCTGTATATAAATAAATAAATAAATAAAGGAACAAGGCAAATGGAATGAGGATTAGGATGTGGAGAACCAGGAAAAAGAAGGAATGAAAAGAGAACACATAGTGGGCGTCATAGGGAGAGGGAGAGAGCAAGGAAACACATTGACTCCCATTGAGAGATCCAATTAAAATAAAAACAAGCACTGGTAAATCCAATAGGTCCCGCCTTTTTGACCTATTGGCTTTAACAGGGCTTTTTTTGCCTCTGCTGTGCAGCATCACCCAAAAAAAGAAATATAAATGGCAGAATGATGTACTTACACATGCATATGTATGTGTCATGAAGCTGTGCCAGCCCAGCATGACAAATTCGAGCTCAGATGTCACAACACAAGCTTATGCTTATAGCAAGATGCAGCCGCCATCTTATGATTTTTTTTAAACTTATAATTCCAAGATGGCAGAGTTCACTTGAAGTGGTAACTAAAAGAAAAAAAATTATAAATGTACCAAAGTGCTTTTTGAAAACATAGACTCTTGGCAGTAAATGGCAGCTGCTGGACCCTACAAAAATTAAATAAATCTTTTTGTTTATTTGTTTTGTGATGGAAGGGTTGGGGGAGCAATGGAAGAGGGGTGGGTAGAGCGGATGGGAGAGAAGTCAATGAGGGGTGGACCAACAGGAAGTTGGGGGAGCAACAAGTAGCTTGAGAACGGGGGAGGTAATAAAATCAATGGGAGGGGACCAGTTGACAAGCTCAGTGTGGAAGGGATGAGCACAGAGTGCACAGGGGTGGGTATTTGTGGCGCAGAAGTAGCATATGAGGGAGAGAGCAAGAAAGCACATGCTCTCATGAAGTGCTGAAAGAAAAAGAAAAAACATGATTTCCTGAATGTGAGCCGTAGAAGAATACAGGTCAACCAATCAAAAAGATAGTAAAGAACCTATGGTCCAGTAGATGGACAAATATAAGAAGAGGAAGGAAAGGCATTGAAATAAATGCAAGGAAATGATAGTGACAAGAAGCAACGCAAGAGTAAGCAATGACCTGGCACAAAGCCAATTCTAAGTTTCGGTATGGTCCACAATAGGTCTTTTGACAAGTTACAAGCTATCTATAGGTAGGGTTGCCACCTTTTCCAGAGACACATATCACCCATTTGTTCACGTTTTAAGCTTCTATAAAGGTCTGAAGAAGATAGTGAAATAGAACTTCAAATATAATTGTCTGTTATAGTTTTTAACATGGCCTTTACCTCTTTACAAAAATTATCAGTCAGGGGTCATTAAGGCAGATATAGAACACCTTTTAAAGCGCTTTCTTCTTATACATACTGTTAGAAATGGGGTCTCTAGTTGGCAGAGGTAGGTGCCTTTGTCCAAATAGGGACCCTTGTTTCTAGTCAGGGTAACTTTTAAAATAACCCCTGCTCACCCCCTTGGTAGCTTGGCACGAGCAGACAGGCTTATCGCAGAGGCAGTGTGTAAAGCAGTTGTGAACACACACAGTAATACAGTGAAAACACTACAAATGGACACCACACCAGTTTAGAAGAATAAGTTATCTTTATCTAAACCAAAACAAGACCAAATGACAAAAATCCACAGTACAGTAATAAAACTATGACTTTCAGATGGTAGAAATAGTTTAGTTCAAAGCAAATTGCAGATGCAACACTTTTCACACAAAGTACCTGGGATGCGTCACGCAAACAAACAAAAAGGGCCGCAGGGAAGGTGATGCGTCGGTTCCTTACACTCAGGGTAGGTGATGCGTCGGTTCCTTGCTCCGGGGGAGGTGATGCGTCGGTTCCTTACTGCTGCGCAGGGGAGGTGATGCATCGGTTCCTTACCAGAGAGGAGGTGATGCGTCGGTTTCTTACTGCGTGGGGAGGTGATGCGTTGGTTTCTTACTGCTTCCCCCAACGATGCGACAAACTTGGCGCCTCAATGCGATGCGATGATCCGGGACAATGCGTGGATTCTTCCAGCTCCCAGCGGAAAACAGTCTCTAGAGGTCCAAAACAACAGCAGGCACCTCTTTGCAGGTCAGAACTCCCAGCAAGGAAGTTCAGGGGAGCTGGTGGTGAAGTCTTTGTGTCCCTGAGACTTCAGAACAGGAGGCAAACTCAGTTTCAAGCCCTTGGAGATCTTCCTCAAGCAGGGGACACAGCAAACAGCAAAGTCCTTTTCTCCTTTCCTTGGCAGCAAGTAGCCACTGCAGGCCAACCCCAGACAGCAAACAGCACAGGGGCAGTAGTCCTCCTCAACTTCTCCAGCTCTTCTCCTTGGCAAAGGTTCCTCTTGATTTCCCAGAAGTGATCTAAAAGTCTGGGGTCTGGGCCCCTCTTTTTATACACAAAAATCCTTTGTTCTCTGAAGGCAGAGAGTGTCTGTACCCAGCCAAAACCAGTTCTGTGGGGCGCTTTGCAAGTGCACAACAACTTCCATTGTCAGTGTGAGCCCTGGCTCCAGACACACCACAGGGGGGTGGAGCCATCATTGTGGAAGGCAGGCACAGCCCTATTCAGGTGCAGGTGCTACTCCTCCCACCACTCCAAATGCAGACCAGGCCTATTCAGCCCAGCCCTGACTCATCAGGCTCTGTGGAGCCACTGCTCCTCCCCAGTGCTGCAGCCCACTAGCAGCATTTGATTGACAAGCCCTTGGCACACATAGTGCACTGTACTAGGGTCTGACTAGTAAATCAGATATACCAATCATGGAATCAATAATCCATAACAACAATTTACAGGGAGAGCATATGCACTTCAGCACTGATCAGCAGTGGTAAAGTGCCCAGAGTCATAAAACCACCAACAACAGGTCAGAAAAAATACAAGAGGAAGGCAAAAAGTTCTGGGATGACCCTGCAAAAAGGGCCAAGTCCAACACATACTGTTTTAAGTATGTACTGATAAGGGAAAAATACCAGCTATAGGTGAATTTACTAATTTATGTACTGCTGGGACATTAAAATAGTGGGTAGGCTGGTAAAAAACATAGCCATGTGGCAACTCTATTTGTAAATGAGATCTAATAAAGATTCCCCTCAAGTATGAAGCTGAAGGATAAAACTCACTCAATTAGAATATCAGCTTTTTGCAGTGATTTGTATAACTAACATATATTTGCAAACATTTCTGAGAAGTAAATCGCAAATTGCTGTGCTCCCACAACATCTTCTTTTACTTATTCACCAAATCAGAATACTGTGAGACTGGAACGCTCCTGGGTGGGACAAACACAAGAATAGGGAGGATAGCCATCAAAAGAAGAGCAAACAATTGAAATGTACCTCAAAAGTCATCCAATCAGGAGTCCACTCTAGGTATATGTGAATCTATCAGAAACAGTAACACTTGCCAACAGATAGGTAAACCTTAAAATAGTCCAGTTGTTTACTTTTTTGTCAATGTTTGTGGTAAAAAAAAGTGCTTTATATTAGAAGTATCTTTTCTAATTAAATGTAATGTACATTGGCAAGTTGATACTGCATGAAAAATCTCTCTATGAAAGTACTTTCTTTAAACAATTCAGAAGTTTCATCTTCCATAAACTATTTTAAAATTAAGTAAAATCATGATTTGCTGAACTAAACAATTGCAAAGCCCTTTCAAACATTAGCTAATTACAATAAGTGCATTCATTTTTCCAGTAATTTTTAGAAATAACATATGTGTACACACATTGTTAATGTAATGTTAAATGCACTTAAAAGTGCACGTTCACCAGAGCCTGATTCACAAAGGTAAGCTACACTTTTGATTAAGCTTACACTTTTGAGAAAGTTTACTACTTTTTGATATTCACAAACTGCAGTTTTGTAGTAACTTATTCTTTTGTAGTACATCCAGTATTACACATGGCCAACCACTGGTACTGCAGCAACCTCACACAGAAAATAATGGAGGAAGGGACTTATTAGAAAAGAATGATACTACAAAAGTGAAGTTTGTGAATCAAGACTAAGTGGTTTATTGGTGATAAAGTAATCTGTGAGTGATACAATGTATGTGAGGCCAATATACTAGGACTACCAGGCAAATGCTTTGTAAAATAGCCAGGTCTTTTGAGCCTTCCTAAAAGTAATTACGTTGGATTGAGTGCACATATCAGGAGGAAGGGATTTCTATTCAGTAGATGCCAGCATGGAGAAACTTTGGCCCCCAAGTTTGGCTTTTCGAAATCCTGGAACTACTAGCAATTGTGCTGGGTATGATAGAGTGCCCTTGAAGGAAAATATCTAAGCACTTGTTTGTCTACAAATTGAGGAGCCAGGACATGTATGGCTTTGAAGACCAAACAGCAGGTTTTAAATTGAATGTGTTGTTTGATGGGTAGCCAGTGGAGCTGTTTCATGAGATTTGTGGTATGCATTATTTGTGGGGACTTAAAAACCATTCTAGCTCTTGCATTCTGAACCATCTACAGTCTGGCTATATCTCAATTAGTTAGGCAAGTTAGATTGTGTTGGCATAATAAAAACTCGCTGCAATAACTACCGCCATAATGATCTTCAAAGCCTCTGAGGATAGGTATGGGAGCAGCTTCTTGGTAGTCCTTAGGACAAAAATACACTTCAAATCCACAGCATTGATGTGTGGTCTCAGAGAGAGCTGGGACTCCCTGGCTCTTTGCCATTATCTTAGGTTCAGGAAGCAATCCTATTCCCATACCCCAGTACTGGTTAGACCAGAGAGTTAGATTTGCCTTCATCACTACGACTTGTGGTTTTCTGCATTTCGTTTCACATGATTGTTCCTAATCCAACTACCAACGAAGAGTATTATATCTTGAAATTTGTGCTGTCAGGGGGCATAATCTTCTAGGCAGAGTAGGATCTCTGAGTCGTCTGCGTAGTTATAGATCTGACATGCCATGTCTACTAGTTCTTTTATTAAAGGTCGAATATAGATGTTAAATAAGTGAGGGGATAATGACGAACACTGTGATACTCCAATACTTATCTAATCGCTTCAGCCTTAAATGGGAACTGAACTGTCTGCGATCTATTCTCCAGAAATGATTCAAGCAATTTGTGTACTATATCAGAGATACCTACAGCCTGGGCATGTTGAAGTAAGATTTTATGATCTAAAGTGTCAAAGGCTGTCGATAAAAAGCAATATCAAGGCTGAAATTAGGCTTGCATCGGAATCTGTTCTCAGATCATCAATGAAGGATAAAATCACCATTTATGAGAGGTAAATTGCAAGTTGTTGTGCTGCCACTACATCCTGAGGGAAAATTATTTTTCTGACCATCTGCCTAACTCAGAACTGCCAGCAGATAATCAACAGACTTATCTTCCCTTTTTCATGGATATGGCTGTGTTCTTCATTCTGGTTCAAGGGTGTGAGCTTGGATTAGTTTAGGTGTTCAAGACACTCATAATGATTGTTTCTCGAACAGGGTGGATCGTTTATCTTCTGGCTAGGTGTCTATTAATCTGGGAGTGGATGTGGCCCTGCAGCAAGGTGGGAGGGTTGCTTGATCCACTTTGAACTGCCAATTCTTCCTTCTATCTTCTTTTTATGACTAACTCACTTTTCCAGGCATGTGCATTTTACATGTAGTGTGTATTAGTCCTGATGTGAGTGTTCCGCTCCAAATGCTATTCCTCAGATGCCCAATATGAAAATAGAGGTTTTCCTTCAGGCAGGTTCCTAACTGTCATGATTCTGGAACTCTTCTGACACTCCGGTGCTGTAGTGGTGTGAGTTTGGATTTGGCAACTGTTGTGCAGGGGATATGGATCCATGTGGCTGCACCAAGCTCCTCAGTTGGGTCTCAGGCTTTGCTTTTGCCCATCATCAATCATATGGTTGTTTAGAGTTCTGCTGTGTTTAGGCCCAGCTGAAATTTCAATTACACCAATATCATTTGAGTAATTTCGCAAATTTTGCATTACTCTTGTTGTGCAAAATTCCCAAAACTACACCATTATGCCATGTCGCGTAATAGCGCTGCGTTCATGGGAAAATCATAGTGTGGGAGTGCAAGACTGCTATTTGCATCACATGTTTTTGGCACAATTTTTAACTGCAAAATGCACCCTCCAACCAAAATAGATGAGAAGACACATATTGTGCTAAAATACAGCGCTAAATTCTGATATTAATAGCGTTTCAAGCAATTATGAGTAATTCCACATAATTTTCCTGCTTTTTCGAGTACTTAACCAAAACCAAATTATATGGCTTTCACACACACCTTGTTGTATTGTCTTCCTCTGATCTGGTCCCTCCCAACCTCTTTCATTCCAAAAATGTTTTGTACTGAGGTTTGTACTAGTGTGCTCTCTTCTGCCCCTCAAATTGGGGATGACACCTGCAACTTGTGGTGGGAATCCTCTGCTTCTGTAGTTGATCCCCTTGCTGGGCCTCTCATCTGATTTGAGTTGGTTTGTGCTGAATCTCTGAGAGCCTTAGTGTGTGTCAATGGTGCTGCCATGGTTTGCTCTCCTATTATGCTTCCCCTGCAGTCTGCTATTTTGCCTTGTTTTCATTGTTGCTTGCCCGCACCTTCCCTTTCCCCTTTCGAGGGGCCGAGGAGGAAGTAGCATCATCCATCATGCTTTCAGGGTGTGAGTGGTGCACATGTGTTGTGATATAATAAGACAATTTAAGCCAATGAAGCAAATTTGCTTCTTTTGGAAAACTGCAGCAAATATTCCACTGTTCTAAATTGATATACACACAGTAGGAAGGAGAGTTAGCTAGTTGTTTAGAATTTGGCAGAGTGGGAGCACGGCCATAAATATGTGGTGTTCCCACCCCGTCAAACTTGTGGTTTCTCAACCCTGTTTAGAGATGGGGAACTGGTTGGTTTCCTTTGGTGGAGACTCAACTGGCTCCACATGTGGAAACCCTGCACCTGGTGGCACACTAGCCACTGGCCTACAGGTCTTGAGACAGTAACCTCGCCCTACTGAGGGCAGGGTGACTGTAAATAGATTTCTCTTCCCGGGACCACCATGCTTGTCATGGTGGTCCAATTCAGGGAAATTACGCCTGCGCATCTGGGCCATTAATTTTTTATTTTTAGCAATAAATCCCCTCTTCAGGGATTTGTTTCAGCAAAACAAAATACTTTGCTAAGCAACACAAGAAACAGAGGTTATATCTCTGATGACCTGCATTCTGGTAGACCACCCACCAACCTCTAAATGAACAGGTGTGTTTTTACGAAAACGGTTATCAAATTTGCTACGTTAAAGCAGTTAGTTAAAATTGACTTGTGTTTGTGAAATTTAGTTTGGGAAATAGCCAAGATGTGCTTTGCATCCATCCAATTTTACCATGAAAATATCAGCTCTCTGGCTCATATTTATTTGTTCGACACAGCGTTTTTTCGAGGAGGTATTTTAAAGGTGGTGTTAGATCTCCCTTTTTTGGTCTAGCACAGCCAATAACTTTTGTGCAAAATTCACAGAGAGTGTACTCTTGTTCAGTTTCCTTAAGCAGTTGGCTTGTTTGAGTCAGCCGCTTCCAGACCTTTCTTGGTTAAAGTGCTATGAATTTGTATAGACCCACAGCAGTTTGCACTGTTTACATTTTGCAGAAGTGATAGTAAAAACAAAGTAGTCCTTCTATGGCATTGCAAATGAGAACCTCCTTGGATCCTGAATAAGTGCAGTGGCAAGCAAGGGCATCTGAAAGTTACCCAGACTGTACTGTGTCACTGTGATGTGCTTTCATAGAGCACAGAGCAGCTGCTGGTGACAGGCTGCCTATCTCTCTGCACCCTGGTGATGTGGGCAATGCACAGCTATAATGAAAAAAGGTGGCAAGTTTATAATAGGGTTTACCAAAGAAAATAAGTAAATTACAATTCCAAGACCCAAATAATATGCTACAAGTTCAAAGAATAAGAAATTCCCATCAAATCATCAACCTTGACTTATCATGGTCCCTGTACAATTTAACTGTGGGTCAACCATTGCATTCCATAATGACCAGCACATTTTTTATGAACTCTTCTTTTCAGGTTTTCTTTGAATAATAACAGACATACCACATAATAGCTGTGTTCAGGCATCATGCCTAATACCACAATCAAACAAGAATAGTAACATGGATATGTCTTTTACGCGGTACAAAAATAATAAAATATCAGGTACTACATTTTGGAAATGTCATCACTATAGTCCTCAGATCTTCTAGTGCTTCTTGTCAAAGTCCTTTGCTTTATATATTGTTGCTTCCATCTTTGGTAATAGTCCATGCCTCTCAGCAACTTACTGTGTGGTCAGGTCACATCCCGGATCCCATAGCATGCAATGTCTCATTGGGCAACCAGCATTCCCAAAGCTATCAAGGACAAATACCCGTGGACCCCACCTAGTCCCCCTCTAAGCCAAGAAGAGCCTGCTTTGAGACAAGGGGTATCAGTTGTCCCACTATTGCATCCAGTAGGTGTGTTTTTTCGATTGCAGTTCTGCACTACAGTTGGCCATTCCCAAAACATGTGAAAGAAGTTTCCCAAAACAGAGACACATCTGGGACGGTTCAGGCTGTGTTGCCTCCGCATTTGAAGATTTAAAAAAAAAAATCATAATATGTTCCATGCAAATATTTAAATTGCAGTAGCCTAAGGTGAGCGGGTGATCTCCAAGCAGTGTAGAGATATTTTGGCTTGTGCCCGTTCCTCATTGTCTATGCTGCCCATGTTGTGTTCACACTGGGTGCTCAGGTCTTTCAAGAGGTCCGGGTAGTTATTCATCTTTGTTTATATACTCTTGAGTTATCCTTTCACCCTAGCTGTTCTGTTGTGCTTTGAGGCTCCAGGGAATTAAATTCTGGGACAGTATCCAATTTGTCTTTGTATGTATCAAGTACATGGCGTAGTTGCAGATACTGATAAATTGTGACTTATGCAGACTATAGTTAACTGCTCAAATGTTTTCATATAGGTAGAGGCCCATATGTCACCCAGTTTCGAGATTCCATTTAAATGTCATTGCCTAAATCCCTGCAGGTTAGTCACCTGTGCCAACCAGTTTATGCCAAAATGGGGTCTTGCCCATTGGCACCTTGCACCATTTAACATGTTTGAAGGACGGTTGCCAATATAAAAGTGGTATTTTAGTCAAATATGGCAGTTTGTTTTAGATGCACCTTAAGTTACCAATATTAAAGTTGAAAACCTGGTTACCTCTGGGCACTTTTAACTTTATCTGAATCCCCCTGTTTTGTCCATGAAAATATCTTATCTAAGAACTTCCTCCATCGTCTCAACTAGGAGGTTGAGTTCGCCCTGGTGGTATTGTCCTACTATCAAGGCTCACCTGAAGTTTCCACAGGAACGAGCGACAAGAGACTGAAGAGAAGATCCCTACTTCCCGCTATCACCTAGCCTGCCCAACACAGTCAAAGCAAAGCCAGTGTACAGGGGGAAGGGGGGCAACAAGGTAAGGAGAAAATGAAGAAGTTCTCTCCGTGTGACCAGGCCAGCAAAGATTCGTCACTGGAAATGTATGTGACCCTGCAATCGAAGAACCAGAATAAGACAATACACAGGGTAGAGTGAAACAAGTGTGTAAACAACAGCTAAACATATATCAATCTTCTCTACCTGATTCACTCCCCTCTTCCACTAGAATCCAAAAGAATTGTCTCATGAGTCAACAATTAAATCTGCATTGAAGAGATGAATAGCAAAACAGAGATAATCACAATGTGTACACTTTTCCCTTTATGCAATTTAAATGTACTAGGTAATGTGCTCACCATTAATAATGAACATAGAAAAAGAAATATAGCCCAAAAATTGGTAGTCTAGTCACCATATCCAATTAAAGGTATGAGTAAGCAATACTAAAGAAAAAATGCAAAAAATGCGCAGGCTAAAGTATATCTTGTTTCCTTATCATCAGGAACCTTGAACACTGACTGCTATACCTCAGCGCAGCCAAGAACAATGCAACAGAAAGAATACAGATGCCCATTTTAGCCATGGAGACCCAGTCAGATAAGTACTATTTTGTATAACAATAAAGCTTCTTAGAAAATCAGCTGCAGCGCAAGCGTATTACCGCCTCCACTTAGTATGATGCTTTTCAGGATTCTTCCTTTGTTCTTTTTCAGGAGGATTTACAGCCGAAGACGCCGAATGGAGCGCAGAGCTGCCGACCGAGAAACCGGCGTGAGTAGTCAGGAGCCGACAGGAAGAGTGCCGCGGTGACCCGGAAGCAGGTGAGTGCACCCGGACGTGAAGGAAACGCTCGCCCGAACTAGAACGCGAAGTGCTCCTTCCATCCAGACGGGTGCTTTTATGCTTGCGTGGCTCCGCCCCTGATGCAACTTGCGGCAGGGACTGTGCATTCCAGACACCTTCCAGGGTGGGGATAAGTTGCCTATGATGAAGGATGTTACATTATGTGAGTGAGGCTTCCTCTTTCAAAAACATTAGTCTTTCTTCTTCTCTTTTGTTACCCGCTTCCACACCAGAGTCTTAGCAATTAAGGTACCAGTGATTTGTACATATAACACTGATGAAAAAAAGCACTGCATAGCCACCATACCTTTTTGTGTCTTGGGTCTTTACCTTGGAAGGACTTGTGGTGGCGTATGCTCCCCTCTTCTTCCTTGTGTTTTGAGTGCCGTGGGGGAATGCCCGAGAGCCTATATCTGACTGCAGGCCAGAGAGCATCTTAGAGGTTTGTGAATTGGCTAAAGGTGAAGGTACTAATCATTTATTCAATACCACAATTAGGAGTAGGATGATAATATCGATATAAATGTTAGTTAGAGGTTAGACAAATTATTACAGATAGTAAGTGTCTATGGGTGTGCGATATAAGATGCTTTGAGTTTTTCTAATAGTCGTCTTGCTTTACATTATGGCTGCTGAGATAATAATTTTCAGCATTCTGACAAACAAGGTTTGTGTTCTGATTATGCAGAATAAATAACTTATCATTATAAACACCAACTGCTGTATCTACTAGTTTCAGAGGTCAAGGTGAAGGTCCATAGTACTACAAATAAACCTTCATGTAAGAGCTTCTCTGACAGTGTTATCTGGCTAGTAGCACTCTAGATCTAAAAAAGAGAACTGAAAAGGGTATAACAAGTAAATTGCCCTTGCGTGTGAGGAAATCTTTCTGGGTGTTTCTATTGATTTGGGGGGATTCAAGACAGTGGGCATCTCTGATGAGTACCCCTTTCTATTGAAAAGGTGGATGAGAGCACTCCATTCACCTGTTCTTGAGCCCATAATGACCAACACAATTGATGGTTTTAAACACAATACCATAAAACACCATCATAAAACAACTAGAACTACAATTGGAGGGAATCTCCAGATCCCTGTGGAAATGTACATCCCACACTGTCTACAACATTAGGAGTCCATAACAGTAGATGTGTACTTTAGAAATTAAAATAACGTATCTTGACAAACATGTATGGATTCCAATTGAGGAGATTTATATTGACTGGATTTTTTAAAAACGCAAATGTACAGTGGGAGAAATTATTTTATTCATCACGCCTACATTACGTTTATATCAACCCAAAAGAAAAAGTTTGCAAATATCTTCACAATTTAGAAGCTGTAATTTCAATAAAATAAGTCACTCTAATGTGATATTTATATATCATTCAACTTAATGGAAGGCAGCAGTTTGTTAAGAGCAAGCATGATGGTAAGCACACATCAGTAACTCCCATTAAATCTTTTCAAAATAAAAATCTCGTTCAAGGAACAAATTCTGTTTTAGACCTGAGGCGAAAACAAGTCTACTAATTTTCAAAGTGTATTAAAATTCTATTTCCGTCATCCTTACTACACAGATTAGGCACCCCTGGGCAGGAATGAAGCAAACCAACTCTTAAAACACTGCCTGCTACCCCCGACAGGTGGGCTTAAGGCATCCTTTCTTCCTATGATCTTTCTGGATTGCTTAGTTTCTACTCTGAGACAAGAGCGGTGACTGCGGAGCTATCACTATACTGGAGTTTGGGATGCAGCCCCTTTATGTGACCTTAGTAAAAAGTGAAGAAGGTGATTTGGGGTGTCTTATTTATTTACAAGGACTTCCTGAAACACTTCCATTTTAGTGCAAGAGGATAAATGATGAAGCCATAGAATGGAGATGGTTCTTACCAAATATTCAGAATATTCCAGGGGCTGGATCAGTGAAAAGTAGCAGGGCTGATCTGACACTATATCAGTGATTCTTCCTAGCATGGTATTTCAGGTGACCATTAGCATGGTGGAGTTTGGTATTCAGGCTTTTCTTTGATCTAGAGTGCAGCTGTGGACAGGGCCCGTGCTTAGGAAAGTATGTCTGCACGATACAAGCTTTATTGTGTCTGCTCTGCATAGCATTCAAAGAAGGAAGGACAGGCACACAGTGTTGCACTTCAGGTTTTTGTGTTAAATTGAACACTTCTTCTGGTAAGTATGGCAGTGCAGAGCTCTGCGTGAGAAAAGTGAAAAACTTACATTCTGGAAAGAAAATACAGCATGAAGGGGAAGCACAGACTGAAGAAGCATTCCTTCTCTTTTTCCTCAAACTCCTCCTGAGGACATCCCTGCACACCCCTGCAGCCCCTGTGGAGCAAGGTGGTCCCCAACCCCTCAACGGGGCCTCATTCGGTATAAGATCAATGAATATATGTCAGATATGGGAATCTCAAGGGTTCTTCATCATATTCCACATGGGGGCCCCATCATTTTGCATTACACCATTGCTCCTCTTCATCCTTACCTTTGAGAATTCACATGAGAAGGCATACTATACAGCCAAGACTCATATTGTCCTAGATTCAAAAAGATGAAGTTAGAGTAACTAAGCAGGAAGAGATGAGTAAAGCTTGGACAGAGAAAAGAGAAGAGTTGTAGAATTCCCATATTGTCAGGCGCTGGTATTTGGCATCACTCTCCTTTAAGGAAGGTGATAAAGACCTGGTGCTGAAAGGTAAGTGTTTATTGATGCCAGCTTTCTGCTCAGTTCATTGAGAACATGGGTTTCCCAAGGCCTGAAGTGTCACAACCATTATTAGATCCAGTTCTGCAGCAGTTTCCACTTATATTCCAATTGTTCTTACACTGCCTGGATCCATAAACAATGTAATCTTCAGGAAATGGAAATGGCCAATTAATGTTTCCTTCTGAGATGGCTTATATCAAAACTGTATTTATTACTTGAAGGCAGAAGTGTTGTTGGATTTAGAGAATCTTTACTTCCCATGTCCAGTTGGGCAAGAAGACCATTAAAGACAGTTGAAGGCTCCACTTCCAGAGACCCCCGTTACAAAAGGGTGCAAAAGCCCTTTAAATTGTATGCAGGCCCTCATTTCATTTTATATTGTAATATCCATGCCATGAGTCCAGAACAATCACTATTCAAAGATTTTAGAGAACAACATAAGCTTGTAGGTAAAGGCTCATAATAATCTGCCTCAGTCAAAGTCATGGAAAAGCAGGCCAAATTCATATCAGGCTTTGCGTTTGATGGTGTCAGGAAATGAGCATTGGTGATACAAGCTTACATTTAATTAAGACATAATCAAATTTGTGTATTAGAGATTCTAGACAGATACAGCATAGCAGAATGTGTCACTAAAATTAGGTTCCAGGGAGAAATGTTGTTTGGTGATCAACTAGAGGACGAGATTCAGTTTGTCTTACAGGCAAATATGCATGCTGGCACACTTAGTGGTAAGCTCAAGCCATCTCCTAGATTGACAACAACTTATTTATTTTGTTAGTCATTTTGTAGGCACATGTATCCATCTATCAATCAAAATTAAAACTCATGCTGACATCTTACACCTGAACAACACGCTCACCAAGATCCAAACCTGGTTCCATTCCAATCATCTCAAACTAAACCCTAAAAAAACCGAAATCATTCTCTTCTCCCCCAAAAATAACCCTCTCCCCGTTCAATCCTGGATCTCTGACCTTAACGCACTCAACTGCTCACTCACCCTGTCCAACTCCGTCAAATCTCTTGGTATTTCTATCGACAACACCCTAACCCTTAACGTCCACATCAAAAACTCTGCTAAAGGAGCCCTCTTTACTCTCCGTCACCTCAAGAAAATCAAACCCTTTATACCTACTGATGACTTTAAACTTGTAGTTCAGTCACTTGCTCTTTCACGTATTGATTATGGTAACGCCATCCTCAACGGAATCCCCAAGGTCCACCTTGCTCCAATCAAAGCTGTGCTCAACCTTGCAGCTAGGCTCATCACAGACTGCAAACGCTTCGATCATATATCCCCGGCTCTCAAATCTCTTAAATGGCTACCTATTGAAGGCAGATCTGCCTACAAAACTGCCTGCATTACTCACAAAGTCCTCCACCAAAACACTCCGCAGTACCTCTCCAAGAAACTCCTCATTGCGGGCACCACACGTCCTCTGAGAAGCACCAACACCCTCCTCCTAATCCCACCCCTTCATAAAAAGAAATCCACACAATCTCGCTCCTTCTCTGGTAATGCCCCTATCATCTGGAATGCCCTCCCAAAAAACCTGCGCTGTAACCCCTCCTATTTCAGCTTTAAAAAAGACCTCAAAATCCACCTCCTCAATTATTATTGGGGGCCCTAACCTATGACCTGCACTCGATCCCCAATCACCATGTTATATCAGTCCAGTAATATTTGTCCGTCTCCTGAACATCATCTACCTAATTACTCGAAGTGTATAGCTCTTGCACCTGTATCTTTTTTGATTTGTATATTTCACATGTTGTTTCATTATCTTTTATCTACTCCTATGCCATGTTGGCTTTATATTATCTTACACATGTAAAGCGCTCTGATACCTCTGGGTCTAGCCAGCGCTATATAAAACTTTTCAAATAAAAAAAAAATAAAAAAATATATGAAAATAAAAAAAAAAAATCAATTGAAGCATGAACGTGTGCATTTCAGCCATAAAACATTTCAGAAACATTAGCCATAGAAATAATTCCCTCTCCAGCGGATATGAAGCACATGCAACTGTGCTGTCAGTGGCTAGGGGTTACAGGTTGGAGATTAATTCTTTTGACAGGCTTGGTAAGGCTGTATTTCTGGCTAGTGACTGGTAGAGGTATAACAACACAGTGGCGTAACATAGGACCCCGCAGCCCCCGCAGCCCTCAACTTTCGTTACGCCACTGTAATAACAGGGTTAACAGCTCAAACGTATCCATCTACCTCCAGAATCAGGGGAAATTACTACTCCATGGCTAAAACATTCAGTAAAGAAATTGTATCTGAAAGAGGAACTAGAGACTATTCCTTCTGAGAATGCATTGAACTTAGGACTAGATGTACAAAGTGTTACCAAATCCGTAACCAGTCGCAAACTGGTTACCGACTGCAAAAATTGTGTTTTCGAATGTACCAAAAGCAGCCATTTCACTATTGTTTGGAACCGACAAGTTACCGAATCGGTATTTTAGCGGCCAGAGTTTGCAAGTTGTTGTTACTGATTCCTAAATACCAATTCGCAAATAGTATGTATCAACTATTCGCAAATACCGACTAGTCACAAAACTTGGATTTTGCACGTGCAAATTATCACAAACTCTGATTTGGTGGTAACCAGGTGCAACATATATAAAAAGGCCCAACATGCATCATGGTGTTCCAAAATGGCAGCGCTGTATGTGACTGCGAGGAGGATGCGGATTCTCAATGCCCTTCAGAGAAAGAGAGGGAGACAGGAACGGATATTCAGAGTGAGTGTGACACTGTTCCAACAAACAGAGGACAAAATATTTGATATGTAAAGGCTGGGTAGTGCAGTTATTTTTTACCTAATTGCAGAAATGAGGCCTCAGCTTTAGAGAAACACTCCCAGAAGTAATGCCATATCCACCCATGTGCAGGTACTAAGTTCACTCCATCATTTAGCCTCTGGGAGTTACCAAGGTGCCACTGCTGCTGCAGGTGGGGTATTACAGAGTGCCCTTTCTAGGTTTTTTAAGGATTTCCTTGATGCAATAGTACAGAGAATGCATCATCATATTACTTTCTCGAACACAGCACAGGAGTTACAGTTAGCAAAATTGAATTTTTACTGCATTGCCCAATTTCCGAATGTAATTTGATATATTGATGGCCCCCATGTTCCCATATGTCTTCCGTCTTACGGGTACATATTTAGAAAAGGAAAAAACAGTCAATCACTCAATATACAAGTGGTGTGTGATGCAAACTATATCATAACAGATCTCATAGCAAAGTACCATGACAGTATTCATGACTCTTTTATGATCAGGCATGGCAACATTTACTCAAGTCTACTCAGAGGAGAGTTTCAAGATGGGTATCTGCTTGTTAAATATGGCCTATGTATATGACATAAATGTGCTAAGTGGTCAAATTGTATATATTGTAACCAAATTCACCAAATGTTTTGTAGGTGACCTTGCATGCCCTGAGATCATGGATATTAACAACATATCTACATCTATCAAACCAAAGTGAGGTACGCTACAATGCAGCACACAAATGGACCCAGTCTGTCATTGAAAGGACACTTGGTCTACTGAAGAGTAGATTTTGCTGTCTCCGCAAAAAAGGGGGTGCCCTACAAAGGTCCCCAGAGACAAGTTGCAAGATAATTACTTTTGCAACTATCCACAATGTTGCAATAAGGAGATGATTGCCAGACATCTTGTCTGAATCAGAATCAGCTGAAGATGAACCCCAAAACCCACCAGCACAGGCAACACAGGAAGGTACATTGGCAGCAGCAGGAAGAGTCATACGTACACCCATTGCAAACAATTACTTTTAAGGTATGTAAGCGATGCTGTGTGTTACATTTTGCACAAAGCTAAACACAAGAAGTTCAGCATTATACAAATTATCCTTTATTTTTCATGTTGTAAAGGGAGTTGTAAAATCCTTTTCACTCCTCAGAATGTTCAAATGAAAGTAAGATATCAGTACACATTTTACTAAAATAGCAAAAATGACAAAAAAATATGTGGTGCATTTGTAAGACTTATTACTGTTTGCGTCAACTACGAACTGAACTTTTTTGCACGGGTGTAGTGGAGCCTTCTGTACCAACACCACCTTGTGATTTACTGCGCAGCACATTCATTGCCTCATTCACAGAGGCACTGCTAATAATGGATAGGTTCTCTCTTTCGGCATGCCCAGTTGCTCGACTTCGTGCTATTTGAGTGGTCTGTAAGCTCTCTACTGCAGTGGTTACTTGCACAAGGCCCATGCGACATCGCCACTATAGTGACCATTTTGACTTGTTGATGTACCCTGTACAAGGCGATTTATTGACTGACTTAACATATCCATACAGGATAATAAATGATGTTGAGTGCGTCTGTGCGTTGCATTGTACTGTTGCATTTGGCCACATAGATTGTTCATAGCATCTGTCATAGAGTCCACTTTTGCCTTCAGAGACTTGTGGTATTCTTCAATGGTTGTTGCTACTTGCTGGAAGCCAGTTGTGATGCTTCTTTCTATTACTCATATTTTTTTGGTAATAATGCACATTTGCTTGTGTTGTAGGTGCTGTGCCTTCAACATGGTGGCTTCAAGACTACCAAACACCTGTGTGGTATCGCCCATATCTTGTGTGGACCCTGATCTGGGATTAGGCTGCCTGTTGACACTGCGATGTCAGACACAAGTACCTATGTGCAGCTGTCTGGGCCTCACTGTAGGTTCTTCAATGACACTTTGACTACCTGCATCATCCACTTCATCAATGGGCAGTCTGACTGCCATGTTCAGGACTGCTACTTTGCCTCTAGGGAGATGTATGTGGCATAATTGAGTCATTACCTTCTTGACTGCGCATCTGTGTCTCTTCCCGACCCTCTCATTCGGACTCATGTTCTGTTTGTGCTGGAATATCTGTATAGAGATGCAATGTGTAAACATTTGCAAATAAATGTTGTTATGCACACTTTTCTTTGTATCATTTACAGAATGATAGGTTTGGTTTGTGCTGTAGGTGTTCATTATGGAGTACTACATATTCCAAAATGCACTACTAGGGTAGGCCTTACACTTCTAATGGTGTTTTCTTGTATTTTATCGTAGCTAAACATTTCCCAGCCTAACATGGTTACAATGTTGCCTCACACACTGCTTCAAACATGTTATTGTGACACTGTAAGTGTATGTATAAGTCTTTCCTTTTGAAGGACAAGGAGCCTTCAAAGTGTTAATGTTGCTGAGTCCAGACACAGTTTCTGGCTCAAGGGTGGACTCGATCATTTCCTCAATAGGAGTTGGTGGTGGCTGGGTTGAAGGTCCTCCTCCTGTTGCACGGGTCTCAGTTCTACTGGTTGCCAACTTCTCTTTGGTCCTGGCTCGAAGGTCGTACCACCTTTTGCGAATCTCTTCTATGGATCTCTGTGTGACTCCCACAGGGTTGATGCGCTCCTGGATTTTTAGCCATATTCTTTTCTTCTATGCCCCTGGCACAGAGAGGAATGTTTTCCCAAACAAGGCATCATGATTTGCAACACACTCTTCTGTGAGTATTTCCAACTCTTTCTCCGAAACTTTGAGTTTCTTCTTCCTCCCTCCAAGGTCCTTCTCCTTCTCAGGATTCTGCTGAGACATGTTCCTGCTTTCCAGGTGTGGATGGCTGTGATTGCTGCAGACCCCAATTGGATTATATTGCCTGTCACCTGTCTCAAGGCTCTCCTGTGTTCTTATAGGCCTGCTGCTGCTCTACTTCCTGTTTGTGATGTCTTCACTCACTGCCAGGTAAAAATTCGGCATTTGTGACTTCATCTAATATATACCGCATAGCTATTTGCGATTCCATAAATAGTGATTGCGGCTCGTACCGAATCAGTAATGGCCAGTCACTCACATTCGTACATACCAAATACCGATTCATAAATTCTGATTCGATAAGAATCGCAATTGATGAATTAGTATTTGTTTACTTCATACATCTAGCTCTTGGTTCCTAAGTGAGTTGGGGAAAGGCTTTTATCTGTTTCCCAATGTCACAGGGGAGTGTGCTTTTCTACTGAATTTAAAAGTGGTAATCTTTATATCCAAATGAAAATATTCCAGTTGAAGACCATGAAATGAACATTTACACTGATATTCCTAGCAGATTTTTTTGCTTATCTACTTTAAAGGGATCTATGGAGTCATGTTGCTATATAGGAGGGTTGCTAGAGATCCCTTTTCATCGCCATAAAAGAGCAGCAATACCAGTATTGTGTCCTGCTATTTGGGCAGAAATTACCTCCAAAGGCCTTCTCAAAGATGCTCTATCAGTGGTGTGCATCTCCATCAGCAAGAACAAGGAGTCACCATTTGTCCTTACCTGGATGACTGGCTTGTTCCCATAGCCATTAAAGGGAACGTAGTCCAAGATGTGCATGTGGTCTGCGAAACCCTCCTCAATTTGGGTTTCTAAAGCGTCATCCCAAGTTAAACCTGGACTGTCACAAGAGTTGAATTTACCTGGGGCATTGTCTCGCAAGGACAAGAAGTTGGTAATTTTTTCAGCAGTCAAAATCATCAGAATCACAACATATGTGGCAGGATTGCTTTGATATCAAGTGGCCTCAGTGAAATTGTGGATAAAAATAGAGGGTCAAATGGCAGAATTTGTACTTGCAGTGCCTGTGACACACCTTCCTCTCTTTGAATTGACTGATCAATCCAACAGCCAATAGTATTTAAAGTCTCAAGACTTGGGATCATGATGTCAGCTGGCTAGAGGTGCTACAATTCACTTCAGTCTATTGAATGGTTTACCTTAGAATCTCCTCCATAGGTTGCAGTAACAACAGATCTCCGTACTCTGGGCTTGGGTGCAGTAGTGAGCCTAGAATCAGATGAAAGCGCTTGGTGCCTGTGCAGTAAGAAACCTGAAGCTTTTCTCCAAGCATACAGGTCCTGATCTTTATGCAGCCTTGTGAAGCAGAAACAGGGCATTCACTTTCTACATTTTACGGTTTTAAATGTCTCTTAAATGACTTCATCCGTGCAGAAATAACCCAACATTCAACCTTAGTGAATAAAAACGTACAATCATCTTTGCCAACTCCTTCAGGTCACCCGAGTGCATCAAACATCTTTAATCTGCTTCTTATGCACGCTGAACGTTAACATTCTTAGGGGCATATTAACAAGGCGGCGTTAATGAATTATCGCCGCTTTAGCGTCCGTTTTCGGACGAAAAGCGGCGATAATTTTTTCGCCGAATTAACAAGGACACGCTAGCGCGTGATTCCTGACTTAGCGTCCGTTTTCAGCACGCCTCACATCGCATCGCTAATGAGATGCAAAGGGGCGTGCCTGTGAAAACAACAGGGAAATATCGCTAACCCAGGTATCGCCATATTAGCAACGTGGGTTAGCGATATTTTAAATTGCGTTAAGTATGCCTTAACGCAGGAATTTAACGTCTGCTAAATTCCTGACTAAGGCATACCTAACATGGGGGTGGATTGTGTGGCTAAGACCACAGGCCCTATCGCCAAGTATATCGCCGTTTTCCATGGGACATCGCTGGAAAACCAGCGATGTTCCATGGAAAACATTGCTATCACTGGAAAATTATCGCCTTTGCGCTAAGCGTTGTTAATACAGCGCTAGCATGGCGATAATTTCCAGCGATAGCCGGCGATAGGATTCCTCACGCTAAGCACGGCCAGCGATAATTATCGCTGGCCGTTGTTAATATGCCCCTAAGTCAGTCTCTTGCACCAGTCTCAATGAACAGTGCTTCTAGATGCCAATATCCCTGTCCCCTAAGTGCACACCTTCCCAGAAGTGAAGTTAAATGCATGTTTGCCTGATCTACTCCACCTGCACTGACCTTTGAAGTCGTGGGATGTTGCACTTCTGATAAGCAACATAATTTCTGTAACAACAGCAGAATATACCCTACATGAAACATTTATATTAGATTATATTAGATACATTATTATATAATAAAATATACATATGTTTAACAGCTCAGTTGCAGTTTGCCATCCTACACCTTCGATATGTAACATGTAACGACCAATACTTATATTTATATCACAATCTTGTCACAGCTTATCCTGTGCATGTGCATAATTTGATCCATAAGTGTAGCATCCACATCTGTTGAGATTATTATACTAGTGTAATATCAGACCCACTTGGGGAACCACACAGCAGGCAGGGGCTAGTGGGTCTCAGCTGTGGAGGCTGGCCTTGTTTGCCACTGATGTCCCAGGGCTCTGTAAACTAGGCCAAGTACAATCCCTTCAGCACTTGATTATCAGTGGTAGTGATGGCGAGCAGCCACAGGCTTCTCAGGGAGACAGTGTAGGAATACACAAGCTCAACACTCATTAATCACTGAGCAGCGCAATAACTGAATGTCTAAACCAGTGCTTTACATTGCTAAAACAAAAGTACTTTTATCTACACACTTAAAAAGTATTACTTCACGGCACATACAACAGGCACAATTGTGCCGGCATTTTGGCTACTGTGCCTTGTTTTCTGCCTCATCTCGTTAGACGCACTTTTTCTGGGGTGCCGATGAATGGAAGGACTCACCCATTATCAATCCACATGAAATGACTATTCATTAGAACAGAAACACATCTGCGCATGTTAAAGGGAAAGTGATTTATTTCTGCAAATCATGCAGTATTAGCAAAACCCGATGCGTTTCGACCTAACACGGCCTTGGTCACGAGTCAGGGTTTAGCTGTATAGCAATGCCAGGATCAGGGAGACTCCCAAGTGTGGCTCAAGGACACTTCTTGTGGTACCCTGGCCAAGAAGGCTTATGATGGGCCCTTGCTTGTGCCATATGCCAGCTGGAGGTTAGTGGGTACTGAAAATGCTGTAGAGATGTACCACAGTCAAACAAACAAAATTTGGCACAGAGGAACTTGCTCACTGGGCAGAGTACCGCTCTTGGTTCAATTCAACTGCACTGGTAGACCCATGGCAAGGGTGAGAGGTTTGGTTGGCTCCTACACACTATAGGTCAGCTACCCTGATTCTCAGGGCCAGAGCTGAACTGGCCATTTGAAAACCCTGGCCTTTTACTGGTGTGTTACAGGCTGAGGGCTGCATGGGCTGCAGTAATACAGCTATGGAAGTGTCCATGGCCCATTCCATCCGCAACTCCTTTAAAGTGCTTGCGCCAGGCTGAATGGGCTACTTGCTACTGTAACTAAAGATGGCACCCTATTGCAGGAAGCTTGCACTGTTGGAGTAACAAAAGACCTGCAAAAGGACTGTACAATACAAGGGCATGCATGTACACAGATAACGTTTCCTGTGTCGGCAACCAGAGCAGTGGAAGACCACCACCTGCAGCTTCAAAAATTGAAGTACTAAATGGCAAGAAGAGAGCTCATGCTTCCGTCCATTTGTGCAGCAGCTTTCTGCACCAGGTTTGGGTGGAATCCACTGAAGATCCAAGTGCAGGAACTTCCACCCTGGCCGCCTCTGACACTGTTACAGCTTAGGCTCCTGCAGGATGGAGGGTGAGGAGAGGAGGTTAAAGGACAGATGATGGGAGATGTGGTACAGTTATTCGTGCTTGCAGTTAAATGAGACTTTAAATACTGGTGCAGTTTGGCTTCTGACTCGTAGATGAGGTTGTACATAGCAATGTAATGTGAATCTTGGCATGACAATGGTGCTGCACAAACCTGGACATTGTGGATTGAAAGCGGAATGTGGCTCTTAATGCACTGCAGCAAAGAGGTTTCTGATTGACAGTGGAGTTTTATCAACTAAGTGAATTACACTTTTAATATGTGTTGCTCATACTAAGGTAATTAGGAAAGTGTTATCCTCGAACAACCATTAAATAAATGGAAAACATATCTTGAGTACTGGCGCTCAGTCATTAGTTAACTGAACTAGTACTATCATCCTCAACAAAATCTTGGCAGCGTTACTGGTGTCCTAAAAAAGCAAGTTGTCTCAACTCCTAATGAGCAGAACTGACCTTTTGCCCATCAGTGACCACTTCTATTAAACCTGATATTTTGGTATTTTCAACATTGATTGCCTTGGCATCCTTGGGATGGTGTTGTATTTAATATCATGTTCGTAACAACGCAAACCTTTTGACCACCTTTTATCGGGCACAGGAAAGGTGATGGACATAAGTATCTGATACAGAAATGAAAACTAGTGTACTTTATTCCTGTCTGGAAATTTTTATAGGCATTTATTCAGTGGGGCACATTACATCCTATACACATTGGTCTGCTGTGGCCCACATAGCTGCCTGGTGCATAATGGTGCATTATTTACTTATAGACAGGTATGATCTTTTCCTTTGGAGTAATATTTCTTCAGAGTACTGTGGCAAACCTAGAAAAATCAGAATATTCCATTAGTCCATTTACCTGCCTTAAATCCTATGATAGTTTAGCAGAACATGTGTGCTGTAAAATACACTTCCCTGCTCACGTGGAGAGACTGCAGCTCACATTCGATGCCCACCCTGTGTAATGTGACCCTGATTTTAATATTAATGCCAGGATTGGTTTTGGTTCCCAGTCTAGCCCTGCTCAGGACTCCTTTGGCCCGTTGGTATACTTGTTAGAAAGAGCAGACAAACTCTTTGTCCATTCTGCTACACAGGTCTTGCAGGAGGAGCAAGATGGGTGCAGCATGGTGTCTCTCAACTGCATCCTTGTATACACGTGACGATGGCAGCTTGTAAGCGGGGGATTTGGGAGTACCTGTACTTCTAACATACTCTGTTACTGGCCTTACTTTACTGGTGGAGATGCAGTGGAAAAGAAACACATCAATTATTACCACAGGCAGAGCCTACCTTCCCCAGGCGCTCCCAAATCTGTACAACACTATGCCTGCATGACCCGGTGCTTGCATAAATTCACTTGTGAGTTCAGGTTGTGTGTTGGTGATTGGTGACCAGTGCAAGCTGAGTTGAATGACGTAAAGCCACAAAACTCACCAGAATGTTCTTGCAGTCTATTCCTGTTGCTTCACAGGTTATTTAACTCCTGTCCCTATTTCTGTTTCTCCACAAGTGTTTCATTATCACAGGTGACTTTCCCTTTTTAGATTTCGCCTGCACGGCACTTGCGCTTTGCTTGTTAGGTTTCGCCTGCACAGCACTTGCGCTGTGCTTGTGAAATCTCTTGTAGATGAAAAGAAAATCTTAAAAGGGGCTTAGAGCCCACCCATTACTTACCTCTACTTCCAGTTGGTTGGCTCCCACGTCACTCTCACTTCCTTGCTTCCTATTGGTCAGAGCTCCTCCTGGCCTCCGACTTCTGGGCTTGGAGTCTTTGTCCATGCTTTTGGAGGATGGACCAAGTACTGCTGCATGTGGCCAATGTCCTTCCACTGGCAGGCAGGCAGGCTCCTGCAGATACTCTTTTTTAATTTTATTTAACAGAATGCGTAGAGAGTGCATGCATTTCTAGATTTGATCCAGTGTTTTCTGGGCTCATTTTTATGAATCTGTTATGTACTTACTCTTGGTCCTCCGATGAATCTTTATTTATATGCACTGAGGGGTGAGGGAAGTTCCATTGCCCATTCTGAATTCAAATATTTAACAGTGCAACCATTTGGCCACACAATGAGGACCAGGAATCAGTGCCCAAATTGCAATGAGGTTTATTACAAATTAGTGATCAAATTTAAATATATGACTCTAAAGACCATATTATAAAGATAAAGGATTGCAACAGGGAGACCAAGTCTCCTAAAAAAGTTTAGGCTTACGAGAATCAGACAAACCAATAACTTAGGAATAGCAATATAAAATAGACACATGGTGCTCAGAAAATAACCTATGGCTGTCTCTGCTATACATTAGTGATCTAAATTTCCTAAGTAAAACCCAAGGCACATAAATGTTTAGGGTTCAGAGGTTTAAGCAATCTTGTAGAATATAATAGGAATAAGACAAAAGAGTATAAGTAGTACAAGTCACATCATTTCGGAAGCTTGGTCAGGAGTCTTCAATAGGTTGGAAATAATTATAGCATAAAGATATGCTCAGATTAGAGTCCAAAGGACATAAGGCGTAAAGTTCTTAAAGTGCATAAAAAAGGGCAGGGCACTCATGGAAGGGACTAGGAAAGGATTCCTAGGGGAATTCGGCAGGGCATCTGCAGAACCTGGTTCGACCAAGGAGTACAAGGAATGGTCTACCAGCAAGGAGAAAAGTCCAAGCGTTCAGCTGTCAGCAGGGGGCAAAGGGAATCTGACAGCAGGGAACGTTCAAGAGTCCTGCTATCAGCAAGCGCAGGGCAAGGAAGTCTGAAAAGGGTTCTGCACTAGGTCTGAAAAAGTTCAGCAAGGGTTCTGGAAACGTTCTCCAGCAGTTCTCTGAAAAGTCTTGAAAAGGTCTCCCCAGACATCCAAGGAAAACGATGGGTTATAGTCCGTCAGTTCAAAGGTGACACCCACTTGTCCCACCACCATCATCCGATATCCATAGGTGGGTTTCCATTCCACGGGGATACAAATCAGAAACATCGATGTAAAATACCACACCAAGCATGGGAATGATAGTTCTTCCTCACGTCTACGGTAGTCAAAAATGGCTTATTTATTTTGCATGAGATTCTCGTGTGCTCCTTTCCAAGGCTAACTTCCCAGCCATGTGTCCATTCGTTAATATACAAATGCATCCATTCTGAACTAACAGTCAGTGGAAACACCTGCAAGAATGCTGTGTCAGAAAGGCTTGCAACAAATGCTGTTTCACACGGGTAACAGAAAATGCACAGGCCTAAAAAGTAAAGCTAAGTTATCACATTGAATCAATAGAGCACATTTAATATGCAATTATACATTTAAACATAAGCATATATCATTTCTCTACTGCATTCAATATGGGCAGTGTATGACATTTAAAACAGCAATCAAGTTGGTCAGCAATTACTATGATGGGGAACTACAGTTGAAAGTGCATAGGTGTAAGATATATGTATACTTGGGAATCCAACCTAAAAATGAACCTAGAGGAAGGGTAACTTTGGAAAACAAAGGAAAAATTGCATGATGGGACAGCTATATTTAGGACACTTACATCTAGGAACATTATTGTGCCATATTTGATTTCGATCGCAATCCCTGTTCATGCCTAGGAAGCGGTGCTTAATTTGTATAATAATAAGTGCCAGGGCCCTGACCAGGAGGCCACTGCAGCTTGCACCACCCATTGCCCCCTCATCGCTGCCAATGACAGTACCAAAACAACTACTAACCATCGCTCTCGCCTGCAAGTGTGACAGTTCAGATTATTCCAGGTCCCCAAAGCTAAAGGAATGTCTGGGGAGGCAGGCATTAGTATTTTTTTTAATGTATATTGTATTCATAAACATCCATTGTTCTGCTCATCTCTAAATTAGATGAGCAGTGCCACCATGTGGCAGAGTGTCATAAGTGTGGTGATGACAATTAAGTGCCGGTACCTAGTGCCGGAAACCAATTAAGTGCTGGTGCCCAGCACAGGAAACCACCGTTCAAATTAAGCACTGCTAGGAAGACAATGTGGTTGGAATTAACAACTTTTACCTCCTCTTGTTTTTTTCATACCAAATAGTGTGGCTCCTAACCACGACTTTGACACTCTATCGGCACATCAATTTTGCATATGTAAGGTTTCTAATTTTCATATTATAGTCCTTGACACTCCCACTTTTCAAGCACATTTATATCTTTGTTAAATTTTCTCAGTGCTAATTGAAGTTACTTAAAGTTATGCACACTTAATACAAATCCATGCTTGTGAACACGTTAATACCTGGAGTAAGTCTCCTCCCGTTCCTTTGGAATTTTGTGCAAAGCGTCCCTTAAGTTTACATAATGGTGCAATAACTCTGTGGCTCATATCAATGTGTAGTGCTTTTAAATTGCTTTAAGCTGGTTGTATAAACGTTATTTATACATATAAGAAAGTAAAATATTACTTGAATAGGAGGGAACTGGCTGCACGACTGTTTTTGGTGCCCAGAAAAAAAGGCAATTTTTCTCAATGAATGTAAAAAGCGAAGAACAGTGTGCTTGATATCTCATTTTGTAAAATATATGGGTTTTCTTTCCTTCAAGATGTGGTGTAGAGGACAATAATTGATTGAAGTGGTCAGTTTGCTTGTTCTGGAAAGTCTCAGTGCTCAAAATAGTTTTGGGAAAGAAATGTTTAGCTGTTTGCTTGGAAGCTGTTTCTTAGTACTTGAGCACACTGTCTAGTATTTGTTTTTGTTGGACAGGCCATGGCGATAACATCACAACCTGCCATTTCCTGGCTATAGCTCGAACGCAGAAGGAGACCAAGAGGAAGGAAAAGAGACAGTAGTGAGTGATCCATTCATCATAGCTGTCCTCCTACTGCAAATTATATATATATAGAAAGGTTTATCTGATCCCACCGCTATGATGGCATCGATAGCTTATGTTTATTTGTTCTAAGAGAGAGGAAACTATACCAAACTTCCTGGCCAATCCCATTTTTTGCATATTATCAGTGCAACATTGCACAATCTGTAATTGTAACGTACATAATAAGTTCTAATGGTCCTTATTATGGCCATTTATAAATTTAGAGAAGAAACATTTTGTAATAATTTGAATAAAAGTGTTAGCTTCGAGGAGATGACCAACAGTCTAACAAGATGGCCGAATGTGCTATGTCCGTTCGAAAACAAGGGATTTGCAAATTGCACACTGACTGGTTTGCAAATAGGGATGTCACTTTTAATGTGGCCTATGTGCTACTAGACCCCATCGCAAATTGCCTTTTCATATGGCATTGCAAAATGACCTGATTAATGAATATTAATTAGGCAGGTTGGATTTTGCGACCCTCTGTAAATGGTTACGAATGTAGGGGTGATGGCGTCGTAGGCACAGCACACCACTATTCCTTCATTTGCTTTCTCAAACAGGAATAATTTTTTTTCAAAGTATCCCAAATCCATTATAGAAACAATTGCTGCTTTAACGCTTTCTATCTGGGATATCACAGAAGTTTATGTCCTGCCTGCAGGTGGTACAGAACGCTGGAGCTAGGCTGATTTTAAATCTCATATGACAGCCCAAGTTAGGGTACTCCACTGGCTGTCTGTCTGCAAAAGGGCCTACTTTTAACACACTTTGCCTGACTCACAGATCTTTACATGGGATGGGACCAGGATATCTTAAGAGTTCCATTGTACCTTATTGTCAATGCAAGTCAGGTTCTTTGGTCTTCTAAGGCCCATTTACTGGTTGTCCTCCACATTCACCGGGGTTTGGCGGGTGGCCATGCCTTTTTTTTACTCAGCACCGAGAGAATGGAATGCCCCACCTTCTCGCTTTAGGCAAGAATATTTGGCTGTTTGGTTAAACTGGTCTATGGTAGACGATATCACCGTCTAGTGACAGGACACCTCGATAAGTGTATAAGTTGTGCATTATAAATACATTTAAATAAAAAAATAAAAATTAAATAAAAACAAATATTAAATATTAAGCACCCGGGGGCGTGGCTTGGCGCCCAACGGAGATGGCAGCACACGGGTGAAGCTCCCCGGTGTGTCTCTGAGGAACTGCACTTCTAGACTAAACGGGGACTAACGGAGGGCAAATACAAGTGGCGGAAGATGGAAGGAGCACCATGGGACCCTTGCAGCACCTGAATGTCACCAGCAAGTAACTCTTTTTGCATTTTCTGCTAAATTTCGGCCGCGATTTATCGCGGCCGCCATTTTGAATTTTTACCGCGATCGCGGCATTCCTGCACTTCAGGCTGGACCCCTCATTAAGTACTTCATACCATTCCATAACGCCTAGAAGATGTTTGACACCTCTTCACTTTAATGGGGTAAAAGTTTATAGGAAAACGTCAAGAATTGCAGGAAGTTTGCGATTTTTATGTTTGGCGGCCATTTTAGGTCTTTTTGAGGAGCCCTCACAGAAAATAATCTTCCTTATTTTGCTCTACTAAATGGTGGCAATTGCGGAGTGATTATTCACTAATGGCATTGACTATGATCTGACGCATCCAGTTTACCTCAGTTTGGGTTACAGCGCATGTTTTCTCCTCAGAGCACCGAGGTATGAAGCTGTGTGAGGGCGCTAAGGCTGACTGAGGATTTATGAGAGATCTATTTGGTGGCCATCTTAGCTTTTCTGAGTGAGCTCGCATTGGAGTTATTTTTCTCCTCCTATACTGCTGAATGGGAGTGGGAGTCTGGGGTTAGCGTTTTATGGGTGGAACAAAGGAGTCCGACCCTCTCCACACAAAAGGCATATCTTCATAAAAAACTCAAAAATTTTCACTGAGTTCTCTAAGTTTGAAGACTCTCTATCATCTTCGCACCAGTACTCTCAAGCAAATATGGATTCATCCTCTGGAACCGCTGGAAAATCTCTCACTAAACGGCTTAAAAAGGACCCTCCTTCACCACCCAAGTCCGCCTCGCCTGTTTCGATGGAACTATTACTTGAGGAAATTAGGGCCCTTCGACCTTTCATGGAAGAGACTAACATCAAACTGCAAACCCTAACAGATAATTGGTCTCAATTAGACGCGAGAGTCTCCTCAGTCGAAAATACTGTTTCCTCTTTGAAAGAGACATGCACAACTGTCTCTCAATTACACTCCCATGTCTCCATACTCCAGAAACAGGTGGAAGATCTTGGAAACCGCAACAGACGGAACAATCTGCGTATCTATGGCCTGGAAGAAGGAGTTGAAGGGTCAGATCCGCCCACGTTCTTTAAGTCATTTCTCCCCTAAACTACTCCGCATGCCAGAGGGAACCCAACTCAACATTCAGCGGGCCCACAGATTGGGACGGGCTTCATCTCACACTAGTCCCTCACAGAGACCGAGAGGAGTTATCTTATATTTCTTGGAGTACACAGATTTGATGAAAGTGCTCGCAGCGGTTAAAACTTCTACGAGAATTGTCTGGTCAGGATCGCCTTTATTTTTTGCGCAAGATTATTCTAAAGCCACTGCTGACAGACGTAAGGCTTTCCTCAACATGAGAGCTGATCTACGTTCCATGGGAGCCAGATATGGCCTGTTCCACCCGTGTCTCTTCAAGGTTACTTATAACAACAAGACAACGTCGTATGAAGACCCGTTACGTTTGCAAAGTTTCATCAATTCCTATAAAACTACTGTTATGGACTCTTCTGGGCCTTCGTCCTCATTCAACATTTGATTCTCTAATAGTTTGTTTAAGGTTGCTTTAGATCCGGTTTTCTTTGGCATAATATCTTGGTAACTCACAGGTGTTTTTTCTTAGTTTTGGATATTATTGCTACTGTTCTCATGAAGTAATACTGTTTAATGAGTTATGGATCATTGTTACTGATCTCCTCCTCGCATTGGAATGTTCTAATATTTGTTTCATGTGTTTGCCCCAATGCTTTTCTCAATCCCTATTTGGTATTGTCCCCACAGATTATTACCTTTGTATTGTGGTTTCTCCCCGACCCTCTGTTCCGTTGATCCTGGGTGTGTTGCCTGCTTCATGTGGCTCCATCCCCCGTGTATACCTGAGTCTTCTTCGTAAGTATGGTATTTTCATACATCCTCTTAGATATATTGTTTGTTTTGTCTTTTGTTTTCTGTCTCTTTTCTGTAGTTTCTATTCTTTCGTCAATTTACGTCTCTTCTTTTTTTTTCAAATTTTCTTGCCTTCCTATAATCACTATTCTTTTAGTCAGTACAATTGCAAATATCTTGACTCTTATGATATCCCTTTACCTCTCTACTTGGACTTTCTTTTTTCATATCCTGTCACTTGATTCCCTTTTTTTATTCTGGTTATTGGTCTTATCTATTATGCTTTGCTATGAAACTAAATCAATTAATTCCTTCCTGTTTTATCTCTCTTACTTTGAATACTGCTTATATAATGAATTGGACTTATGTGCTACATTATTATTACAACCTGTTCTTAAGTGCTTATGTCATTAAAACTGATTACATGGAACGTTAGGGGATTAAACTCTCCCATCAAGAGGCAGAGAATTTTGAGCCATTTAGCCAAATTAGACGCGGATGTTGTATTCCTGCAAGAAACTCACCTCTCAGATGTTGAGTCATTGAAGTTGAAGAGAGGTTGGGTGGGGGAGGTTTTCTTTTCCCCTGGAGATGGCAAGCGAAATGGAGTAATGATACTTTGTCGCAAATCCCTTTCACTTTCATTTGTGTCCCAAGAATCCGATCTGGATGGCAGATGGTTGAATGTCAAATTATCTTTGAAGGGCGTCACAATATCTCTTCTAAATGTCTATGCTCCTACGTGTGGTGAATCCTCTTTTTGGCATACAATGGCTAAGCGAATTACTCACTGTATGGAGGACAATTTTATTTTAGCTGGAGATTGTAACCAGACTTTTGACCCATTTATCGACAGAAATTCCAAAGTTTCCTTTGTTCCCAACAAGTCACATAAATCTTTTGTTCATGCTATAAATCAACATAAACTCTTGGACGCTTGGCGTCTTTGCAACCCGACCACTAGAGAGTATACTTTTTACTCCCCAGCTCACCAAACTCAATCAAGAATTGACTATATATTTGTCTCGCACAACATCTCACAAACACTTACGCATGCAGAGATTGGTCCCATCTTATTATCAGATCACGCCCCAATCTCGATTGGCATTGATATTCTACCTAAGGATTCGGGCCCCAAGAGATGGCGTTTTAACAATGCTCTCCTTCTGGACCCAAAGTTTACTGCCTCATTCCCTAACTTCTTCAAAGAGTTTTTTAATTGAACCAAACCCAATTCATGCCCTTTTCCACTCTATGGGATGCATTCAAGGCCTCGGCGAGGGGTTTCATAATTAGCTATGTTGCAAAGAAACGGAAAACTTTCCGTAAGCTCACTAAAGATCTGCTTCAGGATATTAAAAGATTGGAACACTCATTTTACACCTCACACTCGAAGGAGTGTCTCACAACTCTCATAAAAGCCAAAATGCAATTTAATAAGAAATCAACAGAGGACGCTTCATTATATCTGTTAAAATCCAGTGCAAAATGTTATGGGGGCAAAAATAAGACAGGGAAAATATTGGCTAATTACTTAAAAGTTAAACATAATAGACTAAATATTGAATCTATCTATGATGAACGTTCAGATTTAAAATTTAAAGACGCTGAAATACTGAATGAGTTCTCCACCTTTTACAAATCACTATATACTTCCGCAACACAGCCCTCTGAGCAATCATTATCGCACTTCTTCTCTGATATTCAGAATCCCCAATACACGCTGCCGGACTTATCATCTCTGGAGTTAGACCTAACACACCAAGAACTATTAATTGCTCTTCAACATCTCAAAAAGACAAAGCACCGGGACCAGATGGCTTCACCGTAGAATTTTATCAACATTTCTCTAAACTCATAATGCCCAAGTTACATTCTCTAATCGATGCCTTCACCACACTAGGTAGCTCAATGGGTTCTTTTTCGGAAGCACATATTTGCCTTATACCAAAAAGAGGGCAAGGACTCTAAATATTGTAAAATTACAGACCCATATCCTTGGTCAACATTGATTATAAAATTTTCTCCAAAGCATTAGTATTACGTTTAGATTCCTACTTACCTGATTTATTGGGAAAAGAACAATCTGGTTTCGTTAAGGGTAGGTTCATAACTGACAATACGAGACTCCTTTTTAACGTCTTATCTAAATCTTCCCACTTAAAACAATCCCTTGTGGCAATAGCTCTGGATGCTGAAAAGGCGTTTGATAGAGTTGAGTGGACTTATTTATTTTATACTCTTAAACAGTTCGGCTTTGGCCCTAAATTTATATCCCTCATCTCTCTCCTCTACTCTAATCCACGTGCGGCTGTGTGCGCCAACGGCTTAATTTCCCCATATTTTGAGCTGGGGAGAGGAGTGCGTCAGGGCTGCCCTCTTTCCCCCTTCCTTTTTAATTTGGCCTTGGAACCTTTTCTCTCTAAACTACGTCAAAATCCAAATTTATATGGTTTTCAAACATTGAACTCCCATATTAAACTTGCAGCCTACGCTGACGATATTTTGCTTTTTATGTCCAAACCAAGTGACTCAATTCCTGCCTTTTTGGCAGAGGTACAAGCCTACTCTAATATCTCCGGTTATAAGTTAAACAACGATAAATGTGAGATTTTACCCCTGACTAAGTTTACTTTTAAATCGGATTTTATGACTTCCAATTTTACTTGGAGCCCGAATCATATTAAATATCTCGGATTACATGTTACTTCCTCAATATCAGACACAGTGTCATTGTGTATGAATAAATGTATACAAAAAATCTCAGACTTAACTGCCAAGTGGCATCCCCTCTATTTGTCCTGGTGGGGTCGTCTGGATACCATAAAGATGATGCTGTCCCCCATAATTTTATATACTGTTTCCAACATTCCAGTTCCTATTTCCGTAATTTTTTTTAAAAGATCAATTCATCTCTATCCTCCTTCCCATGGAATAATAAGAGATCCCGAATGTCTCTATTTAAATTAATTCGACCTAAAGTAGAAAGGGGGTTAACTTTCCAGATTTTCAAGCATATCAGAAGGCATTCCTTTTGCGTCAAGCCTCTCGTTGGTTGCTTGACCCCACGGAAGATTGTCCTCTATGGACTACAGTTGAACGTCTTTTTTTAGCCCCCTTCTCTTTTCATGAATATCTTTCTTTTCCACGCAAACCACAGGCCTTGTCCACCCCCATAATCAAACTGACCTCTAAACTTTTGGAACCTGCATTCACTCCACACATAACATTATAGATTCATTCCTCAATTCAACAATTTGGCATAAGAAAAATCTGACCATCCGTAATAAACCATTTTATTGGAAGACTTGGCGACTGAAAGGTCTAATTTGGATACATCAATTATTTACACACATGGACTTTCTATCTTTCCCCTCACTCAGTCAAATATTTAACCTACCTACCACTTACATTCATAAATATAATTTACTTAAGAAGGCAGTGACAGATAGATACACCCATCTCCTGGGCACGTCCATTGCTCCAATTGTTTTGGATCCTCCTTCACAACTCCACACGTTGTTAAAAACCATGCCCAAAGCTTCCACTTTATATAGTTTTTTGCAGGGCAAGGATAGCGTTAGGCAGAAGTCTAAA
Organism: Calotriton arnoldi; assembly: GCA_963921515.1. Classification (NCBI taxonomy): domain Eukaryota; kingdom Metazoa; phylum Chordata; class Amphibia; order Caudata; family Salamandridae; genus Calotriton; species Calotriton arnoldi. The sequence goes on from CAWUFW010001376.1 coordinate 1,399,980, forward strand.
ACAGAGGAGGCATGGGAACAGGATTTCATGGTATCTTGGCCAGTGTCTTTGTGGAATAAATTATGGCTCAAATTACGTAAATCATCTAGAGCAGCTAACATAACACAAACGCTTTTTTTGTATATAATAGACTTTTTCTCACACCAGCTATCTTAAGTAAAAGTTTTGCGACCACATCAGATGTTTGTTGGACATGTTCTACTCCGAACGCTAATTTATTTCATATGTTATTCTCTTGTCCAAATGTATACAATTTCTGGAAGCAGGTATGGTCTCAAATTAACCTAATTTTTGGAGCTAAATTTGCTTTTCTTTGACCCATGTTTTCTTGGGAAGTCTCTCACCTTGCTGGGAGAAGGTTACTCACAATGTTAAAATTATTGATTTATTATTAGCAGTCGCATTTCAGCAGATCACTGTAAATTGGAAGGATTTCACAAAAATCTCTTATAAGGCATGGTGGTATGCTGTTTGCCATAATCATAGGTTGGACACCTCCTTTGTTTACCCAATACATATGGCAGCGAAACGTATAGATTTGTGGTCACCTGTTACAATATATCTTGATACATGTGCCAAGCGATATTACCAACTGCAACCATCTCAGCAAGAGGTCCTAAAACCTCCTTGATCCCCTCAATTGTTCCTAGAATATTTGTTATTCCATTTTTCTTAATGATTTTTTTATTTTTTTTTATTGTATCATTTTTCCTTATTCAATCATAAGTCTGAGTCATTTATCATTATTGTAGCAAACTTTATTGTAATGACAGGAATTTAATGCTTTGAACTCTGTACTGACACTTTTATCTATATCAATAAAATTTTCTTTTTGAACTGAAAAAAAATATTAAGCACCCATTTGGGGAAGCAGGAAAATGCCCCAAGGACCACTGCCTCCATCCCCCAGGCCAGATAAATCAGGTGAACGAAAAAGATATGCTCCTACAGGCACGGAAAAATCTTGAACGAAGTTCTCAAAGATGAGTTGGAAACTGAACATGAGTCTATTGAAACACCCAACAGAGATGGCGACATTAAGAAACTCTAAGAGATCAACTAAGACTTGGTTAACTTTCACAGAATTTTTGGGGTTCCAAATGAATACTGTCACTCTTGACCAGCAAATTCGTCTCTTTAGCCCTGTTTAAGATCTGTGCTCTTCCAACATCTGACTGATAAATATAATGGTGAACCTTACACTCGCTTGGGTATCAAGGATGCACACTTCTTGACAACCCGTGGCCTTGTTTTTAGTCTGAATCATCTTAATGTTAATACTTGATTTTATTTTATTTGACTAATATTGTCTAACCATTATTGGCAGATTGTCACTTAATGTTGGTGTAAATTCATCTAAGCTATATAAGATCTCTTTAACTTCCTGTCACTTCAGGCTGTTTAGTCTGACTTCCCTCTGTACATCTTTGCCAGAAACCCCTGAAGACCAGTAATGGATAGATGTTTGAACCCTTTCCTGAGAATTAGTAACATTTTTACTCCTTAATTAATAAATATTGCCTTATCATATCTTATATATGTCAACAGTGTAAAAAGTCTGTAATTTTGATGAGTTTAATATATTACTCAGTTTCGGTCACCAGAATATCTCATTACTTCCCGAATCATGCAGGATTGCTGTTATTCACTCTGCTGTACCTTTTTACCAATCAAAACTGTTTTAAAAAGTCCTAAAAACGTAATCGTAGACAGCCAAAGGTATGATATTTATGAAAAAACAAGCCTATCAATTGATAGTTTACACGCAGTAGTTAAGAATACCATCTTCCATCTTGTTTATTAATTCTTTTCTTACCCAATCCAACAAGGCCCACATCTTTTTTAAATTGACAGGATACACTTCAAAGCTTTTCTCTTTGAACCTCTCCCCACTAAATAAACTTCATATGATTACCTGTGAACAGTGTTATAGACCTGCTGGTCTCTTGCTTGGTCCCTTCTCTCTGTCCCATGAGCTAAGAATGTGGTAAGTTTGTACAGGCAACTCATACATAAATAAATAAACTGCATTGTTCTCGCTGAATACCCACCTGTCAAGGTCTGACAAATCAGGTTGCAGAATACTCTCTCACAGACCAACTTTAAATACAACAGTTTGCAATTCAGATTTTTAGTTTGGAAATTTGCAAAGCGGAACATATGTTCGGACCCTTAAGCACCTTAAATTAATATATACTGAATTTTAGGAACTAGCACATTTTCGTGCATAGAAATGCTGATTGTAGACACATTTACCATTAAACTCCAGACTTTAGGAAAAGACAAAAACAAATGAATGTGGTTGACACAGCAGGATAGTATACACAGGAATAATATGCATGAACGTTTGAAATGGCAGCCAGCATTTTTAGTAATGTTTTATTAAGGGACATATAGGTATTTATCTCATTTTAAACAGACATAGAAAGACTAAGGGCCTTATTATGACTACGGCGGTCCATCGGACCACCGTAGCCACGGTGGCGGTTCGAGGACCACCGCCCCATTACAACTTGGCACCGCCCAACTGCCAGGGATCAGCGATCCCTGGCAGTGTTGTGGCGGTCTTGAGGCTGCAATATGCTTGGCGGGGCCGCTGTAGCCCCGCCAAGCATATTACGAGTTCCCTCACGCCACACTTTTTATGGCAGTGCGACCACCATGAAAAGTGTGGCGTGAGGAAACAGCCCCCTTGTGCCTCTGTGCCATTGGGTGCTTGCAGGGGGGCACATGTTTTGCCCCCATGCCTGCATGCACCCCCAGTTTCTGCAGGGTATGGACTTGACAGTCCATGCCTTGCAGGAACTGCCTTTGGTGCTCCCATTGCGGTGCCTTTTTCAAAGGCACCACCGTGGGACCGCCAAAGAACTGCCTGCCAAAGACTTTAAAAGTAGTACTCTGTGGGTGTTTTTTTTATGGCTTTGGCAGTCTCGTAACGGCGCATGGCGGTCCTGCTCAGAGACTGCCAAAGTCATAATAAGGCCCTAAGGCTCTGATTTAGAGTTTGGCGATGGGTACTCCTTCAGAAACGTGACTGATGTCCCATCTGTCTTATTACAGGTGCATAGGATATTCTTTACGTTTGTGACAGAGCACCTGTCCGCCAAACTCTAAATCCTGCCCTAAGTTTATAGTACAAAAAATGATTGGATGCAGAAGTACACATTAAGATATTTTGAGAAGAACTTCTCTTTGTTTTTCATCCCAAAGTAGCCACTGGGTACTCCCATCAAATGTTCATCTACATTTTTTGGTACATGTGCTGGACATCAATAGAACCATGCCTCTACCTCTTCCAAGTGGGGACACTGCAGCCTGGTCTCTGTCTCAGTTGTACTTGGGACAAGAGTTTACAGCTTTGAAAAATATGAGCGGTGTGTATGATGGTCCCCCAATTGGGACTGCAACTTATATGTACAGTGATGAGAACCTACAATATCAGTAAAAAAATGTACATTACTCTTTCCAGCTAACACTTTGTGGTCATCAGAAGATGCATAGACAATACCCTGGGATGGTCGGTAAATATATTTTCTAGTCATGTCTACTTTTGCCCCAAGCAAATGCATAGGCCCCTTTTAGATGGTTAGATTCAAGAATTATGGGCTTGATTCACAAAAGTAATATGAGACAAAATCCTAACTTTACGACTTTCGGTATTCACAAAAGGCATTTAGTAGTAGTAAAGTTAGGAATCCTAACTTTACTCCTACTAAATGCCTTTTGTTAATACCGAAAGCCGTAAAATTAGAATTTTGTCTCAGTTTAGTAGTAGTAAAGTTACCTAACTTTACTACTACTAAATGCCTTTTGTGAATACCGAAAGTCGTAAAGTTAGGATTTTGTCTCAGATTACTTTTGTGAATCGGGCCCTATATTGGCATTTATGGGGGCCAGAATAATCATTCAAAGTTTTTAATCCTGTGCATTTTAGGCATGATTAACGCATAAGGGTGAACCTAGATGGGAGTGTTGAAATGCTAAAGGGATTTGTACAATGTTGAGGCCCCAAAGATGGATTAACATCACCTAGCTAATCATGTACTAATCAATAAGGGGAATTGTGAGCGCACTACTCACCCGTGAGGGTCTCAAGGTCTTGGCCGCGATGTAGGAGAAAGCTCTTCCCCCTGTTCAGGCTCTGCGGATCAGCGGGATTTCGGAGAGGTCGGCGGATCAGAGGATTCGTTTGGGTGTGTGGAAGGAGATTCTCTCATTGAGGTATTTGGGTCTGGTGTTGTGAAGGCATTTGTAGGCGTGGGTGAGTATCTTGAAGGTGATTCTCTTTTCTATGGGGAGCCAGTGGAGGTTCCGCAGGTGTTGGGAGATGCGCTTGTGACGAGGGATGCCGAGGACGAGTCTGGCTGCGGTGTTCTGTATGGTATGGAGTTTGCGGAGCAGGGACTTGTTGACCCCGGCATAGAGGGTGTTTCCGTAGTCCAGTCTGCTGGTTATGAGTGCGTGTGTGACGGTCTTCCTTGATTCGGGGGGGATCCATTTGAAAGTCTTTCGGAGGATGCGGAGGGTGTTGAAGCAGCTGGAGGCGACGGCGTTGACCTGTCGGGTCATGGAGAGGGAGGAATCGAGTACGATGCCGAGGTTAGGGGCGTGGTCCATGGGGGTGGGAGGGCTGCCGAGGGCGGTGGGCCACCAGGTGTTGTCCCAGGCAGAGGGGGAGGGTCCGAGCACGAAGTCCTCTGTCTTCTCCGAGTTGAGCTTTAGGCAGCTGCTGCTCATCCAGGATGCGACGTCCTTCATTCCTTCCTGGAAGTTGAGCCTGGTGGTGATGGGGTCCCTGGTAAGGGAGAGGATGAGCTGGGTGTCTTCGGTGTAGGATACTATGCTGAGTCCGTGCTGTCTGACGATGGCAGCGAGGAGGGCCATGTAGATGTTGAAGAGTTTGGGGCTGAGTGACGATCCTTGGGGTACTCCGCAGTTCATTTCCGTTGGTTTGGAGAGGAAGGGTGGCAGTCTGATTCTTTGGGTTCTGCCGGTGAGGAAGGAGCGGATCCAGTCAAGGGTGGTTCCCCGTATGCGGTGAGTGTGCGGTGGGAGACGGTGTTGAACGCTGCAGAGAGGTCGAGTAGGATCAGGGCCGCGGTGTGTCCTTGGTCGAGGAGCGTGCGGATGTCGTCTGTGGCGGCGAGTAGAGCGGTCTCGGTGCTGTGGTTGCTGCGGAATCCAGATTGGGAGAGGTCGAGGGTGGAGTTTTCTTCGATGAATCTTGTCAGCTGGGCTTTGACGGTCTTCTCAGTGACTATGGCCGCGAACGAGAGGAGGGAGATGGGTCGGTAGTTCTTGAGGTCCGTGGGATCTGCTGAGGGCTTCTTGAGCAGGGGTCTGACTTCTGCGCATTTCCAGTCGTCGGGATAGATGCCGGTCTTGAAGGTGGCGTTGATTGTGTGTCGTAGTTCTGGGGCGATGGCGGTGGCGGCTCTGTGGAAGATGTGCGGCGGGCAGGGGTCCGTGGGGGCTCCTGAGTGAATGCCTTTCATGGTTGAGGTAGTGTCTTCGGTGGTGACTGGGGCCCAGGAGGAAATGGTGGGCTGGCTAGTGTTGCTGGAGGAGGATGTGGTTTCGGGGTCAGGCGTCTTGTCAGATAACAGATAACAGATAACAGATAGGGTGTAATATCTGGTACAGGCTGCAACACCAATCCATTTGCCATGTCGCTGATAAATGGAAGACAAGAGTCAGTCTAAACATGATCGTCTGATTTATTCTTGACCTGTGCATTTCTGTGAATGTTTGAAAAAAGGAAGAAATACGCCCTGTGAGGAAAGGATAATGGGACATTCGGTATGTAACTGGCTCAAATGTTTAACTTTCAAACCTAAAGTCAACTCAGTTGACGACACTCTGAAAAATATGCATCATTTTATAGAAGGAATCTAAGGGAAGGTTTTATAATGTATACCAAGTATCCTTTTGTTCCTAGAACAGGGAATTATCTCAAGAAGAGGGTCCCAATAAAAACCACAGGAACATTTACGGGATCTGCTATTTTTTTTTTTAAGTCCTCATATCACCATGGCGTTTGCAAACCTGGACCCTCTTAACACACTCTATCCGCCTCATGGCCCATTGCAATCTCTTGCATTGAGCCTCCATTGCTCAAATGCACCTCATGGGCCAACCCCAAGTGCGGTAACCTGGTGTAATCATAGGACAGCGATAATTTGTTCATAGACCGCCCCACAGTGCCACCCGGTACCTAGCCACCTATGAGGTTCACCTGACTAAGTCCTCCCATATCTCCACCAATCTTCCGGGTTTACATTCAACCTCCATACGACTCATCCACTTAGCTACATTAAGCCACTCCTTAGCATGGGGAGGAGATGGGTCAATCCACCTTTTGCAGATCACCCGCTTGGCTAGAAGCAATAGATAGAAAACAAGGCCCCTTTGCTTACTGCTCAAGGTGCCGCTTGTAGTTTGGTCTACCCCAAAAAGAACTAACACAGAGTTCAGAACAAATCGTACTTTCGACTACATTGCAATATTCCTTGATCTCAGGACATATAAAGAAGATATGTTCATCGTTGGCTTTTAGACATTCACATCTTTTGCACCTGGGGATAGGCTGTAGCACAAACTTAGCCATTCTTTGAGGAGTCCAGTACAGCCTATTAATGGCGAAAAAATTGTATTGTTTAAGATTTGCGGGGGTAACAACCAGATATAGCAGGTTCAGAGAGTCTTTCCATAGTGATGGTATGTTCTCTCCCTGGAATATGTCTTTCCAAACTACATGGGGTGCCACCAATTTCTTATCCTCTGCCTCCAAGAATTGCCCATACCAATTGGCTACCTCCTTGTTCTTTAGTTCAACATCCTGGAGAGAGGCCTCAAACCCCCACACCCCACCATTCTCTGGAGTAGATGTCGAAAACCAGGACTTAAGCTGAATGTATTTAAACCTTGATAGCCTGTCTCCGAATTCTTCCCTCAAGACTTCCCAGGGAGCTAAACCCTCTACCGACATCAGATACCCCCACAAGGATACCCCTGCCTGCCTTAATGGAAGGCTCAGCCTATCCTTCAAACATTCTGGTGTACCTGGGAAGTCCCAAATTGGTGCAAATTCTGAGTAATACCTGTTGTTAAGCATTTTTCTCATCCCGTACCAGAGTCTTAAAGCTGTCATTAAGACCTTTAGCCATACGTTTTTTAAAGAACTTTGGGGCTCCAAACTTATATCAAAAAGCTGTTGAATCGAACTCATTGATCATCTCCCACAATAGTGGTCCCCAAGTAGTGGAGTTAGGCTCTCTTGAAAGCATTCGATTTTTTTTTAATTGAAACGCCATGCAATACAAATTTAAATCAGAGATGGCCAACCCACCCTTCTTCAGACGGCGCCAAAGCTTTTTCCATGCCAGCCTTACACCACGGGAGGCCCAGATAAAGCTAGTTATTTTCCCCTGAATCTTATCAATAACTACCTTTGGGAACTTAAGTGGGATGCTATTGAATAAATACATCAATTTGGGTAGGATCGCCATCTTGACTAAGTTCACTCTCCCATAGATAGTCAGAGGTAGGTTCTTCCATCTAGATAGTGACCTATCCACCTCACTGGCGATCCTCGGGATCTGCTATTAAGAAGCATCAACGAGCCAACAGGTCTGACCTTGACAAGCTGATGTGATGGTTGCATTTTATTATTTTTTTATTGCAAGCATATGCCACTAAGATATAAAGTAGAAAAAAGGGAAACATGCTGCAATTTGGTTTTAATAAAAATATCAAATTTAAAAAACAAATGACCGTCACGCATATAATTTTAATAGGACAGTATGGGTACTTCTAAGCAAGTAAGTGTACTTAGAACATGGACAGTAACCTATTTAGATTTAATGTGCATCACAGTAAAATATGATTCTTCAAGGCATGCAAAAAAAATACTATCAGCTCTGAATTACATTACGGTAACCTGAAGACAATATTTAAAACATGAGGGCCCATATTATCATAAGGGTGCACTTTCCCTGTTTTCGCTATGGTGCACCTTAAAACAGGTGCACTGGGCGCAAGCAGGGAAAGTGTGCCCTATTATGTTGAATGAACTACCTTCAGGGCAGCCACAAACTCGTGCTGCCCTGGGCGCAGTGCATTCAAGTGAAGTACAGGGCACATGCTTCAAAGCCGCTCTTTGCTACACAGTGCAGGCAGCAACCCCCCGCACTTTCAAGAGGTGAGAGAGATCCCCTTGCAAGTGGGTGCAGTGAGTGACTGCACCTGTATGCAAGGGGAAGTCTGGGGGGTCCATGGGACCCTCTTTCTCCCCTCTAGAGGGCTGCCATCTGGGGCGCCCTGACAGTGCGCCACCTTTTAGTGCACCTCCTAAAGGTATGTTTACCCCTGCGCCCGTGTCCATATACGGCATGGGCATAGAGGCAAATGCCCCCATGCATTTGACGGAACACCCTCTAATGATAGAGCTGGTGCTACATGTGTGCCTGCTTGTTCTGTATTATGGAAGGGGCCGCACAAGAGTCTGTGGTCCATTCTGGAATACAAACGTGCCCCTGGCACACAAAGTGGACAGACATGCCCTTTTCCCCCCTGAGGCATTCTCTGTAAAAAGGCCGCAGGATGCCTAAACAATGATAAAGAATGGAAAGAAGAAACATTGGTAAAGTATTTGTCCATCAGTCCTGGCAATCGTTTTAGGCCGATGCGCATATGTGATCCAGAAAAATGCCATCACTCACAGTGCAAGGCAGAAATGGATGAGGTTGGCTGACCCAAAGAACCACTGTCTATGCATATATGTATGCACTTGTTATTTCTGAATTTTGTTGATTACTTGTAACAGTAACACAGCTGAAGCCATCTCTAGGTTGGACCTAAAAAAGAAGTAGGAATACCGCTACAGTCGATAGGTTTGGGGTCAGTAGGCAACGCTCCACCCTATATAAACCGCCTATCTCCCTTCAATTGTTTTTTGCTCGTTCTTACATCAAAGACAGCAAAAACATGAAGTACAAGAATAGAGACAAACAATAACAGATAAGGCACCCCGGTGACGGGACGAAGAAAAGGAAATGTAAACTTACAAATGTTTATAAACTTGAATGGCATTTTATAAATTAATGCATACATTTCCAAAACTATTCCAGGCTCAATTATACCTTTCTCTCTTTAAACATAGCCTTTTCTAGTAATTAAGGTTGTGGAGCCATGCATAAGCTCGTTTAGATTTCTACAGCCTCATATGCACTTTTTTCAACCAGTAGGGCCATTGTATCAGCCTAATGCAACTGTAGAAAAAGAGCTATTTGGACTTCCAGAAGCCTAGCATACAGTTTCATTATAAAGACCAAGGGCCCGATTCGCAAACTGCATTTTGTAGTACATAACCTAGTAGTATTACTCATTTCAAAATGCAATTCACAAACTTATAAGTGGGAATCTCCAAATCCATCTCTCCCATCTTTTCTATGGGGAGATCGTCACACATATAAGTTTACTACTTAGGGGCCTATTACAATGTGGGTCGTATAGCGTCTGACCTTATGTCGGAGACTTTACGACCGACATCATCAGTTTCACTTCCGACCGGCTGATTATGAAACAGACGGTCGGAATTGAAACTGGCCAGACATTCCGGCTGGCTACCGATGGGCTCAAGGAGCACATCTGCCAGTCAGAACTGGCCCGTAATCCACATGGACGGCGGTTTACGCCGTCCGTATTACGAAGCATGGTTTCCAGCAAGGTTTCCATGCCGGCCTTTCTGACAGGGAAACCCTGTCGGAAAACGTGTTTGGGGACTCCAAGCAGGGCCCCCTTTCCCTTGCGGCCTCTGGTTGGGGGCTGAGGGGGCACCTATGGTTCCCCCCTGTTAATCCTTGCACCTTGTGGCAGGCACCTTGAGGTGCCTGCCACGGGGTGCAGGGATTAACACAATCTCCTATTCCTCTATGGGAGCTTGTATTTTGGCCGGTTTACGGCCGTAACACAAGCTCCCATAGGGAAATGGGAGAATGTGACTGCACCATGTGTGGTCGCATCATAATAGCGGTGTCGGGCGGACTCAAGTCCGCCTGACATCGTAATTGAGCCCTATGTAGTAAATGTGGGAGACCAGGAGGAGTGGGTGGAAAAAGGAGCATACTTGCTACTAAATGGGAGGGGTTTAGGGAGGAGTAAGGTGGGGGTTTAGAGAGGATTAGGGAGGGGTTTAGTGAGAGACATGTACCCACTCACAAAAGAGCAAGCCCATTGCTGTTCACAAACTTCACTTTTACAGTTCCTACAGCCAAAAAGGGCCCAAAAAATAGAAAAAGTACTTCAGCTCAGGGCTGTAGTATGTCCAGCACCATATATGGCCAGCAACTAGTACTGCAACCTCCTCCCATAGAAAATAATGGAGGTATCGATTTGAGAAAAAAAACATTAATAAATTAAATTATTTAAACTAATTAAAAATATAAAAACATTTCATTTAATGTTTCTAAATCTAAAACACTTTTGATGTTGTTTCAAACTATTTTAATAATCTTTTTGTTTAAAAATGAATGTTACATTATTTACAAAAAATATATAATTACATTTCTTTTAAGTAATATTATACATCACATTAACAATTATTAATACATAATAAAAATATATATTTCCTCCTTTAGGTGGGATTTCTTTTAAAGTAATCTTCAGCAAAATAAATGTATTTAATATTTTATATTCAAAATACATACTTTTTCAAATTAATTTCAGTTATTAATGCTGTATTTTATTTAGTTCTACATTTAGCATTCATAAAAAGTAATTTACATAAATATTTAACATAAAAATAATTTAACTCATTTTTCAAGTTTAATAAACTTGTTTTATTTTCCCAATTCTTTACCATAGAGAGATCCCTGCTACCGGGGTAGAGATCCCACATGGTAAAGTGCAGGGAAAATATATACTTTTAAGTTAAATAAAAATGTAAATTAATTTTACATTTTTAATTTTAAACGTAGGACAAAATAAATGCTAAAGCACTATTTACTTAATTTTGAAATAAAGATTTAGGGATGTATGAAGATAGGAATATTGATTTCGTAATTGTCATTTCATGCGAATCGCAGTTAGGAAATTGCTATTTCTAATGTTTGAAACTATTGTGAGTTTCATTAGCGATTCCTAGTGGGCCACAAATAGACCTACCCCATGGATATTAATGGGGTAGGTTGCAATTTGCTACCCATTAGGAATCTCAGCCATCACAGGGGTGGTGCCCTGCTGATGTCAGCAGACCACCTTGTCTGTCATTGCTTTTTAATAAAGCAATCTATTTTTTTTAATGCAGCCCGTTTTCCTTACACAAAAACGGGATGCACTTAAAAAGATTTTTTTTTTACTTTGATGTTTTATTTTTTAAGAGTAGGCAGAGGTCCATAGGACCACTGCCTGCTCTTAAAAAACATTTAAACACTTTTAAAGAGGAAGGGGTCCCTAGTGGCCCCCATCCCATTTGCAAAAGGGTCACCACCACTATTATAATAGTGCTAAAGTAATACTGTTTTGCGACTGGAATTCAGTTGCCAAACAGTAATACATACCATACCAATTAGGTATTTGGAAGGAACACCCAAAGCACGCCCATTCCAAATACCGAAACGCAAATGCAAATTGCGATTTGCATTTTGTATATTAGAAAAAGCATTTTCCGTTCGCAAACTGGCCCAACTCTGCAAATCGGGCCGTTTGTGACTGGAAAAATGCTTTGGACATCTGGTCCCAAATTACTTTAATATATGAAATAATTATATATACTATTTTATTAAAGATTTATTAATAAAAAAGTCACACAAAGTAAAAAAATATATTTGTATGATGTACTAATAATTATTAAAAGTGATGTATAGAATTATTTAAAAGTACATAAATAAAAATTATAATTAACAGAAAGCAATGCTACATTCATTTCTAAATTAAAAGAAGTTAGTAAAATATTTAAAATTAAATGCATTTATATTTTCAACTATTTTACATAACTTAATTTAATTTAATTTAATGTAATTTAACATTAGTTCCTATGGGGTTTTATTTTTAGTCCGTACGTTCATTATTTTCAATGGGAGGGTATTGCAGTATCATTGGTTGGCCATATGGGGTGCTGACTTACTACTGCTTCCTATGGGGTTTTATTTTTAGTCCTTACTTTCATTATTTTCTATGGGAGGGTATTGCAGTATCATTGGTTGGGCATGTGGGGTGCTGACTCACTACTGCTTCCTTTTGACAATAGTAATTTTATACTTTGGCTCCACCCCTGTTTCAGGGGGTGAGACTACACTTTTGAGTAACTTTACACTTGGATTTTGTGAATAGCCCAAAGTAGTAAAGTTACTCAAAAGTGCAAGAGTAAATTTACTAGAAGTAAATCTATGCATGTAGATTTATCTTTCTGAATAGTCCTTCGAGAATAAACACCCCAACCATGCACCAAAGGGCCTGATAGACTTAGGTTATTGCAAAATTGAGGTCCCCGTCAGTCGATTATGTAAAGTTATGGGATACAATCAAGTTCCCAGTACTCTTACTCTGAAATACATTCTCAAATCTTCGACTCATTTTCTTTTTCATTTTGGACCATTATAGACCTAGTCTATTACTGTCCAAATCACATCACGTTTTGCTAAGCTAAATATAGGTGATCAAAAATGCCTTCCTTGTCCACAAAGGGCAGATTCATATTCCGGACTCTTGATATTTGCCCCCACAGATGGAACTTTCCACCATGGTAAAATATGCAATTACATGGGACTTTCTGTAAACAAATTAATACAATGCTTAGGAATAGGAACAGTTACATGTATGTTCCAAGAGGAAAAACATTGGGGCAACCATTGGAAAGGTAATCAACACACAAAAAGTTTCACCTTTGAGGGTACTCACAAGCCTACCTTTTGGAATGGAAAAGTCCCTGGCATGGTTCATGGACATGTACCTCTGCCCTGAGTGCCTCAAACGTAATGATGTCTGGATCCCTGATGCTGATTTTTGTTGTCATGCGTGGACACTGATCATGCATGTGCGCCACGACATAGGCCTGACTTGTGGATTGCGTGCTGTCTTTTTGGACCAGGATGTTCACCCAAAGTGGTACCCTCATAATGGTGAAAAGCCTTTGCTAGGAGTTATGCAGCATGAGCACTGTGGTGTTAGCATACTGTTTAGTGGTCAGTAGGAGTGAGCAGGTATTTTACCTGTGTCACTGGAGTGAGGTCTACAAGCTCCCTAATTTGGAGTCCCCCTGCTGTGTGTGTTAACTTACCCTTGGTCAACAGCCGATCGGTGTGTAGTGCTGGGTGTAGGTGTGCCTGTGAATAGTACAATACAGGAATGATACAGCACTGTGCAGTGCATGTGCGTTATAAATGTGCTGGGTGTTTGTGTACCTGTGAGGGGTTTAATACATGGGAGATGTAGTGCTGTGCATCGCATGTGTGTTATATGCATGTGGTGGGTGTATACGTGCCTGTGAATGGAATACAATACATGGAAGATTCTGGGTTCTATTTTGGGAGACCCTGGGCTAACTCGAGGAGCATGAGGAGGTAGAAGAATTCCCCCAGACAGATTTGTGGATTGCTGCATTCCTGTGAGCTAGGTGAGTCACACTGGAGGAAGAGGGAGCCAGGCCCTTCAATATATTTCAAAGTGAGCTCTTTGATTGAGAGAGAGGTCACTGGGAAGGGGTCTGGTCACATCTCAAGAAGGAGATGGGGAAAATAAGAGAACCATAAAGAGTAGGGCTGAGGCCCTGAGGTAACCCTTTTGATACACATATCATTGTGGCTGACATCCAGGTGTGATCCTCTAGTCGCTATCATGGCCTGTGTTGTGGGGCTATCAGATTTGAAGTTGCTCCTGCTGTGACCGACTGCTTTCTGGAGGAAGGGCAGAGCAGAGGAGAGGGCACTTCAAAAGGAAGCAGACCCCAACATAAGCTTCAACGTCTCAGACTCTAAATCACATTTGGTGTCTGGAAATGGACTATAAGAAGGGGAGCTCGAGGCCCTCAGAATTGTCAACTGTGAAGCAGCCAGTCAGGCTGTGTGAGGACGAGAAACTCTGCAAGACTTCTACCTGTGACCAGTGCTGGGGGCCAAGGCCTGCCTATCTCCCACCTGGATGAGGGGACATTATCCAGGGAATCCAATACCAGCTGCACATGGAGCCTGAAGCTCTAGTACCTGCTTGCTTGCCAAGACTAGTGTACTCTGTGGGGAACTGGAGAGCGTTGGAGGCAGAGAGGTGAAGTGGAGGACCCTGGTAACTGGATCTCTGTAGCAAGGTGTAAGGAGACACAGGATGTGTCTGGTGCACACAATATAGTTAGATGCACAATGTATCTCAAAAGGTTCTGAAAATAGTAACATTTATTCAAATATAGAATAAAAAATTTACAGTGCACCACAAAACATGCATATGCAAGGTCCAATATCTTGGAATGAAACAAGAAATATGACACAACTTTCCAACCAAAATGAAACAAATTTTAGTTTTCTATGTACAACCTGAATACAGTCAGTACAAAGATCTTCAGACGTCTTTAAGTACGTGTTTAACTTGATCAGAAATTAAATATTGACATCAAGAGAAACATCCATGTACAATAAATATGGAATGGACAGCCAACATGTGTTTCGTCGAATAGACTTCTTCAAGGCTGTTTTTCCTAGTGCAATGTGCTAAGTGTGACAAATATGCTCACAAACTGTGACCCAGGATGGGCTCTTCATTAGTCTGGGTGGTGGGCTTCTTCTGCTTTAGGCCTGAGATAGATCTAAAGAGGAAGATTTCTCTTCCCCCAGCAGGTGCAGGAGCATCGCTATTGCTTAACTGTGCCTGCACATCCGCTGCTCTTCTGAACTGGAGGCACATGCCAGCACAGCTGTATGATCTGAAAGTGTCACTGGATTTAGTGGCGTCAGGGCCAAATCAGGGGTGACGCTTCTCAAAACTTAGTGCAAACAGGATTGGCACCTCATTCAAAGCTGGCAATGTGTAGGGAAGAAACCCATACTTCATTAGTTATATGTGCAGTGTGGAACTAAGATGCAAGGGACAACAATAACATTAACAGATACCAGGGCAGATATACAGATATCTTAGGCAGAACCTTATCTTGTCGGCATCATTGTTGTATCTTCAGCCTTTGGAAAGTAATAGAGATTGTACAACTTAATGTATTTCACACTGACCTTGTGTTACTTAATTTTAAGAATTGGGAGCAGTATAAAGTAAGGACTGGCAGTCTCCCAAACCCCACAGTTCCTCAGTAATGATTGTTTGTACTTTGACTTCTGTATTTCATGTGTAGTCTTTAGATGTGTACTCTGATGAAACTACTTTGGGGCCGATTCCGATCTTGGCCGGTAGGGCTCCGAATCGGCTTTACCGGATCCGATTCGGAGCCCTGTTTCCCGACCGAATCGTACGCGGGTCCGGCCGAGCGAGTACGATGCGAATTCGCCGACCGACTCGTCCGGGCATCCCGACCGCTCCGACCGACTCGCTCCCGGCTCGAACCGCACCGACCGACTCGCTCAGACTCGACTCGCACCGCGCAATGGAGACGTTCCCCGGCTGGGTAAGTACGATGCGCGCCGCGAGCAGTCCGACCGAGCCGCGCACTCCGGCTCGAAAGAGCAGTCAGAGCCGTACTTTGGGGGTCCGTGTCGGACCCCCCTGTATGCGTAGCCACGCGAGTCGCACACAGGGGGGACCCATGGGTCCCCCCTACCTGTGCGTGTACGGCGCGAATCGCTTCGCCGCGTACACGCTGTAGGGGGCGCACTTGTCCGCCTCGCACCCATTGAGTCAATGGGAGCCCGCGTACGCGTTGTACGACAGGCTCCCATTGACTTCAATGGGAGTCCGACCGACTCGTGTCCGATGGCATACGTGCGCATCGTACTCGTTCGGTCGGACTGCACGGGTCCGATTCGGTCGGAAATCTCTCCGGGTCCGGCTCGGTCGGAGAGATTTCCGGCCCGAATCGGAATCGACCCCAAAGTCTCTAAAAGAAAAAAGCACTGGCTGGACAATGATTTATTATTTTTTGTTATTTGTTTGTTTTACTGCTAAGTCTCTTCCCCACACCACCTCCCTAAGTAAGCCTTAGACTACTCCGGCCAGCTACCCTAAGGGCCAACTGCTAAAGGGATGTACTTGAATTTCAGTTTTGGCTCTAACAGTAGGGTCCGACCAAGGAAATCAAAGTAAAAGGCTCTCATTGTTATATTCTGAACCCATCCATTGGATTGCTTCGGTACCCCTGAAAAAGTTTCCACAGTCAGTGATACTTGGCATACCTGCCTGGTCCCTATGAGGCAAGTGCTTTTGATGATAAGATATTCACAAAACTTGGGCCTCTCTGCCTAGCTACCATGAGAGTCAAGTGCTAAACAGATGTACTTGATGTTTAGTTTTTGGTTCAACAAGTAGCGTCAGGTCAGCTCCAGACATCCAAAGGTAAAAGTATCTCATTGTTATATTGTGAGCTTAGCCATCCCTGATTGTCCTGGTACTCCTGAAAAAACTCCCACAATGAGTGATACTTGACACATGGTTGATGACCCTGTGAGGAAGTTCTTTTGGATGTAAACTATTTGCAAGAACCTTAGGTTTAGATGCAAGATACAGAGATATAATGAATTTCTGCTGACGAAACTAGCAGTCACTTCATATAGAAATCTGTATCTTGTTGTGTGGCCTTTTGTCTTAGTGTTAAAGTCATTCACCACATCTTTGGGTGCCCTACGATCCTCCTTAGGATTTGGAATTAGCCATCTGGCTTTCATCTTGCTACTTCTTGGACAATTTGAGAATTGTCAGAGCTTGATTCTTGAATCTGTGTGCATTTTGGATCCGTTTTTATGTGCAGACCTGTTTCTGAACTCTTTGAGGTGTACTCTGATTCCCCTCAGAAGTAACCACCTGTTCCAAATAAACCTCTGTATTTTTGTGGAACAATTTTCAGGAATCAGCTTGGCGTGTTCTCAGATCTCATAGGAGCTGTCAGAGGAAAAACGTCTACCTTGACCAATTAGAGCACAGTGACTATGAAATATCACATTTTGTAATAGCTAACTGGACTTTTTGACTTTTTACGTTTAAAAATCGAAAAGTAATTTTTCTTTTCATTTTAGTATTTGAAAAACAGCTCTAAAATCTACACCATGCAAGCAAAGTTCTTCCCATGTCATAAGCTATTTCTTGTTGCTAAGTTTAGTTCTATCAATCAGTTTTTTTCATTAGAGGAGAGGAAACATTTATAGCAGATTTTGAATGGAAAGTAGAAACTTTGAGGCTTCCCCTACAACTTTATCTTCCCTTGACCAAGCTGCATGAAACTTAGCAAAAGAATTCAGCAATGGACGAAAGTAAGCTTTGGAATCTCTTGTGCTGAGTTGTCAAAGGACCTCAAAGTTGCTAGAATCAAAACATATTTCCTGTGAAGTGCAGTTCATCAATAAATGCACAGTTGCTATCTACAACTCAGTAATAGTTTTTGTTGGGATAAATATATTTTCTGTTATTACATCTTGTACATCTGTTTGACCCTTAGCAAGGGTTTGTATACTTTTGCCAAACACTCTGGACCTGATTCACAAAGACAAAGTCAGACCAAAAGTCTAAGTTTCAACCAAAAGTCTAACTTTACTACTTTTAAGTATTCACAAAGATAAGTTATGAATAGTATCTTTGCGACTGCAGAGTTTTCGTACTCGAGGTTGAGTTTCCGCACTCAGGGTGGAATCTCCGCACTTGGAGCGGAATTCTGCCCGAGTGCGGAGATTCCATCCCAAGTGCAGAGATTCTGTGCCGAGTACGGAAACTCAGGCCTAGTGTAGAAACTCCGCAGTCTTAAAGATACTACATGTAACTTACTTTTGTGACTACTGAAAAGTAGTAAAGTTAGTCTTTTGGTCTAACTTTACCTTTGTCAATCAGGCCCTCTGTGTATCAGTAGCATTACAAACTAACTGGTCTAAGGTTTTTCGCTCCTTGTCAGTAAAGAGTCTTTAATTCAGGACTTTACTAGGTCAAAGTAGAGCCTAAAAAATATCACATCAATGTTTTTGTGCAACAAAATACTTTCTAATGGCCTATTTTGAGAAGGCACAAGCGATTTGAGGCTTGTATTTCAAATGGCAGTGGCTCATCAATGTTTAGACTAACATGTACAAAAAATTGTTTATGAAGTCAATATTTCTCTTTGGTATTTTTCTAAAATATGAGTTTAAAAAGGAGCTGTAGTATTTACCAAACCACTTCAATGCGGTAAGTTCCAAGCATGGTGTTGTGGCCTGGGGTGCCTGATAAGACTTAGCAGGATGGCAGTCACCCCTTTTGGAACTTCTCCAGGAGAGCATAAACCTTTTATAATAGAATACAGAAAGATATTCTGCACTGAAAGAAGATGGATGATTGAGCAACCATTTGTGAAAACAACACACTTCACACAGAGATGTTAACAATCAGAGCCAAATCATACTTTGATCAGTTTGTTGAGAAGCCAAGCCAACATCTTATCAAATATTAATTTCAGCAGCTTTCTTTCCCAAACAGCATATGAGGCATGGAATTAGGAGAATAGTGTGACAAATTCTGAAAGCTTTAGCCTGTTTTGACAGCTGTAATACATAAAGGGTGGCTGAGTCTTTTTTCAAGTTTACATTGGGCAGCTACAGTAGTTGCAGGGACATCAGGCTTTCTGTGTTTTCTGTGTTTTTCCTGGTAAAAGGCACCGTGTCTCTGTCATACATCCCATCCCGTTTAGATGTGAGATGGCTATGTACCAAAAAATGTTTTATTAATTTAGCTTTGTGGCAAGATAATTGCAGTTGCTATTAAAATCTTCTCCAATGATGCCATTGCTTCTTAAGATATTCTAACGTCCTTCAAAATCTTTCCTATTTTATCTGAATGTTCATTAAAGGTAGTCACAAATCTTTGTTTGTTGTTATATTGAAAATATTTATTTTTTCTCTACTAAATGCTGTGGTGGAAACAAATATTTTACTACAATCAAGTCAATACACTAGATGATGACATTTTCACACATTATCATTTGTGCGCTATATACCTTTATCAGTAAAACTGTATGTCTTTCATGTCTGTAATGGTCATTTCAATTGAAGATGTGTTGTCTGTAATGGCAGTACACTACCACACCATGCATACTTCACTTTACCTCACAACACAACACTCTATGCCACTACACTCTATGCCAATGAACTTCACTCTGAACCACTCCACTCTACGCCAGTGCACTCTATGCCACTCCACTCTACACCACTCTAATCTACTTTGCACTCTATGCCACTCTGCTCTAGGCCACTGAACTCTACCATGCACCACTCCGCTCTACTCTGAAACAATCTACTTAGCAGAATTGCACTCAGCGCCACTCCACTCGGTGCCACTCCACTCAGCACCACTCCAATTCACTCTGCACCACTCCACTCTACTCTGCATCACTGCACTCTACACCAGTGCACTCTATACCACTTTACTCAAAGCCAATGCACTGTACGCCACTGCACTCTATGCCAATCTACTCTGCACCACTGCTCTCAACACCACTACACTCTACTATGCAACACTTTACTCCACTGCACTCTACACCATTGTACTCTACGTCACTGCACTCTAGCCACTCTATTCTACTCTGCACCACTGTACTCTACGCTGCTGTTCTCTACACCACTCTACTATACTCCACTGCACTCTGATAGTCTACTCTGCAACACTGCACTCTCTGCCACTGAACTATATGCCACTCTAGTCTATGTCACTGCACTCTAAGCTGCACCACTCTATGCTGTGCCTCTCTATGCTACTGTACTCTGCACCAGTCTACTCTATGCCACTGCGCTCTACGCCACTCTACTCTAAACCACTGCACTCATGCCAATGCACTCAGCACCACTTTACTCAAAATCAATGCACTGTACGCCACTGAACTCCACGTCACCTACTCTGCAGCACTGCACTCTATGCCGCTATACTCTACTCTACAACACTCTTTTCCACTGCACTCTATGCCACTGCATGCTACGCCATTCTACACCATTGCGCTCTATGTCACTGCACTCTACGCCACTCTATTTGACCTGCACCTCTGTACTCTACGCCACTGCTCTATGCACCACTTTACTCTGCACCACTGCACGCTACACCACTCTACACCATTGCCCTCTACATCACTGCACTCTACACTGCTCTATTGTACTCTGTGCCACTGTGCTCTATGCCACTGCTCACTGCACCACTCTACTCTCCACCACTCTATGCCACTGCACTCTAAGCCACTGCAATCTACTTTCCACCACCCAACTCTACACCACTGCACTCCATGCCACTGCATTCTACACCACTCAACTCTATGCCTCTGCACTCTGCTCTACACCTCTGTACTCTACACTGATACATCACTCTACTCTGCAACAATCTACTCTATGCCACTGCACTCTATGCCACTGCAATGTACTCTGTACCACTCTACTCTATGCACTGCACTATACACCACTCTACTCTACGTCACTGCATTCTACATCAATGCACTCTACACCACTTTACTCAAAACCAATTCACTCTACTCCACTGCACTGTATGCCAATCTACACTACACCACTGTACTTTACGCTACTTCACTCTAGGCTACTCTACTCCACTGTACAACACTCCACTCTACGACACTATGCTCTACAATTCTCCACTCTATGAGGCTCTACTCCATTAAACCCAATTCCACTCTATGACACACTACTCCACTCTATGCAGTCATCTCTACAACACTCTGCTCCACTCATTGCCACTCTGCAACACTATTCCACTCTATGATGCTTTAGCCAAATGTCTCTATGCCATCCCATGCCACTTGAATCCACTCTATTCTATGATCGACACACTATGCCCCTCTACTGCTCCACTCTACGCCACTCCACTCCAATCTATGCCACTCAACTCTATGCCACTCACTCTACTCTACACCACTCAACTCTACAACACTCTACTCTATGCCATTCCACCCTCCTACATTACTCTATTCTAGGCCACTCTATAACAAGCTACTCCGCTATATGCCACTCTACTCTACAACACTCTACTCCACTCTATGCAACACCCTCTATGCCACTCCACTCTGCTCTACACCCCTCCACGACACTCTATGCTACTTCACTCTACGACACTCTACTCCACTCTACAGCACTCTACTCCACTCCACTCTGGCACTCTACTCCACTATACACCTCTCAACTCTACTCACTGTACACCCTTACACTGCACAACACTCTACTCCCTTCACGACCCTCTACAGCACTCAACACCATGCCACTCCATGTCACTCCACTACACTCCACACCATGACACTCAAATCTACACCACTCTAAGCCACTCCTTAACACTCCACTCTGCACCATTCTCCTTTGCCCCACTAACTTTAGCCATGCTGAACAGCAGCCACCCTGGTGTACAACAGGGCTAAAACATATTGGCAAAGCCAATGGGTCTTGCATAGGCGCAACCTATTGGCTTTCCCAATTCTTGTTTTAACTATTTATTTCAAAACGTCTCCTGATAGCCCTTTTCTCTAAATGTTGCATCATGTTTTGTATTTCTTTACAAAAAAAGATTCCTCTGCTCTGCAGTTTCTAACAGCCCATAATTCTAGTAATTTCAATTCTAATTGTTCACAGCAGTTTAATTGTTACTCTTTTATCTGATTTTGCTAACAAACATTGGCAACGTCAATAGGTTAGGCGTGTCTGGACCAATGTCTGTTATTCTGTGATATGTCTGGATGCAATAATCAAAGGTTTCTAGAGAGGCACTCAATTGCTAGTGAGGGAGGCACTCAAATACTAGTGCGATGGCACGCTGTATGAAGCACTGAATTTTACGTTAACAAGTTTTAGCTACACCCTTAATTATTGAGGCTAGGCCTCTTGGAGAGGATTCATAGTTACATCTCTACATCTCTTTGGCTATGTACCTTTCAGAGCCCACTTCCCATCTTTTTCATCCCATTAAAACCCTGACTACCAGTTTTTCGCTTGTGCCTACTGCCCATTGGAATGAAAACTCGCTTTTAGAGAAGGGACAGTTTTGTAGCATGAAGGGGGGCAAACACAAGTATAATTGCTAAACATATGAAGGTAATATATCGTCTAGCAGGAAAACAGAATAGGCCAGAGGCATTTTTTTTGCCTTTGGGCACGAGTAAAGGCTTGTCCAGCATCTTAAATACCACGACACACATTTAACAACCCATATAATTGAGATATATTTATTAAAGTGCTGCCCACTGCAAATGGCCATCAATCATTTAGCCTCGTTTTCATGTTCCTTCGAGATCTCACATACTTCTCTATCATTGTAACTAATTCTCCTTCAGCGAAAAGCAGCAAAACAAGGCTTGTCTTGTCTAGTCACCCCTGACAACTTAGCTACTCAGCAGCCTCTGTTTCTTAGAAGTTTAATTGCGCTCCCTTGCCTGCAGTGTCACGTCTGTCTTATTTGACTTGTTGCGCAGCAGGATAACAAGGGCTCTGGCAGTCCGAGGGTCAGAGGTCAGTCATTAGCCCCAACGGAGACCAGACGTCACACTCAAAAGGGCCTCAGATAAAGGATCTAAGACACTGTACGCGGCCGGCAGCTGCTTCTGACTTTTTAGATAATGTGAAAGCATTCTGTATTGTGCCACAGAGCACTCCACTCACCGTTCGTTCCTCCTTCTTCATCAGCGAACAATAAAATGCAACAATTAGTTTGGTACTGAACGCGCAATGCCCCAATAATATTGTACTTTTTTTCTACAGCATGTAAACAGGACATTTTCATTTTACATTAATGTTCGTTTTAGAGCCAGGGACATCTTAAGAAATTTGGGGGGCCCGGGGGCAAACGTATTTTGGGCCCCTTGTTCGGAACAGCTTTGAATTTATGACCCCATTTCAGCTCTCTCATGCCCTCGTTGGCCAGGTCACTGACAGTGCACAGGCACACTGGTTCAAATTCTAGTTGTTACATCTAATATTCTGGGATAGTGACGTGTGTTTTCAATATTGTAGCACAGTAGCAGCTCATAAATATTTCTCCAAATAATCTGTGACACCCTCCCAGTTCTCATATGTGTGTCATGTTTTGAACTTAAATAAACTTTTTATGGATGTTGCATGAAACATAAATACAGCATTTCTCTGCAAAATGTCTGCAAGAGACTCTGACACATCACTCACATTAAAAATAAAGATAAACAGTATTTGAAACAATCTGTTTAAGAATTATTCAAGGTTATAGGGCTAAGACTCTGCAGAACAGAGCTGGCTCTAGCAGGGGGCCACCTGAAAGGCTGGGGCCCTGGGCCAGAGCCCACTTTGCCCATGCCTTAAAACATCTGTTTAGAGAACAGAGAAAACAAGCACAATCATTTCGTATGCACAAGTAAAAGCAGTACCCGAAATGCTGCAGTTAAACAGAACGAGGCCTATTCTCCAAGGAATTTTGGAGCAGTAAACTAAAACTCCTTATGTCACTCTTTTACGTTGAATGCCTTTATGAATTGGCCCCAAAACATCTAAAATGGAATTAAAATGAGAATATTCAGGGAATAGTTATATACAGGGGCGGCTCCTCCGTTAGGGCGGAGGGGCATTGCCCTACTGCTTTCTCGCAGTGCGAGAAGCAGAAACATAAAATGGTAAAACTACCATTTTATGTTTCTGCTTCTCGCACAGCGAGAAAGCAGAAGTGCCTGGTTGTGGCGGGCCGGTGGGCGGGTCTGCTTGGAAATCAGGGGCGGTGTGGCTAGCCCACTGTTGTGGGCCCGGACTGTTTGGTCGGCCCTCTGGGGCCGACCAAAGCAGTCATGCGCACTCTCCCTTTTCTCTATTTAGGCTACATGCAGCCTACATAGAGAAATGGCCTCCCATTAGGCGCCCGGCTGGGCGCTGTCCGCACCAATCACAACGCTGCCATTGCAGCGTTGTGTTTGGCGCAGGGGAGGGGAGGAAGGCTGCCTGTGGGTGGCTGCTTCTTGAGGAGAGCTGCGGCAGCAGGAAAACGCTGGACCCGGGGGAAGGTAAGTTTTATTTTATTTTAATTAAACCCCTCCCGCCTCTCTCCCTCCCCCCATGCGCGACCCTCCCCACGCGATCCCCCCCACCCGCCTGTCATGCCGGCCGCGACTGGTAGCAAGCACGGAGTGTGAGCTTTAGCATTTCAGGTACACAGTCTATTTAAATGTTAAATGTTAGCTGTGTCTGTCAAAGCCACACAGGCATTTCTTGTGTTTGGTTACTTCGGTATACATGCAGCAAAGGGACAAACCGTTTACACCATGGAAACATAAAGCCGTAAAAACTACAAGCATAAGCTGATATCAAAACTAGACTGACATCCGAAACCAGTCTGGCTTCCTAAACTTTCTTTAAACTTTCTTTCTTTGCCTTCTCTGGAATCGCTCCTAGGATTTGGAACGCACTGCCCCCTGAAACCAGACGGAACCCTTCCTTTACCTCTTTTAAAAAAGAAGTAAAATCCCTACTGTTAAGGAAATTCTCATGAAACATTGTACATATACATCTACGCAACTGAGAACTGTATTACAAGTCTTGATTATGTAATCCTGTGTTCCTTTTGTTTCCTACTCTCAACTCATGTAAAGCGCTCCGATACCCGCAATGGTCATGTTCGCGCTGTATAAAACCTTCAAAGTAAAAATAAATAAAATAAATAAATAAACTGGGCTTGCACGAAAAAGGGTTTTCCCTCTTGATTTAAACATGTTCCTGGGAACGAGTATCCGCTCTGCGAATTGCACAGCTACGTGCATGCAGGAGGGGGAAGGGCGCAGGTCAAGGGCTTGAACTGCTTTGACTCTGAGTGACGTTCAGTCACAGTGTGTTTCTTGCTGCTCTTCCCCTGCCCGAAGGTTTGAAAGTCTGCACCATTGTACTACTTTGAGCCCAGTCTACTCTCTGGAGTTGATGATGGTCTTGAAGAACAAACTCTGAAGATAGTTGATCCAGGTGATTAAAATGATTTAGCGGGAGCCCTCCATGACACGCTAGGGCCTCTCTCTGGAGCTGAGGTAATGTATTTGTCAGTCATGTGGCTTGTAGCTATGGGAGAAAGGAAATTAAAGAAACCACTATACTTGTAACTACTGTGGGCAAATAAAGATAGGGTATAGATATAATCGTAGTGGCTCCTGAAGTGCTGAGGCCATAAAGAAGAGACAGTTTGAAAGGCCAACCTTACCTTGACATGCGGTTTCACGGGATTTATGGAGATTAAACAGCGGGGGAGCCAGTGAATACCCCTGAAGAAGTGTACATATAAGAGATTTATATGTAACTGCACCCGAGCAGGGCTAAAACTGGTGATACTAGCTACTTCCACCTGGTAGAAAAGCAAGCAGAAAGTATGCAACAAATGTAAAGCAAAATGGTGGCAAAAACTAATGTAGCTCTCACTAACGAGGATCTGCTTCTTCGAGCAGAAATTGAAATTTGAGAAGTCCTTGTCTAAAAAACCTTGGCAAGCTGAGAATGGACATTGAAAAAGACATTGGAGAGATCAATTTGGATTGGCATAGTGTTAGAGATTGGCTTTCTAGTTGGCAGAGGTATGCACCCTGTCCAAGCAGCAACCACATTCATAGTCAGGGTAAATCAGTAGCACACTCTAAATTAACCTGTGCTCACCCTCTGGTAGCTTGGCACAGAGCAGTCAGGCTTGACTAAGAGGCAATGTGTAAAGTAATTGTGCACACAACACACAGTAACACAGTGAAAAGAGCACAAAAAGACTCTAGTGCTGGCTTTAGGGCGTTGCGATCGGTGCCGTCGCACCGGGAACCAAGCTTGGGGGCGCCAGTTGCACTTCACTCGAAATAAGCGCTGTTGCCCATCTTTTAATTCCACAACATCAATCGTCATGAAAATAAGACAGTCAACCACGCTCACCTGATGGTGATCATTGTTGCCAGATTGCCTACATTTGCTCCACTCCCACACAGATGGCCTACTCCTTACTAGTCATCTTCACCTCATATACACTCTCTCTCTCGTCTCTCCCTTCCTGGCTTGGCTGGTTTCAAAAAGATATTTTTCATTCCCTGTGTCCTTTTTTCTACACAAGCCAAACATTTTTAATTGACGTTTCACCGGACTGGATTCCATAACAAGTCTATGCTAAGTTGTGCTGTCTGGTTTTAAGGCATATATATATATGTGTGTGTGTGTATATATATGTGTGTGTGTATATATATGTGTGAGTAGTCGTTTTATAGAGTCCACCTAATCTTCTGTACTTAGCCACTTGATTTTGTCGATGAAACGGGGTGGTCTCCAGACTCAGGGATCATCCAACCCAAGGTAAGCTGTGGTCGAGCCTTCTGAACCACTGTCAGTGTACGCACCGCTTTACGATTGGCATAGGGTGGTTTGAACTGACTCAGGGATCTTCCAACCAAAGGTATGCTGTGGAGGTGTCTTCTGGCCCCCTGTCCCTGTATGCACTGCCCTAGGGATGGTATGGGGTGGTCTCCACTGACTCAGTGATTTAGCCACCCAAAGTATGCTGTGGAGGTGTCTTCTGGCCCACTGTAAATGTATGCAGTATGGGGTGGTCTCCCAAGTTATGCTGTGGCGAAGTCTTCAGGCTGACTGTCTATACACATACTGCTCTAGGTTTGGATGGGGTGGTCTCCCCTGACTCAGTGATTTGACAACCCATGGTGAGCTGTGGTGGAGTCTTCTGGCCTACTGTCCCTGTACGCACTGCTCTAGGGTCGGTATGGGGTGGTCTCCACAGACTCAGTGATTTAGCCACCCAAAGTATGCTGTGGTGGAGTCTTCTGGCCCCCTGTCCCTGTACGCACTGATCTAAATGTATGTAATCAATCACCTACATCATCAATCAGTAATACTCTACACATGCGTCCGAAGTGATTTAAGGGCTCCGAGTGTTTCATTATCTGCAGTAATGGTATTCGTGGAATTCTAGGAATACCAGCTCAGTTTAGTACAAACCATCACTTGTGAAAGAATAGCACACAGTGGCACAGATAGACAGAGCACGTGGTAGTCCGGCTTCTGATATGCATCAGATTAGACTGACAGTTTTGCCAGTCACTGTCTTTGTTAGAACAGATTCACAATTGCTTTATTAACCTTCCTGCTTTCTCAAATTTGCTTCAAAATGCACCATTTGTCCACTCTTTTTTCAGAATTTTCTCAGGGGGGAGAACCCCCCGAACCACCCGTAGGTTGTTTGGGCTCGCTCGCTACGCTCTCTCGCCGCAGTGCAGTACGACAATTATTTTACGCCCACCACTTTCAAATGTCACCAGCCGCCACTGGTTATATACAAATATTACAAATAGGAAGGACTGTGCACGCTGTACCAGTGACATCTTAAGGATTTTTTGGGGTCTTGGGCAAGAGATATTTTGGGGTCCCTGTTCGGAATAATTTAGAATTTTACTACCCATTTTGTGTTAATGAAGCTAGTATAATGCACAAAAATATTAATCTATGTTAAACTTTCAGAAACTCAATCACACAAAAACAGCTAGTATATATATGTCTTAGCTAAGTCCCAAGAAAGCTTTGCGATTACAATGGAGAGGGGAAGAGGTTGAGATAGCGAAAAAGGCAAAACATGATAAATATATATATATATAATTCACTGAAAAAACCATAGGTTTCAGACACGTTATAGTTAGAAATTAACATTTAAAAAACCTTTGAAATTCACTGAAAAAACCATAGGTTTTAGGTACAGTTATAGTTAGTTGGACATTGCACTCGTACAAAACCCGTGAAATTCCCCCGTTATAGTTAGTTCAGCTAACTATAACTCGCGCCCCCGCAATGCACTGCTGATGACGTCACATATTACATCACTCATGACATGGTCAGTGACATCACTGATGACATCACTGATGACATCTCAAATGACATCACTGATGACATCACTGATGACATCATCCAGTGACTGTGTGTTTCTGTAAAGTTTAATAATGTTTAATATATATAGGGAAAGGCGTATTGAAGAATGAGTGGGTGTATAAGTGTCTGAATGGATGATTTAGTAGGTGCGTGACTGACTCTATAAGTGAGTGATTAAACGTATCTTACTGAATGCATGGGTTAGTGACTAAACTGTGTGAATGTCTGTAGCCGTCTGTCTGTTGGTGTGTAAGCGGCTGCATGGGTTTGCGAATAGCTACATGAGCGTCTACATGGGTTATTGATTGGTTGTCTGAGTATCTGTATGGGTGCCTGAGTGTTTGTGTGGGTGGGGTGTGTGTGACTCTGTACATAGATGTGTGAGTGGGTGATTCACTGGGTGCATGATTTGAAGAGTGCGTCTGTGATGGACTGCTTGGGTGGGTGAGTGTGTGTATGGGTGTGTTAGTGAGTGAATGTATATCTCAGTGGTACATGTGTGAGTAACTACATATGTGAAAGGCAGTATATATGTGTGTTGGAGTATATAAATGGCTATAAGTGAGAGTGTGTGATTGTGAGAGTGGCTGTATGGATGAGTATGTACTTGTATCAGTGATTGTATAAGAGCGTAAGAATGTGCTAGTATTTGTATGAGTAAGTGAGCTGGTGTGTGTATAACTGTATAGGTGAGTAAATGGCAGTGTGATTAATTATTTGCATGACTGACTAGGTGTGTGAGTACCTCTATGGATGAGTGGCGGTGTGTGAGTGTCTATATAGGTGTATGAGTGCATATGATAGTACCGTACTGAGTGACCGTAAGTATGAGTGACTGTACGGGTGAGTCAGTGGATGTGTGTGTAGACCTAAGAATGAGTGAGTGGGTATGTAGTTATTGGTGTTGGAGTGTCTATGGTTTTGAGAATGGCAGTCTGTAATTTAGAGTGGGTGTATCAAAAGTTATATTAGGGTGTGAGAACATGCATGAAATTATCACATGGATGATGTCATCAGTGATGTCATCAGTGATGTCATTTGAGATGTCATCAGTGATGTCACTGACCATGTCATGAGTGATGTAATATGTGACGTCATCAGCAGTGCATTGCGGGGGCGCGAGTTATAGTTAGCTGAACTAACTATAACGGGGGAATTTCACAGGTTTTGTACGAGTGCAATGTCCAACTAACTATAACTGTACCTAAAACCTATGGTTTTTTCAGTGAATTTCAAAGGTTTTTTAAATGGTAATTTCTAACTATAACGTGTCTGAAACCTATGGTTTTTTTCAGTGAATTTCAAAGGTTTTTTAAATGCTAATTTCTAACTATAACGTGCCTGAAACCTATGGTTTTTTAAGTGAATTTCAAAGGTTTTTTAAATGCTAATTTCTAACTATAACGTGCCCCGCCCCCTCCCTTCACCAGTGTGCAAACGCGCCCCGTGGCGCATTTTAAGTTGGGGGATTAAGTCCCCTTGAATCATGAGGGTTGCCTGGGGTCCAACTAGCCCACCCTGTACCTCCAGTATGCGCCAGGGAGCTGTGTTGCACAGAGGTGTTCAGAGGCCACGCCCCTTTTTACACCTCTCTGCAACACAGCTCTGTGGCGCTTTCTGGACGTACCTGGTGGGCTAGTTGGCCCCCAGGGACCCTCAGGATTGAAGGGGATTTAATTCCCCATCTTAAAACGCGCCACGGGACCTGTTTGCACACTTGTCACCTGAAGCCCCGCCCCCTCCCTTCACCACTGTGCAAACGCGCCCCGTGGCGCGTTTTAAGTTGGGGGATTAAGTCCCCTTGAATCCTGAGGGTCCCTGGAGTCCAACTAGCCCACCATGTACCTCCAAAAAGCGCCACAGAGCTGCGTTGCAGAGAGGTGTAAAAGGGCGTGGCCTCAGTACACCTCTCTGCAACGCAGCTCCTGGCGCATACTGGAGGTTCCTGGTGGGCTAGTTGGCCCCCAGGGACCCCCAGTATTCAAGGGGAATTACTTCCCCTTTTTACAACGCGCCAGGGGGCGCGTTTGCACACTGCTGCAGGGAGGGGGCGGGGCCTCCGGCACGATGCCAGTCTTTTTTTTGTATGGGAGGTGGCTGCGTGGCCCCCCTTCCCTCGGCCACTTTTGGCCCTGGGGACCCCATCCCCCGGGGCCTGAGGATTGTCTTTTTTTTTGTTTTTAAAAAAAAAAACGGGAAGGGGGCCACGTGGCCCCCGTTCCCTGGGCCTCTATTGGCCCCGGGGACCCCAACCCCCGGGGCATGCCCTCTTTTTAAAACAAAAAAAAAATCTTTGGCTGGGGGCTGCGTGGCCCCCCTCCTCAGGCCATTTAAGGCCCCGGGGACCCCATCCCCCGGGGCCGGCCTTTACTTTATTTTTATATATTTATTTATTTTTTCTTTTTTGGGGAGGGGGGCTGCGTGGCCCCCCTCCCAGGCCACTAATAGCCCCGGGGACCCCATCCCCCGGGGCCTGGCCACTCGTTGGGGACCGTGGGGGGGTCCCTAATCCCCGCACGGTCCCGCCGGCTCCCCGCGTCCCTCGGGAGCCGGCATTGCTTTTCCACATGGGGAGTTGCATGTCAGCAGCTCCCCTTGTGGAAAAGCAATCGTCTTTGGTTTTTGGAAGAGAAAGCAGGTTTCCTGCTCTCTCCCAAAAACCAAAGCAGTTTGCTATGGCAGGACGGGAGCCGCGAGGCTCCCGCCCTGCTAAAGCAAACTACAGTGTCCCAGGGGTAGGCACCCCGGGACACTGCAAGAGCCGGCCCTGGGGGGTGGCGGTCCCCAGGGCCATCACTGGCTCCAGGAGGGGGGCCGCGCGGCCCCCCTCCAAACATCTTGAAAGCCCCGGGGAGGTGGTGGTCCCCGGGGCTCTGGGGATCCGTAACGGACCCCCATATTTAACGATGTAGTGCCCCGGAGAGGTGGCGGTCCCCGGGGCGTGTGGGGGGGCTTGAGCCCCCCCACACAGGTAATTAAAATTAAAAAAAAGAAGCCCTGGGGGGTGGCGGTCCCCGGGGCTGCGGGAGGGCGTAGAGCCCTCTCGCACCATTTTTTATTGAAAGCCCCGGGGGGTGGCGGTCCCCGGGGCTTGGGGGGCCTTAGAGGCCCCCCATAAAATCTAAACCCACCCCCCCGCATGCCCCCGGGACTTGGGCCACCCGGGGGCAAAATAGCATCGAAGCGCGGGAGACCGCGCTTCAAATTTTTTTTTTATCGGCGGGATCCGCGCACCCTAAGCGCATCCCGCCGATTTAAAAAAAAAAAAAATGCTTATTTCTGCCCAGGGGGTCCTTGTGGGACCCCCTGAGCAGACCTAGGGGCTCAGGGTGTTTCTACCCTGCCCCCTTTGTGCGTTTTGCGCACTTGTTTCTTGTGTGTTTTTTTTTAATCGGCGGGATCCGCGCACCCTAAGCGCATCCCGCCGATTTAAAAAAATAATCTTTTCTGCCCAGGGGTCCTTGTGGGACCCCCTGAGCAGACCTAGGGGTCAGGGGTTTCTACCCTGCCCCCTTTGTGCGTTTGCGCACTTGTTTCTGTGCCTCGGTTCTACTGAGGGACAAAATGGCTGCCAACACTTCCTGATTTGGAGTGTTGACAGCCAATTAGCATGCAGCTCGTGATCGGGAAGGTGCGCTCAGGGTGCGCGGACCCTCCGCGGCCATAGATATATATGTGATTTTACTTTTGATTTTCTCAGCAACTACTGAACGGATTTACACCATTTAACAAAAAGGGTTCTTTCTGAACCAAGAACTACCTCTTTGCCAAATTTGGTGTAATTCCGTTCAGCAGTTCGGGCTGTAGCCGTGTCTAAAGTTTCCTATGGAAAATTGCATGGGGAAAACACGTTTTGGGACCCCCCTTTTTTCTCAGCCCCCGCTTGCCGAATCACCCTGAAACTTTCAAGATAGGAGCGGACCGGAGCGGGCCACAAAGTTTGAAAATTTCGCGAAGATTCGTCAACCGGCGCCAAAGTTATTTCAAATAGAATGTTGCGGATTCCTATGGAAAATAGGTCCTAACTATAACTATCTACTGGCGACCGCCAGTAGATATATATATATATATATATATATATATATATATATATATATATATATATATATATATATATTTATATATATGAAATAAAGTGTTTGAACCTCTTTTACACAGGAGTCATCGTCTTTCTGTTCCAGGAAGTTGTGGTTGTACATAGCAGGATTTCCTCTTCCTGCACGATGAAGCCGCCCTGTCAGGGTCTGGGGCTCTTTCAAGGGGAACTGTGTGATGGATATATATATATATATATATATATATATATATATATATATATGAGAGAGAGATCTCCTTCGTAGGCGGGAACACGGACTCTGGCACGCTGCAGGCTATGGCAGTCGTGCCGGTCCCACGTAAGGCAGGCAGGCGAGGGGGCGGGGCGCCGCGCTCAGGAAGTGACGCAAGCAGCCCCCACCCTCAGCCCGCAAGTAAGCGCTTCCGGGTCAATCTGGGCAAGATGCGGCCGGGAAGCCGGTTTCAACTGGCTCCTCGGCCATGTCGTAAATAAAAGGGGCTGTGGAGCGCCGGAGCGGCTTCTTTTCTCGCCGCTCCATAGCCCAACCAGGACACACGACGGTCTCCAGGACGGAGACCTGCCGGGAAGCCGGTTTCAATCGGCTCCTCGGCCATGTCGTAAATAAAAGGGGCTGTGGAGCGGCGTATCGGCCTCTTTTCTCGCCGCTCCACAGCCCGACCAGGACACACAACGGTCTCCAGGACGGAGACCTTTTAACAAGGAGCTTTTTCTCTTTTTCTCGTTTTTCCTCTCCCCACCTTCTTTGTTTGAATATATGTCGTTACTTTGCGAACCAAAACAACGCATACTTTTACAACGTTGTTTTTAGTTCGCAAGTACCGTTACGACGCAATTTTTAAGTTCGCATACATTTACATTGCAAGTGTATTCAAAAGCATTTAAAGAGACATTTACCCCGCATATTTTTTCAACTCCTTTTTTGAATTTTAAAACCCCCCAACACTACGCTAAATACTAAATACAAATACGCTACCCTACACATCACAAACTTCTCATCACTACCCAAACCCTCAAACACTACCCCTCCACACTACCCTAAACCCTAAAACACTACCCTACACTACACAAACACCACAACCCTAAAACACTACCCCCAGCACGACACTGCCCCTACCCCCAGTCCGGTCCCTACACTGAAACACTACCCTGCACGACCCCCCGACACTACCCTAAACCCTAAAACACTACCCTACACTACACAAACACCACAACACTACCCTAAACCCTAAAACACTACTACCAGCACGACCCTGCCCCTACCCCAGTCCGTTCCCTACACTGAAACACTACCCTGCACGACCCACCGACACTACCCTAAACCCTAAAACACTACCCTACACTACACTAACACCACAACACTACCCTAAACCCTAAAACACCACCCCCAGCACGACCCTGCCCCTACTCCCAGTCCGTTCCCTACACTGAAACACTTCCCTGCATGACCCCCCGACACTACAATAAACCCTAAAACACTACCCTACACTACACAAACACCACAACACTACCCTAAACCCTAAAACACGACCCTGCCCCTACCCCCAGTCCGGTCCCTACACTGAAACACTACCCTGCATGACCCCCGACACTCCCCTAAACCCTAAAACACTACCCAACACTACACTAACACCACAACACTACCCTAAACCCTAAAACACTACCCCCAGCACGACCCTACCCCTACCCCCAGTCCGGTCCCTACACTGAAACACTACCCTGCACGAACACCCGACACTACCCTAAACCCAAATACACTACTCTACACTACAAAAACACAACTACACTACCCTAAAACCTAAAAGACTACCCCCTGCATGACCCTCCCCTACCCTAAACCCTTAAAAACTACACAGCCCCTCTTACCTCTCTCTCTTCAATCAATCAATCAAACATTTGTAAAGCGCGCTACTCACCCGTGAGGGTCTCAAGGCGCTGAGGCAGGGGGGGGAGTAGCTACTGATCGAACAGCCAGGTCTTGAGGAGTCTCCTGAAGGTCAGCAGGTCCTGGGTCTGTCGTAGGTGGATGGGGAGGGTGGTTCCTCTCTTCTCCTTCAAGCGTGGTTCCTCTCTTCTCTGGCTTCCAGCGTCGTCAGAGGTGCACGTCGTTGTGAGGAAACGGAAGCACGTCCGTTTCCTCACAACGATTTGGATAGCCATTACAACGCATGCGATGTAACAACTTGCGTATTAAAGGCTACGCGTTGTTACATCGCATGCGTTGTAACGCTTGCGAAGTAATGGTATGCGGAGTATAAGCTGCGAAGTAATGGGTGATTACCTCTTTGTTTCCCTTCAGGCTTAAAGAGCTCCAGGATCAACAAGGAGCACAGCAACAGCCAGGAGTTTTTTGTGGAGCTGCGGCCTGCCCTTACTAGTGTGCCTACCTATTGCAACTGGGAGCCACCCTGGCTGAGTGAATACTCGCCGGCCCCGCACAATTGGTGTTGCGGTGGTGGCTCCAGCTGGTCCTCTTTAAGGCACACTGGTAATATTTGGGCGATCCCTGTTGGGAAATCCAGGAATATAAGGTGAAGGGGCTAGGGGGTCTGTTTTTTTTGCGATACAGAGGCTTTTTGGGGAGAGGTGTTTTTGTTCTATTGGTGCAAAAGGTTGTTTTGACTGAGTTGCAACAGGAGCTAGGGCAGGGGGGTGATTCCCTTGTTAAAGGATAGCAGCTGTCTTAAAAGGTGGGGTGGTTAGTGAGCTATACTGATTGCGGTAGTGTCTTTGTTAAGAACACAGTTGTGTAGCTGAAGCATAGGGAAAAGGTTGTATTTGTTAAGGCTGTGGGGACTCAATTTGGGTAAATGGCCCGAAGTCAAAGAGGAGCGAACAGCGCTCACGTATGGATGTTTTTATGGAGGCTATGATGTAAAAGATGGAGGACATGGGGCAATCCTTAGCTGAACTGAAGATCAGAGTAGATGGGCAGGATGGGGCGGAAGAAAGGCCCAGACAAACGGGAGTGGCCCCTAAGGCGGCATTCCCCCCGGTGCCCAGGAGGTCTCGAGCCAGGTGAGTGGGGGACCATGCCACATCGCCCCCGAGGGCGGGGGGAACAGAGGGGACAGCGCTGGCAGCACCGGTAGTGGCGGGGCCAGTAGCAGCAGCGGCACCAGTAGTAGCAGTGCCTGTAGCGCCAAACAGTGTGCCAGTAGCATGAGCGGAGATTCCACTTGGAATAGAGGGGGGTAGTCAACCAGGTACTCCTGGGATCAATCCCCTGCCCCAGGTCCCAAGCATACCAGCGTGGGGAGAGGGTCTGTCGGGGGGTGCCCCTGGGCAGCCTGATTTAGTGGCCAGTTTGGCAGCAGTTATACCGTGGCTAGTTAAGGCTGGTACTTGGACCCCGGCAGCAGGGGTGGGGGCATTGACTAGCGAGGACAGCGGCTGGAAAAGGCTAAAAAATTGTTGGCGCAGTTTGAGGGGGCTAAGACAGGAGAAGGGCAGACGCTGCCAGTGGGGAGCGCTGTGGCTAGCGGAGCAGCAGCTAAAGTGAACGGAGAGGACCCCCTCAAAGTAAACACACCATTGGAAGTAGAGAAAGCCAAGAAACCGAAGACACCAGCAGCAGGTATGCCACAGACATTGCCAAGTCTAGGTTTGGGCGAACTGCGCTCTTCTAGGGATCGGTTGGGGAGACATATCTCACAAGAAGAAAAAGAAAAAATTTGGAAGGGGGAATATGTCAATATGTTTTTCCCTGTTGGTTGACAATACGGAAAAAGAGGAGGTCCTAACTATATGGCGATAATGTCTAAACTTTTCCCGGGATTGGGCCCACAGATGGCATGCTACCAGAATAGGATAGCTTGTGTGCATGATGAATACGGTGGTGTGGGATGGAAAGAATAGGATAAGGATTTCAGAAGGTCAAAGGCAACCAACCCAGCCCTCAGTTGGGACCAAATTGATGTTATTCTGTGGTTGAGACACATTGTCAGGAATCACGAGCCCCAGTGCCTTTCCAGCGCGATAGAACGAGACAAAAACTACAATTCCCATGGAGCCATCGGCTGGAGGCTCATGGGATAAAAACGAGTGACGCACAAGGATCCCTGTGCGTAATTCTGCTTCCGGAGTTCGAGTGAGGGTGCAACGGCTCCTGAACGCCGAGCTGGTCTCCAAGGAGAGAGACATGTCTTCTGCATCTTCGCGCCTTCGTTTCTCGTCTTCCTGAGGTAAGGAAGGAGGAAGCCAAAGCGGAGTGGTCCGCTTTTGTACATAATATCGGTTCCGTGTTTATGGAACAACCAAGTCCCAGTGGGGGATACCTTTCACGTTAACGAGCCTTGGAGGGCTGTTACCATTCACACCGCTTCGTTCCTCTGCTTGGAGTCGCAGACACGGAAGCGGTTTTGAAAACATTGCTGAGAACAAAGAAGCTCTTCTTCTACAATCTTTCCGGTGCTCTTCTATGAGTACGAGACTGTATATCTTTCACTGTGGGCTAGAGTGGAAGATATGAATTAAAGTCCCAGGTTGGGAACGTTTACTTTTTATTCACTTCATTTTGTTTTTTCCTTTGGATTTCCAATGCCCATTTCTCACATGCAAGGTTAGTCTTGGTAATCTCAACATTCTTGGGAACTTTTGTCCCTTCTGATGGATTAGCGTTCATTGTGAACGTGAAGACCAGGAAATTAGTACGAGACTCTAATTGTTTACTAAGAGTATTCCTTGTTCTCAAGAAGCTTCATTACATGATTTTCCTATAAAATTTTATGTCTACATATCAATGTTCTGTTGAATGTTTTGTGAGGTATGTATGATTATTGAGTAGTCATATTCATAGCAGCATTGGTGTTATGTTGGAACAGGAAGTAAAGGTATTAATCTTCTGTCTTTGTGCTTACAGTTTCAGCAGGCATTCAGGTGCTTAAGATACGTGTGAGGTTGTATCCCAGGAAGCAGGGTCTGCCTGGTTTCCTCAAGGTATATAGATGTCTATGAATATACAAGCGAGACTTACTGGAGAGTAGTATTTATGCCGAAGGTTAATGTATGTTTCCTTGTTCTTGCAGATTTCAAACTCCCTGCTGTTCCTCTACCCAATACCCTTTCCCTCGCCTGCTCTTCCTTCACTCTGTGTTTGATTATTCTCAGAGTCTGGGCTAACAGGATGTGGACCCCTTTGTGCACCATTCCGATTCCGAAGAGAATTCGTTTGAGGATCCGACAAAGATCCGACAGAATTACGCACCCAAGAAGATATACACTCTTCCCGATTGGGGTGTTTCACAGAGATGGCCACCTTAGACGATGTAATGCAGGCTTTAGCCCTGGTGCAACAGGAGTTGATTGCCTCCAAAGCAGAGACCGCAGCCCTTAAGGAGCGGTTAGATCAACAAACCCGAAATCCCTTTGACGTTACGTCTTTGGCACCTCAAATACAAGTACATGTTCCTCCTCCTATACCGTTAGCTACTCCTGAGAGGTATTCAGGATATCCACATAAGATACAAATGTTTTTAACGCAAGTCATGTTACATTTTTCTTGTAAACCGGCTTCTTTTCCGAATAACCACTCCAGAGTTGCCTTTGCCATTTCATATCCTGCGGGAGATGCGGCCAATTGGGCAGTTCCATTAGTCAAGAATGATGATCCGGTTCTGTCCGATTGGAACGCCTTTCGGAGAGAGTTTGAAAGAGTTTGTGATAGGAGTGCTACCACCTTTAGTGCAAATAAAGAGCTTTTGGAATTAAGGCAGGGAAAGAAAGATTTGGTAACGCACTTAACTTCTTTCAATAGATTAGTGGCCGAGACCGCCTGGCCGGAGGAAAAGAGAATGTCTCTATATTATCAGGGGCTCAGAGAAGAGATGAAGGATATCCTGGCCCAAATAGAGCCACAACCCACTACCTGCATTGATTTGATGAATCTCACGTTGAGATTAGACCATAGGTTAACCGAAAGAGCAGGGGATAGGCACAGGTATGACAGGACGTACGCTAAATATGATAAGGGTTACAAGAAGTCTTTTGTTCCTCCTGACACTCAGGTAGAGGCTATGGAAGTGGGAGCCATTCTATCCCCTATTTCAAAGGAGGAAAGAGAAGCTCGACGAGTGAACGGGCAATCATGTACTGTGGAAAAAAAGGACATTTCGTTCGAGAATGCCATTCAAAACCCAAAACATCGCATCCTTATGTTAACAAAAAGGTAGCGGTTTCGGTTATGGAACAAAAAGAAAGTAGCCACACTCCTTTATCCACACTTGTTAAAAAGGATTGGAAAGTGCCTTCACTGTCGGTGGTAGAAACATGCGAAACAGAACCCCACATAGTGCTTTCCATGTCATTACAGGGCAAAGATAAGAGTCATGAAGTGGTGGTTATGATAGATTCTGGAGCCACCGGTAACTTCATAGATCAGGGACTGGTACGCAAGTTAGAATTGAATCGCATTCCCAGAGACAATGCGGAGAAGATATTGGCTGTAGATGGCAAACCATTGAAGTCTGGCCCGATTACTGAACAAACCGCACTGGCTAGTTTATTGGTTATCAGTGGAGGACAGAGGCATGAAGAAACCATATCTTTAAACATTATCGAGGCACCCCAATAAGAAATCATTTTGGGAATGTCATGGTTATGGCATCATAACCCTACCATTAACTGGAGACGTAAATCAGTGTTGTTTTGATCTGAAGAATGCATTACATCCTGTTTAATTGATACCCACACACAGGCTTTGGCGTTAGCCCATCCATGGTGCATTGCTACGGCTGCTGAAAAGGAAGTAGCCTTGCCTTTAGTGTATAGACAGTTTGAGGATGTCTTTAGTGAGGCTAAAGCAGAAACGCTCCCGCCACACCAGGATTATGACTGTCAGATTGATTTGATAGCAGGGGCCACCATACCATCCTGCAGGGTGTATGCTTTGTCTGAACCTGAAACAAGGCATTTGAGAGTATCTAGATCATTATCTTGACATAGGTTTCATCAGACCTTCTCGTTCCCTGGCTGCGTCTCCTCTTTTCTTTATCTCCAAAGCGAATGGTGACCTAAGAACGTGCATAGACTATCGCATGCTTAACAAAAATACCATCAGAAATAGGTACCCTCTTCCTTTGGTCTCAGTATTACTTGATTAGGTCAAGGAAGCAGTTGTGTATACAAAGCTGGACTTGAGGGGAGCTTATCACTTGGTGAGAATGAGAGAGGGAGACGAATGGAAGACAGCTTTTAAGACACGGTATGCGCTCAACGAATACACTGTCATGCCGTTTGGGCTGTGCAACGCCCCTGCTGCCTTCCAGTTTTTTCTGAACGATGTGCTGAAAGAGTATGTTGACACCTTTGTGGTAGTATACATTGACGATATCCTGATTTACTCAGAGAATGAAAATATCCATGTGCGTCATGTTTCATTGGTATTGCGAAGATTGATAGAACATCAGTTGTACTGCAAGTTGAGTAAATGTGACTTTCATGTGCACGAAGTCGAGTTTCTAGGAGTCATGTTGAGCCCTTCTGGGTTGGGAATGGCTGAGAGAGAAGTTAAGGCGGTGCAGGAATGCCCTGTACCCACCAATATAAGAGATGTGCAATGTTTTTTAGGTTTTGCCAACTACTATTGTAGGTTTATACTGCATTTCTCCCATGTCTCAGCCCTTATCACAAGACTCTTAAGGAAAAGAGAACCCTTTGTGTGGACTACCGATGCCATGGAGGCTTTCGCATTCCTAAAAAAGGCATTTACCACAGCTCCTGTTCTCAAACATCCTCAAACCGAACTGCCATTCATAGTAGAGGCGGATGCTTCGGATGTCGCAGTAGGAACGGTTTTGTCCCAAAGAGATAAACAAACAGGACAGCTACATCCTGTGGCTTACATGTCCAGGAAGTTGAACCCGGCAGAGATATATTACACCATCTCGGAGAAAGAGCTGTTGGCCATCAAAAAGGCCTTTCAAGAATGGAGGCATTATCTATGGGGGGCACAACACCAAGTAACGGTATATACAGACCATCGGAATCTCCAGTACTTGAAAACAGCGAGACAACTTTCACAGAGCCAGATGAGATGGATGCTATTCTTCGCTGAGTACGACTTCATCATTACATTCCGACCTGGGGTAGAGAATCGGAAGGCTGACACCCTGTCTCGGCAAGGTACCAACAGCGAACCAAAGGAAGTGGTTAAAGAAGCCATCATTAATCCTTCAAGACTGCTATGTGTGGTACGGGTCGAAAACTTCCTAGATGAAGTGAGAAAACACCAGTCAACTGACGATTGGAATCAATGGGTTGATCCACATAAACAACTGAGTCTCCGGCAAGGGTTGCCTTTCGCAAACGGCAAGCTCTACTTGCCTTTCACTGGTATACAGCGCAAGGCTTTTGAATGGTG
The DNA here is from genome assembly GCA_963921515.1 of Calotriton arnoldi. Classification (NCBI taxonomy): domain Eukaryota; kingdom Metazoa; phylum Chordata; class Amphibia; order Caudata; family Salamandridae; genus Calotriton; species Calotriton arnoldi. Next base: position 1,440,391 of record CAWUFW010001376.1, read on the forward strand.
TCATATGTCGGCTATAGCTGGACATCCTGGATATTTGAAAACCATGCAGTTGTTGCAACGGTACTTTTGGTGGGACACCCTATCTACGGATGTAAAAAAATGGATAGCAAGATGCGCGGTCTGTGCCGGGGCCAAGGGAGACCACACAAAAACAAGGGGACTGTTAATGCCTATGCCCACTCCAAGGCAACCATGGCAGACTATAAGTATGGACTTCATTACAGGGTTGCCAAAAGAAAATGGATACTCTGCCATACTAGTGGTAATCGACAGCCTTACAAAAATGGGGCATTTCATACCTTGCATCAACCTTCCCACCGCTGGGCAAGCAGCCCAACTGGTGCTTGAGAATGTAGTGAAACTACATGGTCTTCCGAGGGTTATTGTGTCAGACAGGGGCCCTCAATTCGTGGCACGTTTTTGGCAAATGTGGTGTAAAGTTCTGCAAATCTCTTCTGCGTTATCCACCAGCTTCCACCCACAAACTGATGGACAGACAGAACGTCTGAACCAGACTCTCAAGAAATACCTGCGTTGTTATTGCAAAGAAGCTGAGGAATCGTGGGTTTCCTAGTTGTGGCTAGCTGAACTCGCCTACAATAACGCATGACACAGTGCTATTTGGGTATCTCTGTTTCTTGCGAATCATGGATTCCATGCGAAGATTCTACCTGTTGCCTTACCAGACGAGGTTGTCAATTAGCCAGAGATTCAGTCAAGAATCAAAAAGATCCAGGTGGTGCACAAGAAGATCCAAACTCATGTGCATCATGCCAAACAACAGTACAAGAAATGGGCGGATCGGCACCGTGTGGAGGGCCCTCTGTATAAACCTGGAGACAAGGTCTGGGTATCCACCAGGAATATCCGGTTCAGGGCCCGTATCAGCAGAGAACCCAACGCCTTTCCCAGACCAGCTTTGGCAGCATGGTGCCCCCAGTTATCGGAACTCGTGGCAGCTAGCCTAGCACCCAGGACCAGGCGGGCATATGAAGGGGCGTTTGGGGCCTACTGCAATTTCTTGGGGGAAGAATGGGAGGGGACATGGCATGAAGCAACGGCAGTTGTTTTTTTTTTTTTTTTTAATTTATGTTTGGTTTATTAACATTCAGGCACATGCATCAAACATGCCATTTGCGATTCTTTATTAGCGAAAAATAAGGATTCGCTAATAAGGAAGCGCAAATGCCTATGCATGTAGGAATCGCTGAGAAAATAGCGATTCCTACAAATTCCTTAATTGCGACTGCAAATTGCGAGTCACAATTAAGGAATGGCTCCCCATTCATTCCTATGGGCCTACAGGCCCATAGGAATGAATGAGAAAGTACATGCGCAATTTGCGAGTACCAATAGGTACTCGCTAGATTGCTGCATCTACTTCAAGGTGCAAGGTGTCAAAAGGACACCCTGTTGCACCCTGAAATTGATCTGTGCACATATGTTGCCCACACACATGTCCCAAGGGCATGTGTGTGTAACCTATAACTTTGAAAAATGCACTTTAGTGCATTTTTCAAAGTTTCCGCTATTACCATCTGGTATGATTTCGCGGTAAATAGCGGGCCCAAATAGCGAAATCGCTATCTTAAAAGGCATCTTGCATTGCATTTAAGGAATCGCAATTTGTGATTCCTTAAATGCAATCGCAATTTAAGAAATCGCAAAAAATTGCGATTTTTTAAATTGCGAGTGGCAAGTTGTTTCATGCATCGCAAAAGCTAATTTTGCAATCGCAAACGGCCGATTTTTGCGATTCGCACCGTTTGCGATCGCAAAAAGCTTTGATGCATGCGCCTGTAAGAGTGGTACAATTATTGCTTCGATGTACATAGATATTCGTATGTATTCATACAATGTCTACATTTCACTTTACATTGGCATTAAAATATACATTGCGTTTACAGTTTTTGTTCCACCTGTGTACATACATTCGTTGGTATCCAGATCCTGCTAGTCTGTTTCCATTTCTTGATTTATTACTGGTAACGTGCATATATCTCCCCTGTATGTGTTCCAGCCACCCCACAGTCGCATTCATTTTTTGGGGCATCCCCTACGTACATATACCGTTTTTTCCGCCACCATCACCATATCCATGTCTTTACACCATTCTGCAACTGTGGGGGCGGTGAGTGCGCCCCAGTGTTTGGCAATGTTTCTCTTGGCCAGCATCATCCCCAGCGTTACCCAAGTCTGTGCCGTAGAATTAAGGTCTGTCGCCTCCCAGATATTGAGGAGGCAGTGTTTGGGCTCTGGTGAGACTGGGCTGCCGCTCACTCTCGTAATGATGGACATAACTGATTTCCAATATAATACTATCGCGGGACATTCCCAAATTGTATGAAAAAAGGTACCGGGCACCCCACACTGTCTCAGGCAAAGTTGGTTATCAGTTTTTCCAATCTTGTAAAGAGTAGTTCTAGTGTAGTAAATCCTATGGAGGATCTTCAGCTGTACTAGACGCACTTTGGATGTGATCGCGACTTCTCTAGGGGATGCTAAAGCCTCCTGCCAATCGGTATCCTCTAGGTCCCCAAGCTCCTCCTGCCATTTATCACGGAGCTTTGCATGGGGTTGGGCAGGTTATTGACGATTTTACGGTATGTCATGGATATGGCCTTCGTATTCATGTGGTCTGTCAACAATCTATCCTCTAATGGTGAGGCCTCGGGAAGACTAGTGTCAGGAGGGATTGTCGCCTCTAGGGGCGTGCTTATTTGATGATAGCGGAACCGTTCTGTGGGCGCCATTTCATATTTGTCTAGGAGTTGCGCAAATGGGATCACCTTTCCCCGTACCCAGAGATCACCCACTTTTGATATCCCTATGTTGTCCCATTGCCTGAACCCCTTTCTCTTACCCAATCTACCAAGCCTGTCTGTGTCCCATAGGGGCGTTGCTTGTGTGATTTTGTTGTCCCAGCCCAACCTTTTGAGTGCAATGTGCCATACCTGGAGTGTGTGTTTCGTTGGTCCCAGCAGGGCCTGGGTTTTATTATATAGTGCTCGATACAGCCCTCTCTCTCCCAGCTCAAGTCTGTCGAGGCTGTAGGCCGGATCTGTGTGGGGGACATGCAACCAGTGGTTGACCACAGTCAATTGGGATGCCCAATAGTACGCCTGCACGCTAGGGAGTGCGATGCCACCATCATACCAGGTCCTGACCAGCTTTGACATCGCTATGCGAGCTGGTTTATTATTCCAGAGGAGTTTGGTGACTTCTGCCTCTACGGCTCGGAAGTAGGACTGGGGGACCAAGAACGGTGTATTTTGGAGGGCGTAGAGGAATCGAGGGAGCGGCATCATTTTAAAAAGAGCCGCTTTTCCTAGTAGCGATAGTGGCAGCTACTGCCAGTGTTTGGTGTCCCTTTGGAGCCGTTTCAGGGGGGCCTGAAGATTCAGTGTTGTGAAGACCTCTGGGTCATGGGTGACGTGGATTCCCAGGTACTTGAAACTATTCTCAGCCATCGTTACGGTGCAGCCGGCGGGTAGGCTCGGCGGCACCCCCCTGAGAACATACATAACAGATTTATTCCAATTAATCGTATATCCGGAGTGTCTCCCGTAGGAGTCACATATGTCCAGTATACAAGATAGGGAGCGTTTAGGGGAGGCCAAGTAGAGAAGGACATCGTCTGCGTACAGGGATATACGATCTTCACATCCCTCAGTCCAGCGAAGCCCGCGAATGACCGGATCTTGACGTATCCAGGCCGCCAAGGGCTCCAGTACTAGGGCGAAAAGAAGCGGTGACAATGGGCAGCCCTGTCTCTTACCACGGTTCAATGGAAACTCAATCGACTTATGCCCATTAGCCACCACATGGGCCAGGGGATTGGTGTATAGCAATCGGACCCAGGAGCAGAATCTTGGTCCAAACCCCATCTTCGTAAGGACGGCAAAAAGGAAGGGCCATTCGACCGTGTCAAAGGCCATTCATGCATCAAGAGATAATATAATGGCATCCTCTTGTATGGTGTGTTTACGTCCCAGTACGTTATGGAGGCGTCTTAGATTTAGGGTCGTGTTCCTTCCCGGCATGAACCCTGACTGATCTGGGTGTATTAGTGTGGACAAGTGCGGCGTGAGTCTGTTGGCCAATGTCTTAGCCAGTATCTTGGCTTCCGCATTGATCAGGGATATCGGCCGATACGAGGCACACTCTTGAGCGGGTTTGCCGGGTTTGTAGATGGCTACTATCGTTGCCGTTCTTTGGTCTCGCGGGAGTTCCCCCTTTTCTAGACTGGCCTTATACATGTCTAAGAGGTGAGGCGTAAGCGCAGTTGCGCTGCGCTTGTACCACTCTATAGGGATACCATTTGGGCCCATGGCCTTTCCTGATTGGATGTTTCCAATTGCTATCGATATTTCTTCCGTGGAGAGCTCTACCTCTAATAGTCGAGACTCTTCCTCCGGGAGTGTAGGGAGTCGGATGTCACGGAGGAATTCCTCCGCTTCTCCTTGGGTTATGTTAATCGCAGAGGTGTATACTCGCTCGTAGTGAAGTGCCAGAAGGTCTGTTATGGCCTGGGGTTGAGTCGTAACTTCACCCGCGTGAAGTTGTAGTTCTGCAATCCACCTATCTGCCCTGTCTCGCTTGTCAAGCCAGGCAAGAAGCTTGCCAGCTTTGTCACCGACTTCATATATCGTATGTTGAGTCTTGGATAGTCGCACCCTTGCTTCCTCCCATAAGTGGTCTTTGTATTCCTGCTTTTTGAGGAGTAAGAGATGTGTGTTTTCGTCAGAGGGGTCCTGCCCATGGGACCTCTCCAGGTCGCTCACCTCCTGTTCGAGCGTTACTACCGCCTGAGCCTTTTCTTTTTTGTGGTGTGCTATGAGTGAGATCGCCTGTCCACGAAGCACCGTTTTATATGCCTCCCACAAGATAAGAGGGGAGGAGACAGTGGGTGTGTTCTCGTTAAAATAATGTGTGGTGGCGTCCGTCATACCCTTCCGGATCTTGGGGTTTTTGAGATACCCGGGGTATATAGGGAATATTCGACGCTGTGTTATCGTGTGCCACGTATAACTAACAGAGATAGGGGAGTGGTCCGAAATACCCCTTGGTAGATATGTTACATCGGCAAACTTCCCCACCTCGCCTGCCGGCACCAATACATGATCTATTCTAGAAAGGCTGTTGTGTGCTCCCGAGTAGTATGTGTATTGCCGAGTTTGTGGA